>JAECXC010001917.1:0-1391250 GCA_018152125.1 Drosophila dunni
AAAGTTTTCGCCGTCATTTAGAGAGAGAAATTCATTTAGATGTTACAATTGAATCCACCGCTGATGCAGATGATATGCTTAACATATTTATGGGTAAAATTTATAATGCAGCCAATGCAGCAAATCGAAATCAAAATCAGTCGCAACCCAGACGCAATCAATTGAATAATAATTCACCAGACCTGTCCAGACCGCCTATTAGAGCAGAAATAGTTGATATGATAAGACTTAAACGTAATTTACGTAAAAGATATACGCGAACAAGACAGCTTGATCATCGGCTTGCTTGGCAACAGTGCAGTCGGCAACTCAATCAATTGCTTGAGAAAACACGGTCAGATCATTTTGATTTTATGTTGTCCAATGCTGACCCCAATAAAAAGGGTGGTTTCAATTTGTGGCGCGCCTGTAAGGGCTTGAAGGTACAACCGCATAACCATGTTCCAGTTCGTAATGTCAATGGTGACTAGTGTCGTACAGTCAATGAACAAGTGGAGACATTTGCCGATGAACTTGAAAATCGGTTTAAGCCTTATGACTTCTGTCCGTCCGAACATTTAGATATAGTTAAAAGTACATTACGTGATTCAGACAATAATAATAATAACAATAGTAACAATAGCATACGTAGGACAAATAGTTTAGAATTGAAAAGATTAATCAAAGAATTAGAAAGGAAAAAGGCACCTGGAAATGATAAAATAGACAATATAATAATAAAATCGCTCCCAAATCGAGCCATTGACTTCCTAACAATACTTTTCAATTCGCTTTTACGCCTCTATCATTTTCCGTTGGCATGGAAGTGTGCCAATATCTCAATGATCCCCAAGGGAGGTGGGAAATCACTTTCAGTAGTATCAAACTATAGACCCATTAGTCTCCTGCCATGCTTATCAAAGTTATTTGAGAAACTAGTTTTTATACGGCTGAATGAGGAAGTAGAAGGGAAAAATCTAATACCAGAGCATCAGTTTGGGTTTCGTGATAGTCACAACACTATCCAACAAATACACCGAATTACCCATCATATCAATGTTGGTTTTGAATCAGGCTCCAGCACATGTGGTGTATTTATTGATATTGAGCAGGCTTTTGATCGTGTTTGGCACGACGGTTTGTTATTCAAATTATACAAAAATATTTCTTTTCCTCTATTCAAAATAATAAAATCATTTCTAACAAATCGATCGTTTTTAGTGAAAGATCGAAATGTGTTCTCAACAAATAGGAAGATATTGGCTGGTGTACCACAGGGGAGTGTATTGGCTCCTCTGTTGTACAATATTTTCACTTTCGATATGCCTACAGTAGAAAAAAGTTTATACAATCGCTTGGACTATATTAATACCTTGACGGCAACTTATGCAGATGATACTGCTTTTTTGATAAGTGGTAAATTACCGCTTATCACAGATAGAATGGAGATGCACCTTAAAAAGTTAGATGCCTGGTGTAAGGCATGGAACATTAAGGTGAACAGCTCCAAGTCGAAACATGTAATTTTCTCCTTACAAAATAGACTCACTTGGCCTGAGGTAAAACTAGACAATGGCATTATTCCATCATGCAATTGTGTTAAATATCTTGGTCTACACTTGGACAAAAAACTGATCTGGTCTCGCCATATTCATATGACACAAAACTCAATTAAATCAAAATTAAAAAAATATCACTGGCTCCTTAATCCTCGCTCTCGTCTATCCCTTTCAAATAAACTCTTAATCTATAATCAAATAATAGCCCCTTCGTGGAAGTATGGAATTGAAATCTATGGTTGTGCGTCTGATACGCACATTAGGAAAATTCAAGCAGTTCAATCAAAAGCCCTTCGAATGATTCTATCGCCTCCTTATTATGTTAGTAATAAAAGTTTACACACGGACACACAAATGACAACAGTATGGGATGAGCTGAATATACACTCATCCAGATACTGGGACAGGTTGAACGCACACACAAACAATATGACATTGACACTTTACAATAATACTGGACGTCATTTGAGACGCATTTGGCCGCTGGATCTGCGATTCAGGCCAGCTCCTGAAAGGCCTTTCTAGCAACGGAAAGGCACAACATCAGCAGCAGCAGAAATAACAACAGCAACAACAATAGCAGCAACAACATCAGCAGCAGCAGGAATAACAACAGCAACAACAATAGCAGCAACAGCAGCAGCAGCCGACAAGTCTACAACATCACTCAACAACATCATCATCACCAGTCGTCGTCGTCGTAGTCATCGTCACTGTTCATCGTTCACTGCATCCACATCGTCAATTTGGCATCTGAAAAATCAGAACAACAACAAACAACCGAGCCCAGCAACACACACGTTTCAAACAACAAGAACAACAAAATCAACAAGAACAATCCACATAAGCATTAAATGATTTTATATTATTTATTAAATAAATCAAAATAATCACAGTATATTTTATGTACACATATACAGATCACACACCATTATCAACCACATCGTCCACCTAGTGGCGTTCATCGCTTCATCATCATCATCATCGTCTGTCGTCGTCATCGTTCAAATTGGCTTGATCATCGTCTTCCGTCGTCACATCGCTTCATCATCAACATCGTCCGCCGTTCAATTGGCTTGATCATCGTCTTCCGTCGTCATCGCATCCGTCCGTCACCATCGTTCATCGTCCGTCAGGAGCTCCATTCATCGTTCCTTCCATCATCGTCATCGCCCATCACAACAACAGCATACCTCTCATCTCTAAACACCATCATCACCTTCAACATCTCCGGCAGTTCAAATCGTCCGCCAACATCGTCCGTCAATGTCATCGTCATCGCTATGTTCAGCTACCTGGAGAGGGCTGAGCTTAAACCAAACCCACATTGGATTCTGCTAGCATTGGGGCAGGACCCAATTGTAAATAACTCTCTAGAATAATCTTAACATATTAATACCTTTTGGCTTAAGGCGCCGTTTGTATACGTGATGCGCTGAAGCTGCACAAACTAAAATTAGTTAAGTTTAGTTTTAAGTAATAAACCAATGTTAAGCTTAACTAGTTATATCATATAATATATCTTAGGTTGTTGTCAGCAATATGCTGTCATCAACATAAATAAGAAAAAAATCCATCTGGAATGAAGGTATAGAGAAAAAAAAAGGCTAATACAAGCACATCACCGTCCAGCTAACGAGAGAAGCTGGACAACAAATCACGCAAGCCGTTGGCATTGGAACGGGACCGGATGCCACCTCAACAATTCTCTCGCCAATTATAACCCCATAATACCTGCTGGCTCAAGGCGACCACCTGTTGTTCAACATCATCCGCCGAAGCTGCACCATCCCCCAAAATAGTTAGAGTTAATAATGTAACCAATGTATAGTTTTAATCTAGCCAATTAGGAATTACTATTAACTTTAGCTATAAGTCAAACCATAAATCTTAGGTTAGAGTCCCCAGCGGACTCCAACCAAAAACAAGAAAAAACGGTTATCTTCGGCTCGCCGAAGATTAAATACCCTTGCAGTCATGAATATTGCATTAATTTGGTTTTTTTAACCAATTATTTCTATGCTAGTTATATGATATAGTAGTCCGATTTGAAATTTGGTCAACAGATTGGGGACAATGAGAAATACATTCTGTGTGAATTTCGTTGAAATCGGTCAATAGACACCGAAAATGTTCATACTAACCATTTGAACCGATTGTTCCTATGGGAGCTATATGATATAGTGGTCCGATTTGGATGAAATTTGGTCAACAGTCGAAGAACGATTATAAATGCATATAGCGTGAATTTGGTTGAAATCGGTCAATAGACACCGAAAATGTATAAAAACCAGGCGATCAGAATCAGCATTAAGTGACAGACTGTAATTTAAATTCTACTACAGAGAGTATAGTGCGGGAGCATACGTAAACAGTAAACAGAGAGTTAAGCTAGTTAATAACTTGTTAATTTTGTTAACAATTTTAAATTATAAGTTCTATAAATTATTTAGTCAATACGATTAAAACTTTTAAAGTGAGTATTTTAATAATTTGCGGGGTCGGTAAGGGGCGTGGCAACAATTTGAAATAAACTTAATCTGCCTGACATAACAACGGACTTTCATTCTAAATTTGGTACGGACAGACAGACATGGCTATGTCGATTCGTCTTTTGATGCTGATCGATAATATATACACTATGGGGTCTGCCACGCCTCCTTCTGCCTGTTACGCACATTTCGCTTCTGACAAACTTGTTAGACCGCTCTACTCTTTTTTAAAGTACGGGGTCGAAAAACGATTCTTTTCCACCTCTCCACCTGCTGGACAGGCAGAAGGTGGTGAGAAAGATTTCAATGCTGTGTTAATTCGTATGTTTCTACACATGCGATGATGAAAAAGGTTGTTGTCACCACTATGCTGACACAACAAAAATAAGAAAAAATAGGCAAAAGCTTGAGAAAAACGAGGCAAAAGCTTTGGGGTTGACAAAGCGAAACAAAAGCTCAATACTCAAAGCATTAATTGTGATACTGAGCTTTTTTAGCTTAGACTACAACACATATTATAATGTAAGCACATGTCTTATTGCTGCTGTTTTTCTGAGTTTTAGTTAGCTACACATAGAATGCATAAATCGTGAAATTTATAATTAGTATTTTTTTTTAATTATTTTTATATGTTTATTAAGTAGAACCAAATAATGTATGAATATTTTTTATAATTCTTATTGTTATTATATATTAGAATACTAACAATTCATATAAGTTTAAATTTTCAGAAAAAATTAATTAATATTGGTTTTAACCAGAATCGGTCGAAACTATGCACTAATCTGGAACTTGTATGAAAGACTTCGGCGATAACCCGGCAATCTCAAGCTCAAACAGAACACTTTCGTCAATTACATAGACATACTGAACAAGTTTTTGGCAAACAGATCGTTTTGGAAGTGATTGATAGCTCTTATTCCTATCCCGAAATCATGGAACTCTTCCTAAACGGTAATAAGACTTGGTATTGATGCTTAAAGTTAAAATTGTTGCTTTAATTATCAATTCTGGATGCTTTCAACGTATGTGTGCTAACAGCAGTAGAACCGCTTTTCCATCCTCGATTTTGAAGAAATTAACAGGTTTTCGGCTATTAAACGCTCTATCTGAAACCTTTAATACAGCTTCTTATTTACTTAAAAATGTTTATATATATGTATATACATACAAGTGTATCAATTTTGTCGATATTACATACGCTGATTTACTCGTTTGTCTTAGGTCAGGATTCAAACTTTTCACTGTCACAGTCGTTGGATTCTCTGCCTGCGTCTAAAGAGCGCGCAGGCGCTCTCTAATTTCATACAAATATGTATTTGCGTATGCAACATGTGCTTTTGACTTTGTTTACCGCAAATGTAAATAAAAACCAGAGAGCTTAAAATGTTAGCAAATTCTGAATGAACCAAATTTGCAATGGCAGACGGGAGGTCGAGTTAGTAGGTTAAAGAGTTGATTGCGTTATTTTTTACGAAAAATCTCTTTTGGCGCCAATGTGAAAAAAACGCGTATCAATATCTCTGTTTAAGTTGAGTGATGTGCAAGATTGACTTGTATTAAATGCTCTTTTTTTTTCAAAGGATTTAAATGAAAACTTTTCAGTTGCATGGCTAAATTAAGATACAAAATTGCTTGATAAGAACATGTCTAAATTTAATTTTATAACATCTGCTCATTATGAATTGAGATTTGACTTTGAAATTCAGTTGTCATATTCGCTAGTAAACATTATATATAAAGTTTCCCCTAAAAATTTCTAATTGAGTAACATTAGAATATATAACTGATGCTTGTAAGGTAAAATAAACTTAAATGTGCTCTTATCTTTCCAGGTTTCTTAATCATACAAGCCAACACATCAAACTATAAATCTTATATGTCTGGAGTGTTGTACACCTGGCCATAACACAGACCATTTGAATCCATCCTTACATAATAATTTATAAGTCTTTAATTATAAGGCTTTAATCATATAATTAAACGGAACAATTTTAACGTTTTTGATTTATTCCCATAAGTTTGATTCAAAGTTGACTAACTCCAGAAGGGTATGAAATATTCGACTTGTCTTTTATAATCTTTGTTGTGCAATCTCAACATGTTTTCTTTTTCAATTTCATTTATATATAGTACATTTAGCATTAAAAGAAACAAGCAGAGACAACATATTGGATATACAAATTGTAAAGAGAACAAAAGGAACTAAGAGAATTTCCAAAAACGTTCATGTTTCTGCCGGCAGCGCTGCAATCGTCGTTCAATAGCGGACCAACGTTTGGATACAGTTACGGAACCATCAACGAAGCGGTCGCCGAAGGGCAACAGCCGACGGAGATAATCCTAAACGACAGGCGTTGACGCTGACGTCGCTGTCGACGCAGCTGCTCAGTCTGTTTGAAACTGAGGATGCTACAGTCAGCGACGCAGGCAACATAGGACATAGAAGCAAGCTATCTCAAAGTTCAGTCATTGCCGGCGTTTCGAATTGTTTGGACGTGTTAAACGGACAATATTAAAAGTGTTTTGTGTATTAAATTGACATGGCTTAAGTGTATTAGTATTAGTTAAGCACATATGTATACATACATGAAATACCTAATGGTTTAGCTATGTGTGTAACTGTGTGATTTAGACCCTATTTGGGGATTTAATGAAAAAAATCATTAATGGAAGCTGCCGTAGTCGACGCTTAGGGGCCGGAAAGAGCCCATTGGTAATAGTGGCCAGATAAAAGAGTATATTTGTGCGTGTGTGTGTGTGTGTGTGGTTGTGCTAGCATTTGAATCATTATGCTCGTATATGTGTTGGGTACATACTAACGTCCAAAACTATGCAGACGAGTTTCGTGTGCTGACATTTGACACATACATCCTTTTTGTGTAGCACAGACGCATTTTGTTTTTATCGTGGCTTTAACTGACTTTACGGGTTATTTGTCCTAGCAAATGTGCCCATAAAAATTGTTACCAAAGTAGACTTTCCTGTCCAAAATAGTTTTGTTTAGTGGAATTGGACGAAACACAGGACATTCCATGAGTCGCAAAGATCTAACAAATATAACCTTTGACTCATGTTGAAAAGAATACCGAATTAAATAGTTATTTAAACATCTTCGGCTTACCAGGCAATTTCATAAATTTGTTATAAAAAAGTTCTGAAAAATATAGAAAAGATAGCAAAGTGAAAATTCAGTTTAATAAATTAATGATGAAACATCAACTATAAAAAAAAGTCATATAAAAATATTAAAAAATAAATAGAGTTTAGTGAAAGTAGTAAAGTATGTTAAAACCCAAAGTGAGACTGTAAAAACAAAGCAAAAAAATACATGGACTTGATACTAAAATCAATGTTAAATGAGATGACAATATGTGGAAAAGTAATTTTCATATCGGTGGTAATGTGTATGCGTCGAAAAATTTAAAACGTGAAATAAAAATAAGTAAGTTTTAGACATGGATTCACTGTATGACTGGTAAAGGTTCTGACTGCACATAAAAGGATTCAAAGGCTTGAAATTACGTCTAACCAGATTGCTTTGCTTATTTATTATTAAAATATAAAGTGAATCTGTGTATATCACATATGCAAAAACGAAATACATAATATAAAGTCAGGCACATTTGTTATTTTATAATTTCTGAGTTGTAAAACTAATCTGTAAATCAAAAAAGGAAGTTGTTAAAGTTAATATCTGTTGTCGTAAAAAGTACTTTTTGAAGAGTTCTATTAACTTTAATTTATGGAAACTTTATGTATTATGTGCAAAATTACAGTATTGAAGTGGTTCACACATTTGACAAACAGGTAGGTCGTTCTTTCGTTCTGTCATTAAATTTTTATACAATTATTTAAGTTACATTAGAAATGGTGCTAAAAGTAGCCAGTGATTAGGAGACCCACGCAAAGTTCTGCAACCCTGGGTGCTGAGTGCAACCACCATAAATATTTCCTTTATGCTCATGCAACTGGCGATGAAAACCGTTATTATTACTATGTCACTTTTCACCTCCTGACATCCGGTAACCGTCAACTGCCACCTGCTATTAGGCTTGATCCCGATTCTGGCTCTTATCATTGTTTCTGTGCCCACTTTTATGCAAAATAGCTGCACTTTATGAGTGCATTGTCGTTCGTCCAATGCCAGTACCGGATGCCCTTTGACGGGGGAACTCGAGTTATTGTACTCAGAGTTAGCCAAAGAGCTAGACTTCAGTTAACGAGGGTGTGAAAATGGATCTATTGTTTTGAACTTTGCTGTAAAATGAGGAAAGAAATTGTTGAAACTTTACTTAAAAAATTTAATGTATTTTTTAGTAGATGTTTTTAACATATAATAAATGTATTGTTTATGCAACGAAGTATACAAAATATTTCACCATTAAATTAAGAGTGGTATGAAAATGTCAATGTTATCAGATACCAAAAAAAGGTAAATACAACATATGTACATATTATATTTATATATAAATTATGTCCACTATACGACTGCGACAACAAAGCTTGATGTTACAATGGTTCCAATTGCAGATTTTATGTTTCAAGACAACTTTAAGATAGCATGGTAAATTATGTGAATCCAGCTTATTCCTGAATGTCACCAAACACCCAATACAACATATGTACATATTATATTTATATATAAATTATGTCCACTATACGACTGCGACAACAAAGCTTGATGTTACAATGGTTCCAATTGCAGATTTTATGTTTCAAGACAACTTTAAGATAGCATGGTAAATTATGTGAATCCAGCTTATTCCTGAATGTCACCAAACACCCAATACAACATATGTACATATTATATTTATATATAAATTATGTCCACTATACGACTGCGACAACAAAGCTTGATGTTACAATGGTTCCAATTGCAGATTTTATGTTTCAAGACAACTTTAAGATAGCATGGTAAATTATGTGAATCCAGCTTATTCCTGAATGTCACCAAACACCCAATACTTTATCTCTAACAAGTAAGAGTAGACAGCACCTGCCAGACATTTAAAGAAAAGAGGAGCCACATGTCAAAGTATGAAATGTAACAGCTCGTTAAAAATTAAAGGCAAACACATGCATATAAAAAGTAACTGTTACTCACTTACTTCATGTGATGTCGACACTATTCAAGTGTTAAGTAAAGAAGTAAAATGCTTGAAGCGAGCTTTTCAATAAAACACAGTAAAATAAACAAATCATTTAAAATTCTCAATTTAAAGCAAAGAACACGTGCCTGTAATGCGAAAGAGTGTTCTGCATCCATTCTGTCCACGGTAAAAGGTGTCAAGATGTGAGTATGAAAGGAATCTAAAGTGCCCTTGTGCTTCTTTACAATTGTCAAGCTGTCGATTCTTTAATGAGTGTCATTATAAGGTTTGCTTAGGGTGTGAATTCTGTAACTGGCTAAAGGATCGTCCATTTTGTATAGAACAAACCCATGAGGCTGAAATGCCTTTTCAGACATTATGTATAATTTGGACAGTTAAATTATTGTTATATGAGTTTTAAAGCCACTTATTCAAAAAATATTTTCTAAACTTACAATTTCTTATTAAAATGAAAATATAAATTATTTTTATTTTACTTTGTTATAGTAATGACAAAAAAGCTGATACAATTTTTAAAATTTTATATATTTTCTTTATCAAAACAGTGCTTACATAATTGAATTAAATATTTAAATTATTTAATATATGCATTATTCGGGAGTATTAAAAAAAATAACAAATAAACAATTTAGCAACGATATGGGGATATTAACGCTTCAAATCCATAAAAGAGGTATGTATTTTCTGAAATGAATTTTGGGTATCTAAACACAAGGCTAACAATCTGATCAGCAAATATGATATCACTTACATTGGACAATTCGGTCTATAAAGGGGGATTTAAATGAGCCAGTAGGGAACATTTATTCATATGTTTCTAAAATCTTTGGTTTTTAAATCTGCCCGCCGTCTAATTAAGCTCTACTTTCCGCTGCTTAAAACAATTATAGTTTAAATCTATATTATATATGAATATTTATTTAAAACATTTTCCAATATTACATATTTTGACTACTGATAGTTTTCATCTACATTATATTTCTATCTTTAATTAGTAAATATTGCTGCCCTACCAATATTACATCTGTTGAGTGCTGCTATGCTCGTAACGTTACAAGCCTCGCCAGGTGTGGCAACAGGCGGTTTACGTGTGCCGTCCTTTCTTCAAGAGCCCCCACCACAGTTGCTATTTGGCAATGATACTGGCGCTCAGGTTAGTTGTATGGCACATGGCAGTCCACAGCCTGTGGTTTCCTGGGTTATGCACGACGGTACCGTGGCCATGCAGGTACCCGGACTGAGGTGCGTATCTAATTACGATATTTTGAATTAATATGTTGAAGAAAATAAATGCCTCATAATATATTTTCAGAAAAATATCTAATAATGGCACAATGGTTTTTCTACCGTTTTTGGCACAATATTATCGTACAGATGTGCATGAGACAACTTACCGCTGTCGTGCAAGCAATGAGGCTGGCACGATACTGAGTCGCAAAATACACGTGCAAGCAGGTAAAAAAAAAAAAATAAACTAGAATTATGACAATTAACTAACCCTTGCAAAAGAGAATGTGCTTATAGTATCAACATAACTTGTCGATTATAAGAATTTAATATTTTATTAACATGGTATTAACATTAAGATCGTTATTGTTGTACATTACAATACATAGCTTAATATAAACTTTGATTGCATTTAACTTTGTTAAAACTTTATGGTTTTGATACATGTTTATAAAAAAACAATTAAAAAAAAAAAAAAAAGAATGCATGTATTAAACTTCAATATATAAAGTTCAGTATTTAGGCACAAGTTTTTACACTACTTAGAACTAACAAGCTTACTCAATTAAACCTAGTTGTCATACTCGTTCAACTGAAGCAATATAATTTACTAATTTTTGCAGTTTTGCGACGTCAGTTTCACGTACATGTTGAAAATTCTGATGTCTATTTGGGAAATTCGGCTTTAATTAAGTGTAGTATACCGGAATATGCACGGAAGTATGTTCGCGTGGCCAGTTGGCGTCGGGGCGAGGAGATACTTCCACCTGAATCGTCGGTTATTGGTGAGTGATACCACATTTCTGCTTATAAATAAATACATCTACATATGTAAGTTTTTTTTATCAATTTGTGAGAGGTTTATTAATTTCCGAAATTTATGTGTGTTTATTCAATTTATTGTTGGCCTTGTTTTTACTCCTTTATTGTAATTCCTGATGGTTGACTAATGGCAGTATTTCTGTAAGCATTGCAAAATGTTAGAGAACACAGTGAGAATATTGATTTGATTTTTTATTTTATGGTATTACAAAATAGGACTTCTTTTACTGGGTATATTGCAGCGGGTCGTTATATGGTGCTGGCTACCACTGGAGATCTATATTTTCGCTCTGTTCGCTCGGAAGACGCTCTGACGAAATTCAGTTGTGTGGTCACTAACACACTCAATGGGGACCAACAACGTAGCGATGAGGTCACGCTGCAGATAAAACGTAAGACGAAATATATTTGGCACTTCACTGTTCACTTCCAAACATAATAAACTTATCAACACAGAGCTCAGCAAGAACATGGCTCCGCGAAGCAGTCAAAAACCTGTAATTGAAGTTGAAGTAGAACTTGGAAACGATGTGTACTTGCCTTGTAATATACAGGGCAATCCATTTCCTATATTCACGTGAGTAATTTTCTCTAGCTCTATTTAAATCACCGACTTCTTACTTCAACCATAAATATTTGTCATTCATTAATCCACTAGCACATATTTTATTTTTAGACCCCGTACGCTAAAAAACAGTAGAGGGGTCTATTAGGTTTGTCAGAAGCGAAATGTGCGTAACAGGCAGAAGGAGGCGTGGCCGACCCCATAAAGTATATATATTTTTGATCAGCATCAACAGCCGAGTCGATATAGCAATGTCCGTCTGTCTGTCCGTCCGTCCGTATGAACACCGGGATCTTTTAAGCTACAAAAGCTAGAGCCACCAAGTTCATAATGAAAGTACGCTATTAAGTCAGGCAGGTTAAGTTTATTTCAAATTTTTGCCGCGCCCCTTACCGTCCCCGCAATGAGCAAAAAACCAGACACACCTCAAAAAAAAATTTATGTTTTAGGTTAATATCTCGGTAACTATGGCACTTAGGAACACCAATTCCGGTATGCAGATTCCTACAGACAGCCTTAATGCAATGCCATTAAAAATTTTGAGCTGCCACGCCCCCTTTTCTCACATGAGCTAAAAAACTTTTAAACTTCAAACCAAGGATTTAAGGCATTTAGTCAAATAGTACAGTGCTTGTAATTAATTATTCGTGTAGAGGAATATCATATCAAACTATCCTCCAAGCGGCGTTCATTAACAAAAAAGATAGAAAGTTAGAAAAATGATGTAATTTAGCTGCAATTTCGCCGCCTGTGTGACGTCAGCGCTGCTCGCAGACGCTGCGACGCTGCCGTGCCGACCAGTGCTAGGCACGCATACATACATATGTGCATATACATAATTTCAAACGAGTGTGTTACTGTATGTATAACATGTAATAAGCGAAATGCGAATAAGCGAAAGATGCTTGAAAGTAGCGCGTGGTGCGAATGGTAGAGTTGCGGCGTGATGTGAAATCGTTGCTTGAAGGTCGTAGGCTCGAATGCTGGCAATGAGAATTGCTAATTAAATTTTTTTTAAACATCAATTAAAAATGTACATACAAATTTTAATTTTTAAATTTCGTTATAAAATTTTAATTCAAATTAAATACAAATGCGCATTACTGAGGGAGTACGGGGTCTTTTACAGTCGGCTCGATCGACTGTAGCCTATCTTACTTGTTTTTATTGACTACTGTCGGACCTACGATCAAAAGCAAACGCTAAATAATCTTTAAGAGTGCTTACCGAAAAAAAAATAAAACTGAAATCTTCTCAAACATTTGAAAAATTGCAAATTATAAAATATGTACAAGGCTATTATTTTTAAGAAAAATTCTTGTACAATGATTGTAATAAATCAATTTCAATTTAGTTAAATTACTAATTTAGTAATGGAATTCACTTTATTTGCAGCTGGTATCGTGTGTCAGATTCCGCTGCGCTGTATCCAATACCATCTTCTCACCGATTAATTATCTCACGAACTTTGCTACTAATAAAAAATTCTGAGGAACACGATGAAGGGAAATGGGTAACTATGAAAAAAGTATTATAAGTATTTTAATATGACTTCCAGTTTGTAAATTTATAAATATCATCTATATAAATATTTGTATCTAACAATTATTTACAATTGTACAAGTCCTGATTCTCGTGATTTTTTTCTTTCTTAGATTTGCCAGGCATCAAATCAGTTTGGGGAACAACGCATTGAAATTCGTCTTAGAGTAAATACTTTTATGTCTGTGCATATACTGCCTCAAGTGCAAATCGTGAATTCAGGCGGAGTGGCAATTTTCAATTGCACGGCAACTGGCTCGGCGATTGATGCTATTGACTGGCTGCACAATGGAAAACCGCTTGAAGCGAAAAACACAATCAGCAACGGTCGAGATGGGTAAGTAGGCGAACGAGCAATACAAAACTATTATTCAAATATTAATTTTAAGCCACCAGTGCAATTTATATAGTGTACAACATGCACTATGATACAGTTAAACTTAATTAATAGAAACTTAGATTAGTTAATTTTTATTTTATTTTATTTATGTTAATACACCACCCTGGTTGTTTGGAAAAGATGTTAGTCGATTTTATAACATAAATATGTTCATCCCATTTTGCATCACGCCAATTACAATTTCAAATTACAAAGCAAATGCAAGTAAATAGATATAAATATATAGGAAAGGTATATAGTATTGGTGTAACTTGTAAATGCTGAGTGTGTAATTATACTGGAATACGAGCAATCTCGTCCAAAAAACAAATAACTTGCAAAAGCAACCACAATGAATTTGTGTTTGAATGCAACCTTGTAATCAGCTGCCTAAGAAGAAGTGGTCAAGCTAGATACGATGATAGTGAGTAAATAGGGAAATCGTAACAAATCAAGCAGAAACTTGTATAATTATGCTAATAAAGTAATATACAATTTCCGCCTGAGCGGACAAGAGACCATCAATCACAACCGCACACGCAGGATATACAAATAATAACATTTTTAATTCACAACTGTATTAGGCTTTTGCAATATTTTGCTACTTCTTGTTTTTGTCTTTAACATATTAAAATTGTGTTTTTTTTCAGTGTACGGTTTTTGTCAAAGACTTCTCTTTTGGTTCAAAATGTTGGTCGACGCGATCGCGGTGTTTATCAATGTCTCATGGAGAACCAGCGTTCAAGTGCACAGGCCATGGCTGAGCTTAAGTTGGGAGGTACGTTCAAAATAATTTGATGAGTGGTTTATAACCGAATTTTTTGCATTGAAGATACGGTGCCTGAATTGATTTACACGTTTATTGAGCAAAACGTGCGTCCAGGCCCATTAATATCGCTTAAGTGTTCTGCCAATGGCTCTCCACCGCCACAAGTAAGTTTAATATGTAAAATACATATTATGTAGGCTGTTGTAATATGAACTATAGCATAAGAATTTGAATTGATTTCTTTTTATTGATTATAAATTTCTCATGGCAGTTCGATTGGCTTCTGGACTCACAGCCTATTATGGATGTTTCTCTGCATCATCGCTTCGCTATTGGTCAATTTGTTGATATTACTGGTGCAGTGATAAGTTATTTAAATATTTCACACGTGCGCCCAGACGATGGTGGGCGTTATAGGTGTGTGGCAAGCAATTCGATGGGCCAAATAGAACATTCTGCGAGGTTAAATGTTTACGGTAAGCTTTCAATGTGAAGTAAGTTATACAAAATATAAGACGAATTGTGTAAGAAATTATCATTAATGGAAGTAGTTGTTGTTTTGTATGTCTTATTTATTTATTCAGATTTAAATGTATTTGATAAAAATCACTTTCTCTGTTTTGTTAAAACAATTTGAGTCAAGCAATGGAAAATGTATAACTTATAATATATATTACAATTTCCACAAGTGGTGGTGGTGACCAAACTTCGGGCAAAAGTCAATAATTTGCTTCCAAAATAATAAGGTGTGTAAGGGGACCTAAATTCAACACATACTATTAGAATATACTTAGACTACCCGGTTAAAGTCGGTGTTAAGTACAAAAAAATAAGATTTCTTTAATTAACTCACACATTGTACCTATGATTGTAGGCTTTTAACTTGTAAGACTATACATTTGCTTTTCATATGTATATTTAAGTATTATGAATTATTATATTAAGTATTGTTCTTATTAAATTAGAAAATACGTTATGAACAATTTTTAGGACCACCTTTTGTGCGAGCGATTGGAGCTGTAAGAGCCGTTGCAGGTGATACTACAATCATACGCTGTCCATTTGCAGGCTATCCAATTGAACAAATCCGTTGGGAAAAAGCGCATCAGGAGTTGCCAGCAAGTAAGGAAATTGTGAATATAACTCATAAGAAGGGAATTTAAAATAAATTTTTTTGTTGATACATTTTTATTAATTTACGACTTAGGCCCTTATTATTCGGTAGCTTCAGTCCAAGAGGGTGGACAGCTTCTCATCAAGAATGTGGATCCGGGTCGAGATCACGGCGTGTACACATGCATTGTGCGCAGTCGAGCGGGCGAAGAAGCACGTCGCGATGTACAGTTAAATGTGAACAGTAGGTGAATAATTTAATTATTTAATATCTAAATAATATGTGTACTTTGTTTTTCTGTTCACACACAAGGTCCACCAGTTATTGAGCCATTCAAGTTTCCAAAAAACTTGCAGGAGGGTGGTCGTGCGCAAATTACCTGTGCTGTATCTTCTGGTGATATGCCCATCTACTTTAGCTGGAAAAAAGATGATTATTCGCTGCCTAGTAGTCTGCAAGTGAGTCTTACGTGTGAAGTATTAAGATGTTATTTAATAAACGAGTTTTGCTTTTTGACATGTATTTGGTTATATTTTCAAGATAACCGAAAAGAAAGAAGAATTCTATTCGCTTTTAGTGTTTAAGGATATCAGCGCCAAGCACAGTGGCAAGTATACTTGTAACGCAAGCAACGCTGCTGCTAAAGTGAACTACACTGCTGACCTGCAAGTGCGGGGTAAGTTTGTTTCAAAATCATATATGATACATAGTAGGCTGAATAAAGGGTAATTCGCCTATTTTATCCGATCCGAGTTTATTGAATTACGTATGTGTGCAAGCAATTTACCCGTTTGAAGGGCACACAGACTCCCACGCGTACAACAAAGTTTTTCATTTTTTTGTTTACTTTGTGCCTTTATTTGTTTCACTTGGGTCCTATAACCGGGTCACGTTTCAGTGGCACCACGCTGGAACCATGAGCCCATGGACACTGCAGTTATGTTAGGCAATACAATATCGATAAATTGTGAGGCAGAAGGATATCCGGTTCCGACTATTACTTGGTTCAAAGGACAAGGTAAGTTTACCAATTGGATGGGCATGGCTTAGTCTCGAAACTAACCATCTCAGTTCATTAAAGTTGGATGAGTTAAACGTGTAGGTTTGGCTGGAGCCAAACACTAGATTATTAATAAACCCAGTTGGATTTGAATTTGAGTAGCTATTAGTTAAGTGAAAGAGTCTTCTACAGGTAAAGCTATCAAGGACTTCAAATCATTAAGCATGCGTAATCATTCGCTTGTGCTAAATCTAGCCACAGATAACGATGAAGGATTTTACATGTGCCAAGCAATTAACGAAATTGGTACCGGTCTCAAGAAGATTATACGCATTAATGTAAACGGTAATTGAAATAATACGAATTGAACTAAGCTTTTGTTACCGCTGTTCATTTTTATATAGAGCCGGCCCGATTTGATCAGCCCACTCGAAATATTAGTTCGCGCCGTAATGATCCAATAACATTGGACTGTCATGCAAAAGGCGATGAACCGATTAGCATTGCCTGGACTCACAACAATGGACGAATTGATCTTAACAACTTTCGTTTTAGCATTTCTGAAATGAAAACCGCGAAGGGTGTGGACTCGCAGCTAACCATATTACAATCAGATCGCCAAGATTCTGGTGCCTATCACTGCACAGCTGAAAATCCGTACGGCCGTGATGAGCAATTAACTTTTCTTGCTGTACAAGAGCGACCTGATCCACCATCTAGTTTAGAAATCTTTGAAGTTGGTTCGCGCACCGTTAAACTTAGCTGGCGACGCCCCTTTGATGGCAATTCACCTGTTCTCAGCTACCTAGTGCAATATCAATCACTAAAGTATATGCAGTCGCACACTACGTTAGGAAGCACTGGTGGAGACTGGAGTAGCTCCAATGTAGTTAACGTAACTTTACCCTCGACAAGTATTAGCCGCAGGTGCGTGTTATTTTCAAACTTAAGAGTTTGACATATTTAAGTGTCACTTTTATACTTTATAGCTATGATAATGATCTACGGGAAAATTCTATAGTAGCTGGCCTTTCCCCCGCTACTACATTTCTTATACGCATGCAGGCCATAAACGAAATTGAACGTAGTGCCTTTACTGATGAAATTGTGCTTAAAACTCAGGAAGAAGCGCCTACGGAAGCTCCATCTAACGTACAGGTTCAAAGTGGTGCTGAAAGCGAGTTAATTGTAATATGGCAGGTTGGTGCAATTGTTTGATTTTGCAACAACCAATTCCACAAGAAAGAATTCTATTGACATCTTAAAGGTCCCGCCTCGAGAATCTTGGAATGGTGAGCTCATTGGTTATACTATTAACTGCAGCGAAGAGAAACAAAACATAAACTACATAAGCGTTGTAAACAATTCTCTTAAGTCGGTAATTGTCAGCGGATGGGCAACCACAAAGGCAACTCTTCGTGGTCTGCGAAAGTACACACGGTATGCAGTCAGTGTACGAGCACTTAATAGATTTGGATCGGGACCGTGGAGCTCTACCATCTTAGCTACGACTGCAGAAGGCGGTAAGAAGTTTTTGCTAGTATTTATACAATTGTTTAATATTCTCCTAAGAAATTGATATAAAGTATATCTATACTGAAAACATTGTTTTGTTATATCAATGCTTAAACAATAAACGATTGCAGTGCCAGAGGCTTCACCACAAAATGTAAACTGCTCTGCATTAACATCACAAAGCTTAAAAGTATCATGGTCTGAGCCTCCTTTGCAATTTCATGGTGGCATCATACAGGGATATAAAATTGTATATCGTCCAATAGTACATCAAAGTAAGTAGTCACTTAAATTCGTTAATTTTCTATACATTCTATTAATTTTTGTCTAGAAAACTTAATATTCCAATTTTTTTTTTTTTTTTGTCATTCAATTTCCAGTTGATTTGCCAACCAAACTGGAAATTAAACGTACATCAAATCTGGAAACTTATCTTCACACACTTCTCAAAGCAACAAACTATTCAATTCGTGCGTTGGCTTACACATCTACTGGTGACGGGGTGGCAAGTCAACCATTGTTTTGTCAAACTGATGATGATGTGCCAGATGCGCCTGCCGCTATTAAAGCGGCTGCTCTGACAGCTGATTCCATTTTAATTTCATGGCTGCCTCCAAAAAATCGGAACGGCTATATATCACACTATACAGTGTATGCAAGAGAGGCTGGTCGCAAAGGTCAAACAAAAAGTAAGTAGCATATGTGCTTATATGTGTGCATTTCATTTTATTGTTCAAATGCTCAAATGTCGCATTTAGAGTTTTCTGTGCTTGGCGCAGATTTGATAAAATAACTCAACGGTTATTATTAAAGACTATTTTAGCTGGAAGTATTGTATTTTAATTAACTAGAGTATTTTATTTGTCCTTTTAGCCCACTTGGTGCGTGTGGACGAACATGGCTACCCAGTAACATTCGAAGCGCGAAGTCTTGCAGAGAATCAAATGTATGAATTTTGGGTATCTGCATCGACGTCAGTAGGCGAAGGTGAGCCCACACCTGTCGTCGCTCAAGCCACCAATACAAGAGGTAGGTGGGCTTCCAGCTTAATTGGTATTGTTAATAGTTTACAATTTATGTTAAATGAAATGGACAACTATCTGATGTTGCCTGATTGCATCCACTACACAATTCTTTAAATTTCGGGTAACTGGCCGATTGTTATGATTGATTTTTTTTTTTGTTTTTTGTTTATGAAAGCACCTGCACGCATTGCCTCATTCGGTCAAGTGGTACGCAAAGCGGTGGGCACAAGTCTCATTCTGGAATGCATGGCGGTTGGGAACCCAACGCCGCGGGCACGTTGGCTCACTCGTGATCGCCCTGTAACTTTCAGTCCATTCTATGAGGTTACCAATGAGGGGAACTTAAAAATACACCGTAGGTATATGAAATAATAAAGTAAAGTTCAATCATTTTTATCAGTTTGTCCTTGTTTTTCGAAGGTGTCGAAGGTAGTCTCTCTGGAAATTATTCATGCACTGCAAACAATCTCTTTGGCAGTGATGAAATACAATATAAAATTATTGCTATGAAGCCACCTGGTAAACCACAAATCATCGTGCAGTACGCTTCCGCAGACAGTATTCGCGTAAGTTGGGATGCGCCAGAGGATGGTGGAGCACCGCTGCAAGGCTATACAGTTTCGTATCATGCATCCGGCGATAGTTGGGTAGCGATAGAGCTGCTGCCAGAATATAATGCTTACACAATATCAGGCTTGAAGTGTGGAAATCACTACATTATAAAAATGTCAGCCCATAACATTGTTGCAACTGGTTCATCCAGTGAGGAAATTAATGTCTGGACCAAAGGAAAAGGTATGACGGTATTAACTGTGTTAACACTTGTATGAATGTGCCTTTCAATTACAAATGTATTTTGGTTTACTTTAACAACTCTTCTAGTTGAGACAACTTCTAAATCACTTCTCAAATAAACTTAAATATTCATTTTATTGTCGTTATATGCAGCTTCCCAAGCACCCAATGGAAACGATCTAATTTCTGCTAATGCAACATGTGTAAATTTAAAATTGTCTTCTTGGCTTAATGGTGGTTGCGTAATACACCATTTCTCCATTGAACACCGTCCACTTGGTTCGTTAAAATTAAAAATATATAGTCATTAGTGTCCTATTATTTTCACATTCTCATTTTATTATTCTTCTCACTTGCATTATAACAAAGCATTACAACTAAAATTATTATAATGCACGTTTTTCAGGCGAAATTAGTTGGACGGTCGTGACATCGGATATTTCAAGCGCTGTTGAAAATCGGGAAAGTTTAATATTTTGTGATCTGTTGCCAGCTAAATGGTATCAGTTACGTATCTCAGCGACTAACGATGCTGGAAAAACTTCAGAGCATTATCATTTCAGTACAACCAGTCTTGATGGCATTACAATTTCACCGCCTCCTTCACTTACTTCAGAATATGATTTGATGGATAATCTGATTAATGCAACCAATCCAACAAACGGTGATTGGTTTTCAACATTTATTGTGATTTTTATAATCACCATATCCTCAATAACGATGTGAGTGCCGGTTAATTGCCTGCTATTATTTAGGTCGGGTTACCAGAAATTTACTTAAGTCTATTTTCATAAATTATTAACTTTAGCTTTGATTTTGTGGGTGCTCTATTACCTACCTTTCTGTGGCTTATATGATTTGGATTTTCTTACAGTGCTCTTACTATTAAGCATCGCAGTACACTTTGTGGTTCCATAGAGGAGGGATATGAGTCTAGAACAATATCTAGTGATTACAAGGAACACGAAAATCGACGCAACCAGGTTTACAGCGCTTCACCGGTTAAAACAGTGGATAAGGGCCACGAGACAGGTGAGAACCGTAACAGATTTGATGATTGTTGCAAGTAGCTATTTAACATAATTTCGTGACTTTTAGAAATGTACGAGATTTCGCCATACGCTACTTTTAGTGTAAATGATGGAAGAACAGGCGTACCATCGAAAGCACCAACACGAAGCATGGCTGGACAAACACAGCATGATTATACCATGCAATTTAAAACATTTGGGCACCCAGAAGGAGAAAATCTCAATGCAACGGCTTACCCTTTGCTTCCAAATGCAAGCTTTGGACATGTTATAAGTAATTCAAATTGGCACAAGCAACGACCTCATAATACCGATGGTAACTTAATATTGCCTGATTGAAATAAAGCTAAACTAGTAATTTTTACAGATGAATCCACATTGAGTAAACCAATGACTATTGTAGCTGACTCCCAGCTTGGTCATTCCAAGAAATCTAGCAATGGTCGAACTACCAAAATTTGTAGTACTGAAGTCGTGGCCAGTTCAGCATCTGATACGAGTATAAGTCCAAATACAGAATTTTCAAACATGCCTACATATCGAGTTCCGTGTAAGTCATCCCGTGTAAGTGATGGGCGTGTAGTTGTAGGTAGGTATTAGTTAAAAGCAAAATCATAAAATTGCCATTGCTGACATTTTTGGGGATTTTCAGATATGTTTAAACCCGATTCAAGTACAGAATCTAATAATGACCAGATCTCTCCGGCATTGGAACGGAGGCGAAATATTCAGCGTCAAGCTGACATTTCAGTAGAAAGTAGGCGCGCGATACAGCAAAATCGAAAAAATATATCACAGCTTGGTAATCAGACGCTGGAGCGACGAAAGTGTCCTGGTAGTAACAACAGGTAGTTCAGGTACCTAAACCCAAAACAATCTAAATCAAAAAGTTAAAATAATAAATTAGTAACAATATAAGATATTATATATATTTCTAAAATAGTTAAATATTAAAATAATGATTAGTACTGTTCTGAACAGAGTAGATAGTGATGGCAATAATACCGCAACCTTGGCCGCTTCACTAGGCGTTATGACGAGCGGTGATTTGACCGGTGACTTTCGATCTCCCTCTGTATTAAATGATGCACGTGAGTTTTGTGATCAGGCTGAGTGTGATCAGGAGCAACGTGCTTTGGATCTAGAAGTTCAACGCGTGATGGAAAATACAAGCGAAGCTCAGCTGGCCAAGATGGATCGCGATGAACTCACTTCACTTTTAGCAAGGTAAGCTTAAATTTGGAGAAAAAACTGCTAAACAGAATTTGAGTGAAGTTTGCTGTATGCCTGTAGTGTCAACCAACCTTAAACTTGAACTGCAAAACAAACTAGCCTGCGACCTATAGGTATCACGAGAACAGGGAACAGGAACTTCAAAATTACACAATACACGTTTAGAGCCGAAACATTTCGACAAATCAACTAACTAATACTGGCCTCTAATCCAACATTACAGGCCTCATAACATATATAAATTAATAATCTGAAAGCATTTATTTAGAACTAGAGATTTTAAGCATCTAAAGCAATCACGTGAAAATTACACTTATGCAAATAAAAGACTATACATTTTACTTATAAATTAAGCAACAGTAAAAATACAGAGAACCATGAAGGAAATATTATTAAGTTGTACTTTGTTTTTAATAAATGTCTACTTTTAAGGTAAGCTAGCAGATTACTAAAACTCTTGGTGATACATTCTGAATTTCCAAATTTATCTTAATGACAATGAATTCAATAATATATGAACTATCTGACTGTTATGATAAATGCTTAAATTTCGTAACAAACAATATCACAGATATTTCATTTAAACTAAAAATCAATGAATATATGTATTTGTATTATAACTAATATTGTAAGTAATCGTCAATACAAAAGCCACAGCAAAAATGAAATTAATAAAACATGCATTATAACAATATATTTGAACTGTGTTAATTTAATTATAACAGTATTTAACGCTTAATCTCATTACAGACTTTACATCCACCAGATTTCACAATAACTGAATGTTGAAATAATGGTAATTTTCCTAATTTTTTAAAGCCAATACGGAACTATACAAAATCAAAATCGAATTGTTTCAATTAGATAAATAAGTTTCACATAGCTAATGCTATTGGCTTTTAAATATGTATGTATTGAGGAAAATGAGTGTTGTCGTGCAATGAATTTTGATAAATAGTAATTTTTGTGTTGCTGTTTGAATTAGGCTCAAGTTACAAATCAAATACTAAACTCGGCAACACATAGCAATATTGATGCCAAATAGCTCCTGCCAAAGTCATTTGATGTTATTATATATATATATATATATATTGATATATATATATATATATATATATATATGCAAACACATTTCTATTCATAAGACAATCGTTGCGAAGAAGGTAGGACAGTTGTGAATGCAGTAGACAGAACAAGGGTCTTAACGTATATTAGAAAGACTTGGGACATGGGATAAATAAAAAATGTAAAGAAGTGTTGCAAATTCAAACAGCAAAGCTACACTCATCCTCTTAGAATTCAGCCAAGTGCTATTCATGAGAGACTCACTTAAATAAAGTGCTTCTATATTGCTCGCCAGACAAATGCATAGGGTGATTTGGGGGTGAATACCACACTGTGGTTGCGCCAGTTGCAGTGGTTGCTTCAATAATGCTGGGACCCATAATTATTTGAATTATCACAAGTTTAACTCACTCACAGCGTTTTTCAAGTAAGAACGGCATTTAATTTATTCTCCAGTTTTACCAGTGAAATTTGTAGTATTTTAATCAAAACAAATGACATAAGTTCTATCTGGTACAGATAATTAAAAATGACCATGGGGAAACCGCAGTGATACAAAATAACATAGTGCTTCAAAATATTAGCTACTTAACAGAAACAGCATTTAAAATTATTTCCGGGGCGGAAATGTAGCTTTCTTCAACCAACTGAATCAGTGATTTAAGCACAGCTTGTTCTCATAATGAATCAAAACGATTTGCAAATAAATAAAATCCAATCATTGACATTTTCTTCTAGCGATTTATGAGACAACCACGCAAATACAAGTTCAACAACGACCGTGATTATTTCGCATCCTCATCTTTTAACTTTTACTTTATGTTGGACTGGGACTGCTTCTGTTGAAGCTCAAAAAGCACTCAGCTAACAACAGACGCTCAGGAAATGGCAAACGACGTGGCTGTCAGCTCAGCAGACTAAACAGCAGTGAAGCCTCTTGCACTCTGCACTGCTTCAGAATCTGTACATTATTGAATGATTTATTGATGTCGATATGCTTAGTTGAACAGCACACAAACATTGTGGTAGGGGAGCTTCAATTTTCATGAATAGACAAGCATACATATAACTAGCAATGAGTTGTATAAGGTCAAGTGCTTATATGAAAGAGCACAACATAAGTTCTATCAACTGCAAACATTTTTGGGGAATTTTATTAGCGGTTTACTAAATATTTAAATTTTAGAAAGCAATGCATATAAGAATTCATCAAGTCATCATTTAGAGTTTTAAAACAACTAGCAAATCAAAAGAGATGTGAACTGGAGTCATTGCATTAAAACGATAAAAAAAACTGAAAATGTTTTATTAGGGTTTTCAATAGCATTGTTAAGAGAACATTTAAAAACATACACGAAGAAATGTTTATTCTACTTTACCAAACAGTAAAGTTAGTAACAGCTGAAATCGAAAGATTTCTGGTTTATGTAAAGTTGGCAATTTTAAATTATTATGACCATAGTTTTTCTAAATCATATTTCATGAATTTATTTCTAAAATAACCTACACATCATTTACGGAAGTCCAACAAGAATGTTTTCAAATAAAAGAAGAAAAATGTTTGTTTCCATAAGATAGACTCGAATGGAATCACAAATAATAAACAACAACCTTCAATCCTCAACTGGTGCACACAATGCCGCTACTTGAGTTGTTTTACGTGCGCGAAGGATGCAATAGAAAATAACTGCGGGGTAGCTTTTAATTATCTCGTTATTTTTAATTGCCTGCATTTCAATTATTTCATCCTCAGCATATTAAGAGTCCAGAGTGTTTCAGCTCAATGTCAGCGACATTTCAATTTACACAACAAGTTGGCATTAGGTGTGGGTATTATACTAGTAATAGTAAGAATAACAAGCGAGAAAAGCTACTGTCGAGCGAGCTGACTGTAAAAGTGCCCATATTCCTTTTAGTGCGAAATTTTCCAATTTTCGGGGCCGGTAGGGGGCGGACTTTTATTCCAAATTTGATGGTAGACAGACAACGCTATATCGACTCGGATGTTGATGCTGATCAAGAATATATATATATAAACCGTTTTGGGTTTTCCAACGCCTCCTTCTGCCTGTTACGCACATTTCGGTTATGACAAACTTAAACCAAAACAGTACATGAAAAACTTACTTCAGTAAAAATTACTTTGGAACTGGTGCCATCTATCGGCTATTCCTAAACGTCAGAAGAGAGTTGCCATATAGTTGCATTAGGTAAATGAATAATAAATGGTAAGCAGTTCGAACTACTTCACGCGTCATGAATTTGAAATTTTTCGAATGCGCCATCTAGCGGTAACTACTGAATTTTTTATGTTAGACAGAGCTGCCACATCATTCCTCTAAGAACTCATTAAGCAGTGCATATGAAACCAAACATTTTTGTGCAAGCAGAGTTATGATTTTGGTTTACCTGTAATTAGAATAAATTATTTGTTTCATATTATTCATAAATATTTTTTTGAATATTACTAGATTTGTTTTAAAGTATATTTTGTATTAATGTCCTAATTTATAAGCATCACTTATTG
This sequence comes from Drosophila dunni, assembly GCA_018152125.1. Classification (NCBI taxonomy): domain Eukaryota; kingdom Metazoa; phylum Arthropoda; class Insecta; order Diptera; family Drosophilidae; genus Drosophila; species Drosophila dunni. The sequence continues at coordinate 25,754 of JAECXC010001917.1, forward strand.
AGCTTTAATATTACTTCCTGATTAATTTATCTTATTCATCTAACCCGCAGCCACATCCACAGTGTCACAAAGGAAACACAATTAAACTGGATAAATAATATCCAGCCGGTACACCGCTGTGAAAGCCACTCAAGAAAAGTGGCTGCCGTCGCCAGCGGAAGTAAGTTTCTGCTTACGTGCGAGCTTAAATTCAATAAACTGTTTGTTTCTGAGATTAAGTGATTAACTTGCATATACAGCGAGCCCCTAACAACGGTTATGTTATACATATAAATACCACAAGAACCCTACAAAAACAAGCCACTCTGTAACCAGTTTTCAACAAACAAAAACCTCCGTCGGCGTATTTAACACAAAAACAAGCCCACGCCCACAACTAAGCAAAGCATCCAGCTCTTAATATTAACCGGTGAGTTTCGTTTACTGTTTGTATACATACGTCACTAAATTAATTAGTTATAAGCTGCTGTCAGTTCAGGTGTCCCGCCCACAAAAAGGCAGTGACGTATAAACTGCGTTTAATACTCATATTACTCATGGCGCGTGTTGTCGATTTGCTTCGAAATGAATAATTTACATTGAATTGAATTAACATATTTCGATTTTTTCCCACGATTCACAAATTAAATCATAAATTAACAGTTATTTATATTTTCGATTAACTTTACTTCAAAAGTATGCTTCAAACAAAGAGACTTTACCAACGACAAACCAGACAGGCTGAATTCTGTAACGTAAACCAGTCGCCGGCTATGCGAACAGCGTGTCCGGTTGAGACAAAAGAAATCACGCATTTTATTGAAACCTAACTTATTATTACTGTCGCGTCTGCTTCTGTGGACTGGCCCAACCAACTTAATTCTACGTTGTATAATTTGAGCTGCAGTTACAGCTTCACTAATTAATGTACGATCCGGCCACCAACAACTTGGCTGAATTAAATTTGCATTAATTAAACTTTTAGCGCATGACATCGGCTGCTACTCAGCTGTTTTCGTTTCCTTGACACTTCCTGCTATTACTTTTGTGCGATTTTCTTTAAAACGAGTGTCAGCTTTCTTTTTACGAGAAATTGTTCTTGAGAGAGGGGATTTTTTACAAAAAAAAAAAACGGGAGATCAATAGGCATACCTAAAATAACGAGAGGTCTTGCATTCATGTCCTAATTTTTAGATTGTTCATTAATTTCTAAATTTAATTTTTCTAAATATACTGCTTTAAAGAAGAACATACACATTATAAAAAAAAAAAAATTTGATGAAACTTATTTTGGATCCAATTTAAAATATTTCAAATTTCAATTTATTTTATAAAGACACATTTTGGCACCCATTTAAGATAAAAACATACCAAATCCCTGTCGAAATATGTAAAAAAAGCTACATATATAAAAAGACGTTGATTTAGTAAACCATAACCAAATATTGCGGATTTCATATAAGATTTCTATAGGTCTCTTTTTACATACGGGACTGCTTTATTCCATTTGTATTGACAATATTTAGTAATTCCATATGTCTCACTCGGATACTTTCGGAGACCGGCTTGAAGCACTCTTAAAGTTGTCGTTATTGTTTCAGACTTCTTGTTTTATTAAGCTTTTTCACATTCGTACGTTTGGATCGCTTATAAAATAAAAAGACAAACGAGAGTATAATTATTTCAACATAGCACTTGCTACTCAACGGTCGCAACAGCCCAGTTAAAGATTTGAAAACACTGATTGTATTCAAAAATTATAATTCTAGATTTTATTCTTAGATTATTATCAGTATGTACGACAGAAACAACGTAATGCTGCTTACCGTTATGATGACAACTCTTTGCCTGTTGCAGTTTGGAGATACACTCCCTTCAATAGGACACTACGGCAAAAGATTCGGTAAGCCTATAATACCACCAGCAACAGTAGTTTTTAATTTCATTTGGCTTTCAGATACAATGAGTGGAATTGATTTCATACAGATTTGCCTCAACAACTGTGCTCAGTGCAAGAAAATGTTTGGTGATTACTTTCAGGGTCAAACATGCGCCGAATCTTGCCTTAAGTTCAAAGGCAAAGCCATACCAGACTGCGAGGACATTGGATCTATTGCTCCGTTTCTCAATGCACTTGAATAAACCATATTTGTAATTATAATATTTTGTATTTGAGTCAAATCCGTGACGATTTTGTGATGACCAAGCTAAAACTGGAAACGACTACTTTATACAACTACTTACAGAACAATTTACCTAAAGATTGTATATTTTAAGAAGAGTTAAAGAATATGTAACCAAAGATAGTTAAATTGCATAAATATATAATTGTGATTACTTAATAAAAACCAGCATCAAACAAATAAATATTAAATTTAATATTTCATTTACTTGGTAAATAGCTTGTATTAAAGAAAAAAGGAAATAATTAAACATTTATTTAGGTAATCGGGATTCTGAGTGACCTTTATTGACTTATCTTTTATTTTGCTACATTAAAATAATACATATATACAGAAATTATGGATAATGCATGAAAATGTTGAAAATCTCTATAAAGAATGGCAGTGCGAAGTAAAAACAAACAGTAGATATTTTTAGTAAAGTGAGACTAGAAGAAGATTAAAGAGACTTAGGAGTTAAAATAAAGAGTGGAAATGAAACATGGTGAGTATATGAAAAATAGGGCTTGCTCATAAAAACTCAATTCTATAATTTTTACTTCCTGTAATTTAGAATTGTGTCGGGAATTTCGTTAATATAATTCTGAAAGAATGAAAAACATTAATGCATTAGCACAAGGTATAGTTTTCAAAACAATACTTACATATAATGATGAGTCCAAACCATGGCTGCCAAAGTCAGCCCATTTGCTTAAATCAATTGATGGTATTATTCCGCTCTTGCATGGCACACGAGGATTTCTATTAAAAGGGAAAATTAAAGTCAAATTTAGGAAAGGTAAAATTGACTTACATTTCATGATCCGGTAAGACCATTGGATAAATCTGCACAGTATCAATTAAGTCGGTATTATCGCAGATTAAACGGGATAGCTTTGCTTTCCGTATTTCTTGCAACTGTTCTGGTGTAAATGAAGAAGGCTGATTTGGCAACTCGTACCAGAATCGATCACCGCGACGTAAGTAGCTCATTTGTGTAGCAATAATACACGCAAAAGTTGGTCCAAGCATGGACCCAGGTAGGGACTTTTCGGATACTCCGCCAGACCACAAATCAATGTCAGCGGGTTTTCTAAATTTATGAAATGATATTAATGTCTTTATGTTCTCCTTCTTTTCTATACGTACTCAAATATGCTTTCGTAGCGTAAAACGGTCTCGTTTGGCATGGATCCATACATTTCATCCCATGTGTTTGAGGTTGGTAACCCGCAGAACTTACGGAACTCCATATAGCCAGGTATACCAAATTCACGCCCACGCTGCATGTTGAATGATACTAAATCCATGCCAAAGCGTGCCCCCTCCTTTTTAAAAAGATGGTTTGTAACTTCCTGGGTGATGGAGTCATCCATAGCTTGTGCCACCTGATTCATTAGACCCATAAAGTATTCATCTAATACTCCCGCTCGATACAAGTCATAGGGTCGACGAATTAAATCTGATAAACGTTTGGAAGCAATAAACTTATGTGCCTTAGACCAGCGTTCTACCGCAGTAGGGAGTAGTGAATGTCCAAATCGAAAAGCGGCGCCAGCAAATGAGTCAATTATGCCTGGATTTACATTTGACTCGTAGCCATCCCAATATCCATCTTTCTGCAATACCAAGCCAAACTTTTCCATAACCTCTTTTCCAAGTAGAATAGGAAGAAACTCGTTAAATGTGACATGCTGTACTATGGCGATATTTATGCGTCGGGCTTCCTGGAAGAGCGTCTCATCATCCCAATGTTGGTTAATATGAGCTAGTTCCGTTGCGAGACGATTATGCTCTCGTGCCATTAACGTGTGCATACATGTCAATACAAGTTGCTCGTTGACGCGAATTTCTCCGCCCTCAAAACAGTACATGCTCTTATTAGGTCTCGTACAACCCTCATCGGGTATATCTAATTTTAATGGTAGCAAATCTTTTAAACCATATTCTTGGAATACGGGGTTCATTCGCATGAGTCCACCGTACCCAGTACGAAGCTTGCGTGCAAAAGATTCTTTAACACCATAAACTGTGTTAGCATCAATAACACCTGTTAATGTGTTAAACTGCTGTCGAGACCCTAAAACGGCACATTACTCATATATTTTAGTAAAGTTAATTATGTTATTACTTACCTAACCGACAGCCCGGTCGGGGTGATGGGAATCCTCGCACAAAATCTATACATTTGACGTTAAATAAGCGATAAAAGTAATCGTCATCCGGGATGCGTATCTCATTGCAGTATGGATGCTTGAGGTGTAGTGCTCGTTTACAGCACTCCTCAGGATCATTTCGATTTATAGGGTCTACATTAGAAGGGGATTGTGCATTTAGCGTATACGAGTTAACTTTATTTGTGATATCTACCCAGTGGTGTGCCAGTCAGTGTAAAGTCGTGATCCATGAACTGACCCCAAGCAATGACCATAACCGTGCCTGCGTGATCATGATACCCATCATCTGGATGCATTGTACGAGAAACTACACGAGAATAAGGCAGATCTCGACCGGTTACTGAAATACGTGGGGCGTTGATTCCATCTGCATAAAGTGGGCCAATCAAACGTTGAAAAGGTGCATTTGCGGCGCCCCAAGTGGGATGTTCAATATTATTGCATAGGCCATCAAAACGTCGATATTTGCCAGGCCGACATTCAACTCCCGCAAAAAACGGGGGACAGACCTCACGAATAAGAGTTTTCGATGTGTCGATTGTAGGCAATCCCTTCTCTATTTCTTCATAAGACAGACCGTAGCTATAATAAAACAAAAATGGCTAAAGTTAATCAAAACGACTTTTAAAGATCTCATTTAGCACTACGATTTTATTTAATAAAAATCACATAATATAATTTCAAACAAGTAAGAAAAGTACAGTCGATCACGCCCGACCGTAGAATACTCTCTGCATTTTAATCCCGATTAAATTATTAAAATCGGTTTTGAGATATTACAATGTGTTGTACTTGCATTAAACCACGTTGAAACATAAACAATCTAAGCAAAATCAAACATCTGTTTGCAGCGAAAACGTTTCTGTCTCGCTTGCACTCATTAGTGATATTGCGTTCAATTATCAATATTGTTTCTTGTTCTTCTAGTTTTCTTGTTTATAGTCCGATTTCAATGCGTCTTTTTAGGATAGTTTGATATAGTTAGCCTCCATTCGAATTATATAATTACAATGCTGCACTATATGAACAAATGACAATAGGCGGAACGAAAAATGAGAGTTATTTTTATGTATTGTGGGAAAAAGGGGCGTGGCAGTCCAAAATTTTAAATGCCAATGCATTAACGCTGTCGCTAGGAACCTCCATACCAGAATTGGAGATCCTAGGTGCCATGTTTACTGAGATATTTGCCGAAAACACCCATTTTTTCCGAGGTGTGTCTAGTTTTTTGCTCATTGTGGGCGAATGGGGCGTGGCATCGAAAAAAAAAAGATTCTTGTATTGACTGACTAAATATGTGATCGATTGACACCAAGCTCGAACTTGTAGCTCTTACCATCTCTGAAATCTGTTTGTTCATACGGACAGACAGACGGACAGACGGTCAGACGGACAGACGGACATGGCTATATCGACTCGGCTTGTGATGCTGATCAATAATATATACACTTTATGGGGTCTGCCACGCCTCCTTCTGCCTGTTACATACTTTTGCACAAACCCAATATACTCTTGCAGAGAGTATAATAATTTCTAATACTTTCTACTTTAAGTCTCGCAAAGTCGTTTTTATTTTGCAATCTTTGAGATTTTGAACAAAGTCTATATATTACTGATCAGCATTAAATATGTAGCGATGTCCGTCTGTCCGGCAGTTTGTATGAATACCAACATCTAAGAGACTTTTAGAGCTACATAAAACCACCAAATTTGGAATGAAAGTCAGATTATCTCGCACGCAGATTTTTGTCCCCACCGTACTCTCAAATTGTAAACATAAACATTTTTTAACACCATAACTAACTGCTAGAGCTATCCTGACCAAATTTGCAGATAATATGTATGAACGCATTTTAAATATGTCCTTTCTAAATTTCTTTTCAAGGACTTTTTTTAACAAAACACTTATGCTGCATTTTGCTAATAATTTAATGAGCCTATATAATCGACTTTAAAGTGTTTGAGTATCGTACGTACACTACACTTGCGCCTCCATCCCGATAAGTTGCTTTATTACGTAATTCAATTTTGTTTACTCTGAACGAAGCAAGTACTAATACTTGTTAACTGAAAGGAAAAAATGCTGTTGCACCAGTTGGTCGTTGCAAAGTACCATGTTGTGGATTCCGATACACCATCTGATGCTGGGTTTAAGTAAACGGGGTATAGGTGACTGCCATTACAGACAAAATCGACGACAGAAATTTTTATATTTCAAGCGTTTAATCTACATTGGCAGACCCAAAAAACTATTGAAAACCTTGAAAGCAGACTGCATAGGCAGTCAAAGACCATTCTCAAAACCGAAAATATTTATAAGCGCGGGTAACTGGTATCCAGTACCGCCATGAGCCAGATATAAGTGCCACACCGTTCGATTTTGGAAATTATTCAACGGGACGGTGGGCGTGACAGCGAAACTTTCAAATCTGTCCATCGTCTGTTTACGCAGCGTTTACTTACGTGCGTGCAAGCTGTATAGAAATATCAAGCAAAAGTTCCCCAACAGTGGCTAACTCTTCAGGCTTCCAATCGGATTTTGGTTGGGCAACATCTGTGGAATAGAATTTATCAAATGAAATAAAAAATAAAATAAAAAACTAAACTACAAAATAGTATAACTCACGTATACGCTTGCGCGCGTCCATGTAAGCTGTATTTATGGCATCATAGGTAATGCAAGTGCCTGCACTACCGCTGTACGGATTCCTGCAAGAAGTAGATAAGAATATTAAATGCCAACAACAACGGTAATGAAATTTTTTTTTAATCCGATGTTAGCCATCCACCATCTGTTTGAATACTGTAACACGCCCACACAGTGTGCGCAGTGGCAGACAATCAAATTATTGACAGTCGAGCGCATAAGGCTATGGGGTACTTTAATCTAAATCGTCAAGTTGGTAGCTTTTAGTTTAGTTCAATACATGCTTCAGCCAAGGCAACATGGAGAAGGCACGTCAAAAGTTGAGCCAAATATTGAGTCAACACCAAATATTATTTGTGACTGCAACACTTCAACAGCTAAAACGCGAGAACTGCAATACTTCCAAACGCAATGAAAATTTTATTAAGTGGACTTCAACTCTGATGTGGTTAAGTGTGGGCATATTTTGCTTCAATTACTATTACATTGAGCAGCAAGAGCAGGTGAGTTTATTCTGGTGGTAATCAGTTGAAGGCGAAAGAACAAAAAGATGTTATAACCAGTTTTGTGCACAGCGTTGTGCTCTGTCAGTGCCACGATCTTTGAGCTATGTGTTTCGTCCGCCGGAAAGTTGTGATTTCTGTTCCAACATAAAAAGTGTGCCACATCTTAATAATCTTAGTCCAGCTATGTTTGAAACTAATTATGCATACAGCGGTGCCCCTATTGTCGTCAGTGATGCATTACGAAACTGGACTGCAACAACGGTGTGTACTACAATTTTTAACAAAGCAGGTCTATAATGTTAAAGATGATTAGCTTTTCAACTACCAATATTTTCAAAACGCCTACCAAAAAGCCAAACGCAAACAACGTTTGCGACACTGCCAGTTTTTGCCCTATAAGACAGGTTTTCAGGACATTTATGAGGCACTAGAAATGCCAAAAGCGCGTGTGGAAATGGGAGTGGGAGAAGCCCCATGGTACTTCGGGTGGAGCAATTGCCATTCAGAGACAACCGAGCAATTCCGCAAACATTATGCCAAACCCTATTTTCTTCCTTATGACTCTGAGAACAAAGCAGTTGACTGGATATTTATAGGAACATCAGGAATGGGAGCCCAAATGCATGTAGGTGACATAAATTTTTATTAAGCCAGAATTATTTACCGATTTCTTTAAAGATTGACAACGTCCGACTACCATCCTGGCAAGCTCAATTGGCAGGCAGCAAGCAGTGGCTCTTAGTACCACCCCCAGAGTGCTACTTTCAGTGCCGTCGCTTTGAGGTAGTTGTGCAACAGGGCGATATCAGTATGTTCAAATCGTATTTCAGTTTTTTATAATTTAAAAGTCATATATGTTTTCTTCTTTCAGTTGTGCTGGATACTAACAGATGGTACCATCAAACCAATGTACTGCCTGGTGCAGTAAGTATAACAATAGGAGCCGAGTATGACTAAATTTAATATTGATTTTCAAAAATTGGAAATTAATGTTATAAAACTACCAGCCAAATAAAGCGTACAACCCCAGAAACATTACCGATTCGATCGATGAAACACTTTAAAATATTTCTGCATTTATCAACTTAAAATAACGTTAGACGGTCGATATTAAGAGTACGCGCTAAAGCGTTACCATGTCATACTTACAGCACACCTCGAAACAAATTTACATTGTAATCGTAGACAGACGAACGACCCGGGCCAGCTAGTAACAGTGCACAGTCCGAGCCATGTGGAGATTGAAGCTGTTGTCCAAACTGATGATACTGTGCTTCAATGCGACTCAGAAAGCAAATCAAAAGTATTCTACGGGAAAAAATAAATAAATGTACACATTAGCAGATATATCTTTCTTTTCTTCTGTATGGAATTAAAAAAGAGTTTACTATCGCCATTAAAAATCTGACTGTAGACTTCATTATTTTCATTATATTTATTTATTTATTTTTATATATTTATTTACTTCTATACATGAAAATCCGTCTATGCGTCAGGCAAATCAAGTTTATTTCAACTTGCTATCGTAACCAAACACATTTGGTCAAAATATCACATTACCTTACAAGTTAAGTACAAGGTCTAATAATCTGCAATAATGAAGAAAAATAATCTAATTTATTTTAATTAATAACCTTTTTTGCAGAGCTATGTAAAACCAAGCCTTCCAACAATTGTTAATGTTTTCAACAGGTACTGGTGTTAATGGTAGATACTGGCAGATGCAACCTCAGTGAAAGTAGTTTATTTGTATTTCGCTGTCGATTGTATTTGATGAAAGAGCTACTCAGGGCATAGCACCCTGGGCGGCTTTTGTATAAGCAAAATAAAGAGTACTTAAGTCCTTTCACTTTTCAATTTATGGCTCTTTCATTTTAGTTGGCCAAGTGAACCAAGATACCACAAAGTCGTTACGATAACAACTCTTTCACAGGTTTCACTTGGAAATAGAGAAGCTTTGCAACCCACCATAAGAACCCACAGCTGAAAATATTTTTACAAACCGAACACTCTCTTACCCAATTACAACTATCTACAAGTTGCCATTATTAAGTATTTATATTTGCGTGAAGTATTTATAATTTTTTTGTAATTGTGAAACACTTTCGCAAAAACATGAATTTAAATGGAACAAGGTTGCTCACGATAATGACTTCAAATTTGAAATATAATAATGAACAATAGGGTACATTATTGGACCTGTGAGCTGCTTGCGTGGGCCGCATGGTTTTATTAATAAGAATGTAACAAAGCCTGGCACATACGCATTCACTCGCATTGAAGCCACGCCTGATCCACGATCGAAACTTGATTTTATGCAATCAAGAGTCGACGAGTGGACCGCTTAGTAGACCAATTAATTGTTGCTCACCTTCGAGGCGACAGCTTTTATGAAAGGTGTTCAGGCATAGTCAAAAACACCCAACGTCCTCCGGACTTGAAGCCAAATTAAGTAACATTCTTTTACATTTACGCAACGATAATTTTACAAACGATACATTTGTCCGAATAGTCAATTATATTTATGCGCTCTAGTCTACAGCTTGCATATAACTCGGTACCCTAACTTAAATACCAATATTTTGTTATTAAAAGAAAATACAATTAATTTGCTTCAGCAGCTGGTAGCAAACCAAACACTTCGATTTATTTAAATATCATAGGTCTGCAAAAAGCTCACCATTACCGTTCGTTACACAAAATTATGTATTGAAATAACGTAAAATGTGTCACATCTGTCAATACTCTTTCCATGATTTTTGTAAAATTACTCTGAATTTATTTATCTTACATCTTACATTTTCGACCATATTAAGCAAGTATCGTTCTTGCTTTTTTGTATTTGTCAATTATATGTAATAAGTTCTTGTGAGTTCTAGTAGTAACAGGGTATAAAAGCATTCCATACACATATAGGTTTACATCATACAAATATCACGAACATAAGTAACGCTAGGGTTTCCATTGTTGTACAAACGCTTACCACATATTGAAGATTGTGATTTTCACTTCACGATGCCCACCGTCATCTTGACTACTATTCATGTAACATTCATATTGTCTGGGACAGCACACAGGGCTTTTCTTTAACTTTAATTTATCCTCTTTGTTTGAAGTTTCTTCTTGCTAATTATCTCAGTATTGTCTTTTAATTTTCATATTCCTATTTTACCACATTGCAATATCGATTCATATAAAGGTGATGAAATAAGCATTTCTTACTATTAATAAATACCTTTCACTTAAGAGTTATTTTGTATACATTTATAATGTTCTTAGATGAAGCACTTCTCAATTAATAAGCCAAAACTACAGTACTCTTTGAAATCATTAAATGTTTTGAGATATAAGTTTTATGCATTAGTTTATTAATTTTTTTAAATTGGTAATAGGCTCTTTACCAGTTCTGCTAAAAACATAATATTTAAGTTATCATGGTATAAATAAGTTTTATGTGCAAAAATATTTAATTACAATTTATTTGCCGCGCGCGTAACAGCGCTCTCAGCTATGATTCAGCAAGTTGTAACTATTACAATTTGGCAAAAATAAGAAAATCCATTACTTGTTACCCTGTACTAGCTTTACTTGTAATTATCATTTACTGCAGTTTCGTTTAAATTAAAATATGAAAATGCATTACAAAATTAGTTTTTATTTAAAGAAAGCTGAATTATAACGGATAATTTAGTTTAACGATGACTGTTATTAAGCAACAGCATACAAACGGTTTACACCAAAAATAACAAATTCAATCTATTATTCAAAAGTTAATGTTGCATCAGTTTACCATCTTCTTTGAAAAGATTAAATTAAATGAATCCTTTTCATAATATATTATAAATATTTGAAGCCTTGACATATATTCAGCGTAAAAGATCCAAAGCACTGATGTCAATGATCTTTCTGGTTTTTGTCCTCCTCTTTATGTCGCATCTGTTAAGCAGTTTACTCTCCATAGTCACAATTATATTTTTTTTTTGTTATAGTATTTCAACAAACCGGATCTCGCCGAGTCACGCGGCAGATGCAGCCCAGTTTTAATTTTACAGCAGACCAGTCAGACACTACCAGAGCAATTGCAGCAGGAAATCCACAGCATTTTGCACTTTTGTCTGTGAGAGCTTGTCTTCTACATTTAAGGAGAAAGTAAAGTCAACTCACGCAGACGTAGGCGCAGTTATTTGATGCCAGCTAAAAGACGAACTGGTTTAACATGAAATTCATTTCAACATCAGGCAACTATTTGACTAGTTATGTAACCCATGTTGAACTTTGCAATGTTAATGTCCTCAGGAAGGAAGGTTTAAATAATAGAGTTAGCTCACTGTCCTTAATTCATGCTTTCCAAGTCATTAATATATTAAAGACTGCCGTTAAGACTTGATACATATCAAGAATATCGCCGACTCAGCTCTAAATGCAATTAACAACTGTGTTATAATTGGTAAGTGCGAATATGACGGGATTTAAATGGAGAGTCAGATTTAACAAAAAAAAAATAATATTGACTTTTGTTTAAATAACATTTATGGCAAGCTAACTATTATATTAGTTTTTTTAGTGGTGGTTAATACTAAACCAAAAGAACATGAAACTAATCAGTTATACTGTTCCAGTAAGATATTCAAGATGATGCAGCCTTCAAATACCATCAGTATATACGGCAGTCAGATAAATATTCTTTTTTTTACTAAATGCAAACGGTAAACTTGAAGTAATTTCTCTCTTGGTTGAAGAGAGCTCACGCGTCAAGAGACATATGCATATGTGAAAAAGAAACGGTGAAGTGTCAACAGAAAGTTTTCATACTGAAACGACAGGTACATACAATAATTCGAAATGAATACATAGAACCTGCTGGAGTACAAAAGCTTAGATTTTCTTATGGCATTCGCCACATACGTTTTACGATCGCTTTGAAAATTACTTACAGAATATGAAAAGTTGACGTAGCACTAAAAAATTCATCTCATGTACGTTAGAAAAAATATGTAAAAGTCTGTCTATTTAAGCAAACCTGGTGACATACCTTAAAATCATTTTGTAGACGTTGCACGTTGCCACTTGGCTATTGATTGTTGAAGTTGTTAATGACTTCTTTAAATGCGTTTGGCAAATTTATTTTCGCATGCCAGCACTAACAGCTGCGCTATAATCCAATTATGGCTGAAGAAACGACAAAGTGGAATGTTGCGACAGCCCACGCAGTTAGTTATGATTGGATTTTTTCTCTTGGCCTTAATTATTTTTTGTGATAGTTGACCATCCAAGGTGTAGCAAGCAAGCTGCCACAATTTGACCAGAAATTACCTCAGTCGCTAAGTTTCTTTCTTAAGTCTTTTATACTTTTACACTTTTTTTTTTCAATTCTGAACTCCAAATTTTCACTATTTAAGTAACTTTTAAAAATATTTTTTTTAACTTCAGTAATTCACAGCACTGGCTTGTCGTGTCATTTACTTTTACACACTTTTAAAATAAAGTTCGGTACCGTTAGCGGCACAAAGAGGTGCCACGGCCTGTGTCCAACAAATAACTGAAATCTCCGACCCAATGCTGCCACACAAAACCAAATTACTTGCCGACTGGATTACAGCTGCGTCAACGTTAACAACTACGTCAGCATCGCAGAGACGTCGGCGGCAACGGCAAGAGCAAGCAAGACCGGCAAAACAAACATCAAAATACAACGGCGCCAACAAACTTCGACGAAGTAGCGCTGAGCTCAACTTTGAGTTGGCCTCAAATGCGACGACGCGTCGTTGTCTTTGAGTATAAATTTATCATTATCAACGTGTGTTGAGTTTAGTGTGGTAGCTTTGGTGTACTGCTTACTGCTAAGTTAAGCTTGTTGTTTAAGTCTTTTGTATTCGTAGTTACGAGTCATGAATGGAATGTGATAATAAAAATTATATATTTACAAGTGTACATCTTAAAAAATCATTGAATAGGTAAAAATAATTAACTATCGAAGTACCAATAAGCAATGTAAGTGCAATCGTTAAGCCTTTGGCAATCACATTCTGTATAATTATGACTTAAGTAGCATAATAAGAATCCTTAATTGGTAGAGGTAATTTTAGACATTTTAATCTACTAGTTACCGGTAAAATAAAATATAATTTGAGGTATACATCGTTACTGTTATTTTACATAAAATACAACGCGATAAGTCTTTACCTGGCCATTTTGGACTAACAGTTTGCCGTTTTGGAAATGTCTTAGTTTTCTGCCACATTTAAGAAGTGCGTCGATAAATATTTATTAACAACACTAAGTAGCATAATAAGAATCCTTAATTGGTAGAGGTAATTTTATACATTTTAATCTACTAGTTACCGGTAAAATAAAATATAATTTGAGGTATACATCGTTACTGTTATTTTACATAAAATACAACGCGATAAGTCTTTACCTGGCCATTTTGGACTAACAGTTTGCCGTTTTGGAAATGTCTTAGTTTTCTGCCACATTTAAGAAGTGCGTCGATAAATATTTATTAACAACACTCTTCAGTGTATTAGATTAAAGTAACAAAAATTTCTTGTTTGCTAGCTTGCTTGCATTTTATTTTATATGTCTAAGTACGCCGCAAACAAGTTGTTTAAAGCTCTGAAATTTTTTGATTCGACAAAACTGATTCTAATCGCTACTCTGAAGTAGTAATTCATTAAGTAAGTCATTGTGACAAAAACAGTCACCAAGTTTCAGGCAATTTAATTAAGTTCATGCAGCTGAATAGCTGCGAAACCACTGTAAACAACCTTGCAAGCATTCTTAACATGTTCAAAATATTTGAAAACGCACTGCATACAGACATGTTGCTGTTGCGTTCACTTTTCAAATACTTAAAATGTCAATTTTTGGCACAATGATATTTGTTTCTTTTATCGCAGCGATTGAGCAATTGTCGTTATGTTGTGTGTGTCTTAAGTTTATAGCTATGTAGGGTAATAAAAGTAGTACTGTATATTATTCGATCGCAGAAAATTTTCTATGACTCATTCTTGCGTAATCCAGTCTTAATTATGTCTGTAATTGTGTCCATGCGAACAGGTTGTGATACTGAATCTGTTATCGGAATTATCCTAGCTGGTTGGCTGCTATCCAAAAAAAAAAAGCGGTTGGGCGTCCTCCACACACAGCTGTTGTTAGTGGCAAAAAGCTAACTGAACTTATCTGACATATATGTTACATTCTAAATGTTCGGTATTTTGCATGCTGACTCTGGTCAAATGAGTGACAAGCTACTCAATACTTTAAACATGATGTTTCATAACAATATATTAATTGGCAACTATCTCTGGATCTTTGACCATACACATTTCATCACCGACAAAAGCTTCAGTAATACTCAACAGCTCAAGTACTTTTGGCTTCTACGACCCCTACTAAATGTTTTCAATGGAATTAGAATTTAAATCTCAAACAACTGACCTAAAAACAAAAAATTGTGAATTCCAATCAGCTTTACTCTTTGGTAAATGCATAAAATGTGATAAAATTTGCAAACGGCAACCAGTCAAGCGACCTGACTACAAAAGACCCAGTACTCGGCTTAGAGTACAATTTTTAAAAATCCACTCGCCTTCACAACCAGGTGTATTCGCGAGCTTTAGGCACAATGCTTATTTCTCCAGAGGCTTCAAAAATGAATAAAATTTGAATTTTACTCTTCATCGTGTGCATCTATTTTTAGATTGCAGGGACAAAAGCAAAAAGCATCCTAAATTTAAATAAAAATCTGATATATTTTTGAGATTTTGATATTTATTGATAATTACAAAATGAAGATATAAAGATGATCGGTATTCAGGTAGTCGTAGTAGGTTGCGTAGCTTGGTCAGTCAATTTAGTATAGGGCGTGAGGGACAACAGTGCGAGAGCTGGAAGGTACTGTTAAACCAGCTTTGTTGCTAATTTGCTTATATCCTCTTGAGCTTGAACGTGCAGGGGCGACTCCAGGGAAAGCAATTGGTTTATTTCCAGTTCCAGAGGCAATCGGTCGTTGTGAACTGGCAGGTCTAGCGGATCGGCTAGCTGGCCGCCTACCACCTGAACGTTTGTTTTGCGATAGAGATGAAATTGGTCGCAGTACAGTAGATGCTGGAAGAGCAGATCCAATGTTTTGCGAAACTGGACGTCCACCAGCTCCATTTTCGCCAGTATTTGCAGAGGCAATTGATCGCTGCCCATTTAATAGCGGGCTATTTCCAGGCAGACCTTTAGCCGAGGGCAAATAGGAAGGTGATAGCGATGATCCACTTGCTGTCGAAGAAGCGGCAGGAGCAAAAAGAGGTGAGCGTCCGAGCCCTGATCCACCAGCTGCAACAGCACATACTAAGCAGCTCAGTAAAAGGATGCAAGTAGAAGTCATCTTTAACCAAAAATTAACTGATGCTTTTTAATTCAACTTTTCGCTTTTATATTTTATTTTCAAACAATAATTATTTTTAATTATAATTAAATCACTTTTTATTCCATAAGAAAAGCATAATAAATTATAAAAACTGTCTTAAGTGATAAACAATCTTAACAAATAAAAGTGTTTTGACCCAGAAAGCGTTGCAGTTAAGTAATCATACAATAAAATAAAAATATGAAAAATTTAAATACACTTGCGACTATTAAGCGAGTATTTATTAAAGTTAGTTTTGAGATCTTGATTAAATCATAGCGTTTAATATTAAATGGGTATTAGAAAGTCATTGACGCTTTGTGAGTACTACTAGAAACGGTCAAATTGGGTACAAAGTTATGCAATATGTTTCTAGTTGCTTAACTGAAATTTTTAAAAGTATTTACCGCATTTAAAATGTATTGTCTTTTTTAGTTATTATTAAGAAAATATTTATTTTTTAATTAATTAAACAAAAAATAATTATGTTGTGGCCTTGCCTTAGAACTCCAAATCTGTGGTTGCTTCAGCCAGCCCAATACGATTAGTGTCAACATCATAGACACTGTAGAAGCGAGTCAAGAAGATATCCCCTAATACCCAGAAGTTCGATTGAATGGGCATAAATGCACTGGTACAAATTGTTTGCCTTGATGTCTTTAGGTGTATTACATAGCTTGCAGGACTGAGTGCAAACTTCTTACCTCCTATATCAAACCGAATATCTGGCAGCTCATCAAGCTCACAGCTTACCACATAGCTATTATTATCCACCTTGGCCCAAATGGCAGTTTGAAAATTGTGAAAGACCCGATGTGGCATCAAAATAAGCGACGTGCCGGTATCCAAAATGGCGCTTACTTTTCCTTCGACTTGAATGCTCCCAGCAAATACGCTTAACATCTCAAACTGCCAGTAACCGGTTTCCAACAACGGTACATAGTGAAGTGTTCCTTTGTACAGGGTTGAATTGATATCGCCAAAAATGATCTCTCCACCATTGCCTCGACGAAGGTAAATAGAAAATATACAGTGCTTGACATGGATCTGCTGACAGAGGAGTTCGACAAAAGGAGTAGAATTTTTCCAAGCAATTTGCCTTAAACCCAAACCAACAATTCCATCAAATGTAGTACTTGTAAATGCCGGTTGATAATGCGACAATGTCTCGCCAAAGATGAAACCGAATAATTCAACGCCGGCCACTTTAAGCGTATCCTGAGATAAATAACCGCTTACGTTTCCATTACCATAGACTATGGAAAAGTTGCTTTCTACTTTAACGTGACTAAGTGAGAGGTCTGCTTTATAACGATTATGACGCTGACAGGCGATGTTGCTACTAGGGCAGTGGCTTGAAGGCAACCAGGTATTTGAAGATCCAGTGTCAAATAGCACTTTGAACATTTGTGGAGGTGTTCCCATACAAACACATCCATAATATTCAATGTTTTCATGATTTTCCAAGACCACTCCAAGAGCGTTCGAAGTTAAAAAATTCAAATGATTGCCAATCTTTTTTTTGTATACTGTCAATGACACTTTAATCATCTGCCCATCGGCTCCATTGTAAAAGTAAAACAGAAAAACGTAGAATAATATTAACAAAATCGCGGACATCTTGAATGAAGGTTAAAAGAAAACTGAACCAGTTTGAATATAGTTTGTTATTAACTTAATTTATGTCAACAAACCATATGTAAATTAAAAAGGTTTATTGTTTAAAAAGCAAAAGTCAGTAATAAGTTGTTGCTTTTCTATAATTGAAAATATCCGTCAGTTTTGACGTTACGTTTTGTACATAGAAAAATAGCTAATGAGTTTAAGAACCAATATTATTTTCATAACTCCAATACTTGGAAACGAAAGCTATCGAGACAAAATTCACACAGCATGCGTATAGTACAATTACTACGAAATACGAATAAATACATACGTAACAGTTTTTTTTTACCAAACAAATATAATCTTGCTTAATAGGATGCATTTGCAGACGTATCAATGTATGTATGCTATCAATATAAACACTACGATTAACACCTTTTTGAAAGCGGAGTGTAGTAAAATTTTGAATATATTGCGCTTAGCGCCAAAACAGTTGTAAAATATACATTTGTCTCGTTTCTTTATACCTAACTAGTTGTCGCCTGGTGTACATCATGTTGACTCTTTCGCACACTTAAAATAACCGCCAGGTTTTGCCATCTGTTGAGAATTCGTTTTAGCTGGCGCCATCTACACGATTCAGTTAGTTTATTATTCAGCAACTCTGTTAAGTTCAAATGTCTCTGTGCACTTTAATGTGCTCAAGCTCTTTTTCGAATTAACAGAACGACCACGTTTTAAGCCAAACTCGAAATCTTTGAAATTGTTTTAATAACAACCAAATTTCCTAATATATAAATTAGAGTTTGCCTCTAGTACCAATATAATGTGATCGGTAATCTAGATTTGGTCGGTAATCTAAATTTAATTAATATAAAAATTAAAAATTGTTTTCTAAGAAACCAGTTTTTGTGGCTTACTATTATTATACTCTCTGCAAGAGTATATTGGGTTTGTGCAAAAGTATGTAACAGGCATAAAGTATATATATTCTTGATCATTATCACAAGCCGAGTCGATATAGCCATGTCCGTCTGTCTGTCTGCCCGTATGAACAAACAGATTTCAGAGATGGTAAGAGCAACAAATTCGAGCTTGGTGTCATTCGATCACAGTCGCAGGCCGCGCCGAATACACACATACAGACATATATGCATCTTGTTTGCATCCAATTTGTACTGCAGAATCCTTAAAAAAAAAGATTAAAGGATCTCCCACTCGTAGACTACTTAATACGTGACTCAATTGCAAACTGCTTTATTTGTCTGGCTGTAAAATTAAATCGAATAGACCTGAAATTAGTTGAGCTCTGCAAATGACGCTCGCATTCACCTCACAAGTAATTTTCCAATGATAGTCCAACTTCTTTATTAGATTAAAATATTGAATGAATTCAAAAGTGCCAAAAATATTTGATCGATAGAATTTAAATTATATATGCTTAAAAAGAAATGATTTTTGGCGTGTATACATAATACATAAATACATAATATCGATCTCATTACTTAGCAATGGTCAGTTCCACAAAGCCGGCGTAAAACGATGGCAGGAAGGAGATAAAAAGATAAGAAAGGGAACGCCTGCTAAAAGTTTAATAACTGAAATGTTTAAAACATAAACCGCAAAAGCAGAAAGCTCTTAGAAATTTCCAACAATTAAAACACAAAACAAAAGCTTACCGAGAAATCAAAAGTAAAACTCAATCAGGCATTAAGCATTAAAAAGGTAACAGAAAAATAGAATAAAAAAATTGCAAAAACAAACACCGAAGTAAAAAACAGTAGCTTGAAAAGTAGGTCAGGTATTGAATCCGGCTAGCATTAACAACAGCGGAGGAAACGGAAACGGTACAATGGAAGAAAAAATGTTAAAGTTGAGCCAACTCTTTGGCATAAAGCAATATTAGAGAACATACATATTTCTTGTTAACTGCAATTGTAGGCATTTTAGTTTGAAATTTAAAATTATCTAATATTTTTTTCTTTCAAAGCTTAATTGATTTTTTTCAAATTGCCATATTTTTCCATAAATTCGTAATTATTATTATTCTTAACTGTTTAATAGTAATGGGTATATGTACTTAGGTGGTGTAAATTAATATTTACTTAGGTGTTGTAAATTAATCGATGTTGACAGAAATATTGTTAATAATGCAACTAAAAACAATAGATAAATGTAGTGCATGTTTATTAAAAAAAAGAAGAAAATATTTTTACACCTGTTGTAAGTTATAATAAAAGTATTTATTAAAATAAATACTGACATATCGAGCAATTACCTACATACAATTAATTTACATTTCCTGATTATTAATCAACTTTCTATGAATGTTATAACATTCAAGCTTTTTGCCAGCTGTTTTTCTTGGTCCATTGGCTGCTGGCAGTTTTATGAATGCATTAGTCTTCTTTCATATCACTTTTCCTTCCATGCCCTTCATTTGAAGCCTGCTGCTAATTCAAATAAACTGAAACCTTTTCACTGTGTGTACGATAATGGTAAATGAATAGATAAAAAGTTAATATTCATTTGAATGTTTGTAGTTCTTTGTTTAACAACAGTCATTAAAACAACAACTGGGTGAGACCTTTAAACGAATTTACATTATCTGATTTCAACTTTCGGTTTACTCCTGCTAACAATGACAATTTTAATTGATTTGGATTTGACACACACACATTGAATGGGAAAATCAATTCAACAAATGTTGATGTTCAAATGACATGGATAACAATTGCTACTGCGGCAATGCGTTCTTCAACGTTGATCCTACAAATTGTGTTCGGCAGGCATTTTAAGTTGAGATGCTCTACCCATTAATTAATATTATTTCAATTGTTATGCTGTTCTGTTAAACTTGCTGACAATCGGTAAAATCTGGAAGATTTTTATAAATACTTCATAAATTGTTCACGTCATGATTATAATCTCGAAGAATTTTATATATACTTGTTCACGTTTTTCAAGTTATGATTATAATTATATAAATACTTCAAAAATTTGTATTTAAAATATCAATTATTATTAGTTATCAAAACATCAAAGAACGCGGTTGTGCATGTTATGGTTATAATTGTTCCCAACTGTCTGAAAATAAGAATGTAAATTGTACTGGCAGTAAAGTTTTAATACACAAATTGTTATACATGGTAAATTATAACTTGATTTAAACAATTTTTAATGATGGTGCAAAATTAAAAAAAAGATTATTTATTTTTATTTTATTTACTGGGTATTTTATAGTCGCTGACTCCTACTTATTTTATGTATATCCATTATTATGCACTAATGACACGTCAAAGGTTTTCAGCGAATAAACAACACATATTGGCAAAGTATTTTTTCGTCAAATTGAATTGAATCACGTGTCAACGATCAATCAATACCGTTAATGCTGGCTGATGATGCCATTAAAGCAAAAAAGAAACATTGCCAAATCACAGCAGCATATAATACAGTCATATACTTAAATTGTATGTATAGTCTAAATACGTTGCTATTCGCTCACCGAATTTGAGAGTGCTCATTCAAATGACTTCTGACATTTCAGCGCTACATCATTCAAAAAATTGTAGTAAGTTTCTATGTAGTCAGAGCAGAAGCAATAGATCTAGGTTAACTCACACAAAATACCAAATAGTCGAAACAATATGTGTAACTTTGTGTATGATGTCATGCTCTCGGGCAGTGAAATAAGACCCTGTACTTCATATGAGCTTCTGTGCTGCATTTAAGCTTTTGAGAAAATGAAACTTCTTCGAGCCAATTAAGTTTAGTCTAAGTATAAAATCATCTATTGTATAAATGTAGATGATTATGTATAACACATTTATTAATGATACATACAAAATAATACATAAAACATATAAATAAATTATAATAAAATAAGTGAAAGCCCCGTTGATTATTGCAGCAGTATTAAAATAGATAAGCAAAATAAAAAAAGTAGCAGGCGATAAGAAATATAGAAGAAGAGAAAGTAGCAGTACAGAAGCAGAACAACGAACGAAGAAGCAGCACCAGAAGAAAGGCAAACGTATAAATTTTGTTCATCTGTAGAAAAAATAAGTCAATAATCATATCATCCAATCAAAGCCATTTTATAAAATAACATATAAAATACTATAACAATATCACAAGTCGAATCAGATGCTCATAAAGTATCTTTCGGTGGAAAATAACATTAGGCTTTAGATCGGGAATGGGACAGAGTGAGTCAATTTGTTAGTTTGAGTTTAAGTAGCACATAAAGTACATGCTTAGGAGTATGTAAATGCAGCCTGTTTCCCCTACTATGAAGTTCACACTGTGGTATTGTTGTTTTTGATGGGTGTTCATTTGTTCAACAAAGTGTTTGCCTGTCTATTTGTCTGCCAGTCTCTTAGTGTGTTGTGTGCACGTTTTGCGTGGCACATGCATCGCATAGCAGTGCGTAAACACAACTACACACGCAGCTGATGAGCGAGGTATGTATATTCGACCATATGCCAGAAAACCAAGTAGATCTAGTAGTCAAGTGATAGACTCTAAAGCACTGTTTTTGTTAGTCGTTGTGTTGGTTTTTGGTTTGCTGTCTTTTTAGTCAAATGCATAATTATGTCACGTAAGCTTAAAGCAGTTAACTCGAATTTGGCAATCTAGTGGTAATTCACTCTCAAATCTCATACTGGCATACAGAACAATAGTCACTTCAGCAGAACTATAACAAAACAAGTAGGAAAGGCTACAGTCGATCGAGCCGACTGTAAAAGACCCCGTACTCCCATGATAATGCGCATTTGTATTTAATTTGAATTAAAATTTTATGACGAAATTTAAAAATTAAAATTTATATGTATATTTTAAATTGATATTTAAAAAAAAATTAAATTAGCAATTCTCATTGCCAGCAGTCGAACCCACGACCCT
This sequence comes from Drosophila dunni, assembly GCA_018152125.1. NCBI lineage: Eukaryota > Metazoa > Arthropoda > Insecta > Diptera > Drosophilidae > Drosophila > Drosophila dunni. Next base: position 48,139 of record JAECXC010001917.1, read on the forward strand.
CAGGCAACGATTTCACATCGCGCCGTAACTCTACCATTCGCACCACGCGCTACTTTCAAGCATGTTCCGCTTATTCGCATTTACATGTTATACATACAAGTACACAATCGTTTGAAATTATGTGTATGCACATATGTATGTATGCGTGCCTAGCACTGGTCGGCACGGCGGCGTCGCAGCGACGCAGCGTCTGCGAGCAGCGCTGACGTCACACAGGCGGCGAAATTGCAGCTAAATTACATAAACTTTCTAAGCTAATAACTTTTTTGTTAATTGACGGATTTTAACGCCGCTGGGAATATAGATTGATATGATATTTCTCTCTTTGAATAATTAATTATAAACACTGTACTATTTGACTAAATGCCCTAAATCCTGCAAATTTTAAGCTTGAAATTTTGAAAGTTTTTTAGCTTTTATGAGAAAAGGGGGCGTGGCAGGCCAAAATTTTGAATGGCATTGCATTAAGGCTGTCTCTAGCAACTCTAGCAACCAGAAATGGTGTTCCTAAGTGCCATAGTTACTGAGTTATTGGCCTAAAACTACATTTTTTTCGAGGTGTGTCTGGTTTTTTGCTCATTGCGGGGGCGGTAAGGGGCGTGGCAAAAATTTGAAATAAACTTAACCTGCGTAAGATAATAACGGACTTTCATTATAAATTTGGTGGCTCTAGCTTTTGTAGTTTAAAAGATCCAGGTGTTCATACGGACGGACGGACAGACGGACAGACGGACATTGCTATATCGACTCGGCTGTTGATGCTGATCAAGAATATATATACTTTATGGGGTCGGCCACGCCTCCTTCTGCCTGTTACGCACATTTCGCTTCTGACAAACCTAATAGACCCCTCTACTCTTTTTTAGAGTACGGGGTCTAAACAGTATCATAAAGTAAAAATGTTACAATACCTTTTCTGACCATTTTTTTTACGTTAACACAGATTGTGAGTATTTTCATTTGAGCCAGAAAACTGTATTTAGGTGGGCATCGAAATCTTTAGGATTATTTAATGAATCGTATAAATGTTAGAGCTCCTTATAACACATGCATACAAGGTATTTGTAGCCTTTCTGTCTACACTTATCTTAATATAAAAATTAAAAAGCTCGACTGGACGAATATGATAAGTGAATAATACAAGGAATAGTAAATTGTTGCAACAATGCAAAATTGGTTTAGAGGCATCAGGCTAAAAAGGGTTCAGATATACAATTAATTGATTGAAATAATTTAAAGGCAATCGAACCAATGTCTATTATGAATTGCTTCTCAAAGATATCGTAATGACCAAATGAAGAATTTTTGATCGAAATATCGTTTACTCCGTTGTTTAAAGGGAAAAATTTTAAAAAAATAAAGGTGTTTCACGCAACGCAGAAAACTTAAGTTCTCTTTTTTAGCTTTCTCAATTCCAGATTATATTCTTTTAAATAAAGTGAATAAAATCTAGATTAAAGCGCTAGCAATAAGTCTAAACTATCTCATTCAATTTTCAGCAATATGAATACGAACTTTGTTGGCTATCAACAGCCTCAAGGAAAATGCTTTAAAGTTCGGTAACTTGGTTTTTCAGAACTTGGCCATTAGATACGACCTACTTTTGTCCTACTTCATATCCCTAAGCAGTATATGTGTGTAATTGGAAGAAAAGCATTTTCTCGTACGACATTGCCCAAAACTACTTTTGCCTGCTGCTTTTCTTGCCTGAAATTATTCCTGCTTCGCCTGCCAATTATATATGACCAATGAATTTTGACTATAAATTTTATGGTGTTTTGCGAATGCACATAAATCAAACAAAATTGTATATGTTGAAATAAAACTGACGTATTTAAAGAAGTACGAACTTATAAAATAGTTTTTTTGCGATGACCAAACAAAAAATCGAATAGATAAAAGCCATAGAGTTATATTTAACATTTTTCAAATATATCGGTTTTTTACGTTTACAATAAAAAATAAAAATTGACAAGTTTAGTTATTTTTTCAAAAAGGAAAGCAGCAATCTTAGATTAGTTGATTGCGTAACTGATACATACGCCCAGTTGATGTTGAATGAAAATGCTAAATGTATCCGGAAAATTAAACTTCTTTAAACGGCTGGGCATGATTTGTGATTTGTGATTTATTCAATACAATAGCATTGTCAAATGCTCAAGCAATTTGTCAAAACTATTTGACATTTAAATGGATGCACAGCATTAGCGTAGACAATCACCGAAGCTAATAAGTCAAGAAAAAGACTGGCCTTAATCTTTTCCTATATATCTGTACATGAGTCTTTACTTGCAGTATTAACTCGTTAAAAAGTTATATATAAGTAAAGCTCATTAATTAACTTTAATGTAAATTATTATGTCAATTTCAAAACTTTTTTTTTCTTTTGTTTTTAAATTTAAAGTACATCTTATTTTAAATTATTTTCTTATATTTAATTACATTAATTTAATTCATTTTTCGTTTTGTGTCGACTGCTAATAGTCAGACAATAAATAAATAAAAATAAAATAAAATAAATAATAGAATAATCGTACTAATAATAATGACAATCCGATACCAAAGTGACCTATAATTTTATATTCAAACTAATTCATAAATACTTTTGCGGAAAATGGTTATAGTACATGACTCTAACAACCATAGTACGGATAACTCAAATACTTTATTAACAGTGCATCAGTGATAACATGTAGCTGAAATTTAACTAAATTCTACACAACTTTGAGTACATGTTCTACTCACAGACTGAAAATACAAAAAGAACGGTCTGCAGTAGCCGAAGTAAAAGTTCCATTAACTTTTTATCATCTCATTACTTACGAATTAGTATGGGATGAACCCAAAATAGTCATTGTAATTCACGCAAACAAGAAAATCGCAAAGTACAAAACAAAATGAATATAATAGAAAAAGCAAGTTGAGCACAAGTAGTCTTGGCTAGCCAATCAAGTGTGGCTAACTGTTGACCACAGAACTTGAATAACAATATAGGCAAAGCAGACCTGCAGACAAACACACAGGCAGACTAGTGGACATTGGAGCTTCGTTTACCAAAAGAAGCAGCCTAATTGGCCGAAGAAACTTGCCCACCAAATACAAAATGCTTGATAGATGAAGGAACAGAGTGCCAAATTCGGGACAACCTAGAAAAACAGCGAGTTTACTAACTTGACGACACAAATGAAAAATTAAATAAATACTCAATCGAGCGTAAAACATTCAAAGTGACAGTGCGGTTTTGAGAAGCAGCTGCAAATTGTTTGGGCGGATTGTTCGGTATTGTTTAGGGTTAAAGATTAAGGTCGATCTTCCCATCGTGTCTAACAAAGCGCTTGACCAGCAGAACTTAACAAAAAATAAACCTGTCATTTGTCCCAATCCATTTAAAAAGTTTTATACATATTGGAGCCTCCCAAAACAAAAAAAAAACGTTGTATCCTGCATCGATAACATTTCAACCGTGTTATAAAAGTGAACAAAAAATTGTTTCGCTTGCTGTCAAACGTGCGAAGAGTTTTAATTTTTTCTTAAAAGTGGCTAAGCAAGTAACAGGATTGCCCAGATTTATGAGCTTGTGCGGAATATGTTCAAAAAAATTAAGCCACTAAGCGACAGTTAACGGTGACGCAAGATTTTCACCAGCATCCCAAAAGAACCTCTTTGGGATGCTTAAACTAATTTCCTATAAACATTGTGCAAATTAGCGAGGAGCGTGCAAAACGTCTCGGAAAATTGTTCAAATTTTGCTCAATAAATGTTGTCGCATAACTGCGTAAGTTCATTGTGTGTCTGTGGGTATATGTATAACGAGACGATGTTATGGAATGTGGGCTGCTTATTGGCGCTTGTGTTTGCGTGCTTGAAATTCATTTAGAGGATTTATATACAAGCAGTGTCTTGCATATTTAATATAATTTGCAACCCAGCCAGATGCTTAGCAACAACAACTACAGGGATACATGGCATTAAATTTATTAGACTAAATGTCAATTTGAAATTTTGGATTCGAATTTTCTCTGCTATTTTCCAGAGTAAATTATACCCTGTACAATAATCTCGTCTTAGACAAAGTGAAAAGTTTAAATTCATATAATAATAGGTAAATAATAGTACCGCAAATCAAAATGTTTTTTTTTTTTCAAATTTCCAAATGCTAAGCTCATACATTTTTTTTTTAAATATTGCGAAAAAAAATATATAATGGGCATTTATTAGTCGTGAAAGCCATTCACATTTGCTGTTGTTTGTTTCCATGGACACATTGCGAAATATTTATGTTCTAAACACATACATAGTCGAATAAGCATTAAGCGGCTTATCTGCCTGTTTACAGCAGCAGCTTTTTAAATGTTTATTCTGTAAACAAACAGAAAACAAACCAAAGCAAAGCAAAGTCAGCGGCAAAATATATTTGCAATTTGTGAAAAATTCTGCCAACGCACACTTGTTGAGTTTTAACGAAAGTGAGGAAATAAAAAATCCTTTAATCCCTACATATAGCATACGGTGTGCATACAAATGACTTTTCTATATGTCTTTTCTCTTCATGTATATTGTTCAAATAAAGTAAAAATGCCAGTGTCAGATCTTGCAAATTAATTAGAGAGCTGTATAAGTTATATAAGCTGATGAGGCCCTTCTGGTTAATGCTAATGACTCGTTACGCGTTCCCCGGCTAAGTTGCTGATTGTATGAATCACTAAGACAGCGTTTTGAAATATTGCTGTCTCACTTGCACACAATTTAGCCTCAACGAAATAGGCGATAAAAAATTAAGGGTGAAATAGCTTATATATTGGTCGATTGATTAGAGTCAAGTTCATTTGCCAATTGCCGTCGCTATTAGTGACCCTGTCATTGTCACTCTTACTGTCACTGAATGCGGTTAAAAGTTTTTGGTAGAAATCATTAATTTATAACTGCGAAAACTGGTCTGAGCGCCAAATACAAAACGCAAAACCTAGGAAAATTTTAAACTTTGCCAATTTGTTGAGTGGATTTTTGCTACCCAACTGTCCAATTCTGTTGACATTCCCAAACAATTGATCTCATTGCGTATCTTAATTCATTGCCTAATAGACTCATCGCAAAAAGTTTTCCTTAGCCAAGCTTCAGGGGTCAAAGTTTTTGTTCTTCAACGTTGATTACATTTGATATGCAATGCAAATGCAATGAGAATAGCGTTGAACAACAAGAGCAACGGGAACAACTTTGCATTCTATCATTTGCATGCGGCTTGTGTTTGTTATTGTATGCAAATTGCAAGTAATTGGTGTGAAACAGCTGCATTGCACGTGACTTTTCACCTAAAGACACTAAAGACACCAACGACACTAAAAATGACTTTCCAACTTCTTTCTGCAAAGCTAAACTAACCGAGTATTGTATATTTTTAAGTCTTATTTAAACCCTATTTATCATATGGTTACTTTAGCAAACAATAATTCACAACATTTTAACAAAGTCTTCTGCCGACAACTCTGTGTAAATTGAATTCTGATCTGACTGCTTGATCATAACTCAATTTAAACAGAGCTTACAAGAAATAACTTTAAAATTTACGTTTGGTAGATATCATTTTAGACTTAAAGGTGTTGTAAACAGCAAAGTGGTGCATAAACTTAAAGCGATAGCTCTACAACTGGTGTTTTTAAACAATTTATTAATATTTATTAAATTTAAAGCTATAACATAATCAATTATTTCGTCAATCTTTATAAATATAAAACGATAGCTTCAAAAATTATCAATGTCTCACGTTTACACTCTTTTCGTGTTAAACAACTAATAGTGTAGAAAGTTACTGCATAATGTCTAGCCTCAATATACTGCCACAAAATTTGGGTATTCGTATGACCGAATGGTCTTTGGGCAGAAGGCAACTGAACCGTTGTTGGCCAAGGCTTAATCCGAAGCATAAACGATGTCAAACAAAAAGAGAGCGCTGCGGGAGAGAAAATACGTATGACCAAGAGAGAGAGAGCTTTGAATAACATGTACTAAACTGGCAAAGAGAAAATGGTAAAAGGGGCAAATGCTATTTTTACGATATTCCCATTGCCTTTCCATTTTTACTTACCCCAAAGGACACTACCCCAAATGCTGATTTGGGAATGTAAACTCGAAATTGATACTCGTACATCGCTTCTGTTTGTGGGTGTGTGGTGGAGTTTAGGCATACCCTGCTTGTTACGTGTAAATCCACTACAACTACAGCAATTGAAATAGAAGTGGATCAACAATTTTTAAAACACCAAAAACTACAAAGAGGCTGAAATTAGAAAACGATTTGACTAACTGACTATATAACTTTTTGGTCCGTTGCCTTTAATTTTCATCACGAATTTCGTTAAATCAAAGCTCATAAACTAACAGCAAAGAGGCGTACTACGCTTTCGATGTACGAATTAATTGCCATAAGACCGAACTACGTGGGTTCATAAGGATTAACGGCTATACTATAGGTGCAGATTTTATATAATTTAAGCAGCTGCTTACTTTGTAGGACCTAGAAATATTAGACTTTTTTAATCTCATTCACATATCATGCTCGTATCAACAAAAGTCGAGTCGCATATCTATATAATGGTGACAAAGGGTTTATTGGGTCTAACTTCAATCAGAAAAATTTCCAAGTTCTTGGTATCTTATAAATTACACAAAAGTAAAAAATGGCCAAAAAAAAATCCTTAAATAAATGGTGCTTAGTAATATAAATATGTTGGGCTTCGTCAAGCTGGAAACCATAAACTCTAATCAACTAAATTTAATTTAAAATTTTTATGTTAAGCCTAAATAAGCATCGACCTCTTTTTGCATAAAATTCTATTCTTCAATTTAATAAGAGGAGTCTAAATTAAATTTAAAAATAATTTTTTTAAATTTAAAACTGAAAAGCTTTCCAAAGTCTACACACTTAAATATTCTAGGGGGAATTTTTACGGCTTATGTTTCAGGTGGCAACTTTAGTCTTCGTTTTGGCTATATCGACTTGCACTTTGTGGCGCTTTGCTTGCCATACAAAAAACAAGCAAGACAATACGTTAAACGCGCCAAACTTTAGTTTAGACAATTGACAGACACAGAAACAAAGAAAGAGAAGGCTGAGAGTAAAAAAGAGAAGCACGAACGTGAAAACTCGTTTTCAGTTGCTTCTTTTGTGTGCATTTCTACTTTGCCAACTTTTCGATGCACGCGCGAACTGTGGCCACTTTGCCGCATATAATCATGAAATGGGATTGCGGCAATTGCTTCTGACCACTTCTCAAATTTTAAGGTGCACAAATTTTAAATAGTTCAAAATATTAAAAATCGTTTCGCACAAAAAAAAAAAGAGCAAAAAGTGCCTTACAATTTATTATGCAAAATAATATGTGAAAAAATAATGACACTGATAGCCACGGTTTTAACCAAAATCGTTTGTCAAGAAGAAAACCCTACAAGATGGACCTCAAAAATATACTAAAACAGCACGTACACGTAAATCAGGAAAAACGCAATGAAATACTATCATACATTTCCTCAGTCATTGGGCTAGCAGATTTCCTCTCTTTTTGTAATTATTTTGGTTTTTTGCTTCTCTACATGAAAGGGTATAATAAAAACGTTTACATATTTGCGGGTATAATATAGAATTTTTGTAGTTTTTATTTATTTTCTTTAGTATTTCAAATAATTGTTTTTAATAATCTATTATCTTTATTGATTAAAATAGACTTCAGTCTTGCACATACCATTGAGTATATGTTCTTGGGGTATGCTTGCGCTATTAGTATGAACTGGCGTAATATTAATATATTTTTTTTTACAAATTTCACGCTCCTAACTCTTTACATTTTTCCCTGCTGCTGTATTTATTGATTGATTTTCTTTCTATTATGCTGCTTGGCATTTTTGAAACTTTATAAATAATTTATTTATATTTTAAATTTACTTAGCATGAATCAATTCTTAACTCTTGCTAGATTCATTTAACTTTTTTCTTGATTTCGTTGTTTTTTGTAGTACATATCAAATCGAAGAGTATAGAATATTCGTGATTGTTATGTTTGTTGTGAAGATTTTGTTCTTTTATTTTACGCATTGCCAGACGGACAACAGGAAAAAAGCTGGAAAGAAGGAGAAAAAGAAATGTTTATCACGCGTATGTGTTCGTTATGAGTGTGTTTGTGTGTTGCGTATGACATTTTATCTCTGTCACTAAATTGACACTTTAGTTAATGGATTTTGTATGTGAGAGTGTGGCATTTGTGGTGCTGGTGCTTGTGCTTGCTTTTTTATCTGGTCGTTGACATTTCCGTTTGCTTTGCACTGTTGCTCTTTAGAAGAGGATAACAGGATAACATAAGCCGACGCACATTTGCCAGGACTTTTTTTGACTTCTCTCTGCTCTTATGCAAGTGTAAGTACTTTGAATAATAAGAATGCTTACTTTGATGGATGCCTAACAAATCTCTTTAGGTTCCGTTGACGAGAAGCGCTCACACAATACAAATTCCATGATAAAGTAGGTGCTTTCTAGCTCGGAGACTTAAAAGTTTTTTAAGTCATATTGATATATTCGTAATTGAGTTACAAGTTTTTCAAGTTTTTGTTTTAAACATTATACAACAAAGTTTTTTTTTTGCAAAATGCATCGTCGTCAATTTAGGAAGCATATAAAAAATTTTTTCAAAGCTAAAGGCAAGAGTTCAGAAAAGATTAAAAGCAAAGCAATTGTCAATTTTGGTAAGCAACACAATTTTCCTGAGGAATCCACATATCCGATAGAGAAACTGATGAAACAGTCAAAAAGAAATCGTTATTATGGCATACTGTTGCAACAAGATCAACCTGTTGCTGCATGGCTTGAAGTCGTTGTGCATTGGACACGCTCTGAGCGTCAGAAATATTCCTTGATTAAACTTCAACCGCCCTGGTAGGATTTGAGTATGTTAAAGCCTTGTTATTCAACAATGTAAACTTTGGCAAGCAGAAATAATTTTGAAGCACGTGAATATGAATTCAACAAGTTCAGTTTCCTCACTACCAATTGGGAGATAGAGAAATTGAGATGAGTTTAATAGTCGTACCGTTTAATAATGTCAAATTTAGTTGGCTACACGAAATACCACATTAAATTTCTGGACTTAATTCAAAATTATTTGTGAACTGTTAAAAATTAAAAAGCAAATAAATGTTGTAATCTATGTAAAATTCCGTTAAGTATAATCGAATAAGCGTTTTATTGGGATACAAATTTTGGTTTATCAAAAATATTTCGTTGGACAAACTTGTACCTCTGTTCTCTTGTTTATAGGGTCTTAATTGGATTTATTTGTTTCCTGCTTAAATCTAATGTGAGTAAATTATTCCGATTTTTAATTGCAGTTGGTCTTGAAAAAAAAAACAACTATTTATTAAAATAAGCTAAACATTGATTCTTTATTGTAAAAAAAAGTTTATATTAAAGAAATATTTAAAACATATTTAAGCTTATATTAAATTCGAATTTTTTTAAAACAAATTTTTAATTTTTTTTTCACATTAAATATTCTATCTAGATTTATCGAAGTTGCTATAATAAAGATAGAGTAGTGCATATGGAGCATTTTAGTCGGTTTAGTATGTCACCATTTATCACGTTTTCAAATTGATTCGGCTTTTGTTTTTCCCCTGAGAATTTGTTTCCATGCAATAATTTACGTGTGGCTTGTTGGTTCACAATATGTCATGTGAATCGGATTGTTCTGACCAATGGGGATTTGTTATTTAGCCGACAAATAAATATAATAATATATGACAAAAGTTGGAGTACACTCTTAATTTGTTGGAGTTTATCGAAATCGAATATGCCACGCACTACTGCACTTATGTATATGTGTATACTTCTTTCCTTCTCCTTTTAGCTGCTGACTTAAAGTATAATATAGAGCCGATGGTCGAACAATATATTGGACATACAGCGAATTAGAATTTAATATAAATTCAATCAAATTTTGAAAGTATTCATAGAAACAAGATCAACATGACTTGTGACACTTATGTTAAAAAATTCTTGATATCCCTTATTTTTCGAGTGTGTTGCAATGTCAATGGGTATACTATATTTGGTGATGATAACTAATTCATTAAAAATATAAGTATGAATAAGATTAAATTTACAACAAACTTGGTGGCAGATTGTGCAACAACGCAGCCGCATTATGAAGCTACTCATTTATCATACAGAAAGGACAGGTATGGTAGTGGGAGATCAAAGACAGACGTAAAGGAAAAGCTGAGGAGATACTGTTGGCAAATGCCAACTGCAGATGAAATGTTGAAAGCGCCATAATGAATTCATAATGCAACAATTAATTGTCTCCAATTCAAAAAGCCTGACGCTATAAACAGAGTTGGAACTGCTTGGTAGCCAATGAGTGAGGTCATCAATGAATTTTAAACTCCAACATAATACAATAATACACAAAATGCAAATTTAAATCTAATCTAACTGTGGAGTTTTAAATATTAAAAAAAAATTAATTTCTTCAGCTAAAAATAATAAAAAAAAAATCAAATTAAATTGTTGCTGTCGTTGTTATTGATGATGTGAACATAGTAGTTAAGACCCCTTAAAGTAACCAAGTCAGAATCAGAATAACACTCTGATGTATAATTTAACAAGAAGCCTTAAGTTTATCTTTAATTAATTAAAAAGAAAATGTTTATAAGAAATCAGTAAATAAAGAAATGAGGCCACATGCAGCAACATCCACTTGGACATGTAAGATTTGTGTATGATAAATTATCCAAATAAAGACAGACGAGTCAGAGGCGTGTCGAGACAAAAGACAGAGGTAAATATGGTATAAAAAGATAGGCCCAAACCAAAATAGACATCAGGTGTGTCTTCTTCTAGCACATACACTCATTGGCGAGCAATTAGGCCAAGTTGGCAGCTGAATAAGTCTCGTATGCTGTATAATTTATTATAATATTGCATGACATTCATAAGCCTGTTTACCCGCAACAGTATGCAATAGAAAATAAACAAGACAACAATGTATGTGTAATTAATTTGTTGCATAATTTATTAATTAAAACTTCAATGTGAGACATTTTTGGCCAATAATTTAACATCAACAAAATACAGCCCAAATAAAGCAGACCTTGAGATAGAGCAAACAGAGAAAGGAACCAAGACTCAAAGTAATTCTGTAGAAACTGTTAAATTAAAAAAAGTATAAGTTAAAACACAAGCTAACTCAAAAAAACACAAATGCATTATATTACAATACCTTGAATCAGAATCTAGAATTAGGTAGTCTCATTTAAATTGTTGGTTGGCAAGTGAAGATAAAAAACGTTCTGCTTAACTGAACTTCCTGCTTTTAACATCGAATGCGGGTAAATAGCGTACAGTGAAATGTACAAAGAAATGCTTGCAATGGAAAGCAGGAAATGCAAGCGTCATGGAGTACAAAATCATTTTTATAGACAAATATGAAAAATTTTATTTTTATTTATTATTTTGCTTTACAATTGTAATTCCTACTGTATTAAATATTTTTTTTATTGGAATATTCCGCACTAAGGATAAACTAATAATTGAATCGTTTTTTAAAGACAGTTTATTTATAGAAATTTCATATTCATCATACCCCTTAGAGTTTCCATTGAACTATTGGTTTTGACATCTGCAAAGCGGCAATCAGTCTCAGTATTAGCGAAAAAATAGCTATAATAGAGCTGATACAAATATCTAAAGTATTATAAAATAACCCAAAAAGAACTTTCCCAAAAAGGCTGTTGGTCGATTTTGCTCGTTTACTCGCAACTACACACATGACTAAAATTAAAAAAAAAAAAAAAAAAAAATCAACAACAACATTGATAACAGCCGCAACAGTAACCACAAAAGCAATTTCGATCAGGCCAAGGAGATAAAAAACAAAGGGGCAACCGAGAGCCAACACAGCACATCAGTTTCCAAAATGTAGGCCGCAACCCCTACCAAAATAAAATAAAAGCTGAGAGGGGGGCATAATAGCAAAGCAGATAAAGACGGAAGCAAAAGAAGTCGAAGAATGAAATAAAAGATGCGGGGGAGATTTAAAGCGGTGAAAATTCTGTTGCAGTGCTTTCGAGTTTTGGAAGCCTCAAAGAAGCAACCGAAGGTGCGCTAAAATTATGCAAATCATCGTAATATCTTCTTGGAAGGATATTCGGCAAAAGAAAAAGGCAGACAGGCATATTCACACACTACCTACGTACACACAAGACACAGCGGAGTTTGTTTTTAAAAAAGTATGGGCTCATTTCTTAGACAAAGAAAAGAAAAAAGCTGAAAGCTTACAGTGGACACGTGACTTAAGAATACCCGTTACAAAGCTTCAATAAATTAATAAAAATTTAAAAAAAAACTATAATATATATAACAAACGAATTTTATGGTAAATAAAAATTTAAAAACGTGAAATCGGCAGGTCGGGGCAGGTCAAATGTGGGCAGTGACTTCTGATGATGTACCCCCACAAAACACAAATCTTAAATAAAATCATCAGCATATAAGTAGAAATCAATATAAAACATCTTTAAATTTATCTTTAAGAACAAAAATGCCAGAAAGCGTACGTATAATTTGCTGCGTATGAGTAATATTAAGACACATTCCCCATTAAGGGGACCCGGTGGTCTAACGGCCTAAAATGTACACTACTAGAAACGACTAAGTGGTTTTTAATTTTTTTTAGTCTTATTTTATTATTTATTAACAATACAAAAATTATGGTAAACACAAAAATAAATTTTTTTTAAACCCCAAAAGTTAAAAAAAATAAGACGGATTTTTAATCAGTATAAGTATAGTTATGGCGGGGACTAGAATAAAAAAAAAACATAAAATTAGACAAAATGGCGCGTAATTCAAAGTACGAGTCTGAAAACGACTCTTTTTTTGCAATGTTTTTTTAATAAAAAAAAATAGAAATACTCAACAGAAAATATTTTTTCTAGTCCCAGCGAGAGCCAGTTCTATTTAGAATGACCTGTTAAAATTTCAGACGAATCGGTCGAACCGTTTTTTTTTTTTAGCTTCAGTAGACCAAAAAAAGTAGTTTCGAGAAAAACGCGTTCAAAGTTTAAATTAAGTGGAAAATTGTTCGAGCGCGCGATTTGTTATAGGGTATATCTGCCGCAATTCAAAAGATATGGTCATAAAATTTTTTACACGTTATGTGTATTCTTGAAACACATAACTATCCGAAAATGTAAAAAAAAACAAGTAAGAAAAGTACAGTCGATCACGCCCGACCGTAGAATACTCTCTGCATTTTAATCCCGATTAAATTATTAAAATCGGTTTTGAGATATTACAATGTGTTGTACTTGCATTAAACCACGTTGAAACATAAACAATCTAAGCAAAATCAAACATCTGTTTGCAGCGAAAACGTTTCTGTCTCGCTTGCACTCATTAGTGATATTGCGTTCAATTATCAATATTGTTTCTTGTTCTTCTAGTTTTCTTGTTTATAGTCCGATTTCAATGCGTCTTTTTAGGATAGTTTGATATAGTTAGCCTCCATTCGAATTATATAATTACAATGCTGCACTATATGAACAAATGACAATAGGCGGAACGAAAAATGAGAGTTATTTTTATGTATTGTGGGAAAAAGGGGCGTGGCAGTCCAAAATTTTAAATGCCAATGCATTAACGCTGTCGCTAGGAACCTCCATACCAGAATTGGAGATCCTAGGTGCCATGTTTACTGAGATATTTGCCGAAAACACCCATTTTTTCCGAGGTGTGTCTAGTTTTTTGCTCATTGTGGGCGAATGGGGCGTGGCATCGAAAAAAAAAAGATTCTTGTATTGACTGACTAAATATGTGATCGATTGACACCAAGCTCGAACTTGTAGCTCTTACCATCTCTGAAATCTGTTTGTTCATACGGACAGACAGACGGACAGACGGTCAGACGGACAGACGGACAGACGGACATGGCTATATCGACTCGGCTTGTGATGCTGATCAATAATATATACACTTTATGGGGTCTGCCACGCCTCCTTCTGCCTGTTACATACTTTTGCACAAACCCAATATACTCTTGCAGAGAGTATAAAAATCAATTTTTTCGAAAATTCTAGACTACCGGGTCCCTTTAAATGGTGCCATTCTAACTGCTATAGAAAGTTGTTTTGGTTAATATATCTTGCCAGTCAGCTTAAAAAGTTTATCTTAAAGGTGATTTATAAAGCTTATAGGCAGAGGCCCTAAACTAGGCATAAAAGTGGCGCTAAAAACTTTTCTCATTTTCCTAATTATTTCACGCGACATTAAATGGACTTATTAATCGTTAACCAGAATGCAAAAAAAAATTGGGACTGTGAATGCTATTGTATAGAGGAAAAGGAAGACTAAGTTTTAAGGACAAACTAATACATATATGAATGAATGAATACGAAAACTCCAGAATAATAACGGGATTACTACTATTTCCACTTTTCGAGGCGTTCAAGGCTGTTTAAAAAAATGGCGACAGCTATTTCCAACAACAAACACTCAACATGTGTGTGTTTAATCTTTTTGTTTAAGGATTTTATTAGTCCCTTGCGAGGAATCGCGTTACTATGCATTCGCTAAATGATTTAGAGTGTGCCAAGTGGGCTGTTATAAATATAAGTATATATGTACTATTTATTTATATATGCAGAGTGTTTTGAATATGCGTGCAAGCTGAAAGGCCGTTAAAGCCAGGTCTTGATGAGCCAGATTATATCAGGGCAAACCATGACCAGGTTAGGTCTGTTTCTGAGAGCTACTTACATTTAGTAGCAATGAAGCGGAGTGCTTTACTGGTTTTCAAGTCAATTCAAGCGCCGTGTCTTCAGGAGATACACAAAAGGTTTCGATAGGCTTTTGGTAACATTTTTGTAGTTATAACGTAACACTTTGAGATCTAGCAATGTGATTTATGCGCATGTATTAGTTTTGTATGGTTAAAAAAAACGATGCAGCAGTTAAGGTAGTTGCTAGGCAAAAATAAATATATATTATTAAATTAAAATATGTACCTTCCACTTGCTGTTTTTCAGACAATGTATTTAATATGACAATTTAATACAACGAAACAAATCAAATGTTTTCAGTACCAAAAAATCAAAGAAAAACGAGTTATTTTTTTAAAGCCAATTATGTTTAAATGTGAGCAGTTTTTAGCTTACAAGTAATAGACAATAGACTCGCTACGCCAAGCTTAGATTATTTGCACAAATATTTGAAGCTCAAGGAGCTTTAAAAAAATTTCCTTAAAAGTGCTGAGAAAATGTAAAACAAGTTTTGACAAAAAAAATGTACTTTGCATTCGAGCTTGAAATAATGTATTATTTCTTTGCACTTCTCTACATTTATTAAGGGTCTACACTTAAATTAAAAATAAAACTAAATTTGCAATAAGTTTTAATCAAATTAAATGCAAGTTTAAGTTCATTTTTATACCCGTTACTCGTACAGTAAAAGGGTATATTGTAATCGTTGGAATGTATGTAACAGGTCCGTCTGTCCGTCCGTCCGTCTGTCCGTCTGTATGAACAAAAGGATCTCAGAGACTATAAGAGCTAGAAAGATGATAGGGGTCGCATATAAAAGGTACAATACCCAACCAGTACAAGTTTGTTTTTGTTTTTTGACACGCCCACTTTAGGGCGTTCTATCTTCATATAAAGGTAAATGCACAGGTAAAACTAGAATGTTTTAGTATAGAAAACTTTTTTTAGCTATGCTATCTGAACCAAATTTACACGGAAAGTACATGTCTAGAAAATAAATGTACTGACCAAGTTTGATACAAATCGGTCTACTATATCGTATAGCTCCCATAGGACCGATCGGAAAAAAATACGCTCCAAATATGAAATAGTATGAAAAACGTTTGCGTTAACTAAGCTATATTAATCAAACTCACACAGAATACATCTGCCAGTAATATATATATACTGACCAAGTTTGATCCAAATCGGACTTCTATATCGTATAGCCCCCATAGGAACGATTGGTCGAAATATGCTCCAAACATCAATTTGTAGGAGAAACTTTTTCGATGACCAAGCTCCCATTGGAACGATCGGTCGAAAATATGCTCTAAACATGAATTTGTATGAAAATGTTCTGTTTGCCAAGCTATCTTATCGATCACCATTGTTAATAACATATTGAAACTGAGTAACGGGTATCCTAAAGTCGCGAGGCGACTATAGCATTCTTTCTTGTTTGATTTACTATCAACAACGTATATAAATGTATAATGTTTTAAATTTATGTAATTTTAATTCACATAAATTGGATCTATATTTTTAAGTATTTTGTTTGATTTTTAACATTATACAGCTCAAGCTGTGCGTAGCAAATAACACGAGTTAATCAAAAACATTTTTGCAGAGCTCACGTTAATCCAATTAAAGAAGCATTAAAAAACAAATATATTTTGTATGCCTACTTGCATCGAATCAATTTTCATAAATCGTAAAGCTGAGCTGGCCGTTTAGAGGCGTCCAACAACAACAACAGGAACAATAACAACTGGCCGCTTTTGAATTAAGGCTTGCCTTTGATTTTTAATGGTCATTCGGTGGCTGCTCATAAATTGTGGAAGCCATTGAAAATGTTTCGGCTGCCTTTGTGGGAACCAGAGGCCCGCGTGTGTGTGGGTGGGTGTGCTTGGGTGTAGGATTGCAATAAAACCACATTTGTTGCTTTTATTCTGGAACTGTGCTGCGCCTAACAGCAGACATTGAATAAATTATTCAACAGGAGTTGTGTTTGTGTGCGGGTGTGTGTGTTGCCTTTAAATTTGCCATACCTTAAGGTTATTATGCGCACGTTTGTGTGCGTGTGGGCGTGGACAGTGGAGACTTTGACTCTAGTTGCTCATAAAACTGCAGCATAAATTTGCGAGAATTGTAAGCGGCTCTCATCTATTGGCCACGCATAAAACCTAACTGTTGTAATTGTGCTGTAAACACGCAACTCAATGGCATTGTAAATGAACTTCTGCCACTTGCCATTTGCCACGCCCAGACTGCCAGTCCACCCAGGCGTCCCTTTCTCACTTGCTCCCAGGGATGTACTGCGCTACAATTTAATTTATGTTTCAGTTTGTGGTCAGCTTGTTGATTTTGTTGTGCTTTCGCGCTCCCCTTTTATTTTTATTGACAATTACAATTGCTCACTCGAACAATCTCACACAGCTACACGAAGAATTACACTCGAGCACGCACACACACACCAAACACTCGCACAACATAACTTTATAGTGCATAATTTGGCGCACTCTAACATATATTAATAGGCGACTAAATTGCTTTAAATAGCTCAATTACTGTGTTAACTTCGTCTTTAAAGACCAGCGCCCAATTTTCAGTTAACAAAGCATCATGTTTTGAAGTTCATCAATGTTTTGTCAGCATTTTATCAGCTTTTGATGTTATTTTATATAAACGTCAACTACGTTAACTAAATTTTAGTTGCATGTTTAGTTTAATCTTGAAATACTTTGTTCTAATACATTTTATTTAACATTTATTTGTTGATTAAATTTGGTATATGGATTTATAGTTGCCAGCATCTAAAGTGCATTCTCTTGTAGTTACTGAACAATGCAGCAAAATGCTTTTGCCAAACCATTCATTGGAATTTAAAAAAAACAGAAAATGGATATGTGTGTGCAGCCAAATAAATGCCAAGCCAAGAACATTTATTTGACATAAAATACAGCGAAATAATTTTGCCTAAATATTTGGCAATAAAAATTCATTATATGGCTATCATGAACTCTTTACAGACTTTGACCTAGTTTAAATCTTGTGGCAGAGCATGTCCGCAATAAATGTTCCAGTTGTCGACAAACAGTTAAAATATTAATATATTATGTGCATTTTTAAAATTTAATAATATATTTTTTTTATTAACAATTGAAAAACTAAAAATGTTCATCAACGATCCAAATAAAATTGTTGGTTGACAAAAAATCAAATTTGATATATTATGGTGTACACATAAATAGTCTATTAAATAAAGATTTACCCATCGAACAGTTCAGGGGCGCATTATGTTTATATATAAATTTGTTTTTGCTACACACAAGATTCAATTTTAGATAAGTTGATCACAATGCAGCATACACCTGTGCTAAGTAGAAGGATAAAATAGGACCAGACTAGCTTTGTATGCGGACTATCTACTTTTTTACTAACTGCATGCATACTGTGTATGCTACCAACAAGAATAAAGAGCAATAGGCACTGCTGAGAAAGTCTGATGATAAACACTGATACGAGTCTGAAGTAAAAGGACTTGGATTTTTCTATGCACGAACTGAAAGGTCACAAACCCCTTGCTGTTTTACGGGATGGTTACGTAATCGCACGTATGTCACTTATCAGCGATGACCCGCGATGTAAAGTGTCGAGCACATATGGTACAAAGGTGTCAGTTTAAAGTTGGCTGCAACATGTAAGATAAGCAATAGAAGTGAATTGACATTTAAAACAAAATAATAAAAAAATAAGATACTCAATATAACTTCATACTTCATACAAATCACATCATACAATCATATCATTTCCATCATATCATATCTATAGTATTATATTTCTTCTGCTGAAAACACTTAATTATTTTAGACTGTTTTTGGCAAAAACAGCCATATGAAATGGTTGATAAATCTCGACTTGATTGAAATTAATTATGAAATTCTTTTCAGAGAATTGATCTAGTAATTTCCAAAATTCTCTTTGTTAACCTCCTAAACAAAGCTTTAATTAAGTTAACGCCCATCAAATAAACAATATATACATATGTAACACTTTTGTAAAACATTTACCAACTTTTAAAGATGCCAATCGAAAAACATCAGTCTAAAAACCTTTAACACAAAATAATGAAAACAAAAATCCAAGAACTATATTATTCGATACATGACTATGCATAGAAGACGTTATCATTATCTAGCATAAAATAATGTTGTTATGTAACTTGTTATAGAGAGTAAACGCCACATTATTTTCTATTCCAGCATTGAACGATTATAGCAATACTTTTCTAAATAATCTATTACCTATTATATTACTTATCAGAAGCATGTCAATATTACATTCTTTCATTGTTTGCTGCACATTCTATAAAGCTCAAAACAAACTTACAATTCGCTCCGGATCGAAATATTAAAAAGAGATACAAATATGATCATTTGTATGACGCACAACAAAGTGAAAGACAACAAAAGTTTGTAAACAAAGTGAGAGCGAAAAGGGGAGTCTCTTTAATTTACTGATTGCCTCTAAAATATTCTCTCAATTTTTGATTCTATTTAATTCCAGTCACTTTTATACCGAGCTTTAGTAGCTAATTTAAGCTCCAAGTCGCAACATGTTTCTGCAGCTGTGTTTATGTTTGTTGTTCGGTAAGTAAATAGATCATTTAAATGTATGAAAGTCGAACTAATTATTTTAAATTGGTACAACTTACTTATAAAGTAGTTGCCACGGTTAGATCCGATTGCCAACTGAATGTATCGGACATTTCGAATACCAATCGCATCTTTAGCTTTCAATCTTCATCCCAGGTTTATCCACTTCGTGTCGATTTGGTGCGAACACATCAACGCTTGGATATGATATGCACTGGTAATGATGTGATTAGCACCACTTGTCAGCAGAATGGACAGTTTAACCCCAAATTCCCGATGAGTAATTGCAACAATCCAATCAAGGGATCTGTGGAAGCTATTGATCACAACAGTTGTCCCTATACCATGTATCGTGTGGGATACAAGTTTAATAATCAATTTTTGGAGCTCTACAGAAGCTGTTATGATCGCCAAAATCAAGCGGCTCATTTTGTCATCCATGTGGCATATCCGAACTGTCTGGGTAAGTCATATAAACATAACATTTTAAACATCATTTGTTAATCTAATTATAAAATAATATTCCTAAATACATTTACATTTTAAAATACTTTATTCGACTCCCTGGCAGGTGGCACTCGGCCTGCACAGGCTTTTACCACTGACAGTGTAATTAGTACTGCTGCCTCAGCATCGTTTCAGGCCAAGAACATTTATCAACAGTTTAATATACTTTTGGGCCAAAACCAGAAATATGTAACCTCCGCACGTGATCTTGTATTCGATCGAGGACATTTGGCACCCTCGGCTGACTTTGGTTTTGAACAGTACATGCGTTTGTCAAACAAATACATCAATATTGTGGCTCAATTTGCTGGCGTCAATCGTGGCAATTGGAAAGTTATTGAGAACTGGGTGCGAAAAGAACTCGCAAACGGTAATTTCAAATCATTGCAAATTTGTACTGGTGGATTAGAGGTATTACAGCTCAAGC
This sequence comes from Drosophila dunni, assembly GCA_018152125.1. Taxonomy (NCBI): domain Eukaryota; kingdom Metazoa; phylum Arthropoda; class Insecta; order Diptera; family Drosophilidae; genus Drosophila; species Drosophila dunni. Next base: position 68,512 of record JAECXC010001917.1, read on the forward strand.
ATACAGATGGCCAGCTTACAGACGTTTATTTGAATGGCAAGCACGGAAATCCTATACCGAAATGGCTTTACAAGATTGTTAGCGATAGTGTTGGTTTTCATTACGCTTTTCTCACATACAACAACGTTCACGAGGACGAGATACCGACCCCAAAATGTCAAGTGATTTCTTGCCCAGCTTCACTGTCATTTAACCCAGCAAAGGGTTCAGGATTTAGTTTTTGCTGTGACCCAGACGATTTTATTGCAAGAAATACACCGTATTTGTCAGGGGTCTGTTAAATATTGTTGTTTACTTTTAAACTTTAAATAATGAACATTAAAATGAAATTTTATTTTCACAAAACACTTTTGATTATGCTGAACTCTAATTAGGTGGAAAATTTTATGGAAATACTTTCTTAGGCTTAACTGCAACAATAATTTAAGCAATTGTTACAAATTATTTGTCAAGACAAATATCGATAATTGTTTGTTGCCATCGAAAAGTTATCACACCAGTTGGTTAGTTTTCTGTATTGCAGATGCACATATCGCAAGTTTATTCATATCGATAGTTGTTTGACTCTATCGAAAAGTTAACAAACCAGAATTGTTTTGAATCTTGTGGAATTGCTTTAAGATAAGAAGAAGCAGTTGCCGCAAGTAATTGTAAATAATTAAACCATAAAATGGTCTATAAGAAACATAATTAAAATGGCAAAAGTAATGTGCCGCCTTTGTCTGCACTTAATTAGCTGTTCCCCATTGTGTGTTGACATTTTCGCAGCGAAAAATGTACACTTAATACGACAGTTATATTCAATCACAGGAGTGCAGGTACGACGCAATATTTAAATGCATTTCTTTAAGTGCTTTAATTATTTGCCTTTAAATCAAGTTAATGAATATAGACGGACAGCCCAGACACATGTGCGATATATGCATCTTAAAATTAAGAAGCGCTATTAGGTTCAGGCAGCGATGTATTCTTTCCCAGAAACAGTTCGCTATTAAGGAGTCTACAGAAAAAGTAAACACCATAAATTTTCAAGATGAGAATTTCGAGGAGTACGACGCCTCTGATCAGGATATTATTGAAGAAATCGCTGCGGAAGCCTTTAATGAAGATAGTGATTCTCAAATAAATGACTATTTTACAACGAGTAAAGAAGCAAAAGTTGAGAAACTCAACAAGCACACACAAGTGCCCAATTTTCAGCTGCCTATTGATCCGGCGAACTTTAAAAAAGTACCCAAAAACCAGTCACAATTTGATACATTTTTTTGTGACGAATGCGGCCGAACATTGAGCACCAAAGGCAGCTTTCGAGAACATAAACTGCGCCATGCTGCAATCAAGAAATTTATCTGCAAGTCCGTATTAAATAATTTATACCATTTATTTAGTTAACCTAAAAAATAAATTTTTTTTTAAGATATTGCCGTAAATGTTTTACCACGCATACGGAACTGACTCGGCACACCAGAGCCCACATTGGGGAACGTCCATATAAGTGTACCTTATGCCCTAGCCGATTTGGCGATCTCAGTACACTCCGTCAACACGAACGTCGCCACAACAACTCTCGTCCCTATACGTGTACAGTGTGTGAGAAGAGTTTTATTAGCTTAAGCTGCTTATGCAAACATCGCTTGGTACATCAGCTAGTGCCCCGAAATCATCAGTATGTAGCATCTATATTGTACTATATATATTAATTATAAGTTATGTATATTTTCTATATTTCAGTTGCACCATTTGTGACCTTTGGTTCCACAGATCCGATCATCCACTTAAATAGCCGCAATCATAACCAGAATATACAAGCGCAGAATTCAATAAACCTAATAAGATAACACTATTATTAATTTATAATAACATCTTAAATTTGTACTTTTTATTTACAAATATTTCAAAAATTTATTAATTCATGACTAATAGATGTCCGTGTGACGAGTGGCATCGTTAGTCTGGAGCGCTCTTACAGTTTGCTGATGGGTCATGGTTCCCATGTGTTGTTCCAGCTGATGTTTCCGGGAAAATGTTTTATTGCACGGCATACATCTAAAATTTTGCAGTGACATTGTTTATCAGTAGAAAATGAATTTAGAAGTTAAACTTACAAGAAAGGCTTCTCGCCTGTATGCGTTAACATGTGATTCTTTAGGACATTTGAGTAGGAGAAGGATTTACCACAGGTTGAACAGGTGAAAGGACGCTCGTTTGTGTGTGTTCTATTAACAAAAAAGCATAAGTATATGAAACGATTTTTCACTATCTTGTCTATCACCTTTCGTGACGTATGTTTGAGCTGCGATCCGCAAACGAGCGGGAGCAATATTTGCAGGTAAAGGGCTTCTCACCGGTATGTACGCGGATGTGTCGATTCAGCTCTGAGGGCCCAGCAAATGTTTTAGAGCAGATTCTGTAAAATAAATCCAAATTTTCCATTACTTGTGAGAATAACAGTAACTAGTTAAACGTACTCGCATTCAAAAGGCTTCTCGGACATGTGACGACGCATGTGAATGTTAAGTGCAGCACGCTTCGAATATATATTACCGCATATTTCGCACATTATGTTTGTAGAGGTTTCCTCATGGGATTTTTCAACAGCAGATATATTTGTTGGCTTAGCTTGACCCTGTTTCAATGTCGTATGTGTTGAATTACGAGGTCTTCCACGTCCACGTTTGTTGTGCCTAGTCTTGCGTACTTTTGGCTTTCTCATTCGTTCGCTGGGATTGTAGTCACTGTCGCTGGCATTGGCTAGTAAAATGTTTTTATCGTCTATTTCACCAGATACATCGAACTCATCATAAATGGTTTCCGCCTCTGCATCTTCAATTGTATCCTCCAGACGCTCCTCCAACATTGCGTCGAACTCAATATCGTCATCGGGATCGATGAACTCGTTAGTTGTTTCGTAAATATATTCCACAGCATCGCCTTCCAATTGTGTGGCATCGTCAGAAGGTTCCAATTTCAGTTCAGCTTTTAAAAACTAAAGAACTCACTTTAAAAAATCCACCAGCACGTAAATAACTTCAAAGCTTACCTTAACAACGCTACTGGCAAAAGTTCGTTCGCTTTCCTGGCACATTTCACGGAATTTATAGGCGCTGGTTAAGCTGCCAACACAAGTGCAGCAAAGAAGACTTGGCATATCCTCTAGGGGGGGTAACTATCGTTGCAGCAAGGTAACCAGTTAGTTTTGCTATTAATTTATTGGATTTCTTATCTAGCCTTACCTTAATGCTCCCGATTTCCTCTATTTTGCGAACTAGCGGACATTGGACATCCTGGTTGTCATAAAGTGGTGTCATTGTATCAATATTCATATCTTCCGTCAAGCATATTCGGCATATCATATACTCTGGCATTTTTTTTTAATTGGTTGTAACCTTCTTAACAATAATAATAACAACAATATTATGTTAGTAAGGCGTCTTAAGTTATTTGCAGCCTGTTCTCAGTTTTCTTTTGGCCGTAGTTGCAGTGTGGCCAAAGTATTTATGTAAATTGGTATTTTTTTTATTTTTGTTGTTTTTGATGTATTTGGTGTATTCTAAGTACAGGTTGGAATTAGCATTTTATTTTTACAAAAAGTATGTTTTTTTTTATTATAATTATATTCCATATCAATAAATTCTTTTTTCAGTATTTGATATTCATAACATTTCAAAGTCGAGTTTTAATCGATAAGCAAATCTCATAATGTCATCGATAGTTTTTATGGTAACAGCAATAAACTGGACGCGTTTGTTTTTTTTTAATTGCATTTAAGTTAAGGTAATAAAGATTTGAAAATGGAAATTTGCATAAAATGGACCGTGTGTCGAACATGCACAACGGATAGCAGCTCACAACTGCAACCACTCTACAAGGACACTAATTTAGCAAAGCAACTTCAAGAATATGCTGGGGTTAATGTAGGTACCTTGGAATTTAAATAGAATTACAAAATTAAGTTTTAATTCGACACAGGTGGAACCAAATGACGGATTACCAGATCAAATATGTACTTCTTGTATGGAGAACTTGCAAATGGTGCATTCATTTTTATCGAGTTGCAAACGAGCGGACGAGCATCTAAGAAACGTCGTTCATCGCACAATGTCCACAAGAAAATGTTTTCAAAGCATTTCAATGGATTCATCAGATGGGACAGATCATGCGGACAAGGAATCACGTATGCATAAGCAAATAAGTGCAGAAGGGAAGCAAACAAATAAGCAACTAAGTCCACAGAGCCTTATAAAGATAGCTCGGGAAAAGGGAACTTCAAAATCGGAGATAATAAAAACTCATCAAATATCAGTTGTCAACGAAATAATACCTTCCAATGACGATAATGGTAATGATAAATTTAAGTCGCAGGAAACAAAATCAACAGGGTTATCCGTAAAAACCAATGACGATTATTTGCTTGTAATAAATTCAACCCAAGAGCAGATGTCTGACAACGAGGGCAATGAATATATCATAACCAACGTGGTGGATAATGATTATGAGGACATTGATGAAGGCGACACTCGAATGAAGCACGATAATGAAACTGAACATCTCAACGAAACTGTATTGAAAACATCTGAGAAGTTGAAGCGGATTAGGGAACAGGAATCATCTTCTCCGGCTATTGATTTGGGTGCCGCCTGCGACCCATACAGTTTTCCCAAACACAGTTGCTCCGTGTGTGGCAATTCATTTCCCAATCAAACTCAGCTCAAGTCCCACCTGCGCACGCATGGCAATGAAAAGATCTACGAGTGCGAGTAAGTTGAGCAACGTAATAAGTTAACTGAACTTTACTAACGATTCAAACTTGCAGATTGTGCAGCAAACGCTTTAATGCCGCCTGCAATCTGACCACTCATATGCGCACTCACACTGGCGAAAAACCCTACGAATGTGGACACTGCGGACGTCGCTTTGCGGATCGCAGCACACATCGAAAACACGAACGGTCAGTTTGTAAGTCGAGCTAAATATTTGGTCGTCTCCTAATTTTTGAAAAATATTTTTAGCATGCACACCAACGAAAGACCATATGCTTGTGACATCTGTGCCAAAACCTTCACGCTTTCCACAACGTTGAAAGCCCATTTTTTATCACATTCCCAAGAGAAACCACATAAATGTCTGATATGCAACAAGGGATTCCGATTGCCACATCAGCTAAAGGCTCACGAGAAAACTCATGTGCATCGCTACGAGGTGGGAATTATGCTGTACAATCAGGAGGAAGAAGACGATTACTCAAGGAGCTAATGTTCTTCTTATGGCTCATTTATGAAAATAAATGGCGCTTTAATATTCAAAAACTTTAATTATGCTTGCATATGTTTTTTATCGCATATTCAATTCGCATCAGATACTAAAGATTTTGTTAGAGAAATCTGTGGAATAATTCGAAATTATCTGTTGAATTAATATAAAAGTAAAGTTTAATTATAGGTTTATTACATTTGTAACGTTCGTTAAAGCAATTCCGTTTGTTAGGACAAAATATAGTTTGAAGAGCTGGCAAAGGTTTGCTCTTCTTTGCTTCTGTGAGTTAGCGTTTGTAGATGAGCCTTTAACTGATGCAACAATGTAAACGATTTTGAGCAAATGCTGCAACTAATTATCAGAAATTATTTAAATGTCCATTAAGTAATCGCATCTACTTACTTAAAGTTCTTCTCGCCAGAGTGCAGTAGATTGTGGTTCTTGAGCGTTGCTGTGTGCATAAAAGTCTTGCCGCATTCCTTGCACTTATACGGTCGAGTATTTGTGTGCACACGTTCGTGGCGAACCTTTTCGCTTCGATCGTAGAAGTGACGATCGCAGTATAGACACTTGTAGGGACGCTCCCCAGTGTGTCGTCGTATGTGAGCGCGCAGTTCTCCCATTTGCCGAAAAGACTTGCAACAGATTCTAAAATTAAAACAGAATTAGCAAAACCTTTTCACGAATCACTCGAAGTGGGAGACTTACTCGCATTGATGGGGCTTGTAGTCTGTGTGGGCCATCATATGTGCGGTAAATGCAGCTTTCTTAGGATAGACGTTGCCACAGAGATTACACATATACTTTGTCGCTAGTCCCTCCGATTGTGTCTCCACTTTATGCGACGGTTCGCCCTTTGTTTTCCGCTTAGCTTTCAGTTCGTTGTCCGGCTTTCGTGGACGTCCCGGTTTGCGTTTGGTGGCAGCACTGGGCTTGGGATCAGGCGATGGAGTTGGCGACAAGAAATCATCATTGTCGTTTGAATAGTCTTCGTCTTTAACTAGGGAAAACTCATCGGCAGTTTGACTATCATCAGCATAAATTAGAGTCTGCTCCACTTCATTGGCTTCTACATTGTCGTCCTCCACTTCGTATGTCTCCAATTCACCCATCAGTTCGGGCAGCTTGTTTTTCTGTGCCTCATCGGGTGGCACAGGTTCCTCCACAAAGTTATCGTTATAATAATCAACCGCATAATCGTCCTCAATCTGATCATGCCCGTCAGATTGACTGTCTTCCTCGTTTGTGCTGTAGTGTATCATAGTTTGCACCTGTAGTGTCTCGTAAAGATAATCCATATACTCGCTATCGCTGGCGTTTACGAGTCCATCGGGTTTTTCCTCTTGAAGGTATGTGCTCTCCAAATAAACCTGGGAATTAAGGCACATTTGACGGAAATTGAACCACATTCGCACGAATTCGCAGCATCGTTCGCACACTTTTGTTGGCAACTGCACTGAATGTCGTATCTAAATTAGAAAACAAATAATTTTTTTTAAATAGTTATACAGTTTTCGGTATGTAAATTTACTCTTATGCCGCTACAATATTCAATTCGACTGTTTAAGCCCAAATTTTCGACGTTGTCGCCGCTTTCCTCGTCCTCGTCGGCAACATTCGAATTTTCCAAGAAAAGCGCATGCATTGAGCTTTCGTCGTAATGTCCCAAACAAACTCGACATTTGGAATTATCAGTAGACTTCAGATTTATGCTATCCATCGGAAGACCTAGCTATTAAACTGATTTTACAATGCAAAATAGTTTCGAAGTTTCCGACAAATTTTTGTTTACTATTCACGATAGGTCGTCGATAAATTGTGGTGGTAATAAATGTTACAATTGACTTTTGCCCAAGTTGGCAGCTCGATTTAGTTGCACATATAGCTCTAGCCATAGAAGCAGCGATGTTTTAACAAAAAAAAATATCGGCATAAAATCAAGAAATGTAATATTAATTAATACAATAATAAGACGTATGTTAAACTAATTATTTCATATCGTGTTTTTTTGAACTACCGCAAATAACGCAAGTAGATTTAATTAAACAAAAACGTTTGAGTTCATTAACATCGGAAAATATCGATAATTTCAATTTTGTTTAAAACAGCAGCCACTTGTCTTTTTCTATGTAAGACACTGAAAAATAGATATTTCATTTTTTACTTAAGCCCAACCAGAATATTTATTGAATTGGTATACATATTAATGCTTTGTAGGTGTACATTATTTCAGTATTTTCTTTTTGTTTTATGTGAATATTGTATGAGATATTCAAACAAAGTTCTGTGTCACCGTCCACTTCCTTTTTGAAGACTGCACAGTTCTGGCTCGTTAACACAATTAACTTATTAGACGTAAATTAGAATGAGTACATTGATTAATACATGTAATATATATATATTTATATCTAGAGATACGTAGTTTTCAGGGTATTTAAGACCTATTTTTGTTTACGCGTCCGTTCTTGACACCAGTCTTGCTTTTCTTGGGAGTCTTTGTCTTAAGTTTCTTCTTTTTATCGAGAGCACTAAAATCAACGGTATCTGAATCATCTTCGCCTCCATATTTCTCCAGCAGTCGATCCATAAGGGAATTATAGTTAGAAGCGCGGTGATTGTTGCGCGCCAGGATAAGTTGCTCCAAATTACCACCGGAGGATTCTTGAGCGGCTTCTGCGTCCTTCTGCCTACGACGGTCGGCACGTTCTTTAATGATTTTAGCCTCTTTAGATTCGCGTGCATATTTTTTGTGACGTTTGTTACGTTTAGCTTCTGGTTCCTCAGTAAATATTTTGTATTCGGGCACTTCCTCGGATGCGATCATGCCATCAACAACTTCTTTGATGCGGGGCTCGTCTTCCACATTCATAAACGGGACGTGATTCATCATGTAATTGATGCACCCCTTGCCACCTAAATATGCCATCTTAATGTCCCTACGCTCCACATCCGAGCCAACATATTCCTTCTCGTAGTTGCTGATGTCCTCAACAGTAATTGGCTTAAAAATCTTCTCCCACAATTCCATCCAAGTGGCAAGTTTTCCTTCATCGTCATCATCTATAATTCCCTTCTCATCGAATAAAGCACGTCTCTGCGGATCGGTGAGAACTTGGTATATTTTCGAGAGCACTTTAAATTTCTCGGTGGATTCCTCTTTTTGCGCCTCGGGAACTCGGTCTGGATGCACTAGAAGTGAAACCTTATGATATGCTTTCTTGATATCCTTGTCTTGGGCATCCTTAGTTATGTCCAAAAGTTTGTAGACATCTCGAGTATCAAAGTATTTCTCACATAAATCCAACGTAGACATAATTATTATGATTTTATTTTCCTGCCGCTTATATTTTATGACAATAGTTAGTGTTCTAAAATGTTACTTTGTTTCCAGTGTGAAAAAGGCGGCAAAACTGCCTGCTTACTGCTGCCCACCTATTTTAAAAACAAAATACCAAAATGAGAAACCTATAAAATCATAGTAATTTTTGGTGTTTTTTAGTATATTTTTACTTGTTAAGTTGGCTGCGATTTGGCCGACTTCCTTTTCCGTGTTAGCTGTGAAAGAAAAAACATGCCGGTGGGTGCAAAATTATGCAAAAATATGCATTTAAACAAGAAAACATTGCAAATACATTGTTTTAGACTATGTGGTACTGTTCGCGCTACAGTTTAGTGAATAAAGAATATGCTTTTGCTGTGATAAAACCGACGTTAAGGCTGTCTACGGCTCGTTTGTAAAAATCTACTTATACATACGCAAGTGTTTGTGCGTTCGTGGGCAAAGCATGCTAAACGCGCGAACGACAATATGCGAAAATGTATTGCATATGGTTGTGAAATAGATATTAGTGAATGCGACTCAAGCGTATTGTGAAATTGTAAACCGAATTTGTAAACTGTGGCACATAACCTATATTGACAGTAATTTGTTTGGGATACAATTCTAATTGTGTTTGGTTTTGTTTTTCGATTTTCAGCTAGCAAAAGATTTATTGCACCCTCTGCCCGCTGAGGAGAAACGCAAGCACAAGCTAAAGCGCTTGGTGCAGCACCCCAACTCCTATTTCATGGATGTTAAGTGCCCAGGATGCTACAGAATCACAACCGTGTTCAGTCACGCCCAGGGCGTTGTGGTTTGCGCTGGTTGTGCCACCATTCTGTGCCAGCCAACCGGAGGACGTGCTAAGCTTACAGAAGGTTTGTTTAATTTGTATAACGTTCTTTACGTGGCAATAACAATAAATACTTTATTAATTTACTTGCAGGCTGCTCGTTCCGTAGGAAGCCACAATAATTTGCAACGCTCCTCGATGAACCACAAATTATTAATTTTTTAATAAACACTCTAAAAACGTAAAGAAACTACAAAAACTTTTAAAGCCGTTTTCATTGAAATACTGACGAACTAATGTCAATTTTATAGACACCGCTGTTTTGCATATGGAATGGAGGGAGCCCACAGTCAACAAGAAAAAACCAAAAGTCATGTCAAGAATCCTAGTTAGTTGGTCTCTGAATATCAATGTTTCGGCAACGGCACCAGCAACAATTTAACTAATTAAGTAGTTTTTAAAACTGCATGTGTATAAGCCAGGAACATGTGACATTACAAACCAATTGATTGAATAATTTACCGGCTGTAAAATAGAATGGACGCTTTTATTATAATGAATTTTGCAATTTCTTTGTGTAAGCCCAAGCCTTCAGTTCATTAAAGAATTAACGATATTGTGGTTAACAATGTAAACATTTGCTTGCTGCATTGTTTTTTCAGTGTTTGGACTGAATTTAACCAATAAATGTTATCGCTTTGAAATTGTTTTGTTATAAGCTGGATATTGTTTAGATGAATTATTCCCTACTTAAATAATTTTATGAAATTGGTTCATTTTAGAGAATTTTGTGCTTCTCGGTAAATATTTAAAATATATTTTTATAGAATTTTTACAGTGCCATATGAGTTTAACAGCACAACTAAGCATTTATCGTTTTACAGCTGTTTTTGAACATCGATAGTTTGTCCACCAACTGATTATTCTGGTGATACCAGAATCCTTTATTAATTTATTAGACGATGCAATGCATTTATTACCATCAATAAATGCATAAAAACTATTTATTACTCTGCGATGAATACAAATCTAGTAGACTAACATTTCGATTGTGGCGTGTCGTGTCGTGAGTTTGTTATCGTGTTTACCCAGTCACGTATTCAACTGTATTCTGTTAACTAATTACTCTTATAAGAAACAGTTAACAGAGTTGTTTTCAGTAATAATTTTCTGTCTCGTGCGTGACGGTCGAGAGGCTGTGCCGCTCTGTGGTTTGTGTGTTTTAAATAAATCTTATGTATATTAGAGAATCTTTAAACGCAAGAAACTTTATTGGTGCAGAGTGGTAACAGCAAAATAATTGACGAGACGTAATTAAATGCAATAATAATAAAAATAATAAATTCGAAGCGCAACAGCAGCGAAACAACAAAAGAGAAGAAATACAAAGAAGAAATTTGTCTTCCTGCTTTTGGCCGCTGTTGGCGCCGACGTCGAAAAAGAGTGGGCAAAAAATTAAAAAAAAATGCAACAAAATACGGAAGCGGAGCAATAAAAAGCGCTGAAACGCAGACTGAAAATAATTGTACAGTTATTAAAAGAATAGTAAATTTATTTTCGGTCGAAAAAGTTCTTTGTGAAAAAATACGAATACATACATACAAATTAGATTACTAGCAAATAACAACAACACATTTACAGCAGGCAGTGAAAAATTCTCGCGTCTAAAAAAAAACAACAGCAGAAAATTTCTATATAAAACTTTTTTTGGCTGTTGCTTTTCAAAATAAGTTCAGGGAGGGTTTGAAAATTATTATTTATGCAAGAAGACTGCGAAGACAGCCAAACAACACACTCATAAAATGGATCACAAATTTATCGTATTTAATGCTGCACGCGATAACAACCTGAAACTATTGAAGGTGAGTACCTGCTACAATTTTTTTTGAATGCTTCTTCTGTTTCTGCTGCTTCTATAGCAAAACAACCAGAAAATTACAGCTCAGCTGCTACTGCTTCTGCTTCTGTTGTTGTTGTTTTAGCCTTGTGACTAATCAATAATATTCTATACATACTCACACACGCACACATTTGTATCATCGCGCTGAGAGCGAGTGTATAGACAGAGAGAACAAGAGAGGCAAAAATAGAGTGGTGTGCGCTCGTCAACAGCGCCAAAACAATCACAAATATAAAACTGTATGTATGCAGGTGTGTACATGTGCACATGTGTGTTTGTACATTTGTTTGTAGGCGTAGAAATTCGCAACGATTGTGGCACGCTTTTTGCATAATAAAGTTCTTAAGCTGCGAATGCTTTGGTTTGACATTGGCACAGTGCAAATTTTAAACTGCGCTGTTGCATTTGGCTTCGTTTAGCTTTTGAGTGTGTGTGCGAGTATTTGATACAAATATAATGTTTTTGGCTTTTGTACAATTATTGTTTATGCAAGTTCAGTAAACCTAGTAAAGTTATATATACATACATATATGTACATATATATGTATTGCACATGTGTACATATACGACCATGTGTGAATGAAAAAATCGTAGCAAAGAAAATGTATCGGATATCGATAATGCAAAATCACAATATTTTATTAGAATGAAGTAGTCCTAGTTCTATAATCAGTTAATTTTGGTCTTGATTTTTGTTCGTTTCTTTCTGACACATTTTACTTTGGCCAATTTTCCCTGCTTGTTTTATCTTATCAATGTCAGACGGAGACAAAGACATAGAAAGAGGAAAGACACACACCCAAAAATTACAATAACAGCGACCAGTTTACGCTGGCTTCATGAGTATGACAGCGTATTTTTAGCAAGCTTACTATATATATATATTTTATTCTTATTATGTTGATTCGTTTTTGCCACGTTTTTTTGTACTGATTTTGTTAACATGTTGGTTGGAATCACGTCTCACTGAAGTTTTGCTAAACGCTTCCGCCATTGTCAAGTGCGTCGACATATGTCGAACTGATTTCGATTCAACTTTGTCAACACATTTTTTCTCCCCCGATCTTCCCTCTAGCGGGCGTCAGATGTACATACTTGGGTTGCTTGTTATCCTTGAGTACGTTCAATCAACTTAATACGAGAGTCACCGAAAGGCTCGACTTGTTTAATTTTTAGACTTCCTGACTGGGCTTGGCCCTGAAAAATTCCCATTTATGGACACTGGGGGATCGATCGACTTGCGTTCAAGAGTTTGGAAAATATTTTTGTAGTTTCCTCGGATGTTTTATTTAACTCTACTTAAGATTGTTAACTATGTATAGAATCGAGTGTATTTAGTACTTTTGCAAGCAGCATTTACTTTTGCTCTATATATTAACTTGATATACATATATATTTACAAAGAGCACTTCTAGTTCCGATCTTGAGGTGTGCAACACGTTCTACTAGCACATCAAACTGGTTTTTCTAGCTATCCGTCAAGTCTTTAAAAATTTTTTCTTTTATCTAGTTCGTTGGTAATGTTGCTGTTTATGTTTGTTCCAAAAATAAAAGACAAAACACCTACCACACTTAAGTCATTACTTTTGTATGTGTGTTTGTTTGTACACTACAAGCGATGTACACAAGTCATAGTGCCACTTTACACCAATGCACAAAGATATATGTATTGCTACGTGATCTGGGATTGTTTTTCTTGACTTATCACTTTGTAAAGCCATGTCGTAAGAGAGCTTCGAATGATAGAAGTTGAAAATCTGACAAAAAACATATCACCGTGTATAAAAACAATATATCAGTTAGTTTTCTGTAATAAAATAAAAAAGTCGTTTAAAACATATATTTTTAGCTTCTCAAAACACAAAAAACAAATACATAATAGTATAAGTACATCAAAAACTAGGAAACATTTTATGTCATTTAGCTTTGATATATATTTATTTAATATAACCAGATTTTAATTAAAAATCGAAAGGATACAAGTCTATTTTAAACTAAAAAATATCTTATAAAATATTGCTAAATTTCAATAAGTATCTGAAAAGTAACCTGACTCACTAATGAGCTTGTTTTAACATCGAGGAAATATACATATACAGGTACATATATATTTGATCTTTCTTTGCATATTTAAATTACGCCCAAAAAACAATACAAATATGTTGAATTAGCCGGTCTATAAAACTTATAAAGAACATTTCAAATATTAGACGATTGAATGTGCGGTTTAAGGTCATCATCTTTTATTGTTGGGGAACGCCGATAGTTAAGGTCCAAAACTTGTTTGAGGTTATCACGTGGATAGATTTTTGGGAGGCTCAAACATCATTGGGGAATCTTTAAAAAGTTAATTGTTTTTTTTGCCTTTTAAGAATGATAACTGGGATTATCTTCTAAGTAACAATCTTATCCATTATACAACACTTATTATTTTGTGCTTGTATTTATTTTTAAATATTAAAAAAAATTAAAGTTAATTCCATTTGAGTTTTTTTTTCTCATTTCTGCTAACAGCTGTTTTGGGGTTGAGGTTGATTCTTTTTGCTTTTGCAGTTTCTTTATCGCAAAGTTATGGCTATACATAAGTATATATTTGGCAATGTTGTTGTTGTTTTTGCCAGCGTAACCTCAAAACGTGAATTTGAATGCGAGTGCTTGGCATGAGGCCAAGACGAAGACGGATAGCTAAAGATAGAAAGAGCAAGAAATAAACGAAACCGAGTATTTGCTTTTTTTCACTTGTTTGCTATTAACTGCTTCTTAATTATAAGTTTACCTGCGGTTGTGTGTGTGACTCAATGCGTCACTGTGTTGGTTGTTGTAAGGTCAGATCTGATCCGATCCGATCTCTTGCTCTGGCTGGTTTGCTTTGACTTCAATTCTGTTAGCAACGCGTTTTGCAGCCACTCGAGTACTCGACAATATTCACATGTGAACCAAAAGTATTCACTCACCAAAAGTAGCTTTGGCAACAGTAACAGAAACACCAACCGCATATACCAACAAAAGCAACAAACAAAAACAAAACAATCAACGTTTTGTTGCTCAGTTCCATAGGGTCTGAACCAAGTGATAGCGTTCATTGACATTATCTCACTAGCATTATTGATATGCCCTTGCCAAGAAGTCTGTGTGCACTTTACTTACATTTATGTTGGTTACTACATGATAACAATGTTTGGAATTTCCCATATAAATACATAATTGTATTATACAAATATTATCAAAAAGGGATAGTACCATAAATGGTTTACAATAATTAAATACTTGGTTTAGTTTTGATGAGCTAAGCGTGGAGAAAAACATGAAAAAGACAGATTTATTTATGTCTTTATACAAATGTCCTATTTTCGACAGATTTGTCCAATGGGAACTGTAGGCTATAGTTGTCCGATCCGAATCAAACTAGGTCAGGATAGTTGTAATAGTACCATATATTATTCGAATCTTGTAGTCTCTGAAATCTAGGAGCTCATACAGACATTGCTGTATCGTCTCCGCTGTTGATGCTGAGACAGATTTATTTATGTCTTTATACAAATGTCCTATTTTCGACAGATTTGTCCAATGGGAACTGTAGGCTATAGTTGTCCGATCCGAATCAAACTAGGTCAGGATAGTTGTAATAGTACCATATATTATTCGAATCTTGTAGTCTCTGAAATCTAGGAGCTCATACAGACATTGCTGTATCGTCTCCGCTGTTGATGCTGATCAAGAATATATACTTTATGGGATCGGAAACGACTCTACCTGGTACTCACATTTTTCTTCTGTACTCTTAATAGACACCTATACGCTTTTTTAGAGTACACGGTCTAAGAAATCAAATCATTGCACATATTTTTCTCAGTGTATTTTATCACACATCGTAACTATTTACAATGTCGTTTGCCGATGCCAATGCCTTTTAGCAGCGGACTACCGTGCTACGATTAATTCCATCTATAACTCCATGTGTGCAACGAGTATGTATGTTTGTAAATCTATCTGAATGCACATGTATCTGTTTGATTTTTGTTTTTGTTTGTTTGCCTTATTCCGCGATCGTCATGACTTTGAAGTTCGTCGCACGATTAACTAAAGCAACAATGCCCACAACAATGTGAATGCCTTCTTGCTGAATGCTGATTATACGATCTATCAAAGTATTACAATATATATTAGTGCGTCCTATTTGAGCAGAAGACTCAATGCGTCTCTTCATCTATATATAAAAAGATACATAGTATGTACCATGTAGTTGCATCTTCAAAGTGTTTTGGGATCTTATCTTGTTTTTATTTTCGCCTAGTTTACAGTTCATTCTGTTAATTCATTCAGCACCAACTAGAAAATAAATTAATAAATTCAATAATTAATTAAAAATGCAAACAATAAATAATCAAATGCATTTACATACATAAATATTATATTAACAATAGTTAAAAATTATAAAGTCGATGCACGTAAACATTTGTTTGTTAGATTTTAATGGTGTATTGTTTTCAATTATGTATGGATGAGGGACTCGCCATTAATTTGAAATCTTAATATTCATTTTTCAGTTTGATTTGGAATTTTTAAACAATCTGCAGATTAAACAAATATTTGGCTAGCTAACCTTCCAACACTAAACCGATATATATTGTTTCTGGCTTTTTCTACAGGGTGTACCTTAGTCCGGCAAGTTAAGCGATATTAAATTTAATTTTAAACAGGTTTGGATGCTGTTTCAAGTTTAGATTTGTCTATACCTCTTCTTCGAAAACCTTAAATGTTCCATAGTTTTTCAATAGCAATAGACGTAATTTTCCACACACTCAAAAGCGCATCAAAATCGCCCTTGACCTCGACCCTGCACAGTGTGAACTTCAAACACTAGCATACAAAATATTGCTTTCTTATGAATATCTGATTCGTTGGATATGTTTAACTTAAATTTTCGTATTGGTCAGATCGTCTAGTATTTCATATATTGTATTGCGGTAAGTTACTGAACCCGTTAAAACCAAACCACTGACCTCAAGACAAGTCTTGCCTTTGCCTTTGCTGTAGTGTTATTTTAATTATATTTTATTTTAAATGTACACCCTTGAGTGACTGCGCGCAGACAAATAAGGCAAATAATTAAGCGACGATCGGGCTGATTAAGATTTTGTATTGAGAGAGGTAAAGCGATCTCTGTCTATCGGTTGAACGCACCATTGCAGAGTCAAGAGACGCGAGTTAAACTGTCGGAATCGTAGTCAAAGTGTTGGAATTGTGAGTTGTCTAATACTGCATATCGACATTGAACTCGTTCAATGTCAAAATTATAATAAATTATGCGTGCACGGCAAACTCAAAATGAACAACAACAACATCAACAAATAACTATAAACAGCGAGCAATAACAATGGAAAGTTGTTTAATGTTTATTACACGGAAACAATATTTTAATTTTTTTTTGTTTTTATTAATCGGATTTACACTGGTTCGTTATAGATTTTTGTGGTTTGGTTGATACGAGTTTTTATATAGCGGTAAATTGCAACGTTCCCCCTTCATCTCCACTTGGAGCTTTTTCTCCAAATTCGTAAGTTTTTCACTTTTTCAATGGAGAACAAATGTTAAATGATGAAAATGTTCACCTTGCATGAATATAATGTTTTGGTTGTTGTTATTGTGGTCGTTCGTCTGTTAACGAATCTGTTAACGAGATGCTAGCAAATTGTGTAGCAACAAAGGAAAATGCAACAAATTAAAAACAAATTATACAAATGCATATACATATAGCTATATTTTGGGGAAGTGAAATTTTGAATGGATTTAAAGTGAAATCAAAATGAGGAAAACAAGAGAAACACATTCTCAGTATGCAACATATAAACAATTTTATTTCACTTCTCTTGTCCGGGTAGATCTTGGGGGTCTTGGGAACTTTTCAAAATTCTGACTAATAACGCCAAAGTGTGCCGACTGCTTAAATTTGTTCCTATTAAGACAATTGCAATTGGTCTTCGAGAAATTGATTCTTTTGTTGTTTGTTATTTAACTGGTTTATACTAAAAGAAGGATGAATGGTGTGTGATTTAATATACCTGTCTAATTTTGTTGTATACACAACAATTTTTACGGAACTGTTGTCACCTTTAATAGCAGATATATAGGTATATAGATAGTAGCTTTAAAACCAAATTAATGTTTAGATAAAAACTGCTTAGATTAGGCACAGTAACAAGGACAACTTGTAATCATGTTAAATTTTCCTAGAGACTGTTACCTGTCTTTAAGACAACTATTAGCCTTACGTTAAGTTTAACATGTAGTAACTGTTATAATTATAAGAAGCAAATGCAGCTTAACTTGTCTTGTATAATTAATGCACTTTCTATTCATTGAACTATTACCACTTGTCTTTAACCTACTGGCCACGTTATTCTTGATACTTGCCTCTTGGCCTTTGGGGTAAACCGGGTCAAAAAAATTACTGCAATTCACACGCTATAAGAGGCTTTTGCTGTACAATAGTACTCAACCCAACATGTGTAATAAATGGGCTAAGGTACGGAATAAAAATAATGTATAAAATATTTATAGAAATCTAGATAACCAGCTGTTTTAAAAGATTATTGTGAAAATAGTTTTATCAGAAGATTTTCTTTATTCTTAAACAAAAATCTGATAGCTTTCCCTTAAAATTTACTAGCTACGATCAGAGAAATGAAGATTAAATGGAGCAAGGCTAAGATAATTTTAAGTTCGTTATTAAGAGGGACTCATACCATTTTGGTCGGCTCAATTGTTCATTGAGTTTGCAATCGGGATCCGGCTTAAAATGCACATATGTATGTATATATACTGAGTTTGTGATCAATGCGGAAAAGCAAACGGTTGGGTCTGCGTTCGCGTCATCATCGCCATTATTGTAATCGTATGTAAATGCTAATGAAAGCGAAAAGTTCAGTAGCCCAAGACACGATGTTGGGTCAATGTAAATATTTGATGAAGCTTGTTTATTTTGAGTCTCTTTAAAATGCGTAAAAAACATAACAAAAAAGCAATTAAAAAAAAAAAAAAAAATAATAATAAATGAAATATATGTATATGTGTATAAAAAATTATATTATAATTGTCACTCAATTGTTGTTTTCAACAATTTTTATCTGCTTGCTAAAATGTTGCCAAAAAAATAAGAATTTTGCATGTCACGCGCACGAGTTGTAAAACCTTGAGCGGGTAACAAAGGAAAACGGGGAAACTGCTATGAAAGAATTCAGCAGCTCTTATGTGACGCTCAAATATTGCGAAGAAAATTGTTTTCATCAGTGCTTTTGTCTGCAGAAAACAGGAAGTATTCGCATTCTTATATTCTGAGTAGAAGAGAAAAGATCGGGTTTTCTCTCGCTCTGTCTTTCTCTCTTTGTCTCTCTCCCTCTCTCTGTCAGTTGCGAATTGAACAGTGTTAGGGAGTCGTCGAACCAAAAGGTGCGAGTAAAATAAATAAATGCCGCACGGCATTCACAAGGTCTTTCGATTTCGAGTGCTCCCTCGTCGGCTTTTTATTTCTTTCTTTGCTTCTCTGTTGTTTTTCTGGTTTTTTCTTCAGTTTTTATTTTATTTTTTGTTGGTATTTTCTGTTTATATTTCTGGTTCTAAGCAGCTACCAGTGGCGTCGTAAGGTGTGGGGGACATGTGACGCTCTCGAGATGAATGTTGTGATTGAGCTTGATAGGTTGCTGCTGCTATGCCACGTTCTCTCTCTCTCCCAACAATATGCGTAGAAAACGTGTTCTTTGCCAAGGTTCTTTCATAATCGTTTTGCTTCCTATCACTACGCTGTGTGGGACTTTTTAAATCAAGGAAATAAATAACCCCCCAATATTTAATTGTATATCATAGAGCGCTTAAGCCCCACACAACACGACGTGTCATGAGAACCAGTTTTATTTGCTTGTAATAATTCTCAATTATAGATAGATAAAAATGAACAAACTATTAAAAGTCAGCTAGTGCTATACACTTTAAGTGATTTATTTATTACAATAAAAGTAAACTTATTGATTAACATAGCTTATAGCAAAATATGAATTTTCTCATATGAGTACGCTTGACCTGAACTTCTGAATAGCCAATTACAAAAGCATTTAAGCCGATATCGATTTGCATAATTTCAATTTTTTTACTAGCAGTCGCATTCGATATTCCATTATTACCTATAATTATTCCTAGTACCCGACACATGCCAAGCCTAACACGCATCTGAAACTCACACAGTGCAATCTGTTTCTCTCTCTCTCTCTTCGTCTCTCCCTGACCTTCTCTTCCTCAATCGGCATAGCTGCACACCTTTTAGCCCACCCCTTCACCTTGTTACCTTTAGAGCTCGGCTAATAGCATAATTAACATTCAGTTAAAACGAAACATGTTTGACATAAATGAATTTTAATATTTTACTTGCATGAGCAAAAAAACGATATTTTGAGTTGGTTGGTTAGAACATACATGACTTAAATATACCCTGTAGGTTAGATTTACTTAGGAATCATGCTAATTAATTCAATTTGACTTCTGGTTAAAACATTAATCACATTTACTTAGAATCCCTTAAATACTGCTTTACAGAGATTCAAGCCGTAAAATACATAAATTTTAAGATAGAAACGTTTTTTGCAGCATGTACATAATAAAGCTATTTGAATATTTTCTGAGTCGGTTTGATTCTTATTTGATTGTTCTTATAATGCGACAATATGCCCATTTTTATGGTTGTACATATGTACATATATCAAATCGTTGCAGCCTCTGTATTTTATTTTTATTCTTGTTTCATCTCTTTGCCTCTATTTTCATAATCACATTTTTCTTTCGTTTTAATAATTTTATCCTAAATTTTGGTTTGTTTTTGCTTTATTGTTTCAAATTCGGTTTTGTATAAAATTTTTATTTTAACATGTTCTCATTTATGTATATACAAAATGATGCTTAAGTGCGAGCTGATAAGAATTGCACTATTGATAAGACACTTTTAACATTTTTTGGGGTGAAAGGTGCTTTGGAATACCAATAAATTAATAACAAGTAGACTACAATATAAAATATTACAATATTGTCCCCATAGGTTACATTAATCTAATTTTAATTATTACTTTTTTAATCTAAAATTAATTTATTTTAATTTAACATTTTTGTGGTTTTCTAGGCCGCGCTATACAACAAAAGTGCCGCAGAAATGGCGATACTCATATCCTCGAAAGTAAATGGAGCAACACCGCTTGTGATCGCATGCCGCAACGGACACTACGATATTGTGGAATATTTATTGACAAAGTGTCGAGCAAATGTGGAACAGGTTGGCTCTATAAGTTTCGATGGAGAGCCCATAGAAGATGCCCCTCCCTTGTGGTGTGCCGCAGCCGCTGGACATTTGGGCATTGTGAAGATGCTTGTCCGTCGATTCGCGAATGTCAATAGCACAACAAGAACGAATTCAACACCGCTGAGAGCTGCTTGCTTCGATGGTCATTACGAGATAGTTAAGTACTTGGTGCATCATGGTGCAGGTGAGTAAGCAAATCACTATATTAATAAATTTGATAATAAACTTACTCGTCTTCTCGCAGACTTTGAAGTGGCCAATCGACATGGACATACCTGCCTAATGATAGCCTGCTATAAGGGACATTATCGAATTGCCCAATACCTGCTTTCTCTCAATGCGGACGTGAATCGGTGCAGCATTAAAGGGAACACAGCGTTGCATGATTCCGCGGAATCTGGATCATTGCAAATTTTGCAGTTGCTATTGAAGCATGGTGCCACCATGGATGTTGACTATTATGGCATGACGCCACTGTTGGCCGCCAGTGTAACCGGACATATGCCAATTGTAGAACATCTTATAACGCTGCCCTGTGTGAGTCGTGTGGCCCGAATCGATGCATTAGAGCTCCTGGGTGCCACATATGTAGATAAGAAACGTGATATGGCCGTTGCCTTGACGCTTTGGCGACGTGCCCTCGAGGAGCGTGCCCAGACACCTAGAATCTATAAGAAACTTCAAGAACCGGTGCCGGCTTACGAGATGGTAACTGAGGTGACAACTATTGAGGAGTTGGAAGAGCTGGTACTCGATCCGGATGAAATGCGCATGCAAGCGCTTGTCATCCGACAGCGCATTTTAGGACCAACGCATCCGGATACCAGCTACTATATTCGATTTAGGTGAGATACTCTGTCCTCTTTGTGGAGAAAGGTTTATTAGGGATTATTATATTTGGACTACAATAAAGACGATTACTATTGAGAATGCTACAGTCGCCTCGCGAATTTTAGAATACTCATAACTCAGACAGTTAGAATAGGGTATGCTAATATTATTAGTAAAGTCGATCAGGTAGTGGATGCTAAAACGATCTGAAAAGGTCTTTATACTTGGTAAACACAAAATTTTTATTAAGATTTAATATTTAATTCATATTTAGACCCTAAAATTCTGTCCAAGAAAAGCTATAGTTGTCTGATTTGGATTAAACTTGGACAATTCACTAACTCCCTTGATATGAACTTCCTTTTGTAATCTTAGTTCAGACAGCATGTCTGTTTTACGTTAGCCTAAAATCTAACTTTAGTTCTTATATTCTCAATCTATATCTTAGCATATTTACATATTTTTAATCGTTTTTGTTTGCAGGGGTGCACATTATGCTGATGCCGGCCGTTTTGATCGCTGTATCGAACTCTGGTCGTACGCCTTGACTATGCAACAGAAAATATTGCAGCCACTTAGCCCCATGACGCAGTCCTCATTGCTATCCTTTGCCGAGCTTTTCAGTTTTATGCTTGTAGAGGCAGGACGATTGCTGCCACGTGGACGAATTGTGCCACCTATTGAAGCAGACGGTATGCTGACCATTTTCCATAAGGCCGTGCTGGAGGTGGAACGAGGACAGGCATTTACAGTGCAACAACAACAAATGGAACAGTGCCCACAAATGCCGTCCACTGGCAGAAATCAACTAAACCAATCGTCATCATCGACGTCGTCAGCGTCATCATCATCCTCCTCTAGCTCAGCATCGTCAACGACATTGTTGTCGGTACATCAGCATGATTGTAATCATGATCCCAATGCTCTAAGTCGTACTTTGGTCAGCGCTTTGCATATTGGGTGCCTGCTTAGCTCATTGCTCGATTCGGAGACATTTTGCCCGGACATGCGGCATCAAGTGATGAATGCCTTGTATCGTCTCAATCGTCTCAACGTGCATGTTCGTTCGGGACGCACTGCGTTGCACTACGCCTGCTATCGTGAGGGAACTATGGTCGGTCGTTATCCTTCCTGTCAGTTCCCATCAGCATCCTTGGCCAAGGCGTTGCTGGAGGTCGGCGCAGATGCTAATGCCGTTGACGATGCAGGCAATACGCCACTTCATTTAGCTGCTGCATTGGAGCCCTACGTTGAGCCCTTGGCGAATACACTGCTCGAGGGAGGCGCCCATTTAGTGAGTATCATCTAGAAGTATAACAAATAAAAAAACATTAATAAATTGTGTTTTTTTCTATGCAGGATACAAAGAACGATGCTGGCGAGACGTTTGAGACTTTACTGGCGCCCACACCTTTGCACAAAATCATTGATCCCATGAAGTACACATCGCTGGCGTGTCTTGCGGCGCGAAAAATTAAACAGCATAATATACCTTACGAGAATATCGTTCCAACGGCTCTCCATGAGTTTATTGAATTGCACTAGAGTTAGGTTGAGTTAAAGATCTCTGTCTTTCACTCGGAACAGAACTCACAAAAACCCGCCCGCCATCAAAGCCATGCCACGTGTGGATAGACATAATACTAATAATAATGATAATATCAATAACCTATTATTACAACTACAACTATTACAACTACATCTACTATTACTTATAAATGAAATATATATATAGAGCTGATGGGAGAGCGTTACTAAGGACTATGAACTGATTTGTGATGATTGCAAGCAAAGTGCCCAATCCTGGGTGCAGTTCATTTTGGCATTTGACGACGACACGTATCCAGGATTGTTATGATGACGATTTAGACGAAACAAAGACGACGATGACAACAATTGACAACGACAACCAAAAACAAAACCCAGCAATAACAACAAAAGACAACCGTTAAAAATGTTCAAAATTATGCTGTTTAGTAATTTTGCTTGCAAAATGTGTTTTTATTGTGTTCTTGCTATTCATCATGTATTGTATTAATTTTGATTATAATATTATGTGTACAGCCAATTTGGTGCTGTCGTGTAGCTAAAAACCACAATTGTATGCTCCTTTCTCACTTAACTTTTACGAGTGAGAAGGGATGCATTGTAGTCCTCATTTAGCTGCAGCGATCACGCCCAAATGGCCATTGTTTCGCGTATTTAGTGTGTACTAGAAGATCGAGAAAAACCCACAATCTCAGAGCGATTAATTAAAAAAGAGCTGGAAATAACGACAACTTTAAATAAAAACCAAAAAAATTATTTTTCATTCATTTCGTGGTAAACAAAAAAAATATCGGAGGGCATAAAGGTTAAGAAATTGGTAACGGTTGCGCTTATCGAACGTTGACAATTGACATGTTAATGTTATGCATTAAGGTGGGCACAATTTGCAACTGTTAAGTGTTTCATTTGTGTATTCCTGCACTGACGATAGAAAAAGTGACTATCTGTGAAGGGTAAAAGATGTGCAACGTGTATTTTAAATGCAACTGCAGTGTCAGCATGGCTACTCCTCTGGAAACCTCTTTAGTTTTAGGAACTACTGCTATTCTTTTGTAGCAAATTGGTGTGACACTTTCGAGCAATAAATGTAGTAAGAATTAATTCAGTTTTCATTGCCATGTACTTTCAAAAACAATACACTTAAAACGATGTAAATATACCACCTATGTAATATTCTACAAAGTCAGCTTATGTGTAGATGGTTATATAGGTCGTATACATGATTAGCAGACTTATCGTATGCTATTGCGTATTCTTAGTTCAATGTATAAATTTATTTATCTAAGCAAGTGCAACATAAGTAAAATAAAAAAGAAAACACGAAACTGATAATTGTGTAGTTGAAATTAAAGAAAACTGCATTTTATTATAGTGCCCTGTAGCATATATAAGGCAATCACATTTCTTAATGAAAATAGTGTTCAAAATGTGGTTTCTACTGCTGTTCTTAGGAACAGCTGCGTGTGCTCGGGGTGAAGATTACTTTGAGAACTATTACAACGAGATTGACATGGACGACGAACAGGCGGAGGCAAAGACCCGTAATGCTCTACAATCCGAATTGCAGCGCTGGCCCAGTAAGACAATATACTATCGCATTTCCAGCGATTATAGTGACGAAGAGAAGGCGAATGTGAGAACTGCTTTGGAGACGTTTAACCAACAGACTTGTCTGCGATTTCTGGAGACTCAGCGGAATGCTCCAGCAGGACGACGTCTTGTCTACTACAAGAAATCAGCTAAAATGTGTGGTACTAAAGTGGGTTATAATCCCATACCCCTACTGGGAGGTTCTTCACATGATGTCCACCTCACGGAGAACTGTCTGAGAAAAGTTGGAATTATACAGCATGAGACTTTTCATGTATTGGGACTGTACCATGAACAGAGTCGATCCGATAGGGATAATTATGTTGTAATCGATTACGATAATATTCCACGCAAATATTGGTCGCAGTTTATGGTTATGTCGGAGTCGACTACTACGACTTATAATGTCCCATATGATTTTGAAAGTGTTATGCATTATCCAAAGAATGCCTTTGCGATAGATCCCAGCAAACCCACAATACGTGCTCTGGTCGATGGCGAACCTATGGAACGAGAAATGGGTCAAGTTTTGGCTCCATCCGAGGGAGATTTGATCAAGGTTCGTAAGATGTACTGTGAGGAAGAGAAGTAAAGAGAACATAGTGGGGGAGAGATATTTAATGCACCGGGAACTTTTGGATTTTTTTAATCAATATGACTAATTTTTAGTTATTTAAGATTAAATGGGTTGCTAGCAGTTTCTTGCAAAAATTTAATATTGGATACCGTAAGAATGCCTATATATTTGTTAAACCAAGTTGACTATGTCATAATTATTTCATTATTTTCTTTATTTTGGATGTTATTTAAATAATAAACTGAGAAATCGATTGGCTTTGAATTTACATCTAAATAATACTATTAAATTAAATATATTTATATAAATAACCACATTTCAATTCCAATTAATTTTCTGAAAGTGTAAGTGTAAATGTCAGTTGGCTAGTTGAAAAGTGAGCTGGTATAATATCAAGCAACTGGTTTATAAAACAGGGCTGGCTAAAGGTTCGGGGTCCTGGACAGCCAAGGCACTTAGCGTACTCTGAGTGCTTATGTAGTTCAAGTTTCTACATACATATGTAGTCCTACTCCAAACTGTATCTGTGCATTGATTTCTACCATTGTTGAGTAAATTTCATAGATCGAATTATCTATGTGCACAAAAAAAGAATGAAAAATGGTTTGAACTTTATATGTGACTTAAAATGTGGAAGAAATTAAATAAACATTTTGAAAGGTTTGTAAAAGTCTATCAAGTAAATTCAGTCCGGAGCCACTGTTGTGTTCTAATAATAAGTTAAGTTTTAGTCTTTTAATAACTATGAGAATCGATTCAATGCAAATTAATCCCAGTTCTTCAGAGTATTAAATTAATACCTATTGGAATTAGAAATGAACTAGTTAGTCTATGTTTAGAACAAGCCGAAATATTTTGTAGAACTTTGAAGCGTAAAGTGAGTGAGTGTGACGTAGAACAATAATTTATTTTTACTGATAAGTGAATAATTGAAATCAATATTAGAAATGATATATAAAGTTTTCTATAGTAAAACAGGTTAAAACTTGTTCTGCCTAACTATGTACGTAAGTCAGCAGCAACACACGGTAACCAAAAAATCCATCAAAGAGCATTTGCATACAAAATGTGCGGCGGCAAAAAAAAAGGGAACAGAGAAAAAGTGAGTGTGTGAGAGAAGAGAGCGATTCTTCTCACTGGAAGGTTGTTCGAAAAAGAGAATGTAAAATTCAGCGTGCATGTTTGCCGAATGTTGTACCACTGTGAATACCAGCGAACCTTCAGAGCTTTCGCTCTCTCGTTGACATTTGAAAAAGCTTTGGGTCCGTCGGCTGATGGCGGCCTCGTTGGCTTTTTCTTGCCTTTTGGCTTCGCAAGCTCGTTTGTTGTGGTGTGTTCGAATGCTTATTTCAGTATATTTAGTGCAGTCGTTTCGTTCGGTCGTTCTAACGGGTAGTTGCGTATAGCTTTTGCCTAGTGTAAGAACAATTTACCAAACTCCCACACACATATATTACTATCCACACAAATGAACACAGACACACGCGTCGTGTGAATGTGTGTGCGCCTTAGGTGCGGCAGCGAATCGAAAGTAAAAGGTGTTTAAAATGCATAATAACGGTAAATAAACAAATAAAGAGGCAAAAGAAATTGCAGTCAAGAAATTACAAAGAGAGAAATATAGTAAATATAATAAAATATGTTTGTAGCACATCAAGTGTGTGTGTGTGTTTGATATTGTGTGTCTACGAAATCTTTAAAAAATACACAATAAAGAAATAAAAATCTTGTGCTATAACCGAAAGTGAAAAAAGTGTTGCAAAATAACAATTATGAATATGCTTTAGATCATACAACATTGGCTCGGTGGCAAATACATATATCTCATCTCACAGCACGCGGGCGTTTGTTCGCCCAATCAAGGCCAAAAGTGTACCCAATTTTGTTTGGCGTTTGTTGGTTTTTTAACTGAAGGTCTCCCAAGAATAACTTGTGGACCTTTTTTTGGGCTCTCGCCTAAAAATTATTCTGGTGACTGATGATCCCCATATCAACTCAGTGTATACGTCAGCGGTCCTTGGAATATGTTTTTAGACATAAGAACGGAGATAAACTAACAACTTTCTGTCAAAAGTTAATATTACTTCTAATTTACTAAATCGCGTATCAAAAATTGGTTACTTTTTTAAATTTATTGTATTTATTTGTAAATATTTTTTAGTTCACTTAATTAAACATTTGAAATATAATAGCATAGTTTCATGATGCAGTATTATTACGGTTCTAACGTTCTCAAAAATTGTATTCAATTAAAATTTTGCCTGAAAAATAATTATGAAAACAATTTATTTTTAAAAAATGTCGAGCAAATCGATTTTTTAACTATTATAGAAAGTTGCTATAAAGGTATTATTTTGGACCATCTGACTCAAATTGAGTAAAGACATTAACTTAATGATTATATATGTCAACTGCAAACATAATATTTTTGTTGATCTGTGCGATGTCGGCCATGCGCTCGAAACTGTCACATAAATTAAAGTCAAGGCATAAGCACAACAATTTGCATATCTAATAAAATTTCTTGCCCTCAACGCAAACAGTTTCAGAAAGCGGCAAACATTTAATGCATGAAGGGTTGCCGTTTTTGACACATGCGGCAACCTGTGAGTTTTCCCAACCCTCAACCGGGTTGATCCGAAAAAAGGGATAAAGAAGTAATTTTACGCCATATTTCAGGCTAAAGTTTTTTCTTGCCTGATGGAAATTGTATCTATTTTTGTGTGTTTTACATATATGCTTTGATTTGCGTGTTATGTTAAATCCTTTGAAACGTCTTAAGCAACATAAATTGAAGTTCAGTGTTTAAAGTCATTATTAAATAAAATATAAAAATTTACCCGTCAGCTTGGAGTACCAAATTGTGTCAACCAGTAAACAACAACAACTAAAGAAAAAATAGCTATCGATATATACGGAAAACCAAAACATAAAGGTGATTTTAATGTAAGTGTTAAGCTAATTAACTGATAATTTTGAATTTTATTGCTTGGATAATACAGATAATCCCCTTAGTGCTTACTTGTGGCACGCACAAAGTACAAAAGTAACTGAATACAGAATAAACATAAATCGACCACAGAACTGTGTCCTTGAAGTCCTTGAAGCTTACTTTTGGGGCCCGTTTTAACAGCAGGCACGTGGTTCATAATTTTGATTTTTTAGAAACTTCGTTTGTGGTTCATTTGACAGTTACACACAGCAGTCGGTCAACAGGATCCTGGGGTTTAAACGTTTTCCTGGCGTCAAACTGACCTCAGTCCAGTTAAAAGCACTTAAAGTATTTCGCATGTTTTTCATTGAAAATATTCGGTCTTTGAGTGTGACCTTTATCTGTTTTAACAACTTGTTGAATTTTACTTTAATTGACAGGTGTCGGAAGTTAAAGTTTAACAGAAAAAAAGCTTCTTAATTATTTAACCTTTATTTAAAGTTAATTTTTTTTATGTTGTGCATCATTCCGCTATTCAAAAAGAAACCCAGAAATTTGTGTTTACTCCAGAAACCTGAATACATAAATAAGTTTGTATTCTTATGCTAAAGGCTTCACTTATCCTCACACAGACATGGCAATGCCATTTAAACCTTCGTAAGAATACAAAAATTGAAATAAATTGTAATATTTTTAAAACTTTCATTGCATATTTAATGTTTTACATTTTTCACGCTACAATACAGCAGATATAGATAATCTTTAAAAAGTATGAATACGTATTTGCATATTGCTTGGTTATTTTATTATACATATTCAAATTAAATATGAATACAAAGTTTCAGTGTTTTTGTTTGAAGGCAAAACGGATTAACCCTTTGTTCAGAAATTATTAAGAATATTTATTTCAAAGTTGTTTTACAACAATTATTTTAATCATTTTTCGAATGCCCTGTAGAATCAAATTTTAACGGAAAGGTATGATACGGACCGTATGGGTATGACCTGGAAAGACGTGCTTTGCGAGGTATCAGTGCGTTCGTTGTCATCAGAAATGTATATTTCAAATGTAAAAATGTAAAATAAATAAAAATAACCTCGAATAACAAAGGAAAAAAAATTGTATTATTATGCGCTATGAAAATATTAATTTATTATGCATATCATAAATGCTGAATATAAACAAAAGAAACGAACGCTCATGTATGTGTGTGTGTCACACACTCACACGTGCACACTTGCATAAGCGTCAACAGAGGGCGCCACATAATTAAAGTAACTTTATTGTTGACCGATGTGCATTGTTTTTAATCAAATAAAATTAAACGTCGTGCATATTTCATTAATTAACTGAATGGATGAAAGGAGGCGTGGCATTAACAGGCGACGTCCCTCTGACAGCTGTCATCGCTGTCAATGACCCAAATAAAAAAGTATTGTAATATATGAGCATTTGGATCGCCGCGCGCCCCCAAAAGAAAAACGGGAAACGGAAACGAGCAACTGTTACTGTGCTACGGACATTTTGTGGTTATTTCCCAAAGGCACCGACGCACTTTTTAATGGAAATTATAATGAGTCGTCGTGCTTTAATTATGCATCGTGAAATGGGGCGGCGGTTGTCCTGACCTGTTTGCGCTCAGGCACTTACAACTTAATGCCCATCAACGTGACGTGCTTACGCTGCTTTAGCCACACGGTTAGGGCCGCTTACCCCCTCAAACCGCCTCCTCTGTTGTCCATCAGCTGCAATTTGCCCTCGACCCACGCAGCGTATACGCAATGTCACACAGTGAGCCTTGACACTAATTACAACTAACAGGAAAAAAAACAAAAAATGTTTTTGTAAAGCCAAGTTCTTAGCCAGTTGGCTTCTCACCCCTCACCTGCACGCCTTCTCAGCTTGCCACAGCATTCGTCATTGTTGTGGTCTGTCAGGTATTCAGCTAGATGAAATGCCTGCGAGGCGTTGATGATTCTGTACGTCAACTCTCTACTACCATCATTCCATCTATCTGCCAGCAGCAGCAGAGAGTAGAACTCTGTCTACTTTTCACATTTTCCCAAATTTTTTATCTCATGCTTAAAGCAATGCAAAAAAATTGTTCTTCAGCGCTAGACATCTGACGCAACTCACCAGCTTTAAATGAAACTTATTGTTTTTTTGTTTTACTTTATATTTTGTTTCCTTTTTGTTAAACGCTTTAGCAGCCATTATTACTGTTGTGTGCAAATAGATTTTGATCTTAAAATTTAAAACAATTGGCTCCTCGACACCAAAGCCATATAACTGATCTTGCTTTCGATTCCACAGATTCCAGTTTAAAGGTATTTGTTTGTATTTTTGAGCTCCCCATTTTACTCGAGTTTCGTATACAATTTTTAAGGAAAACTTTCGCCTAATAAAGACTTTTGGTATTTTTTGGCTACCAAAAAAAAAAACACATTCATAAAGCAAACAAACAGAGACAACGACGAGCCTGGCAAAGAAAATACAAAATATCTGCGTAGTTCGCTCACCCCTCTTGCTAGGTGCCTACTAACTGGTACTCCCTTGTACTATATAGGGGATAAACGGGAGCGTTATATAGGGTATATATTGGATGACAGCAGCACGTGCCGGCACACGCACAAATTTCCATTTATTTCGACATTGACATTTGAATTTTTAATGAAATTCCAAACATTTTAACGAAAAAATGTGTTTTTTCCCCCGGTTTTTCTGTCATTGCAGCTGCTGTCACCAAAATAGAAGAAAGGAATAAAAAACAAAGGACTTGAGGACTGGTGGAATAAAAAGCAATCGCAATCCTCGGCACGGGCAGCCGCTAATGAAGATGAAGTGATATCCAGTGATATCGTGTTAAAGTGGAATTAAATAGAATATAAATCGCTGGAAAAATGACGGCGATTTCTCAGCACCAGCCGAGCAGAACAAATGTAAAGTAGTTTGTTTCTGGAAGGGCGTTGAGTTGGAGTTGGAGGACTACGAATAGCAGGCTCATCTCAGTGCTGCAGTGTGCCTAGTGCTTGGAGAACAATTTGTAAGCCGACATCGCCAATTTTACGCATCACGCGGCGGGATGGCAGGCGCTAATAAGGCGACCAGCCACGCCCAAAAGTTGTGCAACGCCAGCAATGTCAAAAAAATAATCATTTTCAACTAGGTTGAGACTCAAAACTAGTGAGTGACCTGCACCCGTCTACCCTCCTAGCAAAAGTAAATACCCATCAAGGACGTCGTGAAATATTATGGCAACTTTTCAAGTGGAAAAGCGCCAGCAGCAGCAGCACCAGCAGCAGGAACAAGAACAGCAACAAAAGGATCATCATCGGCAGCAACAAACGAATTTAAAACAACGAGCAACAATAAAAACAACAAAGCGACAACGGCAACGACAAACGGGTTCTACATTGAAATCAGAATTATTGCCGTTGCAGGAGCAAGTGGCAAGCACGAATTGTACACGACTGTTGCCAACTTGCTCCCCTACAGTGATCACTCGAAGCAGCCGATGCGGGACTATCGGAAAGAGGGCTAGTAGAAACATAACCACCAACACCACCAGGAGCTGCAACAACAACAACACAATCGCTGACTGCAACAGCCGCCAGCGGGCACTGATAATGCTCAGCATGATAGTTGTTGTCATCGCTGTGATATCCGGCAATGGAGGTAAGTAATAATAAAATAATATTAAGGGAAAATTAAAATATTTATTAAATATGTTTTGCGAAACTTGTTCTTTTCGGACTACTTAATGCCGGACTTAGTAGCAAAAGATATATGTATAAAGTCCGGCGAGTTGACTGTAAAAGATCCCGTACTCATTTTGTGACAATACTTACATATATGATTAGCATGATCACTAGATTTCAATACCAATTTCTGCGTCAAATTCAATGTTTGTGTATTGTTTTTTTTGTCTCACATCCAGCCCTCCTTCGGGCTCATGTCATACCGGTTTCATAAGGAGTTCCCGGCCAGCAGATAGTTTAAGGCGTCGCTTTTTACAGATTTTGCGATACAAACAAGTCAGTCCCATTTCCCTTCTCTTTCGCACATTTGCAAATATTTTCAACCCCAATTCTGTTATCCTATCGGTCTGCCAATTTAATCAAATTTTCGTGCTCCAGTTTAGTTGAAGCCAAATTGCAATTGTTGTCAAATTGATTTGACCAATTTCATTTATTGATTTCGATTTTCGATATAATTCATTTTGCTGTCATACCCAATGAGTCAGCAGGAAAAAATCGCTCAATAAGTGTTGGTAAGCCCATTCTCTCTCTTCCTATCTGTTTTGCGATGTCTACGATGCCAACTTGGCATTTTTCAACGTTTCGTTTTACGTTCTTACATAATTCTAGTCACCTCCTTTTTGGGCTGAGGGTTTTTAGGTTAGGTAATTAATTTTGTGAGCCTGTAAAGTCTTGGGAAATCAATGTTTTATGCCAGAACATCAGAGGTGGACTTATATATCTCAAATCCCAAATGATTCTGTGCCCTGATTGAGAGGGCGTATGAGCTTATGAACTTACTTTCTCACCATCCTACTCTCTCTCTCTCGCTCTCTGTTTGTATGTTTTTATGACAGCCTGTAAAGGTGTATGTGTCTGTGGTTAGGATTTTCTTTTAGTTTAATTTTTTATATGCCGTGCACTTTCCTAATGACAAGTCTCTCAGCCTCTGTGCCTTGGGGCCACGTGAGTATACCAAATGTCATCCCCCAATTGTCATTAGTCTTTAATGAACTCGGTTTCCAGATACATCGACAGACAACACTCTTTTATTGATGAAATTTTTGATTATATTATGTTAATTTAGTTGCACAGGCTGTGTAATATCAAGTTTTTGGCCTTACATATATTATTTATTATTATTATTTGACTTGCTTGGAAAGCTTAAGTAAACATTTGGCAACGTTTGACAAATGTTTATAATATTCACTTTCAAAACATGCTTAAAATTTTACATCTCCTTTAAAATAATTTATTTATTTTATTTAATTTATTTTATTTTATATTTCCAGATACATCCACAGACAACACTCTTTTATTGATGACATTTTTGATTATATTATGTTAATTTAGTTGCACAGGCTGTGTACTATCAAGTTTTTGGCCTAACATATATTATTTATTATAATTATTTGACTTGCTTGGAAAGTTTTAGTAAACATTTGGCAACGTTTGACAAATGTTTATAAAATTCACTTTCAAAACATGCATAGCATTTTACATCTCCTTTAAAATAATTTAGTTATTTTCCGGTATTCAATTCCTTTATAAGCAAATTATAAAACAAGTAAGAAAGGCAACAGTCGAGCGAGTCCCCCGTCAAAAACCCCGTTCTCCTTCTAATGTGAAATTTTCCACACATATAAGCAATTTTCAAACAACTTGTCCTATGAGAGCTATAGGCTATAGTAGTCCGATCCGGACCAAACTAAGTGAGGATAGTTGGAAGTTGTAGCGTAATGAAAATATTTTTTTTTTTTGCAATTTGCGGGGTTGTGGCAAAAATTTGAAATAAACTTAACCTGCCTGACATATAAACGGTCTTTCATTCAAAATTTGGTGGCTCTAGCTCTTGCAGTTTTAAAGATCGTGGTGTTGTACGGACGGACAAACGGACAGACAGACGGACATCGCTATATCGACGCGGCTATTGATGCTGATCAAGAATATATATACTTTATGAGGTCGGCCACGCATCCATCTACCTGTTATGCACATTTCGCTTCTGACAAACTTACAAGAAAAAATTCAAACTGAATAGTAAATTGCTTAAAAACTAAACAAAATTTAAGTGAATTTATAAATCAGTTATTAACAAATAAATATATTTATTTGTAAGTACAAAGCTCTTGCCACGATTATAAAATCACTAATTCGGGTTTATTAAATTAAAAATATTATTAAGCAGTAAATTTGACTCTTTAACAAATTTACCTAATTCATTATGTATTGGCTATGCTAAGCTTTAGCCCTTTCTCTAAAATCAGTTTGTTTAGTTTGAATATTGGATTTAAAATCTACTGAACGTTTTGCTCGCTTGGTATTTCAGCTGGAATATACAAATTCCCAGTTGAATTCTAAGGCGAAAAGAAATCCACAGTACGATAGAACAGAATTTACAAGAGCCCGGTTTAATCAAAATAATTTTGTTTAAAGCTGTTAATACTGTTTGCCTGGTACTTCTGTTAAAATATGTGCAACATGTGAGCTTCCTAGATTAGCGAAAAACATCAGCAATCAGTTAAAAGTGAAGATTTTTCTAGCTGATTCACCGAGCGTTTGCTAACTCTACTTTGTGTAACTAAATTTAAATTACAGCCTGCCGCTTGCTGCTGATTCTGATCGCCTGGTGTTTCACACAAGAAATCTTCGATTTTTGCCTTTTGCAGATTTTTTTGCGCTTGGCCGGTGCGATCTGCAGTGCCCAAAATCGTTAGTAATTCGAGCTGAAATACCAGGCAAACAGAAAGATCAGCAGGTCGCAATGCAAAAATTATTTAACATTAACATTAACTATTAATTAACATAAACTGTTAATTGACATTAAAATTGAATTAACATTAACTGTTAATTAACATTAACATTGAATTAACATTAACTGTTAATTAACATTAACATAAAATTAACATTAACTGTTAGTTAACATTAACATAAAATTATTATTAATTGTTAGTTAACATTAACATTGAATTAACATTATTTGTTAATAAATATTAACATTGAGTTAACATTAGCTGTTAATTAACATTAACATTGATTTAACATTAGTTGTTAATGCAGTGTTAACGCAATGTTTATGTAATGTTAATGCAATGTTAACATTAACATAGAATTAACATTAAATGTTAATTAACATTAACATAAAATTATTATTAGCTGTTAGTTAACATTAACATTGAGTTAACATTAACTGTTAATAAATATTAACATTGAGTTAACATTAGCTGTTAATTAACATTAACATTGATTTAACATTGGCTGTTAATGTTAATGCAATGTTAATGTAATGTTAATGCAGTGTTAACGCAATGTTTATGTAATGTTAATGCAATGTTAACATTAACATAGAATTAACATTAAATGTTAATTAACATTAACATAAAATTATTATTAGCTGTTAGTTAACATTAACATTGAATTAACATTAACTGTTAATAAATATTAACATTGAGTTAACATTAGCTGTTAATTAACATTAACATTGATTTAACATTAGCTGTTAATGTTAATGCAATGTTAATGTAATGTTAACGCAATGTTAATGCAATGTTAACGCAATGTTAAAGTAATGTTAATGCACTGTTAACGCAATGTTAATGTAATGTTAATGCGATGTTAACGCAATGTTAATACAATGTTAATGCAATGTTAATTAACAGTTAATGCTAATTTAGTGTTAATGTTAATTAAAAGTATATGTTAATTAATAGTTAATGTTCATGTTAAATAATTTTTGCATTGCGACCTGCTGATCTATCTGTTTGCCTGGTATTTCAGCAAGAATTACTAACGATTTTGGGCACTGCAGATCGCAGTGGTCAAACAAAACAAAAACCCGAGAAAGGCAAAAATATAAGATTTCTTTGTATGAAACACCAGGCGATCAGAATCAGCAGCAAGCCACAGACTGTAATTTAAATTCAATTACAGAGAGTAGAGTGCGGGAACACTTAAAAATTTTATAGCATAATTTCGGGCGGCGTATGAAAATTGTTATGCCAACAACGCTTATCTGTGGCTAGTTTAGCCATTTTAAAGCTATTTTAGCTTGACTGATTGCTTTGCGCTACGAGTTTCTAAGAATATTATAATGCTTTCTCAACATAAAGCTTGGAAGAAAGCTTTGTTGTTCAGTGCAAAGTCTAAAAGTCAAAACTATGCAATTTTGATATTGAATATTTTGGGACTCAGACGTCAGATTTTCGATTGGTATGACTTTACGGACTCGGGAGGACTAGGATTATCGATTGGCATCAAAAAATCGCAATCTTAAATTTTGACGATTTTTGACAAAAATGCAAAGGGGTAACACTGCAAAATTTGTCAAAATGGGGTCGAAATTAAAAATTTGAATTATG
Organism: Drosophila dunni; assembly: GCA_018152125.1. Classification (NCBI taxonomy): domain Eukaryota; kingdom Metazoa; phylum Arthropoda; class Insecta; order Diptera; family Drosophilidae; genus Drosophila; species Drosophila dunni. Next base: position 104,691 of record JAECXC010001917.1, read on the forward strand.
GCACGTAATCGATGCTACTAGTTGTCTAGAGTCTAAAAAGGTAACGCGTTTCCAAATATCACTTCATTTGGCTTAGAAATGATCATTCAAAGTTGAAAATATAAATTTATTGGGATTCCAATTTTCATAACTTTTTAGCTAAATTAACTTAATTTTAGCCATCTTTTTGTCAAACTAGCTATTTTAATCAGTGTAATTCAATACTTGAGTGTAGTCCGAGCCCGAAACGTTAATAAGGCAAATATTTGCCTGAAATTTGAGTGGATATTATTTTTTCCGACACTGTACGTAAACAGTAAACAGAGAGTATAAGCGCCACAGATGACTGTAAACAAAAACACAAACCGTTCGTGCACTCTGCTGGCGTCCGCGAGCAATCACACAAACAACGCAGAGAACTCTAAGCGCTATTAGCGCAGAGAGTGGGAATCTGCTGTTTATGTTAATGCTAATGTTAAATACTTTTTGCATTGCGACCAGCTGATCTTTCTGTTTGCCGGGTGTTTCAGCTCGAATTACTAACGATTTTGGCGCTGCAGATCGCAGCGGTCAAGCCAAAAAAAACCCGAGAAAGGCCAAAATCGAAGATTTTTTTGTGTGAAACACCAGGCGATCAGAATCAGCATTAAGCGACAGACTATAATTTAAATTCAACTACATAGAGTAGAGTGCGGGAGCATACGTAGACAGTAAACAGAGAGTTAAGCTAGTTAATAACTTGTTAATTATTTTGTATCAACGCTAACAATTATAAATTATAAGTTCTATAAATTATTTAGTCAATTCGATTAAATCTTTTAAAGTGAGTATTTTAATAAATTGCGGGGTCGGTAAGGGTCGTGGCAACAATTTGAAATAACGGACTTTCATTCTAAATTTGGTACGGACAGACAGACATGGCTATGTCGATTCGTCTTTTGATGCTGATCGAGAATATATATACTTTATGGGGTCTGCCTTCTTCTGCCTGACACGCACATTTCGCTTCTGAACAACTTCATAGACCCCTATACTCATTTTTAGAGTACGGGGTAAAACGCTTCTTTAAAGTCAAAACAAGAACTTTTACCGCAGTTTTGACAGCTGCTATATGTCTTTCGGATTTCAATAAAAGATTTAAAGTGAAACCAACACAGCTGTTCATAATTTTAAAATATATTTCAATTATTGCTTGAATTATTGTGAACCAGAAAAGAGAACTATACTTAATTTATATAATGACAAAAATGGCCACGAATAACTAAAAATGTCATACCTTTAAATATTTAAAGAAGTTATCAGTAGCAGAATGGAGGTATTGGGGGAAACAACAACGATTTCTAATTTTTAAAGTGAATTTAAAAATTTAAAAGTTTTTGCAAGGCAACGCACACACCCACACACATATACTGAGGGCTAAACACAGCCACAGAGGCACACACACAAACACAGAGAATAAAACCTACTTTAGTGGGGAGGAAGAAAGCGAGTAAAAAGTTTTGACATTTCAAATGTTTCTGACATGAACAGCGTCATGTTAATAATAACAGCGCGGGCGAAGCTACAAAAGCAAAAACAACAACAATAACAAGAGGCATCAAGGAATATGCCCTGCGGTCGCCTGACGTTGACGTAGTCGCAACGACCCGGCATATGACTTTTTGATTTCTGTTGGGCGCTGTTGAGCAAAATTTTGCAGCTCTAATTTATTGTTGTTGTTGTGGTTGTTGTTCTTGTTGCTGTCGCTGTTGCCATTACCGTTGCGGTTGCCGCATCCCAAGCAGTCAATTTATTTTAATTTCTAGCCAGCGGCTCTTTATTTATCATGTTGTTTTTGCAGACACATGATGAAGCTGGGCCCAGTATGGCAAGCGGAAAAGAAGCCATGGACAGATGCAGACTTAGAGGACAGTAGAAGTTTATTAGGATCATGATGGCCACCAAAGCCAGCCAGGGATTTTAATATAGCTGCAACAGAAAAGCGGCAACATTATTGGGCATTGGCAATTGAAAAGCCTAGATAAACGTTGCTCGACCGTGTAGATAAAAGGCTAAGAGTCTGATTGGTTTGTCATAAGGGAATCGGTCAACTGCCCTAACTTAACTCTAACTAAAATAAATTACTTATTTAAGTTGGAATCGGTTAAATAACCTTAGTTTCTTATTCTTTATATATATTAATGGGACTGAAATATTCTAAAACGAATGAATTAGCAATTAATCACAAAATAATGTAGAGTTTTTATGGGATTGTTGGGTATAGGGTATTCTTCGCTCGTGATCAACCTAACACAGCTATTTCATCTAGTTACTCGTAGTTGCCCGTGTTGTTCTTGTTGTTGTTTTGTCTGGCGGGCATGCTGTCAATACAGCACAACAAGGATATGCGACTTATCTGTCCAAAGCATGGCCAAGGGGTATTGCCAACAAGCAACAAACGAGCCAGATAAATGTTGTTTGTGTGGGTGAGTGTGTGTCTGACTGCCTTGGCTCACAGCGTACACAAAATGTTTAATCTAATAAAGTCAGTGGCTGCCAACTATAAAATGGTCGCCAACGCAGCTTTCTTGAGCCCCATAAAAAGTCGTCTTCAGAGCCTGAGCATAATAAGAGTATCAAGTGCCCAACACACACCCAAACACACACATATTAAAGATATTAAGCAAGTGTGGGTGTGTGTGAGAACCTGTGTGCAAGTGTGTGTGTTGCTTTAGCAGACGAATCGGCGTCGTTCCTTGCTTTGCACGCTGCTATGTGATGGAATAAATGGCGGTGGATAAAAATTGCTCGTAACTAAGCAACAACAGCAACAAAAACAACAACAACAAAAAGAGCTACTACAGTTAAACATGTTGTAACATGATTTTGTTGTTCGAGCAAAAAACATGAAAATTTGATAAACGTAAAGCATAAAAACAAAAGCAGAAAACAAAAGTTTATGCCTCATGAAGGACGCATGCGAGCAGTTTGCCTGTGTGAGTGAGAGCGTGCGTGCGTGTGTGTGTGGCTTACACTATCTTTACTATATGTATCACTGCCCCTGTGTGCTTGTAATTTGCTAATTACCTAAATGGTTGCAAGGTATTCGAGCCAAGTTAACAATGTGTTTTCGATGAAAAAGCTAACTGTACTGTTCATCGGGTTTTCAAAAACTCAACGAAAACGGTTTGGGTCAACAAGTTAAAACAACAGTTTTGGGCTTACAAACTGAACTGAACTAATTGAACAATTATGCTAACGATATTGATATGAAGCTGACTCCAAAACACACACACGCACGCATTTGAGCCATTGAAGAAGCGTATTGGCCAATTAGAAAGTTGGGTATAACTTTGGGGAAACTTTTGGGGCAGAGGTTTTTGAAAACTATTAGCTAATTTGAAGGTGCATAGTTCTTTATCATTATCACTTTCGTCACCAGTTAGCTATTTAATTTGTTAACCATTTAACTATTTCCACAACTTTTTTGTAATCATAGGGAGTTTTCTAAAATTGCAGGATAAATGTTGGTCTATTTATTATGAATTTCTTTCAAAAAGTTGCGATTAATATGTCTCGTACAAATGTATCTTTTAGTTTTGAGTGTCATTTCCGTGCTAAAATGTTTTGTGTTACAATTTGAGCATAAAATTTGTCGAAATTGTTGCGGAAATGAAACACATTCCATTCTCCAAACCCAGAACGGAAGTAATTACAATAATGATTTCCACAAACAAGCATTTTAGCACTGTTTGTCACAATTGAGTCATACAACAAAAAAATCGCTTACTTGTTGTTTTCATATTAATTGCAAACTATTCTTTACACTACTTTCTAAATAAATGTAATGTATGTAAATGTTTTTGTTTATTTTAGTGCTCGCCGCACAGCGTGACTCCTATAAATCAAAGGACATGAGCAGCAGCAACAATGCCATACCAAATGATGGCGATGCTGCTGCTGCTGCTGTTGCCAATGGTGTGACCGGAAGCGGAAGCATGACCAGCACAACCCACAGCAACGGAAGTAGCAACAAAAATGGCCATACAACAAACACTGGCTCAGTGACAACTGACATCAGCTCAAGTTCCAGTGCCATCTCTAGTTCCAGCTCCAGCTTAAGTTCCAGTTTCAACTCCAATTCGAAATCAAATGTCAACTCAGTGACGACAACAACAACAACATCAATCAGTGGCATTGCCAGCAGCAGTTTACACAAAGGCAACTCAGTAGCATTATCATCATCCGCTTCCGGAATCAATCGCAATAGCATTGATCTAAGCGACGATTCACGGAACGGCGGACCCTACTTCGATAAGGGTGCTTCCAAAAATGTCACCGCATTGCTCGGCAAAACGGCATATTTGAACTGTCGCGTTAAGAATCTGGGCAATAAAACGGTAAGTTCTTCAAAGAAAATTCCTCCAGAAATTCCATAAAATTGTTATGTCATTAGGTGCCATCAAAATTCGATTTGTATGGCGAGAGTGGTGAGTGAGTGTGGGGCCTGTAGTTGTAGCGTGTGTTTTTAAGCTAATTAGCACGTAAACTGCGCCCACATGGCGGCTTTCGGCTAATTGTTCCGCTGCCAAACAAAATGATTAATTATACCGAAACAGGAAACAGATTTTACTTTATTCAACTTTCTCGTTTTGACTGCAAATCTGAGAAGGTATGTGCTGTGTGTTTGTTTGTGTGTGTGCTTGTGCTTGTGCGGAAGGAAGTGCCGCAAAACATTTCACAAACACAACCGCCCTCGTACCAGGCTACGCCGCAACACTTCCGGCCGGGCTCTAGCCATAGGCAGAACCAAAGCTGAAACCAAAGCTAACCTGGCCAACTATTCAAATCGACTTCTGGGGATTTACACAAAAAAAAAAAGCAAAAGGGAGAACGGCAAAATGAAAACATGTTGTTGAGCGAACTCGGCATTGAAATCGAAGGCAAATACCGTACCATACAAATATTATCGAATTTTATGATTTTAACTTAATTATAGTTTTTGTTAAAATTTTAAACTCAATAGCGAAGTTTGTATAAAAATTATCGCTACTACTAGTAACATTATCAAGTACTGCATACACTCTTTGAACTTTGTAAGTACAGGGTGAAATAATGTAAAAGCTTTCATTTTGTTACTTTTTTTATTTTAGTTTGTAAATGTTCGTTTTTTAGGTTGATTTTAGTTTTTCAACCTGCGCCGTAGTCATTTGGTTTCCGTTACTTCCTGTGGAGCTCCTTCTATCCCTTCCAACGTTTATGCTTATTTTCCGATAATAATATGTTATTTGGCGAAGGTCCCTTTATTCCCCTTTGTACTGGCTCTCTCTCTCTCTCTATATATATATATTTATATATTTGTACCTGCACATTTGGTGGTTAGACAGTTTGATGGTTAGTCCTTGCCACTTTGTGCCTCTGTTTGAGTTGAGGTTTTGAAAACTAATTTGCGTGATTATTAAATTCGAGAGTAGACCCAGTTCGATGATGGGTCCCATAAGGGATCAAGGGGTGTTAAAGTTTTTGTGGCAACCGAACCACTGAATTAGATAGCTTTCAACTCGTGTGAAAGATGTAGGTCACATCAGAAGAATCTAGGGAGAAAGGGGAATTGACAGCGAGGGAGAAAGTCTGACAAGTTTATTAGATGGCAATTAGTTTAGATAATTTTGTTAAGTATCGTGCGGGGAAAGCAATGACTTATTTTACGTTGTTACTATTAGATTGTGTGCAATTACATGTTTAAAACTGTAAATAAAAGCAATAATAGGACACTAAAGACTCTACAGTAAAATATGTGTGTTTCTGTGATTAAGTTGTTCTGTTTTAAATAATTTCCCTCGCAGTTTTCGTAGTTAAACTTAAACATCATTTGTTTCAGTTTTCTGCTGAAAGTCTAATTAGCTTTTACGTTGTGGCGTGCCACAACGGCAATTGCGAAATTTAGGTAACCACAAGCCCCAAACTCAATGTAAAAACGAACTTTCAAACTTCATTTCCGACTGCTAAGCTCTCCCTACCACCATATAAGTAATACATCACTGAGATTTGCCATTATTGAGCATGAAAGGAGAACGAAGGTGGGACTAAAGGACAGGAAACTCAAGTCAGCCGACAAAAAACGAAGAAATCCCGGATTCAGAGTATCTACACTGCTGTCTTGTGTTTTATGCGTGCAGCTCGTAATGATAAGCAGCGAACGGATGTTGATGTTCTCTACATTATTAATGACGCTTTTCATTTGAATCGCAGTCGGAGTCGACATTTTACGGCTGACGCTTTTTACTGATAACAATATGCGAGCGGTAATGAATTTAAAAAGACCGTGGCAACACCCCTCTGACAAACCAAGGAAAAAAAAGAAAAAAAAAACAAAGAGCTTCTTAATAATTCATAGCAAACAAAAAAGTTTTAGCATGTAAAGTAATTTACAAACAAACATTACGTAAACCCACTAAAAAAATGTAGAAAAAACAGTCAATGGAGGATTTAATAGGAAAGTCTACTTGCTATGGTATAATAAGTAGGATATTGATTTGAAATTGAGCTACTTTACATAAAACAGCGTTATGAAATGAAATTGAAATTAATAAAATATACTGCAAATTAATATTCTAAAACATACAAGTAATAACAGACTATGAATTAAATGGTTTGGTTGTTGTTTATCAAATTAAATTCCAGCATAGACCCTCGTAGTCATTTACAGGGTACTCGACTATTACAAGCCAAAACAAATTTAAAGCATACTTTCCGGCGCACTGCAAATTGAGCTATAAAAACGTCAAAGATTTTGTTCGCTGATGCTGTTTGCTCAGCACCGAAAAAAGTGTTTTCCCTCTTTTTATACTCTCTGCAAGAGTATATTGGGTTTGTGCAAAAGTATGTAACAGGCAGAAGGAGGCGTGGCAGACCCCATAAAGTATATATATTCTTGATCAGCATCACAAGCCGAGTCGATATAGCCATGTCCGTCTGTCCGTCTGTCCGTCTGTCCGTCTGTCCGTCTGTCTGTCCGTCTGTCCGTATGAACAAACAGATTTCAGAGATGGTAAGAGCTACAAGTTCGAGCTTGGTGTCAATCGATCACATATTTAGTCAGTCAATACAAGAATCTTTTTTTTTTTCGATGCCACGCCCCATTCGCCCACAATGAGCAAAAAACTAGACACACCTCGGAAAAAATCGGTGTTTTCGGCGAATATCTCAGTAACCATGGCACCTAGGATCACCAATTCTGGTATGGAGGTTCCTAGCGACAGCGCAAATGCATTGGCATTTGAAATTTTGGACTGCCACGCCCCTTTTTCCCACAATTCATACAAATAATTCTGAATTTTTTACGCATTTGTTCATGTAGTACAGCATTGTAATTGTATAATTCGAGTAGAGGCTAACTATATAAAACTATTCCTGAAAGGTGCATTAAAATCGGACTACAAACAAGAAAACTAGAAGCGTTACAATATTGATAATTGAACGCAATATCACTAATGAGTGCAAGCGAGACAGAAACGTTTTCGCTGCTTGTGTGGCGACATCTCTGGCCGCAGTCGCTGGCCACGCCGAATACACACATACATACATATATGCATCATATATTCTTAAACGTATGTGTATTCGCATACATACAAACAGATGTATGTGTGATAATGTTTAGATTGTTTTTGTTATACTCTTTTCAATGTGTTTTAATGCAAGTACTAGATATTGTAATATCTTGATACCGATTTTAATAATAATATCGGGATTAAAATGCAGAGAGTATTATACGGTCGGGCGTGCTCGACTGTACTGTTCTTTCTTGTTTTTGGCTGCCAACGTAGAGTTGCAATCGATATACAAATTTTATGATACTGTAAACACGCATAATGCGCATAAACTTGGCAACGAAAAGGGGGCGGGTTGTATGTGCGTTGGAAGGGGAAAAAGCGAAGAGCCAAAAGTAAATTTCGCGGTTGTTGGCAGTTTTAACTTAGACAACATCGAGTTGGGGCAATTGGTACGAGGGTAGTGGTGTGAGGGTGAGGTAACCGACTGTTTTTATAACCGCTTGAACATTTGGTGTTAATTACATGCAACTTTCTTTAAACAGCAAAACATGGCAAAGAGGAAAACTTTTGCTAAACACCTGAACCAAAGTGGCAAGTGTGCCGAGCAGACAGAAGTTGTCCCTGTAGCCAAGTTTCTTGTCCATTAACTTTGCCGTCGCACTTTTTGTCGTCAGGCAGCATGTTGCTAAGCTGTTGTCATTGAAAATGCTCACAGCTGACGTATGACACGCGACATTTGTCGGGCGGAAAATGGAGAAAATGCGAATGCGAAGGGAATTATGAGGAAGCATATTTCCAACCCTCTGAAGACGCCCCTAAATCACAGTCACTTAAAAATGTTGCGCTTAGACACGTTAACAGCAGGTGGTTGTCAAACAGGTGTGCATTTGCATTAGTGTGTGGCGTGGGCGTGGCACAATTTCTGTACCCTTCAATTTGACTTGGGGCTCAAACAGCAATATAGCCACAATGATAAGGGTACCAGCATAACCTTTGTCAACCTTCTTCTATCACTCCACACATTACAAAAAGAAGTAAAAATCAAACCAAAAAAGGGGACGCATTTTCTTATGTCATACTCACATGTGGGATGACAAACTTTTCACTTTCTTTTCGCAGCGAACCTACGTAAAACTCATTTGAAAATAAATTTGAATTTTACACGTGCCTCTGACGCAAACAATAGTACAATCACATACCCTGTAAAGCCGCAAAACCTCTGCAAAGATTGCGCATTAAATTGACTTTTTAAACTGTTTGCCCAATAAATTAAACTTAACTTGCAAATTCCATCGCTAATGAAATCCTTCGTTAACATTTCCGTTCCCTTCTTGCTCCTCTTTCAGATGTTGTTGCAGGTTTCATGGGTGCGACATAGAGACATTCACTTGCTCACAGTTGGACGCTATACATATACATCGGATCAACGCTTTCGCGCTATTCATCAGCCCCAAACCGAAGACTGGATGCTTCAAATTAAGTATCCGCAACATCGCGATTCTGGCATTTACGAATGCCAAGTATCGACAACACCCCATATGAGTCATTACATACAGTTGACTGTTGTAGGTAAGTAAGTCATTAAAGTTAAGGATAATAAATATAGGAAAAATAATTCAAACTTTAAGACTAAGTCTGTGATCTCGATTGTTATCGTATGCCACTAAGATATCATTAAATAATGCTATACAAAGTTTACTATGACTAACAAAATTTAAAGGGGTTCTGAGAGTGCTTCAAAGCGAGCAAACTGATTTTATCCCTGGCTAATTGGAATTCAACTTAAGTACATGACAACAACTTTTTGTTGCTTTCCCTTCAAAGTTTTTCAGGCAAATTTAGGAAAACAATTTCCTAGTGTTACATTTCAATGATCTGCCATAAACATTAAATACCATTCTTAAAAATGTTGCCCAAAGTTTGACACTTGTTGCTATGGCAAAAAAGGGAAAAATTAAATGGTTCATTGGTCAGGCCAAGGCAGAAAGTATTGAGGGTAAATGCTATAGAGTATAAAGGAGGCAAGTATAAAGGGGCCCAAGTATAAAGGGTGCAAAAGGTAAATGTGCACTTCACATTCAGTAGAAATTTCAATGAAAATCTTTTGAATTTGTTGCGCATTTAAATAACACTTGTATTTTTAATTAGCCAGCTAAAAAAAAAACGAGTATTTGCCTAATTGCCATTTCATTTGAGCTAAAAATTGACTTAAGTAGCAGACGAAAAAAACAAATTATTTCTTCAGAAATTTAAATCCTAATCATTAACTCAAGTACTTTTAAAAAGTATTGTTTTTCTGCCGATAATTAAAGATTTTTCTGTTTTGCAGAACCCTCAACGGAAATAATTGGTGCTCCAGATTTGTATATAGAAAGTGGTTCAACTATAAATCTCACTTGTGTCATACTCAACTCACCTGAGCCGCCGGCCTATATCTTTTGGAATCACAACAACGCTGTAAGTATTTATTTACCTTTTTAAGTTCTGTCTCAGATTTTAGACAGCCAATTTCTCAGGGGGAGCATTATGACGTTACCGATAAATGATGAGGGATCTGGGCTTATACTTCAATTTAGTAACTTTTAAATTAGCTTTGTAATGGCAAAAAATGTTAAACTTTTCTACATCCACCCCTTTTATTTGCTGTTTAGGTGTGTCTGTGTGTGTTTTATTTTGAGTTGAGTGCAATAAAATGCCATTTAAGCACTATGCTAAAGCGAGGGACGAACCCAGAAAACCCGTTGAGGCAAGGGTTTTAAATGGATTTCCTCGCCTCCGCTATTTCAGCTGTTTTGTTGTCAGTGGCTTCTCGGAGATGGTTTGAGCTTCATTTTAGTTTTGCCATTTTAGGTGTTTCTTTAGTTCCGTTCATGCTTTGGGACTTTATTCACGGTCATGTTTTAGCTTATTGTATTGGGAATTCGTAAGGGTTGATGCTCACCATACATATACTATTTTCTATTAAGCTCACTGCGGTGGCATCCTTTTAAGAAGCGTTCTATAGGAAGTTACCATTAGTGCCTGTTATTCTTTTTCATTCCATTTTATTCCAGTCTTCCAAATATAATTTTATTGTTTTGCTTTTATTTGAAATCTTTCTTGTTTTTTTGTGCAGTACATATTTCTTAGCCGTTGCCTTTGACATTTTTTGCCTTTAAGAGTAAAGTTTTTAATTTTCTAGCTGCGTTCAACTGTGCGTATGCGTAATCTGGGGACAAACAGTTTTATGGCTTAGAAAATGAACGTCGCATAAAATGTAATTTGATGCGACTTTGTCCATGAGGCATTGTAAATGTCATTCGCATACAAATTGCAAATGTTTCTCATGTTCTTTCGCTTTTCATTCTATTATCTTCTTTATACTCTGTGCTCTGTACTCTCTTATTTTTCTTTAAGTTTTGTTTTGTTCGTGTGTTTTATGTGCACACATAAATGTTCAAAGTGCTTCAGTCTGAATTTTTCTGGTCTTTTTCACATTGCAGATAATCAACTATGATTCGCCCCGGGGCGGCGTCTCGGTAGTAACCAACAAAGGTGAGACGACGACATCGTTTCTCTTGATTAAATCAGCGCGTCCATCGGACTCCGGGCATTATCAATGTAATCCATCAAATGCAAAGCCCAAAAGCGTTACGGTACATGTGCTGAATGGTAAGTAAAATCAACGAGAACTCAACACAAACATCCCAAAGACAACAAACACGCACAAAAGACAATACTTCGCAATGAAAATGAAAATGCAAATGAAAGAGTAATAAAAAAAGGGGAAATGAAGCGTAATTTAACAACTGGTCATTGCATGCAATTTTAGATACCATATAAATTTTTAAATAAGTACTATTTCATTAACAATTGAGCTGAACAATGTTTTGTATAATTTGAGTTTTATAAATCTTTTTTATTATTATTATTAAATCAATTAATTTGAACTTGTAGTTCTATAATTGACAGCTGTAGTAGAAGGCTTCTCGGATGGTATCATAAAAGTATTTACCTTGCAAGAATTAAAAAAATGGCAAGAGTATACCGTACCATGGAAAATTCTTGTAGTGATGGTCAGAAATATAAATGTAAAGGACTCACTGTCATTGTGGCTTCCGCTCAGTTCAGTTCAGCTCTCCGCAGTGTCTCTGTAAAGTTGAGTCTAGAAAATGCACAGGGAAGAAAACCAAGCTAATGAAGAAGACAAAAGGGCTAGAAAACTCCAAGCCATTGTGGCTAATGCTGGTTTATGAATGCTTTGTGGCTGTAAATCTGAATGCTTGAATAGCGTGCAATGAATCAAGAGGTGCCTGGGCAGGCACTTGAAGTGATTCTCAGCCGGTTAAAGGGCTACAATGATACGAAAATTTCAGTTAATAACTGTGAGAGATGCGTTGAAGTGAAAATAGTGAAGCGCATCTGAGTAGATTCTGTAAAGGAATTCTGTTGAGTTGGAAATTATGGAATGTCTTAAAGAGTGTGAGTAAGCAAATTTGTAAGTGCTCTTCAAAATAGGTTTTAAGTCAATGAATGTAACTAGTTCTTAGAATTAAGTCACTCCATTTAAAAATAAAAAATGCTGATAAAATAATGTGAAAGGGTTAAAAAATAGTTCGAGTTTTAGCAATGGATTATGCAGGTAAGATCTTTAAGTGATATATGATCCAAGTTGTTGAAGTCAGAGTTTCCGAAAGAAGATAGAAATTGTTTAGAGATAAGTGCACTGAACAAAACAGTTTCTTACTGTATATTATAGTTAACATAAGTAGAAGTAATGCTAAAATTTAGTTGAAGTATTACTGTATGCGTTAAAACCTAAGTGTTGGAAACCGTTAACAAATTTAAGCCCAACGTTGGGCAGACATAGAAAGCCCTAAAGCTCTAGTAGATAAAAGGTAACACACAAAAAGAACCGGGACAAAAGGTGTACAGAGTACACTGCACAGTGAATCAGCCGAGGGTGTGTTAGGTGTTGTGGAATTAACACTTTAGCCGTTAAAGCTTTGAAAAGTCATCCAAATGAACTTTAACAAAATTGTGTGAAAGTGTATTGATTTGTGTAAGCAGCGAGGGATGTCACAGTACTGTAGGGTCTAGAAAGGCACATTTTGAATACGAATAGATACAAAGGGTGACCAAAAATAGTTTCAATATTCAATATTCGCAGCGCTAAGTGAAATTTGCGCATCAAAATTCAACAGAATTAGAAAGAGGGTGTCAACCCTGAACCATACTGTTACATTCATTTGCTGTTGAAATTGTATTCGAGCAGCAATCATTATGGAGCACTACGTTCACGGAAGGTAAATAAGTTCTTCTTCTTTGTTTTCGGTAACTTTGCGACACTGAAAGGGGACTAAATACAAGTAGAGTGGAAGAGAGCGGGAGGGCGCGAAGACATTGGGAGGGATGGTAGGTCAGGTTGTACACGCGTGGCCCATGAAAATTATGTTTATGCTTCGTTTCGCTTGCAGCACTAGCAGTTTTCTTCGCTCTTGCCTTTCAAACTCCCTTTCATTTTCACTCTCTCTATCTTATGTAGTTGTGCCCTCTCTTTCCCATACACTCTGGGTACGACTATTTGCTTCATGCCACTTCCTTTGCGACTTTCCCTAATGTCAAGTTGTCGTTGTCGTACTCGCAACGGTGTCTGCTAGATAATGTCACAGTGTTGCTAACAACACTGGCACACACACTCACACCCTAGTCGCCATATTGTGCATGCAATGCGCGTTGTTTCCGTTAACTGCTTTGGCACACTTGTTTCTGATTATTATTATGTTTTTTGTGTCTCTTCCTCTTGTTCCACTACTTTGCATTGTTGTGATCCATGCTGTTTTTGTTTGTAACATTTTCTTGTTGCTATTATGTATTATTTTTATTATTATTACATGCCCGTCAACATTTTAGTTCTTGGTGTTATTGTTCTTATAGTGTTTTTGTCCTCTTTCTTTTGTTCTCATCGTGTTGCATTGTGCGTGTGTTTCGTTTCAATAACAGTTGTTGTCTCTTTTCTTTGACATTCTCTTGCGTTTCTTTTTCGCATTACTTTGAATTCTGTTGATTTGTAGTTCCCTTAAAGTAGCTCATAGCGCAGAGGAGATTCTTTGGATGGACGTGTGTAAAACGGAAATTTTATTCGGAAATGTTATTGTATCATTATCCATTGTTATCATTTTTGGGAAAGATTGTTTTGTCTGTCCTTAAACTGAAGTGCCTTTTAAAAGATTAAACTATAAACTAAATTAATTAACTCAATGATTCAATTTAGCAGCTCTTAAGTTTTAAATTATATATTGTATGATAAAAAGTTCTGTTCTAAGTGGTTCGAGAGTTCCAAATCCTTTTAGAAGCAGTTACTTGGCTCTCTTTGGCTTCGACTTAGTTGGAAGCATCAACGGCTTTAGTTTCATAGGTGAAACTTGTTTCTTATTTCATGGTTTGGGTCGGTAAATTAAGCTTAAGCTTAGTTTCTTTGTGTTGCTCTGTAATTTATGAAGGATATTGTGTATCCAGTGTCTTCTGCAACTTGTCGCAGTTTTATTATTTTATTTGTGTTCATAAGAGCGAACTTGACGACGAAAACAAGCCGATTTTGTAGGTTTTTGTTTGCCACCTTTGAATTTGCTCAGTAATCCTGTTAAAGATGTATTATATGGTATTATGTCCCAATGTCTCATTGACTTTGTAAGTGAAAATACACGACACGCGAAAATAACATGCAAAGAATACATTACATTTCATACAAAATACAGAATACAATATACTTATGTTTTCGTTTCTATACCAAATGTCTGAGTATGAGAACAGCAATAAAGATGTAAATTAAACAGGTGTTTCTCATTCCGTTTCCAGGGGAGTTCCCAGCAGCAATGCAGCACGCGGCACCAGCACATCCTCCCATGTTTCCAAGTCGCTATCTCTTAGTGTACCTGTTTGTGTGCTTCTGCAGTTTGGCATTTGTCAGGCCCTTCTCCATGCGGCCATCAGTTGTGCAACAGCAGTAACACGACGAAAGAGAAGCAAAGAGGGAAGAGACTGCAGCAGCCGGAGATGTACCAGCAGAGGCAGCAGTTTTAAAGCGACTTTGTCGGTATCCGGCATGCGACAGATTCTCGGGTGTATTTTAAGCCTCCTGTCCTCGCTGCTGAGCTCCACATGGAGCTGGCGAAGGCTTGGCCCAAAACAGCAACAGCAACGAGACCTACAACAATCAGCGACAGCAGCTGCAACTGCAACAACGACGTTTAGGCAAGTATATGAAGCGGACATAAGGTGAGCAAGAGAACAAAGAATAAAAAGTGCAAGAAAAATCAAGAGAAAGTATAAATGAGAAAAATAAACTCTTAGGATCTAGGCAAACTTAATATTACTGCATACATACCCACACTCGTACTTATATAATAATTCTAAGCTTAACTCTTTGACACACACACACACAGAGACTACATACATAAGCTGTAACTATATAATAGTAACCTGTATGTATAATCTATTGGCTATTGTGTTTTTCTATGAATCCGTGACGTATACGTAATATTTAGCCCGAAACATGAACAAAGTCAAGTTGTCGCCTTTG
Source organism: Drosophila dunni (assembly GCA_018152125.1). Taxonomy (NCBI): domain Eukaryota; kingdom Metazoa; phylum Arthropoda; class Insecta; order Diptera; family Drosophilidae; genus Drosophila; species Drosophila dunni. The sequence continues at coordinate 119,763 of JAECXC010001917.1, forward strand.
TTAGGTGTAACTTTGTATCATATTATAAATTGATTTGGTTCTCAAATCTATTAAAATTCCTTGTTATAACTTGTAAATATATAAAATACAGGCGCTTGTTCAGTGAATACTTCCGATTCAGTTTCCAAGTATTTTTCGATAAGTTCGCATAAATTCCGCTCGGCGTTTTCTATTAGAGACCTTTCCAGAAACAAATACTGCTCAAAATCAACAAAAGAATATGCTTTTCTAGCTGCCATAATGTGACTATTCCTAAGGCACAATCTTATGTTTCATATATTGAAATAGGCGTAAAATTTAATGTTTAACACAATGGAAACCAAAAACATATAAAAAGTAAGAATGAAATGACTAAAATTTCTAAATGTTCGACTTCAACTGCGCAGAAAATTTCAAGTACTGACTAAACAATGTAAAAAACTTATATACAAATAGAAAGTTAAAAAAAAAAAAAAAAACATGAACACTGTAAAAACAATTACACAACCAAAGCAGCTAAAGAAAACCTTATCACTAAGCATACCTAGTTGAAAAGTTGAACTAAAAGTTAAATCATCCGTTGAGAAAGCGGTATAAAATAAAATAACATAAGGTTTAAAAACTTTTCTGAACAACAGAGACAGAGAAATAATTAAAGGAAACAAAACAATATTATGAAATTATACAGCTATTAATAATCGTATCATAAGTTTTGTTAATTTAAAATGAAAAGTGTTTCTTTACTGTGTGTACAAATTGCATAAATAAAATTAAAATTAAATTAAATATTTATGTGCGTTGGTGCAGTTGGGAAAGGCGCTGAACTGAGGATAGATTAACTATAAATGAGAACATGTTGCACATTTCAAAATTTATTTGTTGTTAATTAATGAAATAATATAAAAACCAATAAGGCAAAAATTAGAACGAATGATTAAAAAAAATAAGAGATAACAAAGAGAAAATTAAAATTAATTACCGAACACTTCGACTATGTTTCAAAAACACAGAAATTCGTGGCTTATATTTTTTATCTGCTCAAATATTCTTCCAACAGTATTTAAAACATTTTATCCTGTGTGTTTTACATAAATTCTTGCTTAAAGCAAACCTGTCATTGCTGCACATTAAATAATTTTCTTGCTGTCAGTTAAGTGTCAAATCAATATTGCCCTGAATGACATGTTTATACAATATTATAAAAACTGATTGTTTTTAATTTCAATTGGCATTTAATGCCTTTGCAGTTTTCCTGAATTTTCATGATTTTGTGGTTTCGGAACTCAGCTTCTCTCTTATTATTATTTAACAAAAAAAATTGCACTCAAAACCACATTATTTATAAAATTGTTATTAAAATATATTTTCTAATTTTATTGAAATGCTTCGGCAATTTACTTTCCATTCTTTCAAGGTATAAACTAAAGAAATCATATAAATAATTGTTTAGTGTTAAAGTAATAATGAAAAATAACCAAAACAAAAACAAAGAAACCAGTAAAAAGCATTCAAAAGTTTGTCAACCTATTGAAAATATAAATACAATCCACGAGAAAAACTAAAACAAAACAAAGCAAACAGTAAAAAAGACACAAAGTTTCATTAAACTCGCTTAACAGAAATTAACTTTTCAGAACATAATTGCGACTCGTGCTCTCAATAGTTTCCATTAGCTTTTTAACAACTATGACAAGTATAACAATGCCAAAATATAGAGAATATACTGCAAAGTATTCGCATTCAGATGCATTGGATAAAATTTGTATTCTATAACTATACCTTGATATTTTTATTTTGAATCTCGAAAAACCTTACATATTTGTGTTTTCTGATACGTGTTTTGGGTTCTGAAAATTGAACTTTGATTTTAATTTTAGAGCAATTTTTATTCAAACTTTACGTTATTGATTAAAATTTTTTCTAAATTTATTCGGCTGATTTCAATTAGTTCTAATAATTGGTATTTTTCTTTCTTTTAAAAACAATTGTATTTTTTTTACAATTTCAAGTTTTTAACACACACTTTCCTGACTTTCAAAAGCTATACAATGCTTCAGCAGCAAGAAAACAAAGCGTGACAAAAATATATTCATAAAGTTTTTAAGACATAACTAACATAAAACAAATTTAAGCAAAGCAAAAGTCGTAAGGAAATCGATAAAAAATAACGTAAATATTGTATATGTAAATGTGTATTTGTAATAAAATAATTACATAAAATGCTATATAAATATGTACACATTAAATCTAGTCTATTTATTATAAAAAGATACTGAATAACAAGAATGAATTAACTGTTAATATGGCTAAAACAAAATTTGAAAGTAACTTTCAATAATAAAGAAGCAAAAAACCAAAAAACTTAAAGGAAAAGGTAATTACGATATACAAAATGAAAACTAAATCTTTTAAAATATAAGAATTAAAAATGCGAAAACTTGGGAATGTGGGGAGGAAGAAAAAGTCAACGTAAAATAAAAACTGAAAAACATAACACGAAAAACCCTAAAATGCATAATATGTCAACAGTTAATTAAGTTGTTTTAATGGCGATGGGTGGCACAAATGGATCATGTATACCCGTATGTACATATTTATATATGTATATTATTCTATGTAAGTTTCACTACACCCTCGTAAGTAATTGTGAACGAGTTTCTATGGGTTTTTGGGGCTAGCACAAAACAAAACAAAAGCAAATCATTTTTCATGCCCGGTGGACATTTGAACAAAAGCCGCTCTGCTGGGGGCGTGCCAAAAAGATGAGACATTCCCGATAACAAAATGAAATAAGATTAATCATGCGTTTTTGGTAAATGCTCGTTTCAAAGGTATATGTGTAAATTGAAGAGCATAATGAATACACAGTAAACGAAAGGACAGCTATCGCTTACATTACATAGTGTTAACAACGTGTTTTATTTTTTTTTATAAGGGACATACCCTTCTGCCAACGTCTGCTTCCTAATTTAGAACAGCGCCGTTATGTGATGTGTCTTTTCGGTTTTTAATAAAAATTAGCACATAGTAAAGCACTTGAGCGCACGCTGATGAAAAATCAATACCGATGTCGAGCGACATTTTTCCCCTAATGGATGCTGCAAAGTATGTTACGTATATACACTTTATTGACGAAATGTTGCGCGTTCGCGATATGCCTGACTACCCCTGACCCCTGTCCGCTCCCTCGTTTCACGCTATCCACCACTTTGCAGCCCTAACTACAGCCATGAACAGCATTGGAAGCCGCAAGGAAGAGGCGACTTCATGCAAAACCACTCAAGGACAAGTGGGCAATAAGCGAAAAACTTTTATTGTTTTATGTCGAAAACTTTTCTTTATGTGTGTGTGTGTGTGTGTGTGTGTGTATTCGCTGGTTGTTTTTGTTATTGTTTTGTGTCAAGTGCTGCCCGGCAAACGTCCTTACTATAGCCATCACCATTGCCATCGGCATCATCATCGTCGCATAATGTGCCATATATTATGGACCAGAGGCCATATAATGCGCCATCCTATATGCATGGGATCACAATCTCACCACGCTTCGGTCATTCGCTGCTTTCAAGTGATGCAGAAAATGCATTGGCTATTAGAGCTTGGACTGGGAGATTGAGTTGATGATAGTTCCCATAATAGTTAATGGCAGATACGGTTGTCCTCAGTTGTGTTGTTGTGTAATGTAGGTGTAAAAGCTATTGTGTAATGTGTAAATTGATAATGGCTTTAACCTTATTCTTAGCCTCGGTTTTGGTTGTCGTTGTCACTTGCACCAGATTGCAGTTAACAATTAATTATTACAAATGCATCATCAAATTTGAATAAAATATTGTGATAATATTGATTAATATTGAATGCAGCAGTGTTATAATATCTATCTTATCTTAAAATATAGCGCTGAAGAGGCTATTACTTCCAGTCTTATTTGATATAATTTCAAACACGACATACATTTTTGTTACTTGAATAAAAGCGTGCATTTTCCAGTGGTCATACCAGGCAAGTACAATATTCAGCAGATCGCAATAGAATAAAATAATTTTTATTACGAAAGCGTTATCCATACTTACTTCTGCGTACATTATTGCACTGCAGACTGCGTACCGTGTACTTTTTTTTACATTTTTCACCATAAATTATTTTTTTACTTAGTTTAACTTTTTCATGGCCCGTGCGTTTCTGATGTATCTGATGATGTATCAAATGTTAAGTGAAGTTCACGCAGCAACTGGCACATGGTCAGAGCATACTTCAGAGCGGTTGAAGTGTTGAGTGCAGAGTGCAACCGTACACTGTTATTCAACCTCAACCATTTAAAATAGTAGGCAGTCGGTCGACCAGATAGCCAGTCAGCGAGAGTACACTAGCCAGTCCACCGCTCAAAAATATCTGAAATACGAAAATTGAGAGATGTGTATGTTACAATTTATGGCTGTAATACGTTTTGCTTATGGTTTTACTTATTTTGAGCACGCTTCTGCTCAGTTCATCTGCTGTCTTTCCCTTCATCAAGCTTTTTATGGTCGTACAACCTGATTTTTTGTATGTTGTTGCAGTTTGACAAAAGTTATTGAAGTAAATCAATGAGAAGTAGTAAGAAAGAATTCCACACTTACTCTTGGCCACACTTCGGCATGCGGTTTATTTAATTTAGCATAAATATACATATGAGAATTTATTATAATTCATGTTCTGTGCATATTGATTTAAACAGGCAATGCTAAATTAAGGCCAAGCTGTGCACTCTTGTCCGATTCCAATCTGAATGAGAAAGCTGAATTTCACTTTAACACAATCTGCCCACACCAATTTTGCTGTTGAAGCTAAATATTTTATTAGATTTTCGACAGAGATGGAGATAGCCAGAGAGCAAGAGTGGGAGTTTGAAATGGTCAGATCCGCATGGTTGGATAATCAGCATTAAAAACTTTGGACTCTGTTCTACACTCGAATAATTTGCCTGGAGAATATTGCAATGTTCCGAGTCATGTTGGTTTATGTGCAAATTAGTGCAGAAGTGTGCATGCTTGTGCGTGTTTGTACGTTAAATAAATACAAAGGCTTTGCTGCACACTTGCTTACATTTCTGCAGACATTTATTATGGCCATAATCCCAAAGTCTTATGTCTGTGTGTGAGTGTGCTAGAACCATACGTGCAATGTGCCCTGACCACAAATGGAGCTATAATTAAATTAAAACTGCTACCAGCATTTCCAAAACGTTGGTGAAAACAAAAGAAAATTCCAATTCCATGGCATGCAAGTATTAAACTGCAATCACTTTAAATGAGTTTGTCTGGCCAAAGAACCTGAAGACAGTGAAAGATACAAACGGCGATCTAACTTAATGACCATACATGGCGTATACTTGATGGGTTGAGCTTTTTGAGATTAAGCGCACTCTAAGTAGCTGGCGTATGTGAGAGCGCTAACGTAAGACAAAATTAGACAGAGTTGAAGAATTTCTATTCCACCTAATAGTAGCTAAGAAACACTGTATTTAAGTTTTAGAAAACCATTAAAAAAAATTAAAGTATTGTTTTAATCTAATACTTGAAGTTCGTTATAATAAATACTTAAAATCTGGTGAAAGTATTCCAGTATTTATTAACTGGTTTTAGTGTATTTAAGTGTATTAGTGTATTTAAACAAATTTGTTTAAAATTAAAACTATTAGCTCACTTGGTGCATTTCAAGATCACTGCTGACCAAACTTACGTCAACACTTTAATGGGTTTTGTCTAAGTTCAATTGTTTTTTCTCATTCTTTATTTTTGCAATATCTCTATCCTTTAGTAGAAATTAATTTCCATTTGAAAATCCACAAACAGTAATTTTACAAGCACTTAACTCAAGCCAGCAGCAGCTGCTGTCGGCGAGCAAGCCACTGGGCCAACGACTTCGGCTTTAATTGTGGCTTAGTCTATGTCTGTCTCTATCTTTCTACTGCTGTTTCCAGTGGTGGCCAGCATTTTTTCTGGGGCGTGGCAAAGCGGATTATGAGTACAACGGCAGATGCATCGAAGGGCGGCCAAAAGCAGCAATCCATAGACTCCGAACACGAATGCAACTTGACCAACACTTGGGGCTTCATCTGGTCTGGTTGGAAACAAGTGCAAACGTTTTTCGACACATACAGAAAAGTTACGCAGAATAAATGGAAGAAAGGGAGAGAATAAAAAGTTGAGAGTAAAAAGAATCAAACTGTAGACGAGGTATAAAAATGCTTATAATACAGATTTTCACACACGTATGCATACAACCGCATTCACACTCACTCCCACACACATTGCTACACCCACTTACCAAATTGTTCGACACAGATGCATATCTGTTGTTATTGTGTGGAGGTTGTTTGGTAAATGGGGGTCAGTTTTAAGGTTTTTGGACCAACTTTGGCTCAATGTTACTGCTGCTGCTGTTATTGTGTTTGTTATTGTAGCTGGTGTTGTTGCCACTGTCAGTAAGATACATGACGATGTGCATGTGTTGGCTATAAATACATATGTTTTAATTTCCGCACTTTTGGGTCAGAGCATAGTCAAACTGTATCCCCAATATCCCTCCGCTATCTAAAAATGGCCCAGATTAAAGGCAGAAAACGGATGTGATGTTTGGCGGGTTTCCGTTTCTCAGACTTTTGCTGCTGACCATTTACTGTTGCTCTTCATATTTATGAGCTCACAGAAAATTTGTGCTCATTTCTGTCCTGAGAACGTAGAAAAGTTTCCTTTTTTTATTTATTTTTTTTCTTTCGATTTTCTATTTATGTTTCTTGTGCGTACTTACACACACACACACACACATATTGAGTTTTATAAACATAATCATGTGCTATGCGACAGCAACACAAACATCAACACACACACGCATTCGAACACACACATACAACCATATATTCATGAAGCATTCATCGATCCTTTTTTTCTCACAACGCTCACAACTCGGTTAAATGACTCATGAAATTGCCGCTGCGACCCATTTGTTTGTATAGCCAGTGTGTGTGCGTGTGTGTGTGTGTATGTGTGCGTGTGTATTAGTTTCAAGTGCTCACATTGCGCGCTTATGGCAAAGCAATAATGTTTGTGCGACTGCCACTGCCGTTCGGTTAATAATTTAGGCTTAAATACAAACGAGCTCAAGTTGCGTTGCGTATACGCCATGCTGGACGTTTGAAAAGCCTGCGTAGCGGAGAGTGGAGCAGAAAGGAGGGGCGCAGTTGACACATGGTGTACACAGTGCACATTACACAGACCGTGGCAGCCCAAAGTAGCCGCAAAGCCAATTGTTGAAAGCAATGCGAGCTGCGAACAACTGAGAAGGGAATGGAGGTCAAAAAGGGCGTGGCATATCAAATAAATCAAAGCGATGCTAAAGTGCGAGTGCGAGTGCGAGTGCGGGCGTGTTAAGTGGGTTTAAGACAAGGTTGATTGGCCCCAAACTTTGGACAGTCGAAAGTAGGGAACATTTGAAGAGGCTGAAGAAAGGTGCAAAAGCAGTGAACGTTAAAAGAGATTGTTACTCAAATACTAAATGTTGAGTAGAATATTGTTAGGAAAGCTGTTAAAACTTTGCTTCTTGAAATGTGAATACAAGAAGAAGGGAAAATTAATTTTCGTTAATCATCTGATAGATTTCGTAACTAAATTTGTCGACTCCAGTGTTCTTATCTTTATATTTATTAAAATAAAGTAATAAAATGTTTCATAGATGTATGTATGTAGGTGTGGGTTTTCACATAGATAACTGCTAGCTAATAGTTAATTTTTAAAATAATGAAACCAAATAAATTAAACCTTTATATATTTTTTTAATTTAGCTTAAGATTTGAAAAACAAATAAATATTTCAACCAACTCAAGTTTTCATGGTTCCATGATTTCAGCATTTTCCAAAATCCCTAAAGGCAGACTCTTCACCCGCTTTGAGTGTTCCACTTTCACATACACACTGTAGAGAAAAGTAGCCGGGTGGCCCACAGCCTGGCTATTTTTGGTTACAATGTGGTGGCATCAAATTACTGGTCTCATTTTCTATGCAGAGTCTATTATAGCCTAAAATGTAGTAAAGGCAAAAATGCGACAAAAACGGGCGTTAAATTTCACACTACAACTACTATGAGGAAACAGCAGGAAAAGAACAAAAAATACACACGTACAGAAGCTAGCAAAAATGTATACTTTGGGTTTACCATGAAGCTAAACACGAAGCGGCAACCAAACCGCAAATATGCAAATTCTAGACAGAAACAGGCAACCATCCGATAGCCGGAGAGCCTTAGAGATAGAGAGCTGCAGAGCCTGAGAGTGTGCCCTTAGATGAAATCTTGAACTTTGAACCTTGTAACCTTGTAAACTTGTCCGCTAATGCTGGCATCAGCACAAAAAAAATTGTCATAATAATTTGCGGAATTTTTCTGTGCTCATTTCTATTTATGTTTTTTACAGATTTTTCTTTAAAATTATGTCTAAATGGCGTACGAAGTGTCAGCCATTATGTTATACACTTGCAGGACGCATAACAGACTCCATAAGATTTAGAACGGATACAAGTAATCTTACATATATTTCAAGAAATCGAAATGTATTGTTAAATAACTCCTTATATTATAATAATTCCTGTTGAAATTTGTAAACGTTACAATGAAAATTAAATGACCAACAAAATGCCCCTAATAAGGTCTACATCGTTGAAAGTTTAGAAAAATAGAACAGCTTCTTGCTTTAAATTGTTATTTATATCTAGGAATCTGAGTGTATAAAAATGCATCAGTACGATAGGTTAAATGCCGCACTTTAACCTTTTTTTTTTTTAAAGTGTATAGGAAGTAAAAATCTATTTTGTAGTCATACAGTCATACAGAACTAAGAGGAACCTTGGCAATTGGGAACCAAATGGCAAAGTGTTTGTATTTACTTTTTTAGACCCCGTACTCTAAAAAAGAGTAGAGGGGTCTATTAGGTTTGTCAGAAGCGAAATGTGCGTAACAGGCAGAAGGAGGCGTGGCCGACCCCATAAAGTATATATATTCTTGATCAGCATCAACAGCCGAGTCGATATAGCCATGTCCGTCTGTCCGTCTGTCCGTCTGTCTGTCCGTCCGTCCGTATGAACACCTGGATCTTTTAAACTACAAAAGCTAGAGCCACCAAATTTATAATGAAAGTCCGTTATTATCTTACGCAGGTTAAGTTTATTTCAAATTTTTGCCACGCCCCTCACCGCCCCCGCAATAAGCAAAAAACCAGACACACCTCGAAAAAAAATGTAGTTTTAGGCAAATAACTCAGTAACTATGGCACTTAGGAACACCATTTCTGGTTGCTAGAGTTGCTAAAAACAGCCTTAATGCAATGCCATTCAAAATTTTGGCCTGCCACGCCCCCTTTTCTCATAAAAGCTAAAAAACTTTCAAAATTTCAAGCTCAAAATTTGCAGGATTTAGGGCATTTAGTCAAATAGTACAGAGTTTATAATTAATTATTCGAAGAGAGGAATATCATATCAAACTATATTCCCAGCAGCGTTAAAATCCGTCAATTAACAAAAAAGTTATTAGGTTAGAAAGTTTATGTAATTTAGCTGCAATTTCGCCGCCTGTGCAGCGCTGACGTCACTGCTCGCAGACGCTGCGTCGCTGCGACGTTGCGACGCCGCCGTGCCGACCAGTGCTAGGCACGCATACATACATATGTGCATACACATAATTTCAAACGAGTGTGTACTTGTATGTATAACATGTAAATGCGAATAAGCGGAACATGCTTGAAAGTAGCGCGTGGTGCGAATGGTAGAGTTACAGCGCGATGTGAAATCGTTGTCTGAGGGTCGTAGGTTCGAATGATGGCAATGAGAATTGCTAATTTAATTTTTTTTTTAAATATCAATTCAAAATATACAAATAAATTTTAATTTTTAAATTTCGTTATTATATTTTAATTCAAATTAAATACTAATGCGCATTATTATGGGAGTACGGGGTCTTTTACAGTCGGCTCGATCGACTGTAGCCTTTCTTACTTGTTTTTTCTGTTTTTGGCAATTTTAGCAGATGCCAGACGGTTCTAGTATTTGAAGCTGAAGCTGAGTTTGAGGCCTTTGCCTAGAGTTTTTGGACTTTCCAAGGAAATAAGACTGCTAATGCAATGTACAAAAGAGCTGAGAAAACTTAAATTAGTTTATTTATGCTTTGTTTGGTCTGGACTTGGGTGTACACAGTTTTTGGTAATTTCTTTTAATAATTTGTCCTCGCCACTGATAACTTTTCGAGAAGAAGAAAATGGATGGAAAAGTTTTTAGTTCGCTATCAAAACAAACAGTTCGTTCTTAAGTTGCGGTCAGCTTCGCATTAAGTTTCACTGATTGAGTCGCTTTGTCGCGACTTTAGCTTTAGGTTGTCAGCGGCGATCTTTGTAAGTGGCTTAGTCCAAACATAAAAGACAAGCAAACTGTGCGTAAAATGTTTGCGAGACCCAAAATGGAATTAATTACACTCAACGGACATGCAAAAGTGGAAACTCGAACCCTTTTTACACCCTGTACTAATGAACATCTCGGGAAAAGGGGTCTGATATGCACCTATGACCAATAACAAGTTTTCATTTGTCTAATTTTTATTTGGAAGACTTTAATCATATTCCGCAAACAGGGTATTTTCTATTTGATCCCAGTACAAATTTCTCGCTTTGACTTGCAACTTGTGTGCCTGTTGGGTATGGTAAAGGAAGTTTTGAAGAAATGCTGGTGCCTAAAGTCGCCACAAATATTTATTTAAGCAGCTTTCATGCAGCGATGTGTTTGCGTTTTCTTTGTTCAAAATACACTATAAAAAGTAATATAATAAATAATAGAACATACAAATAGTTAACTGAAAAGTATACCACTAAAATAGAAGTTAATGGTGCTTTAATACTTAACACCTATCATTTTAATTAAAATCTTTATCACAAGTTTAAAAAGTTTGCCATTTTTTTATTTTCACACATATAACTTAGAAAAGTAAGTAGTAGTAAGTAGTTGAAAAGTAGACCTCTTCATTTACTAACTAAAGTTTTCAATAACTATTTGAATTTATTTAAAAGTATCTAATCGTCGACTAGGAAGTTCAAGTTTTTTATGGGCATTCTTTTCAACTCATTTTAATATCTTTCTTTCTTTTCTGTTTAATTTGGCGCATGCGATTAATTTTTTTTATTCTTAATACATTTCGTAAATTTTGATTTGAGTTGCGCGTGTGGCAGCTTTAAATCAAAACTTCATCGGGTGTAATGCCAACTTAATGGGGTAAGGGCTAGAGGAGAAAATGTTAGGGAACAGTGAGTAGCATGGGTGATATGGCTCTGACATATCACTCAACGGGGCAGCTGGCAAATTCAGGGTCACCTGTGAATGGCACTGAAGAAAGATGTTGGATACTGAATGTGGAATGTTAGATGTGGCCATGACCAGTGACAAATTAGCGACATCAATTACAGAAATTTATTTTACTACCATGTTTGTATTGCAGACGTCTCAAAAGCCCCAAACGCCCAAAAGCCGCCTTCAAAACTCATTTGTCGTACTTAATTTGGGGCGTTCGTTCACTGTCTCTTTCTCCATATCTCTCTCCCCGTCTATTCTGCTGGTCTCTTGGCTTCTCTGTAGATGCTTTAGGACGGGAGGCATTTTCGTGTGTTCATGAAATGGAAACAGTTGAAAAAGGGCATCGAAATGCGCATTTAGCATTGTTTTTCCTTCTTTAGTCAAATGCGGAACTCTCTCTGCTATCTCTAGGGTAGGCTTTCTGGAGAGAAGGGGGTTGGCTTAAGGGTAGAGGATTGGTAAGGGGTGGTGTTGAACCAAATGAGTTTTATGATGAGCTCCTGCGGCTTCATGTCGTTTACTTCAGCTGTTGTTGATTTACGTTTGTTTTGTTTGCTTGCCAAAACGCTTAGAAAGCAGCATCAACTAACTGTTTACCACACCAACATATATACACATACACACACACGATCTAGTTTCTGTTGAGCGAGCGATAAAAGCTCGAATTCGCTAACCAAAAACAAAACTTTGTGCATTTGATTTATGTGCATTTAGATTTAACTTTGTGTCCAAAAAGTGACTTACGGGTTGGAAAAAATGTAAGGATTAAGCAAGTAAGCTTGACACTGCATTAATTGTAATTATATAAAGCACTAAGCAAAATACCCCTTAGCTTCAAGAAGTACAACTTATGTACAAATGTGTAGGACATTTCCTGACATTGACATTTGAGTACAAAAAGCCTATTCAATACATTTCTAGGAATATTACACAACTCTTTGTATTATAACTTCATAAAGGCATAAATATTTAATCTAAAATACATAAATATAACTACAACACTGGCTGTGACACATTCGATTATAGCAATAGGACAACATAGCACTAAAATTCTAAGGAATCAATTATGAACGACTAATAAATAAGCATCATTCATAGCAGATCGATTAATAAATTAACAATTTGTTGTTTAATAGTTGACTCGATCTTTGTAAAATTAATTAGTATCTTTATAAAAGCCATATAAATTGTATTAATAAATTAATCCAGTTCTTTGCATTGCTTAATTTGTTTCCAAACAGATTCAATGACAAATTAAAGTGTCTTATATTTTAAAACCTCATCTTAGATAATGAAACATGTCTTGTTGCACGTTAAGCTCACATCATATTAAGCTTGTTTCATTAATTTGCCATTTAAACCAAATTCTTATCTTAGTTTGTTAGGATTTGTTGTGTTGCTACCCACAAGCTTATGACAATTTCAAACATAAATACTCACACAAAGCACACATACACTTGGATAACAGTTTCAATTTCATTCGATTTCTACCCTTGGCGACAACACACAACACACACCACAACATTATACTTGTTATGTCTTTATCAGAAAACGATAAACGAAGGACACGAGTATGTGAAAGAGAGCGTGAGCAAGGAATCAAGTGGGAGCGAGTGGGAGAGCAATCAAACTACAAACAGTATTCAATCATTGTCAATGGCAGCGATGATAACACCCTTGACTTGATTCGTCGTAAATAAACCGAAATGCAATGGTAACTCTATATATAGTAAGTATATTTAGACTCCTATGTATTAAATATTCAAACATCTGAATATGTCAAATCCCTCACATTCAAACACATTATTCATATGCATGTCTGTGTACTCGTTTGCAGAGCCAATACTTCAATTTACCATTCATGAATCCTACTGAAGCCATATCGATTATTTGTATTCGTTTTCCATTCGATTCTCAATTGGACGCAATTTTGCTGCAATTTATGCCATACAATTTGTGCAATGACCACACAAAACACGCATGAAGTTTTTCGATTTGCCAAAACTATTTCCCGACAAGGTTTTCCAATGCGATTTTGGCCGCTTTGCGATTTTGTGATTTGTCGATTTGCCGATTTGGCGATTCAAGTGAACTCAAATTGTTTGTATGCGCTTTCGTCAGACACAAATCAAGATCTAAAACGGAAATGTTTTAGTGCATTATGTGAATCACTGTATGTGGGTGGTTGAGTCGTTGATTTGGTTGCCTGTTTTTATGCCACTTAACAAGCAAGCTAGCCAGCTAGCTATTGAAAATATATATTTAAATGAAAAGCGATTTGGTAAACAGCATGCCAAATCAGAATAAAAAAAATCAAATGCATACAATTCCATGCAGTCACATTTGGTCAACCCTTTCAACAAGTTGTCTTCCTGATGTAAGCGCAGATAAGGGACGTATTTGAACGATAGGGATTGCTATCCCTAAGCACTTGAGCCCCAAATCCTTTGGTTTGGGCTCTGTTGTGCATTCGGTTGAAAGACATTGTCATCGTCATTGGTTTATGCAAATATTGCGCACATGGCGTTTTCCTTTATTTTCTCAGTTACTCCATTCTTTAATAATACGCAGATAAACATATGGGAACAAATTTTAAACTCAACGCCGAAACTTTAATTCACTTACATACAAATTAATACAATAAACAATAATTTATTTTAATATTGAAAGTTTGGTTCTCTTTGTTCTTTGATAGTAATTAAAAGCATTTGGATTAGAAGTTTATGAAATATGTAAAATTAAATAATTTTATGTGTAGATAAAATATCTCAAATATCCACATCCAATTTGTTTATTAACAATGTATGCAAGATATCGGTTTTTACTGTATTCCCATGAAGCGAGGAAGTCCCATATTAGACTCACTTTCACTTGTAACGTAATGAATGTACTCACATTTCCGAGAAATTTAAATACGTCATTATGTAGACGATCTAATGTTGTGTAAATGCTAAGCTCTTGCGCTTGACAGAGGGTGGAACACTTCGACTGATTTAAGAAAAATGTGTTTTTGATTACATAAATTCTTAACATTTTACTTGTTTTCCTTTTTTGTTTCTTTTACTGTAGTAACTTGGACTGGGCTGGCAAACTTATTACATGTCTGAATATAGAAATATAGCTGAGCAAGTAATAATTTACTATATAAGCGTTTGGGCCTAAACAAATATTGTGGCATGTAGTTGGCGACTTAAATAAATTAGCTTTGATTATGGCCAAGGCCACTTTGGTTCTTGGTTTTGGGTTTCACACATACCCTTAGGCCAATATTACTCCCTGGCTTGTTTTGAATGCTTTACGCAGCAGATTGAAATACTTTCTTGGAGTGAATGCTTAATTATGTTGTTAGCAAACGATGACGCCATAAACGAACCCTAAAAGAAATCTTGTTAAGAGAAATGAAATGCTGTGATTTTAAAGTTTTTCATATTCTTTTAAAATTATAAATATAAGTAATATAAAAGAACAAAAATTGATTTTAAAGTAAAAAAAATAATAATAATTTATTTTATTTATTGAATAGTCTTGAAAAATTGTTTAATTACAATACATATTAATAATGCAGAGTTGGTCATGCATCTTTAATAGGGTGCTACCTCGACTGCATTGTTAACTAGTTTAATTTTGCTCCTCAATTTTATATATTTTCCTTCAGTTGACTGTTTCGCTCCACTGGTACCACTTCTCTTGACATTTTGATTTTGTTTTATGTCTTACTCGCCACTTTCAATTTCAACAATTTTACTCCTCAGTTTTTGTTCGAAACACAAAATTTGGCTCATATGTTGTGTGTCTCCTCGTATTTGTCCTCCACCCCATTAATGCCAGCAAACGTGCTATAAAAACCAAAGTAGCCCTCTCGAAAATCCATACACCTCGTCTGGTCAACACAAAAAACTCAGTTGGCAAACACAAAAAGCAAAGAAAATGCACAATCCGAAACTTTTTAGACAAAAAAATGGACAGTGTCCCTATTTTAACCCTCAAACATTTCAAACCAGAGAAAATCTCAGAGCAGCAAGAAAAACAAAGAAAAAATATAAAACTTCATCTATCTGTGAAACGATTGCACTACTATTTTGGCAAGAGGGTTTTTTGTTTTTGTTTGTGGAACTTATTTTTGGCGTTTTGTTTTTACAGCTTGTTTATTTTTGCTTACACTTATCAAAATATTAGCGATACACATATTGTTTTGCGTTCTCTTCACGAACCATAAAGATATATCGGAGAAAGCATAAAAAAAACCCAACGAAAGAGAGAAACAAAAATTATTTCTCACACGGCCGCCAGTTTGCCCAGTTCTCCAGCGTGTGTGTGTATTTGTGTGTGAGTGTATGCCGTAACTTTCACTTTGTTAAGCGAGGTCTTCATGTTATTCCGATGCCACCCTATCCCCACTTTATTTGCCCAGCTTGCTGCTTAAGTTACTTTTGCGTTACGCTTGAATTTCCTTGTCTTACTTGAACTTTGTCCGCTTTTTGGGTTTTCTTGTTTTCCTGCTTTTCCATTTTTTCTTTTTATTTTTCTTTCTTTTTTTTTTCCCGTTGCTGAGCTCAGCATCTCATTTTCAATCGACCATGTGCGTGCCTCTGTGATTTTTCTCTCTATCTCGTATTTCGGCTGTGCAGAAATTCCCCCACTTGACGTTTGGCATTTTCCGTTTGCTTTTGTTTTATTTTTTTTTCTTCCTGCTATTTTCATAAATAAATTTGCATGTCAAATGACATTGTTTATGGTATTCCTATATGAAAGGCAGACTCATATATCTCAGCCTGGGCATTGTCTTTTGTCACACGTTGTTGACATCTTTGTTAAAATATGTTTACATTCTGAAATTAGTCTCATGCTTTCCACCCATTTCCCACTCACTTGGTCTGTTTGTCTCTTAGTTGACAGTTGACAGACGAAATGAATTCGTAATTGAGTTTTCCGGTCTACTCCACGCTACATTTGATTCGCATTCTCATATTAGATATATACTTTATGTACTCGTATAAGACATATACTTTATGAACTTGTACCACATTGTGTTTTTTGCATATGCAATAACAGGGGCGTGTGCATATAGTTTACACTTGCCATAAGACATAACCACTAAGCTCAAGAAAATTTCATTTGGTAGCCATCTTTTTTCTCATTGTGAGTATGTTGAGAATACACTTTCTGGGGTTGTGCGCTGCATATATGGTTCACTGTATCTAGACAAGACTGTAGCATGCCTTCCTCATTCCCTCATTTTGGATCATAAATGAGGCGCCATCGAAAGGACTTCGTTGTACAAAAAAAAATAATTATATTAGTCTTGCTTCTCATGTAATTAATTCCACATTCTCATCACATTTTCGAGCTGATCTGGGCTTCAGGGCCAATTTATTGAAAATTATCCAAGCGCAGCACATTTGTTGCCCAGCTTTCTAGCCTCTGCTCAATGTCTTAGTTTCAATCCCTTTCAATGCCAATAGAATCATTGGCTGATTAGCGAGTTTAAGGCAACACATGCTCCAAAGGGATCCTTTTTGTTTTCAGTTGGCTTATCAGCACAATAGCAAATTTATAATATGCCTTTCATCCTAGTGGGAGTAAGCGGATTGTTCATATGCCATGTAAGCCCACTGAATTTAAGTGAAGGCCAACAAGAAAAATCTACAAAAAAAATTATGCCACTAAAGAGGTCTTGATGTTTTTGCTTTAATATTGTCTATTTTGCTGACTCTTTTGATAAGGTACACTGTCAAAAAGTTTTTACCAAATCTGGCAAGTTTAGTTTATATTTGGAGAATATCAGGAACTGAACTATTGTAATCTATAACACTTTGCACTTTCTTGCCAAACAATAATAAATATTTAATCTAAGCAATTTTTGGGATTGTTTCTAAATAAAGAAAGTAAAAGTTTTCCGAAAGCAAAAACAACGGACATTACTATTTATAAATTATTAGTTCTAATTTATTTATAGTATAAATTGGCTTGCTTTCACAACTATTAAGACCATTTTATTATACTCTACAACTTTGTTGAGTTCTCATATCGGCATTCCTTATTTTTAATCTTTTCCTCTAATCAGTGAGAAAGCGATAGGGTAAAATGCTACTAAAGGGGGCCGAAACTATACAGTATTCACCTTTTTATACAGAGCAAGCATTTTTTCCAAGTTGGATTGAAGAAAAACTTCAACATAAAGTAATCTACTGGCAGTCGATAAGTACAGCCAAGTACTGAACATCCGGTAAAAGAGAGTGTGTCGAGCTGCTACCTTGGCACTGCTGCCCTACTGCGTTGACATCCTTATTGTCCTATCTTTATTCCCAGGACACAAATTATGTATTAAGCTGTAGAAAAATGCCGCATAATGTTATCAGTGCGCCAAGTCAGTTCAAGTTAAATCAAGTCGTGGCGAAGCGAAGCGAGTCGAGCCGTCTCCGTTCCCGTTGTAGCGACACAAGAATGAATCAAGCATTGAGAGCAGTTTAGTGTGTGACTCAGGAAACCGTAGGTTATTTCTGGAGTCTTTTGCTTCCCTGTGCCCCTTGTCTTTTCTTGATGATTCCATACAACGGTTGCCAGCAAATTCCGCAATCAAAATGTGCAAATTAGCACTTAATGCAACTGGGCTTGACAAACCACCTTTCCTTACTTCACCACTCCTAAAACTGTCACGGATTGCGGCATATCAACAGCCGGCTCTCTCATCTGCCAACTGCTGTTACAACATGTTACAGAATTTTGCTGCAGCAGCAGGTTGACCTGCATTTCATACATTTCACGGCAAATTGTAATTTCCACTTTAATCTCCGCTATACTGTGGTTTAGACCAGGTCAGGTTAGACCATCTTGTCAACGGTCGCAGCTTATAATTTCGTTTATAATTACATTGAAAGCAAAAGCAAAGTCAAGCAGCAAATGCATCTGCAGCCTGGCACAAATCTCAGTTGCATTTGCTCACAAATCTGGGAAAAACTTTTCACCTTCTGGCGACACTCACCTAATTAACTCAATGTACACTCGTTGCAAGTAACAATTTCTATGAACTTTACAATTTGCCTGCTCTTGACAGTGTTTGTAACTCTAGTTCTAGAGAAATTTGACTGCTTCTCTGCCTAGGATACTGTCTTATTCAGTGTGTAAGAAATTTATGATTTCTTAAGCATAACTTAAAGTTGAAATCACATATGTAATGGTTAGCCAAAGTGAATGAAATTGAAGCACAAAAAAAATTTAATTCAAGTGTTAAATTCACTTAAAGTTCTTATTTGGCTTTGTCATATCTATTACCACATCTCATTCACTGACATTCAAATGTCATGGAACCAATACTTGAATTAGATGAACTAAATGTACGTACGCCCCCTAACTAAGTGCTAAGTTGTGTGGTGATGGGAACAGTTGTCGTTCTCGAAATGCCACTTCCTAATATCATAGTTCGAATGTCTTGGGCCATTTGCACGCATATCTGCATTTGCCAAACCTTTTTCTAATAACACATGCCAATTTATAGCAGAATAAAGTAAAAAGAAAAGTAATAAGCAAATACTTGGCATAATTTGGTCAAGAACTACTAGGAATATTTGCCAGAGGCAGAACCAGAATAGCTACTAGGGTATTGGTAGAGAAACGAAGAGGAAATTTCATCTTCAACGCCAGGGGACACTGACCACTGACGTAATCAAATCGACAATCAGAGAAGATATGTGTGCGCATCGATGTGCCTCGAAGGGTTAAGGGTTTAGAGTAGAATTACCAGCCCAAACATGTGGCAAAAAAAATTTAGCAGGAATGGTTAAGTTTAAGTTAATCCTGCTGTAAAACACCCGATGATCTTTTTGTGGGAAGATTTTCGTTCTGGTTTCCTTCAGGTTTAGCAGATATTCTTTGACAAATTCAGCAAACCTTTAGTACAAATCATGTACAGGGTCAATATAAAAGAATAAAACACAAAAAAGGACACGTACGGCGTGTGGCAGCCTTGCCTGTAGCATATTTGGGTTGTCCCTAAAAAGTGCGTAAATTGCCATTTTCAAACCCATTTCAATATATTTTTCGAGGGATCTGTGAAAGTTTCTTCTGCTGCATTGTGGCATAAATTGTTGCCCGTTGGTTTGGCTTGGTTTTGTTTGGCCTTTTGGAAAGTCTGAGGTCATGGCGACTTTTATTGCTTTTCCAATTTGTCAGCTGCCCCAGCTGATGACTAGTGACTTTTGGCTATCGACTGTTGTCTTCTGTCTCTCAAGTTGCGCATACGCCGCGTGTAATGCGAGTGGCAAATACAAAAAAAAAAAATGTAAAAATGAAACAAAACAAAAGAACAAAAAAAAAACTTCAATTGTCAACTCTGCCAGGCTCCTGTTGCTGGTATTCTGTTATTGCGCTGTCATTTTACTGTCAGTCGACACTAGGACACTTACAAAATAGACAGCTGGACAGAAAGGGAAAGGGATGGATAGAGGGAGAGAGAAAGAGAGAGAAAAGAAGGAGAGATAGAAAGAGGGAGAGGGCGAGAGAGAAAGAGTTCAAAACAGAGCGCATAAAGGCAAAGAGAGAGGAGAGAGAGATGGGAAAGCCTTTGATCTTAACTGCCGTTGTAAATTGCGTAAAACAAAAATATAAAACAAGTATACTTTCTGTTAAAATAAAAATGTATAATGATGTATATTTAAATTCAAGAATAATGACTATAGAAGTAATAAGTTTAATTTAAGGGATTTATTTACAATTTAATGGATACTTTAATAAAAATAAATAAATTATTGTTGATTGAAAAATTCTTTTGAAATATTATTTTGTACAAATAACTGTTCTGCGTGGTAGCTTTATACTCTTATACAATATTTTTTAATCATTTTACAACCGGTGTGATGCTTTAAATGTTAGCACAAACTTTCTTTATTGGGCGCTGCAAAAGTTTGTGCTGGCATTTGGTCATAACATACATTACAGCTGCTGTATTGCTCCCTTTGTCTAACATTGTATTTCTAGCTTACTCTACTTGATGAGTAAGTTCTTGTTGTTGTAATTATTATTGTTGTTATAGGCAAAAAGTTGATGCCACCGCCACATGCCGGCTGTTTTGCCAGTTTTATAGTGCTGGCCATAAAGTGCTTAAAAGTTTCGTTTTACGCCTATTTTGAAGCCAGTGCCCCATTATCGGTGCCAAGGTGGAGGAATGAGATGCAAAATGGAAAGTGACAGAGATACAGAAAGACTGAGGTAGAGAGAGAGAGAGAGAGAGAGTGACCTGTGAAGAGTTACGGTATAACCTGTGCAGCTGCTTGCGTCATGTTGTAGAATCCAATTTGCTAACAATTTAACAATCATTGCTTTGGGCTTTCGAAAAGTCAAGTTTTAATACTTACGCCCCCACACAGATGTACCCACTCACACACAGACACAAATATATAACTTGGTATTGCGGCGGCTTTTTTAATTGCTTGCCTAAACAAATAATTTTTGAGTAGCATACTTTTGAGGGCAGCCAACACTTGTGTTTTTAATGCCAATGGCGATGCCGATGATGCTCTTGCAAGCATTTTCTGCTGCCAATTAATGCCTAGAGTGCAAAATGGAGATTTAGCCGGAAATTGTCAGAAAGTGAATAAGTTGGAGAAAGAAAGTGGGAAGGAAAGATGAGTTGGTAACGTGAAGAAGACTCCAGTTAAAACTCAATACACCCACATACAATCGAAAACTTGACGGCATCATCAACTCTTCTCCGACTGCTAAATTTTTAGTAATATTTTGTTAGCATTGCGGCTGCCCAGCTACTTTTTACTATTTTCTTTAAGTGCTGTGCAAAAGTTGTTTTTCGAAGACAATGTCTTACGCTCTTTCCAAGCAAGTTCCTAATGGTTCTTTTGTACTTCTCGGGCCTTTTTAATGCCTCGCACTTGACGCAGCGGTTCTTCTTTACATCTGAAGGATACAAAGTTTATAGAGTTGTTAGTCGGCTGGTTCAAAATCTCCGTCACTTGAACTGGCAACTTAAATTCATCACAGTCAATCAAATTGAAGAACTAGAACTATATTGGTAATTGGTCCAAGTCAAATGCCAAGAGAATAACTCAACGATGAAAAAATAAACAAAGTATGGCTAGACGCAAAAGAAATGGCTTTTTGAGTCAAGTGGGTATTTGGTATACATAACATTAAAATATGAAAGTGGAGTTTGAGATAAAATTATAGTTTATTAAATATATTTAAAAATGTATTTATTAATATTTAACTTGAAATGGATACTTATAATGTTTTAGTTTCAACTTTGAGCCTCAATTTGGTTCTTAAAACGTATCGACTACTTATTCAAGTTTAGTTACTCTTAATGACCGCATTGATTTTCTTACCAATTTAATGGTTTTAGCTGGGCCACGCTGCTTTGGAATTTCGCAACATTTTGGGGCAAACTAAAAGTGACCCCAACTCAGTATCTCTATACAATTTTTTATATATCAATAAAAATGCAAACTTAGACGCAAGGAAAGCGCAGAACTTGCCAAACACAAATCGCATAAAATACAAATTAAATGCATGCGAAATGCATTTCCCCGCCCGACGTTTCCACGTAGCAATGTGGCGTGATTGCAATATCCACTTGTCGTCGTCTGTGATGTGTTTTGTGTGCCGGCCATTTGTGGTCCCCCAGCGGCTGTTCCAGTTCGTAATTGTGCGCGTTTCGCGTTGATTTTCCCAACATGCCCCTCATTTTGAGTAATGTGGTGCGGGTGGAAGCAAATCCCTGGAATCGCCCTCTTGCGCCCATCTCGTTGCCTTCGCGTTACTTTTCGTGCTCCGCAATCCGCATTCTTTCATTTCAGCAGTTGCTCTTATTCTCTGTTTTCGATTTCTGACGTCTGCCAGCGGTTGCATGTCTATGTCTCTACATGTTTTTCCGACGGAGTCTTGCAACTGCAACTCCAAGTGCGACCTTTGGTTTCGTTTGGCTAGGTTTGTTAAAGGGATCGTTGCATCGCTTTTGGTTTTTACCTTTCTTTACGGTGTTTGTGCAAGTGTCCGTCGTGGTTGAAAGGTGTGCAAGAGCACTGCCTTGTCATTTCTTCCTACACTCTGAGTTACTCAATTCCCAGCTCTGCCAACGCCAGATGAAAAATAAACAGTATGCTCAGTAGTCATGCATTTCTACTGTGACAGGCAACACCCTCCACACAGCAGAAGATATACATAAAAAAGGAGTAAGACGACTGTAATAGACCTCGTACACTGCATTCACTAATCCAGAAAAGGAAATATTAATTGATAATTTAATACAACAAATAAAAAAGCGACTGTCATAAATTATTAATGACACTTTAGTTAAATTTTAAATAGATATTCTATTTCAGTGTACACTTTTACATTCTTTCTATTCTTTTATTTTGGTGTAACTAGGTAGCTTGTTGTCCATTGACGCAACTGGTTAGGCGTGCAGCGCATAGTATGCTCAACTGCCTTTTCCCTTAACTGCTGCTTCTTGCGTTGACTGAAGTTGTCGCATAATCGTCTTTTTTAAAACCCGTGCCCCAACGATCCAACATGTAGCAACTTGTCGCTCATGCTGCTCACATTATTCAAGCTACTCACACATTCGTTTGTGTTATCGTTCGCTTTTCGCATTTACCAGTTATTTCCCTCTCTGTTTGTTGTCTGGGTCTTTGTGCAAGAGAAAAACTTTGCTATAAAAAGCAACGACAACAGCAACGGCACAATGAAAATAATAATAAAGCACTTGAAACAAACGTTTTCTGTAAATTTAACATTAGATGTTTTGTGAAAATAATCAGCGAAAGGTTGCCCGACAAAGAAAGAGATGGAGAGAAAGAGAGAGAAGGAGAGGTGAGGAAGAGCGGAGGGAGCTTGGTGATGCCTTCCTCCTTCTTGCACACACTTATAGGGGCAGTGCGAAAAATTGTGCTGCTCGATTTGTGCGCCTGCAAGTAGGCAACATTCTTTTTTGTTTGCTATTATTATACTTACTTGCCATGCAAGCAAATGTGTGCAGCTGTGTCTGGATGTGTGTATGTGCGAGTGTGTTTGCTTGTGCTGCCATATTTACAAACTCCGTAGCTTTTCAGCTTGCGTGGCTGTTGTGTGTTAAGGTTAAGAGTTGCCAAGTCCTTTCGGTTGCATAGAACTTCAGCGTCTACTTCTCAGGCATTGGGCGCTGTCAACTTTGCAGTACATTTCTGATTTATGTGGCGGCACAGCTCTGCAAGAATGAGAAAGGGATTGAATGAGCAAAGAGTAAGAGAGAGAGAGAGAGAGAGAGAGAGAGAGAGAGAGAGCACGCTCTACAGGAAAACTGGTTTTTTTTGAATAGCATACTTTCAAGAATGCCTGAATTTATTCATTTCTTTCTTGACTTTTTTGGTTTTTTGCCGCCAAAGTGGGCAAATTATTTCAATTTCTATTATCGCATTTTATGATTGCGGAGCTGCTGTGGCTTTTTATTTAACAAAATTTTCCTGGAAAACTCACTGGCATTTCGGTTGTGGCTCTCGAATTTATTGTTGTTGCTGTTGTTTGCTTTATTTTGCGTGGCATGGCATGTTGCTGAGTTCATGGCGTTTTGTGGTTTATTAGCCCAGTTTGTTGATACCCAAGCTTAATGCTTTATGCATATTTCAACCCATATTATATACTTTTATATTATAACTATTTTTTTATTTTTATTATAATTTTTAATATTATTATTATTATTATTACCACCTATGTTGTTGTGCTCAAAATGCAGAGTTGTTTTATCTGATTGATTGAAAAATAAATTTAGGAACGATAAATAAATTGTTTTGACATTTGAAGGTAGTTTGCTTTAATTTTAATTTAAGCAACCTAAAAAAATTTGGTAACTTCTTTGTACTTAACAATAAAAAGAACGACAGCTTAAAGCGCGTTACAAAACTTGAACAAAGCTCCGATTGGGAATTTGCCAACGAATTCTGTCAAATACAGTGCAGTAAGTGCAAACGAAATTGCAATTGAAACGAATGCAGAAAGGAAATTGTGATTTGGCATCGAAATTTTGTGACTTCAGCTGATTTTAAGTTATGAGTCAAATTTTATTAGACTGGAATGTTTTAAATAATTTACAAATATTTGTTTTCTTAAGCTCAAAATGAAAACCCAATACTTAAAATATCTTTTTTACATTTTACGAAAATAAATTTATCAATATTATTTGCAGCGTAGTTAGGTGAATAGAGATTTAGTTGCACTTGCCACACTCATACTCTCTACGATGCTCAAATGGTCACAAAGTGTTTATTTTCTACAATTTACTTACAATTGAGTCGTTCTTACCGTCTGAGCCCGTCACTCGTCGTATGTGTATATGTGGCCACTTGCCGTTTGCCATTTCCTGTCTTGACTTTTATGTCTGCGTTTCCGCTTCGAGCTTTTCTCTAAGTTTTATGCGTCATGCTCTAATTTTTTGTAAACCAATAGTTGTCAAATCAAATTCAAGAGTTTGCCACTAACTTAAATCTACATAAAAATTGCACTTAAGAAATTCTTCAACACACACATTATTTATAAAATATTTGTAGTTGAGTCAAAACGATGACGAGTTGATGATGAATGATGTAATGTGAGTTGTATATGAATCAGAGAACTGCACTTGTATACTCGAGTATAATCGAACGATTTCAAAAACGATCAGAAAAAATCAACTTAGCAGCACTACGATAAAATATTTGAGTCACAACGATCAGGATGCCGTTTTGTGAGTGATTCTGGTCTTTTGATTAGATTGATCATCAACTTAGAGCGTTTGTGATCGTTCGATAACAACCGTTTAGTAAGCGGTTACTTTGCTCCTCGCTCTGAGCAAACGGAAGATACTCGCATGGTACTATCTTTAACTGCACTTGATTTGTTCCTTCCTTTTCGAATTGTTGTAAATTCGCATCGACTGGCGTAGCAGCTAGACAAAAATTGCCTCTTGTTTCAGAAGAACACAACGCTTAAATTCAATATTTGTTTGCTTGTGTATTGCGCTTGGTAGGTACGAGTATATTTGCCAATTAAATTGTAATTGTTTTCACTCTTGTTAATTTTTGGCTAAATTGAAAACCAAAGTTCGTGATATGGAAAGCAATGTATCAAATATTGAAAAGACTTTGTCCGAATGTTGTGCAAGGCCTGCCCAGTGTCTGATTTACAATTAATGAATATGTATCTAGGCAAATTTATTTTTTAAGCCAAGCCATGGCAACACCTAGCAGACAGAGATGAATGGTGGTGGAGAAGCAGTGGGAAAGGGATAAAAGCTGTTAGGCCTCAGTGAAAGACAGTTGGCAAGAGGCCTGCCAAAAATATGGGTCATGTTTGCCATGGCGTAATGTGTAGAATGATTGCAACTTTAAAAAGCAAACAAACAGCGCAATGACCACCCACCGAGTGGGCGAAAGAACAAACAATGCAAACAACAAACTGACAGTATGAGGCACAGCACTGAGGCAGAGGCAACTACAAGTGAAACTGCATCTGAGGCAGTGGCAGAAGCACATTCTCTGGCAAACAAACAACACGAACCGTCCATACAAATGGCAGAGTCTGAAATTAGGGCTGTTGCTGAGTAATATGTGCAATAAAACGGCTAAATTTTTTACAAAGTCGTAGCTTATATTTACGAAAGAGATAACTTATTAATAAATTAAGAATATTAAGTAAAATTCAATTCAATGGTCAATTAAGTGGCTTTCTGCAATTGCATTTAATATATATTTATTAAGAAATAATGTTTCATTACATCATTACATCTGTTAATACCTAACTTAGCTTTTTTATAGCTTAACGGACAGCACTGAACCATGATAATGTTGCTGGGGTACATGCATCATGCAACATGCATGCAGTCAGCAGTTGGCAGTCGGCAGTCAGAGTTGCAGCTGAGTTGAGATATCGACTAAAGCAACAACAGCAAAAACAGCAACAGCTAAAGGAATCGCAAAAAAATACCTCTGCACTTACAACGTGGCACTTATAGAGGCTGTTGTTGTTGTTGCAGCTACTGCAGCTCAGTCTCAGCCGTTTTTATGTGCCTCAGTTGTTGCTATTGCTGCTGTTGTAGTTACAATTGCCGCTGATTGTAAAAGTATCTGGTATCTGCAAATGGTTGCAGCAATGCTGCAAATTGCAGGGCTGCAACCTATCACATCTGCCGATTGTTATTAAATTAAGCATTGCCTTTTACTTTCCCGTGAATGTCGAAATAATTTACTTTCCAAATTCAATTATTGTAAAAAAAAAGTATTACAGAATATGATATAAATACTATTAAATAATACTTCGCAAACTTCTGGGTAATGTTGTAATATTTCAACAGCAAATAAGAAATCGTTCGATCTTTTCAAACTATAGCTATATTCTAAAACATGCAGTCTTATTAACAGATATATATTTTTCCCATTATTGTCTATGTATTTTAGGCCTAATCATTAGTTGTATGATTAGTTGTATAAATGAGCTGTTTACAGCTATTTCAATTCTCCTTATATAAGAGATGTGTGAAGATGTAGCCCTGGTTGGCCAACAGCTTTTGTCGATGGCTGATTACAAAAGTATCTTTAGGAAAAGGAGCAGAGAAGATCATCATTGACATGCAACTGGAAGGTATCTGCCTGGTTTTCTACCTGTCTGATGGCTGCACCCACCATCCAACTATCCACTCAAGCAGTCAACACTCTGGTCTACGTCTGGGATATTATTGTAGAGCGAAGGAGAGGGAATAAGGTAACGTCAAGCGGCAATAAAAGCCGTAAGAGTAAGCCGCTTTCATTGCAACGGGAACCTGGAAAACGGGCAATGGGAAAATGGGAAAAAGGCCAACGAGAATGGGGTAATGACAGTCGCTTGAATATGGTTGATTTAGTTAATAGCAAACAAGTACACACACATTGACAGTTGCGAAAGAGAGTCACTCTTAAAAGTACCTACAAGTAACAAGTACTTTCATTAACCAGCTACTTAGTCTCGAGTGGAGTCAATGACCACGTGAATTCTGAGTTAACATTTGGCCTGGCAGCTGAGGATTTAATTGGAAATCCTTAAGCTTTTGATGAGTTACTGGTAATTGATTTGTAACAACAGTTGTAAGCCAGTTTGATAAAAATATACCTTGTGTAAATATGCTGGAAGGTATATTTATTGACTTACGTCTCAGATGAATTGCATAAGGTTTCGTTCCTCTCTTAGTGGCACATTTGCAGGGTGTATAACAGCAACTCGTTAACAGACGGAATAACTGCGCTTTTGCGGCAACTGCTTTTGCTGCTCTTACTTTTGCTCTTACTCTGCTCAAAGCGATTCCCTGATTAAATTGCTGAAGGCGGAAAACATCAACAGCCGCCACAGCATCGAAATAGCGCATACACTCCAGCTATATAAGTGGTAGGAAAAACCCTTTTAGCCCAGATTGAAAAACTCGAAATTAGTTTTCATTTATGTTCCTGCCTGTTCCAGCAACAGAGTTTGAACTGTGCCAGCAGTTAATTTTTAATGCCTCGCATCTAAAACTGTTGCTTGCCATGTTATTATGCGTGTTGATGCTCAAGGCATTAACAGCCACTTCTGGAACAACTACAACCACGCCGCCAACAAAAAGAGTGGTCAGGGGTGGTCAGTAACCAGCAAAGTTGAGCTCTATACATTGTATCCTGGCTAAATACTAATGCATAAACATAACATCAATTTTAAATGGGATGCAGCTGTGTTAGCCGTGTTTCACATATTCCAAACAATGAAATCATCAACAAATCGCAAAGTTTTTCTTATAGAAAAGTTATACCAGTCTCAAGTTTTATTTTGTTTAGTTTTATAAACGTTCTCCATACAAATTTGATCAATTCAAGTATAAAATAAAACTTTGTACAATATGCAGTGTTTTAGTAGTAAAGGCCGTAGATAAAAGTTGTTGGAACATGAATACAATCGCAATTGCAATCACAATCACAAGTGCAAGTCCGTTTGCTCGATTCAATCGATTTCCGTTTAGCAAAAGAAAAGAGAACAACTAAAAAGTTCCCTGCCGATTGATAGTTTTTTTCTGTTTCTGTTTGCTTTGGTTAACTTGTTGTTGTTCTATGTTATTGTTTGTTATTCTTTGCACTTTCACTTCAACATTTGTACATTTTGCCACCGTCGTTTTGATTGTTTTGTTGTCCTGCAAATTATTGCATTGACCTAGTAAGAGTCAAGTCTAAGCGCGTTATTTGTTCTATTCTGTAATAACAGGATCTGACATGAAAAAAATGCAGTTTTGTATACTAGAAAAAGTGGTTTAATCATACCAAAGGATCTACTCTAATCTCACAATAAGACTAATAAAAGAGAACGGAGAGCATTCCCATTAACATTGATTTAATATAACTACCGATAACTAACTAAAAAGGTAACTGGAAAGAACAGTTAATTTTTTGTAGGGTGTCTCAACTGCCTAACTTTAAAGTGCGTACTGCTTTTCATTTTGCGGAGTGTGATTTTTTGTTTAAATTTTATGCAGCAATTTCATTGCGATTCTTAAGTACTGCTATAAATCAGCAGCAAATAAGTGGAATTCAAATTGGTCTCATGGTCACATCACAATAGCAAACTGCTTCAGAAATATCGTGAACGAGAGGATGGCACATGTGCCAACAGTTGTGGTAAATAATTCACTTTTTATTTGCAGTCAAAATGAACTTCACCTGACTGGAAGGGTAATCAAGGGCAGACCCAGTATAATAAAAAAGCATATTATTATTGTTTTTTGATTTATGATTAAGTTTAAATTGGAGCTGGCCATCAATAACTTTGGGTGAAACTAATGACGTCTGTTCAGATGTTTAAAGATGATAAGCTTTGTAGGAGGCTTCAAAATATTTCAGCTTTAATAAAGTAAAATTCATTTTCAAGTCCAGGCAATACCCTTTTAGGGTATGCTCTTTGTTTTTATGATTGATTCTAATTCAATGAGATATATGCAGTCGGACCTAAAAATCGAATTGCTCGAACAAATTGGCAACAATTTAAAGTCTGACCACAGGCGTTACCATTTTATATTTGTAGACTGGCCAGCGGTTAGTTCAAAAAACTTTTTTATAGAACAACAAAAAGTGTAGAATAAAACGTAAATGGTAAAAAATTTCGGTTGAGGCGTTGCAATTATTAAAGGCCACACACGATGAAACAGAAAAAGCAAAACAACAGTACATTGGCATGGCGACACCACAGCAAAAACAACAGCAGCAACATGAAACATTCAATTTGAGGAGCAACTCAGACAACAACCACAAAACCATTAAAAAAATTATGTTTGCGTTGGCGAAGATTAAATACTCTTGCATTTCAATCTATTTATATGAATAGTTCTAAATACATTCTACTGAATAAATAAACATTACCTTAAAAGACATTATAATTAATAATTATTTGTTTGGATCGCTGCAGTTTCCATTTAGACAGCTGCTTAAGAAGATGATAAGAATAATACCGAATTTGATCAAATTAAATCTACGTCCTTATCAGGAGTGTGCAAACTGCCTTCATAGCATTACATATTCCTTAACAAACTAATAGTACACTACGGCAGGGTGTGAAAAAATAGAAGGCGTATCCAACGGCCGCTTGCAACTGAAGGCACATAAATTATGGGCGTGTCGTGCAGAAAGACACACATACAAACACCAGCAAATACTGGAAGCAGTTTGCGGTGTGTCTTTGTGTATTTATATATATGTATGTGTATGTTTCTAAATATTTTTTTGTTGCCGCTGCCACTTTTAGCTCTGCGGTGGGCCAAGTAAATCTTCAATGTTGTTGCACAAGCGATAAGGCAAGATAAATGAGGCTTTAATGCAAAATAAATTAAGCACTTGTCGTGTGTATTATGTGACGCCACCAATGGGCGCTTCTTTTGACTTCACTCAACTTCACTCGACACCCAGTTTCAACCTCCTGAGACCCCGTGGACCCCATCGTGAGGCATGCCAAGAATGACATTTGATTATCACGCGGTTTTGGCGCGTCTTTGGCAGCGTGCGATACGCGCTCTCGAACCAAGTTACATAAATCAACGACAGCGTTGACATCGCACTCATCGTGGATGGCATAACAATGTCAGTTCGACTTTAATTAAACTACACTTAGAATAGTCTATTGCCGGTATTCTTTTTCGGCCGTGTCAGTTCAAGACAAACCGTGTCTGAGTCACAAAAAGGGACGCTATAAATTTTTGTACACTTATTCGTTTTATGTCCGTCCGTTTCATGCCTCCATTTTAAAGAGAAATGAAAATGGACTACGAAGTACTTAATTTCAACTCTCTGTTCTTTTTTTGAACTTTAAAACTTCTTAAAAGTAAAGATATTTGTAGCTCTGTAGGGTATTTGCATTTGTTCCGTGAGTGTTTCATATCGTGCACCATTTATGTACAGACTGGTAACAAACTGAAAAAAGAGAAATGCAGTTGGTACAAAATGCAAAAGATCAGCTTAAAAATTCTCAACCAATCTTTAAGCTTGTATTTCAATTAATTTAAAACTCTTAATAGTTTGCGCCTTTTTATGTCGAACCGAGTACTTTTTGAATTCGCCCAGTTCTATTTATTTTATGATATTGAATCAACTGGTAATACCAACTGTTTCTTAAATCTATATTTATGCATTCATTCTATGTGAATATTTTTCCAGCAAAGCTTAAAGCAATGCAAAGAAAAATGCTTGCAATGTTTGCGTGTTGCATGCGATTATTTTTAAATATGTTAAATGAAGTTGAAGTCGACCAGAGTTGCAGGATTTATCAGCCCCAAATAACACTCGATTGGTTAAATAAAGTAGCTTAAAATAGCTTTTAATTAAAGAAAATGTTTGAAATGTTTTTTTTTAATGTGTTATAAAAATGCTGGTTACTTCAATAACAAGAGTGATTTAGAAATGTTTAATATTATATATGTATATATAAATATTATAAAACAAAATCTTTACCAACTTATTCTACTTCTTTCGTTTTTTTAATATTTTATAAAACAAAAACTAAATCGTTTAGGAGATAAATAAGTTGTTGTTTATGAAATTAATTAATATTTACAAAAAATACCTTGTAACATACATTTTATTGAAATCAGTTTGTTGGAAATTCTGTCAGTTGACCAAAATTTAGATGCAATGTTCAAAATTAATTGAATGCCAAAGTGTAATTAATTTGCACGCATTTATCATTCATCTGGCCATGACCTGTCTGCCAATGCCAGTTGAACTGTGCTATTCTAGTAATTTATGATTATGCTGTGTGATGCTGAGCATAGTATTTAAAGGGATATTGAGTTGTGACACAATATCAAAACTGTTTTGAGTACTGGTCGACTGTTTTCAACTACATCGATACGCACTTAGGGACACTTGTGGTTTCAGCGATGAAAGACTGAGAGAAATGTTACCACAGTCTTCATATCAATAGCAAGGGACAGGGACTCGTATGATGTGCCAACTGTCTGTCTGACAGAGAACGTCTCTCTGTCTATCAGTCTCACTACTGGTTGCTGCTTACGACCTCAATTACATGCGCAAATAAACTGCAACAAACATTTGCTTAGAACTCACCGCTTCTGTACGCAAAGCAGAGCAGCACACACATGAGGCCACAGAGCCAGCTCCGCTTTTGTAATATTGTGCCAACAAAATCTTGCCTTACACCCACAGCCACACGCACACACACACACACACTAATCCACACCCCTCTCTCTGTTCTATCTACTTGTATTTGTTTGCGTGTTTTGGCATTATAATTTCAATGCAAATGTCCTTGTCACATTTGGGGAATTCATGTGAAAGTTTGCCTATGCCCGTGCTTCCATCAAAGCAATTCTACTCTTAGTATGAGTTTTGAAAAACGAAATACACAATTCTGCTTAATTTGCACAGTTTTCGAATTAAGAATTGTTTTGTATTTAAAATTAAAAACTATTTTTAAGTAAATAAAATTAAAACGTATAGTTAGATTAGTAGTTTGGTTGGCTTTAGGTCCACTTCAGGCACTATTCGAAATAACTTCCATAGTGCTTTACAATTTTGTTTCATTCAATTTTTATAGAGCGGTGACCTTGTTCAAAAAAACCTGTTATTCAACCGCAAACTTTGTTTCTAATGAGTCTAAAATTTGACCCTGTCGTATGTTGCTTGTGGTTATAATGCCTAGGGTTGTTTCATGTTTGAGTTACGTCTAATTGCAGTCATGCAAAATGGTAACAATTTTTGCAGCCAGGCAACAGGGCATCGATGGCATGGCTCGTAAATCTTCATAAGTCGCTGGGTTCGGGTTTTGGTAACATACTAAAGTAACGTGGTATTTATTCCATATATTCAGGCAGAGCGGCTCTAAGTAATAAAAGCAACTCAAATCCAAAACCAAAAACGCGACCAAAGGCTTGAAGCGAAAGCTAGAACTACAAAACAACCTGACTCACACTACTTATGGTTTATTTTGCCGCGTCTACAATGTGGTATAGCATACTTTTGGGGTTTCACTTTAATGACTCCTTCCAAGGAAGAAACGATGCTGCATCGCCATTTTTCGTTTTTTATTTTTTGCAATACTCTCTTCGTTGTAGTGGTAGTAGGCAATGAACCGCCTTGGCCTGGCCAAGTTTTCAGTTTTCCGTTTTCAGTCGGCTTTTGAGTCTAGCGCGCATTCGAAATGAGCTCACGTGCTCAACACAAGCAACAAACACGAAGACCAAAATTTCACCTCCTCCTACTGCGAATACAATTTCACAGGAAAACGATTTTCAAATGGGGTCCCAGGTTTCCCACTGACCTCTTCTCCCATTTCCCATCTGTGCATTTGAACGTTGAAAGATGCAAATTTACTACGCTCCAAAATGCTCCGACAGTTGGAATAAATATTAAAGTGAAAAACTTTCCCTCTCCTTTCGATCCCTCTTTCTCTCTGCCTTACCTATTACTGTGTCTTTTTGCTCTATTATGATAGTGTGTACTCGCCTTAGGTCAGTTTGGTGGCCAGTTCTTTTAGTTTTGAAATTCAGCTCGTTTTCGGTTTCTTTGCTTGGTAAAATTCAACGTTTGCATAAGGTTTATAGAAACAGTTATGAACCCATAAAACTTGTTCATTCATAAATCATGCACAAAATTATTATCATTATGAAAGTTGCCGTTCGGCATCATCAGGGCGGCTTTCTGGAGCGGGGTGTGCAACATGGGTGGCAAAAGGGTTAAGCTTGTCAGTTAAGTTTCCTTTTCGCCTCGGCGCAAACGTTGACTCTCGTTTTTTTCAATTTTTCATCATCAAATCCAACCCAGCAGTAAAGCTATAAGAAAGGCTTTTCACAAAAGAAAAATGAACGTTGCATAGATTTTAAACGCACAGATTTACTTCTCTCTCACGCTTCCCCTTTTTGCCTTCCTCTTTCGCTTCTTTCTCTTTCTGCTTCTGTGTATGTAGTGAACTTTGATAATTTTACACTTAATTTAATTTAAGTTGTCAGTGTATATATATGTCGTGTGTCTTGGCTTGTCAGTCTTTGCAAAAGCGTGACAAATCCATTGAGACAACCAAACATTTGACTCATTTTACAAGTCAATTAGGTTTTGCCAAGATATCGGGAGGAGTAAGACTTTGAGTTCTTAGCTACAGTGAACAAATAAAAAAGTGTCAGAAAAATATTGAATCTGAAGAGTATACTTGTCTATAAAAGTTTATTTTTAATATTCGTTACGAATGCTTAACTAATCTATAAAATTTAAGCTAGTCCATTGAGCTTGATTTGATCAAATGCATTTATGTTAGAATTCCTACTGAGTGAAATTGTTCGTTGCTTGTGTTTTTCAACGAAACTCTCACTTAATCCTTGTCTCACATCAACTGAATGAAACCACTCACTTTACCGCTTTTTCGCAATCCAAGTTGCAGCTGGTAGCTTTGTAGTCAAGTGCATAAATCGTAAAATGCTCGCGAATTACTTAAAGCAAAGACATGAAGGAAAACTTTTAGAGAAACAAGCTGCAAAAGTTACGCCTTCTATTTCAGAAGCTGCCAATACGCTAACCTCAAACTGGCAAAGAAATGAATGTAGTACAGAAAGATTCATACAGTACTATACACCATTCAATTTGGAAACTACATTCCCTCACAATCATGAGCTATGCAAAATAGCAACAAACAGTTGTGTACGCGGAAATTGAATCTGAAATCTGTTTTTTCCTTGTTGCATTCGCATGCTGCTAACAAAAATACATATTCGTATGTATTCACAACCAATAAACTTGGGAACAACATCAGCAAGCCAGATGTAAAAACTCGAGAGTTAAGCGTTGAGGCCAAAGTTTCCTAAGGAATTTTTTTTTTAGGGCGTGTTTTCTTCTTTTCCCATCAAA
This sequence comes from Drosophila dunni, assembly GCA_018152125.1. Taxonomy (NCBI): domain Eukaryota; kingdom Metazoa; phylum Arthropoda; class Insecta; order Diptera; family Drosophilidae; genus Drosophila; species Drosophila dunni. The sequence continues at coordinate 154,450 of JAECXC010001917.1, forward strand.
AGCTTGACTTTTACTGTTCATTTTTTTGAGCACATGGCAAATTCTTTTAAGAATTGAAACATTTGCAAGTTGTTTATTTTCTTAAGTCGAATATTCAGTTAGTTTTGAACTATTAAATTTTAGAAATACTGGATACTGCTTACTTGACAAGCCCAAAACTCGTAATTAATGAATTTATTTATTTCGCCTGTTGTTCAAGTATGACGATGAATATTTATTCAGCAATTACTTAGTTGGAGTACGCCGGTGAAGTCTGCTCTGTGGCACTTAACTTTAAAATATTTGCCGGTGATTCAAAATTGTTATTTTATAATTCAAAAATTCCTACTAAATTATTTTGAGAAATTCTTTTACCTCTTAAATTGCATCTAAAGCTTCAGTCGAAGGATTCCACGCTCCGTTCCCAATTTGTATAAATTATTTTCAAACGTTTCAATTGCAACAGGGCTAAAGCATCGCTGCTAGGTTGGCCTCCTTCTTGTTTATGGTATTTTGGTATATTGGTAAAAAATGGAAGGAAAATAATATAAAATGAAATGTAAAATGCCAAAACTCCTTTTGTTTATTTTCGATTTATATTTTTCGTTCTGTTGTAAAGCAGCAAATGATATCAAAACATTATCATGTTAATAGTAACAAGAAAAAACGGTTATCTTCGGCTCGCCGAAGATTAAATACCCTTGCAGTCATGAATATTGCATTAATTTGATTTTTTTAACCAATTATTTCTATGCTAGTTATATGATATGGTAGTCCGATTTGAAATTTGGTCAACAGATGGGGGACAATGAGAAATACATTCTGCATGAATTTCGTTGAAATCGGTCAATAGACACCGAAAATGTTCATACTAAGCATTTGAACCGATTGTTCCTATGGAAGCTATATGATATAGTGGTCCGATTTGGATGAAATTTGGTCAACAGATGGGGGACAATGAGAAATACATTCTGTGTGAATTTCGTTGAAATCGGTCAATAGACACCGAAAATGTTCATACTAAGCATTTTCAACCGATTGTTCCTATGGAAGCTATATGATATAGTGGTCCGATTTGGATGAAATTTGGTCAACAGATGGGGGACAATGAGAAATACATTCTGTGTGAATTTTGTTGAAATCGGTCAATAGACACCGAAAATGTTCATACTAAGCATTTTCAACCGATTGTTCCTATGGAAGCTATATGATATAGTGGTCCGATTTGGATGAAATTTGATCAACAGTCGAAGAACGATTATAAATGCATATAGCGTGAATTTGGTTGAAATCGGTCAATAGACACCGAAAATGTTCATACATTTCATTTCATTTCATGCACTTCGACCGATTGTTCCTATGGGAGCTATATGATATAGTAGTCCGATCTGTCCGATTTTTACAAATGATCTGCGTGCAGAGAGAATACACATCTGTACCAAGTTTCATTAAGATAGCTTTAAAACTGAGAGACTAGTTCGCATAGAAACAGACGGACAGACGGACAGACGGACATGGCTATATCGACTCGGCTGTTGATGCTGATCAAGAATATATATACTTTATATGGTCGGAAAAGCCTCCTTCAATGCGTTACAAACTTCGTGACAAAAACAATATACCCTCTGCAAGGGTATAAAAATGGATATTGAATAGAGTTGAACAAACATGAGTAAATGCTATTGTCTACAGATTTCCAAGATAACATGTATTACAGTATTATTTAAATAATAGGCATTCAAGCTTAGCTTAGGATTGATCCATTACACACACTTGTCTCAGAATTGGCCAGACGTGTCCCTGTTCTTGTTCTAGCCACATGTCTGTGCGACCATCTTTTGAACTATGTTTAGCTTAAAGTTTTACATGCACACGAAAGAGCTTTCATTTGGATGTCATACAATAATGATTGCGAGAGGAAAAATATGATTTAAAAAAGGTCTCGTCTTATATAACAATGTCTCCGAGCCCACTAAAGCTCTGAGTGAAAAGGGTATTTGCCAATGGGAAATTTACGTCGCTGCCATATGTATTGTTGGCCAGTCTCTCAAGGTTATGTTATGTCGGAGCCCATTGACATTCCATGTTCTTGCCTTTGGACGTTTCAAACGGTTAGATGAATAGTCCTTGAACATGAGTAGGACCAAAAGTGACATTGAATTTGGGGCATGTGGACAGATTGACATGAGCCTTAGAATTCATAACCACAATTATTTACATACACATACCATTTTAAATATCAAAGTTAAATTAAGTTCCTCCTTGCAAACTGTTGATAAAAGTTGAACACTCTTTTCAGCTTAAGTATTTAAAATTATTTTGTTATGTGCAACATTAATATAAATGGTTGTGTCCCTGCAGAATACTAGTATTATCAGCTGGAATTAATAATCGCAGACCTATATAATTCAGTATTATATATGAATAGTATGTATGAATATAAAGGCATGTAGGTTTGCATTTCTGTATGTTTGTCTTTCTGACTGTTTACTGGTCAGGCTTTCTTTCTATCATTCTGTTTCTTTATGAGTAGATAAATGGCATGCTCCACAACAGTTAGATCGAGAATACTCTCGTTGCTCATGCGGTTTTGTTGTTACTCTTACTGTGAGTAAGAACAGTCGATGTTGTTGTTAAACTTGCCATCTGCTCTCTCCGAATGCCAGAGCAAAACACAAAAATAACTGTGCTTATTTCGCATATTTTATGTCTTCTTTGTGTATTTTGCCGTTGCTCTTCCGTAGCTTTATCAAAAATTGTTGTTGTTCTCCTCTTCTATCTATTTGTTGTTGTTCTGCTATACTCTCTATTTGTTGTTGTTCTAGTGGTCGACTCGGTTAGGGGAAATGCAAAGCACAATAACAATATTTCATTACTCGTGATCATTTTCGTGATCTTTTTACAGTTATGCCATTTCTACATTCGTGTTGTGCTGAAGCTTTACAGATTTTATTGATAATTTTGTCTTGCTGTGTACTCACTTCTTTGCCTTTGTTTATTACCCTGCTTGGATATTTACATATGTACATATGAATTAAAGCTCCACAGAGAAGAACTACTTAAATTTGTTAAGGCTTATAAACAAATATATTTGTCATTCAATTTTTAAATATTTACTAAATACCTAATAAGCTGAGCACCCTCTACAGATATTCTTTTTTGCAATAACATTTAGTAGGAACTGCACTGAGTTTTGAGCTTGCGCTTAATCTCAGTCAAATTCAAAGTAAATGAGCCAAAACCATGTCATCGTTTTTGGCGCGCATCTTCCTCGTTTGTTGACATAAGCTGGCCGTGTTTATGTGTGTGAGTATGTGTGTGTTTGCAAATACTTAAAAGAAAAGACAAACCATGTCAATGGCATTTGACACGTGACCCTTTTACACACACTCACCCACTCACCCCAACACACACATTCGTGTCATAGCCATAAACATTTAGCAGAAGCATCATCAGCTCCAAAGAATTTCGTTCGCCGCTATTGTTGTTGTTATTGGTGTACTTGTATGTTGTTGTTGCTATTCTCGCTTGCTAGTTAGGGTCGTTCCAACGTGATTAGATGCGATTGTGTGCGCAATTGAGCGAAATTGATGGCAATGCTATTAAAAGGTATGTCTTGGCCATCACTGACTCGATGTCTCGCTGCATTGGCTTTGCTTCCCCTTTCCTTTCTATTTTCCCCACACTCCTTACCCCATTCACATTTCCTATTTCCATTGCCAGCATCGTCGTTCATAATTAATTTTCTAGTGAATTTACTTTCATGGCATTTAGGTTAGCTGAGTGCGGCCAAGTCAGCTAGTCGAAGGAAGTCAACCCCGTAACAGAACCTTTTCCTCTCTGCATCGCATCAGGGCGTCCTTCCACGACTTGCCTGTTACCAACACGGCAGCTACTGTGGGCACATAAAAGTTGTTTCAGCTGCGGCTTTTATTTTAATTTGAAAACTATTTCCACACCCCCTTACGCCCTTACGGGTTGCTGCTCCACCCCCGCCCTCACTGGTATATGTAGTATGCTCATGCTTATGCTCATTATTTTCGCTTGACTTTAGTTGGATTTTTATTACATAAGTCGCAGCCGCATTGCGTATACGCAGCTTTATACAGCTGCCACAATTTTTATTATAATTTGTATATGGCGTGTTACATTACTTTGTCGTGAATTTATAAGACAGAGAGAGAGAGAGAGAACGACAGAAAGGGCAAGAAGAGAGGGGCAACAATAAATCCGTTATAAATATTAGAACTGCACTGTTTGGTTTAATGGCAACATAATTGTACGCATAGCAGGGTAAGACCCAAATAACTATTTTTGTGATTTATTGGTCAGTCCATTGTTTATTTCGAAAATTGCTATAGGTGAAAATTACATTTTAATAAACTTAATAATAATAAAAACCCCTGGACTGACATTTAACAAATGAATGTTATAAAAGTGTACTAGATTTCAACTCTGTTGCTTAAAAATATTTAATAATTCAAATAAACAACTAATAAAGCTAATTTATGTTTTTGTTAGCTAATTACCAGTAGGAATGTAATATCTACAATTCAGTGAATAAATCTAGCGATAAATGTGTTTTTAATTCACTGCTTTTCAATTAAAATTAAACTGTTTTTTGGGTTTCATATTTTACTGGTAGCAAACTTTAATTAATACCTCAACTTCTTGAATGGATTGAGTTTAGTAATTTGCACGTGCTTTTTGTTAAACATTTTAAATACATTTGGTGCTTCAGTTAAATTTACTGGAATTCAAGTATTTTGCTTTAAAGTATAACCAGGGAAAGACTTGAACTGCTCGTAATATACCAATGTTATCGTGTATGCAAAAATGGACTATAAAAATACATATCTAAATACTTAACGTAGTTAAGCTGGCAAATTATTTGCACGAAAATATTTTTTGGCTTCAAGCTAGGCAACTTCCGGACCAATTCGGCACAATGCGGCTAACATAGTGATAGTTGGCTGTTTGGTTGGCGGTTGGTCGGGCCTTTGGCAATTGGCACTTGGCGTGTGTGGCGCACATTTCGCTTTAGCAGTTCTCCACCTCAGCGAAGGTGTACAGAAAAGAGGCAGGTCGAAAAGGTAAGCAGAAGTTTTCCTCTTTTCATTTGGTGGAATAACGCAATTTGCGTTTTGTTTTGTTTACAACTGAGAAAGGCGTTGGTGGAGCAGCAATTACATTTGATTGGACACTTAAGTATTTTCGTTTTCGGTTTATTTTATTGAAACGTGATTTATGCGGCTCGACTCTGTACAAGGTCAGAAAAGCTGTCATTATAATGTACTAAATTTTTCAAGAGAAAAACCACAAAGTAAGTAAAGTTTTAATCCTCGACATATGTGCTGAAAACAGAATATTTTTTAACTTTTCATGATATCAAGTATAACATATAGTACCTCTATGGTGGAGTCTTTACAAATTCGACAAAGGGTTCAGATTCTTTTCCGTATTTTGCCGAGCAATTTTGGCCTCAAAGAACTGTCTTGCCCCACTTACACCGACCACAGATACATTAATCGCATCTTCTGACGGTACTTTATCAAGTTGACAGCAGTTCTTCGATTTAGATATGGTTTTACGATTTTCTAAAGTCGCTGCATAGGTGAGTAAAAATTTACAAAAACTTAATTTTTGTATACTTTCACCGACAGTTTCAGCCATCAATTCTTTGGCTGCCAAATGAGTTTGTGGCACAGACAGTTTCTCTAAGGCCAATTTCATCTCAGATAGGTCAAGAAAGCCATCATTATTTTCATCACATAGTTTAAATATAGTAAAAGCACCACTTATTTCATCGGGTGAAAGAAATCGTTGATGATATGTTCCTGATCCATTGGGAATGCTCTCTTCGCTGCTGTCCGTTAGCAGTAGAGGACGACTCTCCATCATTACGCACAAAGAGAGACTTTTGGTAGCGTCATCGGGTTCATCGTCATTATCAGTTGTCTTCAGTCTTTTAGTTAAATCCTCAGCCTTTACATCGAGGTCTTTTTTATGGTTTTGTAAGCTCATGTTGGAGCCATGCTCAGCGCGTGTTTTCCATGCCCGGCATAACTTTTTAAATGATGTACAGGAGGGATGGGAAGATTCCTCAGAAATTTCGCACAAATTATCCCGTGAATTGCTCGCACTTGGAAGCTTCTCTATAATGCTATCGCCAATGGCATGTGTTTCTATTTTTGACTTAATGTTCACCTTCTCAGATGAAACAGAAACACGGTCAATTTCTGATTTAGCGGTGAGTTCGGAAGACATTGTCAGTAGGTAAAACAGCAAATTTAGTTTAAAAAGAGATCAGTTCAAATTTGTATATCTAAAAATATTTTTAAAAAATTCATAGTTTGTGTAGTGCAGAATATAAAACATAATGCTTAAGAAATGTGTGTACAAGCAATAAAAAAGTATATTTGACAGTTAAAAGAAAGAAAGTTGATTTTGTAAATTTTTCACAAGGGTATTTGTAGGTCGATGCTAATACTGTTTTATACAATTAATTTGTTTGCAAAATGTTTTAGTTTATCTTGGCTTTCATTTGTGATCCAACCTCAGTCTCAGTCCCTTGGTATTTATCCCAATCAATCCAAGGCGGTCGTCATACCTCCCTCTACTTCACTCTGCTCCATTTTGCGGCTTTCCCTCAACTGCAAATTAATGGCTGTAGAGTGTTTCGTTTTTGGGGACTGTTAACATGCCATGGCCATAAACAGTTAATTAAGCTTTTATTGGTCACTCGCTTTTTTGCGCCATGACATTTCACGTTTTATTTGTCAAACAGGAGGCCAAAAAAGTGACGACCATAAACGGTCAGCCAACCACCCAGAGCAAACCACCGAGCAACGGGATGACCAAATGCCAAGCCGTTCACTTATTTACCTTGCGCCGCAAGGTAGGCAACATTATTTGCACATCTTCCTTCTCTCTTCGCATTCAGCTTGGCTCTCTTTCTCTTTACCCATTCCATCATCGTCCATCTCTCTGGGCTGCTTGCTCTACTGAAGTTGGCTTCACATTTTTGGTCCGCAGTTTATTTATTCGCTCATTTCGTGTGCAAAAATATTTGGTGATAACGAGCCAGCGTACCACAGTGGCTTGTCATGTTTAAACCACATTTATTTGTTGTTGGTTACATGGGCAAAATAAAAAAAAATTCTATATAACTCTGAACATGTAATGTTTGTGCTTGATATGCGATAAGTAAAGGGGTATATTGAGTTGTAAAGAATTTAACCGATTGATCAGTATAACAGACTGATGATTCGCATCGTTTCATATGAAATAATTAAAATCGATAAAGTTTCTAAAGCAAAGTTATTTAAAGAACGGACATTTTAATTATTTTGGTTCAGGTGTATAATAGTTGAGAGTTTCTCTGTAGCGGTCTTACTTATTTGCTTTTTTGTTTGGCCACACGGTCAACAAAAAGTTTGGCGACATTGGCATTTAATTTACATTGCAAAGTTTTGTTTCGTATTGCGAAAGTATCCAGATAATAAAATGCAGAGAACCAGAAACTGGAACTGGGTTAAGCCAAACTGGGTAGCAACAGAGGGCTGTGAAAAAAAAAAACAAAATAAAGGCCAGGCTAAAGGACAACACAAAACATCGATAAGATAAAAAAAAGGCAAAAGCGAAAACCCAAATAGCTACAAAAAATCCAATCCTTTCTTAGGAAAAAGAAATGGATCAGCGGGGCTGTAGATGTGTAAGATGCTGAGAAAGTTAGGCAAGTCCTTAATCAGTGGACCATTTTAGCACATTCACAAAGCTTTCACAAATTGTATTCCTAAAATGAATTCTAAGTTATTATCAAAATAGTTACGTGAAGAAAGGGAGCATAGCAAGTTTCATATACAATTGTGGCGCTTAAAGCCTTACATTGCAGTACGGGTTTATTTTAATATACCAAGCCGCCTACTTTTTGGACAAACAGTAAGTTTTTTGTTATCCCCAAAAGTGTCAAAACAACTTGCAGCCTCTGTTGCAGTGGGTGTGCCCAAGAAAGAAAGTGTAAGTTTCTCATTTCGTAAAGAGGCCATAGAAAAAAAGGTGAAGAGAGGGTGTACTGGAGAGAAGAGAAGAAGCAATTGGCTGAATGCCAGAGAGGCAATACTTATATGCACTTCATAAATAAAACAAACAAATAAAAAATGCAACTGAAATTGAAAGGCAAGCCGACGCCGACAAAAACTTGCTGCATAAATTGCAGAAGGCGTATTGAAAAATATATAAACTACGAAAAAGTGCCCGGTGATCATAATTAATGATCCTTTGTGTGCTAAAGGCAAAGACAGCAAAATTTTCTTAGCACTTTTTTGGGCTATCGATTTAAAACAACAATAAATCTCAATATAACTCAAGTGGACGTTACAGTCCAAACTTTGACATTTGATGGAAGGATTTGCCTGTTGCCACACAGCACCACACAAACACACACATACACACACACACATAAACCTCTCCGCAGGCATCGTTTGTCATGTCGCACGTAAGCTCAATAATTTTTTTTTTCCTTTGGCTTAAAAATGCGGCAAAGACCCGAAGGAGCTTAAAGTAAGAGGCAAAGGCTTGACCGATGCCCTGCCTTTAGTTTAAATGTGTATATATACATATATATTATTTTGCAGACCCAAATTGATTACTCAGAATATTTCTAACGACTTCTGGGTCTTTGCCTTTCTTTCATACACAAACAGAGCTTTTTTCTCTTGTCTTGCCTGTTTCTGTTCATTGTGTTGCTGCCTTGGGGTTCCCCACTTTCATATATTTTTCATTTTACGGACCTTTGGGATTTTGCTTAATTGAAACCTTAAATGTTTTTACATTGCGTTTTCATTCAGCACAAAAGAAATCACAACAAACACACGCACTTTGAGTAAACAAACTTAAACACAAGCATAGATACAAAGTAAAAATGTAGCAGCAGTTGCTAGAAAAACTAAAAAATCATTTAAAAATGAAATTTAAACAATGACAACCTTTAAGTTATTTTTTCGAAAAGTAAACGTTTTTTTATTGGGAGAATCTATGCAAATGCAAACTAACTTTTTTGAAAACTGACGAGTTTTTGTCAAGTTCTAACTAAAAAACAATCAAATATCAAAAGTAATTTAATATTGACAATATTTTCATTGGGTCTTTAAACGTTTTCTTTCATGTCATTATGTATAGCTTTTTGTCTTAAAAATCACTAAATTTATGTTAGTTATCCAACTGAAATTCTAACTAAAATTTAAACAATTGTTTAAACTCTTTCACACACTCATTAACTAAGCATACACCCATAGAGATAAACAAACAAATGGACATACATTTTCTATTTGTTGTGCTGAATTTCTGCTGTATTCTCTTCTTAATTACGATGTCAGTTTGTAAAAGTGGATTGTTTTGAGTATAAATAGAAAAATAAGAGTTCCAGGATTTGTGTTACAGTGACAAAAGGAAAAACAGAGTCGACAATTAAGCAATAGTTTGATTTTATTGAAAATGTATTGACAATGGCACTTCTTGTGAAAAAATGACACCATAATATCATTTTATGTTGCGCGCCATTCCAAATTGATTTTGTGGACATGTAATTTTACTTTTAATTTTAGCCCTGAAATTAACTTTGCTTTTTGCATCATCGCTACGAATTGTCTATCGTAAATTGGGCAAGCGTTGTACACTTTATCTATTCTAAATATAAACTGTTATTGGAAATATTCTTAAACATTAAAAAGTTTTTTTTGGAAAAATTTAAAACAAAATATACCTTAATATTTAAGAATTTTGTATGCTCAACATGAGCAATTGTTGTATGTTGTAAAATTTATTTTCCTCTTTTTGGCAATTAAAATGCGCGATGAACGTAGCGATTTGTATACATATATTATAAAAAATGACGCTTGACATTTGGGAGAGCATTAAAGCAATAATTTCACATTAAACACAGGCGTGACTCTCACAACCAAGCCAAGTTGTAAGAAGCCAGAAGGCATCTGCTTGGGGCGCCACTTGGACGCACGCGTTGCCAATTGCTATGAAAGAGATGGCCGTTTTTGAAGCGATGTTCAGAAATGCGATATCTAAAATAATTCAAGGAAATTTTGTGATAGATTTTTATAGCAATAGATCGGATTCTTTTACACATGGGATCAGAGCGTAAAATATTCTAAAATTCTGCTTTAAATATCTGCAAATTTATATATATTTTCTTCATAATTTTTTCCAAAACTTTTTTTTGGCTTGTCCACCTCTAGCTGAAGACGAAGATGGAGCTGAAGTTGTGTTGTTTGTGTTGTCTTCGCAGGCAGTACAAACATTAATAAGCCAATTGACGTTTTGTTAACCCACCAAACGATGCGATGGCAGTTCGTCCTACTCGTCCTACTCATACGTTGACCACTCTGGATTTCTCCGGGCGCACACATGCGTGTCCCGTGTTTCGTGTCCCTTGTCCCGTATGCCGCACCCAGCATCCCGAATCACAGGGTGTTTTGACGTCTGCTTGGCTAACATTTATCCCGGCAGGCGATGGAGCTAATTGCAATTTATGTACGCAATAAAACATTGGCGAAACTGGTTGCTCGTTTCGACAACTTGGAAGATGTGGGACAGAGGACAAAGGGACTAAAGCAACGATTCACATTCGTTACGGCTTTTGGTTATAAATTTATGAAAAAAGATTGCAAGTGACTGGGGAATTGAGACAGTTACTTATTTTTCAGGAAGCTGGACAGCGTTCTGTGGCTTTATTAATAAAATCGTCCCCCGCAACGAGCAAAAAAGAAAAGTCCAACTGCGTCGAGCAAATAATCACAAAAATTTCACTTTACTTTGTTTGTTTACCCAATTCTTGCTGATTGAATTAACTGGAATTTAATTTGTTAGCAGCATTGCAGTACTTTTCACATATAGAGCATTACGTCAATAAAACGAAATACCAACAAGTGCTATACATGTATATTATATACTTACAGTCTGTGAAAGTATCTGGTATATGGCGGAACAGAAGCGCACTGAAGCACATTTAAGTAATGCAAAATTTAACTGCCGCAATCGTTACGCCCAAAAGCGCTAAATGTAATCTGCTTAGCAATTCGAAAATTCTTCGACCAGGCGAAACAGGTGAGCAAATCCGTCGGTTTTTACCAAGACGAATATCACATGTTCTTACTTAATAAATTACATTATTTTATTTTTTATATTTCGCAAAACTAACATTAAAATAACAGCATCTATAATATTGTCAAATATAGTGGTTCCTATATGATCGTTTAATAGAGACCTTTTCTAAGCTCAGAGCCGATGTTAAGCGCTGCAGCTTAGGACACTGTAAAGTCTCGTCTGCGCGATTCGATGGTGCGACTGTTGCTGTTCTTGTTGTTATTGTTGCTGCAGTTGAGGAGATTGCCGTGCACAATTTTGGCTAAAAGCTTTCACTAGTCAATTGGCGATGAAAACAAATGCGCAGTCGATGGCTTCGTGTGTTCTCGCAACACGTTTCGTCTGATAGTCGCATGAATGCTCGACTATCACCCACTCCTAACCCCGCCATCACCTTTTAAACTCTTCTTTCTCTCTCTCGTTTTCACAGTCACTCTTTGGATCACTCTGTGCAACGTTGTGTGTTTTTTTCTAACTTGGTCAAAACTCGTGCTATTAGCAATAACCAAAAACAACGGCTGAATAAAGGTATAGGGTGAAGAGAAGAATAAAAGAGAGAGTAAAGGAGGGCGCAAAGCACTTAACGCTGTGTGAGTTGAGCTAATTGAAAACTACTTGCCAGTTCTGGTACACTTTGACCGAGAACTACAAACAAAACTGGCAACAAAGCGGCTAAGGAAGCCGCACATTACTCATACGCAGAATAGGCTACGAGCACATATAAGCCGTGCTGTTGTTCCTGCTTTTGCTGATGCTACAATTGTGGCTTGCCGGCTGGTTGATTTTCTTTCCTCTCGACTTGATTTTATTCAGTTGTTTTGTGGCCCAGGCACGTCTAACCATTTTGCTTTTTTCGCCATTAATGCCATCACAGGGCTCAGTGTGTTTGTATGAATACATTTTGTTTTAAGCTGTCGCAGAGTTGTTGGCCAGTGTACGTGATGACGCAAACCAGTGCAAAATAGACGAGGAGAATGCAGGTGGAATTAAGAATGGGAGAAGAGCGGATGGTGGACAAAGAGGAGCGAGAAGAGAGCAAAAGTTGTCGTCCTACTGCTTCCAGTGGCACATTGAACTCTATTATTGCGTGCCAATCAACTTTACTTAAAAGCACTATGCAAATAATACAAGTACTTTGCTTCACTATAAGGTGACTTATTTAAGTGGGCTCTTTATTGAGCTGAGTGGGTGGCAGAGGCGGTGAAAAGGCGATAAAAAGGGGACTAGTAAGCAAGAACAACTTCGCTGCATTTGAATTGTTTTCTTTTGGAGCTCGACGTATGCACTGAGAGTTATATCAGAAATTCATATGCCCTTCCTCGCTACTTAGAAAAATGAACCGCGTAAGCAAGGTGCTCTGTTCACTCTTCTCGCTTTTCCGGATTGCAGCTGCCATGATTTAGAATTAATAAAGGCAACGTTGCACTTTGCTTGCAGTCAAGTAGTGTTGTGTGCATTCTTCTGGCCTGCAGTTGGCTTCACATCTTTTGGTTGTTTTTTGCCAATGCTTTCCTCCCAGTTGTCCGTAGTTTCCCCAAGTTGCACAGTTGCATGGTAACTGGCATTGTTTCAGTGCGCAACATATAAATGTGTTGCATACATTTCAGCGCTAGATTTATGTTCCAGTCCAACTTCACCGGCATATGCCTTCCCTTTCTTACTCCCGTTAACGCTCTCTTTCTTTCCACCTGTTCTTTTTTCTCTTCCGTTTTTTCTGCATTTCTTTTATGCAAAGTGCAGCAAATGTCTCTGACTATATATGTGTGTGTGTAGATTTTATGTGCAAATCGCTTGGTTTGTTGTTGTTTTTATGCGGCATTTGTGTCAAGTACACGACGCAGATTAAAGGGCATAGGACTGGAAGATTGCAGAAAGCACAGGGACCGATTCCACATAGCATTAACGAGAAGGAAAGAGGAAGAAAAAGGGGTAGTTTCAGCTAAGATACAGGTGAACAAGGGCCGAGCAGCGTAAATCGAATGAAATTGAAACATAACGTTTATTACCTGTACCCAGGTGGCTGTCTCTGAACTTTCTCCAATTCCCTCGTTCTCGCTCCTTCACCTACTTCTTCTTTTTCTATAATTATATTTGCCCCATTGCATGTTGACATTTGTTTCATATGTGTACAAAGGTTACCTACACCGCCTTACATATGTTATTTGATAGCTTTTTGACATTTGTCATCACTTGAAGCTGATTATATATAATTTCTTGCTTTGTGGTCATATCATGTAATTTGTATTTTTTAACACTTTGTAATCTGATTTTCAGTTGATATGCCATTTTATAAAATAATACAGTTTTTCAATGGTAAGAACATTTAATTTATAGCATTATATCAATCGATTGCATAGGGAAAACATGAAATGTTATAGATTCTCAGTCTAAGCTAGATTTTATTTTGGCAGCTACAAAATTGATCCAAAAAACTTATTTCGAAATCAGCCTAATTTGACTTTAAATGTATTTGGAGTTATGCAATAATACATATTTACACTGAATTATGCATCACGTGACGTGACATTTGCTTAACAGAGCTGCTAAGTAAAGTCGCCTCAGTCAAAACTGTGAGGAAGCTAAATAAATGCCAGTCTGCAATTTTACACTAAATTGCATCAAGGTGTAAAGTCAAGCTGTTGGCAGTTCAAGTTGTTGTTGTTGCTACTGCAGTTAGAGAACAACTAAGAGAATCGAGAAGAGAAAGTCAGCATGGAGTCACCTCGCGATGGGGCAACTTGACTTGAAAATTGGTGCATGTGTTGCAAGCCGTTGCCTTTGAGCACAGCACGCGCATTTTCCAAACGGATGTGGGCAAAAAAGCAACTTCACTCAGCTGTAAACCCTTTTCACTACCCAATTGCATAAGTGTACGTGTGTGCGTGCGCCTGAGTGATGGTAAGCCTTTTATATGCAAGTGAAACCTTTATATGAGATATATACTATATAAATAAAGGCTCGCATGAGCGGAACTAAAAGAAAGACAGAGAAAATTGCAAATAAACTTGAGCTTAAAGTATTTTTCATATGACCTCACTAATGTTGCCAACATGCTGTCTCATCTCTCTCTCTCTCTCTCTCTCTCTGTCTCTACTCTACTTTACCACAAGATGTGCCATTTATCACAGTGACTTTAGAGAATCATAGTCGACTTTTTTGCATTGTCCTTTGCCCGGGACGGAGCTCATAATTAAATTCAAATACTTGTAACATTTTCGCACGCTTATGACGCGAAATTTATGAATGAAATACTCGTCCTGCTATCTAAAGGGATCTACTCTCCATTTTTCTCGCTCTGTCTCTATCTTTGCCTCCCTCTGTGTCTCTGTCGTTTTCATTTGTGTGCTGGTTGTATTGCCTTAACTGTGTCTAGCGCCACCTGCAGTCCGTGTGCCACACACAGCAGGGGTTTAAAATTAATAATGTTGAAACGGTATCGTAAAGCTCAAAATTTCTATGCATGGCATTTTTCAGCTTTAACATATAGTCAAATATCCAAGAGTTTTCACACACTGTCTTGGAATTTTTGTTAGCTTGATTAGTTGGCTGTCAGGTGAGCTTGCTAAATGTGGAACGAGAACACGCCTTTATGGGGAACCTCAACTTCGACTTTTATAAGGTACTCGAAATACGAAAACCTTTCTTGAACTATTTTTAAAAAAGACACGCTATGATAAATTCTTCTACGCATATAAGGTACTCGAAATACGAAAACCTTTCTTGAACTATTTTTAAAAAAGACACGCTATGATAAATTCTTCTACGCATATGGAAACAATCCTGATCTATTTCTAAAATATTCTCAAAGAATTCTAGACGCAAAATGTGCTGCGCACCGCTTTTAAAAGTTCCGCACCCTCAGAAAGTTGAACTGAGTCAAACAAGTTCGGCTTGTTTCTTATAACTAAGGCAATTGTCAATTTAAATTGAATGTCCAAGTTGAAAAACAACTTTACAATGCGTCTTTCATGATCAGCTACAGCTACATTTTTTATTTCAGATTTTTCGATTTTTCCACTTTTTTCCATCCTTTATACCTTTCACGCACATTTGACACAAGTCACGCGTAGTTTTTAATTAAAAAACTTTACGTGCAATTATTTTTCCACACACCATGGCACCTTTCATTGAACTGCAATAAAAATGTACTTTTCTCATTGGACATTTTTCAAGCACAGTACCGATTTTCGTCGTTTGCAATGCATTTATATTTTTTGTTGTTAACTGTGCCATTTTTCCTTTGAAATTAATCTTATAAACGAATAAGTTACACCATTGCGTATACGCAATAGTGTCTTGTATGTCAACACAATGTCATCAAGTCGCTGGTGCTTCGACATCGACATCGACGGCTGCGTTTGTTACTGTGGTTGTTGTTGCTTTCTTATTGATGTTGCCACTGAAAATTGGCTCAAAGTAAAAAACGCGCAAACAACTTTTGCAAAACACTCGAGAAACATTTCAAAAGAGAACGAGAAAATTGTACGCCGAGCAAGGGAATGGAACTCGAGCTAAGTCTTCTTCTTTGCAATTGTTGAGATGTTTGGACTGCTTGCAAATGCTGTAAGTATTATAGAAATGATGTAATAGTCTATGCTCCGTACTGTGCTGCTTTTAAAAATGTTTTCTGAGTTTTAATTTTTAATTTAAGCTTTAATTTGGCTTAAAATAGATTATTTAACCCGTTCACCATCCCAGTTAAAAAACTATAGGGTGACTTCTAGCCATCATTTGAAAACTGGTTGGCTTTTGAAATCCTTTTTTGCTGCTTTGATTTGCATGTCGATTGTGGAATGACAAACGAACATAGTAATCGACTGAAACTGAATCATCTGATTCACTGATTAAACACGGCTATGGACCGATATCAGTTTTAACCCTTTGGTGCCCGTCAGCATAGCGTCAAGCTGTTGAAGCATGAAATTTTTCATACCTAATGAAGTGTAAAGGTTTATCGTTTGAGCAAAACGCAGGCAACGCCATTTGCTGTTGTTTTCCTTGTTGTTGTTGTTGCTATTGGGTAAGTTTCCTTCTTGTTGTTATCGGTCTAGCTCTTCTATAGCATGTTGAGCCACATACGTACATACACATATTTTTTTGTTGGCCCCTTTTATTATTATTGTTTTGAGCTACGTATTATTTAGCTTTTGCTTTCATTTCATGCCATATTTCAGTGGCCTATATGATGTTTTTGGGCTTTGTTACGCTTGCACAGTTTATTATTACTTGTTTCGGTTTTTCCTTTCTTGGGTTGCTAATTTTAGACATCATTGATTTTCACGATTTATTGAATTGTTTGGGCTTGTAAGGTTAGAGCAAATACAATTATTGACCAAGGCCACTAGAAAGTGCTACTTAATTTAAATAAAGAATGTAAAAAGAAGGCATGGAATATTGATAACGTTTTTAGTTACATTTATTTTTTTAAATTGTAAGTTTTCATGATATCTTTCATGAAATCACTATTTTTTAAAGACTTTTAGCGGAACATATTTAATTTACATTTTTTTCTGGGTTAGTAGTTCTTCTCCAACAATAACGCTCATAAAACGTGATTGAATTCAAAACGTTTGCAGCATTAGTTGCTTTTCTTCTTTTTCTTCCTTTGAGCATATTTTTGCCCTCTCAATCCATGTGCGTTGTGCAATTATGGACCCTTAGAGGCACTTTCGGGTTCCTGCTTCTAGAATTCAGGTTGTCTGTTGCATTGAAAAAGACTGAAGCTAGGAAATCAAAATGTGCATATGAAAGTAATTTCCACACTTAATAGGATGCGGAAACTCTGACGATATGTTTTACGATATCCTGACTATGATTCCCGGCAACCATTTTTATTATGCACAAGCAAGAATGAGAACGGGACAGTGAGGCGGAGAGAGGTGGAGAGAGGGGGAAGGAAAGTCTGCCAGAGTGAGAGAGATGCAGAAGATCGTCATTCAATATGTGTTCAATGCTTGACAGGTTAGTTCAAAACGCCCAGCCACGTTGACTGTTTCCGTTACAACTTCCGCTCGTTCTACGTACCGAGTAGCTACTGTTGCTGCACGGAGAAAATGGAGATAGGTACTGGCTACCAACAAAGTAAAAGAGCTTCATATGTCCGCTGTCAAATTTGAAAATTATTCAAGTTGCTGCTGCTGTTGGAAGTAGAGCATGAAACCACCAAGGAACGCGAGTGGGATTTTATACGAAACGCATCAGGTATTACAGGTGTACGTAACAGATAGTTACTATCAGCCCAGGGGAAAATGAAGAAACAGTGGCAGTTGAAGAAATATTGGTACATTTGGTGCAACCTGGCATTGCCCAAAGAAACGTGGCACAAAACTTATTGTGGCAAGCAGACAATTTGAATTGAAACAAGCCAAATGTGACGCTGCTTCATCTCAATGTAAGTCAATCGAGTGCAGCGGATTCTTCGCTTCGCTACCGTTTCATGCGCGTCATTGATTTGCCCCACGACTCCGCCACGCGATCTGTCAACGGCACAACTTCCCCTGTAACCAACTGTAACCCAAGCATAGAACCCTTTAAACTTAGTGTGCGAGCAATGCTGGCAATTTCAGTTGAGCTCATGCAATTTTATTCGGCATTGTCATGTAGCTGACTAAAAAAACATTGTGAATCTTGCTTCGAACGTTTTGATTGACCATTGAAATTGCACGTCATTGCAACTTCCTCTCCCCTCTGTCTCTTTGCTGTCTCTTACAGCGGCCACGTGACGTATGAGTAATGTGCAAGACGTGCAGAGTTGACAAGCAAGCTCATGATGTGCGAGGTCAGCCCAATGAATCTACTCATACTCATACACAAACTGGAAACAAAATCTCACAGGAAGTGCATGAAACTCAGATAAAATATATGATAAAAAACTAACAATAAACGCTATCGTCCAATCATTTCATGTTGTTAATCTGTTTGCATTTTGCCCCTGGCAGTTGCATAAATCTTAATATTGACATGCCACAAAAGACAATCAACTCGGAGATTTGAAAAGGGTGCCATGATAAAAATAAAATAGATGAACCAACCAAACTAATATCGTAACAATAATTGTCGAACGGGGAACATTCTTAGTTATTGCGACAAGCACATGAAAAATTAAGCTGCCTGTAAATATGCCCTGGAGAAAAAAAGATTTCTCAAATTGTACTTCCGCTACTTACACTTACACACCAGAATGTGAACTTGCACTTGTACTTTCAGCTCTAGTTGCAGACAGCACGGCTGTAGCCTATGTGTATTTGTTCAGATTTACATATCATGCTCACGCCACGCCCATTGGAAAGTTCTCGGCCCCTCTGGCAAATGCACGTGAGCCTTGCTTGATGTAATAAGCAGGAGACTTTGGGACTTGTTTTTCGACAACTACAAGAATTACAGCAACTGGATGAAAATAACATTTTTGATTTCGAGAGACGGGATACTCTTTCCCGCTTATTATTCACATGATCTTATGTTAAAGGTCAAACAATATTTACTCAGTCAGTTTAATTGCGATGGTTGAATTGTAGATAGATCTTAGATAAATAATTAAATCATTAATTTTATAATTTTAAAAACTACCATACCTTAAACAAATTTTTATTAGTAAACGAATTATTGGCTGCAGTGATTTTTATAAACTGAAATCAAAAACCTTTTAGAAAAATACGGTATTCATCAAATATACAGGAGTGAAGTCTCAAACCCAAACTTGCATACAAAGTGAGATCTGTTACACAACTGTTGTCAAAATTATGGTGCCCTTGGCAAAGGTATAACAACAGCAAGAGTTCACGAGAGGCAAGCAAACAATCAGGCAAGGCGCTGAAAAATATGCTATAGTAAATCAGACCCCAGAGTAAAAGACGTAAGCAAATTACAGTCGAAGCGTGGCAATGAGGTAACTGACTTCCATTTGGTCTCCCCTCTGTTCTTCTTCTTGTCTTCTCCCCATAACTTTACCCGTTTCTTTGAGTGCTACTTATATAAACGACAGCCAAGCATATAGTATATGTTCCATAAACTTATGCATAAGACTGCATCTGCAAGCGAAAGTAGAAATTGTTCCGTGTGCGTAGCTCTGACTCATCAAATAAATGTTTATATAACGCACTATTACTAACAGCATCAGCAGCGCGGGATGTCAAACAAACACACAGACAAACAGAGAGACAGAGAGGCAGACTAACAAACAGAACTGCGATAGATGTTGTTAAATAGCTCAAGTTTTGTGTAGCGTACTTGACAACGCACTGAGCGTACCCCACCAAGTGTTGAGTGTGTATGTTGTAAAGTTAATGAGCAAATATACCTCATGATAGCGTAAGAAGGGGCAGGAGGACGAGCTGCGCAAAGTAAGTGACCAGGAGCATACTCAACTCAAGGCCAACATGTAATGCTATTACCAGTATTAGTATTGGCAAGTACTTTTTGTATGCAAACCATATCTTTATAACTACAAGCTAACTAAATGTTTGTATACAAATTGCTAAATTGTCTAGATTTTGGAATGCAGCTTACTACTTTATTTTTAATAAAAACATATTAAACTATGGAAATGGATTTTTAAAATATAAAGTATTTGCTTTAAAATTTGTGCAGCTTTTAGTTTAGCAGAAACTGTAAATTGTTTTTGTTGAAAGCCAACGAAGCGAATACTTTACCTTTGGCCAGATAAGAACCCAGTACATGACCAACAATGTGCATACGCACTGTGGTGCGGCATTGTTTATTTGTTAACAGGTATCTAGATTTCTCTCTGTCTGACTATCTGTCTGGTTATCTGCCTGTCTCTACGCATGACTGTTTGTTCTTCCATTGTTTTGTTTACCTAAATTCAATTGCAAAGCATCAATTAAATATACGTGAATTAGTAGTAAATATTGAGTCGTTTAGAGCACATAATATCTGAGACCAAAAAACACACACCTGATGTGATTGTGGGCATTAATTCAAGCGTCACTAACCTAAAGACAATATCATATGCAAAACCCAATGCAGATGTGGCAAATAGTAATAATTTTATTATTTATTTGTTTTCAATTTCAGTTTAGAGATTACTTCAAAAGATCTAACCAGTTTCTATAATTATTTCTGTTAACTACTGTGGGACGCTTTCCATTTTAATTCGTTCCATTTTCCAGTTTCTAAAATATATGGTACGTATAATTTTGTGGAATTTGCCGAGAGTTTGTAATTCTTTCGGCTTATGCAAATTGTATTAGTTATTGATTACATGACATCTAAAAATATATGACTTAGCTAAAGCCACAAGAGTGCGGAAAATGGCATTAAGAAACAAATCAAGCGAAAAACAAATTTATGAAGACTGCTTCAGGGCCACAAGATTTTCTCTTCTTACGTTACCCTTGTCCCCTTAACATTCGTTCAAATCTGGGGATCTAAATTACACCATGAGCCCAAAAATAATTCAGCCAATCTTAAAATAAACATTTCAGCAATGCGTCAGCAACATGAACGGAAAAATTATATACTTATAAATTTATTACGAGAACGAGGAAGGAGAATTTGGTTCGATTACCAGTAAGTGTCAATAGCAGTTGAAAATCAATTAGTTTCCGCTGATTAATTGTATCTGCCGTGCTAACTAGCTAAACGAACCGAGACAGCCACAAGGAAAATACATAATCATCGGTCATTGCACATTACATGCTCAAAGTGGGGAATGGAAGGCAATCGAAATGGCATTGTGCAGCATACCAAGAATTTAATTTTGTAGTAATACAGAACTGTAAGTTATTACATGCTTCCAAAACAATAAAAAGAAATTTTTTTCAATGCTCTGAACATTAGACAAATGTAGCTTTAAATGTTATAAATTTATGCTAATTCTGATTCTATAAAATGTTTGTATCAATATTTCCAGACATTTTCTACACGTTTTCCATTGTGCTTGTGTAGTGCCCATGTCAAAGTATCTATTGAACAAGAAAGTATTTATATGCTGCATTAATCATAATTTGTAGTGCCAAGCCCGTGAGTGTGTGTGTGTGTGTGTGTGTGTGTGTGTGTGTGTGTGTGTGTGTGTGTGTGCGTTTGAGTGTAGGCATGTCTTTGGTTACATCTCTTGTTGCATACGTTTTGTATGTCTGCAAAATTCGCATCACGTTCGACGAAATGGGAAAACGTGTATCTCGAAAAAAGGAAATTCAAATTTGATGTCTTTAAAAAGAGCTTTATAAATGGCGTGAAGTTGCCCCGCAAAAATGAAGGGCCAACCAAATGGTTGCCTTCAACTTGGTTTGCAGCAAGAACAATTGCTAGCAGGTAGAACAGAGACAACACAACTTTCTACTCGAAACCTACTCTGAAGTTCAAGGGATAGAGTGGCAAGGAGGAAAAGAGATTGAGAGAGAAGGATAAAAGATGGGAGCAAAAGAGAAGTAACTTAGAGTAATGAATATTTAATACGTACTGCCATACGAGTTGTGTGCTACTCATTTGCCACAACCACAAGGATTCTCTTGCCTTTACTTCTTTTCCACTCTTTGTGCTGCTTAGAAAAGTACAGTTAACGAAAATTGGTTTTAAATTGATTTACCATAAGCGCTTTTTTTCTACAAAGCCAACGACAAATGCATAGTAACCTCGAGAACAGAGCAAAGAATACAAAGGCAAAGAGGAGACAAGAAAACCACAGAGGTAAGTAAACTCACTCCTTTCACCTACACATTTAACTCTTGCTATGCAGTTTCGTTCTCTTTCTTCTCTTTCACTAATCTGTATGCACATCAGCAAATTAGAACAAATCGTTCTGGCATTGCAGTTGATTTCACGTTTAAACATTTTGCTGCCACTTCAATCAGAGAATAAAAAGTGTAATAAAAGTATGTAACAATTTATATGCAGGGTACTACATGTTTATTACAACTGCGTGCGATGCACCTGCAAAACGTGTCACAGTTTAATTGCTGTTATTAGTACAATGGTCGCTTACAATTAGACGACAGCGACAATGACAGCAATAGCAACAACGGAAGCTTTGACAAAGACTGTACTGGATACAACAAATGGAAATTACAACAAAAAAGAATGAAGTTGGCATCTAACACTCGACACACGCAACACACAGATGAAACTTTTACTCAGCTGTGTTTCTACCTTTCACTCACTTGCACTTCAGTTTTCTTTAAACATATTGGTCGGAAACTAGCGCGCAGTTTATAAACTTAATGGGAAACAGAGTGATATACAAATAGAAAAAGTAAATATGTTATTTATTTTAACAAACACTAATGTTGATACACATGTTTTTTATTATTTAAAGTCTCACCAAAACAAAGAAATGTACGGCCTGTTCTAGTCGGGTTTAATCGGTTCTTTGGATTTCCCACTGTTATTTTCTTTATCCACATATCTTTTTGTCTCTGTTTTCATTTGATGTACCTTTGTTTCATTGCTCAAAATTGCTTTTACCGCATTGCCAACTATTGTTAATGTCATTCTAAATGCTGACGCTGCCTCTGCCGCTGCGCTGCAGCTGCCTTTTCCTTTTCCTCTGACGCTGTTCTTTATCTGCCCCCCTTAAGCCACACCCTCTGCCACTTCAGGCAGCCGTTCGTTGTATTCTTCGCTTTCCTGCTGCCAGCCGAGTACTCGTCATTAAAACTTTAACAGTTTTATGGTGGCAATTGCATCCTGACACTTTTAGCTTTAGATGCGCTTTCCTTTCCTTGCCTTGCTTTGCCTTAGCCTGCGCTTACCACGCAGCTGTTTCACACAGTACACGTTGGTGTGTTTATTTTTACTATGGTATTGGTATATGTGTGAGCTTTGGTGTCTAGTGCACACTCGAAAAACACAACAATAAATTACCATAGAGAACACGACAAGCAAACTCAAAATGAATTTTTAGTCTCTCAGCTTTCACATGTTTCGAGTATTTTTTTTTTGCTTCTCACTCCTGACAGTATGTAACAAATTAAAATGCTAAAAACAATTTATAAAAAAAGAACGTGCAGTAAATGGATAAGAGCTTGAATCGCGTTAAACATTGAAAAACAAACCAACACATCAGAAATTTAAAAATAGGTTTTATTGTACACCTTTTCTGTGATATTATTTTAAATTGAACAAAATAAAATTACTATTAGTGCACAATTTAAAATAAGAGACATTTAAAGCTTTTCAAGACACACGTTTTGAACTGACAACTTATATTCATTACTCATTTCATTAATTTTTAAAACTAATTGTTGGACTTGTTAATAATAAATAGACGGTTTGCCTTTAATTTTCCCTTTCACCATTTTTATTTTATTTAATTTATTTAACTGAATTTCTTATAATCGAATTACTTTTCTAACCACATCGCAAGACAAGAAGCACCACTCGGCAACCACCAACCATCAAACCAGCGACACCACTAAGCTGCTTACATTTAACTGACGAAAAGAAATTGTGCTTTGCACTGAGTACATTTATGTACGAGATGTATGTATGTGACATTTGCCCTTGGTCGCCAAGGCGTATACGTAACATTTTGTTACTTTTATATATGTTTTATATGTGAGAAAGCTATTGGAAAAAGCAAAGGGCATTGGCTCGGATTTTTTGTGAGGGGCGCTGTGTATGCTGTAAGCGCATTGTTGAGAAGAGAACGGAGGGGGCAATAGGGAGCATATGAAGTGGCAGGGCTTTAGACCGAAATCCGCTTAATGCGCGCATAAAAAATGGCAACGGCGACGAATGTTGGGTGCGAGCCAAAGTCCCAAACTTGATAAAATGTAAAATTATCGCACATTCATTGTTATTGTTTTGTTGTTGTTGTTGTTGTTGCTGCTGCTCTTGAAGCTTGTGCTTTTATGTATTTGTTTCTGTTGATGCTATTGTTTTTTTGGTTGCCATTCGGCGCTTTTTTCTTGTGTGAGTAGATGCTTCCGACGAGTGGCATCAACGACGGCTTTAGGTTAAGTAAGCCAACTTACACACGCAGCCAAACACACGAAATCAAACTTGAAGAATTACGTTGATTTCCCTTAAAGTATGCGACACACAAAGACAGCACGAAAAGGATACAGAACGGGGAAACAGGAACACCTTAAGGCAAAGGAAGTGCGTCAACGGAAATTTTGCAGCACACGCGATGCAAGGAGGCGAGAGTGCGCAGAGAAACAGCTCCTTTTAAATGCCTGCCAGTTAAATTTTATTTTATTTTATATTTTATTTTATTTCATTTACGTTTTATTTTTATGTGCCGTGCCAAAGCAAGAACAACAGCAACAACAATGAGATTTTTTTCTTTTTCGATTTGCCTTCGTTATTTTTTTGGCTGTACGTTGCGATTTGCTTTTGGATGTTTTCCCTTATTTTGACTCTGGTTTTGTATTGGCTACAGTAAATCACTTTAAAAATTAGCATAATCCGGTGAGTAAATAAAAATAAGTGAACGTTTCTCGAGTGCCAAGAGCGTGAATTCCTTTCTCGGTCAATCGCCATCGTAATCGCAATCGCATAAGAACTAAGCAAATTGCAATGCCAATGTCCCAAGAGATGGTGCGCCATGGGAGCAGAGATTGGAACTGAGCGTAAAGGGAATCTCTTCCAGACTGTCAACTTCCGGTAGAACCAGGGATGGGCAATTATGTAATCTCGTGAGCTAAGCTTCATTTACCCAGTTTTCTTTGAATATTTGTAAAAGAGTAATTGCTTGATATTGTTTTTTTTTTCTCATCTGCGCAATATATTTGTATGTCAATAATTTTTATAGATTATTCCAACCCTGTCCATGCGAAAAACCCCTTTGCTTGAATTTGTTATGTTTGAGTTATGCAAATCGCGCGCTGAAGCGACAGCTGAAATCGTATTGCTCAATTAGGCAGAAGTTGTTTATGTATTCGAAAGATTCCCTCCTGTCACAGCCATAATTTATGACAACAAAAAAGTTGTAATTGCATATGCTGATAAAATTTAATATGTTACATAATATTTGTTTAGCTTTCATGACTACCTTTTGCAGACTCGAAAAATCACATTCATCAAGCTTATATTTGTATTTAAAGTTAAAGTAAAGTGTATCCACTACGCTTTGCATGCATGTAAATTGAATAAAAAATCGATTGTTTCTAAGGGCAGAACAGTTTGTCTGCTGATTAATGATACCTACAGTTTTACAAGCAACTTGTGCCAAATGGGATTTAAAGGCAAATTATAAGCTATTCAGTGAAATGAAACTAGAATTGTAAACGATCTTACTGTACAAGCCATCAAAATAAGCTAACAGACAAAACAACTGAAGTCATTAAACATTTTTTACTATTTAGTTTACAACAACCACTTCTTCGATAAAATGAATGTACATTTTTATGTTTTCTTAATTCGTTTTTCTTGTGTAACTTTTTTCAAAGTGTTATTATTTAAAGCTCCGGAATTGGTTTAATCCATGTCGAATTTATAGTGTTTTGATAAACAATGAAATCTAAAATTTCCTGAAACTCGTTTCGTTTGCTCCTGATGTCTTTGGGTCAAATATAGTTTCATATTCCATTTCTTTTATTATTTTAACTTTATTTAATTATAATGCAGATTTCATTTCCATTTTCTTGCCCTTTTCATTGCCAGCCGTGACTTGCTCCACATTTTCATGCACCCAAAAACACACACACAAAAGAAAACTCAATTAAAATTGAATAAATTTCCATGCTGTTGGGAATAATTACGAATTTCAATTTATTTGCCGCAGGAAGCGAAAAAGTAAAGGCAAATGCTAACAACAGAGACAACGATGATGGCAACAACTGGCAGTCAGTAAGCCAAGGCGGCAATCGTTGTCAGCTTAGCAGTAAAAGAAACTTTCACCTAACCAACTGGCCCAGGTTGTCTTAAAATCCTCCCGTCTTCATTTCTCCTTAATTTGGCAAAGACACAAGGAGGGGCAAAGAAGCCGCCTTAAAAGCAGGGACTCGTTGGATATTGCAAATATGTAAAGTTATCAACTGTGGCTATATAAACGAATCATTTGCAACTGCCAAAGTTTTGTTTTGCTGACTTGTGTTAAGTATAAATTCAATAAAACTTTAGCGAATATTATATACTCTTCAAAAGTTTAAGTCATTTGTTAATTTAAAATAAAAGTATATTAATTTTGGTTACACTGGGTAAATAATTAATCCTATGATTTCAAAAGCGAATTAAATCTACGAAAGAAAGGAGTAATGCTTCGATTGTTGAGACGGCTTGGGTACGAACTGGCAGAAGGAGAAAAATAGAGAGCATGATCAAAGAAAAACACAGGCAATTTTAAATTGCGCCCGCAAGTAAAAGTCACAAAATTGTTGCTTAAATATAAACAAAATTCAAAAGCAGTTGCCGAGGCCAAAATGGAATGCAAGCCAAAGTGACAAATTGGAAAACATGCGAGTTTAGTATAGAAATACTATACAACTCCCTTAGCTGGAGCCGAAGTTTGTTTCGTTTGCACAAGCCAGGCGTAGTCGGGGTTAGCGGGATGGTTAAAAAGCAGAGGGCAGTGGGAGTGTGGCGCGCATAAAAGTTTATCAACTAAGTAAAATAATGTTGGGCGTAAAGTTAGCACCGCAATGCCCGCAGACGTAGGCAACTGAATCAGGGGACAGCTGCCACCCTACCCACTTCTCCCACTACAACCCACATCCTCTTTCCCCTCCAGCATTTCACAACAATAAAAACCAAATGTTGCGACAATTCAGGTTTATGCATGAAACAAGCACGACGATAACGATAAGAATGGGAGAGAGGAGAATGTAGTTACATGGTAGGTATGATAGGTGAATGGGTGGTATATGAGGCAAAAGCTAAAAGCATGCCAGCCTGGGAGCACGTTTTGCATAATGATGAATGACGACGACGGGTTCAAGTCGGCGGCGAATGCATCAGGGACAGAGTCAGAGACGGGTGCGATCCCATATCATGATGTGAATGTTTGTATTTGTGTTTGTGTTTGGGTAGCGTCGTAGTGCTAGTTTCTTTTTTGTACTTTTTACTTTCCCTTCACCTTAGCTCTTTGTGCTGTTGATTTGTTTATGCGCTTGCAGTTGCCGCAACACCAGCAAAAACAAAAAAAATGATAGCACACTTTTGTGCGCAGCAACTTGACAGGGAAACGTCGCGGCAATGCAATTGGAAACAAATTACGCTCAATGCACCGGTTGGGGTTGGTTCGAGATTGTTAAGGACTCTCTCCAGGATAAATGCACCTTTGGGGTCGTACCACATTTAGCATGTATGTTTTATGGCATGGTTGGCATTACGTATGCAGCATGTGCCCTGTACTTGATGAGAGTGCAACCCAGCAAATCAATTGGCCAATAGCAAATGTCAAGTTCAAGTTAGCAAGCTGCGGTTTAAGACAGTTGAGCTATACTTACAGCTTGAAATTAACTGAATCATGCTAAACAAACAGGAAAACATTTTACGATTTAGACATAATAATCATAATTTGTTGTTCCATTTGTTCGAAAATGAAACTTTAACTTAAACTTTGTATTAAAATTGCTCATTTTTTGTTAAAAGTGTGCCATTTCCTGCTTAAAGTTTGAATGCTTCTCCCTATTAGATATAAAGGAATATCCATATATTTGCATCTAATTGGAAGTCAGCTGGTGAAATAAACTTCAATTCTCTCTCTTTGGAATGCAAACATGCTGCAAGGCATCAAAGAGGCAACAGAAATTGAGACTAAACCCAGAAGAGAAGCCGCAACACACCATCAGTGGAAATCGAGACATTCTGTAGTGCTTAACTGACAAGTAGTCGTAATTTTCTTCGTTTTTTAGTTGCTATCCCTTTTATAATTTTTGTTCTAGCTTCTGTTCGTGTAAGCTAATATGCAAATTCCCTTCAGCTTTTACTCTGCCTCACTTTTCTTTTGCACACTTCTCACTCGCCTGCATCTTTCGTCCATCGACCATCAACCCATCGACCAGTGCATTCTTTTGCTATCCCTTGTGTTTTGCTTTGCTTCCGCTGTGCCATGTTTTCAACCCATGTCGTTTCTCCTTTTATTTCGAGCTTATTATGCATTGCACATTTTACATTTTCACTTAAAGCCAAAAGGGAAACGAAGCGAACTAACAACAAAAAAATGAAGAGAATTAAATAAGGAAGAAAAATGGGAGAAAAAAAAGGGAAAAATATCCAAGCTTCACTCACCGCAAAAATCGTAATGAAATTTTTATTATACGACAAAGTAAAATATTTTTATCAGCATTTCCCGCTTGTTGCTTTTGAGACGCGCAAAAATTCTTGTTGGCATGCTTGAGGTTGGCGAGGAAAGTTGAGTTTGGGGATTGAAATTGCGATTGAAAGGAGTCTCTGAAAAACTGCTGTCAAGTCAATCAAAATATGCCAAAACTTTACAATTTCTGACTTTGACTTTGGTTATGCCATCATACAATGACCATGGCCATATGGCCAGCAGTTTTATATTTATTTAAGCAAATTGTTGCCCAAAACTAAACAGGACACTTACGCGTTGGACTCGTGGCAATAACCAAGAGTGTAGAGCTTTTCCCTTTCCTGTTTTCCCTTCGACTTCACTCTTTTCCAAAATGTGCCACAAATTGCAATGAAAAGTTTATCCACTGCACTTTGACTTTTGCTTTAGCTTTTACTTTGCCTTTGGCCGGGTGTCAACTTGCTTTGGCCGTGGTCACAAAACTTTTGTGGGGCCTTCACCAAATATTTAGACTGCGTAATTTTCTGACAATGTTTGAGGCGATTTGTTTAACGACCACCCTGTATTTGTACTTAGAAGAATCATTTAGCCGGCTCTACATAATAGCAGACGAAAGTAATGACTAGCTGAAAGTTTTTTAAAAAACTTGTTACATTTTATTTGTTTAATTTGATTTAATTTATAGTTGAGAAACTATATTTTGTAAACTTGTAAAATGTTTTCACATTTATAGCGATACAAGAGATGACAAGCAATAAAATAAAATTTAAAATAGGAAATAAAAGCATGTTGCTGTGTAATTTATAAAAGGATAAAATTAAACTGTAAAACTACAAACAAGATTGTGATCTTTTTAATTAAATAGCGAAATCAAAGTTTATCTTCTTTCTTCTTTTGAGTGCTTTATATATATACATATATATTTAAAAATTGAATTCTGTTAGAACTGTTCTTTTAATAATGCACATTTTTTTTATTCTTGCAAAAAGCCGGAGAAGGAAATAAAAGTGAATTTTCCCGGACGGTTGCATACACTGTAACAATAAAATTCAGCAAAATCAACAAAACCAAATAAAAAATGGAAGGATTTTGTTTAACATTTAAAAATAAAAACGCTTTGCGAAATTTGTTATTACTCTGTTTTTTGTTTAAAGCTGCGAAATAGTTTCAAAACAGTAGAAAAATGCAACCGATTCAGGCCAAATAGGATTTCTGTGAAAAGCTTGCTCTATTTCTATTCAGCTATAGATTTGTTTTCTTTCTATACTCTCTGGAAGAGTGTATTGGTTTTTTATATCACTTCAATGAAAGATAGTTGGTCTATTTGTACTCATTTAACAGACTGAGATCATTTTTATAAGTCTGCTATAAAGAAATATTAATCAACTTTGTATAACGAGTCAGTCGGATTTATTTTCTTCAGCAGTTTGAAATCAAATTTGCCGCATGTTTATTTTCATATGCGAACATCTACGGTAAAGTGGACAAGGCTCTGTCACAACAAATTGACACAAATTTTGCCGAATGTTTGTCGACTGGTCAGACTCCCTGAGAACAAATGGGAGTTCGAAAAGTGTGAGAAGAGAGAGGCTAAGCTGAAATATTCAGGAACATATCTTTCATCAGAGACACAGGCACCATCGTCAGTTGATAAAGTGCTTGGACGAGCTCGTAATCTCGCCGAGCTTTGTTTCTGTTGTTGCTGCGTCACAACAAATCAGTTTAACATTTGCATGCATTGCATTTCGTTTGAAACTGCGATGAGCAAGTCGGCCTCTAATTCCTCTACTAAAAATTAAAACAACAAAAATAGATCGAGCTTTACCAAATTCTTTAAACTGATTACATGAGTGTTCGGATATGCTTTTTTTTTTTTTATTAATTAAAGAAAAGGGTATCACAAATTCAAAACAGTTCGATCGAAGATTTAGAACACAGTCAGTAGTCGACTGTAGCCTACGCAGGCAACCCGGTCTAAGTTGCAGTCGGGCATGTTAACTAACTTGACTGGCACAGAATGGTATAGACAGCGACTTAGATAGAAACTGAATGAGAGGAAGAGCGAGAGAGATAGAGCAAGAGAGTAGGAGAGTGAGAGATCGGAAGGCAGAGGGAATAACGCATATGATTTATGTGAAAACCAGGCCCGAAGCAACCGCTGGCAGCATAAACTTTTGCTGACTGTTGTCAGCTGGCAAACAATGGCACAGCCGCAACATGGCCAGACGTGAAGGCTGCGGCTCAAGCAGCGTGTACTTACTGCACCACAACAGCACCACTGTGAATCTCTATACTAGAGTGGTGATGGCCCAAAACGCTGGCTGGCAACCTCCTCCGCTTGGCTGCACAGCCGCCAAACCATCCAGCAAAAAATGAGCACGATGCCAACTTTATGCATAAATATTTGCATGGCCAGCGAACGGAGTGCACGGAGAGGCCGGAGGAGGATGAAAGGGGCCACAGAATGGTGAGGTTGGGTTTGTTGGCCAAGCCTGACTGCTCGTTGTTTGGCTCTCATTTCTGGCGGAACCATGTGGATCCACCTTGCCGCAGGTACAATAAAGTACCCATTTTGTATGCTTGTTGTTGAAATATTCAGAGCATTTTTTGCTTGCTGCCTCAAGTTGCAGTCTCGGCTTGACCAAAATTTCTATTTGTAGCCATACAAAGGAACAGCTGTGCTTTTCTATTCTAAATTGCAAATTTGCAAAATGTTTAGTTAACTTGTCTGCACTTTAATAATACGCTGCCATTTTGATTTTGTAATATAAATATATAAAATAATTTATACTAGAATTTAAAATGGTGAAAAAACAATTTATTTCACTTGTAAATTGGCAAGTGTCTCTACATCTTCTGATTTCTGGCTCGTGTTTTTTTTCCATTCTGAATTCGTATTTATGTTAAGATTTACGGCTCTTACTCTTTGGAAATCGTTGAGTATTTACTATGAATCCGTTGCTCTCTGGAAATTTAGTGTCTTAGTAAATCGATGTTAGCATTTTGGCAAGGCATTTAAATTAATCTGAAAACAAATCTTGGCAGCAAATTGGTCCCCACATCGAGATCAACAACTTGGCAACAATCGAAAAGAAGTGAATACGAAAGCTCTTATTGCTAATGCTTCGACTGACAGTTAAATTGCTAATCGGATATTTATTCTATATAAATATTAAATCCAAAAATGGGAATATTGAATGCCTGCAAACTATAGTTCACTAAAATGTTTAATTATTTTCCTCGTTAAGGAAATTCTTAAAGTAAATTGCAACACTTAAAACTTCTGTAACGTAAAATGAATTCATTCTTTGATTCATAACGTAGACCTCAAAATATTAAAAGAAAGTTAACTTATAAAAATGATATGATGATGTCAGCTAAGTAGAAGTATTTAGCACCTTTTCATAATGACTGGCATCCATTAGCCAGGCTAACAGCAGAACTAACAATTTAAGGGTCATTTTCGGGCATTTTAAAATTAATGTATTTCTCGGTTCTTTACATGCAGCTGCTTGCTGATTTAATGAGTTTTCAACAAAAATTATGTTGACATACTCAACAATAAACTCGGTTTATTGACTTTTTATGAACCACAAACTGTTGGACGACCAAAACAAAGCTTTAGCACTGCGTGAACACGATGCTGTGAGACCACAATACATTTATACAGCTACAAAACAAACACACACTCATATACACACATACAGGGAGAACAATTTTCAACATAATTTTTACATCCGCTTGGCGCCATTGTCGCGTTTAATATGCTCCTTTCTTAGGTCCTGCCTGGTCAGTTATTATACTTATTCGCAACAGAAGCCGCAGATGTTTTCAGATGTTGTTGTATAATTTTTTGTAACTTTGTTAATGACCACTCAAAATACACAGAAATTAAGCTAAACGTCAGCAAAGTCATGAAAACAATATTTTATAATTGAAGAACCACTGGTAAAAATAAATATTACACTTTTAATATAAACATAAAAATTAATGACATTACTATATAAATTTCTAAAAAATATTAAACAAATTTAAATATCTTGTCGATCACGCCGAAGGTTCTGTCTCTTCTATATTCCAGTTTGCTACTAGTTTAAGTGGAAAGGAAAATAGCTTTAAAATCGGCGTTGACATTCTCAATACAGGCTTTTATTGAAAATATATGTAGTTCAATGGAGTTGCTTTTATGCCCTAAAGAATCAAGGAACAAGGGAGAGAAAAATAGATATGAAGAAAGTCCAAGAATTGGTCGAAACGACAAATTTTTAATTTGTTAGCCACCCACTCACACATCGACGAATGAAATCGTAAGCGAATGTGAAAAATGGCCAGAGGAAAATTGCTTAAAAGAAATAAATAAAATTTCGAGTATTTTTTTCTGGGGTTTTATTCACCATGTTCTTTTGTACAATTTTATAGCGCTTATCTCGTTGCAAGACTTTCGACAATAAATTCAATGAGCGAGGAATAAAAGAGGAATCTTCAAAGCTTTAAACTTAAAGCTTTATTGGCTTCAAAATTACAAATAATAAACAGCAGACAGTCGCATCCATTGCGGAGTCAATTACCAGAACTCAAATTTTTATTTTACTCAACTGTACAGTACTCCATGTACGGCCCACTCCGACGGCCTGAAAAGTATTTAATAAAAATCAAGCATGCGCCCAGTATCACAACATTTCCATATTATTCTTAATATATTATGCATTTAAGGCATCGACAGTAATAATTGATGTTAAAATATGGTTCCTTTTTTGACTGAAATGGAAATACCGACATTTATCATTGCTACATTTGTTTACCCGGGCATAGGTCAAAGTTCAATTTATGGTTCAGTTTTTGGCCTACTTGAAAATTTGAATTTATATCGGTTTTTGACACAAAAAAAAAGTAATGAGTGATTTTGTATTTTAAGCTTGAGTTAAAAGCAATCAAAAGAGATAAAAGATGCAGACTTGTTTATCAATTGGATTGAAATCTCTGTTAAGCAAAACATTATGGAATCCGTTATCACTTATTTTAATGAAGTTAAGGGTTCCTTGTGATTAATATTAAATACTTTTGTCAATTTAAAAAAAACTTTTCCAGAATGCGCAATAAAGCCGGTCGACCTATTTTCAATTCAAACTTGAGGCACCTTCGAATTTTAATTTCGTTTATTCGTTATGTAAATTCTAATGGCAACAATCTGTTGTGGTAGGAACGCAATTTGATTGTCTGCGGCACATAAAACTGTAAAATGATAATCAAAACTGCACATTTGAATATTTTTTATTGTAAATTAAAACAATAAACATTTAAAACTTGCCCCTGACGGAGATCCCTTCTCTGTCTAACCCATCACACGCTCTCTTTCGAACACCCCTTTCCGAGTTGTTCTGTATCAATGGACCGTATATTTTCATTGTTATTGGGCGGACACACGCACAGTCAATAACTGTTGAGTTGGGAAAACTCTGTCAGGGCCAAAAGGGTGCAGTGAGAACGACAGGAGGAGGAAGAGATAGACACGGAGAGGGAAAGTGTGTTAGAGACGGGGTAGAAGATAGACAAACATATCAAGTTGTTTGACGTTTGACAAATTTAATTTGATTTTGTGTGAAGTTTATTGGCAAAACGTTTTGCAAGCGCTTGGGGGAATGAATGGGGAAATGAGCACTGAGACTAAGACTGATGTTAAGAAAGACTGATTGGAGGACAAAAGGGGAGATTGTGAAGGACTGTCATGGAGACTGGAGTTGGAAACTGAGCCTGAGACAAGGCGCTTAAACGTGCGTATAACTGAGCTACGTGGACTTTGAGTCAGTTTGCAATGTAATTCAATATTTGCACATACGGCACAAGAAATTCTCACACCCACGCTCACACGCACAAGCACCCACAATATATTTACACCAACAAACACACAGACATTGAAAGCACTTATGTTGAATGTAATTTAAGTTTCACATTTTATCCAAATTAAATAAATTTGAATTCCGAATGTTGGATGTTGTATGTGTGGTTGCTGAAATAGGAGCATTTACAATTTTTTGTATAAATTGTTCGTTAAAAGATCTAACCATTATATCTGCTGACTTTGATATATCAATTTCCCAAAAATATTTTGTGTATGTTATACAATTTTTAAATAGAGATGAAGCATTGTTTATTTAAACAATTGACTGAAAGTAATAATTTAGTTGTTTTTAGCTGAATTTATGGTCTTTTACGTTCGCTTGTTGGGCTATCAATTCTAACTAGTTGATAATTACATAGTATAATATAAAAGTGCACATTTTAAATATTTTGATTTAATTTAATCACCTCTTTACTGTAAAATTCGCACTTAAGTCTAGATTAATTTATTCGAACTAATCTGGATGCCATAGCACAACAAGCACACTTATACGAATGTATATTATACACCAATGTATGTGTATGTTTATGTGTGTATGGTTATTTCCATAGTAGCTATTACAGTTAACAGGAGATGCACTGGCAAAAGGCATCCTGTGGTTATTGAGGTGCACCACAGGAAATGCTTTTACTATTCCGATTCTCCCTTATGCTCAAAGGGGCCTGCCACACAATATGGCTGCCAACCATACTGAAGAACAGGGTTGCCAACTGCCAATTTGGCTGACCGCATTGAGTGTCTTAAAGATGAATATTAACAAAAGCTTCCAACACATGCAGATACAGTGTGTATGCGTAATTCGTAGCACATTAACTTCGCATAATTGGCATGCCACTGAAGCATTTGTGGTTGAAACTACATTTTTTCTGGCTCCAGCATGTGTAAGAGAGTAGAAGAGAGTGGATGAGAGGGTCTTAGGTTTAGTTTTAGCCTCATTCAGTGTCTGGTGCTGAAATATGTCGAGAATTTAGTTACTCAACGTTTCCTAATGAGTTTTACGTTCGAGAGGACAGTGAGATGCGGTTCGGGTGGTTTGGGCTCTTTCCTCCCTGAATGGTGGCAAAATTTCGTCACTAAAACAAAAAAGTTTTCAACTTTCACTTGAGAGTTTTTAGTGGCAACTCCGCATATCATATGTTTGCAGAGCGTTGATTAGTTTTCACATGCGTGGGAGGATTCTGTTTTCAGTCGCCTCTGCTGTGGAGGTTTTTGCGGTGTTTAGCTTATTATGGCCTGTCATATTGGCCAGGGAATACAAATACTCGTTTAGTCATACATGATTAAAGATGTGCGCTCTTCTTCTGCGAAACTTTAATGAGACAAGCTTAAAAAGTTTTGATGAAGGGTTAACTGAAGACATATGGCAGCTGTAAATGAAGATGCAGGGCCGCACATTCATCTACAGAAACTGGACTCATAGAACACATAAAATGCCATCTAACGAAGCTCAAATAAGACAATACACTGGGGCATTAACTTTGAGAAACTTAATTAAAGTCAACGTCATCACAAGATAATTTGTTCAAAAATAGTAAAACTTATTTTTATAAATTATACAAATGACATTTTTTTTTATCAAGTAAAATTTAGTTTATTAGTTAGTTTTGGGTAGCGGATTAGTATTTTTCAGTTCCAGTTCCAGTGTTTGGTTGATTGTAATCATTTATTTACGTGTTTTGTAAAAGTCATTTCACTCATTCTTTTAAGGAATTCATTTGAGTTGAATTTCCTATTTTGTATCATTCAGAAAGGCTTCATATTAATGCCCTCACTATTTTATAGTACCTTGTTGTTTGAACAGCTTTATTTACGGGCGTAGCTTAGCTACAGCTTGGAGATACCATTTGAGACATCAAACGAGACTGTTAAAAGTACTTGCAGTCAGTTCACTGGCCTCGTCCATCCAAGGCAGCTTGTTGAAGTAAGTGTTTGTACAGTGATTTTGGCCAAAAAGAGAACATGAAAATGACATGGAAAGTGTTTACCTGCCGGGACACCCACTCTTTCACTCTCTGGAGTATTGACACGTTTGACATGTCTGCTAAGTGGCAGAATTTGGACTTGGTTCTTCAACCAAAAATAGCTAACGCTTGAATCCCCAAGAAAGTTGCATATGAAAATGTATAAAAAGCTTTAAGACTGAAATTACATTTAAAGTAGATAAAGCAAGTGCAAACCTGTACACAACAAGAAAACATATGTCTTCAACCTTGCCATTACTTGTATCTAGGAAAATGGTAATATGCTGAAAAATGTATATAAGTTTTCGTGTGTTGTTGCCAAGTGCAATCGAGCAATGTCATGTGGAAACGGATGCAGAATGCTCAAAAAATCAAACGCAACGGAAGGGAACGGGAAACGAAGGGAATGGAATTTAAAATTCTATCCGGTTCAAGTGCGTAGTCATAGCTCACCTAGGACTCACCTGAATGTGTTTCTCTCTCGTCTTCCCCACTCTCTTTATAAGTGCAGGTCATGTACAAATACAAATACGTATATGTACGTTTTGAATAATATGCGGCAATTATCATTTCTAATTCTGACGTTTGCCAGCAATGCAAGAGAGAGCGCGTGCTCTCTTAACATTAGCTCTCTCTTACTTGGATTTTTCGAACTTCCAGTGTGCGCTTTTCGAAAAGAGCTTTGCCAGTAGCAAGCCTCTCTCGCTCTCCCTCTGTCGAAGACTCTCTGGATTTTCCTTTTTGTTCTCACACGTTGGGCTGCTCTCGCAGCAATCTCGTGAACTATGGTAACTATATGGGAACTATGTTTGGCATTTTAACCTTTTGCCAGGCGCCAAAAAGTATGCTAGGAATTAGTGAAGGTCACTAATTGTTTAACTCACCTACCTGCCAACAAATTATGCTCTTTCCAGTGTCAATAAAATTTAATTTGATTTTCAAAAATAATTTCCCATACTGAGCTATAACTGGAACCACATTTTCGCAATTGATAATGACTTAATTAACGACGAAACTTGTATGAAACCCTTTTCGCACAGGCACAGACACATTACAAACGCACACGCACACACACAAACAAACACACTGATAAGCTCGTTGCTGCCCTCTGCCTCGGAAAAACCCATAAATGGCAAACTTTTCATAAAGGATTTAGCCAAAAAACTTTTTCTGTGCAAGCATATGCGAGTTATGTATTCGAGTGTTCGTATGTGTATGTCTGGTTGTATGGTTGTGTGTGGCTGCTGTTTAATTTATATATTCACAACAAAAAGCACAAACATTACACATAGTCCCATACACCATGGAAAATATATTATTGCGCCAGCAAAGGGATTAAAAATTTTCGTGCCTTTCTGACGCGGTTTATGGAACAGCAACTGCATTTGTGGGCGTCAACTGGTCGTATACGTGGCATTTATACGTTAGTCTTCACACATTGCTGAGCTTTACAGATACGGTGGCTAATGCAACCATACAGATAATAAAAACAACACCAATAACTAAACTCCAAACCAAAAAGTTAACCAAAATCAAACCGACTGATTTAATTTCTTTAAGGAATTATATTGGAAATTGTTCTCCGGCAAGTCCTAAGTATGCTACACGACAAACTCGTAAATGGCTTCTCTAAAACAAAGCTAAAAATATATTATTTTCCATATTTATCAGATTGTTCTCCGATAACATTAATTTGCTTTTACTACATTTTGTTTATATTTACTATTAATTATTATGTGGATTTTATTGCTTTCGTCATTAAAAATGTTATGTATTAATATTAAAGTTGTTTATTTTGTTGTTCAGCACTGGTCTGAAATAACATGTCTTATCGTTATTAATTATTTATTTTAGATGTTCGCTTCAAAATCGTGTTTCATTTTTATGGAGTTCTCTGCCCACGTTTAATGCACGCTCGTCATTAAGCCGTAAGCTCGACAAAGTGGGCGATAACATGAAAAAGGTAATGGAAGAGAAGACTGAGAGGGGAAGAAAATGTGACTACAGTCTGCACGAAATATTTTGCGGAAGTTAAAAATTAATTTCAAGTGCAATTGAGTTGCCTGCAGATGTGACTGCTGGCCAAGTGGCAAAATCTTAAACAATAAACATAAAAAATGTTGCCATGACAGGGAGGGGATGAAAATGAAGGCCAGTTGTAGCCATGAATAAAGCGAAAGTAAAGTAGGCATACAAAAGTGTGGGGCCAACGGGCGATAACGATATATATTGGTAAGCCGGACACAGCTGCGACACTTTCCACCTCCAATACATCGACAGAGAGACTGTAAATGTAATAATTACAATAAATACTTATTTTTAATTTTGTTTATTCAGGATATTGCATTTTTTTTGAGTTCGTTATACGTTTTCCTCTTCCACTCTCGTTTTAATCAAATATTTATATTATAATACTGAATTCAAGATGAGCATCGCCAACTGTCGACCAACTTTTGAAATTTTCGGTTAAGGACTAAAAACATTTAAACCCTGTTTTTTGCACTTTACTATACAGTTTGTGGTAATAAAAAATGTGGTCGGCTTTAATTTTTATTAAGCAGTAGTTGTTACCTCGAAATCTACATTTAAAAGTTTTCAGTTTGGATAATTCTTTCATTTTATTTGAAATAAGTTGAAGTTATGGGACAAAATCTCTCCATCAAATATTCGTTTATACGGCAATTTTCCACTTGACTTAATTCACAATCAAAGACACCGTTGCATAACCTTTGCTTGCACATTTCGCTCAAAATCGAGCACAACGAACAAAACTGTGCTAAATTGCTGCAGAAGTTGAGCACGTGTGCAATATTTCATTCGTTTTGCTATTTTACTGTAAACATTTTCACTTCAATTTTAAACAAAAAGTAACGCCAGTTCATCCGCCTGTATTTGCGCTATGAATATGCGTGATGTGTGTGTTTAATGTATGTGTGTTACGTTACGTATACGCACACGCATACGTAAAGTGGCATACATTTTGAAATGATTCTGGCAGCGTTGCCTTTATTATTATTATGTATTACTCTTTATGAATCAGCTTCAATTAATGTCAGTGTGCGCGCGTAACGATTTTCTTGTCATTCATGCCAGTCAAATTGCGATGGGCTACGAAACGACAGTTAGACAAACAGACAGGCAGACAAACCGAGATGGGAGAGAGGCAGACATACATACATTGGGAAAGGCATCCGGATAGAAATGAAGCGAAACGGAGACTCAACCGGAGACGGAGACGGGGAAGCTGTGGGAGGGAAAGGTTGGTAGTGTGTCAGGTCTGTCATGCGTTTATTCGTTCGTCATTCATTTTCTTTTTGGCGTAATATTTTTTTCTTCTT
Organism: Drosophila dunni; assembly: GCA_018152125.1. Classification (NCBI taxonomy): domain Eukaryota; kingdom Metazoa; phylum Arthropoda; class Insecta; order Diptera; family Drosophilidae; genus Drosophila; species Drosophila dunni. The sequence goes on from JAECXC010001917.1 coordinate 193,942, forward strand.
TTGCCCATGTTGTTCGCTTTGTTTTGCTTCGTTCCTTTTTTATTCGTCATGCCACAAGAGCGTATTGAAGTGTGTGGCAAAGAAATCAAAAGAATCCTGATGTGCATGAATGTCTCACTGTTGCTTTTGTTGTTGCTGTTGTTGATTCTCTTATAATTTTTATAACAGCGCCCATGCAAAAATATAATGTGATATTTGAAGTAAATTGTGTTACCCGAAAAAAGAAGAAAATTCAAAATATTATTTTAGTAAATACCTAAATTATTACCAGAGACGATTCGAGTGTTGATCAATGGGATTTGGATTGGGAGCAGTTTCATGCCAAGGCTAAAAGAAACGCTGTAGAAAGCTCAAATGATTGTAAATACCAGTATAGATCTCATTTGAAACACACAGAAAGTGGATTTTCAAGAAGATTAAAGCTTTGCGAAATTCACAGTGATTAAGTGAGTGCTTGTAGCACAATACCAAACCAAAGGTTCAACGAAATGACAAGTTTAATTAATGGACTCTCTTTTTTTTTTGTATCTAAAATCTTTGCCAGAAATTTCTTCGCACGTGTGAACCACCTTTCGTGGTTGCAGGCAGATTTGTTCATTTGCAAAGAAAAACAACACCAAATTTTTAATTAAAAAATGTGAAACAACAAACGAGCCAAAAAAACAAAAACAAAGCCATGGAAAATGTTTGTCATGACTGCGGGCCAGGAGGACATTTGCACGGGGAAAATTGGCCAAATTCTGGCTTAACAATCCAAATACTGCTGGTCTGTGGACAGCATCGAACAGGAAGTGCCTGATGATTTGTACGAATGCCTACAAAACACTCAGCTAAACACCACAACAATGCAAACAAAAAATCAATGTCAAATTGGAGCAGAAAATTAACAAGTCATTGTGAATTCTGAGATGTCAAATTGTAAGTATAAATATAAAGCCAATTCTCTGAGATTTATTGACACTTATAAATGTCAATAAAATAAATACCGTGGACTCTATAATGCTTAAAAGACGAGAAAGCAATGAGAACACTTAACATCCGCGTAGGGGGCCCTCGAGGCCGTGTAAATTAATTCATATTGTAGAAAAAACGTTTGGAGGAAAAAATGAAGACAAAACGGACAAATGACATAAGGCTAATAGAACTTGACGGCAACGTAAAGACCGGCAATTAAAATTATTGAGTTAACGGCAGTGCCCTCCAAAGTTCGTCGTCTTCGTTGTTTTCAAAAGGTTTCACGCAGCGTATGAGTAATGTTGGGAAATTGGTTTTCTCGTGTACATAAGGACATCGCACCGCACTTCGCCATCGCTTCTTCTTTCTCTCGTTTTTTATTGTTTTGCTGCTGTGTGAAGGCACTTAGAAGTTAATGAAATATTTACAGAAATGTTGTGCTTTGCTTTGGAAACATTTTTTAGACACATTTTCTTTATTGCTCTAGACATAAATGTGGCACATCCCACAGTCTCCCGTTTATAGCTAAAGTATAGAATTATGAGAAAATTTCTACAAATCACGCCAATATTCCATATTGCACTAGTGAATGGTGTAAAAGAGAGAATTTTAAAGAGAGTGCAGGATGTAGGGAGAGACACTTGAGTATTTTTCTTGTTTTATGTGTTTTCCATTCTTATTTTAATGTTGACCCTAAGTGCTTTCTGTGAATGTGGCCAATACTTCTAATTTATAGTCTTTTCTGATGTAAATCAAGCTGACCTAAGCCAAGATTTGTATAATGTTTTGAATAGTTTGTGATTGTCTATTTTTCTTAATAACTAAAGTTGGTTAAACATTGGGTTTAGAGACTGATTGATTTTGAAAGTAATCTTTGTTCCAAGCTGGCTATGGGCACATTAGTTAATTAACATTGCAAAACCAATTTAATTGAATAATATTTAAATGTGTGTCAAATTTATTTTTATAGTATTCAAGTTTTAAGCCAAAATTGCATGCATGCACTTAGGTTCCTATCGATGAGGCCAGCGCACTTAAATGTGCATGTCGGTCTTGTTATTATAATTTCCACGATGGCCCCCAATTTGCTAATAAATAAGCAAATAAACAAACAAACAACAACGCGTGTCAAACTTGTATTTGTGGCAAAAACAACATTTTAATTAAATTGGGCAACGCTTTCGAAATCAACAAAGGCAATAATAATTTATGCAATGCTAATAAATAATTTCCCCAAACAACTAAAACATCGTTTTAAAATGTTCACAATATTTTATTTTCGCTGATTTTAACATATAGTTGATAGAATTGATGGTTTTTGTTTTAGCAAAGTCATGTCGCATGTTGATTAACTATTAATTAAATGAAGTGAACAGCAAAAACAACAAAATATTAAGAGGTATATGTCGTGGAAAACTACAAATGTTTAAAGCACACTATTTGCAACATTTTGTGTACCTTTGTTAATGACTTTATCGTGTAATTTGCATCAAGTTTGCACGTGTGTCTGTGTGTTTGTCAGTCGTGGTATGTACTGAATACAGCAAAGTACGTGTCTACGCCCAAACAATGTTTTGCTAAATAAGCGCAACACCCACAAATGCACTTTATTTCTATAATTAGAGTTACCTGTTCGAGAATTTCGCAACTTTTATATGGCTGCACCTGTGTGAGACAATTTATTTTCCTTATTAATAAGAAGCTTTAAGTTTTATTTTTTGAATATCCGTTAACGCATTTTAAAATCAAATTTTTCATTTAAAATTATATTCATTTAATCGTACAATTTATTTATCTTTAATTTTTAATTCAAATAAAAATGTTTTATCTGTGGAGTATGGCTTTAAATATTCCATAGTCTCTATGGAGTTCATGTTAAGTGCAGCGTTTTGTTGTAATTGAATTAACGGATATGTCATATACACGTTGCATGCATCAGGATGTGGACACTTCATTTTCTCACTTATATTTTATCCTATTAAATTGATAAAAGCAACTTATCATGCACGTTGCGTATACGCCACGTTTTCGTTATTGTCTTGCACTTTACGCTGCTGATTGAATTAAGTAGCAGACATTTTAATTCATATGAGCCATTCGTGTATATGCATGTATATGCTATATTTATACGAGTATGTGCCTTGGACAATGAATAATTATTTGAAGTTGCCGATAGTCGAAATATTGAATTATTTATATGCAACGAAGGCGTAAAATTCTGGTTTTCTTTTCTGTATGCTGGACAGATTTTCAACGGGTAGAGAGCTTTTAAGGCTTTAATTTAAAAGGATCCGCAATATGCATTTAATAACCTGGAAAAGCTGCGCATCTAAAATTGCGAACCTGTCCTCGTCGGATGCTTGCCGTTGGCAGTAATTTCAGATTTTAATTAAATTCTTTTCTTCTTTGGCTGATGATGATGTGGAGCATGTTCTGCTCGAAGCGACCTCAAATCCCCAACCACAGTGCTGCCCACATACCTACAATATAAGACCTGCCTCCTATGTACGTATATCCCCTACCTCTGAAGCAACAAAACTTCCAACCTATATAAAAATATTTGTAATGCCGCAACGAAAAAATAACATAAGAGAAATGTAAACAACTGCAAGGCTCGCGTGTCTTTGTGTCTTACGTGAGGTGACGTTCCTCTATCTATCTTTGTATCTTTATGAGGGATTGAAATGTGTGAGCAAACGTTACAAGTTGATTCTGGATTCAATTTGAAATTGCTATCAGTATCTGCCGTAAAGTGGTTGTGTCTGACGGACTGCCCAATATACCAGGCAACTATTCGAATGACCAAAACTTATATCAACCACAATCGAGAGACTCCAGAAAGTTCACATACTTTTCTTCTTTATTGAACAGATTTTTTGTACTAATGCACAGTATTTAAATACAATTTTCACACTGCGAATTTGACAGCTTTCTATTGTAGTTTGAAATGTTAAAAGCGCCATCACTTTTCCAAAATAAGCTCATGAATTTGACGTAATTCATTGTGTGCTCAGACAACACTTACAACGAGGACATAACTTACGACTCAAGCCGGTGCAATTGAATGGCAAAGTGAACGAAAGAAAGGTAGAAATGTCTTTTTAGCCTTCTTCAGATCCTTTGGATCTAATGCCACTTTGTAAGGCACTTAAACGCGGTGGCGAATGCCCAGATTTTGCACAGATTTCGCGTTCAGATTGTGCGGATGGCGGAACTGACGATTGGCTACAGTAAAGACTGTTAGACTAGTTGGCCAGGACAACTGTTGGCCCGGTCGACAGTCGAAACAAATAAATAAACGCTAGGAAATGGAGGCAGCGACTTAGACATGGACAACATTGCATATCAATGCAATCGCAATCCGCTTTGGCTTTAGATTTATAGAGCAACACTGCAGTCATTGCCAGGCAATCGAGGTGACGAGGGCTGAAGAAGATAGTGGGTAAACTTTTGTCGCATAGTAAATATAAAATAGTAGTCCTGCAGACTAAGACTCGCAGCTCGACTGCTTGAAAATCAGCAATTTAAAGGGATTTGCCTGCTAGTTGGCGACAGTCTCGGTTTCCGACTGTTCCCAACACTGACAAAGTAGCTGCCAACAGTGTCGCAAGAAGAGAAGGGACAGATGAAGTGAAAAGGGAGGATCATGTTGCCTCAAGCTGTGTATGTGTCCCATTGCAGTGTCAATACAATCTTGCAATGGTTCAATAGTTGAGAAAATGTTTGCCTAACCGCGTGTGCACAATGCACATTGCACATTGGACTTTCAATGTTGAATTGTTGGACACTTCACATGTGTGTGTGTGTGTGAGTGTGCGTGCGTGTGGGTGTGGGTGTGGATAAGTGCCACATGCACGCGCCACACTGAGTACATAAAAGGAAGAGCAGTGGATAGAGCCTTGCCTTGGCTTGCCTTTCCTTGCCTTGCTTGGGTACGCTGACACCCACCGGAACCACAACAAATGGCCGCAACAGCCTTGAGCTGCGAAATGAACAGTTCCGGCAATCACACAATGATACCGATTCACGCCTTTTGAATAAAGTTATTAATTCCAATATCGAAGACAGATAGCTTGCGAAAACTTGTTTAATTAATTAGTTATGATTTTAAAACTTTTTTATTCAAAAAACGATACGTTAACTTTGTACCATTTTAAAGTATAACGACCAATTTTGTTGTCTTAAAGTGTTTGCTAGTTTGTCATGCAGGGCTGTAGTATTAGCCGGTTCAATTGGTTTCCTTACTTATGTGATTAAAAATGAAACTAGGTGTGTATTTTCGAGCTTGTTATCATCATTCCAATCATGTGCACATTTTGTAATTGAAAATTCTGGCTTTTGGGTATTAAAAGCGGACAGTTTGTTGCTCGTTTTGGCATTAGTTGTAGTTAAAGTGTAGAGAAGAGGGGAGGATAGAAATGGTTAGAGGTAAGTTGGCCATGTAGCTACAGTGTGTACAACATGATAAATTGATACATAAATTATAATAAACGCACACATGTGTACGATTATAGGCCACATGGACATACACACATATATATAGTCCCAGAAGAGGAAGAGGTGGAGATAGATGGCGGAACTGGACTGAACCGCATGTCATTGGCTAAAAATTTACATGAAAAACTAATTTTACTTTGGTATCGCCAGAGGCTGCCATTTGAAATTGACTGGATGACCAAAGGGATGTAATGGCCAAGTGACTGAATGATGCAGCTGATGTTGAATGCTGAACACTGAACACTGCTGCTGATGATGATGGAATGCCAGCAACATTCATGCCAAAACTCGCACAAATTGAGTTCACACGTTGCACACACTGCATAATCCATAGTGATCAGCATAATCATCAAAATTCATGAATCGCATCAGTTGCCGAGTATGGAAACTAAGAAGCGGATTGCTAAGGGGGCAGAATGGGGTGGCAAAGGAAGTGGCCATGATTGTGGCGATTAGTTACATATGTTGTCGGAGGCCAGGAACTGAAGACTCGGACGACAGACACTGTTCAAGTCAAGGCGACTGTCTGCTCAAAATGCAAATGCATAATTAAAATAATTCTGCAGACAAGCGGATGCAATGAACATGACCGACTTCTGACTCCCATTCCCTATCCTGCTCTCGTGGTGTTTGCCAGGAAATATACGTAAATCTGATAAACTGAATCCTACACAGACCAAGTTCTCAACTTTAGTCTCCAACTTGAGCAGAGAAAAATGAATACATTTACTTAATTTTCTCTATTTTAAGAATCAAATTACGATCAACATAAATTAAAACATTTAAATGTTTAATTTAAGCCCAAATAAACTATTTACTTCTGTTTTTTTCAGTGTATTTACTCCGTCTTTTGGGTTTGCTTGCATGTCGTGACTTCCTCATGCTCAGAGCGCTAAGCAAAAGTGCAATGACTTTAATATATGTCACCACATGGCCAGCAGTCGTCTGGCCAGTCGTCTACCACTATTCTTTCTCCCAATCTCTTTCGGCTTCTCTCTTTTTCTGTCTTGTCAAAGAACCGGGCCACGTAATTAAATGCACGAGCTGCTTAAGGCCTGAGGACTCTCAGAAAATAGCATGCCAAAAATGTAAGCTCCTGCAAAAAAATCATAATGATTGTCCATACTCCTTTTTCTGCCTTTCTCTATTTTTAAAAGCCAGCTCTTTTGCTTGATTGCGTGCAAAAAATGCTAAGATTTTACAAGCGCGAGCATACCCGTTCCCTCTGACCTTTTGCTAGTCGACATATGTGTGATTTACGCGTACAAATTCCCAAAAAATGAAAGCAATCCAGCAAGTGGCGTTAACTGATTGAGAGAAAGGTACCCGACCGACAAACACCCTAACAAACACAATTAATATTATCTGACAACAATTTCTTTTAGAGAATAGAGACAGAATTGACTGAAGAATTCTCAAACTAATTCTGTGAACGCGAAAAGAAGAAATGGAAATATTAGTTTAGTTAAGAAACTTTATCAACTTTTGTAACATATATTTTGAAGAGTATAGAGTTTTAGAAATTGATTTTCATTTAATTGAACAATTTCCATTAGTTTTACTTAGCATATCAATAAACTTTGGAACTGAAGAGCATACCCACTGCAAGCATCATTTGGCTTAAGGCCACAAAAAAAGGCCACAGACATTAGTATATGGGTGTGTTTGAATGTGTGTATTTTTGTGTGGAACAAACTTCACACCTCGCAATACAAGTGAGCGGGTTGGGGACTACAAGGGAAAGTGTAAAACTTGCTGGAAAAACAAACGCTGGCAGCAATGAAATGCAATGCGCAAAATGCATTTCCCGCGACTACACAATTGAAGTAATAAATCACATTGGGTGGAAACTTTGCAGCAGCAAGAGGGGACAGTGGTGTAAATGAAGGAATCGGAGCAGGAGTATTCACATGGCCAGCAATGCGGCCAAAAGCGATGAAGTTTTTCGCTGCCTCTGCCTCTGCTTCTGACTCTGACTGTGTGAAAAAATTGTTGCGAGCCCTAAAAAAAGAAATAAGTGAGTGTATGTGTGTGTTTGTAAAGCTGCACCTAAAAGTATTAAGTGCAATCATGTGGAAATGCGCGGGAAATGCAGCCCGATGATGAGAGCGGCGGAGAGAATTCGGAACTACAAACGGAAAGCGGAGAACGGAGACTACCTATTAAAATGTGCACTCATTAATCATCGGCACAGCAATGCCATCATTCCGTTTGTTGTTGACTATTTTTAATAAATATTTCACTGCAGTCAACAAAAATAAATAAATAAGAGCAATGTGCCAAAAAATATAAGAAATAAAATTGCAAATTTATGCACTTTTCATGGACAGCAATGAGTAAAAAAATGTTTTTCAACTACCGCATAAATTTTGAGCCCAAAAATTTAATACATTTTATAAACTGTATTCGCGATTTTTATTTGTCAGCGCCAATTGTAAATAACTTTTACAGCTACAAATTGTGTCTATTGCACACATATTGCGCATACGCTGCATTGCACATGCATAAACACACACACACACAAGCACACACATTCAATTGCAGTTAATATATGTATGAGTAATTGGAACCCTTTAGATGGAAAAAAAATAAAGGACAGCATAAATCATCTAAAAGAGAGACATATTCCCTCCACAAATTGCACTTGCACCGCAAATTTCCATAATGAATTTTATTTGATTTATTTTTTGAAGTGACCGCTGAAGTATGTAATTGACGAGGTTTAATTAAGCACAAACGTAAAATGACTTTCAATCAAAATCTAAAACTATATAACAACCAAAGTGTGAATCAATTAATGCATTGAGTGTTCAGTTCAAGCATTAATCAATCAGCAAACATTAAACGGAACATTGCATATGACTCTTTAGCTAATCAATTATAAAGTTTAACATAGCCCCATTGCCATTTGATTATTTAATAACTTTTCGAAGTTTACATCTTAAATTTCGTCTTGCAAAACTATTGATAATGAATGATGGCTCAACGCTTAATGGAAATAATAATGTATTAGTTACTCTGAAGAACTTTGAGGCTATTTAGCGTTTTGAAGCGGACAGGCATTGCAGTTATTATTGCCCTCTGTTACCACGGCTTAACAACCTTTTAAGAACAACAGCAATATCAATGCTAACAACAAGAACACCAAGAAATGTACAACAAAAGCACCAACAAAACAATTAGTAAAAGAACAACGAAAGAGCGACGCTTAATTAAAACTATTACAACGCTTGACCTTGTAGAAGGGAATAGCGTGGAATAACTAGAAAATAAAGCAAAGAAAATGGGAAAATGGGAGGAATAACAATCGCTATGCAGGCTCAATGTGAGTTTTCATTAAGAGCAACAAGTGCAACAACGACAACAACAAATTGTTGTTCGCAGGTCACAGTCCAAGTGCAGAGGAAGCTTTCTAGTTAGAGTAACAACTACAGCTTTTTAGAGCTTACGGTTTTTTCCGTGGGTTTTATCTTCTCTTTTGCCATTTTTCTGGCTTTCTCATATTTTATTTATATATTTTTACATGAAGCCTTGCAGTAATCAGACATGGTTAGAAAAATAGGGCGTTGCTGGGCGTCGCTAAAAAAGAGACAACGTAAACGGAAAATATAACTATTTGTCGAGTCACTTCTTGAAATTGCCACGCCTTTGCACTATAGCGCCCTCATTTGCAAACTGTCACAAAGCTTCAGGCAAACTCCCTCCCCTCGTCTTTACCACTGTGCCAGACCCTCGTCTATCCTCGATCTGACCCTACTCTCTAATTAATAATTTAAAGCTTTTCAGCAGACGGCAGTCGGAAATTTTCTGCTGCATTTCAATTATTTAACTTTCAACCGGGTCAAAATTACTCGGCCAAATGTCACGACGCCGACCCCTCACTCTTCTATGCTGATACTTCTCCATTCCCAATGTCTTTTGACCTTTTGTAACTCTTAGCTTACATTTAAAAATCAATTACCAATTGTGCTTTGTCAGTTTTTAACATTATTTGCCAAGCATGTCGGACAATTTTCATTAGTTACTTGTGGGAAGCGAAAATATGCGGAAGCAATGATTACAATGAAAAATGCATTAAAAATTAAAGAAAAAAAAAATCAATAAGCACTTGAAATCTTTTGACAAAATTATATTGCTAAATATATAGTATATGATATTACACAATAGTGATTCATTTTCAATTACATTTGAACTATGTGACGTTTAAAAAAATATTAAATTAAACCAGGATATGAAATATTTTATAAAAAATAGTTTGTTACATTTTATTGTGAATATTTGTGCTGATTAAAAAAAAACTGTAAGCCCCGCAGTCACGTGGAACAAAACACTTTTTTCACAGAACTTTCACATACATTATGCATATCAGTTTCCCTCACACACATGTTTAAATTATTTATGAGTGTGCGTGTGTGCTTGTTTGTGTGTGTATGTTTAGCAACAATATAGAAGAATTCAACAGCGCACAGTTTGATGCGAGTGTTATTTTCAACCACATTCTCGTTTATAATTGCTTTTGTTTTTTAATAATCAGGCTTGACCCATTGCCGCACACACACACACACACTTGCGCATATGTTATAAAAGTACACACATAAAGAGCAGGCTAATGGCTCTAACGCACCACACTGCGTATGCTTAATATTTTGTTGCTGGCGGTTTTGCCATGCAAGATAAACTCGCAGTTGCAAAAACTTTTTATTATTAATTTAGCGCTCAAAACTAATAAAGTATGCAAGTGGGGCTAAGCCCAGAGGGTCGGAAAGCGCATGGCAAAGGGGGCGTGACAACTAAAATACGAGTTTTGGTATTTTAGATACCAAATATGCGAGCTTACTGAGCCTGTTCATAATATAATTTTTGATTATACAACTTTTACCATTTAATCAACAACAAAACACATACTATGTGCATATGTTGTGTGCTTGTTTCTGTGTGTATATTGGTATAATAGTTTTCAGTGTGTGCCCTAATAATGATATTTAATATGTTGGAGTTATAAGCTGTGGCTTAACCAAACTTTTTGTTATGTTTAATTAAAGAAAACCTTGGACTAAGTTCTTCAACATTCCGTAAGTGAATATGAATGAGTGAGGTCAGTTTGGAATGTATGACTAGGTGTACGAATACTCGTAGTACTCATGGCCAAGCATTCAGCTCAAAGTCAATTTCACGACTGTCTGTTGCAATTTAGCAGCGAATTTAAATTTGCGGTGAATAAGGCGAACACCCATTAGAAGAGGGCGTGTTTATGCGTACATGTGTTTGGGTTTTTTTGCGTGTATGTATTGTATGTATGCAAATCTGGGTCATGCTGTTATTTCCGGCTCTTGTGGCCAGCTCACAACCGACTACGAGTACTGCGTTGGCTCCAACGATCACCTTGTGGGGCTTTAGCCAATTTGTATTAGTGGGAGGCTACTGTACTGTATCCTACTTCCCCTCGTCCTCTACCCCTTCCCCTTTCTATCGTAAACCGCAATGAGCGGCAACACACACATTTACGAGCTGTTATCATGTTGTTGTTCTTTTGCACACACATGAACACACATTACCAACTGTACGTGTTCATCTGTACTTTACTTGTTGTTGCTGCTGCCCGAAAATTGTTTTGCAATGAAATTAGACTCTAATTCTAATTGCAGTACTCCAGTATATGGTCACCATTTCAATAGTATTTCCATTCACATCTTGTCTTTCGAGACCAAACCAAACAAACCATATGGTGCTTACTTGTCTCCTCTGTTCCTTTTGCTCTTTATACCCACATAAAGTTTTTTAAATTTGTAAAGAAAAATTAGGTCATTGGTTCATTTAATTCTATTTGTGTTTCATTTAGATAACATAACCTGCTGAACCGTATTAAGCAACAGAATGGATTTTTGAATTTATGTGTAACTAATGTAAAACATATTGGTACGTATTTTATTAGCTGCAATCAAGTCGATATTCTAACTGTAATTAAGTTGAACTCATTCACAAAATTATAGCTCGAAATTCAACTATTTAAATGGAGTCAAATCTGACGCGAGCTTTGAAAGTTTCTATAATTGGTTACACCCTAGAAAACCCTTAGACACACCTTTTCTCCTTTCTCTTATCATATATGCGTGTAGCAAAGTGTAAACAAATCTTAGTTTCTTTTAACTTGCAACCTAGTGCTTAAGGGCAACTGCAGAACTTTCACCTAATTTGTGTAACAAAACGCAGAGTATACACACATTCATGCAAAGTGTAATCCGACGGACCGACATGTAATACACAACCCTCTTTATGTAAAAGGAGAGAAGAGAAAAGGTATGTGGCGTCATTTCTGAGAAATGCAACATCGCAAAACGCGAATGCAAATTACCCACAAGCGACTAAAATGTGGGTTTTTGGTGGCTATCTTCAAAATAGACCCTGTACTTCAAAGGAAATAAAAGTATGCTAAATTGCACTAAGTATCAAAATATATCAGATTGTCTAAATTGTAACCAACATGGACTTGTTTTTCATCAAACAATTTTAATTAAAAACTATAAAGGAAATGAAAATTTTTTAAGTGGTTTGAATTAACTAAAACCTAAATTTTTGTCCTCATATTTCGGTTACTACCAAATTCTAGGCAGACAAACTATTTATTACAGAAAGAAGTCGTAAAGTAATATGTTCCAAATAAATACAATACTGTTAATCGGGTTTAAAATAATTCTTGGAGCATTACTGCAAAGGGACAGGTTATCTAAAAGTCAGACTCACCTAACTGTTTGAAACCTAATAGTATGAGAGCCAACTATGAATGCAACGAGTAAAAAATGTGTAATAATAAAGCAAACATTCGGTTGGCTTCACACGTGGTTGGATCTGAGGCATTCTCCCCAGCTTTTGTTACCTGCGGGCAGCAACGCAAGTGGCAAGAGGCAAGAAGCAAGGGGAACGGAACTGCGGAATGTAATGCTTAAACATGGTATGACATGCTCTGTTCTATTTAATTAAAAATGCACATTTTTACGTTTTTGCTAAGTTTTTAATTTCCATAATTAGCGTTAGCAACGTTTGTTGTTGCGATACCAGCAACAACAACAAGCTTGGCAAATGACAGTTTTCGAGTATATACACACACAGACATAGGGTCACACACACAAACAAATACTGCATATCACCGTTTTCGTTGCCTACTTATCTGGGGCGCCATGCCATAAACACTAATACAACGGCAACAGAAAGCAACAGTCGAGCTTATGGTTGTTAGATACCCGTCATGGCTCTTTGTAATGAATAAAGTATTCCTATTTTTCTGAATTTTTAAACTTTTTGTTTTGGAACTAAAAGTTAACAGAAGACTACAGAAAATCATTTCAGACGTCTGCCTTTCTTTGCTGGCAATGCAGTGCAATGGATACAATATACCCTTTGCTTTTCAAATAACGGGTATAACAACTAAGCAGCTGTGAAGTGCGCTACTTGCGAACGCTCTCTGTGTACAACTATGTGTGGTTGTATGTGTTTGTGTACGTGTGTCTGTATAGAAGTGTAAATGAATATTGGGGAGCGTGTTGTGCAACACTGTAAAGTGTGCTTGTCACTTTTGTTGCATCGCTCTTGCTGATGTTGTTGCTCTTGCTTGTTGTTGTTGTCGCTTAGAGTGTGTAGTGTTTTGGCGTTGATTTTGTTGTCGCCTCTGATGAAACTCATGTAAATTGTGTAACAAGATTTTGGCCCAGGGCTGTCAAAGAGGCCGAGTGAATTTAATTTTCATCAGAGGACCAGATGCTCCAACAATATTGTACGTTTTTAAAACTGCTGTCAACTTTGAGTAACAATAATCGGACAAATAATAAACAAAAATAATAATAAAATCTCAGTATTTTAAAACAGTCTCGTTTAGTTAAGAATATTGAAAAAGAAAAATATACAATTCTAAATTTAAAGAGAATATTTTTATCAGGCAATTGTCAACTCTTAAAATCTGTAACCAACCCAATGTCAAATAAAAAAGTTTTGAGCTTACCTTCAACCGCTTTCACATTTCTGTATGCATGTTCATGTATCTGCAAGTACAACAGCATAAAGCGTCATATTAGTTATGCTATTATACAAAAGATGGGAGCGATAGAGAGAGAGAAAGAGAGAGAGAGAGAGAGAGAAAGAGAGATAGATACAGAACGGACAAAAGGAGGACAGGTAGATAGGTGTACAGTTAAAATGCAGCTTTTCCAACATCACAGAGCTTGTGGTCAGCTTATAACGCTATTTGCACACTTGCGCGCATTTATCACATTTATCTCCAGCATTTGTTGGCATTGTCCAGACCCGAGAAATACCTGGGAAAGGTAAAAAAAGAGCGAAAACAAGAAGGAAATGCCTTGAACCAAGCCGTAGATAACGCGTCGCATAAAGCTAAAATGCAAACAGGCAGCTGTGCAAAGGCATTCGCTCTATTTGCGTATTTTTAGTGTACGTGTATTGAGCTGGCCGCGAATGTTGCTACACGAATTTATGGCTCGGAATATGGCGAACAACTTACGGCAAGCGGAAACGGAAGCTGCACCGAAGAAGAAAAAATGGAAACAAATGAAACAACAAAAAATCACAAGAACTTAATAAGTTTTAATCCTATATTGCTGGTTTATAGCGTGTTGTCCTTCTATATTTATTGCTGTTTCTCATTTAACATTTTTTTTGGTTTTCATGTTTACATTTATAAACTTTTTTACACGTGTGAGTAAAATATTCTTTTGCTACGTTAGATGTTGTTATAATTTAAATAATATGAATAAATCAATGTTAAAGAAATAAAGCAACTAGTAACAAATGGAAATTACTATTGATTATGAGTCAGACTAAACAGTTTACACTAACCTCCATTTAAAATTGTTCTTCTGAATCCAAAAATGTTGTTACTGACAAACTTGAGCTTCAATTAACCCCATGCATTTGTGGTTATACTTAAAGCCTTGTGCTATTTTTCGGGGTTCCAAAAACCAAATGTTAAATAAAACTGTACGGTAAGGACGGAGACGCCCTTCGGCAGGCCTGGTTACGTAGGGAATCCGTTTAATTTTCATTTTGCACGCGAAAATAGTTTACAAATCGAAGGCTTGGCCAAAAGAGCGTCGTTGTTGTTGTAGCCACATCACTCATACGCAGTGTGTGCCACTTTTATATCACTTCACACAAACACATGTTTTGGAGTGTGCAGCACCTGCTGTGTGCGCCCAATAATTCCAAATTTAATAGGCCAACCATAAATGATTAAGTGCAACTTGCAAAAACACTGAACCTACGGCAAAAATAATTTATGTTCAATTATTGAGCATCACGTATATTCACTTAAGCGGCAATTTAAAAACTGTTTTCTGTTCCAAATCAGAGTAAATTACAAATAATTAGTTACGCAAACTGGACACAAAATGCCAAGATGTAGGCGTGGCAGCTCATTAACAGAATTCAGCAAGTGTTCGGTTGAAGTGGCAGCCACTGAACTGTAATTATGGCGTTCGTCTTTATAAAAAAAGCTGCCAGTCAATTATGTAAGAAACTCAAATTTTTTGTAGCTGCTTCTGCTGCATGAGATTTATAAGTAGCAAACTGACAAAGTAAAACGCTGCGATTGCAAGTCAAAGTTTGATGAAAGTACAGAAATTCCTTGTATTTTTTTGCATTTCCTTTTGTTTTGTGCTAATGAGAAGGTTGAAGAAACTGTCGAAATGCAACGAAACTTAGCAGAAAATTCAACGAAAAACTCAATCGAAAACTCAGCAACTATTACCAGCTAGAAAGAAAAGTTACTTCGTTTTAATGGACTTTTCCATAAGGAAATTAATTTTAATGTGTTGCTTATGAAAACTATTATTTATCATTTTGGTTTATGTTTAAGTGATATATACATAAATATCTTTGAGTAAAACAGCCATGATCCTAAACTCACCTTCACACTTTAAAGAGACTCAAGGTTTCCATCGCAACCATTGATAAGGCCAGCATTATAGAATTTCCTTGCCTGTGATGTTCCACTCATTCAGCCGCAGCTCATTTATTCAGTCGAAATGCAATATACAGGGCATTCATGAGCTTTTCACATTTTAAATGCACGAATAAATGTTTCCGTTTCAATGTAAAAGAAGAGAAAAGAGGAAAGGAAATGCAAAGAGTGTTGCAAACACTTTGAGCTAAACAACCTGGCACTTTTGCCGTTAACTAAACATTTCGCTTAACTCTTTGCTCGCCTGACAGGACAACAGACGGACGGGAAGATGGCGAGAGACGGGGTGGAATGCAGGCGGTGACAGACAGGAGGTGATACCCCAACACTTCACTTCTCAACGTTGATGCTGGCCCTAAATTAGCTGAGCTCCAGTGCAAGTTCTGCCTTCGTTTTTCTGCTTTTGAATGTAAGTCTCGGTGGTTGGTAAATTGCAGTGTAAAATCACCTGCTGAATTATTAAGTGGGTCTAATGCATTTGTGCGTTCTTAAGCAAAAATTCTGCACCTCAACTTTACATTGATGCATCGCTCAGCAGGTGGAAAAAGAACGAAATCATAAACAAAGGAAAAAGCTCACAAGTTGTGGCTGCTTTTAAAACAAGTCAACGGCATAATCACTAACTTAGGTTACCAAGTGTTTTGGACAGAATGTAAAGCTATAACAAAATGAGTTAGCCAACAATTTTAGTTTCCTTTTATATTTAAAAAGTTATCGAATATTGCTGTAACAAACTTGGATTTATACATTCGATTTCTCCGAAAGAAAATTGAATTCCTTAAAGTGTTAATAAGAAAAATTCTATTTTATAAAACTTTGTCTTATTTCAAAAACGTGTTGAAAGCGAAAAGACTTTTCCTTTAATTAAAACTCAAATTTAAATTCATATCTTTAATCCTTTATTCAAGAGCCCAGCACATACCGAAATGAAGCAGAAAACGATTAAAAAGTAATTCATCCCATACTTTGTTTGTACTCTGAAAGAAAAAGCAATGAATGGCGCGCACATGTGTCAAATGGATGATTCAAGTGTTTTGTATGTCTTAAAGTCATTGCCGGGTGCAAATTCGTATCGTATTCTATAAGTAAAGCACTCAGGTAATGAATTATTCACGAATTCATTACGTGCGCACGAGCAATTTAACAATCCACCTTATCTTGCATATGCCCGCCTGTACTTTCCACCCCAAAAGGGTGTTTTCAGCAACAATTTGAGTGATTTTAATTGCATGTGGAGCTAGTCAAATTTTCTGTATGTTGTGGCCGCGGCTTCTGGCAAACAAATTGGTGCCGAGAAGTCGCTGATTTAAACTGCAAACCGCACAACTGTATCATAAAATTATGCAATATTAATTTAAACAATAATTGATTAGAATGTCTGTGTCGATTGCTGAAATGAACATGAATGGAAATAAGTGCGACCGCAATTGCCAAATAATTATATTCAGAATTGCCCTCAACGAAACACAAACTTCAACTGTTTGTCAGTTGTAATTAAAATAATGAAAGTATCCTACAAAAAAACACGCATGCGGTTAGACCAGTGTAAAACTCTAAAAACATGAATGGAAAATGAAACAATTTTCAATATTTCTATTACACTGTCGCCCGTGGGTAAAAAGACCTCACCTAAATGACGACATCGAAGAGAACCAACTTTGGGCACAAATGTAAATTGATTATGCATTTCCGAATGATTGTATGTATGCATAAATTAATATCCGCGGGGTGTTCAATGCATGAATGAGTATTCGGAACCAGAACAAAAGCTTCTATTAAACATGTGTTATTCCTTGGGAAAAATACTAAAAAAGTGGCGAAAATTAAGCGAGAATAACAAAGTATTCTATCGATTAATTTATAAATGTCACAGTAGGAAACAATTTACAGACAGATTCTTTTAATAGATATGAACATTTCTATAATATAACTTTCCTAATAGAAACATTCCGAGATTAACAACTGAATTTATTTTAAATATGAAACTATTCAAATATAGGTCAACATAGAAACAGAAATACAAAGCCACACATGTGAGGGTGTTTAGCCAGTGCTATGTTTAACACAATTTCGCGATATGCATTTTAAGGCTTAGCCGAATTTCGTAGCGCAAAACCAATTTATGTAGCCTTCATATTTAGTTGGTTTTATTGCGCTTTTTATTCATTTTCAGCTGCATGCCACAGCAAACAAGCAGACAACAATAGCAGCGATGGCTAACATGGCGGATGGGTAGTATTTTCATTTGCCGGTGTTTGCTACAAAAGAAACAATGACCAACCATATAAAGCATACCCTAATAGCCAAACAACAACAGAAGCAACTACTGCAGCAAGTGCGCCAAACTCAATTATCATTCATGGAAAAAGTTAACGATGTCTAAAATTGAATAGAATGAGGGAGTGGAAGGCATGATAAAACGAATGGAGGAAACTGGCAAGGGCAAATGTCAGCGATATGACATGCAAATTTTGATCACTGCGTATTGTATGGACACCCTATGGTAAAGTGAATCAAGGGGTATTCCGGTGAGCATAGAAATAACTGTTTGAAAGCTCAACAGTTTTAAAAAAATTCACAAAACTTTCTGCCCAAACTTTAATGCTCCGACTTGAAACACAACTTCTGATAACTAAAGTATATGTCAAAGGCAGGCTATGTTAAAAATAAATGTTAACACCCTGTAAAACAAATGGAATATAAATTCAAGTTTAAAAGCAAACGTAAAGTCAAAAAACACAAAGCAACGCCAGCGGCAAAGAGTCTGAAACTGACTGAACTGCATTTAAGACGTGTTTTCATACTTAAGAGCATACGAAAAGTTAGAGGCATAGCGATGATTAGGAAGAAAACGAACCCAACAAAAGCCAACAATTTTAATTTTTGGCTACAAATTTTAAATCATCACGCATTTAAATTGCGCCAAATATCCGGGACTGAGCGAGGGACGACTCGTAGCAGTCATCTTCTTGCCCATTGAACAAGCAGGCGCCTTTGGGTTGTAGCTAAAACAAGGCAACATCACCGCATATCAAAAAAATAGAAGACGAAATTTTTTCAATTTAAACAAAATGTTGGCCGCTTTTGCCCGTGGTTGTTTTTATTTAATTTTGTTTTGCATGCAGCCAGGCTATGGCCATAAACAGTAACAACAAAAGGAGATAAACGAGACAAAATCACGCACTGTCTGAACAGAACGGAGCAATATGGGTGAAGAGAGGAGAGGGGGGAGGCGGGCTGGGAAAGTGAAGAAGATGAAATGAAAGCGTAAATGGGACTACCCAGAGTAGAAGTCCAATTGGGCAAGAGCAGCGGCATCTTCATTGTTGCCACTCATAAAACAGCAGCACACAGAAATGTACAACATTTCCCACATGCCACATGGCGCATGCCACACTCCGCACAAGGACATCGAATTGTTCTCTGCTGCAGATGCTCCTGTTTCTGCTTTTGCTCTTGCTCTTGCTCATGCTCCTGTGGCTGTTGCATCTGCTGTTGTTATTTATGATATCCGGTACACTTATCGTAAAGGGGTATTCTGTTTTAGATGCAATGTTTTTAATGCAAACACTGATCAGAATATAAGGACTCCACAAAGTCTCTCTGGGAACCTCTTTTTGGATTTTCTCCATTTTCTACTTATTTTAATTGAAGGAATACAATACTTTTAACGAACGTGTTAATATTTTAGTTATTTACCTTCAACAACTTTTTCTCAATCAGTTATTTCTTTACCAATACTTTAACGGATATTTAAAAGTCAGGAGAGTGACTATTCCTAAAGAAATACTTCATTTTTTCTCATTTTTGTGGTGAATGTCTTTATACATTGATGTGGGGCTGGTTCGACACACAGCTGGACATGTTTCAGACACTCAGACATTTACCAATGTCCGCACAACAGCCAAAGAATGAAAACTTTCAGTAATCAATATAAAAGGAAAACGACACAATTATGCAATTATTTCGGTCTCTTACTACGATATCCCACTACTCTATCCAATCCAAATCAATTTCATTCGTAACTTAAACAAAAACTATTTAAAATGTTTTTTATTTTCTCATCTTCTTTATATGCTCTCAAAAGAAATAATGATATAATAGTATAATTGATGTCCAAATATTTTGTGTGACTACATAAATAAATATTGCAATTTCTTCAACAGTAATTCAGAGTTTAGAAGCAAAAGAATTTATTATTTGAGTAAACATTTGTTGCCAATTTTCAGATGTAGTTTTGTAGCTCCACAACTATTCAGCTTTTGCTTTCCTACTTTGCTTATCCACAACGTTTGATACAAAAGAAAAAGAAGTCAATCGAAATGTATTAAAATTTATGCATTTGCAATCAGCTTTGTGACAGCAACTGCAAGTGTTGGAGCTCGTCTTCTGGTGACAGATGGAGCTAAGGTTGTGGCAGATGCAACACAAGTATGCAACAGTATAGTAAGTACGAGTAAACATGCAGTTCACTTCAAGACATGAAGTGGGCGCCACTTGCACTTACAAATCATTGAAAATTCAACACATTGCTAATACGACATGTTGTCGCAATGCTGTTGTTGCAACATCTATGTACGTATGTTTATATGAGTGGTTGTGGCTGTGTGTGCCACATTGTGTTGCACTTGTTATTAAGTACTTCAGAGCACAATTTTGTCGTAATGACAACCTGCAAGGCAAATGCCTAAGGCGCCAACATCGCGTGCCAGGGCCGCGACAACAGCTTGAACTGAAGTGCAAACCAGGGAGCAATCGTTGAGTAGGGTTAGGGGTTGCCAGATGAAGGCAAGTGGGCGTGGTCTGGCTGAACGAGTTTGCTGTGTTGCTCGCCGTACATGTGATTTGCATGTTTAGCGAAATTAGCGCACTAACAACAGCTGCACATAAATAGGGGAAAAGCTTCTACCCTCCCACTCTCTTCTTCTTCTTCCACTAGGTTTCCATTTTCCCCTTTAGGGGAAAAGTGTGCCCTGTTGTTGTATTGTGTATTGTGTTGTGTGCATTTTAATAACCGAGCTGAAAGTAGACAAATACTGCGCATACGCCATGTGTGCCACATTTATACAAACACACAATTACATACGCACACAAGGAGTGCAGCACATAAACCATTATTTATTTAGCCACAATCACAGTCACAGTGCCGTGAGCACTTTTCGGACGTCGGGCCACTTTAAAATTAACTAAAATGGCTTGCAACGTTACCAGAACTCTAAACCAATTCATTTGTCGAGTTGCGTTTGCTAAACTCATTTGCCTCAATAAGTCAATTATGGAGTTGCCCCTTTTTGTTCCCTTCCCTTTGCCAACTTTTTTCTCTTCCTCTTCTTGCTTTTGTTATTGCTGTTTTGGCATTTATTTTGTGGCGAAAGTTTCGAGCTTTATTTTGGTGCGTAAATCTCTTTTCAAGTTGGGTTTTCGTTTATGTGGAGCTAGCAAAAACTAAATTAGCTAAGCTTTTATAATGGGGTGTTTAAAGTAAATAGGAAAAAATGTTGAATTTCATTAAAAACTTATTAAATCATTTTATTTATCAAAATTATGTATTTATAGGGGTTAATCTCTTTGGTGCTTTGCTTGGTATGTATTTTTTTGATATAAGCTGTTTTAACTATAGTTCTTTCAGCTGTCACTTGAAGGTTAACCAGTATATGCTGAATTAAGAAACGAATTAAACAAAGCTAACATAATTCTAAGTATGCCCACTTTTGTCCACAAAGCGTAGGGAAACAACTTTTAAAACGACCAGCAATAAAACAAGTATGAAGATTAATGACTAAAGCACATTTGACTTTACTTTCCATTTAAAAGTAATCTTGTTCAATATAATGTAAATTATTTCGGCTTTGCACACTTTAAAGTTGCAGGCTTTGAATTGGCTTACAAAATGTGTTTTATTTATTAAGTAAATAATACGGGCACTAAGACTGTGCCAATAATCTGCTTAAAAGTTACCAAGACCAAGGCTGCTACAAATTACAATCAAATAAGAACATCAAACGATAAGGATACTATTACTTTACCCTCTTGTTGTTATTACTTGTTGAGTTTGCACAGCAATAACTTTAATGAGCTGTCTGTTGGCTGGAATCTTGTCATGCACACATAGTACAAGTAAACAAATTCTTTCTACTTTTAGCTGGTAAATTAGATAATCTCAGCCTACACATAAGTACATATAGTACATTTTAGAATTTGTGGCTTATTACTTAGCATTTGGCATGCAAATCGGATAAAAGCAAAGTGAATGAGACGACAGCTTTGCTTATTTAGATAATTTCATAATTTATTCATAGTTTCATAACGAGTACTCGCAACAAGTTGCTATATGCCATAAATTCGCTAAGCAAACACACAGAGATGAGTGCTTATCAATTACCTAAACTCCAAGTCTAAAATTTGGAAATTATTTAGGCTTCAGTTAGCACACTTCCTTGGCAAATATGCGCATCAAACAAA
This sequence comes from Drosophila dunni, assembly GCA_018152125.1. Classification (NCBI taxonomy): domain Eukaryota; kingdom Metazoa; phylum Arthropoda; class Insecta; order Diptera; family Drosophilidae; genus Drosophila; species Drosophila dunni. The sequence goes on from JAECXC010001917.1 coordinate 215,822, forward strand.
CTCAAGATAATCAATCTTTTAGATATTGCAGTAGTACTTTGTTGCCAACTGTAATTATAAATTTGTAAATGTAATCAAAGTACTTGCTCTTCAAATCGTCAGGCAAATATTATATAGGGATATCACTTGTAATGTCAACAAAGTTTTAATTGACAATTTTCAGCTTATTTAACATTTATCTGCATGAAATGAATTAAATATTTACACTTGTGTTTGTAGTTATCATAAAGACACATTAGCCTCAAGGAAATTGATTTAAATTAATTTGGAAACTGCTATTTACCCAACTCGCTCTCATTATTAATTAATTGATGATTTTCAAACGTTTTGTTTGTCATCGGCATTCACATTTTCCAAATTTTCCGCTATGGTCGCATAAATTGAGATTGTTTACTCGAGACAACTGCAGAAATATTTCAAACTTTTCATAAATTCCATGCGTGCCACAAAACTTTTTAGTGCTTGCAATTAAATTAGCTGGCTTACACACACACACACATCCTCAAACACTCACACACATAGAACGAGTGTTGTCCTTGGTGTTCGGATGTGTGCAATAACTTTTCTGGTTGCGTGTCAAGTTGGCATAGTTGCATTTTTTATTTTTCTTTTTTTAGGGTTTTTTTTTATCATTTCTTTCAGTTGCTGTGTGACAAACGCTTTATGATTTTTATTTTTTACTACCTTTTTTGTACAGCAACGCGTCTAGCTTAAAGTATTCTCTATCATATTTTTTTATTCATGTTTCCTGTGCTTCTTCTCCCTCTTTTACTTTCTCTCTGTCTCCCTTTATCTCTCGGAGATTCGCACAAATTGATTAAAAATGTTGCCAAAGTTTTACGACTGATGCTGGCCAAAAACAACAAGAACAACAATAAATATTTGTAGTTAGTTAAATGGCACTCGCAAACACAGTGCTACTGGCCACGCCCACCGTGGCTGGTAGGCCGCCCCATTTGTGTTGTCGTTTGCCATATGCATTTTAATTTGTGGCCCAGGCACACAAGAATTCACTCGCTTTTCCATTTTAATAATTGATTTTTCGCGTGCGTATAAAGCGAAAACTCTTGCCATTGCCCATGGCGTATGAGCAATACCCGTAATACACACACACACAAGCACACACACACATGTGCTACGCATGACTACGGGTATCTCTAACTACCACTTGGTGGCACTGCATGTCGACACGTGCGCATTTTAATAAGTAATCCAACATCAGCAGCAGTAGCAACAGTCTCAAAGTCACTCGCATATTTACTTATAAGCCCAACGAGTACTTACTGCTTCTACTCCTCCTCCTTCTCCGCGGACACCACCCCTTGAACTTGGTCTGGCTCAAATCTTGGATAAGTTATTCACCTACATACATGTTTTTATGGCTGTAGATGTTCGCGTTGGCATCCGCTGGAAATTTCGTTCTGAATTTCAATCCCATACAGACTCAACAACTAATGACATTGTGCGTAAGCCAATAAAATTTAAGTCAAAGTTTGAAGAATATTACAATCTTGGGAGAGGCTTAAACTATTTTACAATCCCCATATAACTAAACAGAATTCATTATTTTAAATAAAATATGCAATAATTGGTGGGAATGCAGAGGGTCTTAACTTTTTTACAGTCCCAATTTAATGCGGCAAATTGAATTTTAACAATAGGGAAATAAATTAATTACACCTTCCATAACCTACTCTTGTTCCTTTGATTCTTCAAATACTTTGCGTAACACAAACATTTTAAAAGCTTTATTCATTTAGCATATATATAGCATATATAACGTATACTCTATAAGTATGAAATCTATTTAAGCTTCTCTCACTATTGTGTTGTAACGCATGTCAAGTTGAACACACCTTTCAGTATAAAAACAAAGACTGCAAATGTAAATGAAGCCCAATAGTCTGTTACATGCCTTCCGTCCGATTTAAATTGGATCGAAAAGTTAGTAAATCTCTCGAAAGTTTGCTAACAATGCACATTTTTGGCATATGAGCCAGATGAACTGCAGTGCACATACATCAGCTTTTGACTGAACAGAATTAAATTGCTCAAACTTGTCCATCTAATGATGTATGTATGTAGTACGTTGCTTAAGGCACTTCGTCTGGTCAGTTGCGAGTTACGTGTACTTCATAATCAGCCGTAGCCACATTTACTGAACTTGACTCTCACACTCTGCACCGGATACGTATACTTACTTTACTGTTATGTAGAAGTGTACGTGTGTGTGTGAGTTTCGCCAGAAGCATTGAACTTTTGCAATTACAAGCATTCTGTTACCTATAAAGAGTGCAGGGAAAAGGAAGATGCATCAACTCGATGCCCAAGTCAGTCTTGATGAAAATGGCTACTTTTTGTGCCGACGACTGTCTACTTGGTTGGCTTGACTTGGCCAGCCTTAAATCTGTGTGAAATAGGTCAACTGCACTCAATGGAAACCGACATGCGGCATGTGGCATGTGGCAGATTTACCAACTGCATGCCCATATCCCCTCTTCGCTTTCCACTGAATCTCTCTTTCTTTTTACCTCTTATCATGCTGTCTGCTGAGCACTTTACTTCAAATTCCCTGTTTTGCCTTTTTCCACTTTCTCTTTATATTTTTTGAAAGCGCCAGTTTTGATCAAGTGCATTTCAGCTAGTGAGCTAACCAAGTAGAAACTTAAGCTGTCTATCAGCAGCAACATCTGCAGGTTTCTTACATTATCTCTCCTTACAAAGTTGTAGTACATTTGCAACTTTAATTGTGGATTAAAAATTTAACAATGGTTTTTTTTTTAAAGAAATGTTAGAAATAACATAATACGTTAAGGTTATATTCTAAGACTCAGCTTGGGAAATATTTTAAATTTTGGTAAGTTTTTTGACGTCTAGAAAAGTTGCTGAATATAAGAAACTCTTCCTAAATATGTGTAGTCTACCACTACGACTACCAATACTACCGACAGCCACTATTCCCTCTGACTCGGAGCAATTTTATACGCATTCGTTGTTTTAATCAATATCCTGCTAAGCATATAAGCCTTGGTTCGCTAATTAATGAAAACAATTAGTAAATTAAGTTGAATACTTCCGCACGATGACAGCGACAAGAACAGCAATAATAGTTATAATTATAATAATAATATAAATAGCAAGTGGAGCAGACAATTGGCTAAAACATAAGCGGCATAATATCATAAACATAAAATCGCAAACGTTGGCAATAAACGGTCATAGAAATACCCAAAATTTATGCTAATTGGACTTGTTTACCAGTGCGTGTGGTTTAACATGCATAAATCTAAATCCATACAGCTTCCTCTCTCGCCCACTCTCTCTATCTCTATTCCCTCCTTCTTCTCCTCGCCCACTTTGTTGTTGTCTCTCTGTCATATGTATACACATATATACTGTATACTGCTAGCATTTAGCTGACGTCTTCAATTTTGTTTATTTGTGTCTTCAATGCCAGCGGCAGGTTGCCTCCTGAGTAGATTGGAGGTCGTAGTCTAGCTTCTAGTCCTTACTTAGTGCTCGTATCTCTTCGGCGTGCTGTGATTTCTTGTGTCAACCCGACAACAAGAAGAATCCCAAAAAAGCCAACAATAGCATGGCAAGAAATAAATAAACCAAGATAACTACAACTAATGGAGACCCTGGACTTAAGATTCTCTACAGCTTGTACAAGTTATGCGAGCCACTTTTGGTGTCTCTAATAAAAGTTCAGTAAACACAAGTCAATACACCCTTTGTTATTTACTATACAGGGTGCTAAAATATAGAAAAAAAACTCAAACACAACAGCAGACGTATAAGCAAATACTTATTTTATATTTGTTTCGCAGTCAAAACCAAAGCCGAAGCCAAAAGCTAAAAACAAAGGAATTGCAAAATATTTGATTTGGCATTTGGTTATGAGGAGTAAACGAAGAAGGGGACGAGGGCTACAACATCTACATGTGTATGTTCAAGAGCTGCTGGTGAGCTTGGCGCCGGATTTCATTCCATTTCAAGATCTCACATCAGCATTGTCTACCAACCTTTGCCTATGAAAAGTAACAAAATTGTATTTGCATGTCAATTGCGCTTGTTTATCTCGCGTTATTATTTCTGACATTGCCACAACACACGAGCTACATGGACAGACAGACAAACGGACCGATTGTGAGAGCCACGGAGGTTACAGACTAAAAGCCAAATCTGAATCTCAATACAAATCAGTGTCTGAATCTGCGGCAGATTCTTTGCGTTCAGCTATAATGGAAATCCTTAGTCAAGTCATGTAGTCCATTTCCAAATCATAATTTACATATAAAGATGAAGGATAAAGATGTATGGACTAGTTAAGTGGCTGAAATGAAAATTTCCATAGAAACCGCAGACAAAAAATATCTACAGCGGTACATGTAATAGAGATACAATAATTAAGCGTAGACAACTTTCAGATATCTACAAATTACAGAATCATTCGATTTGTAAAAAGTTCAAAAATTGCAAAAAGCTGACCGCTCAACAAATTTGTCCCCTTCATTGCTATAAACTTTTAATGTCCAAAGGCGTTAAAATAGAACAAGCCATAACTGCAATTAAATGACATTTTACAACACTATAAAATTAAAATATTAATGACAAACTACTCAATAACGTTTTAAAAGCGACTCAAGCAATAATGATTTTGATAAAGTTGTCAAAGATATAAATTTTAATGTTGATCTTTTGAGTAACCACAAAAAGACACAATTCTTTTGTGCTGACGTCATTTTGTTGGTAGAGAAAACAGTGGACCACAAAAACCGCAAAATCAATCAAAAAGTTCAGTTTAATTGGAAAACAGAAATAATAAATACTTGACACAAAAGAAAGAGCAATTAATCTGTGAAAAAGAATTTTTCGCAAAGGTATATGACAAGTAGAGAATATGTGTATAAATTTATATATATATTATTTTATTGGATAAAAGCATCGTCCCGTTTGCCATTAGCAGCAGTTCAAGGTCGGCACGTACATTCCATACATTTTTATATGCCTCAAGTTGACGCAGAACACCTAAGCTAGGCATTGTAATAAAAGCAGATGGAAGCCCAGAAAGTTATAAATCGTTGCAATGAAAATCCACTGAAACTCGTACACCTGTTCTCAGTGTCTCAGCATTATTGATATGCATTAAAATCACGCGCGTGTCCAAAATGTGCACTCAATAGAACATAACGTGTATTCCTTCGCATAGGTGTTATTATAGGATGACTGTGCTTAATAATCGATACTAGAAGGTTTTAAGCTGTACTATATAACCTTAAAATATACCAGATACTCCTGAATAAAATTCACATTTTCAACTAACTTAAACTCAAAATTGGAATGGGAAACGTAAAATTTCTATGCCGAAGTAAACTTTATAATAACAATTTTGATATAGAGTCAGCATTGCAGACATATGATTTTTATAAATGCATAAAATTATACATTATAAAGTTATTTTTCTAAGCTTTTCTATAAAACCTTATATATTTAAATAGATTTGTGTTATTAAACGCTTTGGACATAAACTTGATTTGGCTTCAATCTTTAAACAAACAAACCACCATAATCTGGTTTCTTGACAGGAGCCTTTTATACAAATTTTAGACATGTTATTATCATGACTATATATTTTTAAATGAATAACAAAAACTAACCCAACCATTTTTATTCCTTTTTAAATGACCTCGAAAAAATTATATATAAATCAATATATTTCTTTTTTTCCCTTTTCTCAATTTGGAATTTAAATATTTCAATAAATCAAGAAAAGCGGCATAAATTTAACTTCCAAATGATATATTCTATTAATTTCAATTGCAAATTCAACTCCCCAGAAAATTTATTTTATTTCAACCGAAATCACACTGCATAGCTTGTGCCAATAAATTTTCTAAAAATAAGAGAAATAAAGTCGGAAAATAATTTCTGTTGATGCGTTGTAAGCGAAATATTGTGAAACTAACTGTTGACCCCAATGGCAAAGTCAATTCAAGTTGATTCAACTGTTGGCTGCCCACAATATCAATTTGCGAGACAATGCAGTGGGTATACAATGTGGAGAGCACAATGTTGGCGACATAGGATACAGTACACAGGACACGGGATACGGGATACTGTGCTCAGGACTTGGGACTCAGGACTCAGGACACTAGCACTCGTTAGTAGCGGCGTCAATGCATTTGATTGCACAATCCTTCATTGGCAAAACCTTTTTGCCCAGTTCGTTGGCAACTTGTGTACAATTTCTTTATCTTCTGGCCACAATATATTTTACTTCTTTCCTTCTGTTTTGCATTTTACCTCCTCCGTATTTTTTGTTTTCCTCGTCGTGGTCCCGTAACACATTAGCATTGGCCATCGCATAGAAAATTTACTTTTGTGCTGGTCTCCAGTCCACGTTTGAATTGGCCTTTGTGCCATTTGTGTCATAAACTGCTTTGCTCTCGATTTTAACAGAATTTTGCCAAGTTTTTCTCCTTTGCTCCATTGATTTCGTTATTTCTTTGTACTCATTCCCCCAACGTAAATTTGTTTTATTGACTTTGTGGCTGCAAAATTTCAAATTTAAATTGGCATAAAATGCGCACGAAATGACAAATTGCAAACTAAATTACCCCAAAAAAACTACAATTGCTATAGTATTAATATGACTGTGTGAGAGTGTCTGTGTGTGTGTGAGTATGTGGTATCCAATTTAGTGTATTTAATGGCACTCATTATGTTGCAATTTTTATTCTTTAGACTTTTTTGTGGTTGGACATTTGTGGTATTTGCAAATTTGGTTAAAATTAGTTTAGTTTGATTGTCATTGCATTGCCTTTTTTCATCAGATATTTAAATTGGTAGCTCAATTTTTGTTGTCTATCGAGTATTTGTAACATTTTTCATGTCATTTAACCACAAAACAAAATTAAATAATTAAAAGCGTATTATCGCTAAGTAAGAAGACAGTAAATTGAGTGATCTCTTTATCGAGAATTTTGTTACGAGTTGTTTAATTAATTTTGAAATTATGAATATTTTATTTGGAAGGGACTTGAAAAAATTAAACTTTAAAGCTTTTAAACTAGATTTAGTGTAGAAGTGGCATCGTTTGGGTTCAAGAGTGATTAAGTTAGACCCAGGGAATCACATAAACGTAATATGTACATAGGCCAAGTTATGGTATTCATTAAATTTGCATATATTAGTCCAAAATTATACACGTGTGCGAGTTTAACGAGTATTAAGTGCAGATATCTGCACTTATCAAGCAACAAAATTTGCATGTAGTCACTTTTAGAAGGAGAGATCCGTTGGCAATTACGGGGTTATTTGGGTTATTGCGTATACGCAACGTGTGCCCAGTAATCTTATATATTCAATAAACTCTAGCTGTGGTTTATAGCCTTGTCCGGCCATGTGGCCAATCGATTAAATGTACTCTATTCATCCGGTTTTCCCCCTCGTTTTTACCCGGAACGCAAAATAATTAGACACTCAGCATTATTTGTAGGCCATCAAATTGAATTTAGTGTTGGGCAAAATACCAGGCGTTGCCATGGCCACGCCTCCAAGACACAAGCAGCCCCAGCCCCACACACACACACACATACACATCCATACAGGCCAAACACACTCACTCAGAATGGCATATGTGTGTTCGCCTTTTGTGTCCTGGATAAAGTATAAGTGTGTTTGTCCTTTCCTAAGACTGACAAGCTGTTAATTCTCATCACGTTTAATGTAATGGCAGCACGTTAACTTTGAAGCGCAAAATTGGAATTCAATATGTTCGCAACCATATAAAATGTACGACTCTACCCTCTCATTCCCAAAGTCTATCTGTCCATGGTTCTCTCTCCACTTCGCTGTCATTTGTATACTTTTGTGTATCTGTTTTCTCAAGTCTCTGCAAACTTTTTCTATAAATGTGCTTTGAATTATGCCCTTGATTTGGCCAAACTTCAAAACTGCCAACTGTTGGCGTGACTCTCCGTCAGAAATCACTGAAGATTATTAAATGTAATGATTATTTAATACAACGTGTTTTATTATACTCTTTTCTTTCAAAACTGACAATAAAGACAACAATACAAAGAGTATAAATTAAAAAGACGATAAATTTTGTAAAAAATACAAGACATTACAGAAATATTGTTTTTATTCTTCTCGTCGCATTCGCTTTTTGTTCAGCGTTTTATTAATTGAGTTATTCAAATTGGTCTGTAATTATGTTTGCTGTAACCGTCTTTGTTGTTGTTGTTGTTGTTGTTGTCTGCCAGCAGAGCAGGATTCTTTCGGTCGCAGGATTCTTTCGGTCTTTGGCTCTTTGCTTGAACCTCTGCCAGTTCCGTGCCTCATTACACACTTTAATTGTTTTCTTTCAAGTACTTTCACGTCAAGGTTTTCAAATTATAACAGCCGCATTCACGAGTACGCACTTACAAAGGGGCTATCAGCTTTTTAAGCCATGTTAAAGTACACTCGAATTTGTGTTCCCAGAATCTTGTTATATGTCCATAAACTTAATCAATATCATCCATTTCTTATACGCATATTTTCTATAAAACTCCTTTTCTTTTTGAATCACTGGAGAACGGTATAACATTCTGTATTTTATTTCTTTTCCCTGATTTATTAATATGAATATCTTTATGCTCTGTTTTTCGAATTAATCCGGGAGTTCTGAAAAACTGCCGTTAAGTGTGTCGCTTTGTGAATGTGGAATTTTGTATAACATTTGTATCGTAAATTGCTTCAAAGGCGATGGCGCACAAACCGGCAAATAATTTATTTAGAGTTGAGTCGAGTCGAAACGCAATAAGTTGCATGACTTTTGACTTGTTTCATCTTTTGCTTTATGGCAGCCATTAACTCCAGCTTTAGTAATGGCAACAGAATCTTGGCCAACTGCTCATCTGCACTTAACCCACTCGACGATTCGACATTTGGTTGGCTAAAATAGTTGGACACTCGGACAGATTGGACATTTGGACAATTTTGATACTTGAGCAGTGTCCAAAAACCTTTGAGTGCTCCAGTGTAGATGACAGATAGAGACGGACAGACGGAGAGAGAGAGAGAGAGAAAGAGTGTCTACTCATACATCTGAAACTCACATTCTCTGTGTGTGTGTGTGTGTGACTTTGGCCCTCATCGCGTGCCGTGTTTTTCACAGCGCACATTAATAAGTTCACTTACACTTCCAGTCCAGACAACATTATTCATGCTTTCACGACATAATTACAATTTGAATTGCTTTTACGGCCAGCTGCAAAATACGTACGACTTATGGACATCCCTCACAGTCTGCTGGATCGTTTCATTTTCCGACAAATGAAAACATTTTGCTGACATTTACGTGGGCAACAACAACGTTAACTACTACAATAACATTAACAGAGCGAATTTACTGCGACTGTCCGGCTCATTGCTTTTTTTGTACTCTCCATAGTCTGTACTCTAGCGTACTTCACTTTAATTGTGTTTAATTAACTTTTTGCAGTGTGCCAACAGCCAAAAGTTATTTCCCGCCCTCCCTCACTCCGTCTCTCTTCCTCTCGCTCTGTATTAAACACGCATTTTTCATACTATTTTAAGATTCTGGTAATTTCACAAAATTACTTTAGGGCACTTACTCGCAGCACTGCTTTCATGCTCATTACAATATACCCTGTTAATACTGTGCTATCATGGGTATGCTCAATTAACAAAGCAGGCACAAACAATTCATACCTAGAAGTTAGGCATAACATATCCCTAGGAATGACTATATTACTATGACTATAAGCAAACTGATTAGATATTTCAATCGAAAGTAGGAAATGAAAACTTGAACTTATCAATAAGAAACCTTTTTGTACAATGCTACATATAAATCTAAGCTAGTAAAATAATAATAAGAGAACTAAAAAAGGCTCTTGATAACGAAAGTGTGCTTCAATCTAGGCTAATAAACCAGCTGCATATTTACCAACTGTCATTTCTCTGTGAACATTAATTAACATCAAATTAATTATGTTGTAATGCTTGTCAATATATTTTGTGTACTAAACTCAAAATATATGTTAATATTTACTTATCATTAATGCTTTTTACAGACAGCAGGCAGCAGGCAGCAGAATCAGTTCCAATCAATCTGCGGTTAATGCTAACGCACTTTACTTCAAGGTCATTGGCAATAAGTGGCAAGCCATCCAAAAGGCACCAACAATAATACAATAATAAACAACAGCAACTTGAGGGACAAATGACATTAGACCACAAAAAGAGACAGAGACGCATATTCAAAACGCAAGTAATACAAATAAATAAACTTTAAGCTAAGCCCACTTGGCTCTTTTCAAGCTGTTAGTGTTGATGCTTAGATTCAGTTTTCGTAGCCTCCATGGAGTACATACAAATACTCACTTGCAATGCCTTTGTTCTTCACTCCCTCTTCCTCTCCTGGCCCCACTCTCTCGGTAGCACATTCAATTCCCGAACCGTCGCTGTCATTTACCGCAATTCGAAGCCATAGATTACGGCGCATTGTGTATGTCTCTCTGTATGTCTGTCTGTCTGTGTGAGTGTGTGTGTGTGTTTTGTTATGCTCCCGTTTGCTGTTTCTCTTTTTTCCTACATTCCGCTTTTTTCAATTTCTTTAAAATGTTTATTATCGCCATTGCCGTATCTGCCACACAATCAAGATAAATCGCCGGCAATTGTGGCTATTTTGCATTTATTTTATGGACAAGTCGCCGCAGCGGCGCATTTATTGATTTTATTATTATTTTTTTTCTTTTACTGTATAAAAATAAATAAATATTTTAAAGAAAAAAATACTAAAGCATTTTGTGTGCATTTCACTTTGTTGTTACAGCTGCTTATCAATATGAATATTTACAAAATACACCATCTACTGACTCTAGTTTTGAGCCTACTCAAAATTTGCCAAATATTTTGCTTTCTCACCTCCTCTGCCTTTCCGCCTACCGTTAAGAGTCTGGGGGGATAGGGGAAAAGGGGCCACTAACGAGAGGTCGGCGCGTGTATTTTTTAGATTTAAATATTTAATTTGCCTTAAGGACATCGCCAAAAATGTCGATAAGACACACCAGGGTGAAATGTCCCCTTAGTTACTTATTCAAGCAAAAACCAATTAATTAATAATGTCAATATTTGCGAGGGCTTGTCGAAGGAAATAATAATATAAGTGGAAAAAGTGCCTCCCAAATGAAATTTTAATGAAATATTCAAGGAAACAAAAAGAAGCAAATGAAAAGCGCATAATAAGAGCAAGGGATGCACCACAACAAAATTACAATTTAAAGGGAATTTTATTAAAAGGCATCAACATAATTCTAATTGATTAAGTCAACAAATGGACATGCCAAACACAAAGAAAGAATATTTAGAAAGTCAAACCTTCCTTTTCTAGCAATTTCTTAACAATGTAATTATTTTCTGTACAATTTTCTAATACTCGTTTCAATAGACGATATTTCACTATTTAAATTAAACAATTTAGAAACATTTGTACATCTTTATTCAGTTTATAATTGTTAAATAAGCTATGTTTAATCAACAGTTCATAACACAAAGACAGCTTAAAGAAAATGTAAATTTTCTATGCGAATTTAACGAACAATTTCTAAGCAAGTTTCCATTTTCAAATTAAACCATGTGAAATGCCAATTGCAAAAGTAGAGCTTTACCGAACTAGGCTACGAAAGGCCGACCATGCGCTCAGCCCCTGCAATTTTCACAATTACGGGAACGTATACGAAGTGTCTGCCCGGGCAGAGGTCATTACTTTACCTTGTTCTAGTCTAGGAGCAAAAAGGGCGCTACACACGAATACGAATTCGAATAATTTTCATAAGCTGCAAAATTTATGCTAAAATAAGCGTCACATAAAATGCAAATAGTTATTATTACACTTTTGCCAAGTTCTCGTTCCCGGGCTTGCTCCGACTGCAGTTGAGAACGAGAAACGAGAGAATGGAATTGAATGCGAAACGGAGGTCAAAATACAGGTGAGTCCTTGCTGCATCTGGTGCTGGCTTCAACGTCTAACCTAGCTCGTATTTAGATTTGTACCTCGGTGTTCATTATTATTAAGTTTCTAAGCCCAAAAATGAAACTTCTCACGCAACACGAGTGCTAAGGATTTAGAGCGTATTCAAAGCTCATGTGCGGCTCATCTTTTCGGAGCAGTTCTGTACCTTGATAGAGAGTGATAATATTATATTATTCCACCTTATGACTATCTGGAGTGTGTGAGAAATAATGAACCTTGCTGTGCGTATTAATTACTGCAATAATTTACAAGCACCAACAACTATAACAACCATTGTGTGTCACACAATAATTTGCGTAGTTCGTTGGGTTTGTATCGTCAGACAATTTATTATTTGTCATCTGTTATTATATCATTAAGGGCTTTTTTTATTGCTCTACATTTTTAATTATCATTTGATCAATTCTTCTCCTTTTTTGCTGCCCATTCGAATCGAGTTCGAGCTCGTTTAAATGCTGTTTTACACGGCAATTAAGTTGTACGAGTTGAGGCAGATGTTGCCAATAATACGTATTAAAGGCTACGTAGACCCATTAATTTGAATTCGGTATTGCAACTGTAATTGAGATTACCTCATTGCTGGTGGAGTAGGAAATGTTATTAACTAGTTTGGTTTATTCAATTTTCTGTTTAATAGTATTTCACTAAAGTGTTCAGTGAGATGCGTAATTATAGGCGATTTACAAAATATAAATTACATTTATATTATTAATGCAAATATTCAGTGCATAAACTATATGGATGCAAAAATATCAAATTACGAAACATGAAACTTTATAAAAATTTCAGTCAATGCAAAATTTTGTCATTTGTTGAACTCACAGCATTGAAAATCATCAACATTCTAAAGGAATGATATCAAAATATAATAAGCATGATTATATAATGCTTACACATTATTTACACTTTAACATAATATTGTAAAAAGATTTATATTAAAAGGCAATTTCTGCTCACTTTTATCAAATTTAACAATTTAGCTTTGGCCACAACTACTTACGGGGCGGTTAAGAAGGCGTGGTCGAGAATAAAGAATATATATATATGTATACATGTCATCACGCGAAAGAAGTTTATTTTAATTTTAACATTGCATGTCAAAGTTTTTGCCTTGGCTTTGGGGTTTACCAATTTTCGTTGCCTACTTTCCAGCGCTTTATTTTTTGCTCTTCGCTTCTCCATTCTTCTTTCTTTTGGTGGAAATAAATCAAAGGCAGTTTACTCTTTTGCTCACTGTTCGACTTTTTTAATGGCCACAAATCACGTGTTGGGCTCTTTCATAATGGCGCGTGTGCTATGCTCGATAAGGAAAAATAACATTTGCCTGCTTTTTTTCTACTTTTCCAGCTTTAACTTGGGGCATTTTGGCAAAATGTTTGCCAAGTAATATGATAAGTGACCGCCTAATGGCATATTTGATTGTTTATGAAATGCATTTGTTGTGTAACTCCCAGAAGAAACAAAACAAAATGATAAGATTCGAGCTCATTAACGCCAACTTTTCTGTCGTATAATAAAGTGGTTATTTCCACAAATTTATGGGAAACACAATTTGTTTCAATTTGTTTAACTACTCACCAAGGGGGTTTATGTCAAATTTTAGTCAAATCCATCAAAAACGTCAAAAACGAACATGATTTCATGAGAACAAAAATAAAAAATCAATACGAACATGTGTTTCCCATAATAAAGCGATTAGTTAAGATTACATCAGAAGACTACAGAGTGGCAATTGAATTCATTCTGCCTTTCTGACTGATTTGGGTGGAGTTGTAAATAATATCTACTTACAGAATGTAAAAATTGAGAGACAAAGAGGTGAGACAGAGTAAAGCTAATTTCAAAAGCATTTCCCGGCACAAAGACGCAATCGGAGACGAACTGGAGCTGGGACTGGAACCGGCTAAGTGAACTGGTTGTCAAATTTTGCTTGTGCCCTTGTGCAATTACCGTAATGATGTCAGGCAGCGCACAAATCAAGCAACGTCGTTTATTACAAGTGCGAGAACTTAATTAAAATGGCGAAACAAAGGCAGCTCAGATCTAAGGCTTGGCGGAGGCTGCCAGGGAGACCAAGGGAGCCGTGGGAGCGAAGCAGGGAAATGCGCATATAAACTATGCACAATACCAAGTGAAAGTGCCGCTTGTGAGCTCAAGGACTTCCGCTGCCTGTGTTGATGTGGCTGTTGCTGCTGCTGCTGCTGCCACATCAAAAACAAGGGACGAATGAAGCCAGTGGGGCAAAAGGAGGTAACTTTGTTGTTGACTTTTATGATTGCTTGCTGGCATTGGCTGTGCCAAATGAAAATGGAAATAGAAATGAAAATGAAAATGGCAATGGAAAGTTGTTGGAAATGCGGTACTGCCTAAGAAGAAGGAGGCGGGGAGGGGAATGCAGCGTTTAACACCAATGCGTCTTTTCACGCAATTTGAAATCCCAACTCAATTTGAGTAATTTTGCAGTGAATCCTTTTGACTGCGGTTAGTGGGCGACTACGACTACAACAGCGACAGTGACTGCGACTAGAACGAAGCGAAAACAGAACATGGCCACAACTGCCATTTTGGCCAGCAACTCATTCCATCATCATTATCCTTATGCTCATCATTGGACTGGGGCCCCCAAAAATCCATTGTCCAACTTTTGGTAGAGCTTCTGGCTTCTGGTTATTGGTCGTCTGTTGGTCTGTCTTTGTTAATTTAGTTCCACACACAAACCACACACGCACACACCCACCCACACACACTATTAAAACTATTCCTCACACAGACACATGCACTGCTTTGCTTTTGGCAAACGCATTTCGAACATTTGCTTCATTTACTGCGTCGTTTGCCGCATTTTAATTGCTTCTGCTCACTCACGGACTCTCACACCCACACATGCTGACACTTAAACTGAACGGACACACACACACACACCGTGACGCTTACAAAAGTTTGTCAATCTGCAATTTGAATGCGCGGCATCCATCGACATCCGTTCCGAGCCTTTCCCTTCACTTCCTTTCCGTTCTATTCCTTTCCGTTCCATTCCTTTTTATTCTGCTGCGTCTGTTTGACTCATAAACCTGCGTGCCATTAAATGAAATGAGTTTCTGACGAAATTATCTTTCACATGCTCTTCCTGCTTACCCAGGTCCATAAGAAAAGAAATTCGCTTTCCATTCGTTCGCCATTCGATTTTAATGTTTAATGATCAATTTTGGTCACATAGCGACGCATAATCACGTGCCACGCCCATATACGTATCATTACCTTTGTATTCAGCAAATTGTTTCATAACTTAGTTAACTAAGCAGCGAGCTAAAAGTTTAATTAAGTTCCTTACTAAATCAAATCAAATGAGCAGCTTGCGACAGGGATTAGACAAACCTAAAGTGTTACTGGGGATGTTCCTGTAATTCCAAGTGTAGCACCTGCAGGCCCTAGCTATCACTCTCTCTCCCTTTCTCTATTGCTCTCTTTCACTCTTTGCTAAACTTCCGTCGCTCCTTTGGCCATCCTTTCAGCTGCTTAATCCGCTTGAGAGAAAGCGTTTGCATGACTCTCAAGTGGCATTAAAACAAATTACAAGTAATTAAAGACTCACTTCTCATTGACTCACGACAACAGCACGCTGATTCTTGCTTCAGTTGAAGTTGACATTATTATTCCTATTATAATTCTAACGCACTTTTTTCTTTCAGCTTGTATTTTAGAGAAAAAATCTTAGATTTAATGTTCATATATTAAATAAAGTTCCCTGTGAAGTGCTTTGCAGGTTGAAATGCAAATTAATTAAAATTTCAAGTGCTTACGAAACCCAGCGAGCGATGACTCTTAAAGTCAGAACTACTCTTAATTATTTGCCAATATTGTCGATAAGCTCAACTCATCGTCATCATGTTGCCATTCTCTTTTCCGTTTTTACTCTCCTTCCCTCGTCCTTACCCATTCTCAATCTCTTATACTTATTCTTATCATTATCTCCTGATTGTTTACCCGCCGTGTTTGCGCTTACTTTGATTTATTGCATTTATCGCGGGAAAAACTCACTTGATAAATGATTAAAGTTCCTTTTGTTTATGGTAATTAAAAAAATAAAGAAAAACACATTTTTATAGTTGTTTGTGCAGTCGTTTCATGTGCTGACAGTTCAGATTACGAGCCAGAGACACGTGTAGCGTTATCGGGTTTGGGATTCCACTTTTGTGACCCTGGCCCGGAAAGATTTTAAAAATTAATGGCTTTTAATAATGAGATGATATATTTGTATATGTATATATAAAATTTGTCACGATTGTGACTAAAGAAAAGCTGATTAATAATAAATTTAAAAAAAAAGCATTTAATCCGATACTGTGCCATCAAAATTAAAGGCTCAAATTTAAATTTAACATGCGATGGCAGTTTGTGTTTATGCTCGACTGTTTTTCATTTAATTTAAGTTACGGAATTTATAAACATTTATATACGTATTATTTCAATGTTCATCCGTTGAATGACTTTTCACCTGGTAAATAAACCGAGTCGCTGTTTACACAACCTGAACCACATTTAACATCCGCATTCATGTGACATTATCACTTAATTCTTGCCGCTTGCGTTGCACTCGTTAAATCAATGACCCGAATATGCAATGGCCATATTAAAGCACTACCATCAAAGATTGTATTTGGGTCAGCACGACTGTAATGCACCCAGGTTTTGTCAGTATTTTCTCAGGACTATCATCAATATTAAAAGTAACGATAGTAGAATAAAAGCCTGATCATGTGTTACGGTTTTAATGAACTGTTGTTCATTTTGGTATAGAAATCTATCACTTCCGTACCGTTTCTTTCATTACAATCACAATTTACCCTGTCGTATTCAACCTAAGTACAGGGTCCTATTTGAAGAAGATACTAACACAACAAAAATTGCACTGCTGCTATGGCAATACGTTACACAACGAATACGAGTTTCTTTTTGCCCATTTCTCCATTTCATGTGAAGTGTTCTTTTAAAGCATTTATTTCGGGAGCGGTAGGGGCGGGTGGAGCGTCGAATATCCAAATCGAATTCACATTTTAAATGCCAGACCCGAAAATCAATTTGAATGCGAAGTCTTCGGCTGGTTGAACTAAGCCTACTTAAGCGATTTGCTAATAATAGCCAAAAGCCTTAAGCTCTCCCCCACAATTTGTAGCCAATATGTTGTGGATAGAAGTATGAGATTGGGGAGTACTGCTCTCATTAAATATGCATAAGTGTGTGAGTGTGTGTGTCAGGGTATTCGTGCGGGGGGAGCGGATTCAAAGGGCGGTCTAAGGTACCGCCCATTTCCGCACGTTAACAGCAGGCAATTACAAATGTTGTGCGTAACTGTAACAGTGTGTTCTTCTTGTAAGTAAGAATGTGTGTATATGTATATGTGTGCGTAATGTAATCTATTATGCTGCTGAAAGTGGTAATTCCGGTCAGTAAATAACATGTACGCCCAATGCCAAAACAGTCGCTTGCAAGGCGTCGATTAGATTTTAAGCCACGTTGAGGCTAAAAAGTCAGAAAGCGGCCAATTGCGAATTTTTTGAGCACCAACAAGCGAATAGCAAAACAGATACAGAGCCCCAGATGGCTAGGGAGAGTGTGAAAGAGAGAAGCAGTGAAGTTGAAGTAGAACAACCCGTCGAAGGACAGACAACAATAACGGTGCAAAGCCAACCGTCTATAATTCCTCTGTAAAAACCCATAAATCCAGTGGGCCCTGCTTACATATGCGCCATTTCACACCGTTACCATTAGATTCGCACACTCACACGCACACACTGGCACTAAGTGCCAGACATGTTTCTCGTATCGTTTCCCCTTTGCTGCCAAACTATATCGCTGTTATCGATAAAAATGGCGTACACCTCTCAGCAAAATTACTTTCTGTTCGATTTTATATCTACACAGCATGTGTATAAAAATATATATATATAATATAACTTTTTATATACATGGAAACTTTTTATTGAATGTGTTTATTCGTTTAGCTTGAGCTGCCAATAAAAGGAAATTAAACAAAATTTAATAGCCAGATTAAATTATTTAATAACCTTCAACTCGTATTCAGAGTTTCATAAACAAAAAAATCGTGTCTATGAAATTGCAATTTAATTAAAATTTTCCAATAACAATGCAAAGAACATAAATAAGCTGACATGCATAGAAAATGTTTGTTTTTTTGTTGTATTCAAAATAAATAAAATATGGAAAAATATTTTACACGTAAAGATGTCTATCAATTTATGTGTTTTTAATCACATTTTTTAACTATTCATGAGCTTTTGTTGTTGGTTTTCTCATTTCCTACCTGTTATTACATATTTATGACCAAAAAATTAATTTTAATATTTGTCTTAAATTGTTTTCTGGTCTACTAAGTCGTAAATCATTGTAGACTTTTCAGATTCATCGGTCTAGACAAAGGACAACCTAATAACAGCTCCTCACCAGAACTATTTATCTGTATATAGCCAGAAGCATGTAGAGGACCACGTTAACAGTTTTGACAGTTTTCAATTTGGACAGAACACAAATTAAAAATGGTTCGAGAACGACGAAGACTAAATGACGCCAGCTGAGGCTTCAAACAACACACAACAACAGGACTACAATTGACAAAGAAAAAGGAACGTGAGTCGTGGAAACCAGAGAAAAAAACAGGTCCCGCTCACACGAAGGCTGACTATCGAATATTTGTCAATTGGGTCGTAACTTGGCCACAAAAGGAGCTAGTAGGAAACGATTGAGTTGGACGAGCCGACAAAAGACCACGTACTCCATCCAAAGTTACATTCCAAATTATATTTGATGCATATTACATGTGCCAAAACTAGTGGTTTGAAATGCGGTCTATTTTATCTTTGCTTAACATTATACACCCTCTGCCAATTTAATGCACAGGGTGCTATAAGGTGTTTGTTGAAATCTCACTGTCTCTGTTTCCGTTTCCGCCTGTGCTGTCCTTACTCTCTCCTTTTCTCCCTCTTTCTCTTTCTGGTTTTGTGGCAAGACGCAAAAGCTTTGGCAATTTGAGCGTTTGGGTTGCCTGTTTCGCCTGTTTGTCTGCCATTGAAGTAGTTTTGGCTGCTGATTAGAATCGCACACGCAGACAACTCTTGCACACATATGTCGCACACAAATACACACGCACACACACGCGCATACACGCACACACAACACGGGAATGGAGCGAGGTGCACATCATAAGCATAAACAGTAAAATGCTGAATGTAGTGACAGCGACACACACTCGTAAATACGTTTACATATACGATACAAATCCTCTTTTTATTCTTATTTAATATTTCTGGCGTTTTGTGAAATTTTAGTTACACACGCAAGAACATACACACATCTACATATATAGCATTAAAGTCACACACATTCGAACATTTTTACTTACAGCTGCGACGTTTGTCGCATTGTTTCCATGTTTTCTGTCCCGGTCCATGACACTATCGGGCACGCATGTGTCAACTACCGACGCCGCTGACGACGCACATGGTAGGACGAATAGAATGTCGCGACGTCAGCGTCATTGGGGGAGCAAAGGCAAGTGTCTAAAGAAGAAACGAACACACACAAAAAGGTACAACAATAAAACACAATAAAAATGACAAATAAAAAGATTTATGCCATTTGAATGTATGTGAACGACAACTTATTTTTCTTTACTTTAACATGTCCTTTTCCACACACACGGAAAAATTCCAAAAACAAACCTTGCTAATATTGTAATACTTTGATAATACTAATAATACGATTAGTCTCACGGTCTATTACTAACACAACCAGAAATTACCTATTTTGATTCTAACAATTCATCTGCGTCGATTTTGTATTGACAGACTATGGTTATTTTAAAGAGATATTACTTCACACAACTTCAACTCAATATGACCATATAAAGTTCAGTCAAAATTCAAGCACTAATAAACTCAAGTCAATTAGACAAGTAACTTTATTTGGGATTTTACTTAAAATTTACACTAAATTATATGCCAGACAAAAGTTAAAAATGCAAATAAAACACGGCCATGTGTTTGTCTTATTTAATAAAAGCAAATAAGAAAATTTACAAATAGAAACTTCCGTGAATATTTCATTTTATTTCCACATTGAATTCAAGTCATTAATCTGCACTCTGGCAACGAAAAAAGACAATTTCTTACAGACAATTTGTTTCTCATCAATTTACATATAAAGTGTATATATAGGGGACAAAACAAGACATTTAATCGCCTGTGTGATTTATACATAATGTACCCAAAAAAAGAGAGAATTCACATGCGAGTGTGTGCGCATTTCATTTAAAGAGTTGCTTTGTGATCTGTGTCTGAGATAAGAAACAAACAACAAGCAAATTAAAATGAAATAAAGCAAATGTAGCAGACACACACACACACACATCCATGGGAAAACACACACGGAAGTATTCACAGAAAAACAAAAAACAATATGCAAATGCGATTGTGTAGCATACTTTTTGGGGCAGAGGTGAATGCGAAAATGAAATGTGAATGTTAATAGGAAATGTGAATGTGAATGTGGTAATGAGCTAGCAGAGAGCAGCCACACCTGAAGCTGTTAATTATGTACGCAACTTGTCAATGACGTGCTTGTAAGATTCAGAAAGGTAAAGAAGAAATCACCGAAAACATGTTTTCTGTTAATAAACAAGTTTCAATAATATTAAAAATATTAGTGATTGTCTAAAGGGACAAAAAATGTGTCTTCTAATTTAGCCACAAAATAAAAATAAAAAGTTTTTAGTTTCTATGGTAAATTTGGAATCAAATCATTAGTATTATTATATCCAAATTATTGATCTGCATCCGTGTGCACAAAGAAACTCAAGAGCCACTTAAGTTTTAAATTTCCAATAAAGTTTTCTTTAAAGTGCAATTGCCGTTTAAAACCCAAACAATTGGTTATTTTGAGAGAAAGCTTATTGAGTCCGTTGTATAGCAAAATTGCAGTAACTGCAATAGCAGTAGAACTTAACAGTGCACCGCAGACACAGAGACAGACACACTGAAATCTGAGAACTGTGAGCTGAGCTCGACAACTGGTCGAAGTTCATTGGGGCTGCCCCCTTTTCCCTTCTGACAAAGGAAAGATGCAGCTCATGACATTGTTCCTAAAATGTGCTCCAGTGAGCATCAATAACAATTCTACTCTTTCTCAGTGTAATACATTAAGAAATTTGTTTATTTTTCATTTGTTCAACGAGTGAGTACGGCAAGTAAGGCAAAATAAATATAAATATAAACAAACGAAGAGACAGATGTCAACATCGATTTTCATCTTCTTTATTGGCAGAGTATTATTTGTAATTCCCCTACTGTAAAAACCACAGACTCGTGGCAGTTGACATACTTTTATTTCCCCCTAATTTTACCCCATGTCTTCTAGTACTTAATGGAAATGTTGTTTTTTGGTTCAATGAGACTAATATTACTTACAGCATATTCTGCAAATGTTGTGTGGCAATTGCTTGATTAAAATTAAACAAGTTCAGCTCGGCTAATAAAGTCATAAAATTTGCATGTGTTAAGCCAAACAAATGCTCTTTCCCTTTCACTCGTTAAATAATTATTTAAGCAAAAAAAAAAAACAATAAAATGAGTTTACAAACAGCTAAAACAAAGACTGACAAGTCCCGCTCAACACTTCAACAAATACAAACAAATAATAAAATGGCTATAAATACACTTTTGAGTAAATATTTTACATGCTAACACCGAATCAGACCAAACCAAACCAAGCCATAACCATAAACAGACCAAAAACCACCAAACCCAACACAACCTCGTACCAAACCATAGCAAACCCAATCAACCTGCCTGTCCAAACCTACCTTCAATGCCTTTCCTGCGTTTACAGGCTGTGAAACAAAAACAAAACAGCATCATAATAAAACCAACAGCAGCTAACATCAGACAGCGTCAACAGCAGAAGAAAACAATATCATAATGCTGATAGACGAAAGGATACCCTTCAATCCATAATTAACCGAAAATAAACAGATTACTTGCTGGTTTCGATCTATTATAAACAAAACATTGACGCTCTATTCCTGTGAACAATTATCTAGTTTAATGCTGTTCCAAATCAGATATACCTTCTTGAACAAAAGGCATTGGCATCTGTTTTTGTACAACTTTTATTATACCCCCTTTAAAGCATTTTATGGGTATTGGAGATGAAAAAATAAACAAATAAAATATAAAAATCATGCAGTGCACAAACAAAGGAACAAAACAACACAGAAACATGAATAAAAATTTATGAAAATGTGTAAAGTGAACGGGTTTACGGATCGTCAGGACAAAAACAGTACTCGAATACAGTCTAACAAAGTGTTTTTGTAGTTGTTGTTGCTATCCAAGCAACGCCAAATGGCTACATTGAGATACACTCGCCTCCGCCATGAGGTCCTCTAACCAACACCCACACATAGAGCAAATACACGCAATAAAATTTTGAAAGATCAAAAATTGCTATAAACTTCAATTTACTTTTGCACAACATTTTTAAAATACAAGAGTGTATTTTATTTAAAGGATTTATTTATAAACATTTTTGTCATTTTTATTTTGTTTATTTTAAAATTTATACATGCAGGGAATATTTTTTTCCAGCGTACGACTATGTGTGCCACATGTGGCATTGTTGCAGCGAGTGACGGAGCTCGACAAGTGAGCAGCATCAAAGAATGCAGCAGCTCTCTGACTCACTGACTGACTCGTGAGGTAAGTGATTGTGACAGCTTGCAAATTTGAGTAGCTGAAACCGCAGTTCGTGAGCGCAACTCAAGGATTCGAGTTAACATTGGCAAAGGTTACGACCAGAGATATATAGCTAAAGGTATAAAGGCCACGAAAGGGCTTGACAAGCATCCAGCTACAAATGCTCAAACCGCAGCTGTTGCACAACATGTATAAATTTGTCAAAATAAGTGTGGCTTACTTCATAAACGTCACAAATTTTCACAAAAATAAATATGAATTTCAAAAATAATGAAATGTCAAGGATTTTTAATTTTAAACTAAAAGACTGTTGACAAAAACATGTTTTAATTTTGAACGATTATTTCTTTTACGGATTATTGGCTTATTAACACTTAACAAAATATCATTTTAAAACAATTGCTATTTCATTTCAAGTTTTTTGAGATTTCTCTTAAAATTCCGAATAAATTTAATTTTCAATTATACAGTTTTAATCTTAACATCTATTAAAATCCTTGGACTTTTTTAATGCCGTACTGCTTTACCAGTGCCCTTAAACTGCAATTCAGAGCATCGTTTAACTAGCCACAGCCAAACACACACACACATATACAACACACCATTACGAAACATCCAACGGCCCCGCCTTATGCGCTCCCGTGTTTTTCAGCTTTCCACGCCCACAGACACAATTCCTATGTTACTTGTTTCCCTTTCTGGCACAGTGCCCTTTTTAATAATATTTTCTGTATGTGTGCCTCGTTGTTTGTTTTATATTGTTTGCATTTTGTGCTTTTTTGCGAGACGCAAAAGTAAAACTCGGAAAAAGTTTCAGTTGCATTTTGGCATTGTTTGTCTGTCGCTGGCAAAGCAGCGTGCTCGTTCTTCTGCCTTCCTGCCTAGTAAAAAGAAATTTATTTTAAATTGTTCTTGGAAAAAAAGAATTACGAAGCAAACAAACCCCCACTGACTTTTAATTCATTCAAAACGCTGCGAGTGAGACATTTCTCGGTTAAATTAGCGCAAAGTTATTTGACTTGAGTGCGATTGAAGTACTTTGATGATACAACAAACCATGTCAATGGCATTTTGGTGCGTGAGCTGAATCTCAGTCACTCACCGAGGGTGTAATAACAAATACACTCAACAAGGGAGTCAACTCAAGTCCTCTATACAAAAGAGCAAACATACATCGAAAAACATTGCATACTTTCAAGGTCCGCGAACTTAACTCAAAAGTACAATTACCAATCGATTTATATAATTCAAGTAAAGCTATTGACAACTTTTAACTTTTAGAATTATGTTCACAAAAGACTTAACCATATTTGTTACTATAAAGTATACATTTTCGTAGCAAGGGAATCTGCGCTTCGTTGTTGCAAGGAGTGAAAGTCTCGTCTATTGTCTGAAAATTCACTTGAAGTTCGCAACAACTTTGTCGCAGAAAAGTTGGCAAGTCAAGTTGAATTCAGTTGGCAGTTCCAACACTCACATAGAGACGCACACATACACAATGGACATACTTATTTGTTGTCGTCATTAGCCGCGTTTGTCTGAAATTAAGTTAAGTTTATGACACTGCCAACAGCCCATTCCAGTTTCTCAGTAGACCTCCAACAGACACAGACTGACTTGGAGAATGGAGACAGATTTGAGGGGGAGAGGCATTGGAGACTGAGTATAAGAATGTTCTTTTAGCTGTGAGCTCATTTGTGGTATTTGCCATTATGGTTTTATTATCATCAATATCACATGTTTGGTTCTATATTCATGCACAGCAAAAAAGAATACTACTGAATCTAAGTTTCTTAAATTTAGACTGAATATTTAACTGCACTGAATTTATCAATTATCATTTTAATTAAAAATAACTATCATTTATACGAACAAATTAATTAGAGATATTTTTTTAGATCTCGAAAAATTGTGTTCTATTTAAATTATTTTAAAATCTTAAATTTCTTTTCTTTTGGCTGAGTATTCCCAGTGATACAAGCACGGAATCCATAACTTTTTTTCTGTGTACACATATATTGTGGATGTTCCATGTGGAACAATTAATTCGGTTTTGCTTTTATTCTCCCTGTCTTCCATTTAAGTGTTTCTTGACATCTCTTTCTAATAATATGTATAGAGCTATCTTTGTTCTTGGTTTAGTCATTTTGTCAACTCAGTTTTGCAGTTGATGCCGTGTCGTTTTTCATGCTTTTGATTTTATGACAGCGACAGCTTGAGCCAAATAAAAGATATATGTATATGTTTTTATCTGTAGTTGTATCTGTATCTATATCTGCGCCTGACATAAAGTTCATTAAGTTCGCATAACAGTCTGGGGATTGTATTAACGACTTGAGCGACGAACTGTAAGTACGTTTACTCTTTGCCAACTTTTTGGCCATTTGTCGGTTTGCGGTCGCTTAAACTTTATGACCAAATGAAGCGGCCAACTAAAGTGGTTGGCTCTAACTACAAGTCGTATTTAAATGTATTTCGAATCTAAATGTTCGGACATTGAAGAGCTATCACGGAGTCAAGCTCAAGTTTATGGGATTCTAGTGATAAATTTAGAAGACAAAACAGTTCCAAGTTCGTTTACATTTGTTTTTCAAAGAATTTATCAGAAATATGTAAATATTTATTCCTCTTAAATTTTGGCTATATTTCTTTACATTTTCATACACTTTCAACCGCTGGGACTCTGATTGCTTCACAGTTTATCGAGTAATTTCTTTAATGCAAAAAGTATTCTCATAAGTTCAACCAACAAGCTGTCAAATATTCTTTTGCGAAGTTTCGGATTGGAGTCACCCACACTCTCTCTGAGAATCAACTATGCTACATTCTGTGGCAAGCAGAGAGACAACTTAAAGCCTAAGCTGTCCCACAAATGACTTCAAATGACAGCAATTGCAGGAGAAACACGCGCGTTTTAAAATCATCAACATTATCATCAGCATTATGGCAGTTATGCGGCGACTTGTTGTTGTAGTTCTTGCTGTCATTGCTCGTTGTCGTTGTTGTTACCGTTGTTGTTGCCGTTCTTCGTTGTGTCCTTCTCTTGGGCTAGCGCCGGCGGCAGTTGCTGTCACTCATTAGACGACACACAATGTGCCAGAAATGTGCCAAGAGAGCGACTAGGAAATAGGCAAAAAGAGCACTCGTAGGTATGCCCATAAGCGAGCAAAGTCGACTGCATAGGACCCTGTATTTGCTCACTATTCTAGAAATACATACACCTGCCATCATTCACAGAAATTCACTTCTTCAACGGATTTTTGCCTTTATTTATTAAGGGCATAATAAGACTCCACTCATTGCTCAACATTAGACTTCAAGCTTGAACAAATTACTATGGATTAAATCTGGTAAAACTCTGATCTGTTTATCTGTATACACCCTTCGGCCATGCTAAGTACAGGGTTCAAAAAGAAAAAATAATAACGCCATAGAACATGAAATCAAATTACACGACGATGACGACGGCGACAGAGCCCACGACGTCGACGATAGCAACACGGCAACTGCGTGGCACAAACCTTTCTTTCGACAAAAAGTTTTTGCATGTTGCTCCACGACTTTTTGGCGGCACAGGGACTGACTGCCAGACTCAATGACTATCTATCTGTCTGTCTGACTGAATGACTGACAGTCTGCCTTTCAGTCCCTGTCTGTGTCTCTATGTCTGCTGCGGAATTTCAACATGTAGCTGCAGCTGCTTCATTTATTTAATTATTTCCGAGCAGGCATCTGCCCCCTTGTCCCCTCTGCTCCCTTACTCCCTCTGTCACTGTCTCTTTTAGCTCTCAACGCGTGCTACTTTTTCCCTCTGCAGTAATTTAGTTTATTGTTATTTTTGCTTACACACTCGGCAAATTGCATTGTTTACAGGAAATTGCAGAAATTAGTTTTCGACGACTAACGGCGCATAATTGTATGAAATCTCAGAGTACCTCTGAGATTCTCGGCACTGATTAAAGTGCCACAACTCCCTTGCCACTCCATTCACCTCTCCTTGCCTTCCGCTCTTCCTCTCTTCCTCTCTTCAGACTTCTATGTACTCATTTGCCAACTGTAAACAGCCATCAAGACACATACACACAATCACACAAAGACATACACATGGCGCACCCATTGAAAAGCCATAAAAATAAAAAGAAATACGCAACTCAAACAATTTCCTTGTAGACTCGTTTTCCCCGTCATTCCGCTTTTCCGGATCTTTTCTTTTTAGCTTGCCTACTCACACATTTTATGACACATTGATTTTATGATTTTTAGCACCCAACGGTGTAAAACTTGACATCCGTGTCCTATGGGAGTGAAAAAGAAAGAGACTTTGGCACTTAAAAGATGGATCCAAAATTTGCCACAGCCATACACAGCAATCGGTCCTACAGTTTACTCCGCCGGGCAGTTAACCAACCCATAAGATTTGCAACTGCTGGCAACTTGATAAGCGAATGAAGATATCAATTTGAATACGGATCTTTCGATATGCGCAAAACATATAGAAATTGACGGAGATTAAATCAATTATTTTGATTATATTTTGAACCTATTTAATAATTGTGTTTCAATTTCTTTTCCGACAGGAATCTGAGTTTTTTTTTATCTTGGCTTACAGCTTATTTCTGCGTTATTAATTAATGTGTATAAAAATATTAAAAGGTTGAGCAATTATGTTTGCATTTTGCTTATAGTCCAACGGAATATTCCTTCTAGTTTTTGCTGTAAGACTCTATATTTATTCCGAACCTTCCTCTCTTTAGTGAACCTTCGCTTCTTTAGTGTTTAACCTTTCCAAAGCTTTCTTATGAGTTTCTAGTCCAAAAACAGAATCTATCTTTCACAATGCTGCCTTTTTGAATCAATTACTTGCTGCATCTGTAACTTACTTACAGCTCATTTAACCACGCGTTTTATGCTCTCTAATCTCAGCGCATCCAGGCAGTCAGCTCAACTCAACTGAACAGTACAAAGCAGAATTGAACTGAATTGAACTCTACTCATCCGCCGCCAAGTGTCAGTCATCCACAGAGTTCTGGGCATTTTCAGGCAGTGCCATTTGCCTGGGTCTTGGGTGTAAATCTCAAAACACATGCTCCCAAGTTGCGCAACATCATCCATCAAAATCATTTTATATGGAAACAAGACGGGCAACAACAATTTTATGGCCGCACTTAAATTATTTTTTTTTCCTGTTATTTTTTCTTGCGCCGGCTTAACCCTTTGGCAAACAGTTGAGGCAAATAGTACCAATACAAGTATCCTTGTGCTTTTAATGCCTTAACTTTAACACGTAAATGGTTTGGCCTCAAACTTCTTTCGTTCAGATTTTTATTTTGCTTTGTTTTCGACAGAAAAACAATTTTTTTCTTTTTATCAGAGCAAGTTTATTTTATTTTATGTTTTGTTTGTTTCTTTTTCTATGTATTTTCCCCTGTTTTCCCTGTTGCCTTGTGTTTTTACGACCATTTTCGAATTGCCAGAGGTGGTTATACCTGTCACAAACACAGGTATTAAAACTTTGTCGTAAACTTTGACGAATGGCAAAACAATCAGTCAATTAGTTTATCGAATTTTCAAATTTAATAACGTAACAAAAAAGTGTAGGAAACTTACAAGCTTATTTTCTAAACGGATTTGATAAGACTTAACTTTTCACAAATTTTTCAACTATTTAATTGAGTTTGCGATTGAATATACCAAGAGTATTTAAGCGGCTGTGTTCCGAAAGTCTGCGACTTTTGATTTAGTTTATAAACCATTGAAGCGTGTCATGTAGGGAGTTAGTTTTAAGGGATCACGCATAAAATAGAACTGGATACCATTTACAGCAGGACCCATTCCCCTGTTCTCTCCATTCACATGAGCTCACGTCTCACGCACGAAAGATTTTTGAATTGCCCCGAAAACATTGCCTCATGACACCGACAACGTCGACATGCACAACAACACTGACAACAGCAACGGGAAGAGCTGGGGTATTACGATTCATCATGGCGGCAACTTCCGGTTGCCAATTGCGCAGTGCAAATATTTTCATAATTCGCTAACAAAGTCAAAAGCCGCAAAACTGCATGGCAAACCAAAAAATCAATAAGTTTGCTATACGTGTTTTGCCAAAATATCCCAGATACCCATTGCAAGTACCCAATACGGGTACAACTACTAGTACCAGTACTTATTCATTCAGCCTAGGGACCTTTTTCCTCTTCATTTCTATATCAGCTTTTTTTCGATTTTGCCAAAAGTTTTGCTGAAGTGGATTTGAGCTAACGTTGTTGATAACTTCATCAACGTGATGAATTTTTATACTTTTTTTATACCCTCACTTCAGAGGTACTAAAGTTCAGCTAGAGTCGCTGACAAACACAATACACACAAAGCGACTCAAGAAGTTTATTATGTTTTCCTACTTTTAAATTTAAAAATTTTAAGTTATCTGTTACTTAACGATGAAAACTTATTGATTTGGTTAACAATAAAATATTGAAATACTAAAAACTAATAGATATTATAATTACACTCTTCTTAAAGAGTATTTAATCTTCTGCAATTCCTCCATAAACTGCAACTTCCCTTACTTTTTTCAGATATTTGCTGTGGAAAAGTTTTGGCAAGGGTCACGAGGTGGCACGTGTTGGTCGTTGTAGCGCACACTGGAGAGTTGATACAACAGCAGAAACAACAACAACAGCACTATCAATAGCAACAACAAGAGTACTTATAACATGCATACTCATATTTATTAATGGCCACTTCGATAAATCTAAAACGAGACGCTTCTGCGACCATTGGGCTCATCAGCATCAACATCATCATAATTATGAGCAACATCAGCATTATCATTTTTGTAATCATCATCGTCGTCGTCATCGTAATAACAAAAGCTTAGCGAAGTTCCCACAACTTTTCCAATAATAAGCTCAAATGAATATGAGAGCCGAGAGGCGACAACGTCATCCAACAAAAGATATTGCAAACTTTCTTATTCTTTTCCATTTTTTTGTTGGTTTTTTTTTTATTTTTTGACATGTGGTTCAGATAATTTTTGTGTGGTGGCAATTTGATTAAAGGCCCAATCATTCGATTGGCAAGCAGCCTCAAGGCTCATGGCAATTATGTACCAACAAGGATTTAGTTCAACAAAAAATGACAAGCACAATCCACAATAATCTGCGAATATATTATGCAAAATCAGCCCAAGTACGTGCGACAAGTAAAAAGTTTAAGTTAAGTACTGAGTAGACAGGATTTAATAGAAAATCGTAAAGCTTTTAATTGTTTGAATACTTCAAATTATATATATTTAAAAGTAATATATTTCAAGCCATTTTATTACGACTCCAATTTATTGTTATCAATACTTTTTTTTTTTTATATTTTCTTAAAAGCTAACAGAAAACGCTATTCGGCTGATAATAAAATTCCAGATTTCAATTTCAAGTGAACAACTTCTAACTAGCTTTTAACCGCTATTTGCATAACAAACCCAAATCATTGAGATTTCTCAGCTGAGAATTTTCAAGGTGCAATCAAATTTGTCTCAAGTGTTGACAGCAGAAATTCTTGGCCCCAAAATGTTGTTTGCTCGCGTGCCGTTAACAAGCAAAGTCAATAGGCAAAGGCAAAGACAGAGAGAGACAGACACGGATACGACGAGTTCAGTTAACGTTAACCCAGCAGTCTCATTAGGGTTTCAACATCCTGTACTATATATGTATAGTGCACTTGGTCTGTTTAAGCCCAAACGGTTAGAGCTTCTCACTCTCTCTCTCTCTCTCGCTCTCTGTCCCTTTTGCATTTAGGCATTGTCAACATTTCGTGTAGCAGTCAAAACCGTCTGGCAGGAAATGAGTTTACTTTGACTCACCCACGAGACCAAGTGAGAACTCCAGTGCTGCCGAAAAACAACTTTACGGCTAGACAGACGCCATAAAATAGCATAGAAAAATCGCAATACTAAACAAAAAACTAATCAAAAAACTCAACATTTTCAAGCATAAATACTATTAGCATTGAAATATTTAGAATACAAATATTGGGGCGGCATAGTCACGCAGACAGGTCTGTCGAGTATAAGGCTAATATGACAGCACTGTTGGGAACCAAGTAACAGGGGCGGACAGAGAGTTAGACTGGGAAAATTGGGGAGAAGTGAAGAGCGGCGCTGTCCAGGAACAGGAAGTTCGCTGTCATAGTTGCTGCCATAATTATCTTGTTTACAAGGTGAAGGTAGCCAGTCTGCCTGGCCAGGCAACAGACCCACAACGACAACAGTAACAACAACCACAGCAACAACAACAACTACAACAACATACAGAGTTGCCACAGTTAGCAGCTACTGGGCCTGACTTGAAAATTTATGACTGTACAACACATTGGGTATATTAATTTGAATATGATTGCCCTTGGGTGCCGGTTTGCCAGTTCATAATATCAACTCAACACACACACACAGTCGCACACACATACACACCAAGAAGCTCAGATTTAGTATGCTCATGAAATATTTGTGTTGCAGATTAGTAAAATGGACAATTTTGTTGCTGTTGCTGCTACTGCTGCTGCTGCTGAGCCATTAATTACAGTTTTCACTCCCGCTCACAGATTTATAACAAACACACACACACACACACACACACAAAGTATAACTGTAAATGTATTGTTGTGCTGCTAAAATATTTTCTGACAATTATTAATCGTGTCGTCTGTCGTCTGTCGTCACAGCACATCGTAGTCTGAGCTTTTAGCTGCTTTCCTTTCAAACATTTCCCTTCAAATTTCCACTCAACTCTCAACTCTTGTGCCAAATTTGTTGTTCATTAGCATTTTGTAGGCGATTGCATGCAATGCCCTTAATTGAGTTCACTGGCATTTTTGGGGTCACCAACGGTAAAGGCAGTCCAAGGCTAGCTCCGAACAGCATACGACTTGGGCTAACTAACAAACTAGCGTATATACACATACATATAGGTATAATTAATGGCTTACCTTGATTACACCCTAATGCGGCAATCAGTCGAGCATTAAATCTGCAAATACGAATAAGGGTAGACTATTAAGAGTAATCATAAATTCAAATTAGAATATTTTAAAGAAAAACATTTCGGTCTAGACAAAATTTGATATACTAATTAGTAAAGTTAGATAGTCAGTTATACATCATAATATATGCGATTTTTCTTAATTTTTGGATTGGGTGGAAAGTGTTGAAGAGGTCCTTCTAATCTGTGAGATACAGCCCACTAGAAAACGGCTCTACAAAAATTGTAATCTTGAGAAAAAACAATTAATATCATTGTAAACAATAGATAAAAATTGATATCTTATGTAGGACTTAAATGCTTATTAAGTAGCAGGCTTATAATAATTTACTGGTGACGAAACTACTACTGATAAACAGTCTAGGTAAGGAACATACATAAGTGGTAACAAAGCAGACTTTTCTATCCTAAAATTCTCCTCTTGCCTTAATCGCTAACTAAAGTGAATAGACAACTTTTAAAATGTTATGTTAAAGTGTCTTTCTGAAGGGCATGAGATTGCCGATTATCTTTAAGCAAATAATCTTCAAAGTTAAATTTGTACCAAAGACCATCTATTTTTGTTTTTTGTCTATTTGATGGAGCATTTGGCCTGTAAGCACTTGATGTAAACTAAGTAAACTCGAGCAACAAATTAATTTATCATTACCTCTCAAAGCAATCTAAAAAGCGCCACTCAGAAACTAAGCCAGCCGAATTTACAAAACGTCTGGCACAAGTCAAGTAAACCAGAGTGAAAGAAAAAACAACATCATGTACTAAATAATGTAGTTCTTGTGGATAATGATGACGTTGATGACGATGAGGATGAGGATGGTGGTGATGAGCAACCCTTCAGTAAGTTCATTAGCCCACAAATGGGTTGAAATAATGCGCCAGTTTTTCGCTAGAAGCTAAAAGCAAAATCAACAAGACCAAACGACTGCAAAGAAAATACAAATTAATGGCAAATTAATGAAATCTATGGCGGCAGGCAGAAATAGCACACAAATGGAGAATTACAAATTGAAATAAGCAGTTTGCTGGATAAAGAAGAGCTTGAAAGAGAGAAAGAAAGAAAAAGTGTACAAGAAATACAAAAAAAATGAGGCTTAAACTGAAAGTAAATGCAGAGAGAATCAAGCAGCCCGAAAATGCCACCAAAAGCAACAACTGGAAATGTGTCAAACCACCATTCATGGCACTGCAACACCCCCGACAGTCCCTCTCTTTCTCTCTCCTTCTCTGTCTCCCATGCCTTCCTTCGACGTGCAGAAAAACCCACAGCAAAGCGTGCAAAGCACGCCGAGTGAAGGAATTTGCAGTAATTAAACAATTTTACACTGACGCAACCCTCCGGGGTCCGGATGCTGGCAACTCGCGTTCATTACGGCAATTTTTCAGCTCAAGTGTTGCATTTTGTTTGCGCTAATATCCGGGACTCAAAACCAAGCCCCCTCAGTCCCTGTAGCCCCCTAAATTCCCCGTATCCCACCCTCCCACACAGATGCAACTCGAAAATTTTATGAGTGCCTGCAAATTAGCTCAAATTAGAGGCGAGGGCCCAGAATAACGACAAAGCAGGCTAACTAGCCAGGCTAATTGCACCAGGTAATAGCCGAGTTGAAGTTTCACCCAAACCCACGATTCTCAAACTAACATAAAAAATATTTAGATTTATTGCACTTTATTGAAATTTCAGCGTATCTTCTATAATGAAGAATAAATTCTAAAAGTAGTGCAACAATAGTGGTATTAAAGCTACTTTCTTTCCTTAAGGCTCTTAAAGCTCTGTAGAAACTCACCTTGAGTCGTACTGCAACGAGCTCAAGGCAAAACAAATAGTACAACTGACTTTTGTTGACAGATATCCGACAAAACTAATTTCTCTTTTGCCAAAATGTGGTCTCCAAATACATATAGAGTATGTAGGCCAAGACAACGCAAAAAAGACAAAGACAATTGAATTAGAAAGCAGAGCAGAACATAGCGTAGACAGCAAATGACAAACTGAGCGGCAGCCAAACAAAGAGACATCCCATATACATAGTGGACCATGTGAACATCTTATTTCAAGGATAATAGATATCAAACAAGCAAACAAAATGAGGACACTCCACACGACATACACACACGAACACACACACACACACGAAGCTAGGGGTCAACAGAAGACGATATTGATGACACGAATACATGACCTCGAACAAATTAAGTGTGGTCAACCACTCTTGATTTAAGGTCACATTAGCAGCAAATTATGTTGTACAGAAATTATGTCAGTACGTGAATTTAACTTTAAATAGTACAAATTCAATTCCAAACAGCAAACTAAAATGCTTCTACATTTGGTCTAATGAGCTTTTATATAATTCTAATACACAAATAAACATATAAATATCAATATGAATTTAGTTGAGTGCGCACAAGTAAAACTCCTCAAGCAAAAAACTAAATAAACTTAAAGCAAGCAAAAGGTAAGCAGAGCCTAGACTGCTTAGTTATTCACTCACCCATTCACTTTGACTCACACCCACACCCAGTCACTCCCAGTCACTCCTACCCACTAACTCATACGAATCGACAACAATACAATTACATAAATGTGGTTCAGGCCGTGGGGCATAATAAGGCAAACTGTAAAGCAGCGCCAATGAAGCGTTATGTATAAGAATGTATTAGTCTTCTGCTAAAAAAACGAAAACAGCAAAAAACGAAGAAGGAAAGTAAAACGAAAGGCAAACAAAAGAAGCATATAAATGTGCTGGCCATCAATCAAAAGAGCATACCAATGCCAAAACGACAAACAGCAAAATGGTTAAGAGGAAGCGGAAGTATAACGAGCAGCTTCCATACAGCACACGCCGGAAGCTCACACTCCAGCGCAAAGAAAAGGGAAAATAAGAATAAGAATGGAGGAAATGCGGACTCTAAAGGTAACTAAATGCCTTGCAAGACGGCAGGAAGCAGAGAATTGCTTTCAGGCAACACAGTGTGTGACAATAAACAAACTGTCGAGCAAACGACAAACAAATAGACGGCCTACAACTTTGTTTATACAAACACATTGGCAAATGGCGGCCACATTGCGTATACGCCACCAGCACCACAAAAACAAGCAAATGCGCCCTTTGACACACTCACACTGACACACACATACAGAGAGAGGCCTGAGGTAGGCACGGCTAAGCATAGCCAGTCACACTTGCCACACCAGGCCAAATAGACGCAGTTGTAGCTCGCATTGTGGTTCTTGTTGTTGCTTAAGTATTTACGGCCTTGGTGGCAAAACGAAACAAGCGCAAACAAAGTGTCGGTGGTGTCAAAAGAGAAAGCGGGAAGTGGGACCGTGGGACCGGGGGACAGTGGCACATTGGCGGCAGTAGTGGCGGTGGCACAGAAAGCAAACAAACAAACACCACTCCTCGCCCATGCACGGTGGCAAAGCACATGTGATGCCTGTTAATGCCACGAGAGTTGCCTATAAACGTTGCAACGATAACAGGGCAAAATTGAATGAAAGCCCCAATAATAATACAACTAATTCAAGTGCGAATAATTAAATTTCAGGCAACACAGTGTGTGACAATAAACAAACTGTCGAGCAAACGACAAACAAATAGACGGCCTACAACTTTGTTTATACAAACACATTGGCAAATGGCGGCCACATTGCGTATACGCCACCAGCACCACAAAAACAAGCAAATGCGCCCTTTGACACACTCACACTGACACACACATACAGAGAGAGGCCTGAGGTAGGCACGGCTAAGCATAGCCAGTCACACTTGCCACACCAGGCCAAATAGACGCAGTTGTAGCTCGCATTGTGGTTCTTGTTGTTGCTTAAGTATTTACGGCCTTGGTGGCAAAACGAAACAAGCGCAAACAAAGTGTCGGTGGTGTCAAAAGAGAAAGCGGGAAGTGGGACCGTGGGACCGGGGGGACAGTGGCACATTGGCGGCAGTAGTGGCGGTGGCACAGAAAGCAAACAAACAAACACCACTCCTCGCCCATGCACGGTGGCAAAGCACATGTGATGCCTGTTAATGCCACGAGAGTTGCCTCTAAACGTTGCAACGATAACAGGGCAAAATTGAATGAAAGCCCCAATAATAATACAACTAATTCAAGTGCGAATAATTAAATAAGCGGAATAAATAGAATTGTTATTAGTTAAGTTAAAAGCGAGCAGGAGTAGGACTCTAAGTCAAACGCTTTTTCATATAGAAAATAGAAAAAAATACAAAACGCTCAATTAGTTACAATTATGACAACCATTAAACAGCTACTTAAATAAAATAACTATAGAATCTAATTGTTTTCTCTAGTTTTGAATGCCAATCATTTTTGATTTTAGTTTACAATAGTCTTGGAGCTACCCTCGCATATGTAAATTTTGGAATAATCAGACGACCACAGATATCACGGACAATTGCTGGCGGGTCACAGCGGACACTTCCTCGTTTCCCCACTTCATGTGTGTGTGGAAACTGCGCTCAAAAGAATTTATAATATAAAGTTAATTTATCATTCTGTTTGCCTCACAAACTACAAACAACATCTAAATATTCTTGCCCATTTTGAGTAGTAACTGAAACTGAGTAAGGAACTCGCAACAGCGAATTGTCAAAATGTTCATAATTTGAAGTCCTTTCACTGAGGAGAGTAGAAGGGTCTATTAGGTTTATGAGAAGAATTGGAGTTATGAACATATTCGAAAATTTTAACTTGGACCTCAATCAAGATAAATTTCTATCCCACTGAACGTATTTTGTTTCTAAATAAGATTAGTAACTTATAGAGCTGTCATAAGCACTTGGTCTTTTACTGTCGATTCGCTTCACTGTAGCCACAGCTGTGGTTAGACCAATTTGAGTGCCGACTGTAGTTCGTCGCGTCATTGTTTTTGGTAAGAAAGTTGATCTTTGTTGAGGGTCATTTTGTTTATGCTTTGTTTTGGTCTTATAAATATTGTTGTTGTTGTTTTGTGGCTTTTTTATGGCTCGCCAGTTGCAAACTATAATTTTCTACGTTTATTGCTAACTGGCTTTCAGCATAAAAGACAAACTAAGAACTTTATGCTTGCCTTTAAAAACTTTGGCCAAACTCAGCTCAAAACTCATTAAAATGTAATGGCTATATCTAAGAAGAAAATCCTTCTGCTTACCTTATGCTACGAACGATAAAAAACACTCATACTCATACCTTCTCGAAAGTCATATATCTTAAGTACACCTACACCAACAAATATTTCACCTTTTTGTAGAAAAGAATATAATTTTTCTTAAATTGAAATTCATGTGAGCACAAATTTCTTTGAGTGTACAGTTTATTTAATACAAAGTAAGAGCGGTTTAGGCGGATCAAAAGAGCGAGACAGCAATAGACAGCTAGAGGGAGGGAGAGGGAGAGCGGTATAAAAATGCAACATACCGCAAAAATACAATAACTCATTCAAAACCCAATTTGTTTCCGGCCTGTTTCCCCAACGAATTAATTATGATATCAGCATAACAATTTGCATAACCTCAAAATGAAAGCCAGACATGCACACACCCACACATACACACACACTCACACACACTAAAAGAAAATGTGTGTGAGAGCATGAGAGCTGACAGCATATCAGCCATGGCACAAATGGAATAAAGCTCGTTTTCCCCAAATGCCATATCAGCTCAGCAGATGAATAGCCAAAGATACAATATAACCGGCAGTACATTCAAACATCGGAGCAGCCACGCCCCCATCCCCTACTCCCAGTCTCCATGCAATTCCCTATTTCCCGCACATCCACAAACTACAGCAGCATCAATATTACAATATAAAAACTCATTCGAGACCACAAATGTGTTACTTATACTCTTTTAGCTAAAATCTGCACTTTAACATAATGGTTTACTCTGACAATTTAAAATTCTGCTACAAAAAAAAAAGAATTTTGGTGCTTACTAAAACTGATTGTTAATATAATTTTCTTAAAAATTATAAATATGAAAGTTTTCGTTATAAAATTAATGTAGAGCCAAAGATTCGTTCTCAAATTCAAATTTGCTCAGAAATTTGCAGAGCATTTGAAAATCGTCTTTCCTGCCACTGACTTGCCACTCTTTTTTAGTCATTTCTCAATGTGGCAGTGTGTCTTTTGGTCTGATGAAATTGCATAATCGCTTCCAGTTGTTGCACAATTATTGAAATGTGTCTGTTGACCGCCCACAGAAGGCGGCAAGTTGAGGTTGGTATGGCTGTCAAGAAGGAGGCGGGTGAAGGAAGAGGAAGTAGGAGGGGGGAGTGGGAAGTGGGGACCAGGAACCGCAGTGCCACGCCAAGCAACGAACCGTAAAATTCACTCGGCACGCGAAACGCGTGCTGCAAAAACGACAACGAAAAAGCAAACGCAAAACGCAAAATGAAATGCCATTTTTCAGTACAATGGCAACAACAAAGGCAATCAAAAATTTATAGCCGACGACAGGCCAGACACATTGGGAACACACCAACATTCACAGTGTGCATAAATATGCTGCTAAATGTGTGAGTGTGTGTGCGTATATTTTTAACATGAAACATTTAATTGGCAAGTTTGTGCAAAGTGCAGGCAGCGGCCACATTACTGGGACAATGAGCATCACTGACAACCAACAATTGGCAGGTTGTGGCCTACGTCTTGGCCACACACAAATTTGGCAAATGCATTTCAGGCAATCAGCGACCATTAAGTGACCAGCGCTTTTCACACGCCTCGGACTGTTTGGCATTTACGCTAAGATGGAAAAACAAACAGAAACTTCGCCTGTCATAAAATTCGAAATCTCATTTGCAAAACTTAAAGAATAGAAACTGGCTTGATATCATAGAGCTAAGTCTACACCGATAAAAAATTAGTGATTCTTTAATCTTGAATTGAATAACAAAACTAAGTTCATACATTATTAAATAAATTAGTTACTAACCAGAATAGGATCTTAAATCGGACGATTCGTTCTCCACATTCAGAACTTTTTGTTTCGTCGAAAACAATTCTCTGTTTTGAGAAAAATATTTAGATTTTCGAATATGTTTGTTTATCAGTGTAGAATCTTCTCTGGCTTGGCAAAACAAGGCAAAGGCTGTCAATTTCAGTTAACCGTTGGAAAAGAAAGCCAAGAAAATTGAAGCCAACTCAACAATGCAACCACACAGAGGAGGCGACACTGACACTGACAACAAGAACGACAACAACAGAGCGGACATTTTGCACATGCAACTTCCGTTTCCGATTCGCCTTTTGTCTGCCTTCAATTCAATGCATTTCTTTTCTTTTCTTTTTACAATTTTCTATTTTTTTGCTCTTGTTGTTTTTGTTTTTTGTGCCATTCAACGTTTAGCCTTTGGGCTTGAAACAGGAGAAGCAACAGCAACAACAACAACAGCAATTGGCCTGCCATTGACATGACTGCAGATTGGTACCAACAGGGACACCCATTTCCAGATGGAGCCTACGAGTTTGCCCCAATGCTTGTCGAGGTGTGTCTGAGCTCCTGTACAACATGTGTTCCCACATTACAGGCCAGCTGCTAAGGCTAATGTAGTCAGTTACTTGAGTTCGATTGAATTTCAGATGATAACAGTAAGGTTTAAGGCTACTTGAGAGTTTCTTTTGCTAGCATTTCCCAGAAATTTAACTACGTTTAACATTTCGTTACAAAAGTTGCATAAAAACATATTAATGAAAAAAAAAAACTATTTTAAGTACTTTAATTATGAAAAACTTCAGCTTAGCACACTACTTTTGACAATCACTGCTATTAAACTGGTTGCCAAGATTGTAAACAAGTTGAGTGCACTCATCCTGAACTTATTTTTACCTGTAATTGTACTGAGTCATTGACCAATCAGTCCTTTGCCAATCACAATTTGCAAGTTGTTCTCCTTATGATAGTCATCGCAACTCGTCATGACACCCCCGATTTTCTCCCCTTTAGA
Organism: Drosophila dunni; assembly: GCA_018152125.1. Taxonomy (NCBI): domain Eukaryota; kingdom Metazoa; phylum Arthropoda; class Insecta; order Diptera; family Drosophilidae; genus Drosophila; species Drosophila dunni. The sequence goes on from JAECXC010001917.1 coordinate 255,622, forward strand.
GATACTCTGCAACTTGACAATCCCATTGGACCATTACCAATTTGTCAGTGGTCGCCACGTTGCCCTTTCATAATACCAATTAGAGCTGCACTAAGAAAACAGCTCACCATTGCAAGTTCAATTTGAACACCCAAAAGATAATTGAATTATCTCAGCTTTCCCTTCGGTTTATTTTGGTGTCCCCTTGTTTCCCCGATGTCTTCCCTTTCTGCTGTCGCATCAAATGAAAGTCACTTGCACTTTCATACAAATTACTTTTAGCCACAACTCTGCAAAGTCGCAACCAAAGCCAACACAAAAACTTAATAAATCCCAACTTGGCTCGCTGGCTGATTATAAAGCTAAACTGGAAGACAGCAAAAGCATAATAAAACAGATGATAATCTCTACTTTATAACACCGACATTTCGATTCTCTTGAGATAAGATGGATAAGACCTGAACAAATTAAATATTTAGTTTGGAGTTTTTATTGTTTCAAAACTATTTCCAACACGAAAATATAAAAAGAGAATTTAAGTTCTTTAATCAATTTTAATCAGTTTCAAAAATATCAAATAGGAATTGTCAATTAGATTATTAATTTAATCCTTTATTGCAATACCCAAAGTGAATTTGCAGCTCTTATTTCGGCTGTTATATATTGCCATGGCATAAAAGGGTATAAGGATTTATACAAATAAAAGCTCGAGGGCGACAACGAGTGATTATAATCAGCGGTGTTTGTCCGTAAAAGAGGAAGAAGGAAGACAGTATGTAATCGTTAGAGTATATATGGAATACACAATGTTTTTTTAGTCCAGTTAAGAGCAGTTTTTATTGTAGTTTCCTACGGCGTCACTTCCTTTACCTTCTGCGTTGTTTCTGTCACGAACAAAGAGAGAGACAGATAGAGTAGGGAAAAAGGGAGAGAGACACAGAGAGAGAGTGAAGTTCATTATGCTCGAACGTCGCATAATAAAAATGTCAAATGGCGACAAATATGACAGGATATACGATACTAATGAACTGTCAGTGAGTTCAGGATGTGGCCGTGTGGCCAAAACGAAAAGAAAAAAAAAAGTTATCGCGAATTGGCAATTCTATTGTTGCGGTAGGATTGAGTGGTAGGACCTCTGTCCCACCCTCTACAACTGCTAACTACAGGGGGCGAGACAAAGACGCAAACAGAGACACAGACACAGGCACAGATACAGACACAGACACAGTTACTTAACAAGCTGGAGAGCGTACTACGTACGTACAATAAGCAAATGGAAATTGGATTTCTTTTGCAAACTTTGGACAATAGATGGCGCCACGCATACTTGATTGCTTCACGGTGAGAGTGCCGAGTAAAACTTAAATTTTTTAATTAAAATTATGGTAGGCCAAGTGCCTGACGATCAACAGGAGCACTACGCTATACGTATTTATGTATATAATATATAATTTGTATTTAAGTTTCTCGCAAAAATATGCTTGAAAGTTCGTGACGAGTTCTTAAAAGTCGCAGTCGGCATTCGGGAAACGGAATGCGAAAACTTTAGCGTCCAGATGAAGTAGAAGTGAATTCTGAAATAGAAGTTGAAGTTAAAGTTGCACACAACGCAGAGCAGGATGTCGACGGGAGATTGCCACACAAATGAGCAGCGGCAACGGAAAATGCACAAAACTTAACCTAATGAACATTAAGATAATGCAACAACAACAGACAGACAGAGACACGCCAAAGTGATAGCGGGAGAGGAAGAGGTACTGTGTACTTTGGTCCTCCCTGGGCTACATAATTCTGCATTCGAGCTCTGAGCCAGCCACAAAAGTTTTGCTTACTACAACAAAACTAGCGACTTTTTCTTCTTAGTCTCCTACTTTCAGCCCTCTCTTTCTACAAAGCCAGCTCCGTCCTTGTCTTCATTGCCGTGTCCGCCCTCAAATGCATTGGGCTAAACTCGGAAACTTGCATTTGCCATTTGCCAGTTTGCATTCTCGAAGCAACATAAACTTTTTAGCTTATGTTGTGATTTTTATGGCCAACGCAACTGAGAAAGAGACACAGATAGGAGCAGTAACAGAGTAGGGGACAGCAAGAAAGAGAGCTTGCCTGGCACAAAATGAAGATAAGTTTTATGTGGCGCGGAAATTAAGAAGTTTGTTTATAGTATAACCAAATAGCTTAAGCAATGCATGTCCCTTGTCCTCTGATGTCACATGTAAATATCTGTTTCTTGGCAAAGCACAACGCAAATGACTTGACCTCCCCTACGACCACCCCCCCTGGCATCCTACCCCGAGTTCCTCAAAGACCATCTTGAGGCGTTATTTGTGAATTTTATCAAATGTATTAAGAATTCATTAGTTGTCCTCATGGACAAGTGAAGCACACAAAGTCTCTTTATCATCATTAAATATGCATTTATTTTATTATCAAATTTCGCTTTTATTCACCTGGAAAAGCCTCATTAATGCCCTCTCAATGCTATTGTTGTAACAACAAAGGGCACAAGCGCCAGGTGTGACTAAAAATGAGTTTCAATTCGACTCAATAACGAAACATAATTGCATATTTATGATAAATCAAGTAAGTTCAAATGCCTCTGACAAAGACGCGAAAATCATAGATTAAAGTAAATTATATTTTTAAATCAAAAAGTTTAAATATTACAATTGTCAATTGAAAACAATAAACTTGACAAACCATAAGTTAAGTTATGTTAATTATTTGAGTTGGGAAGACAAATATGTGAAGCAGGTGTTGGGGCCACCTGTGGCAGCAACGTGTGGCAAAGTCAACTCGGCAAAAACTCAAATACGTGGCACACTAACTCCAACTTCAACATATCTTTCACCCTCTTTCTGTCTCTGTCTATCACTCTCTCTCTCTCACTTCTCTCTCCTGCCTTCTGTCTTAAGTAGACTGTCGCTTAATTAACTTACTTACTTTGTAGGAAACGGAATGAGAGTGATGCAGAAAGAGAAAGTGAAAGAAAGGGAGAACAATCATGGTTAGTAGAAGTTAAGGAGTTCTTGCCGTAGTTTGAATCAGAGCTGACATATTAGCCTTTTTCGGTCAAATGAATTTTAAAGGCATCGCCTATGCAAAAAGTCTAGAAATTTAACAAATTAAATTATAAGTTCCCTAATTTAAAATTGAACCAAATTTACACAACCTATTATACATTCCACACGTTTTCGCTCTTTGAATATAAGAAAATTAAACAACTGGTGCTTAAAATTAAATACTATAAATCCATTACAAACACAAATTGTTTTCTGTCGATCGGTATACATATATTGAATTGTATTTTTCCAGCTTTCAGACCATGCTTTGCTACGTCTAACATATTATTGACAGCACTAGTTGGGAGTTCGAAAAACCTCAGCTAAAGCCATAAAATGTCTTGAGACAACTTTGAGCAATTAATTATCCGCAAAGTTTTCAATTACAAGCCAATTACGCCACAGCTTCAACCCATTACCACACATACATACACACAGCGCGAGGCAGAAACACATATGTGTGCGCATACATACACACTATATATATTTGTGGCATATCACGTAGTACCTGCAAATTAAATTTTATTGAGCAGCATCGTCAACTGTCGATATTTACCACCTCGCCCTGCCCTGCCCCGACCTACCTTGACACGTCCCTTCTTGCCCCTTTCCCATTCACTGCGATAACTTGCGTTGCTGAGTCGATGACACGTTTTGCCAACACATCATACAGCATTGATGATGGCCAAATGAATGCGTCCTGCCATAACGGAACTGCACTGAAACGTAGTGAGAGTGAGAGTGAGAGAACATGCCCCTCTTGCAAATGGCTGACAAATATGGCGACGCAACAATGGACGCCTTCAGCAGCTATCGTTCTGTGTGTTTTTGTGCAAATTTACACGGAATTGCAATCGAATCGTGTTTGGGGAATAGGCAAAGGGCAAGCGGGATAAAGCAAGGGGGAAAAGCAATACCAAAATGAGGAAATTTCGATTGCGGAAATGCGAGAGAATGAGAGAATGTGCACTGTAGAATGTGGTATGTGGAATGGGACATTGCGGTTGTTATGGTGACAGAAGTAGCGCTGCAGGATATTGGTTTTTCGGCAGCATTTTGTTGACATTTCAAATGCGCACTTAATTAAGCTATAATTTCAATATACTACGAGTTATGGTCTCAACCAAAGTTACTTAGGAAATTTAGCTGGCCAATGCTTATCGCTGTTTAATGTTTAATCAACAATTATGATTGTAAGCTGGATTACAATTAATACCTAACTAGCACTGGGGATTTATCAGTGCATTAACTTATCAAAACATAATTGTTTCTGAAAGCAGATTAAACTGCAAAGCTTCAGCTCAAATTATAAATTAAGTACACAACAAAATACTTAACAACTAATTTGTTTACTCAGGTTTATATAATATGAGCTCATAAAATATAACTTTAATTTTTAGAACAAAACAGAAAAATTGAAATAACACATGTTAGATTGTCTTGTTAAGTTATGGTTAATCAGTAATTAATCTCACATTCTCATAGTTAATCTATCACAGTCACTTTGTGGCGGCAGTTGACAAACAATTGACCTTAACAAAGGCACGCAAGTGACCCATTATAAGTAGTTAATCGTTTGATATTACTAAACATAACTAAATGGGAGTACAAATTGCCACACGCACTTTCATTCTAATGTGGCTTTTATGACCCGACATGAATGATTGACAACAATGTCAATATATCAACTGGCGTGTCCATTTCAGAAGACAAAAAGAAACCAAAACTACACAAATAAAATTTAATTACACCACGAGACAAAGAAAAACTCAAACTCATTCCAATTACTTGCCATAAGCAGAAAACAATCAATAAGTCCCTAAATTATTTAAAAGTCCAGATTTGTCAAGAGTTTGTGCATTAGAAAAATATGCTGAAAACAGAATACTGAATATTTTTGAAGACTTTCTCCCATAAAATCGAAGCTACATCGATTTTCATACCTATAAAATGCGGAAATTATTTTAAGCCCCAATCATTATTCAAAAACTGAGTACATCTCAAAAATGGGCTGCTTCGCATTAACTTTGGCCAACATTTGAATAATTTATGAAACTGTTACCAACACATGCCGCGCTAACGTCACTAGAGAGGGAAACCAAGATAGAGAGAAAATGGGATGGAGAGGACCCTTCAATTGAATGCTTACTGTGCAAACGTGCTACTCAAAGACGAAGAGCAAATGCATTCAGTGAGTCCTTCAATTGGAAATGATACCTTGCCAGGTCGTAGAAGACGTCTCCATATCAACTCAATTGGGTTTAAGTCAAATTAAAATCAGCTGAGCCACCAGCAAATGCGTATTCAAGTGAATGGCTAACTGGCCCGCTTAGTGAACGTCGTGTTATCCGGAAACATTTATCTTGCATTGCCAATTGGAATTGTAATGCGTGTAAGTGTATGTGTGGAATGCGACTTGGATAAGAAAGAAATGAATGTACTACACTTACATATGTGCTTCGAATACAACGATGTGCGCTACAATATATACAAAGTGGGGTTATGTCGAAAATCATTGAGGTTAGTTGGCTTATTATTTAGTTAAAGTACTTTAAATTTGGTAGGTTAATATAAAATAAAACCTTTTTATTCACATAATCCATAGCATAGTTTTAAAGCTTTTAAAGCCATAAGCCATAAGCCTAGTAAAATTTATATTTGGAAGTAAGGAAATTTAAGCTGGACTAGAAACTTTGATTCAGTGGAAGACTACACCCCAGGCTCAGCTAAGCATTCCAGACATGGGATTATCTCACTTTACATCCAATACGAGTTTCTATATCATTGGTCCAATGCCGACTTTGTAACCATGACATACCATTACCATTACCATTAGGGCAACTCCGTATGGTACTCAAACTAGCAGTTAAAACCAAAAATCCATAGCGTGTCCATGGCTGAAAGGTAAACTGAAAGGCGTTGATGTCGATGCTTTCTACGTTGATGTGTAGCAAGGACAATAGAGAAGCACACGATAAACTCGGCACTGAATTGGTAAGCACTCAGTTAAATTGTTCAAACTGTTGACGAGTGTATCCTTACAGGCTATACCCCAGCACACACATGCACACTCAGACATGTAGTGCAGTCAGTGCATAGATAACAAATGAGTGCAAGGATAACGAGCACATGGACGATGGGTTACTGCGTCTGCGTCTGGAACTCGACGAAAAATGGTGCTAGCAGGAGAAGTGCCAAAGACATTGAAATATTGAAATACAATTGGTTTAGGATTTTGCCGCGAGACAGTTTTCCCTTTTTTTCAGGGCACAGCACTTTAAAACCACCAGCTACAGGACGAGGCTTAACCAAGTCCTCAAAGCTCGCAAGCTGAAAACCGAGCTGAGTACCAAAGACATTGTGGTATTGACGCTGTCAGCGACAGCGAAATTCTCACACAAGTGCAAAGTGCGAAATCCTTTTACGTACAAATAACATTTTTGCTGCGCCGTACCCGTTAACAATTCCCCGATCCCTTTACTCAACGCTTCCCTGCCCTTCTCTACACACTACTCACTTCCCTTTCCATTAGTTGCTCCTTCGTCAATCAACGGCGGCTTCGGCATTGAGTGGGACACGTTTCGGTGAAGTTTCCTGCTGAGCCAAAGTTCACCACAAACAAGACGACACATGACACGTACTCAAGTCGACTTTGCCAGCTCGTCGTCGCTTCTCTCTCGTCTTTGCCACAACCAGGACTCGGGATTATATTTAGTTTCCTTTCTATTTTTATACCCGTTACTCCTTAGGCATAGGCATATATAACTTTCATAGAAATTTAAATTTGTTTAGCTACCGAAAATATTAAATTAAATTATTTCTTAATTTTAGAGACAATATTTGTTTTAAGGCTTCAAGGGTTTGACACGACGTGATCAAGGCATTCAACCTAAATCTCAAACCCAGTGATTAATTTGGCATACAAGCTGCAACTCAATCTGCTTCCAAGAATTTCGTAGGTTTGAAATAGCATACAAAAGCATTTTTTATCTAACAGATATGTTTTAGTCGGATAGTCGCCCTTGGCGTTTTTAGTTATTTTTCTCCGTTTTTGGCACTGTTTTAAAGTTTTAAAGCTCTTTTGTGGCATATTTGCATATTAAGTGGCATGCGTTCAACGTTTGCAACTGACGCAAGTGGCAACAGCGCTAAAGTGGTGCAGAGTGTTTTCTCTCGCTCCCTCTGCCTCTTTTCTCTGTCTATCCCCTCTCTCTTTCTCTGTCGCACCCACTCTGCTTGCTGTTAAATCCGAGCCCAGGTGTTGCTGTTGTTAGTTTACGTAGGCTTATTGTTGAGCCCGAAACCGTTGTGCCAACTTGCAAAATGTCAAAAATCAGTGCCTGCCACACTCACTAGCTTCGGATTAAAGCTCTTTGTTCTCTATGTGTGTGCCTGTGTGTGTGTGTGTGTGCGTTTGTGTGCAGAGTAATTGTGTGTGCAGGGTTTCCGGGGATACTCCCACGTCTAAATGTCTGCTAAGACTTTAAAAGCCTCAACGTAATGTGAAACAAGCTAAAAAGTCAAATTAACATAGATAAAAGGATTTTCACAAATTTAAGTTATACTCGATGTCACATTGAAAGGAACTTTCACAATTACGTTTAATACAATAAAATACTCAATTTACATTTAGTTTACACCCACATAAAATATCACTAGATAGAGTCTAACACTTTTCAAGGCGGCAGCACTACGAAAATGTGCAACCATTTGGATATTTTCACCGTTTTTTGCCTTCAACGAAAACCCTCTGTCGAAACTTGACTATCACTTAGGGTCCCTGAATCTGGATCTGTCTACATAGAAAAAATAAATATGAAATAAAAACATGTAAGACAATCAGATGAATGACTAAATTAGAGTGTAACAGATTTCACATTGCATTCCCTATCAATGAATACAAATTCGTCAGTTGCCATTCATTAGTTGTTCTATCTCAATACTGATGGTCTTCATTAAAATTGTAGTTGGTTTGGAGCAGCCGTTGACAAGATTTTCAACACAAGCCCGCACACTGATGTTATAGTAAGTGTCGGGAAGTAATTTTGTTAAGTTATAATAATGCTGTGATCCTGATAAAGCAATGCCAGGCAATTCCTCTTCGACTTCACATTTCTGTTCCAATTTTATGGCAGCCAAAGGGTGAACGTCTTGGCATTTTGGAGGATTGTGCACGATCACAAAGTCCTCTATGTCCGTGTCCTGTGCCAATCGCATTCTTTCCTTGACCTGTTGAGCGTATCGCTCGTATTGTACGGTTGGAGAATCCGCCGTAGTACTGGCATTTAAACTGTTCTCAGTTGTTGGAGTTCCAGGTGTTGTGCTCGATGTTGAAGTCTTTTCCGTTGTAGTTGTAGTTGTTGTGGTTGTGGTTGTAGTGGTTGTTGTTGTCGGCTTTTCTGTAGTATTTACTGTTTGCTCAATGGGACGACCGGCAACAAGATCATTAAAGTCTTTAACCAAACTAAACTTCTCCTTTTTTGCTTGAGCTCGACGTCTCCTGAAAAATCGATTGAAACACAGTTGAGTACAGGGTCTTAAATAGTTGTTATACATATTTGTAATGCTTACGAAACATAAATGAGATTTTGAAGTGCATCCGAATAGGTCATCTGCTCCTTGTTATAATAATCGTCATCATTCGGCAGAGGTCCCGAATCATACGGTTCCAGATCATTACACTCGCAATTATAATCCGACAGATTGATCGGTTTAACGATGTTATAATTCTTCTTGCTTTTTTCCTCTTTTGTTAGATTGTGTGTTTCGTAGTGGATAATGTACTTGGTTATGTTCCCGTTAGGACGACGCGGTGGCCACCAGTGCACCATCTAAAAGTGTTTCAACAAAGTTAAAAAATATAAATTTCTTACAAAAATCTCTTACAATTTGTGTGCTGAAATCCGAAGAGGCAAAAAGTCTGCTCACTTGACTCGGTTTGCTGGGAAGTGTGCGAAAATATTGAATAGTGGAGTAAGCATCAATCTGGAAAGTGTAATCGATGCGAGTCAGAGTTTTCACAAAATACGCATACTGTGTGTAGGGCTTAAGATTCGAGATAACATGACGGCGATTTTTGGATATCGAAAGATCCATTAGCCAGCTAAAAAAAAACAGAAAAAGATTTGATTTTTTAAATCAAGCTGGTTTAGACTGACTTTTTGGAAATGATCGTACTTATCGTGACCACAGCCATGACGTCCATCGTACTTGGTAACATTGCGCACTGGTGCTTCCATGTAGTGATACGAATAGCCAATCAATGTATCAATATTATCACAGACCATATAGTCAAGCACAATGCGCACTGCTGTCGAATTAATATCCTCTACAAGTGGCTCCAAGGTGCGATTTGTCTCTCCACAAATAACCCGTTCTCCATTTGAATTTCTGGACACATCCGCAATGCCAATATTAGCAACACCCTTCAATGACGGACGTAGTTTCATTATTTTATCATAACACAAACGGGGATTGAGGTGAAAGAAGATCGAGCCCCGTTGCACGGCCACCTGCCGATTAACTGGCCAAATGTGCTCCAAATGAAAATTATTGACTACAAATAGAGCGTATCTAAAAAAAGTCAAAAGAAAATAAATTATATTGAAAGAAACTTAAATAAAATATTTAGCGCTCACTTGTTCTCAATTAACTCATCGCCTCTTATGGTATCCAAGCTCTTGAGAAATGTCAGCGACATAAGCGGTGTGGAATGCACTACCTTCAAATACCCAGTAATTTCCTTTACGCTGCCCAGCGCCTGATCCAGAGCCAATACAATTTTTTCTGAATTCAAAACAATTAATATATAATTTGTTAAAGAAAGATTGTTAAACTAACCCTTAATATCCTGTAGCTCTATAATAAGTGATCCATTGATGGTGACACAGTCCTGCAGTTTTTCCAAATCCACAGCCCGTTTCACATGAAAAACTCCCTTACACTCCAATTGGCATTGCATTACACCAGTGGCATCCAACACCTCCTTATAATTGGTTGGACAGTGTTCGACACAGCGATAGCCTTGAGTTAATGGTATTCTTTTTAGTTGACGACATTCCTTGACCGATATACACTGTCGCTTGTTCAACTCATAGTTAGCAATGCATTGATCCGTGCACCGACCGCCGCGTGAAAAACTTGCACACAGGGTACAATTTTGATTCGAGCAACCTGTCAAACAATCGCGGGAACAACAATTTCCCAGGGCATCACAGCCATGGTCGCCACAACTCACTGGGCAACCCGTGGTTCGGGGGGGACTTAGACGCAGCTGAGGTGTGTGCATGTTCCAGCAATAGATCGTCTTATTGGAACGGTATGAATAATCCGCAGAGCGTCCTCCACACAGAGGACAGTGATTTGGTGATTTGTTTAGCTGAACCAAGTAAAATATTTAAATAATTTCCATCCAAAAACATGTTGTTTATTTCTACCTTTATAGAGAAATGCTGGGCTGTTTTATTGCCGAGCAGTTCCACCCAGTTTATAGTCTCCACAAAGCACAGCATGGGATTACTTTCGATCCGAATGTAGCCTTTCTGAATGCGCAATAACTCCACCAATCCAAGTTCGCGCAGATTTCGATTCTCGTAGACAGCCAGAGCATATTTATCAAATAGCAATTTCTGTCCACGAATCAGACGTAGCTTTGGAAATATTGACTCTAGGGTGAGTAGACCCGTCAGCCGATAGATCATCAGATAATCCGTTATTTCAGTTGCTTCACTGCGTAATTTGCCAAGACTGAAATTCCCAGGCAGCTGAATGTTCGCGATGTGAACATGACCTACAATGATGCTACAGTTTTGCATCTTTGCAAAATCCGAGATCTTTTTAAGTTCCAGGGATCCGCAAATTGTATCACTTCTTGTGGCAAGTGGCCACAGTAGGAGTAACCAGAGCAGAGAGCGCCACATTGTAGCTCCAACTGCTATATTCAATTTGAAACACTTGACCCAAGTGACCCTTTTATCATTCACTATTGTGCTTTTCGGAGACAACACAATGCAAAACAGAGAAACCGGCGATGGGGGCAATTAACGCCACGCTATAAATTGTCCAATTGAATGCCAATGTCGTAGTGCACCCAGTAGAGATGGACAAATACACAGTTTCGAGTCTATTTTTATACAAAAACCCCGGCTTCCGAGTGCCACACGCGTGTTCCGTTAACGGCGACGCTTCAGTTTCAACTGATTTGGTCAACGAACAAAACGAAACATCCCACGACGATTGGGTTCGATCTTTCAATTAGCTGAAGCCATGCCATCATCTTTTCCTTCTTTTTTGCTGAGCATTGTTTTTGTTTTTGTGTTTGTTTCTTTTGTACTTTGTGGCCGACTCTTCGTTTTTAATTTTCTCACTACACCAGCAACAAAATGTTCGTATGCCCCGCTCATTGCACGCTGCTTAGCTTTTGCTAAACTTTACAGCGGGTGTGCCGTAAGTAAGAGTACGCAGGTGCGTAGATTAAAGGGACTTTTAAAACAAAGGGGGGCAAAGGTATCACTTTTGTGTGGATATTTTAAATAAGTTCTACTTTTACCAATTTTAACACCACAGTTTTCAGCATATATATTAATTATTGCTATGCATGATCGCCCCCTTTAAATTAGTTTGTTCCGCCCCTGTCTTCCGCTTGTCTTACTTCTCTTTCCATGATGCTCTTCTTAAGCGTCTCATGCGTTTCTTTTGAAGGCTGCCTTACAGTTTTGTTTTCTCTGACTTCCCTTTTTACCTGCATCCGAAACCCTTGTTGCCCTTGCAGTTCCCCGCGCGTCAGTACCATTAAACGCACTTCGCGACCTTTCAACTGAGCAAAGAAACCGGTTTACAGTTGCAATTTTTGTAAGCTTAAACTTCTGTTTTGCACTTGCATTTTTTTATAGTCAGCCTTTGCTGTCTTCTTCTTTTGATGCTAAGTTTACTGATAAGACAAGTATAACGCTGTGCTAAAATTAAGTTACACTGCTGAACATTTGGATCAGTCAAAAGCGGGAAGAAGAAAAGAGAGTAAAACAAACGAACAGTCGAAGAAAACAGAGAATTAATAGAGCAATTGGCAATGTTAGCAGTGTGCTTCGATAAATGCCATTAAAATTAATTTAACTGCAAACAAAAATTGCAGCAATAGAAAGGCTTTTGATTCCCTACAAAAAGTACATAAAAAACAAATAAACAAAACATGTTTTTATACAGTGAATGCTAAAAATTATTTGACATATTCTTTTATAAATACTTCTATACACTTTATACAAAGCCAGTGTTGTTTGCATACTCATGATAAACAATTCCATTAAAATCAATAAATAAAATAATGTGATTCATCAATAAAATATGCATCGAGTGTTAAAAGACGATTTAAATAATATATAACATCACTTGAAAATCATAAATAAAAGTGGCTTTAAGTTACAGCCGAACTCTGTCCTTTACAGTTATTTAACCCTTTTATGCAGAATAAAAAAAAGTTTCAAAACTACCGCAAAAAACGCAGTGCGACAAATAAACGTGTGAAAAAGCCAAAAATGATATGACAAATTCGTGGTAAACACACCTCAAACATAAAGATATTTCAGCACTCATACATGTGTGGCACACGCATACTTACACACACATAAACACATACACACTTGCAGCTGTCGGGCCAACTGATGCCGCTGAATCAATTTTGTGGGCTGCGCTGATGAGGATCGTAAATTGAATGCAGCATACTTTCGGGCGGCATGTCAAACTATATAAGTATATGTAGTTGTAGTACTACGCTGTGCGCGCCAATTATTGAATATGCCAGCAATAACGACACGAATGGACGGCACTGCCACACTGCCACGAGCAATATAATCCAGTGGCATGCCAACTGGGAGACACCTCCAGCATCATCATCGTCGACGGAGGCGGCAAACACGTAACGGCATTTTGTGGCGCGTGATAGGAATCTATAGCAGTCGGCAGGCAGCTACTGTGAAAGCGTGTGCATATGCCTACTATATATATACTTATAATACACACACACACAATCACGCATACTGTGTCGTCTCCCCAAGGCGCTTCATAAGTCAGTCAGTCCCACGCACGTTGCTGCATTTAAGTGCCAAATTAGAGACGTGGAGAAGCTGCTGCTGCTGCTGTTGCCGCTTGTGCTCTCCAAACTGCATATGGCAGGCATCTACCATTATTAATCAAAAGTGAATCGTATCTTATGCAATTTATCGTACGGAATGCCAATTCAAAAGAAACTTCTGCCGCCTCATCATCTCCATTATCAAGTACTTGCGAGCGCTTAAAATTAATTGAGTTTGCACCAAAATCTCAACTGACAACAACAAAAACAGCAATGCAACTTTCTGCAGTCAGCAGTCAACAGCATTCACATCAACACAAGACTGTCTAAGCAATGCACACTCTCTGAAGTTGACTGATATGACACCTAGGAGAAGCTGACAGCAGTCAGAGACTGAAAAATAAATCTCAGTCTCTCTGTCTCTCCCTGGTGAACTTTGACATGCAGCTAAAAACTTTTAAAAGTAAATTTACAAAGAAACATGTTCCTAAATAGACTCGATTTTGTTTTAATTTTTACAGAGATATATAAAGTTAACTCGCTTAAATAAGTTTCGTAGAACTTTAAATGACTTTAAGAACGTAACGCATTGATTTATTCCAGCTTAGAAAATCAATACGTTCATTATTCATTTATTTTTTAACATACAACAATATAACCTCTTGCTTCATTGAAATTCAAATTGAAATTAAAACTGTTATTTATTGTAAATGCAAACGAAATGAAATGAAAATGAATTTCAATTACACAACACACGAAAGGCCACTCGACAAACATTTGCGTGTCGATTGCACGCGTTTCTTTGATTGTGGCACTTGTGGTTTGCCTTTGTATGTGGAGTCCTTACATACACACAAGCACACACACGTATGCTTGGTTGGCTCCAAGGAATTTCTAAAACAAAAGCCAAGTATTTAAAAATAGCGTAAGTTATTCACTTGCGTGTTTCCTCCCCCAGCGATTCCAAATCTAAATTTACATTTACTTTAGCATTTTACGCACACCAAAATTGAATACTTATTTATAATCTATTAAGTGCCAATTAAGTATAATTGGAATAACTTGAATAAATTACTTAAATACTCTGTACAGCATTTTGATTAACACGAATAAGTAGATATTAATATCCAGGGAAACATAAAGACGCCGAATCGGGAAGAAATTGGAGGCGATAATAGCAGACTGGAGTAGAGTAACAAAACAAAGGGGAGTAGATTGGGATTATTAACTAGTTAGAAATAGGTACAAAATGGAATTAGTTACAGATTAAATACCAACGGGATAAGTTAACAAATCTAAGAGTAGTTAGAAGTGAAGTAGAAGAATTTAAGTATTAGAAAAGTGAATTATGATTAACATACTTCTACTGGAATTCAATAACGATTTAAAGTGAAAGAGCTAAATCAGTGTGAGCATCGCTGATTAGTTTATACTTGATAACATCATCGTGCTCCGACTCATGCTCATTCTTCGGATATCCGTGCGCTTCAAACTTTATCTTTTATGGCCAATTAAAGCAAACAAAGTTTTGTGTGCATTTTATGTAAGATTTTCTTTTCTTTCCTCTTCACCTCTTTCTCTGTCACTCTTTGCTTTCCCTCTGCTTCCTTCGTTCACTGGTTGTGCTCGATGTCAACGCATCTGAGAAAAAGCGTTGCATATTTTACGGCTGTGCACATTATGGCAAAGCCAACATGGAGACTGCTGCCCTTAGTCATAATGTCTACCCACAGACCCCTCTTTGGTATTACACATACGCCATGTCGTCGCACGCACACAAACACACACACATTAGAAGAGACAGTGAAATCTTCAAGTTTATGCAAAAGGTGCACAACGCAGCCATTTGCTTATATTCCATTCTCTATTTTTATTTCAATATAATGCTAGCCAGCTGGCTTTATCTCCCACCACTCCGCTCACCCTTCACCCCGTGCCCCTTGAACCCCTTCACTTCGACCACACCCTTTTTGCATTCTTTATCATTCCCCTTATCTTGCAATGCAAATCGCTTGGCGTTGGGTTAAACATTTTTTCTGCATTTTTCTGCCACTCGCCTTTTGTTGCCTAAGCGTGTAATTTATGTGTGTGTGGCCGTGGGAGCGAGTGCGAGCGGAGTGTGAGTGTGTCTGTCACAGCATGTGTATATTTCCATTTATATGGAATGTATGTTTATGTATGTGTGCGAATACTTTGCATGTTCTGGCACAACAATTTGCATATGCTTCCCATATGAAAAGGGCAGGTAAAAATTTTCTATTAGCAGCACATAAAGCTTTATTTATTGGCCCAGAACTTGGACTTTCGCAAGTTGCAATCAGTTGCTATAGCTGGTCAACACTTCGTGTACCGCCTACCCCAACCTCGTCTCCTTAACACCCTATAAGCCATGCCCATCGCCTGTCGACCCCAACGGCCTGCAAATGAAATTTGATATCAAAGCAAATTAATAATGCAAAAAGGTTTTTGTGAGTCGCCGGAATTTTCACTTTGCGTGCAACACTGGAATTCGATGCCACGCCTACACAGCTCGACAGCCAGCCACCGCCCCATTGTGTTAAATAATGAGTGAAAATATTTCAAAAGGCTTAACCAGGCATATACACAGTTCAGTTTTGCTCAGTACAAGGGAGCATAGGACAGAAAAAGTCGAGCAAAAGTGCCATCTACACAGCCAGCATACTTGTTGTAAAAGTTTTTGCGCCTGAATTGGAAAATGCTGCGGGAGCATCAGCCCCAAAAGGAAGGGAGGCCTAAGAAGTAAGTACTCCATTGTTTTAATTGCCAGCTGTAAAATACCCTATATGTTAGCTTGTTTTTATATTGATTTTATTAATTCATTATTGGTATATCTTTCACGTTTATTTTATATTTGACAGTTTAGTTTTGGGAATCAGTGTAAGTTCTATTCGCTAGGGAAATACGCAGTTAAACTGTTAGGTTAAATTAAATTTTCTACACAATAATTACACAACATACCCTTTTACATGACCAGTGGTGGGTGTAAACCGAGAGAGACAGCAACACGAGTAACCGCACAATATTAAAATCAAATTAAAGTCATTATTAAATTTGGTCGCTGACTGCAAACAATGCGTGTGGCAAAAGCATAGTCTTTGCCGCTTTGTGGTGTGTTGATGGCCAAATTAATTGCATATCTGATGGTGCTAAGATTCTGCATACAAAACCGAAACCGCCGAGTCAAGACCTCATTTCCTCCCAGTTCCCCTGTTCCTTGTTCCCACTTTCCTTTTCCCTTTTCCACATTTTCGAACAAACCGCTACGCTCATTTGTTGTGCCTTTGTTATGGTGGAATCAGCAGCAGTGTGAGAGAGAGGAAGATATAGAGAGTGGGTAAGGGCGTGTGGTGCACTTGACTGAGCAGACGGGAATGATGTGACTCTAATCTGCCGAACGAAGCGATATAAAAGGATGTTGTTAATTGCTTGCAACGAGTTGAGCCTAAAGCTTTCCATTACAACAAAATGCTTTAAAGAGAAACTCAAGGAACAATTCACAGTTGTGCTGGACAGTTATCGTTGCTGATTTATGCAGAAACTTTGCTCAAAACAGTCTGACGCGATAATCTTGTTATTGAATTGAAGACAGCACAGTCAAAGATTGTCACTTAAACAATAAATATGCTTAGGTTACGATGTAGGCTAAAAGTTTGTTGAAGATTTCCTAGGCGTTTTAAAGAAATTCAACTTTTTATCGTCTACAGATAAGTTAAAAAGAGGAAAGACGACTCGTCCTTTGGTACATGTATGCAAATGTACCTCCGCACCCAAAGCATATTTTTGGTTATGTATTTGCTTTAAAAATTGATATTTAAATAGCAACACTGCCATAAACTATCTGTGGCCTACTTAATATGCCGAGCAGAAACGAAATGATTATAAACAAAACTTTTGCTTATGGTTAACCTCAGAAAGTCAAAGCGCTAAGAGAAATACGCAGAATTTATGCCATAGGGAAAGATTTATTCCAAAAAATACTTTAAACGTAAGAGAGTGAGAAAGGGAGGAAGAGAGAGAGAGAGATGGAGAGATAGAGCCCGTAAACAAAAGGACACCTCTGAAATTTGTTAAGATTAGCACACAATTCGCACACAGTCAACGCCGTCTACATCGGTGAAAGTGATGGAATAATAAGTGAAGGGCGCAGAAGAGAAGAAGAGAAGCTAGGGATGCACTCGTAGGATGACGGGCGAGAAGGGAAGAGATGAGATCCTTTAGCCAAAATACGCTAGCGTCTGTTTAATCTAATGGCTGCCGGCTCCTATGGCAGCCTGACAAACATTGACATTTTCTGTTATGTAATCAGACGCCTTAAGGTATGCAACAACAGCAACAGCAACACAAACAACAGGAACAAGAGCAAAACAAAACCAAACGAAACGTAACGAAAAGAGAAGAAAAACAACAAAAGTATAAAACAAAAATAAACGTGCTCTCCAAAAAAAGAACGCAATAAATTGTCGCATAAAAATTGATGTTTTATTTTCAGGTGCGTTGTGTGATGTTTTTCTTTTTTTCTTCCTGCTGCTTTTCATTCTCTTCAAGCTTTTTGTTGCTTTTGTTGTTTTTTATACTTAGGTGCGCAAAACGTGCACAGAAAACGCAAATTTTTGCGGTTAGCCCCAAAAAAACCGGCAGAAAGACAAACAAAAGCCAGCAAACCAGTGGAAATTATATGAGATTTAACATTTTATTTAAACGACTAAGAAATGCTCTAGATTTTATATATAAAAGATATTTGCTTAAGTTTATCAATAGGTGTAAAAGTGCGATACATCTACAAACTACAGCATAACAGGCTTGTTTATTATATAAAAGTATTCACGACTTAATACACCCAACACAAGAGTAGCTAACGAATTAAATCCTCCCCAAAGGCAATGCCAACTTCAGCAAAGACAAATCAAATTATCATTGAATGTCCCGCAGCAAGATTGTTCTGAGCCAGAGACTTAGGAAAATCTAGTCAATACTGTGTATGATTATTACAAGTATATATATATCCCACAAAAATAGCGATATTATCCAGTACATAACGCAAAAAAATACATACACACGTCCCAATGTTCACGATGATGATTAAGATGACGATGATGATTTGACTGAGCATTTAGCTGGGCCATTTGTATCGAGAAGTTCTTTGACACAGCTGCTAAATTAATACTTGCCACGTGCAACGCGGCGTATGCGTAACCTTAGACCCAAATGAAAAATGACGAATAATCCATTACACTCTCGTACCTGGAAACGAGTATTATATTACAGACCATCCAATGCCTTACCTGGTCTTTCTTTCTTGCAAAGCTGACAAGTGGCTATTAGCATCGGTATTTGAGCCAACAAAGAGCGAATAAATACAAACTTGTGGCCAACAAACCTGTTGGCCAATTGTTATTTGGCTAGCACATTTCAAACAAACACGTTGACAGCTTTACTGCGGGCTGTCTGTGTTCCTTGTCTGTCGTCGCAAATCTGATTTATTCTAACATCCACATCCATTCTCTCCGTTTCAATTCACTGGAATCAGTCAAGTTTTTTAATCATTCATTCCAACAATTCTGCCTGCATACCGCCTTTCTAGGAAATTATTTTCAATAAGAAAAAACTAGTAGGAAAGGCGAACGAGCGAACCTACTGTAAAAGGACTCGTACTCATTCCACACTAACCAACAATTTTCCACCGACCTGTCCTGTGGAAACAATACAATTTTGCTAAATTTATCTAAATTTTACAATCAAAATAATCAGTGTATTAAATATTCGGCTCGTAACATAAAGTAATTTATTCATGCTTAAGACTAAAATCAATTTACACCCGCTCTATCTAGCCCAGTGAAAATATGATGTTATCAAGTCCCGAAGCAAGAGCAACAGCTTTACAGCTCCAGCTTCATCCTGAGCTCCAACTACAGCAATCAGGACACACTTCACTTGGTTTTCGTCATGTATATAGAAATATATATATATATATAAATTCGAGAATCATCAAGTTTAGCCCCAAGGTACTAGTGGCATCATCTTTGTAGAGGCAGGTAACGAGATAGCGCGCCGGAAATTTGAGCAATGCAGCTAAATTGCGTTTAACCAAGCAAACCCCTGAACACAAACACGTTCAGACACGTCTCTTTTCACCCCTTCACCTATATATAAATATATATCTTGCAAGAAAATCCAGATAACTGAAAGCCCACCTCAACTACTCTCTGCGTGTCTGTGTGTGTGTGTGTGTGTGTGTGTGGGTAAGTATATATAAAGACAAACTGCGCGATGAAAACATAAATTTCTTGATTGCAATAGACGAAGCAGTCAACGCTGATGTCGTCGTTGTCGTCCTTCTCATCGCTGTCATCATTGTGATGTCCTCTCATGAACTTGTGCCATATATCACTTAAGGGTAGACTATTTCAAAAGGTACAGACACGCCCAGCTCCACCCCTCAATCCCCTGCACTGCCCAGGAGTCCACCTACCGTTAAAGCAGTTAAATTTCGTCCAAACATAACAAAAGGAACACGTGACATCTGCGACACATAAATAAAGCAGCATTCTGAATTATTACGCGTCACCATCAGCGATAACTCTGGTAGCGGGTCAAAGGCAACAAGCAGAACACCACAATACCGCCCCACCACCACCACACCACCGCATCTAGCCAACAGAAATCTACTTTATTTCAATCAGTCTCTTCTTTATACAACTCGAATCAATGAGCAGCTATAATTAGAGATGTGTTCACGCAGAAAAGTTGTTTATATATTTTTAAAAGCAATAAAATATTTAGGAACATAAAAATTCGAAATTATTTCTATGCAAGAAAATTCCAGAAATATAATTTAAGGTTATGCTTTAAGTAAATGCTAAAGTACACTCAACATTTTGTAAGTAACCATAAATGTTTCACAAAATTTCTCTACTACGGATTGTTTAAAAATCAATATCCCTGCATAGATACCCATCTCTAGTCTTATTTGGCAAAACGCCTTTGACTGGCTCCGACCCAATGGAGGAACGGAACTTGGCCAACTCTGAGATGCCCACTTTCAAACGGACCCAAATTAAGTGCTTAAATTTCAATTAAAACTTGTGTCTCCCTCAATTTCAATTGAAAACTTCCTGCCATTAAGGTTAAATATCAGTGATATTTTATATTAATTAGACATAGTTAAATTTAGAAGGCTAAAGGTATTCATTACGGCTATTACTGTTCATGCCCAAGAGGCTTAAACAGCATGCAATTTAAACAAATTCATTTAATTAGAGAAAGCATTAAGGTGAACAAAATTGTTAAACAAATCAAAGTTTATACATTTATGTACAAATATAAATAAATGCAAAATTCACTTTTAAGTGAATTAAATGTAAAATATAATTCATTTAAGTATAGTGAATAAATTTACGTATTTACAATTTAAACAATTTTTTTATGTGAGGCATCATGCCTCAAGTCAGACATTTAACATAAAGCACAAAAACAATTAGCTAATTTAAAGCATAATTTATAAACAAACATGTTTAAATAAAATATTATTGAATTGAGAATTCAATAAACGGAATTCATTTAATTAAATATTATTCAAATGTTGAGGGAATTGGAGCTGATTTAAATTTAAAGCGATTCACTATGGAAGCCATAAAAAGACAGCACACAATTTTTAAATATTATACAGGGTATATGCAATATATATGTATTATACATATGTATATAGGAAGTAAGCTCCCATTCAAGAGGTAGACAATTTCGAATTCCTTGAGCTCGCAATACATTTGGTTGCAATTTCTCTCGATTGCTGTCTTTGATTGCAGCTGACCTACTTGCTGCCTGATTACCCACGCACACACACACACACACACGCGGACACATGTACACAGCCATACCACTTTCTGCGTATGTGTGTGTGCGAAGTCTATAGCATACTTTGCATAACTTAAGGCGCATTCCGCATTCTCCGCTTGGCAAATAACTTTGCATATTTGGTGGCGCCTTTTGCCGCATGCCTTGATTTATGCAACAATTTTCCTCTGTTGCTTTTCCTACTTCGATTAATTACTCTGAAAAGCTCACAGAGTTTAATATGGTACAAAACCAACAAGAAAAGTCTGCCACATATGACATTTAACTGACAGATTTCGGGGAATTTTCTCATGATGCCGTCGTCGAGAACTCGGAAAGTATCACATTAATTTGTCGACCCAACTCTCGTGTACTTTCCCGATCCGCAAGTCTTACCAAAAGTTTTGTTTTCCTTCGAGTTTAGTTTTAATCGCATTTACTTGTCTCGTCTGTGATACTTTAACTTCTTGTTGTCTTTTTAACGGCTTTAAATGCAAATTTCTTTGCATATGCCAAATATTAAGAAATTTCCAAAGTTTGGGAACTGTGACTTATTTTCATAAGTGCTTTCTTAACACCATTGAAAGTCATTTCGCAAATGTGTATTGTATTGATAAGCAAAAGAACTGTCTAATGATTTTCAGTAGGCTTTCAAAACTACATACGTATCAATTATAAATTTCTATTAACAGTAAGCAAATTTAGATTAAACTATATTATGTTTGAGTTCTATTCCATTTCATTTTGCTAATATTATATTCTGTAATTTATGGAAAATGTCCTGCATTCACTAACAGCAGACAGACGGAGTAGTAGCAGATCTCACACTCCATCTCCTCCATCCTGGTTACTCACTGTCTTTCCATATCCAGCTGACACTGTATCACTCTGAAATGCACAAACATTTCATTTGATTCCATTCTGTGATTTTACCCAGGGTATCTCTTTATCTACGTTAGAAGTATATAAGCATACTTCTCCTGCTCACCCCCTCTTTTCCATATCTCTCTCCCTTTCCTACTCATTTTTTCTCCCATTTTTTACCTGTACTTTTGGCTAGGGTAAGCAGATCTCAAAATCAAGTCAAGCGCGCAGCGAAGCTGTCAACCGCACAAATACGCTAGGGAGAGTGGAATAGAGTGAGAGAGAGACGGAGGAGAGAAAGCGATAGAGAAAAGAAGAGCTGGTGAAGCGGAGGTAAATACAGCTACATGGCCAAGTATATGGAGCGCATTCTAACTGCACCTGACGCACAGGCAAATACACACACACACACGCGCGCGGATAGCTCACCAGAGCGTACACTGTAAAAAAATGACAGGTTTAATATCAACTTTAAAATTCTGATCTTATGTTTAAAAAAAAACTTTTGTCTAAAAACCCTTTTTCCTAAGATATATCAAATATTTTAATATTTATGTTCTCTAAAAAGTATCAGGAAATTAATAATTTAAGCAGATTTTTGAAGTGTACGCGTTCCCTTATGCTGCAGCTACTATGGAGCCCTGTAGCTAATGTAGTTTACTTGCGCTGAAATATTTACTTTGCTGCATTTCTATTTCACAGATGTAACACACTCATACACCCCCTACTCACACACACACGCATACACACACACACGCACACACTCGTACGCAGTCGAGTCAATTTTTATCAGCTCTGTTAAATTTGCAAACGACGCGACAGTTGGCTTCCTGTTATTGTTGTTGGCCAAGATTATTGGCCAAAATGGCAGCATGCAGTTTCCACTGATACTCGCTTTATTTGCCAATTTCTCAGACCCCTTTTCCGAGCACTTTTCAATTAGCATCTCGCACGTGGCTAGAGCCACACGGACTGCTAAACAACCGTGTAGCAACTTGGCCTAAATGTGACGGCTGTTTGCCAAAAAATTAAGATAATTACGCAGAGCGAGCGGAAAAAAAGAAATGGTTTAAAAAAATGAAGTAAAAAGCAAAAAATGTATAGTTGTACTGTCAGGATCAGCCGCAAATGGCCGTCATCATTCTTGGCTACCTTTTGTTGTGCCAGGACTTATGAGAAAGGCCAGAATGTCATGTACAAAAGATAAAAAGGACACGGCGGCTAATGAAACGCCAGCAAAGCGTAATAAAAGTTCTACAAAAGCAAAAGGCCAAAAGGATTGTAAGCCACATTTCCATTTTAAACACCCAGAAAGCAACTCAACCACCCAATCACCCGTCATAGCTTTGCACCCACACTCACCCTTTCTCTCTCGCTCCCCCCCCCCCTCGCTCTCTCTCTCTCTCTTTCTCGGTCTCCATTGTTGTTGTTCTTATTATTCAGGCACAGTTGCCTTTTGTTGAATTGAAACAATTTGTCACTTTTGGCCCAGTTGCCTCTGGGCTTTGTTTCTAGAGAAAACAGGGGGAGGTCGAGAGGGTTGTGAGGGGATAACATCGAGTGGCCGCATTTGATAATGAAATAAATGAAGAGTAAAGTTACCATGGGCGTTTATATGTAACAATATTTATGTACAAATTTATAATTGTATTGTTCCCTTAAATGTGCAGGCATAAAAAACAAAATCACACTGCAAATTGACTCAGTTATTCAACGTTTTCAAAGTGTATGAGTGTATTAGTGTATGAGTGGTGTGTTTGTTTCAGTGTACACTAAATCTGCCATCAAAATAATTGCAGTTATCGCCAGCATTTGTCTTAAGAAAGCACAATTTTAATATCAAGTTTCTAGTATACGTTTTTTAATCATAAATTTTTTTAGTCCTCAACCTTATCTTTAGGAAATGATTTAAACAAACATATTTTCCATTGCCTCGTAACCTTTTCTTCTGCCCATTTTTGGTTAGTCTGTCTCACTTTAACTTACAGTGACTTGTCACATACATTTTGCAAAATTGATTGAAACAGTCAACTTTATTTACAGTCAACTATATTAAAGCCATTGCTAACCACGTGTGAAAACCGATCTGTGAGAACTGAGTTTAAATATAAATAAAAATTAACTCCGCTTTAATTAAATTTAAAAGCGCTTCATTGTCAGAAACTGCACTATATTTGTTACATAACGTTACGTTAAGGCCAGATGGACAGCCCCCTTGTGCCTTCTGCCACTTACCACATGCCACTTGGCTTAAGTGAAATCAATTTGAATTGTCGAAAGGGCAAGCAAGTTCAAGTAATCAAAATGCCAAAACCAATTCATTTTTTTCCGATAAAACTTTCGGCAAACCGTGCTTTAAGCCAAATCTCGAAAACCGTTTCAAACAACGGCAACAAAAAGACATTCGAAATCAACTATACACACACATACAGTCCGATACGCTTTCGTTGTTGACGTACATTAAACCCGCCGTTGAGCTGCTTTATGATAAGCCTAAGGATTCGAGGGCCAAGTGACCGTTTGATCTGTTGCCCCTTTTCGATTTGTTGCCCCTGTTGGCCAAATCGGCCTAAATGTCTAACGTAACAGGAAATAAATTCTCAACAGCCTTTTGTGCCAAGCTCTGATGCTCCACCTTGCAACCTTTCTACCTGTCATCTGGCCAAACGCCCACTGCCCACTGCCCACTGCCCACGCCCACGCCCACTCTGCAAAGTGTATAGTATTTACTGAACTTGTGCTTGACCAAAGACTGGCAAAATGTTTGCTTAAATGCGGTCAGGTGACCAGGCTTACTGCAGTTGAAATTACACTGCCAAAGGTTTCTGTCACTGCCAGAAAATTTGACGCATTTTCAGTTTTTTTAATATTTTTAATAACTTTGCTGCTTATAAATGTTTCACTCCATTAGTTAATCGAAAGTTTAGGCATTTTAGTATCAAAATCAGATAGTTAAACTGTTGGGTTTTCCTACTTTAAAAGTTAGCTAATAAATACTACAATATTTTTGTAAGAGTATACAGTATTCCTTTGACATTTTCAGTGTTTGTTTAAAAGTTCGTTTTGCGTAGTTTATTTTCATATACTTGAAAAGCGGAGCAAGAGTTGTTGCTGTTGATGTTGTTGCCATTGCTGTTGCTGCATTGTTGTTGTGCATTGTAGTGTTCATGTCTGAGGCAACTCTGCTTCAAATGCAACATTTTACCGGAAAGCAGCGGAAGGGCTTTTATATGCCAGGCTACTTCCGGTCTATAGAAATCTAAAGCATTTACTACAGTTCGTTCTGTTGTTGTTCTTGTTGTTCTTGGCTCAAGTGCCTGGATAGCTGGATAGGTGGATGGCTCAAGGGTCTAGGTCTGGTTGACTGACTGCCTGCTTGCCTGGCAGTTAACAATGCCTGCGCCTATGCATATGCTATATACTTCTTAGAGCGCAGTGAAGCGCTAACAAAGTGTTGCATACTTTCAAGGAGCGCCCTTAAACTTGGCAAATTCGCTTTAATAAATGAGAATATAAGACCAAATTATAAAAATAACTTTTCTATGATGTTTCCGTAGTATTTGTCATTTCAATCAATGTATAACTTGGAGTATGCTCTGAATAAGTCTTCTAAAAATATAGTCCCGAAAATTGAGAAATTAAATCAGTGGAGGAAAACTAACGTAATGCCTCAAAAGGTGAAATACTCTGGGACGATTTACGAAAAGAAAATACAGGGTATCATAACTGAATTCTTCATCTTTACTTTATTTTTAATTTGCACATTTATTGGTGGGTATTAACTTTGAACTGATTGATTGACTGATTGAGTAGAGTAGAGATTAAGTAGATCAACCTATTAATTGGTTTAATTTCTTCCAGTTTCTGATTCTGTTCGCTCTAAAAACACTTACTACCAAAATAAACTTACCCAGAGTCTATTTGCCATCAATTTGAATGATCTAAAAACCATCGATGATATGTACGAATATATGAGAATTACGTACCTAAGAAATCTAATTGATAATTCTATATTAACTGAGGAAAAGGATGGCATTTCCCGAAACTTGTACCTAAATAAAAATACCCTAGTTTTAGGACTACCTAGAATTCGACAAGTCCGCGTTAAGCCAATGAAGAAATGTTTACATGAAATCCGAGTTGAAAATTTAGACAATAGTCCATGTTATCCAGAATACTCAGTAAATATGGATGATGATAGCTTCCACGATGGGTAGATACACAATTTACCATAATTCAATAACTTTAACTACTTAATAAACTAACGATAGACATTACCAAACGAATGCTCACAAGTTAGTGACATATTCGAACGAGTACAAAGGCGGAGGATTTTCTAAGAATTTCCATTATAATCAAAACGAGTCGCTGGATTTGATCAAGTATATACATGACTCTAATTGGATTGATCGCGGCACGCGCCTGATTGTCATAGAATTAAATCTATACAACCACGCGACTCAACTATTTCAGCTTACAAAGTTTGTTAACTAAGAAATTTTACCCACTTTATCTACTTATCACCATATCTTAGGGTCATTTTTGAAATATTCCCCACTGGCATCGTAGCAGCCTCAATTTATACTGAATCCATTCCTATGAAATGTTTCCTTCACTTTGCAAGTTATGGATTCTACGTGGGTATTATTTTCTATCTAATCATTACGTATTACACCTATCAGGAGGTTGTGGAGCTTAGAGCATTTGGCATAAAAGCTTATGTTAAAGATCTTTATAACTATGTCGATGTCATTATAATTATTGTAAGTATTGTAGATTAACGGGAAATATTTTTCGAACTGCTATATTCTGTTTAATTCAGTCATCCAACTCCCTCCTGGCTTACAATATCTGGCATTACCTTGAGGTTAAATTTATTACCAATGCCTTTGAAAGAGATTCCTGGACTTATATAAATCTGGATAACTTACAATTTGGCTGGAATATTTATGTAATTACTGATGGATTTCTCACATATTTTACCTGGCTAAAATTAATTCGATTTGTGTCTTTCCAACGAACTATCAAGCGATTAGCAATCACTTTAGAAACGGTAAATTATTCTAAAAAATCGATTTAGTCTCTTAATCGATATCTGATGAACATAATTCTTTTCTTAACAGTCGCTTAAAAACTTAATCTTTCTATTTCTCATCTATGTGATTGTTGTTTTGGCTTTTGCTCATATGGGAAAAGTTTTGTTTGGCCATAAGGTGGAAAACTTTAAGTCGATATTTGCAGCAATTACCAGCATAATGCGGATTCAAATGTGCGATTTTGATTATTTTGCTATTCATGAGATACAACCCATTTTAGCACCTTTATACTTCATATCTTGTATTGTTACTATTAATGGCATATTATTAGTAAGTTTACTTTTAAAATACTTCATTTTTTCAAAGTAATTGGACTACATATAATACCATTTAGAACCTTTTTGTTGCAATACCTCTAACGTCTTATTCGAAGGTAAAAAGTAATTTATTCGTAAGAGATGCGCAAGTATTTCAAATGCTCTCAAAGGGACTTAAAAAATACTTTTGTTTTTGCAAAAACTTTGACGAAAAAGAGGACAGAATGTATATTAAAAAATTTGTAGATACAGGTGATAAACCCCAAACAACCGAGATATATGAAAGAACGAAAACTATTAAGCCCATGACGGACTTAAGGGAGGAATTGGCATTGTAAGTTAATTACTTATTATTAAAAAGAAAACAAATAAGCGAATTAATCAATTTCTTTAATGTCCTCAGACTTACGGAACGTGCTTTTCAAGTTGAAAAAGTGTTGGATAGTTTTGCCAAGACCATTGAACTAATCTCAAAACTACAGGACGACAACAAGAAAAGGTACAAAACAAAAGAAAAGCGCTATTCAAATGTAAAGAAATTGTAATTTGTTAAATTTCTACCTAAGTAGGAGCAGAAAGAACAACAAATAATGTCGAGCTAGCCGCATTTTGTTAGATGTACACGGGGTAAACAAGGAGCTGCGAGTTTTTGGCCTTAAAGCCGCTGAGAGATAAAGCGAAAAGGCGAAAAAATAAGTCAAGGGGAAATAACGCAGGTTAATGGATTTCTCTTGTGATATTTGACTTGAGACTGGAGGCCACTGACCCAACCACAATTTGAACAATTTTTATGCTTACCTACTAAATGTATACACACTTTTATTCCGTGCTGTATTTTTAACCTTTATACGACTCTTACTTCATTTTCACTCTTTGGGCCTGGCACGAGTCTTTCCAAGTGAAAAAGTTAACATTTATTATCAAGATGTATGCAGTCGGAAGGTATAGGGAAAGTGGAAAGTGGAGAAAGTGAGAGAAAACGGGACTACTTGGAGGGACTACAAACAACACATTACGTTTAATTGAATGTTGCGGTTGTCGCTTGTCGTCGAAACAACAAACACGGCCAAAAGGCAACGAGTCTAAGAGATAGAGACTTGTTGGCCAAGGCTAAGGAATCTTTGTGCCTTTGTGTTTGCCGGGCACGCGCCTAAGAAGAACAAAAATTATAATGTAGTGTAAATATTTAATGATGATGTGACTTTAGATAATGTTGCCGTCACGTGGTTGCTGTTAAACGTGCTCCTTCCGAACTTGGCCAATTCAATGAACTGTAAATGTCGCTGCCCAGAGACAGAAAATCTTACGTTCACGTGTCGCATGCAACAGTAACAGCAACAAAACTCAGCATTGACGTAATAACTTATTTGTTTGTTCCACCAAGAACCATTGAGCTGCAGACAGCGATAATAAAAAGCAAAATGTAATTTGTATTCAACTGAACAGAACATTAAGGTGAAAGCAGTGCATATTTAAGTCAAAGTTTATCATTGCCTTGTAAACCTCTTGTAAGCTTGCAATTTCAAATAAAAACGTACGTGCGCACAGCACACTAGCGCCATCTATGAGAAACGGCGGTAACTGTAGTCACATTGAGAGTGGTAGAGCGAGCAGCTTTTCGTTGATACCATTAATCGATTAGGTTTACTCATCTTTTGACATTTATACGCATATCGAATGCCAATCGAATAGCGTGATTTACTCGATACCATATGATAGAGAAAATGTACGTCATGTGATTGTGGATTCTTTTTTTTCGCACGAAGCAGTCACCTGTCGGCCGAGAAAAATACAATTACGCCTGCAATTTGGTAAATACCACTCGAAATTTTAACAAATTTGCGTTTTCTATACAATTTTTAAACGATAGCAATAGAAAAATACGTGCAAAATGGCGCCTAAAATACGGACAGTCGTTCTACAAACATTTCTCTGGCTCTTCCTTGCCGCGGCCACCATACTGATCCTATACTTTGTTTTGACGGGCAAGGGTGAACGCGTAAGTGTGGGATGGTTCCTGACCACCTCCAGTCCGTATATGTGGGCATGTCTGGGCATTGGACTCTCGGTATCTCTGTCTGTTGTGGGCGCTGCCCTTGGCATCCACACCACGGGCACGAGCATTGTGGGCGGTGGCGTTAAAGCGCCACGCATTAAGACAAAGAATTTGATTTCGGTCATTTTCTGTGAAGCCGTCGCTATCTATGGCCTCATTACTGCCATTGTGCTCTCTGGCCAGTTGGAGCAATTCAAAATGGAATCCGCGCTCGCCAACGAAAATGTCATGAACCAGAATTGGTTCTCGGGCTATTTGATTTTCGGTGCTGGCCTTGCTGTTGGCCTGGTCAACTTGTTCTGCGGTATTGCCGTCGGCATTGTCGGATCTGGTGCAGCTCTTTCGGATGCTGCCAATGCCGCTTTGTTTGTCAAGATTCTGATTGTCGAGATTTTCGGCTCGGCTATCGGTCTGTTTGGTCTGATTGTCGGCATCTACATGACTTCAAAGGCTAAGATGGGTGATAAGGATTAAGTTTGATAGCGCATGTAAGTATTCATTGTTTCTAATCAACTGCAAATACGTAACAACAATTAATTTAGCCTTTGCAGTATATAAATATGTGTCACGCGCCTCATCCAAATACAATAGCAACAACAACAACAACATCAGCAGCAAAAACAACAATCAGTCACCAAGTCATTCCGACAAAACATAAAAAAAACACAACAAAATCTGTGTTCTTTTTTGGAAATTAGAACTCGTTTTATGCAGTTACAGTTTTCCGCCCGCTACGATCAGGAAATATATATATATGTAAAACATAGGACTTCAGTTACTTATTAAGTTTAAAAGTTAAATTGTTTAATAATTTCTACGCTTCGCGCATTTCCTCAATTATTATTCAGCATCATTTAACAATTGTGCGTTTAATGTGCGTCGTGTAAAAATTGATTTCAATTTTGTTTTCTTTTTATAAATTGTTTATTTAAGCGAAAGACAAGTGTGTGTGTGCTTATTATATCGATATGTAGTTATGTAGTTGTTAATATTATTTGTTTATTTTTGGCACTTGTATTTCTAAAACAAAAAATGTATTATATTAACTACAACTACACATAATAAATATAAACAAACTGTATATTTTATGCTACTGTTAATGCAGAAGTTATAGAAATTACACAAGCTACATTATTATTACATATTATAGAAAGTATTCCATATTGAAAGTAATAAATACATGTGTTTTGTTTAACAAACCCCCTTAAAAAACGATCAGTTAATACGAATATGTAAATACATAATTTATATATTTGAAACACGATTATCTGTAAAGAGCAAATAGTAATTTTCCAAATGTAAAGCAAGCTGCAGAGTGTTTTTGATACCATTAAATAAGCTTGCAAGGAATGTAAAATTTCAAAACCCAAACTATGTAAATTCACTGATTTAGACGGGAATACCTCTAACATTCTGTAAGCTAG
This sequence comes from Drosophila dunni, assembly GCA_018152125.1. Classification (NCBI taxonomy): domain Eukaryota; kingdom Metazoa; phylum Arthropoda; class Insecta; order Diptera; family Drosophilidae; genus Drosophila; species Drosophila dunni. The sequence goes on from JAECXC010001917.1 coordinate 286,274, forward strand.
CTCATAAGAAGGTTGCCACTCTGCGAGAGCTTCAAAGCTGTGGAGCAGGGTCACACTGGAATTATATTCAATCCTTCCATTTAAAAAAAAAACAGTTGTATGAAGAAATTGGCGCGCTATTTGCCGCACTCAGCCGCCCGTTATGACTTTCATTACAGAGCGACTGACTTGCGGTTTAATGTTAAAGGGACGCAGCAATGGCAAAAAAATACTCTTGAAATAAATAACATATTATATTTGCCTACCTTGGAGAACCGCTTGCAGGTTACTGCGAATGCAATTGTGAATGCAGGAGCACGCCAGGAGTTGCTAAGCTGTGGAAGTCTCGCCTTCGCGTTGCATTACATTTTTTCACTTTCACTTGCACTTTTCACTCACAATAAAAAAAACACACTTCCAGGCTATTTGCTATTGCACTTGCGAAGCTAAATTTCACAAAATTAAATTTTTTACTTTCACTAGCACTTGCACTTTTTACCCACAATAAAATAATATTAAAAAAAAAAACGTTTGGATATCCAAACGATATTTTACTTTTCACTCACAATAAACAAAACACATATCCTTGCAATTGCAGACTTTCACTTGGCACTTTTTTTCACTCACAATAAAAAAAACACAGGCCTTTGGATTAATTTGCCGCCAAGCGTTTATCCATTTCGTATTCCATATAAAAGGATAAACAACAGCGCGTGGCCAAGTCGAACCGTTGAAGATCATAAACAAATGAATTAAACGATTAATTAAACACTTAATTAACAACAATTTGTAGGAGCAAACTCACTTGCAATCATTTTGTCAACTAACTGTAAATTTAGTCATTTTGTTTCTGAAAAAACGCGCGCGAAGTTGACAGTTCTCAAATAGTTTGTGACGTCACTAAGTATGGCGCCGAGCTTAAAACCAGGGCTGAAAAAATTCTCCCATTTTAAATGAGTTAAATCAAATAAATAGAATCAACTTTTTAGCATATGTCAAGAGTAAAGAAACAAATATGGGATATCTGAAAGTAATTCTTTTATTTCTGGCACTAGTCCTATTTGCATGGTTCTTGTACGTATTGGGCCTCGTGATGAATGGCATGGGAGAACGCGCCGGTCTGGGTTGGTTTCTCTACACGACCAATCCACAGATGTGGGCAGGTCTCGGCGTGGGACTCGCAGTATCGCTGTCTGTTGTAGGAGCCGCCCTGGGAATTTATACGACCGGCACGAGTATTGTGGGCGGAGGAGTACGTTCACCACGCATCAAAACCAAGAATCTCATATCGGTGATATTTTGCGAGGCGGTGGCCATCTACGGACTGATCAGCTCCATTGTATTCTCGGGTAACTTGCAAACATACGTTACGCATCAGGTGATCAACAACCGGGAACAGCTGACAAGGAACATGTTTACGGGATTTGCAATATTCGGCGCAGGATTAACCGTCGGCCTCGTCAATCTCAGCTGTGGCATCTGTGTGGGCATCGTGGGATCGGGAGCAGCTCTGTCGGATGCCGCTAATGCGGCTTTGTTTGTCAAGATTCTGATTGTGGAAATATTTGGATCTGCAATTGGACTATTTGGTTTGATTGTGGGCATTTACATGACCGCCAATGCAGAAATGGTCGACTAATTTGAATAGCAACTATAATATAATTCTATATAATCTTTACATATATAAAAACTTAAATATTATTCGTCTTCGCTGTCGTCGCTGTTATTTTGGGCGGCATCGCTGCCTTCGTCCTCCTGCTCATCCTCCTCGTCCCAGTGCTTGATTTTCTTGTTGGTCATAAAGTCCTCGCGCAGCACATTCCATTCAGATTTCTTTTTGCTTCCCGGCCCGTCTCTGGGCTCGTCATCATCATCGCCGGAGTCCGAATCCGAGTCTGCTTCCTCTTTCTTGACCGCATTGTCAATAACTGCGGACTTGGCACGTTTGCCACTCATCAGCACATCCAAGAACTTGCGTTTGTCTATGTTATTGAGCACCGCATCCTGGCGACTGTCCAGCGGACCAGCGTCCTCCAGCTGCTGCTTAAGATCCTTTTGTTGTATGCGCACAGCATTGAAGAACTGCACTGTACCGCGGGTGGCTACCTTACGCAGACTTCGCTCTCGCTCCATGTCCCTGAAACTGGGCTTCACCCGCAGCTGGAGGGGCACATTCTTTCGCTGTTGCCGTGTGAGCTGTGCATCGAGTGCGGATTCCTCTGGTTTCACATCAGGCTCCTCTGTCTCGTCCTCCTGCTTCACTTCACCACCCTCAATCTCAAAATCGTAGGACTTCTTGCTTTTGGTTGTGGTTTTTTCATCGGTCCGTTTTATTTTCTTGGCACGCGACAAAACAATTTTGTTTTGTGTCGGCGGTTTTGTGGCCTGCAGCACTTTCTGAATTGAGTTAGCCCATCCCGCGTTGCCTTCGGTAGAGCTGGCATCGCTGGCCTCATCTGAACTATCTTCCGTCGGCCCGGTAGTTTTTTTAGTACGTTTTGTACCTAAAAGCGCCATATTATTTAAATAAATTAAAATAAACAAATTGTCTTCTCTTCAAGCACGTGTGCTTCGAAACAACAACGATTACAATGCATTAGCAATCAGCTGTTTTTCGTTCATTTGCCCAGCCCTGGTGACGGTCTCAATCTTCATTGGGCATTATCGGTGGACTATCGATAATTTGTTTAAAATATCGCGCGAACTTTAAAGCAGATACGTATAAAATGCGAAGGTAAAAATCATATATAATTTAATTTTAATACATAAAATTCCAGTTTTATTTAACAATTATTTGTTGTAATTCCTCCAACGCAGATGTAAACTCATTAAGATTGCATGTAGACATTTCGCTTGCAGTTGAGTTATTTAATTGATGAATAAAGAGTTCAACAAACTGTTGCGTGTGCTGTGAAGGAAACGGTGAAACATAAAGATTATGAAGAACTAAAATGGTAAATAAAATACTAACATGGACAACACTCTGCGCCCTGTTATGCATGACCAAACACTGAAGAAGAACGGCAACAAACTTGGTAAGAAATTCACGTAGATGGACACTCAATACCGGCAAGGGTATCGGAGTTATATACACCAAATAACACCGTTGCATCTCAACCAAGAGTTGCGTACAGATATCTGGACTCTGCAAAAGTTTCTCGGACTCCAGGACGAGCATCTGCAGAATGTTTTTGGCCCAACGGTAATTTGTAGTCACATTAAGAGCGGAGCAAAGATCTCGGCAAGCAGCCATTTGCTCGGGCTGTGAGAAATCCTTGGCCAACATCTCTTTGACTTCACTGCGATTGATAGCAAAGTAATAACCAAGTTGTGTGATGAACTGCATCTGGCAAATTGACAACTGTGCATTGGAAGACAGCGTCACATTATGTATAAGACGCTCAAGCAAATCATCGCACTGATTCCACTGGAGAGTAAAGACGTTAATGAAATGATGGAACCTTCTTAAGTATAACTCCCGTACCGTAAGCGAGTCCAGCTCTGTAAAATGATCCAAGCACTGGCAAATACATTTCCACACCGAGACTGTCATGTCCACAGAGTCCATGGTGTAGGCGTCCCGAAATAGATTCTCATAGATAACGCCCTGTATATTGAGCTGCTGAATGCCGGCAGCGAGCTGTAATTTAATCATTAAGTGTTATGATATACAATAAATCGGTTTTTATATCTTACGCTGTGGTTCAGAATGCTTGAGAAAATTCGCACACCTAGCAGCTTGTAGTCTGGCTGATAGCATTCCCTTACATTTAGGCCCAATGCTAAGCTAAAAGTTAACATCTTGTTGGACATTTTGTTGCCCTTCGAGTAGTTGTGCTGTAACAAGAGAGTTTACCCTAGTTGAGTTGGGCATGATATAGAATATATAGCTACTACCTCCAGGTATCTGGTAAAGCCATGAACTGCGCCTAGCTGACGCTTCCAGCTGTCTTTGTGCAGCTTCTTTTCATAGTAACTCAAAATTAAGGACTCGTCGATGGAAGAAAGTTTGCTTAGCAACTGATTGGCATTTTGCAGTAAGAATTCAGCGTCCCCATCAAGTTTATAAATGGTGGACGTTGCTGTCAGCTCACAAAACAGCAAGACAAGCTGGGCACGCAGCTGAAGAGCAAAAGTAATAGTTATTAAAATAGATATAAACAATATTAAAAGTGCAACAAACTTCTTGGTTGGACAATATTTCCTCGGATCGTTGAAGTAGATCGTATAATCTGGGAAGTTCGTGTCGTAGCAGGGAATGGTAGCTTTCAAAATGTACGGGCAGCAGTTGCACTTCATCGAGATCTTCCTTTAGCGCCGGCAGCATGCACAATTGCAACTGTTCGCCAATTACATTTATTTTCAAGTCATTTGTTTCACAGCGCATTTTGTACACACAGCCACTTTCGATTTCAAAACAATGAACATGAGCCGATTTATCGATAGCTCCCAGCTGTTTGGTAGAGTGACCATCTTTAATAAATTTTTATGACTGGTCACTTGTTTTCATTTTTGCATCAACTTTGACACATCTGGAAGGTTTTCTTTTTGTATATCTGTAAAATTGTGTATTAAAAGCTAGCTGAACAAAATAATGCTTAAGTTAAAGCTTGAGGCCTTGGGGCATCCTGCGGCTAGCGATGTGGCATGGAGCAGTAAGTGCTGTATACAATAAGAAAATCGAATTCCAAATTAAAGCCGGCTTTACTTTATTTTGCAGACCGAAAAGAATTTGCTAGCACAATACTTTGGCTGGAAGATCAAAAGATACGCTTATATAAAATAGAGGATCGTCAAAAACTGCGAACCCTGGATAATATGCCGTTGTGGGAAGAGGCCTACAAACAATACTGTATTGACCTCAATATGCCACCATACCAAACACAGTTGGAGCAGCTCACCTGGGTTATTGGTCATGCGATGCGTCTAGAGTACCTGGATGAACCATCTAAATACGAGTCAGTCGACGTGCAAGAGACTAGAGAGTCTAAGAACAATGGCATACACACACAGCAAGAAGTTGCAACCATTTTCGATGGCAAAATCAATGGCAAGTAACAAATGTTCCCAATATTCACAAACTAATATTTTGTTTTCAAACAGTTCAAGATAAAGAATTTATTGCTGGTGTTCGCACGCTTGCCAGCAAGCTTAACGTCCCGCATCATCCCAATCACTTGATGCAGTTGAAGGCCGTGGCACGTATCGTGAACGAACGTCTTGGACCCAATGCCAAGGATCGAAAACCAATTGTGGGCACACCCTTCCCTTTTGACAAGGGAAATGATGTGGTCACTCCAAACGACCCAATGCTGGATTACCCCATGCGTATTCTGCGATTGCTGCAAATTCAAAGTCTACGCCAGCTGCAGACTCACATTAATGAAACCATTGTAGCTGTTCAGAGCTTAACCGCTAACCCGAAGACTGACACCAAACTGGGAAAGGTTGGACGCTGAGATGGTTTATCTTTAGAGTGACTTATGTATTGAACAAACTAAATTTACTAAAACAAACGCTATTACAAATACACGTCGAGTTGACTAACTTCCGCGTTTGAAGAATGGATGATCCCCTGTGGGCTTAATCTCTTTTTTGTTGTTCGGTTCTGCCGTTGCTTTCAAAAAATTTGCATCTGCCAAGCGTGCGACCCCAAGGAATCCGGCAACTGTTGAATAAAACAGTCAATTAGTGTTTAGTTTATGTAAAATGATGGGATTAATATAAAGTACCTGCTGCAATGCTTTTCAGTGTGTAATTTTCCAAAGGCGAACGCCGGCGTTTTGCTTGCGCCAATATGAAGGCCCCAATGCCGATCATGCCAAATCCGCTTATAAGCCGACAAGAAAAGCAGTCAGCGGCCTCCGAGACGTTATCGCGATACCATGCAGATAATTTACCAATCATTTTGTCCACGGTTGAGCAAGTGTTCTCTTATTTACTAGTTTCGTACGTTTTGTTTTGTTTTGATTTTTTTCAGGTGTATTATTTCGAACAGTTCGATCGAACGTAACGAAGCCGAATGAACGAACTGGAAAAGTTCATTTCGGTAGAGGTAGTCCCGTCAACTTTATTTACTTACATTTTTCTTAAGTTATGAAATTTTTTAAATTATAATTGAGTCGGATTATACTTTCAACAATAACACTTTTATAATATTGCGCATATTAGCTGAATTTGTTTTATAAGCACAATACAGCTGTGGATCTGCGGTTCCGCCAACAATGTTGCAAAATATATTTATCGCCAAACCACCACATTTTATGGACCACAGTTGCCGACCTCCACATTCTGCAGTGAATAAACGTAGAGCAAAAATACAAACACGAGTGGTGGAAATAAATCTATAATTTAAATGTTTCAAGTTGCTCATTAACGTCGTTTCAAATTAGATAAAGTGTAAGTTTTTATGCTTATTGGACATTGCTATGTTTTAAGCAACAACTCTATGTAAAATCATGGGAAAATGCATTTGAAAATTTAAGCCGAAAATGAAAGAAAAATTGCCGACGCGACAACGCTACACACACACATGCAGGCGGTTGTCACACACGTAAACTCTCACATATACACATATACGACACTAGCTTGCAAATGGCGGATGGGTCCCAACAGCAAAAAAAACTGCATACATGTACCGTGTGTGTGAGTGTGGTGTCAAGGCAGAAATATTGCTCTGTGATTTCAATGTGAAAATGTTGTAAAATTGTTGACGTTGCAAGAAGTTGGAACTGTGGCTGAAAAAAAAGCAACGGTAATTGCATAAAGTAAAAGCAGGTCTGTCCCTACCTTCTTTGCGTGTGTATGTGTTCAGTGCAGTGCATTTGTTGTTTTTTTGCGTGACAACAACAACGTCGACAGTAGCGGCAGCGACGCCCTTTTGTCTTGAGCTTTGCGTACGTCGCCCTTTTGCATGGATCTCTGCCATGCTCTACACGCCCCCACTACCACTGCCGCTCCAAAGCTAGCCATCACTTCGAATTGTATGTGTGTGTGCTGTGTAGATGTGTTAGTGCTTGGCTGTGCTCCACATCCATTAGACGAAAGACGAAGACAAACAGCCGCAAACTGAAAATCGGGTTTAGGTCACTTGGCAGCCAAGTATGCCGAAGCATCGCATTTTCAAATGCTTCTTATTGCCAGTCTCGCCAATTAGGTGCTTAATAAGCCACGTTGGACTTTTTCTTTTACATACTTTCACTAGTTGCAAATGAATTAAATGCCATTCAACTGCACAATAATAGTCAAGCCCACTTACAATAACAAAATTTATTTATTCTTTTATTTCTGTTTTGTATATTATTTGGTTATATCCAAGCCAATTATTTGATTTGCCAAGAACTTGTATGTGGCGCTGTCTGATTGCCCCTGGTCATATATCTTGTCTATCCCATCTCAGTTTGTGGTGCTAGCCTGCCTTTGTTGCGATTTTATCAAACAAGAAATAAACATAATTGATGTGCTGGCCTCTATTTGTTGCTCTCATATACACTTGACTGTCAGTCTGTGTGTGTGTGTGTGCCAGTGTGCTTGTTTGTGTGCTCTTGTGTCGGGCATTTCTTTTGACATTTACACATTGCTAAGAGAGGCAGACACCCCATCCGCCTCCCCTTGCGTTACGCTACTGCTCTGAGTCGCAGAGACGTCTCTTAGTTGAGCTCTTATCAAGTACACGCATAAGAGCAAACGTAGAGTGCATTCAGTTTGCTTGCATGTGGACAAACAGAAGGAGGCCCATAAATAATGGTTGTAGTTTTCATTCATGCGATAAGTGCTAAAGTCATTATTGATAATACCAAAAGGCTCATTCACGTCAGCAATCAATATTCATTAATAGAAATCAAACATTCTCTTTCATGGTTTATGTGCGTACTTGTGTATAATTTTTGTATGAAATATTAAGTGAGTCATTGTAAAATGCGACATTCAAAACGTCAATTACTATGCGACCTATAAAGCCGAATAAATACAAAACATCAAACAGGAGCACAATTAACGGCGAACTTGACGCTCCCACGCAACTAGCAAACACTCTCGAATCGCACGCTCTCTTTATTTGAGCGCACTCGAAAAAACATTGCATGTTGCATAAACATAAATAAATAAAGCAGAGAACTTTCTAAAATTAACACATGCTTTCTGCGGCCTGACTATCAAAAATAGCAAAAGCAAAATTGCAATTATGAATAACATAAAAAACGACGACAACAAAAGATAAAAGGAGCGAGAAAGAAAAACACATTCAACGAGTGTGCCTGTGTGTGTGTGTGAGTGAGAGTGCCCAGCACATACTGAGTGTGAGTGTAAGTGAGAAATTCCGTATGGGCGCAGCGGCAGCCTTTCCAACTAATTGAACGACAACAATATCAAAATTGGGGCAAATTTGCAGTTGACACTGCATGTAACCAGGGCAGCAGTAAATTTAGCAAACGACTCAGCCATAAACATAATTATTAGGCACACTTGCAAAAATACACACACACACACACACAAGCACACTCGTTGAATGTGTACGTACTACTACAATGCGGTTGTTGGTTTTGATGATAATAATGTTTATAATTGTGCCAGCAACTAGTTTTTTTTTTGTATTTCATGTATGTGTGAACAAACACACACAGATTCAAACACATTCCGCAGCGACGCTCTTCCGGTTGATGACCTTTACCGGCTTTATTTGTAGTTGTCTTTATAGCCACTGGACGCTGAAAGCTGAACGGTCGAAGTCGCAGAGAAGCCGCCTTTGTTTGACTTTGACTGGCTTTATATTTAGCACAGAGCCGTTAAATGTTTACGCCCGAAATCATTAAGTCTTCCAAGTTCCAACGTAATATTTACCACTCTGACTTTTCGCTATCACCATCAATGCGTTTGTCGCTTATGTGTTTCTAATGACAAATCATTATCAGTTTGTGAGTGACTCTTGACTTAAGCGTGAAGTCATCGCAATTAACTTGAATTGGGCTGTGCAAATATTAATATTCGCGAGGGGAAGGAGAGCGAAAGCTTGGCAAGTACAAAAAGAAATTGAGATGGAAAGTAAAATTCGCTGGGGAATTATTAATACAAATATTACACTTTTAGTTAGCAGTTTAAATACTTTTAGTTAAAGCTTTACAAATTCTTTAACCCAATAGATGAAAGAAAAAATCTGAGTCAGCTTCGGGCTAGGCAGAAACATGACGCTGATTCTAGCCATTTGTTGGCTTAGCGAGAGCAACAACCTTGAATTGAATTTGCAATTTGTGAGCGCCAACGCAGTCAAGAAGAAGCACACGATGAAGTAGAACAGATATCAAGCAGAGCTTATGGAGCCCACTTGAAATTTCAAGTTCTAACTGTATGCGGCAACCGTTTGTCTGAGCGCCAGAGTGTGAGAGAGCGAGAGCGAGCAAAGAAGAGAGCAAAAAAGAGCGAAACTGAGCTGAGCTTTGGCGTCACCGTCAACGTCAGCGTCGCTGTTTCGTTGCTGGCCGTCGCTACCTTGTGTCATTCGTGCTGTGTCCATTTAGCGCTTCGCACAAGAGCCATTGAAGCGCTGTTTGAATAAAGTAAAAGAAGAAGAAGCACGAAAGAAGATAAAAGATTCAACAAAATTGTTTAAGGTGTGAGTGCTTTGCAACATTTGCATACGTGTGCGTCAGAAAGTGATATTTATTGCTCTTTTATATGGGAATTTCCTGTTGAATTTGCAATTCATTTTTGGTTTTTTTTTTTTCTGTGCTGGTATCCGCTTCAAGTTTAGCCAAGTTCATTAATACGCAACTTTCTTCGCTGAAATGGCAAACAAGTTGTTTGCTCTCTTTCTCTCTTGTTCTTTGCCTTTTGCAAATTTCTTTAAGCTTAGTTTTCGGCAATCGATAGACTATACAGACGTACGCACTTATCGATGACCGTCATCGATCCTTGTCTGGAATGTTCCAACACTGATCTCCCTGATCCATGTGTGTTTGTTTGTGTGTGTGTGGATGTAAGAACAAAGTGGTTTAAAGTACACTTTATTATCGGAATTACGAAACGAAAGTACAATAAACAATTCGATAGCAAGAAGAACTTTTATTTATATTTACAACACGTCAAACGACCATTCCGATAACAGTGTATATTTATTTTTGTACCATTCACCGGCCGGCAAGCTGATAAGCACGTACCGAGCTCATTTTCCCAGTAAAACTCACACACACGCACACAGACACGCACACTGAAACACACATTTCTCGAGTGACTGACAATTATAATTGCCTTTGATTGTTAATGTCGTTGATCTTGCAGTTGTTTAAAAACAACGTCAACAGATTCTACGTACACACTAATTGCAATGATACACGTCATCGGTATCGCCGAAAAGCTTGTCTAAGTGCTGATAGTGTTTGTGGAAGAAAAACCAATAAATTTCAACTGTAAATTTTTGGAAATCTAATTACTCAGTCCAAAAATTCTAAAGACGCGAGAGTGTTGACATAGGGAACTCGATCAGATCTTAGGGTAAAATATAGTTCCACTTGAAGCCCACTTCAAAGTCTAGTAATTAGGGAATCTATTGCTCTGACTTTAGGGTAAACTTCGTTTATAATAAAAACCCTCTATAATTGTTTTTTCTTTTCAGTATCCCGCCCACGTCCGCTAGAGAAAAGGATTAATTACGTCTGTTGTTGGCAAAGAATGCAAATATGGATTTCCACATACTGATTGTCATTGGTTGTGTGTTCACCGCTTCGTTGTTGTCTTTCCTGTTCATCAACAAGATCTTTAGACGCAAGACCTTCGAAGAGGTTGTGGCCGAGAAGCGGGCTCTGAGTGCCAATTTTTATGCGCAGAACAAAAGTGGCGGAGGAGGAAACGCTTCATCGCAGCGGAAGCCAAAGAAGAAGGAGCTGAAGCGGGAGAAGAAGCAGCGTCAACGGGAACAGCAAAAGGATAATGCTGGAAACAATGAACAGGATGAGCAAGAGGATTTCTCCGATAATCACTCAGAAGAGCAAGCTTTGGATGAGGAATCAGCACAGCCTGGGTTGTCCAAGCAGCATGTTGAATTTGATCCAGATCCAGAGGTGATGAACGAACAGAATCGTCGCCCCAGCAACGCTGAAAAGGAAAACCAAGTCAACAACAACATCATTAACAGCAACAACAAGAAGGGCAAAAAGGACAAACGCAATGTAGCTCAATCATCCAAGGCGCCAACTGTGGGCATACTGGTCAACAAGAACGATCCAATTCCTGTTAAGCCAACGCCTCTGGAAGAAACTCCCGTGTTGAACAACTTTGAGGTGCGTCCACCCAAAGATGTGATTGAGCTCAAGAAACTGGAACAGAAGGAGAAGCCACAGCAGTCGCAGAAGAAAAACCTTGGAGCTGCCAAGAAGGAGCAGAAGCCAGCAGCTGCTGCAACCCCGAGCGCTCTCAGTGCAGCCCTGGAGCAAGCAGTGGAGGTGCCACATGTACCCAAACAACAGGTGCTCAAGCAGCAACAACAGCAGCTGCAGCAACCAAGTGGATCACCCAAGACGCAGAACAACAAGGGCAAACAACAGGTTAACAAGAAGCAAAAGGAGACGACATTGGCTGCCAAGGATCTGGTGCAGGCATTGGACAAGCTTGCCGAACATCAGACCGTGGGCGTGTCTGCCTTGATGAATGTGTTTTCACGTGCGGAACTTAACCGTTCCGAGATTCAAATACTCATTGATTATCTGTTGAACAAACAGCAGGATATGCCAGCGAATCATGGTGATTGGTCGGATGATATATGCCAGAAATTGAAGCGTCAGCTGGAGGAGAAGGAGAAACAGTTGACCGAGGAGCAGGAGGCATCGATTGGCATTCAAGCCAAGTTGCGTGAATTGCGTCAAGAGATTAACGCCGAACGGGCTCAGATGCAGGCTCGTAGTCAGGCTTACAATGAGAAGCTCTTGGCCAAGGATCAAGAGCTGCAAGCTCTCAATCAGGAACTGACCAATGCCAATGAAAAGCTCAATTTGGAGCGTCAGCAATTCCAGGCAAAACTGTTGCGCGAAAAGCAGGCCAGCTCGCAGGATTTGATGCCACAGCTGCAGCGTCTTCAACAGGACCTGGCTCACAAGGAGAAGGTCATTGCGGAAATGACAAGCTTTGTGAATGGCGAGGCCCAGATAAACAACGATCGCCTGGAGCAGAAAGTACAGCAAATCCTTGCGCTAGAGCAGCAAAGGGATGAGCTCGAGGCCCGTCTCAATAACAGTGTCTTTGAGCTGGAACAGCGCAAGCAGCTTGAAACGGAAAATTCCGAACTCCAATTGGAGTTACGCAAATTGAGCAATGCCCTCGAATCGGCCAAATCCGAATTGTCACAGTCCCGATCGGAGCTGCAGCGCGTCTGTAGTACAGAGTTGCCCGAACTGCGGAAACAGACTCTAGCCCTAGAGGCCAGCAATGTTAACCTAAATCAGCAGCTGTATCAGGCCAACAGTCATGCTGTCCAGGCCAATGCCCAGCAATCGGAGCAGGCGCTTGCCCAAACGGAGGCACTCACTGCTCTCCAGGCCGAGATGCGTACGCTCAGTGACGCCCACTCCTCTCAGAAGCAGCAAAACTCCAGCCTCCAATCGCAGCTCCTGGAGGCGCAGCAATGCGCCAACCAGCTCCACGACAAGGAGCAACGCTTGCAACAGGAGTTGCAGGAGCAGCGCGAGAAGAACAACGTAAGTTGCCATACACATTGTTGGCTCTATTCATAAGTTATCGTCATGTACCAAAGTACCACTGAGATGTACCAACCGAAATAACACTTCGATAAATGTACCAGTTTTGTGATAAGTGTACCTACTGTGGCTGTAAAGTCTATCGATAACAGCGCAGTATGCTAGCTAGTGCATCAGCTGTAGTTATCGATAAACGCAGCTTGAAACTTTGATAACTTTAACTCAACGTCTCTTTCTGTGCTCACAAATTTTTTATTAATTTATATTTAGTATTTGTTCTTTTTATTTTGTTGTGCTTTCTTGTTTGTTCTTTTGTCTTTTATTGCTATCTGCCTTTAACCGCTTCCTTTTCCTTTTAATTGACTAATTTGCCACGTATTTGTGTTTCGTCAGGACGTTCGTATGAAAAATTGGAAGTTGATTGAAGCGTTGCAAAATGCCGAAGCAACCGCCAGAAAAACAACAACAACAACAATGACAACGACAACCGCAAAGACGAAAACAAATACAGCGCAAAATGTAGGCGTAAGTGCATGACAACAACAAAAACCTTTTATTTTGGATGCCTCAATTTAATTTCCTTTAATTTGTACTTAATTTGAGTATAAAATAACACAAAGTATCGATTTTAAAATCGTGTAATTGACTAAACTTATTTTAAGCTTGTCCTATCTTTAAATTTAATAAAATAATTTATTGTAATCATATATTTTTTTTAATTTTCACAGCAACAACAGAAGCAGCTGCAGGAGCAACAACAGGAGCATCAGCAACAGTTGCAGTTGCAACAACAGCAACAGAAAAAGGTTGCTGCCAATGGCGGTGAACTGTCTGGCAGTGGCAGCTCCCCAAAGGTTGAACAACAGCGCATACGTGAGCTGTATCAGCGTTTGTATCCAGACGCCGTGAAGGCTCATGCGTCCACCGCGTTGAATGCCTCCTTTGATGAGTGGCTGGAGCAGGTGCTCGCTACACACATCAAGCAGCAGCAACAGAAGCAGCAGCAACAGCTGCAGCAGAGTAGTAGTAATAAGTCCACACAATCAAACAACAACAGCAGTAGCAGCAGCAGTGGCAGCGGCAGCAGCAACAGCGACCACAACAATACCCACAACAATATTAGTAGCAATAATAGTAATTCGAATAGCAAATCCGCCGTTAGTGCTGCCGAGCAGCATGAGTTGCATACACAGAACCTAAGGCTGCGCAAGCGCAACGATGAGCTCACACAGCTGGTCACAAAGACGGTAAGAGAGAGAGAGAGTGGGAGATGTTAACCAAACGTTGTGATAACATATTCTATTTTAATTGCAGACCAACACTCTGTCTGACCTGGAGCAGAGGGCACGGGAGCAAGATGATCACTGGCGTGGCATTGTTAGCCAAAAGGAGCAGCTCATTTCCAAGCTGCAACAGCATGCCTCAAATGGCGAGCAGGTGAGTTGAAAGTTGAAATCTGTTTGATTACCAACATTTCTGTTATATCGGAGTACTATAGTTATAATTTTCCTTTCTTGTATTACTTTTAAAGGCTATTACTATATCGAAATCATCTCTCCACAATTTATCTTTTCAGGACATTTAATGTCGTCGCAATGGGAAAGAGTTGCCCTTAAATAAATAATAAATATTAAAACTACAGAACCACAACGATAATTGACAACAATCACAGCGTTTGTCGAACTTCCACAGTAAAGAAAAGCAACAGCAACAACATCTACAGCAACAACAACAATTCTAACAATCTATTAAGTTTAAAGTTTAATATTACAAAATACTTGAAGAAACTAAAACAAAAAAAGGAACAAAATGAGAAATTATAATTAACGAGCCCAACAACAGCAACATTTAACATTTTAAAGTAGTGAAAGAAATATGAAGAAATTAAGTAATGCTTTAAAGAATTATATATACATAAACTAAAAGAATTAAACAAAAAACAAAACTAAAACAAAAACAAAATATAAAAAAAGCAAACAAAAACTTGTGCAATGTTGAACATTTAAATGTGAAGCGAAGAAAAGAAAAGTAAATGAATTATTCTAAAACTCAATAACATTGCTGCTGTTGCACATATAGATACAGAATTTTGATTATTTATATACAATACATATATAAATATATATATTATGCTATATTATTTGTGTTTAACCTGCATTTAAAACCCACAATTTGAAATGCGCGCGAAAATCTCTTTCTTTGTACATGTATGTTTTTAAATTATGTTAAGATAAATTGAATTGAATTGAATGCCAATAATATATAACTGGAATCGTCTAAAGATTTGTTTGTCCACTTCCGTTCCGTTAGAGATAAACTCTGTAATTGTGCAACGAGATTTGTTTTTGTTTGTAAAGAGAGCGCAAAAGATTATATAAAAACATAAAAACAAAAGTATTGAAAGTAACCGCAGCAATAGAAATATGTTAGTAGAGCAAATGGTTAGCCGACAACAGCAACATTTAATTAAGCATATGAATAATAAATAAAACAACAACAAAAAAATACAAAACTATTTTTATATACATATAAAGAAAAATAATAACAAACTGAAATGTAATTAATAAGTAAACGCAAATTATAAACAAGCAAACAAATCTGCGAATTGTTTTGCGAAGTGAAAAGGGTAAAAAGGGAGAATAATTAATGTCAATACACCTGTTTGCATTAATTAAATAATAGCGTAAAAGTTGAATTAGGCGAAAACAAATTGAATAAACAACAGCAATAGCAACACAGCAAAAAGAAGGAGGAGAGTTACACACAGGTCAAAGTTGTTATAAATGATAAACACTAAACGCTAGCGTATCGCATTATAACAATTAATGATGTATAATTAATGCTAAAAGAGAATTAAATACACACAACAAACAAACACACACAGCCAAGTATGAGAAACAAATTTCTGTGCATTATTATTTTCAATATTTTACATTTTGTGTTGATTTTTTCGACTTTTTCTTATTAATGTGCATAAATTATGTATAAAATATAAATCTTATTGCTAGTTATGCTGTAAAGGGTAATTACTTTGACAACTGTAGATTCTGTAAGGGTATTACCATATGGAAGGGATACTGAAGCAGCTGAACACACGAGGGACGCTTCTTCTGATCCAACTGCAGGCAATTCTTGACCATCTGCGAGGGGGGAGAAACGTGTGATTAGGAGACATATCCATGAGACACTCTACCAAGTTACTTACATGGACTAGCATTAGGGGATAGTATATAGGAAGATCTGGATAAACAATGCTCGTGCTGGGATTAGCTATAGCGTTCATCTTGGCATTTATATTCCGGATATGGCCAAAGGGTGTCTTTTGATAGAGCAGCAGGTACAGAATGCAACCAAGAGACCAAACGTCCGACTTAGTTGATATCTTTATCTTTGGCTGATTGCCACCACGCATCGGACTTGTGCCGGTCGAAATATCCGTCAGCGCCTCTGGACTAATGTAGTTAAAAGTGCCCGCCTGGGAGAATTTGATGATGCTCGTCGAGTCGACAGCAATGTTGCTGGCAATGCCAAAATCAATCAGCTTTAAGCGACCATTAACCATTAGAAAGTTGGCTGGCTTTAGATCCGAGTGGATCACACCATTTTGATGGATATAATTGACTGCCTGCAGCATTTGGTAGAGTATGTTCATCAGATTGTATAGTGGCAAATTGGTGGTGAATCCCTGTAGAATCTTATTCAAGTCACAGTCGCCCTTCTCCATTACCATATAAAGCTTTGATTCCTGACGCAACAGTTGGCTAAGTGAGGTTGTAAAGTTATATTAAGGTTTATCAAATAGAGTCCTTGTTTCCAGTTGATACTCACTAATCGTAAAGGGAAACAACACACACGTTGCCTTGCAGTTTCTCTAGTAGTTTAGTTTCGTTTAGGTAGCCCTGCACCACGACTGGATCTGCTTGCAGATCCACCACTTTCAAAGCGAACTCCTGACCAGTTCCCTTGCGACGTGCCAAGTAAACGGAGCTGGAGCCTCCACAGCCGAGTTTCTTAATTATCAAATACTCATGGTTCTTGATGTGCAGCACATTTGAATTGGATTTCGTTGCATTATCCGGTTTATCAGCAGTGGGCAAGGGAATGGGGGCGGATATTGGTACTTTGGCCTGTTCCGCCTGGCAAAACACGTTCTCCAATGACTTTTTAGATTTACCTGTGGGCGGTAATTCTCTGACTTCTGGTTGTGCCGGAGTGTCGGGACTCTCGCTGATGGTGTCGCAGAGCGAGAAGGTGAGACTATCGCTGGTAAAGGGCGCAGCACGACTGACAGTCATGGGTGTCTGGAAGAGCACCTTCTGGGAGCGAAACTCATTGGCCATATCATTGCGTTGCTGCCTTTGAGTATTGGTCAGTTGTCTGCCTGCAATGCTGCACACCTGTGGCGTCACAAACTCCGTCTCGGCCTTTGCATGGGATTTTATGCCGGTGGCTGCTGCTGCTGCTCCTCCTGGTACCGCACGCAACGGTGTTTGACTTTCCAACGCTTTGCGATGCTCCGCGTTTATTTTCATAGCTGCTGAAACTGGTTTCTTTGCCAGCGTTTGCTGTTCAGCTTGCAAATGCGGCGATTGCTTGTGGTTGTTGCTGCTGCTGCAGTCGATGCCCATGTTACCAAATCGACCAAGAAACGACAAATTGGAATCATTGTTCTTCAGTGGGACGCCTGCAATGTAGTGATCACTTGTGGTGCTTCCAACCGAGTTTTCGGGCACAGGACTCAGAACAAAGGAATCGTTTAGGATGGCGCAGTTCAGGTTATGGTTGCTCTTGCTATCCTCTTCGTCGCTATCTGAGTCCAGCATGGTCATCTCCGAGCGCCGTCGAGGACTGCAATTAAGATATTTTAAAATGTTTGCCACTAAAACCGAATTCTAATATACACTTACAGCATAACGTACGGTTGCTCGTTGCCTTTTTCATTAGGATTTTGGTGACCTACGTTTTCCTTGTTGCCTTTATTACTATAAATATCGTATGTTAACTATGAGAATTTAAATTAAATAATAAAAATTTTACTTTGCTTCCTGTTTTCTGGTATTAATTGGAACCGCGTCCTTTGATTTTCCCGGTTTGCAGGGCGTCGTGCTGTATTCATCGTCGGAATCCGTACCAAATGCTAACAAGTCTCTAACACGGCGCGGCGCAGGTGTAGTCATTTATAATATGTTTTTTAATAATTGTTGGTTAAGTACAACAATAATGTTGCAATTTGATTTGAATTATCGCAAAACAAAAACACTCCTATTGTTAATTTTTGCAGAGCTGCTTGGAGCTTATCGATGTATCGATTCAAATTCACAAAAGACCTATCGATAGACATGAAAGTGCAATTTAGTAAGTGCAGTCTGGCAACGCTACTTCAGTGTCAGTTCTAGGCTCACCGACAGTAAACAACAAACAAAGCGAATTTCTGTTAGTAGCTGCGTACTTGTGAACCAAATTAAACGCAATAAATAAATAAATATAAAATGGACAACGAAGCTACAGGCGCAGCTACACAACCTGGTGGATCGCAAGTTCACAATCGGGACACCGAAGAACTGCTTGATCCTGTCCTGTTTTCCGATGACAACGGCTCATATACGCTCAAAACGGTGCCTGCATTTAGGTATGAACTGACTTACATATATTTATGTATGTATGTGTGCATACTTATGCACATTTGCTGCCGGTAGCAATGAATCACACCCAGAGCGGTAAAGAGTGATGCTAACGCTGATATCAGCAAACGAAACGAAGCAAAACGCAACGCAATTAACAAATACCAGCAAATTTGTATTATAATTTTAATTTTTTTTTCTTTTACTAGTATACATTTGTTAATATCGACAACCATTTCAATTGTGGGCATTGTATTGGCAGCCGTGTCTCCAGAGGATCAAAGATGTGAGGCATACTTTATAATGCTCTACTTGCGGGCTACATTCTGGGTCGTTACATTCGTAAGTCGAGTGCAAGGTGCGCAATCAGTGATGACTAATAACCGACCTATCCCAATGCATTGCAGATATTCGATCATTTCGTCAAGAAGCAACATGATAACCTACGTATGAATGGTTACCACGATTTCCACCGCGACACGAGCATGCAAAAGGGTGTTCCTCTGCAGATTGTCTCACTGTGGAACTCCATGTTACTGGGAGTTCAAGCTCTGATCCATCATTATTATGGTGATGACTTTTCAAAGCACTGCAGTGCAGGCTGGCTATCGCCCATTAGCTATGTCACCACCTTTAATGTGGCTGAGAATTTGGTGCTCGCAGCTACCCATGGTTTCTATATAAGTAAGTACACCACTCCAGAATCGCTTTACACTACTCTAATGCTCTCCATCTTACAGATAAGGTAATCAAGTTCAATAGAGCTAAGCCATCGCCGGATGTATTACGTGGTGCAGATCGTGCTGGTGGCTCACTGGGTCTCATGCAACCTGGTGGGGACACGGCCGAGCTGCTCGAGAAGCAAGCAGATCTTATAAGTTATTTGCGGGATCATACCCACAAGCTCAACCAGAAACTGCATCAGATGCAGACGAATGTGCGTCCATTGCACACTCCTCAGGTTCCTTAAGATAAATTTCAACACTTGACGGATCTACATCTAAAAAAAAAAAATAAGTACGCATTATATACACAATTATTTTGATTTGGATTTCTCTATATTTTATTATTGTTCACGGCGAAGAAATATTCTTCAAAAATAAAAATATCCGCTGATACAATTGCAAAGTTTAAAACTAAGAAATTGTCAACTGTATACAAAGAAAAGAAAAGTCTCCTAAACTATATATTTTAATTGGAAACAAAAAAAAAAAGACTTATAATCTAAGTCAACTATTTCAAAATATACACCTGTAAATCAACTAAATCTGATTAATTCATTTATTTGAACCTGAATCTTCTAGATTCAATAATTCTGACGGTATTTCCAGTATTTCCAATGAGTTGTCCTTTGACGATGCCACGACCTTTGTGTAAATCAAGTGAAAATTAATGTTTATTTAAAGTGTTTTAAGTACGTTAAGTAATTACCTTATCGCCTGCGATTGCCAGGGCTAGTACTAATCGCCCGGGGCCGTTAAAGCGCCCCAAACGCATTCCAGTCTCCTTGTTTAGCACATAGATGAAGCCGTCGTAACAACCAATCAACAAATATCTTTCCTTATATGTGACCATAGCAACGGCTCCATTGCCACAGCTCAAAGTACTGCACATGTTGCCGCTCTGAAATGGAATCATCAAGTTATTCAGCAATCAAACTCTGTTCCAGCTGAAACTTACTGAAAATTCGAATTTATACACATCATTCTTTTGAGTGCCGCAGAACACATGGCCATCAATTAGGAGCAAACTGTACACATTTAGGCCATCGGGGATGCTCAGACGACGCAGTAACAATCCACTTGACGCATCGTGTAGGAAAACATAATTTCCCTTACAGCCCAGCATTATGATCTTGCGAGGGCCCTCCTTGGTAGCCTTTACTGCAATCACAGACTGTCCGGTGGACAACAGCGGCATCTCCATTAATTTGTTGGCCTGCAAGAAAAAATATAAATAAGAATTTAAAACAATTTAAATTTAAAGAAAAATGAAAAAAAAAGAAAATTTCATCCTGGAGATGCGGGGCATCGATCCCCGTACCTCTCACATGCTAAGCGAGCGCTCTACCATCTGAGCTACATCCCCGTTGTGTTTTACCTGATTTTATTAGCCCTCATAAGCAACTGACAACCGTTGAGAAATGTATTATACCTAAAAATTCGCTTTGGTCTCGGAATGTGCTTCGCATTGTAATTTGGGTTCATTGTAGTTACAAATGTGCAGCGTAATGAACGATCGGAATAAATTGATAGCATTTCTCAATCAGTAAGTTTATACGAAGTCTACAACAAAAGCAGAGAGCTTTGAAGACAATTATAAATAGATTTCTTTATGAAAACTATTTATATATTATACAGATACTTATATTGTATTTTTTTTGTACTTGGCTGTGCTTTTTAATCAACAATACTTTTCAGATAAGATAATAATAATTAAGTGAAAATATATTCCAAGACTTAAATATATAAATTGGCTTTGTGATAATTAAAGAAATCATTTACAGGGTATGATTATAAGGTGTTGGCTCTAACTTAAAAACAAGTTGAACCAATTCACAACATATTTTAAAATCTAGAAAGAATTTCTCTATGAATATAATGTTTTCGAAAAGAAATGGACAAGACACAAGCATTTGATAGAACTAATTATAAATGAAGTTAGTGCGAATGATTAGAATAAAATAATAATTTAACAATACTTATGTATAATTTTAATAGAAACATAAATAAGATCCATTTGCAGCCCAAACTTTGTTGTATATTGCAAGAAATTTTAATGTTATCAGATTGTAGCACATTATGAATTTTATCATCTTGTTTATAAGCTTGAACGTTGTTGTTGTGCTTATCAAGCACATGATAAGGTCACAGAAATAAAAAAGCAATAATCAATCAATCCCCTCATATTTACCTATCATATTTCATACTACAATTTAAACTAGAGACTCGATGATTATATAGTTCTAGTCGTGGGAAATTTATGAAAAGCCATTACGCCTAAATAAAGAAAAACTAACCGCACCCTAGAAAATTGCAAATTGCAATTTAAAACTCATAACGGGAGGTGCCTAGCCTTGTGATTAATGGGAGTACCTCCTTCATATCACCCATTCAACACCCTCTCGTCCACCAGCTCTAATCCAACACATAGCACATGGAATGACTATAAAAATCAACAATATAAAGAAGAGTGAGATGGAGAATGAGGCACTGCAATTTACATGCACACATATACACAACTCTATATATAGTTATGAGTCGCAAGATGGCGTCGTGCTTCTGCAATGTGCAAGGAAAAGGTATAAAAAACAAGAGATAAAATAAAATAAATATGAGAATGTGGCTAAAATGTCGTTGTCGTTGTCGTTAACGTTATCGGTGTAGTTGCTTTGTTTATTTAGTGGTTGCAAGTGTGCCTGCCACACCCACAAAGTCCATGGAGGTATGCAATTTGCTGCTGCGTCGGATGCTGCTGTAACAACACAATAAAAACGACAACAGCAACAATAACAACAATAGTAAAGAGTAACAGTCGTCGGAGCCGGCAATAACCAACCCGATTCGTCAGACTCAGCCAATGAGAGAGCAGCATACACACATACATACATACACATAAACACTCACACACGCACAGCCAGGCGGCGTCATATTCCATAGACACAACACAACAAAACAGGAGCCAACCAGCAACTAAGGCAGCGCCACCCACAACAACAACAGCAGCAAAGAGAAAAACAACAATAACGACAGCAGCAGGCACGAAGACACAATTCCAATTGCAACGCCTTGGAAGGATGCCTGCAATGAGCGAACGACAGAGTCAGCAAGCAAGAAGAGAGCCAAAGAGAGTGAGTGCAAGAGAGAGTGTAAGGGCACGAGTAAAATACAGTGAGTGAGTAGGTGTGAGGAGTACATATAGTTTGTATTTTATTTAAAATTGTTTTGAGTAAATAGCATATAAACATTTTATTTGCTGCTGCCAACTTGCCGATGCCCGACGTCGAGAATGGCGAAAGAAAGGGAGAAATGCAAAAGTTAGGCAGCAACAAGAAACTGCAGCAGTGGAAGACATGCGCAGAATGAGAGAGAAACCCGAAGAGAGTAATGAAACTCAAGTCGTGAGCATAGAGTGGGAGAGAGCGTAGAAGTAATGAGAGCGAACAGTGCGGGCAATGAACGATGGATGCACTCGTAGTGCGAGAAAGTGTGAGTCAGCAAAATATACAGTAAACTAAACATGAACACATAAAAACTTAAATAAACAACAATAGAGTGGTTGTGAGAGACGAAACGGTAACGGGAGAGAGAGTGAGATAGAGAACTTATAAGGATGAGAGGTTAGTGTGCGTGTGTGTGTGTGGGGGTCTATGTGCTGTTGCTGCATGCGCTGCAGTTTGCTGTTGTTTGTTGCAACTAACCCCCAGACCTGTCTATATGTAAGACTATGTATTAGTTTTTGGCCAAACAACGTGCAGCAACAGCAGCAGCAGGAGCAGCTAAAGCCAACTCAGAAAACACAAAACAGCGACAAAGCAAAATATCAAGCAATAGCAGCAAAGCAAACTGCAACAAGCAACGCCTTCCACACACACATACACACACTATAGACCCGACACAACTAGATGTTATATAGAACCTACATATATATATATATATATATATATATATATATAGTGCAAATTTGCAAATTTGCCGCTGCGTCCACTAAACTGGGGCGTGTCTGTTGCTTAGGTATAGCTAAATATTTAGTAAATAACTAACAGTGCAACAGAGTACAGTTATTGCAAGCATACAAGTACAAGTACAGTTGCCCCTGCAACACTTTTGTGGCAACATCCGAGAATTATTCGCACGTCGCGGCCATAAATCGAAGGCTGCCAAAAAATTAAGACTTATCGCCAAACTCGCCCTTAACATGAAATTCTAATGAAGTGCCAGCTTTTGCCGCCTTCCCTTATTTCCGCACTTCACTTTCTCCTTCCCTTCATCTGCCCTGTCCCTCTCGCATCCAATTTGCGTATATCGTTGGCAAAAAAAAGAAATTCGATTTGATTTTCCATTGTCTAGACATTGGGTTCATTCGATGGCTGCTTAATGCCAATTCGTTGTTTTTCCTACTTGCCACTCTTTGGGGCAAGGTGTGGACACAAATATGCCAAAGAGAGTAGTGGGTTTGTGGGAAAGAGACAGGGGGATCGATTCACAATCATTTATTCTCACTTGTTCACATTTTAATTGAATATTTTCAAGTGTTTATTTGACAGGTAAATATTTAATGAGCAGCACATTAATTAAATGTCACGATAGTCAAATGTTGTATGTGGCTAGGCGAGCGCCTTTTGGTATGCTACACATTTTGTCCATGGAAAGGAAATTTATAGACACACATTTATTCAAAATCATTTGGTCTTCATTAAACCCCACACAACTCTAGTGACGAAGGTTCTATATAAGATATAGCAGAATTATTCAAGAATAAAATAGATTTCTTTACCATCCTAAGTTTTCTCCTCTACTTAAAATATAATACTTATTTGAATATGCAATTAAAAGCACAAAATATCAAACTTACAGCAATGTTGTAGACAAAGATGTTGCCCCAACGGCTGCCGATAAAGGCAACTCCCCAGGCAATATCAATCGACTGCAGAGGTTCCTTCAGGTAAACGGTTTGCATAACACGTTCCAGGTTCTAAGAATGGCCAAAAACAAACAATTATTGTAGGTTTTGACTACGAAGAAGAAGGGAACTTACCTCTAGAGATGTCTTCTTGAGGAAACCATCCAGTGATGTAGTGTATAGACACGACTCCTTTTCGCACAGAAACATATTGGTAATGGCTTCACTGTGCTTGATTACCTGACGCTCCAGTTTGTGATTGGCTATATTAAAGACATAGACTTCACCGTTCTCCGAGGCGGCTATAATGTGCACCTTAAAGATTCGTATCTGTGTGATAGGACTGGTGATATTATGCAAACGTCCGATGGGGATATATCCATAGTAAACTGAAGTATTTGGAGTTTGGGGAACTTCAGCGGGTGGCGAGGCTGTGGTTGATTTTCGGAGTATGCGAGGTAGCTCCACAATTGGCGATGGTGGCGGTGGTGGTGGTTTTAGCGGTGGTATCACAGCCAGCGGCTGTTGTGCCGCAATTAATGTGGCAGATCGGGTCAGACGCTGACGCTTCGGGGACGTAGTCGGACTAGAATTTGAGATCGCCTCCTCCATCGCCTCATCCTTGATCAATGCTCCTGGTGTGGACTCTACTTCCGGTACCGTCGGAGCCTCTGTTGATTGCGTGGGTTTTGTCAACTTGCGCTTGGGGAGAATTTTCACACGTTTCACGATCACGCGACGTTTTTTATTACGTTTTGACCTAGTGGAAACGCCTGCAGCTGCGGACGAAGCATTTTCCACGGCAGGTGGATTATTGGGTCCTGGAGGCGGTGAGTTGGTGGGCGTGACCGTTGATGTAGGCGCTGAATTGATTGCTGTTGTTCGGGATATTATCGAATTGAGCAACAGAAACTTTCGGCTCTGGAATTCCAAACTAATCATTTCCAAATCGGATTTCTCCTTTTGAAATTTCATAATCATTTCATCGAGAAAACTGCGACGGTTCTGATTCTCCAATAAACGTCGATCGATTTCAAGCAAACTCTGCAACACAGAGTCTCCCATCGATGACTCGGACGGCGACAAACGTGGCAAAGACGCATCCAGACCCAGAAACGAGCCCAGATTCAGAGGCCCAGAGTTGGCATGAAGTGAACGCATCGATTGTGGCATATTTGTAGGCGTGTCGTTGCGCGGTGGTGTCGGTGGCAACGCGGCACGTTCGGGGCTGCAGTTCCTTTGATGTGCTACAGACGCCATCTCAGCACTTTTGGATGAGCTGGCGTTAAGCTCATTAGGCTCAATTGGTGGTGGTAACTTTTGCTTTTCCTTCATCACGTTGTCAATTTCGATGGAGAGAAAGTCGAGGGCTAGTCGATTATTTGGCTCTTTAAGTATCTTCTGTATTTTGGCCACATGTTCTTTGCTAAACGAATGAGAGTTGTGCTCACTGCTGGTCACTATGCAGGAGATGAAGTGCAACCGACTGTTCACACTAGCGCTATGATTACTTCGATATCGATCCGCGAGAGATCCTTTCAAATGGGGCAAGATGTGTTCTTCAAAGTTGGCAATTATTTGATCGGCATCTAGTTTAAGTTTTTCTAGGTAAAGTTTATTTGTTGAGTTGTTTACTTCCTGCTCCGAAATTTGCTCCTCATCCTCCGAAGAACTGAGCACAATGCAGTCAACTCTATTTGTAGATTCGAATTCTTTTTTGATTTCCGTTTCCATGGGTTTTCTCTGTGAAGAAAGTTGAGTTTGTGTGTCATCCACAGTATTTTTTATCTGTGATTTTGACATCTGCTCGTTCCGTTTTGAGTTCGAACCTTGACTTCTAGCAGATCTTTTGCTAGCTAAGGCTTTGAACTTTTCGACCACCTGAATTCGGGTCATTAAATCCATTGGATTTTCCGATAAATCTTTCGTTTGATTAGGCACTAATATTTGATCTAGACTTTCGTTTTTGCTCTCTAAGTTGACTGATTTCTCCCTGGTCTCGGGGGAGTTTGTATTCACTGTGATTTCCTCTTTAGAATTAGGCACTGAGATGTCAAACCCAAAACACTTTTCAATTTCCTTTAGTAGAACTTGTGGCAACTTGATGGCTTCAACAATTTCATCCTCAACTAGATCCTTTGGAGCTTTATCCTTTGGCTGCTCCAACTCAATCTCCTTGAGTTGACGTCGAATTTCGTCCCGAAGACGTCGTCGTGTCTGAGTTTTGAGGTGCTCGTTGTAAATGGTATCGCCATTATTAATTATATATTTGAGACTCTCCTTGTCCATATTAGCCAATGACTCGGCAATGCCATTATTGTTCCCTGCACTGCCCACAGTGTGCCGGCGAGTTTGGGTAACTGGACGCGGAGAAGACAAGGACGGTATTGTGTCTCCGGTAGTTGTAAGTGAAGGAGCTGCAGTCTCCTTAAGTTTCTCCTGTGTTAGGGCGATTAATTCCTGTTTAAGCAGCTCGTTTAATGGGCGAACCTGTATATGGGGATACGAGGATCTTTGCTCGAGTTGAAGTGTTCTCTTCTCTGAATAGAAAGTGTCTTTTGGAACAGACTTTGTATTTTCATTTGGAGGAACTACTATATTTTGTTCGTTAAAGGTTTCACTTACATTAGATTCGTCACAGTTCTCTTTGATATTTATCTTAAACTCTCTTTCTTCTTGTATATCCTTTTCATTTTCTATGCAGCTTTCCTCTTTATATTCTCTAGAATCTCTGCTCTGCGATCGGCTGCCCTTCCCATCTAATCCTGATTCCCTTTTGTCTCCACAGGATTTATCCTTACTTCTCGAGCTTCTATAGTATTCTCTTTTTCCTTCGTATGATTTCTCCCTGCTTCTTGAACTTCTATAGTAATCAGTGCCCTCTTGGTTGTCCCTCGTTGACCACCTCACAGGTTTATATGAGTTGTTCCTTCGAAAATTTCCGCAATTATATGAATTGAACGAGTCCGAATTCTTCCAATTCTTTCTATGTTGCCAGTTTGCATTGTTTTGATTATGATAAGAATCACGTGATGTTTTTTTCGAATAGTTTGAATTGTATACCCACTGAAGGAATCAAAAGATTCATAGATAATGTTAGAAAAACTAATGAATTATAAGATGAATACTTACATCGATATTATTTTTAAAACGTGTCCTGCAATAGAAGGAAATGAAAAAAGAGTTTTAACAAAGAGTACACAATTACAATTAAGATAAACTTATTACAGTCCCTGTAACAAGAAATTCTACAAACAATAAGAGAATAATTAATGTAATCAAGAAGTCTCAACTTTTAGTCAACTTTCTGGCACGTAAGAATCAAAGAAAGCTGTGGCATTAATTTAACAGATTTAAAATTTATAACCACAGGCTCCATCCTCCATCCCCTAAGCTCCCTCGCTTTACACCTGTCCATCCACCTTCCTATTTGTGTATGCAAAGGTGCAAATTCTTTTGCGTTGAGCATTTTTCCACTTTTTCCCTTTTGTTTGAAAATCTCGTTAAGAAATGCTAAAATATACGACCACAAATCTCGTGGAGCGTTTGTTGCCTTTTTGTTAATGTCATTTGTAACTTAAACTAATTAAAAATTTCGCAGCAGTAAAGCAGCTTAATGCGTTTCTTAACAATTTAAGACTTTTTTATTTTCAAGTTGTAAATATTACAATTTTTAATTTAAAATTAGTAAAATATACTAATTTTTTAGAATAGATCTTGTTATTTTAGCCAGAGATATTTAGTCAGTAGTACAAATAAGCAACCCCGCATCAGAAGTATCAACAGTAAGGCTACCTTTGCTGCTAAATCAAGGCCCAGAGTAAATACAAACTCTGGGCCCAAAAACGAAAAAATTAATATGCATAACGCATAACGGAAGGAAAAAACTTAAGAAAATTTATGCAGTGATGAGTGAAAAAGGATGTCACTTGCTCCAAGTGTTACTCTCTTTCAAAAAAATAAAAAGAAAATCAAAAAAGGGCGAACCCAAAGCTACAACATGCTTTGCCGGAAACTTGGAAAAGTCAAATGTCACACGGGGCGTATGTGACAAGTGCTCTAATGAGCAGGAGATAGATCTTGGAACCTTGGGTACCTATTGCTCAAATCAAGAATCCCCAAACTAATGAACCTTAAGCAGGGTGTGGCAAGTCAATTAAAAAAGGAAAGGAAGAAAACTCAAAATAGCAGAAAAAAAAGTACGTGACACTCGAGA
Organism: Drosophila dunni; assembly: GCA_018152125.1. Lineage (NCBI taxonomy): Eukaryota > Metazoa > Arthropoda > Insecta > Diptera > Drosophilidae > Drosophila > Drosophila dunni. Next base: position 314,392 of record JAECXC010001917.1, read on the forward strand.
TAGACACTCGGAAAGAAATGAGAGTCTTGAGAGTGGGACTGAGAGAAGTGTGCAAATATTTTCGAGACAGAAACTAAAAGTCGCAGACTGTCTTGAAATTAAAATTACAAGACGCTTGGATGACTGTTGCCCCATCTGTGGAAAGGTGGAACGCGGCAGGTAGGTAAATGCTGAGAAAAGTTTTTGAGGTAACATTTCTTTTACGATTCGCCTGGGTGCCACCAAAACAAAAGTAAGCAAAAGTGCCACTCGTACGCCTTTGTCATTAATTTTGTATATCATTGAGTTTTACGATGCTCATAAATATGAAAACGTTTAACTCTTGCCACTTGCCACCAGTCACAGTCGCAGCTACCCACTCTACACCCCTTACTTTATTTTATATGAGACAAACTAATTGTTCTGCTTCGGTAATGTCTTTTTAAGCGGAGACACGCTTTTCCCACATGTTTTCACAGCAGCAACAGCAACAACAACCGTTAGTGGGTTGCTTTTTGGAGTCCTCTCTTGAGTTTTGGATGTGCAACAGCTTGAGGTAATTTTCAACTTTTCTCTGACTCGTTGACAGACGTGTTTTGTTCTTCTCTTGTTTTGTTGTTTTCTTGCCTTGTTTGCTTTTAATTAAAGCCAAAAACACATAACGTACAAGATATTTCCTTAATTGTTTGGGTTAGGGTGTTTTTTACAATAAACAAACTTGTAGTCCCAGCAATTGACGTTTAATTGTGGTTTATATGAGCTAAAATGCAAGACAGTTGTTCAGTTCCACTGACAATTACAATAAGAAATTTGAAAATAAGCAGGAAACTTAGCAGAACCAGTAAAAGCTATATAGGAAATTATTTAAAAGCTAACCTAAGCAAACATAAAATAATTGTTGAAATTAGTTAAAAAAAAACCCACATTTCTAAACACTGATTTCATTCCGTAGAAATTAGTTAAATATTAAATTGTTAAATAAACGAGATAAAAGTTCTATGGAACAAGTAGAAGAAATGCGGGTTAAAATAATTTACTCGTTATTTGAGATGAATTTCATGGTGATTTAATTATAATACGGGCAAACATTTCTTTAAAGGAAAGGCTATTGAGGGATTGATCTAAACCAATTAAGCTGCTTGGTTTCAAATAATATCTTATATATAAGAATAAAAGAATTGGCTTGATGGCCTAAGCAAATCAAGTTTCTCCTTCTGGTTCACACACAGCCAGACTATTATCACCAACTGAATAGCCAAAAAAACTCGCTCTTAGCCGTAAACCAGTTCAGTTCAAGCTGTCAAGGTAAGTAACTGTGCCGAGTTACGACATGCATTTTAATTGAATGTACATTTACTGTAATTGGACTTAGATAGATATGCGGAATTAAACATAACGGTATCACATGGGGATGTAGCTCAGATGGTAGAGCGCTCGCTTAGCATGTGAGAGGTACGGGGATCGATGCCCCGCATCTCCAAAGGATAGATTTTAATTTTTTGCTCACTTTTTTTAATTTTAGCAAAATTCTAAAAGAGGAGCAATAGAAAAACAACCTGACAAATACATAACAAAACACTTAAAACAATTAAAAAATAGCAAAACACATAAATTTTGGTGGCAACATTGAATGAAAGAAGAAGTAAATGGAGTTTGGAGAGTAGAAAGCAGTAGCTTAACTAGCTTAGCAGTCGTCAGGGAGAAAAACTTTGTCCTGTGCGGTGCAAAAATTAAAACAAAGGCTTCTTCTCATAAATAGCACATCATGTATCATTTACAATACTCAAACCCACTCAACACACCCATGAGTATACTCCAGTTCGCTTTGTTTGTGTTTGTTGCGCCTGGGGCAATTCTAACTGTTTCACATCGTCCTGGGACCGTGTGCCTGGCATTCATCCTGCTCGTTTAATTGCTGGCAAAGTTCTGCAGGCTTTCAAGTAAACAAACATTGGCATATTGTGCTGATTTATGTGCGACAATGTGTTTTCCGTGTGATTCGCCAACGGAATGGGCATCAAATCAAATTACGCGACTTGATTGTGGGTGATGATGAGGGCACAAAACCCAAACAACACACATTCATCGCAAGTCATTTGTCGAACTTTGAATATTCATTAGAGCGCCTTCTTTAAGTCTTATCAACCAAAAACGCAGACGTCTGCTTATTTGTTTCCTAAATGCAAAAAAAAAAGGAATCCATTCCGGATATATTCTTGGAGATGCGGGGCATCGATCCCCGTACCTCTCACATGCTAAGCGAGCGCTCTACCATCTGAGCTACATCCCCATACGTTCACTTAGCCAAACAATTTCCACCTTCAATTGGCCCGAGAGTTGACAAAACTGCAACGCACGCTAAATGTTAATAAAGTGAAGGGCAAGCTTTTGACCAGTCCAATAATAGCTCTGTTTGTGGTAGCTTTAGTTTCAGCAACTTTGATCAAAATGCTTTATCAGGTATATATAGTGGTTTTGGTTTAGATCGTCGTTAGTTTTTATAATGTATGCATGTATAATATAATTAAAAATTGATTAGATAAACTAATTTTTATTATATTAAAATTTATCTTTGTTAACTATAGAACTGACAATCTTTAATCACTTTTAAATGTGGGAACCAGTTGAGTGAGAACAATTTTAAATAACTACTCTACAATTTTCTAAATGTCTTTGAATCTCTAGAATTTATCTAACAAAACTGCATAGCCAAAGTTTTGATCCCGTCTATTTATCTTCTTTATATTTGACGGCATTTAAAATCGAAACTCCGATAAAAATAAAAAAAAGCCACCCGCATAATCAAGTGCTTGGAATTTTTGCCGTCGTTTGTCGCTTTGTTTCAGTTCGTTTTGTCTCTGAAACAACCGAGGAAACAAACAAACAATAAAATATTGAGCACATTAATGTTTAGTCAGACGTAAAATTACTTTTAAGTCTACTTTTTGGCCAAAAGGAAAGTACGCGACAGAGAATCTTAAACAACGGGAAGGAGCGGGATAGCTATTGGGAAGGTGGAGGCTTGAGCTATAAAGACGTTAGATAAACGTTAGATGCATATTTATGATTTAGCACTCGAAATGGCAGAGGCAATGGGACACTTGGCCATTGAGGACACTCCTGATATTCCCTACTCCTGCTTGTCATTTATTTATTTTTTTCTGTGCTTTTCGCGCAAAGCTTTCGTAATGCTCGATAATGAAAAATGAAAAATCTCTCACTTTTGAGTGAGCAGGGAATAGATAGAGCCGTCTTGGCCATAATAAAAGTTTATGCAAGTGTTTCGGATTTAATTAAGAATAAGAAAAATGAAAATGCCAAACTTTTCGATTGCCAGATGCGCGCGTCTCGCATAAGCGGATTTGCCAGCGACATTTATTGTTATTTCTATTTCAAATTTGTTTACGTTAATTAGAAGGAAGCTCCACAAGAACTGAATAAGGGATGAGAGCTCCCAAAGATATCTTAAGTCGAGTAAATTGAATTGAGGCAACAAAAATCAAAAATAACTTATTTCAAACAGAAATATCTTATTTAAGATTTCTATTTTAAGATAAATATAGTAAAAATATTTATTTTAAGAACAAAATAAACGGAATTATTAAGCGAATAGAAATATGCAGAAGAATATAACATATTTGTTTCTTTAAAATATACTCTGGCTTTCAATCTTTGATTTTAGTGTCTTTTTAAACTCGTGAGGGCCACGACTACCGATTCTCACTAAGTTCATAAATTAAAACTAAATAAATATTTAATTAAATGATAAATTTTGGTACATCAATTGGCAAACAAATTATAAACATTTTTAATTTAATCAAGCGGTTTTTAAAGAATCTACGGTTTATCTATTGGAACATTAATAGATTTGCGCTTAAAGCAATAAGAATTGAACGGAAAGTAGAAGTTTAATTTACTTTACTTACAAAAATAAAAAAAATCGAAAGATTTTAGGAGCTCACCTTGTTATGTGGTTGATTTATTAACTTAAATATTTTTGTTTTTCATTGAAATTTTAATAAAACTTCGAAGTTGAATAAGAATCACAGCAATATAAAACACAACTTTGTTGCCGTTTACTAATCACTAATCCAGTCGTAAGTTCCGAAAACTAAGTCAGTCCACTAATGCACATAAGCAACTCGATTGATAAAGTTTATCTCAGTTAAGTCCAATAACTTGACTCAATCACAATAAGTCATGTTTAAATACAGCTCACGTTTCCACCCTTCAAGCGATACTTAATTGTTTATGAATTGTCCAATCGGTTATAGGAGTGACTTTGAGTGTGTGTGTGAAATAAATCAGCCTGCGTGTTAGGCTATGGTTTTTTCGAGTCAACTTATTGCGTGACAGTTATGCGGTTGACAGAGCGGAAGCGGAAATGGAAACTCAGTCGTTGGGATTGAGTTTGGGAGTGTGTTCTGCTTTTTAATTGACTTTTAATATTAATAATTTATTTAAATGGTTTTTATTTCGTAGTTGATAATTATATTAGTCTTTAAAAGTAAATGAGATTTACGTATATTATTTAATTTTTTAATTTATAGTTGAATATAGATTATTGCTTCTTATTTTGAATTAATAATTCAGCTGTTTGCTCGTAGATGTTGGAAGCTCTTGAACCGCTTGATGACCGACAACAACAACACGGAAATCGCAACACAACACTACACAACACTATAATGCATAACAGAACTCTCTGCTTGGCTGTCGTACTGCTAAATGGCATTAACCGACGGTAAGGCTCTGCAGTTGGGAGTAGTTTAGAGAGCAAAACAGCAATAGCAATAGCAACAGCTCCAGCAACAACAACTGCACACAAGTGCAATAACACACAACACAATAACAACAACAATTGCGTACACACAACCATTTCATATACAACGAACGAGCGTTGAGCCGAGGATCATAACGACTTGTACATAACACGAAGTCACGACACGAGAGGCATCCCCGTTGCACTAGGATGAGGAGGGGGAGGAGGCAGTCGGCAGCAAAACAAAACACAGCACAAAACAATGCAAAATACAACAACAACATCAGACTGCCGAGTCAGAGGCAACAGCAATATGTAACTAAATAAGATGCAACGACAAGCGAGAGGGAATGGGAAGGCGTGTGGTGTAGGGGAGATGCCGTTATCATCCGCCCACGCCGCCCGTTTGCGGGCAGCGTACGACGAACGAGCGAGCTGTGAAGACCGAACGAGACTAAAGGAACAGTCAAGGAGTAGCGCAGTCAGCAGCAAAGCTTTCGTCTACACACGAAGCGTGACACACGACCTCCGACCCGAACGACAGACAGCAAGACGAGAGCACGAGAATGGGAAGGGTAAGGAACGAGAGCGAGCTTGGAAGTGAGAGAGCGAGTGCGCATGAGAAATTGAGCAAAAAGAAAGGCATTGGGAAATAAAATAAAATACAAGCAAAACAACATAAATAGCAAAAACAACAACAAGTGCAATAACAACAACAGCAATAGCAACAACAACTGCAACTCTGCAATTAATGGTTGCTCCAAAGCCAGAGCGAAAGAGTGCGATAGAGAGCAAGAGAGTGAGTAAAAGGGAGAGAGGGCAACTGCAAGCGCAACTGCTGCCTGGTTGGCTGTTGCATACTTCTAGGCTGTTCATGGTGTGAGTGTTGGCATTTTTGTTTGTAAACTACATACAACAATACAATAAGCAAGACATGGAGAGTGGGTCTGGTTCGAAGTCGGGGGATCTGGTCCCCAAACAGTACATAGTCTGTTCTGTATGGAAGAACCAACATTTTCGGCGCATGTCATTTGATTGTGCTGCCTATAAAAGTCAGTTAGGCTATGTGCCTGAGCTCAGTTGAATTTCAACTATCAAACGTCGTGTTTAGTCTCCTACGAAGAAGCAACAAACAGAGATTCTTCGCATCAAAACACAACAGCCCCCAACAAAGGAATTTGCAATTGAGTTCAGTGCCAATCGACGGCAGGACTCTTGGATCCCAGCGAGAGCTAACGGCTCAACAAGGTGCGTATGCTTGGCGCGCAGGAGTGTGTGTATGTGTAAATGAGTGTGAAGAAGAGAGGTGTGAAAAGAAGACACTAGTACCCTATTTGATCATATGTTAAGCTAAGTAGATTCTTGTTATAGTAAATGAATTGATTAAAAAGGATATCGGGAAATATAATAATAAAGGGAACTCCTGGGCTTTCTGATCTCGATCGCTGTAGCAAAGACTAACCAAATCTTTGAATTTTCTTTATAAATTTACAGACTAACGCAATATCATCAAGAATATCGCCTTGTAAATCTACAAGCTGCTTAAATTAAGCAAGTGCAAGGCCTCTTCAGGTTTATTTTTGTGTGTGTATACTTGGCGCGCAGTTCTGTCATATCAGTTCGTACTTAGCAAGGCTACTGTAAGTAGAATCACGTAGAGATGTCTACACTAAGGAAATGCCTAATTTTTCATGGAGCAAACAACAACGACAGTCGCTATAAAGCGGCAAAAAAACGAACTAAATGAGTATTACCCAATGAAAGCCTAAAAAACAAAAATATAGAAATTAACGGAAACGTAACCATTAAATTAACCCAAAAACAAGAAAAACAAAAAATATATGTAACCAAAAGAAATGTAGGGCCAATATGTAGCCAACGATATGCGATGTAATCAATACGATATCAATTTAATTTATCAATATCTGTTTAAGCAGTCACAAGTAAACAGCAATGCATAGGTAGGCAACTAATGGTATTAGATATAAGTAAAACCATCTATATAATGTGTCGAATCCAACTTAACATTCCCCCAAAGCCTCCCCTAAACCAAATGAAAAATGAACCCGCTAACGATCGGTTTAAATATAATACAACTGTTCTCCCAGCAAGAGTTAAATATTGGACCAAGTCTGATCTATCCGGGGCATGTGTTCTGCTTGTCAACCCCATCCCGCCAAACAAAATTATCCGAGGATTAACTAAAGGGCGTCCGAATTGTGACACGCGATCGCGGCGCGTTTGTATCCTATTCCATAATCGAGGCCAGGGTCCGGACCTTTGCCGTAACGCGATCTTCGTGCCGCGCGATAAGCGGTTGTCGCCCCTCGTGTCGGTTGGGCGGGTGGTGGGTAACTTTAAAGTTACACGTTGGGATCACGTTCGCAATATACTTAGATCGGATTCAATATCGTTGGTTTACTTATTTTACACTATACAAAATAGGGTGCTAATTTAAATGTATCTAAGCGATCTTATCATCTGACTGTACTCAGTTTTATTTCTCGGAGGAACTTCATTTCCCGAGCTAAAAAATATTTTGGCATTCGGATATTAGAATTCCTAAATGACTTTTGAACGTTTTCAAAATGACATAGGGAATAAAATAGTTGAGCATCTCCGGACTTAAATCAATCTTAAACGATGTTAGAATATATAAATCATTTCGTTGGATACATTTTGGTCTTATATCTGTCACACCGTTTTAACAATACTTTTTTGTTTATAATACCCGTACCACTACTTAATATATCGCTATTGGTAACTACCTGCGAAAAGATTTTGAAAGATATGCATGCTACTAATGTTCAGTATATTTAGTGAAATTTGCATGTTTCTTTGTAATTGTTAATTTTATTTAAATTCGACTTGATCGTTATATATTTTGTGGTCTTTTAGATCTGATTTGCTAGTCTGTTTTCTAAATTGCTGGTCTTTTTTTAACTTGCACTGCTCTACATAAAGTAAACCTGATTTGAAAGTTCGCTGTGGAACGTGTTTCAGTTAATCATAATCCCCGTTGAAAGGGTTGCTAACTGAGTTGGTGTTTGTTTTGAAAACCCTTAACGTAAACCTTGTTAACGCTCTTTGCTGTCAACAGAGTTGGCCAAGAAATGCATATTTAGTCAAGTGTTAATAATGTGGTTGCCTTCCCCTGGGCAATTTCTAACCCAAGAAATCCAGAATCCCACCCACAACACACTCACAAAGGTGCAAGCGTGCGTTAAAGAAAAAATACGAAAAAACAGACACACACAAAACAAACAAACAAAAAAATACGTAAGGAGAGACAAACAATGGGGCAATGGGGGAAAATTTGAAAATAGAGGAAAAACTTGCCTGCGTCCGTTTGGTCGACCTCCGGAGTTATGTGACTGGAACTGGTGCCTGTGATTGTGAGAAAAATAAATACAGAAAAAAAAATATATATATTAAAATAAAGAAAAGCAGTGAAAAAAGGAAAATGCATAGCTAAACAGAACAGATTTTGAGCAGGAGAATGTGGGAGAGTGAGAAAGGGAGAAAGGAGCGCGTCTGTTAATTTTGTTATTCAAAATGTTGTCTGAGATTCGCGACGTTTATTTATTTCCGCATTGCTGCGGCCTTTTGGCTTTCTTACCAAGACCCCGTTTTGTCTTGGCTCCCATTGTTATGGCCAAGTCGGTGGAAAGGTGAAGCTCTGAGCTGGAGTTTTATGCCTTGGCCTGCATTGAGTCGATAATGAAGTTGCACAAAAAATAAAGGCGAATAATTTGCACAGATTTTTAATTTGCTCTGAGGCATAATTAAAATTTTGCGGCCAGTCTGCTGCATGTGGCAATAAGTACGTGGTACGTATCTGGAAGATACTTTTATCGGACGCGTCACGTAGTTCCAACGTCAATTGGCCAAACAGTTATTGCCAAGGTAGAAATTGACAGGCAGTACTGACAACAACAATGTTGTGCACTCGCACGGAAATTTCAATGACAATGGCCAGAGTCCAGGGATCCGCGTTCTCCGTTCGGAGTCCTATTCGACCCCCAAGGAGTCTGGGCCAAACCAAGCGTGAGCCCAAAAGTATCTCACAGATTGCCGCAGGCCACTCAACCCAACACCAACACCCACTTAAAATTTATGTGTTAATTTCAAGACGCGCGCAACCCAGAGTGTTCAAACACCCCTTACGTATAGGGCGGCAGGGTATATTGTAGGGCAGAAGTATTCAGACAGGTAACGACTGTTACTACTTCTACTACTTAATGAAATCTCAACTTAACCAATTATTTTTATTGATTTAATATTTTCCCATCCCCAAAATGCATGCAATAGCTTAAGCTCCGAAGGCTAATAGTCAAGTTAGGGGAGTACAGGGTATTTTACAATCGGACACACACTTTTACGTTCCACGCCGTATTTTTATTTAGTTTTTTTTATCGGACATTTTTCCAAAAGTTTTCATTCTTGGCTTTTTTTCAGGGGTTGTCCTAGGGAAGTTTTGGTCCAGGTGCTGCCGGGGTCAGCGTTTGGTGGTAATAAATGAGCTAATAATAAGCGAAATGTGCTTTTGAGTGACCCTAAACAATGGTCTCGGCCTTTTTAGGTGTGAGGCGATTGGAAGGTTCTCTCTACTTGGAAATGGCTGTGAAATTGAGTTAAAAAACAGCAAAAAAAACTTTCCGGGCAGCTGAAAAATGCGCAAAAGTGTCGAAAATTCCGTTGCTGACATGAAAAGATTTGTTTATAATTAATTTCCTAGCGTTGAATTTTTTTAACGGTCTAACGGTAAAACATGTGACGCGCTGTGAAATTAATTACGTTAATACCTATGGTCAGCATACTTTGTTATTTTTTTTTAACTGACCCGTAGTAAAATCCACGGCAAATAGCAATTAACAGAGAGCTTAAACAGGAATTTGAAAAATATCAGGAGAAAAGCAACTAGAACTAACCGAAAGCTGCATACTCTAATAAAATAAGTTCTCTATTTTTAGAATTCAAAATAGTCGTTAGCCTTATAACCTTTTCTATACTTAACTTATATTAGTTTGAGTCAAATACGACGCTTTTGGTAACAAACACTGTGGCAAAGTTAAAACTGCTTTAGCTGAACTTCTTACTACCTTCACCAGTATTTGGCTAGAGGGCAAATAACAGTAGCAACAACAGTAAAAGCCACAAACAAGTGTTGACGTGTTTCGAGAAATTGGTAGATAGAGAACAAGCAAAAATGAAAAACGACAAATAAAAAGGCAACGAAATTTTTAGCCGCATGTTGTAAATTCCAATCAATTTCTATAGCGTCTAGAAGGAAGGTGAGGCAAATGCTCAGTCATTTGCCGGAAAATTGAGCAGACATGCATATCCGCAAAACGGAAATGGTCAAGATGCAAATGGGTGGCCAAAAGGCTTGTTCTCTTTCGGCCATCAATTAGTACTGTGCTTTTCACTTTCCCATTTATTTTTTTGCACTTTTCACTGAGGTGAACTATGCTTTGTGGTTTTGTCTTAGCCAACTTCAGTGTATGCAGCTTGTTTGGTTAACAAGATGAAGCTCCATGAGCTCCAGGCCATGGCTAAGGACAACGTCATTGAGACAAGAGTCCTGCAAACAAAACAAACAAACAACAAACTTGTCTACGAGTCGTTTTTCCTACCATTTCTTTTTTTTGGCAACATTTGCGGCCTGATGGAATTTGACGCTTTAGCTAACTGGCAAAAAAATGGCTCAAGATGCCTATAGAGGGTGAGAAGATACGGAGAGGAGGGAAGGGAATGGCAAGTCCCTGCTACATGTGGCATATGAGTTGCTGGCGTTGCTGCTCTGAATTGAAAATCGAAGTTAATATGCGCTGCAGACTGTGAAACAAATCATTTTCAAGTTGTTATGCGATATCGACACGTTTTTGCCATTTTATATTTATTATGAGTTTTTTTGTTCCACACATTTGTATTTTGCTTTTTTTTTTGCCGTGTTTTCACAGCTGTTGCAGATGTGGCAGAAGTTGGCCTGGGGGCAGGGCATAAAAGCCAATAATTTGAACATATTTTATTGCGAAAACTGTGACAAAACCTAAAGGAACACAGACTTAGATAGACTATTATGATTAACATGCTATAAACAAGTGTCGTTAGTTTGGAGTATATTAAAAATATTTATATTATCTATTGAATAAAAATAATGAAATAAACATCAAAATACTTTAATGACTTATAACCTCAGTTCTCAAGAGCTCCCAGATTCTTTTTATGCGTTTTTTAAGTGTTGATTTCTTGCTTATAAGCAAATTAAATGCAATTTGAGGGTTTTGTGTGGACCAACAACCACAATACTCCTATTGCCGCATCAAAAAGCTCACACAGCAGGCGGCCAAGACCGAGAAAACGCTTCAAGAGTTCAGCACTTGAGTATGTAAAATAGGCAAAAAAAGAAGGGAAGGGAAGAATTGCTTTAAGACCAGCTATTTTAGCCAAACGTGTGCGCCACCAAAAGTGGCATACACAACACATTATGCCAATGGCACAAGGCGGGAGGCAGAGGGCGGGAAACTGGCGGCAGAGCCAGAAGAAGGCAGAAAAAATGCCGCGACCTGAGATTCTGGCGCCCATAAAATTAGCAAGGACGTGAGACCCGACGCTGTGGTTGATAGCCTGTCTCATTATCATAACATTTTCTGCGAACGTTGACAGTTTACTAAATTTGATGTTGCGCGCAGCATGTACACAGATACATAGATGATTTTGTTGCATGCCACTGATTTTTTCCATCCGCATGAATCTGTTTTATAACTGATCAAATACCAAAAATACTTTTGTTTTATTATCCGTTACAATTAATAAAAAAAACTTGTTCCTGAACTGATCCAAGTTGCCTCTTGAGCAAGAAAATACAAGTTTAAATTTTAACTTTCTACTGATATATTAAATGTAGGTACTTTTGGTACTAAGGATCAAGTTTTTCTTTATTAAATTAGTATATATTTTATAGTTAAGGGAAATGTTGTTAATGAGATATGGTGACTTACCAATTTCCATTCGAAGAGCCATATCTGTTGTTGTTATTGTGTTGCTCGTCATCTGGCCCGTATCTATTGTTGTTGTTCTGTTGTTGTTCGTCTTGATTGTATCTTTTTCTGTTGTACTGTTGCTCACCGTTTGGTTCAAATCTGTTGTTGTGGTACTCTTGGTCACTTTCTGGTCCACAGTTATTTTTTTGGTATTTTTGTTGACTTTCTGGTACAAACGCATTGTTGTTGTACCGTTCGTTTAGTTGTTGTTGTTGCTGCTCTTGACCACCTGTGGGGCAACTCGCTGTCTCCGACGCAGACTCCAAGCCCGAAGCACAACCCGATCCTGTAGCCGACTGCGGTTCGTAGCCGGCAATTGTTGTTATGTTTGTTGAGGTCGTTGTTGTTATTTTTGTTGCAGTTGTCAGTTCCTTTGAGGCTTTTGCAGCCGACGCTGCAGTCGTTGGGTCTCCCGGTGTTGGATCCATGGCAAAACTTAACAATATATTTATTTATTTATTTACACTAAAAATGCGTAGTAATTAACTTATGGCATTATTAATAAGGCAGAGCCTATCACATTCGCTAATTGAAGCTGGTAAACACAGCTAGCTTCAACTCGGCCAACATATTTGTACTCTCTGTTGTTGTATGAAACCGTCGAAATGCATTAAAATGCCAACAGTCCCTGCGCCATTTTGGTTCACTTTATTTAATTATTCTTTAGCTTCCCAATATTAATATTTGCGATTTATTCAGTGAACGTGAGCACTAACAATAATGTAAACTACGCACAATAAGACTTTTACTTTTCTGTGCTGCATTAAATGACAACCAGCTGAGCGCAGTGTTGCATTGCCGTGCAGTGTTGCCACCTGACGTGGTAATCACGCGCGTAAGCTGTTAGGATTTGAAAAATAACTGATTGCAATCAATATTATGGTGTCGTTGTTTTTGTGTTTATGTAAATGCTGGATGCTTATTTATTTTCTTTCCCTAGACATTATCATTTGTTGTTTCGCTTCTTTTATTTACTTTTGCAAAATCTTTACAGCTGCTGGCACTGATTTTTCATTTGAGTACCACTGACTGTTGATGTTGTTGCCGTTGGGTGGGTTAGTGTGCTTGGTGGGGAAATACGCAGTCTAAAATTTCCATAATTATATGCATCAGTTGACAGGTGGCTGGAGCTGACGACGTTGAGCACAATAAAAGCTCCAAACAATAAGGAAAAGAAAACAATGAAAAAAGAAATAAAATAAAATTGTATACTGTAAATGTGTGTATAAGCAATTTTTATGGCAGACTAAACTTGCGCCAAAGTGTAAATATTGACAGTTCTTAAAAGCGAATAAATAATAAAGCGGAATGCAATAGAAAAGAAAAACCAACAAAATGCGTAAATTAATTTCTTTTGTTTAAGTTCCTTATATGTTGTTGGGTCAATTCTGTGGGTTGTCTAATTTCAGATCTTTTTAAGGGTGGAGAGTTTGCACTGGAGACCTATCGCTTGACAGTGTTGAGATATGTGTTTGGTTTTAAACGCAGTGAGATCATTCGGGGATGTAGCTCAGATGGTAGAGCGCTCGCTTAGCATGTGAGAGGTACGGGGATCGATGCCCCGCATCTCCAGTGGATTAAGTTCACTTTTTAATAAAATAAATACTTTTTTAAAAAAGATACCAGAAAAATAATTGTTTTTACAATAGTTTTAATGTTTTTATAATTTGCTAAGATTTTATCAACGACTTTTATTGAACAATGATAAGTGTTTTGTGTGCACAAAGAAAAATGAAAAAACATAAATAAGATTTTACACTATACATGCTGTTGTTATGGTAAACTAAAAATATTAAAGAATAAGTTTATTTCCAAATCAAAGGGTCAAAAAAATTATTCAATTCCTGGAGATGCGGGGCATCGATCCCCGTACCTCTCACATGCTAAGCGAGCGCTCTACCATCTGAGCTACATCCCCGTTGTGATTTCGGCTGCAATAAATACTAGGTAAAAATGTCGTCGAAGTAGTATTGAAATATCTTGCACGACTGCACTACTAGGGCCAGCAATTGTCTGACACGAATATAAAATACACACGAAGCAATACCAGTTTGTATTTCAAAATATACAAAGCAACTGGTTACGTAGTTCATTCACCCTATAAATTTTGAAAGTGTGCCTGGGGCATAATTATGCGACACACAGCGTTTATATTATGCAAGAAGGCTATCAAAGCAGTTTCGATTTCTATTTTTTGGTGGGCCACAAAATAAACTGGTTTTATTTAGTTTTTGGACACAACAATCAAAAGTGAATACTCAACACATTAACGAAATTCTTAATCAGGTAAGATAATTTAGTAATTAATTCCAAGATAAAATCTTTAAAATTTTATAATAGACTTTTAAAAATATTTAAAAAAATTCGACGGGCTCAACCGGGATTTGAACCCGGGACCTCTCGCACCCAAAGCGAGAATCATACCCCCTAGACCATTGAGCCGCTTGCAATTTGAAGAGCCAATTAGTCTTTTTAAGCAACTGATCGACCAATGCAGTTTATTTAAATGCAGCTTTGTAAATAAAACTGGTATTTTAATATAATTCAAGACGTTTTTGAAAGTAAATTTAGATTCACATCATGAATAATCAACAACATGACAAATGTATTTACTTTGTCTATGGAATGAATACTTTAATCTATATTTAAACACTTATTTCAGATTTTTCAACAGGGGATGTAGCTCAGATGGTAGAGCGCTCGCTTAGCATGTGAGAGGTACGGGGATCGATGCCCCGCATCTCCAGAGAGAATTTAACTTTTTGCTTTTCTGTGCAATTAACTGCGTCCGTCAACATTTTTTTTTTTTGAGTGCACTCTAAATGCATGGCGATTATTTGCAGTAGGCAATTTATGATGAAAGGGTTAGAATCCTTAAGTTTGCATTTAAATCAATATAAAGCAGACCCAAAGATTTCTAGAACAATGCTTGATGTGAGTACCTGTAGTGGCTGGAAGTGCTGAGGATGGTACTGCTATGGGTCCGCAACCTGTTCAAATATTTAATTATTCATAACTTTAAACAATCACAGCGACATCATCGTCATGCCATATAACCCCAGGACTTTGCCACGTTTAAACTTCTTGCCTTTTGCATATCAACAAGCACAATACACAATTAGTGTTGCCACTTTAGCTATTTTATAGCGGTTCTGGAAAAATATGGATATTTCCTTTATATAAATCTAGCTTTTTTCCCGGTGAATTTCGACAACACTGCGCGCAATACAATACTCCTCTTGCTGCTGGTAATAACATTGTCGTAAAATCATGTTTGGCTTATCGTTATCCCGGCTGGGGAGCCAGGGCCAGAACAGCAGGGATGCCAGGACAGACAGGACACCCAGGATGCGAGTCGCGTGCGCGCTGCATTTAAATGCCGCTGAAAATGGCGTGAATTATAGAGGCGTAGGTTAAATGCCGTTAGACAGCCACATAAACTACAACAACAACAACAACTGACGTCGTGTAACCCTTTGGGCTTTTGACATATCTCCAGCTCTTCTCGGATAGATTTCAAAAATGTTGAATGTTGGCAAAAACTTTTGCTTGTCGTCTGCTTTTAATTTCTGCAAAATTATTTGCATTCGTACACACAAAACTGACTAACTTTGGCACCAATTCCCCGTTCTTCTCACCTTGGCCCACCTATTCCCCCCACCACTCCCTTCCCATTCCACCCGCCTGTTTTCTTGTAATTATCGCTTTTGTTTGTTAGCTGAACTTTTGGCAGGTTTGGCCGCCGGCTAGCACACAACTAGAAAATTAGCGTAGTGAAAATTACTAAACAATATTTGGCAAGACGCCTGTTTTGCCCACCGAAAAGTAGGCAACATATTGTCGCTCTCGACTTTTCCTTGTCCTTGTTCATTTTCTAATTGGCTAAGAAAGTTACTGCCAAGTTTGGCCACCCACCCAATGGAAAGCGAAAATGATTTCTGTTCAGTTTTCGTTTGCTAATTCAATTTTAATGCCTGATTTCATATTAATTGAAAAATAAATTAAACTCACACAACAATAAGGAATTTTAAAGCGTTTAACAACTGAATAAAGTTGTTGAAAAATATATTAGTACTAAAGAGTATTTTATAGGCCTAACCTCAGCTCAACTGAGGTTAATCTGAGACCTTTGGGGCATTCTTTTGTTATGGCTTTTACGTTTATTAAACTAATAATTTACATGGGCACACACATTGTCGTTAAAAACAATTTGTTGTGCACAACAAACACTGATTTACAGCCAAAGGAGACCATCACAAATTCAAGCCAAACGAGTCATAAACGTATTTGGAGCGATAAAAAGGTCAACTCCCCCTACTCCTTACTCCTACTGCCTGGCCCTTACTCCTTCCTTCCCCCGTTCCGGCGTCCTAAGCTGTAAGTAAACTTATTGAATGTCTTAAGTTTTTTTACATCTCCAGCTCGACCTTCTGCTTGTTTTCATTTCATTTTTATGACAACGTTTAGAAATCGTTGTATATGAGTATTTTGCTGTCTCTGGCGCTGTTTGTCTTTTCCTTTTTGGCCACATTTAGCGCTTTTGCCCCCGTTCAGTATTGACATTTGATCTTTATGTGGGCATGGTTCATGCCCATTCCAGCACACAGCATACTAGTATTTTCCTATGTTGACTGTGTCGCTTTTGTTTGTCTGCAGGCATCTTTTTATGACTCGAGTGTGTTTGCCTTTTGGCTTTTGGCTTGCCATAAAAAGAATCCAATACACACACACGCACATATAGAAAAGACGCATACAAGTCAGAGAAACCAAATATTTCTTATGCGGGGTCATAAATATGAGGTCATCTGTTATGAACGCGCTCTAAAAAGCCTTTAAGTAAATAAAATTGGTCGCCTTTCGTCTTAAATTTTAAGTATTTTGTCTTTTTGCTGACAATCAATTACAGACAATTTAACAAAAATAATTATTAGAGCAGTTGTAAAATTTAACTAATTTTTCATATATTTAAACTAACCTACTTAACCTACTCCTAATCTTGTGTGTTTATTTACGGTTTACACTAAACTAACTTTCCACAAAAAGGTCTGCAAACACGTCGTTTTTGCCGTTGACTAGGAACCTTCGACAAACCCAAAAGCACATTCCAAACATCTTAATCAAATCAGAGCAGCTAAATGGCCAAAATACCCTCATAAATATGTCAATTAATGGCACGCCCAGGGACGAGATACAGTAAGGCATAGAAGAGATTGCGAGAGAGAGAAGGTGAGAAATAGAGAATGACTCTGCTGGTCTCTTATCTCAATGAAGACATAAATGACGTGATATCAATTTATGTCAACGTAAATAGAAACGATTGTGAGTCTGGGTTTTAATGTATGCACAATCACTTGACTGCTCCTGGAACATGTGTCAGCGAATCTTAAGTGAAGCTTATGAAACTATTAAAAGGCGCAGACAGACAAGCAACACATGTCCTTGTCTGCTATCCCTTTCAGCAACAACAACAGCAACAACAACAGCAACAATGTAAAGGACAACAATTACAACAAACAAGCAAACACATAAGCATCAGCTAGCAGATGCTGCTGGTGAGCGCACTCGACAGTCAGAGACCCTGCAACAAATCACAAGCAAGCATTTTGTAGTGCCTATTGCTTTCTGTCAGTTTTTAGGGCATATGATGATTCAAGTATCTCTTTTTCTGCCAAAGTGTAAGTCTAAGTCTAAAGACTTTTAGTCTCTGAAATTTATAAGCTTAATTTCGGCGTACTCATAACACCCCTTCACAAACAAGTACAGGTTCTAAACACACACATTCTCTAGGTTAAGAGGGGGTAATTAGTTTACTACACGCCCGAGGCGTTCCCCAAAAACTAAACTTGTTTTTTCCCCTTCCATCTCTTATCCTTCCCCACTTTCCTCCTTCTTCTTGCTATGAATAATTCTGACAACGGGCAACAACTTTGACCATCTGAAGGAAGCCAGAGAGAGAGAGAGAGAGTGAGAGAGAGAGAGAGAGAGAGATACAACCGCAAAGGAGGTAACCACAAGTTGAAGAAGATTCGGCACGGATTTTGGATTTGGAATTCATGTAATAATCATTGTGAAGCTCTTAAACGCAGATTACTCATACGCACGGTTGGCCAGTGGCAGAGCCACCTTCCAATGTTGGAGGAGCATTAATTATTTAGCTGCAAAGTCTGACAGCTCAATAAAAGGGAATGTTGCTAATGTTAATTGCCTTTTGTCCCGCAGCATTTGCATAATTTTCTTTAAACAATAAAAATCTAATTTGCCTCGTCTCGCACTTACATATAATTTCTTGTTAAATTCATAATTGTTAATTTTGTTTTCTGGCCACTTTTGACTTGGGCCCAGCTTTCTTTGTGGCTCCGCATTGTGGGCTTAACTTTAATTAAGAGACAAGTTCATTTTCTGTGTGTCTGACTTAAGGTTTGAGGGATGTTCTGCCTGGCCAAAAGGGTGGAAACCTTTGAGTTGTCCAACTGGTCAGCAAGAAGAGAAAAGAACCGAAAGAAAGCAGATGGAAAGGATGCAAGTGATAGTTGTAAATGATATACATAAGTAGTACAGTAAGCAGCAGCACAGTCTACTCAAAAGGCGACTGGCTTGATGATTTCGAGTAAATTTTGAATTATTTAAAATAATAATTTCTAATACTTTTAAGTTACATCAAAACAGTATTAAATTTTGAATTTAAACAATCACTGTACTAACTCTATTTACCCCTTCTTTGACTTCTTTTATTTACAACACTTTCTTTTGGTTCACACAAACAACACTTAAAATTAATGGCTTACTATTTGCCCAACAGCTGTGCAGCATTTGGCTGAGTTTCAAAAAAAGATTTGGTAACTCCGCCCACTCCAAAAAATAAAGGAAGGTAAGCAAACCATTTTGGAGCTCCGCTTTCCACTTTTCCACCCTTTCACTCGCTGTTCCCCTCTACGTGTATGTGGGTAAACAGGGAAAACCTTTTGTAACTCACTCGCGACTGTTTCCCCCCAATTTTCCAATACTCCAGAGTTTCAGTATCCGTCCATTGTCGGAGTTTGTGGACCGCGTTGTGACACATGAGTCGAATATGTTGCAAATTCAATATTTGCCAACAATTTTGCAGCATTTTCTTGTTGTCTTTTTTTTGGGTGTGTTTTTTTTTTGTTGTACCTTTTTTGGACATGTCCGAAACGACAGTTGTAACAAGTAAACAGGGACAGGACAATAATAACAACAATGCCTCTCCATGGCAAATAAAAAGTTAAAAGCATTTGATGCAACACACAAATGAGAGACACGAACATAAGAAACAAAACAGCAACAGAAACTGAAACAATCCGACTACCAATTAAGCTATCATGAAATTTATATACCCTACAAAAGTGTGTACTTGCTGATAAGATCGAATAACTTGGAGTTAGATCTCATTAGTATTTTATTGGCATTATTTAGGCCAGATCCAATTAATTCTTATATAATTTTAAATGGAATACATTTGCATATGAGTTGTGATACTCTATAATTTATGATTTCACAATTCTCTCACTTCTGCAGTTCTCTCAGTTCTGTAGGAAAAAGTGTTGAAGGATTGCCCAGGCAGGGTTGTCGCACATCCGGTCTTGCTGGCCCACCGTAGCCGCAGGGAAACTGAAACTGACCGCCTGTTCTGTCCGTCTGTTCCGTGCAGTCGGAGTTGGCCCTGTTAACGTGTGCTTTGGTTAACGAATCGTGCAAATGCGGGTGAAAATTTAAGCGGAGGAAAAACTCAGGGAACCTGGAAACGATGAGCAGTTTATTTTTCGCATTTTTGTGCATTTATTTGATTACGCCGAGTGTTTTATTTTTCAATAAACACGCCGCAAATAAATGAAAGAAAGCAGCAAAAACTGGCGCCGCTCATTAAATTTTGATTGTTTTTTGGGTTATAATAAAAATCACAGGAAAAGTTTCAAATGTGCGCCGCAATCACACAAGTCGCGACGAACTACCACAGCAACAACAACAACAGCAGCTATAAAAACAAAAACAACAACAACAAATTATGTGGATGGTAACATAATAGCAAATGGCATGCTCCGGTACCCTGAATCTTGACTCCCAACTCCAGAGAGGGTTCTGGAAATCGCTTTAGGCAATTCGCAAAAATGATGATAATTAGCCGGAAAAAAGCGGCACGCCCATCTCGCCGCCCCCTTCGCACCACAGCCTGTCCTGCCAGTGGGCAAAAAGTAAAAGTCAAATCAAAAACTAAACAAAAGTGCCGAGGAAATTGCCCAACAGTCTGAGGGAGAAGGGGAAGTCGGGAGAGGGGAATGGAGGCGTGTCAGTCATGTCCCAATGTGAAAATTAACTTGTAAACGCTTAAAGCCAAGACATGAAGCGTGAGGGGAGAGGGTAAGGGAGGGGGAGCCCCCGCGTGACCAGAAGAACTCCAAAACTCTCGGAGCTCCTCTCCAGGGACTCAGACTAACGATTTACAATCAACCCAAAAACGCCAAGAGTCGAAATAAAAAAAACTTTTGCATTTCATTTCGTCTTTTGATATTTCTGTGCAGATTTCTTGTTCGCTACTTTCGAGTGCGATTAAATTGTTTTAATGGTTTTTGTTCATCACGCTGGGCAGAGCGGAGGGAGGGCGGGTGCGGTGACTGTGCTTAGTGGGTAGAGGCGTGGCTAAAACGCTTAAAGTTTGTTTTTTAATGGCCGCAGTTTTGTTGAGGGTGCTGTGGTTCTTGAGGCTTCCTAATTGCCACCACAACAGCAACAACAACAACCCGAAGAAGAGATCAACAAACCATTTAAAGGTGTTAAAGTTTTGGGGAAACTGAGTGGAAAGCCCAACATGAAAATTATTTAATTCTGATTTTATTAGCCTTTAAGTTTCACAGAAGGAAACATTTAAATTATTGAAATTATAAGCTTTCTTCATACAGACCTTGGACTAGTTGGCTCTGTGTGTTTTAGTGACCATTTAACTATTTTAGTTTCACTTTTCTCTATGAAATACAATATGAATTCAATCTCTGCCTCTTGGCCAAACAATAAAGTTGAATTCTCTCAAATGTGGAGTTAAATAATTTTTGTTATCAACGCCGTCACACGCTGTCCAGTTTTTTGAACGGCTTAAGGACAACCTGACCTCAGACCGCCGAAGCACCTTTGTCACAGTAGAGTTTGCCATTTGGCCAAGTAACTATAACAGTTAAGCAGCTTTTGGCCAAGTTGTGCGCCAGTTGATAGCCAAATGAATTTCTATATAACATACACACGGTATAAGTTATGTATATTGCAGATAGACAAATGAAATATGTATTCTTTGGGATGGAAAAGGAAAGCATTTCTATTATTATTATTTTCTATTATTTTTTACGACTGTCAACTCACAGGGTTCAAAGGCAGTCGACTAAATCATGTGAGGATTTGCGTTTATCACAAGGCAGCAAGCGGATTCTCTTCCTGTTGTTGTTGTTGGTTTCGAACGCGTATCCTGCTTGGAGGGCACCTTTGGCGACAGGAAATTGAAAATTTCCACAAGAACAGGAGCAGTGCATGTGTGGCATGTCAGCGAGTCTAATGGCAAATAAAGCGAACCCAAGGGCCAATAACATTTACGCTAATTTGATAATCTGCACACGCACAAGGGTTGAACAACATTTGCATAGCCATTGAGAGTTTGCCAAGATGAGGGCCATAACAGACGCACCTAATTGGCTCAAACGGCACCCGAGGGACCAAACTCTGGACTGGCAAAAACAGCAAGTTGGCTGACCACTGAGCCACTGAGCCACTGTCTTTAGCCTTTAGTACATCCCAAGCGAATCCCTTTCACATTATCAGCGCGTTATCATCGCATTCGCTTTTCACTCTTCAACGGGTTCTAGCCACTCTCTGCGGTCAGCGGGAGTTTATTATTTTGGCTTTTATTTTATTTGGCTTTATTTTATGCTGGCTTATCTGTTCACATTGTTGTTGTTGTTGTGGGTGTTGCAAAAGCTGTTTTTGCTGTGTAATCGCTTTTATACGCTTGACTTCAGCCGAAATTAGCTGCGGGTTCTTACCACAATTCAAGATTTGTTTCGTTTCGCTTCACTTTGCTTTGCTTTGCCCCGTTATTATTATTATATTTGTTGGGTTTTTGTGGGTCAATAAATTAACTTTATATAAATATAATTGTTGATTTATGCTAGAGTTTAATAAGCTTAACATTTCAGCTGCTATTAAAATTTACTTGATTTAAAAAATATATTTCATGACTGCTTGAATCTAATTCAACTTTCAATAAAAAACTAGATTTTTTATGTCATTTTTGTCGTACTCTTTACAAAAATTAATTATACTTTAACTTTCTATTAGCTCCATGTCTGCAGTGCGTTTTCGTGCCTCAAAATGCGTTATATCCGCCCCTTTGGCGTATGCTCAATCTCTGCCCTTTATTTGGCTTGCATATTTATAAGTTACACATACGCCCCGTCGACATGTGGGTTTGTGAGCTTGCCGCCTGGTGTGCGACCAAGATTTATGTATGTTTTCTTTTTCGGGCACTCAACATTTTAACGCCTGCAAACTCGCTAATTAATTAGTTGAAAAATGGCTAAAACGACTGGTTATGTCTGCGGAGAAAGTGTTCGGTTTGGGCCTTGTAATGTGATTAGTTTGCAGATTTCAAGTCAAATCACAGCCACTGTCTGTAACCGCAATACCCAACCAAAAAATCCAGCACAGCCTGTGGTAATTAATGTGTTTATGAGTGAGTTAAAGCCGCAGCACGGCTAACCGGCGGTTAAAAACGCAGGCGGTAAAAAACGCTCGCGTTTCTACACGCATGTAATTTGTTGGCAATTGTTGCGAACCTTTTTGCTTGGGTTCCTTTTTATACCCGTTAACTGCTGCCGGGTATGCCGTGTTTGTTCTTAACTATATAGGAGGAAGAAGGCGTGGCAAAACGTTGAAGTAAATAAATGTTTATATAACTTCGGTATAAGTTCGGGTATTTCGGGTATCGGGTATTCCACAGTCGAGGACACCATACTCGCGTTCTCCCGTGTTTTTGCTCTCATGTTGCCTTCCGGTTGCGGTAAATAAAAAATTAATTTAACGCATGTTTCTCGTGTGACTGTCGGTGGGTTGTGAGCTCTGTAATGAAATTGATTTAAGGTTATTAATGCGAGCACTCGGCGCTTTCCAGTATGAAGTTAGCGGTGGTGATGGCGTTGCCTAAGTAAATGTTTGGCATTTCATAATGTTGCTCTAACCTTTAACGTCAATTTTATGCAAATTATGTTATTTCTTCTGCGGCTGCTGTAGATTTGTGGCCAAGTCAAAAGTGGGCGATGGGTGAAGGGCAATGGGGGCGTGGCTGGATTCATATAGCGACGGGGCGTCGCTGTAAACTTTCGCATAGCTCTGAAGTGGGTCTCGGGTGTTGTTATTGAAGTTTTTGGGCGTCTGCCCTCGAAATGACTGCCGACTCCTCATCGCTTTGCTTATTCAATAAGCCAACTTGAAGTATGCCTTCGTGGTTGTTCTTGTTGCTGCTGCTTAAGTAAATACCGTGTGCCTCGTGTATGCAAAAAGTGCAAATAATAATAATAAAGAGTACTTATTGTTTGATTTATGTGTCTGTGTGTGCACAATACTCCCATATACTTAGTACCACAAACATAGTATGGGTAAAAAGAGCTCTTGTCTCGACTTTTGCTTAAAAAACAAGCTATTTCGAGAGAAAGCTGATTAATTTGTATAAAAATAACAACGTTTATTGGCGAAGAACTGACATATTTCAAAAACTGTCAAATATAAAATCATTTACTAAAGCGGAAAGATATAAGTCATATTAGAGTACATCTTGAAGTGATTATTTGTAATGCACTTAATTTAGGCACTACTCTAGAGCTTAGTCTCTAATTTTATGCATCTTTTCGCTACACTCACCGCCCTCCCCTCCCCCCTCTCATTCTCTTCGTCCCTTTCCCATTTCACCACTCCATTTTGCATCTCGAAATAAGCCCTGCCATCAGTTGTCACTGATAAAGTCACCTTTATTTGTCAGTCTTAGCCAAAAGCAAAATAAAACTTACTGTCAATTCTGGATGAGACGTAGGCACGTAGCGACCACGCCCACAGCAAGTGTCCAAGTTAAAACCCGAAGCGTTAAGCCGCACACACCTATCGTGATGTGATTCTTGTTGTTTTCTCTTTTCATTCCTTTTGGCATCACCTCTAACATACATTGAACAATCCAGGATGTACAAGGATGACACGAACGGCAGCGGGACCTCGCTAAGTGAGCCATTTATCTTCTCAGGAACCTCAAGCGCGGCGACACAAACAACAACTCAAATGACAACAACCACAACAAAGGAAAATAATAAAACTACTCTTGGCACACCAAAGATTTAATACTCTCTAGAAATAATTTACATGAAATGAAATAAAGTGTTGGGACTATGGTATTAAGTTAGTTTTACAACTGACTATATGGCTATATCGAAGCTAATCAAGAACGTATATAGTACTTCTGCCAAATCTTGTGACAAAGTCAGAATACCGTCTGTAAGGGCATAACAACAGGATTAACAACAAAAGCATTTCCTACACGCGTCATCCAATCCAGGCAGACGCCAATAATGCTGCTCGGCAAATAAAACGATTTATATGCCGCAATGCCACGCAACAACAACAGCAACAACAACAACAATAACAACTACACGGAGTTTCGGTTTTATCCTTATCCCAGGACACATCAATTGAACAGCAACACGAAGTAAATGAAACCCCAGAAAAAAGCGCACACAAAAAGCAAAAAGCAAAAAAGAAACCAAAATCGAAGATTGCTATCTTTGACGGCTTGTTTTCCTGCCCCTTCCGAGGTGGGTAGTGGATAGTGGGGAGGTGGGACGGAGGGGGCAGGGTGCAGAGGGGGCGTGCCAGCCATTATGTATTGGCGTTGAAACAATTTTAGCAGCCAGAAACCTGCGGAAAATTCCGTCCGTTGGCAAAACAAATGAAAGGAAGTCGTTTAAAAGTACAAACGGACATTATTTATCGCTCAAACCATTTAGTCGCTGAAACTACCCAAAGAGCATAAAAAATAAAAGAAGAAGCACAAGTACAAGAAGAAGAAGAAGGAGAAGACGTTGTTGTTGTTGTCTGTGTCTACTTAGTTGTAATAAATGGAAAAGCGTTCAAGTCCAACAACTGCCCCCGATACAATAAATACGTTGCGAATAATTTCTGTGGGTGCCAGCAATTGGATTTTAGCCACAGTGACTAAGAAAGGGACAGCAAGCTATTTAGACAGAGACAGGCAGAGAGAGAGAGAGCGAGAGGGAAGGAGAAGGGCAATGGGCGATGGCCAGCAAATCGATTGATTTCTGCTTGCTTAAGCAGTTTTCGATAGATCCGGAATTAAAAGCAGCACCAAAGTAATTTACAGTTTAATGTTGTGTTATCTGAATGGGGAAAATGGGGAAATTGTGGAGGCACACTCCAAATGAGTTTTCCTCAATTAAAACGAAAGTAAACTAGCTTAAGCCAAGTTGTCTCATAGTTAAATATTCAACTAATCAACATGGGAATGAAACTGAGTTAAAGATAATCATAAAGCCCGAAGACACTACACTTAGCAAAAGTAGCGAATCATGTACAAGAAGATAAGTCATGGATAGTGCGAAAGAGATATGAAAACTTGGCATAAAACAGTCGAGCAGCCCGACTTAAGGCTAATACCATATTCAGCTAATTCGCTAATTTTGTAACTATAGTGAAATTACCTACACATATGCAGCCGCGGGGATTAAAACTCCCTCAACAGCGTGGCATGGACTTGACAATGCCACCAGCCAGACAATCCACAGTGTACTGTCCACAATACACACGCCTTTGTCCACTGTCCACAGTCCCCAATCACATTCACACAAATGGAGAATCCTCAGGCGTCTTATCGCCTTAAACCACTTTAGTGTCAGCCGCGTTGACAGCGGTCTTCGGACCAGACTGGAGGACCAGAGGGCAGCGGACTAACTGTGAACATTGTCGCCTCTATCCCGCATCCCGCTGCTTATTTTTACTTGTCTCTAGACCCGGTACTTTTAAGGTATAGAGGGTGCTTTAAGTTTGTGCGAAACACGTAGAGACTTAGACGTAGAATATATAACTACTAATGGCTGGGCTTCTTAGAGTCGAGCTCTTTCGACTCACGCAGGACTATCCAGTTGTTGTTATGTGGGCTGACCATTTAACGGAGTGTCTGTTAACATGGCCAGTGGTCTTGTCGTCACTGCGATAAAAAAACCCAAACACACACCCACACAAGCACAGAGAGTGAAAGAATTTACGTTTTTGGCCATAATGAGGGTGATTTTCGTATTTGTGGTAGATTTGTCCACTTAGCAGCATGACCACAGTGAGGATTTCAGCCTGATTTTTGATGCTGTTGCAATTTGCTGGCTGGCTGTGTGTTGGTTGTGTGTTTTTTGTGAGGCACAATCATTTGTAGCGCTTTGCCACACTGGATTACGTATCTGGGTCTTAGCCTGGTCATCGTTCCCGCTCTCCGCCAGTTTGGTCCTGCGAAAGATAATGTTAATAATTTGTAATGCCTGCATATTTTTTGTTGCCTACTTTGCGCCGTCGTTGCCATCATCAGCCTGATGTGGAATGATTGTATATGTGTTTTATGCGCCAGCATGCATGACAATGATTTGTGCTAATGAGTCAGAGCAGGGCAAAGGAAGAGGGAAAGGGAGAGTGTGAGCGAAATTTCCATAGAGCTACTGGCTGCTCATTTAATTGGCATTTTTTGCTGAGACAACTTCAACTTCAACATCACCTTCTCTATCCTGCAGTGCTCTGAACTTATTTTTATTAAAAGAGAAATGAAAGTAAAAGAATTTCCATTTGGGACAAAATTCATGCAAATGAAAACCGAACATTTTCGGACAGTTTCCCTCCATTCCAATTGAGTTGATTTTCATTATCGGCCAAAAAACGGACTGACTTAAGTTCCCGGGTCCGCCAAGTGCTGAAATGTGTACACAATTGTCTGCGGACTTTCAATATTATTTGCTGTGGTTGCTCGCCCCTCACCTCTTGCACACACCTTATCCCTCTTTCACTCTCTCTCTTCCCCTGGCAGACAAAACAACCAGCAGCTGAACCTGAGTTGTCTTGGGTTCATTGTGTATGTGTCAGTCGCTGTCAAGGATGTTCATTGTAACCAATTTCAATTGGGCATTTTATTTTATATTTGAATTTTTAAATTCCTTCCGCACCGGCGACAGCAGGCGACAGGAAAATGGACAATTTGTGTTTGCGGCAATTGATTGGCAAATACTCGTTTTGTTCGCCCAAATGGTTTGAGCCAAAAGGTTTACTGATTAATACACACTGACAGTGGCAAAATGCCAGATTTATTTTCATTTACGTGAGTTATTGAAATTCTTGCGCTGCAGATTCCGAAACGGGAGTCCAAATTTTAATTGGAACTAAAAGTTAAATTCCATATTACTTCTTAAATTTCTGTTTTCGCTTTTAATCCATAAGTAAAGCTATCTTGAATATTGAACTGTAATACAGATAACACTATTCGAAATCAAACTATTTCGTCGGATTGAAAACTTTTCATTTTACGATGCTCTTAAATATGCAATTCATTTCTTTTGTGTGTTTATGGATAAAAAAAACTTTGCACTTAGTCGACATCTGAGATCAAATGGCAATTCATCCGTAGTGTTGTCATTCTAGCTAAATTTTAGCAGGTCTAGCTTTTTTTATACATCCAAAAGTTACAGTTAAAATATCATGAGAAGCTTCTGAAAAAAGATAGAAACATTTTAAATAGTCTTAGATATTTTAAGATAATTTTTAGCTATTTTTTTTAGAGCTCCCAAGTTTGGATTGTTAAATTTTGACAGCACTGCTCATCCGTGCATCGTATGTGCCATTTAAGCGCCTTTAAGTCGGCTATAATAAGCTGAAGAGAAGTGTAGAAAAAAAGTTGTCCAATGCGTAACTTGCATGCAAATTACAGGCAATAAAACGAGGCACGTCGATGCTTAAACAAACTTTTAAGGGGCAGGGACACACACAGACAAACAGAACAGAGAACACCCAGAAGCCAAAGCGATTATTCTTTATTGTTTAGACAATGATGGAGAAAACAACAGCAGCAACAACAACAACAGCAACAACAGCAACAAAAAACAATCGTTTGTAGCAATTCTCACATCATACGATTGGCATTGAGATTGCGTCTTTGGTATTGGAAATTCCCAAGGCTGTCATATGTAGCAGCAGACACACACTTATACACGCACACGCTGGGGATATGTAAATTTGTCACTGAGCAAACACAGCCAAAGGAGTGAAATAATCATAAAAATGTCAAGTCAGACAAGCATTGTGAGGGCGAGTACGAAATCCTGAATTGAATTTTTATCTATTGTATAGGCAATAAAGACACATTGTCACCGTATGAAATTATTATAGACAAAAGACAGCCAAATAAAAAATGTACGAAAAAAAATCGAATCCGGGCTCAACCGGGATTTGAACCCGGGACCTCTCGCACCCAAAGCGAGAATCATACCCCTAGACCATTGAGCCGCTCATGTGATGCACTCATTTTATCCTAAATTTAAGCTGCCTAAGCACTGCATTTAACCAACAGCTGCATAAATATTAAACAATTAAATATTAAAAAAAAAATCCAACCGGTTTTAACACGTTTCTTTAACTTTTTTCTTTCGTTTTGGACACATCTTTTGACTGTCAGTTCACGGCCAAATTTGTTTTCGTCAGCTTTTTATTAATTATAGCTCTTGAGTAGTTGTTTTTGTCGTTTGTGTTGTTGTTGTAACCCTTATCATTTGGCCGCTGATTTATTGACTTTTAAACGCTGCAGTTTCTCAACACGCAGCTGACTCATCAAATTTGTTTTGTCTTTTCCCTTCTGGCATGCTTTTAATTTAATTTGAAAAGTTTTGCTTGCCCATTTGGCGCATTAAACCCTTTTGACCCTGCCAAATTTTATATAAAAAAGTGAACGAAAACAAAAGTCTTCTCATAAATAATTATGATAACTGTCAGAGTTTTGTGCTGCACTTCTGGGGTACGCTACAAATGGCAACGCCCACATTCGCGCCTAATTGCAATTAAATTAAAAATTGTTCTACCAAGTTTACAAAAAATGTATAGGGCAATTAGGCAAACTAAATATAATCTAAGAGTACTTAAAAAGTTAGAAGAGTATAAATGTTATGAAAGAAATTAAAATACTATCTTTTAGATACACTGTTATGTGTATCTGAGCTCAAACATGGAATATTCCTCTCGGATTATATTTTTTTTGTCTTTGTCATTCTTTTCTATTTAAAAGTTTTTTTTTTTGCATTTTTTCAGATTCTTTACAAACTTTTATTTTTTATTGTTGTCTAGCGTTATAAATCACAAATTGTATCCATCGAAGATTTATGAGCTGCTAAATATGCGCACAAAGCAACGAAAGTGAGAATAGAGAAAGTTGTAGAGACATAGAGACAGTGTCTCTTTAAGTTGAAGGTTACTTTCTACACACATATGAAATTTAAAATACAATTATACCATCTGTAAAGATACATGCGTGGTTGTGTGTATCTCTGTACTTATCTTGTTCTCTGTCGTTGTTGCCTTTCATTTGCGCAGATAAACAAAACAAGGTCCTAAATAAACACGAAATGGTCAAAACAGGGGAAAAAAGAAATTAATAAAAGCTGCCGCAGACAAAAACACAAGTTTATTTTAATTGAAAAATAGCAACGAACTTTTTCAGATACTGCTTCAATGTTACTGATTTTAAGCCAATACATAACAAGCTAAGTCTATGTGTGGCATTCTATACATTTGTGTCAATATATCTTAATGAACGTTTAATGCTTCAATTAAAACTTATGAAAATGATTGCAATTAATGATAACTTCAGCCAAGTCCATTAACCATCAAAAAACACAAACATTTTCAACACTTTGAGTGCCAAAAACAATAAAAAACTAACCGAAACAGAAACAAAACAGTCAATAGAGTTTTCGTTACTTTTTATTTATTTTTTGCAAGAACTTTTTACCTTTTTGCCACTTGTTTTCAAGTGTTTTTGCCAAGCGCCACTTAGTTTAATGTGGTTGTTGTTTTGCCTGTGTTTTTGTTGGCCAAAAAAGCCATTAGAAAAAGGCTGCTTGAGTGTTAAATGTGTTTGGGACTGTGGGTGCTGGGTGTTTGGTATTTGGCCTTTGGTTGGTGCCAGCATTGTTTTTGTTCGACTAAGTCAACAAGGTCGAGGGTTAATGAAAGTTTTCCGATGATTTTTCACGTTCTCAGCTTGAGCTTCAAGGTATTGTTCATTGTATATTAAAAGTAGGTGCAAAGTAAAAAAAGGCTATAAAATACCATTCCTTTATTTAAAATGCTATACACATAAGCTCAATATTAACTTAAAATAGATATATATGATTGATATGGTTCATCCATTAATCAAGGCTTTCTATATCTTTACCATCGCCTTGAATTTATCCCGTTGTTGTTGCTTGAATACCTCGTGTTTCTTGCGCTCCGAATTCTTCTGAAGAAACTCGCGAAATTTGCGACGCATGTCTATAGATAGACCCGTATTACGCAGATCCAATTCTTCCAGAGTCTTATTTGAGTCAATTATTTTAAGCAAATGCTTGCCAAATGTCTAAAAAGGAAAGAATGTTGAGTAATCCAAATATATTTTATAATTCTAGCTTACTTTTCCTAGCGAATTGTTGGATATATCAATGTTGAGCAATGTTTTGTGTTGGCAGATCAGCATCATGAAGAGCTTTGTAATACTTTCTGTAATACTACAACTACCCACATTGAGTTCCGTGATGGGCATCGATTGCAGGGTATGAAAAATGGCAGCAGCCCCGTCACTCTGAATCGGGTTCAGGCGCAGCACAAGTCGTTGCAGGGGCACGTACCGCAAGGTGCGACTCAAGGTGTAGGCGCCCTCCTCACCTGGATGGAGAAACGATACATGTTATATAGATAAAAATGAATTTAATTTGAGGCCTACTGATTTTATTGTTGGTCAGATCAAGCACGGTGAGCGTACGAAAGGATTCCTTGCCACAAGTCTCAAGAAAGCTGAGAATTCCTGCATCTCCCACGGCGCAGTGCTGCAGAGACAACTCCCTCAGGTGGTGACAACCCTTGTCCAGACTGTGGGCCAAAAACTTCAGCTGATATGCTGCCAACTTTGTGTTGTGTAGGCTAAGATGGAAACACAAATAGTATTAACATTAAGAAAGCGTAGAGCTTTCAGCTGGTTGTTTACCAAAACTTGCGCAACTCATGACATTGGCTGAGTCCCTTGGCCAAGAGCAGAATGTCTCGAGGTGTTAACTGATTGCAGCCAATTTGGTAATTGATTCCAGCCGTCTTCGTGCTGTAACTGAGCCGCAGTCGCCGTAAGTCCGGCAGATTACTCAGTAGGTAATCAAGTGGAATGTGATCTGTGGGTCATTAAAGGAATACCCTGCATTCAGCTGAATCTGTATTTGCAAGAGTTCAGTCCACTGTGGTTTAAAAAACTTGAAATATCTGTAGGTATGGTACCATATGGAGCAATCGATGTAAGTTTGAGTAGAGTCGGATAACTGCCCAAGGAACATTCGGTCTAAATTCCTTTGTGGTCGTTGGATCGTCCTTTATTCCGCCCACTCAACTGTACCCTACCCTTCTATACTTCTTGACAAAGGTGAGCAGTTAAAGAGTATTCTAGCACCGGAGTGAAGAGAAGCACTTACCATTGGCCTCACTATCGGCTGGGGCGGGTTGGAGGAGGTTTATCTCCAACTGATTTATGTACGCCGCAGAGATGTCCAAGACGGTTTGCACATTGCCATCCTGCTCGTAGTCGCCGGTTTGCATATTTTCAATAAACTCTTGCACATGTCGCTCCATGTAAATGTTAATCCAGCGCCTTTCCACGCCCCTCGGCTGTAGGGGGGCTAGACGCCAGCGCAGCTCGTAGCATCGTCTCCAAAAGAAATCATCCCGGATGTGGGAGCTGAGCAATTGCAGTGGCAACTGAGTATCCAACTGGCTCAGTATATAGTTACGGTCCTCCCGACGTCGCAGCTGGCGATAAAGGGGCAACTCTGGAACAACAAATAGTCAAATCAAGTTGAAGTTGAAGTCAGCTCAAGACCGATACTTCATACCGCTCCAGTTGCTGACAATGGCATCGAGTACAAGATGTCGCAGACTTTTCGCTTCATTTGTTTGGCCCTCGCTGCTCACTTCGGCTGGGATCAGGCTCAATGATTTACAGCTGACTCTGGGCAACTTGACATCCTTGGCATTGAAATAGGCCTGGAAGGTGTCAGCGGACACAGTGCTGGGGAATTCGCAATATGAGAAATCCATATACATATTGTCCTTTATTCTCCTTTCACTCAGAAAGCCTAAATAATACTATTTGTTTCGGTAGTAGACGTGTTGCCGGGTACTTCGGTTGTTGGGCAAATGGTTACCAAGGCAATTGTTGTTTTAGTAGTGGTTTATTCTAAGTTAGTTCCTGTTCAAGCATTTTTATTGCGAACTATAAATGAAACAAAAGATTCGTATAAACGAATTTGATTTAAATAAATTATTGAACTTAAATATTACTATACTCATAACTTGTACCACTTCTAAGTACCTCCTTTCTTAAGTCTGTTGGTTATTTCAGTTATGGCATAGTTTGAAACTCGTGGGGTAAACTTGCAAAAATTGAACTGCATTGCCATCCCCTTCTAAATTATTTATCTTAGAAGTCTCCATGTGGCTTGAAACCTCACTAAGTTCAGATACATTTTGAAATCAGTTTATTGGAACGGCTGCGATGATCCTAAAGATCCTCGACTATTTGAAAGTTGTTATAAGAAAACTGCAATAATGAATTTTACTCACATTCACTAAGCAACTGATGATAATCAAACAAACTAAACTAGTTCTCATTATATTAGAAAATCTTTAAGGTCCCTCAATGTGTGTGTCCATTAAGAAATGTGTTGCAGCTGTGTTTTTATAGAATTTTAAGGCAATATACAATTAATTTTAATCAGAAATTCAATATAAAAAGTTTACCTAAAAGATAAATAAATAAATATAATATTAATGATATTATGAATTAATTAGTTCACTGAAAGGATGTTTTGTAAAGAAGTTCATATTTGGTATTCGAATTAAAGACTCGATTTGCCTCCAAAAGGTGGTCGAAGCTCGTTTATTATGAAGTTGCGGCATTTGCATAACAAAGTCGTTGTCTGGTCGAAGTGGCAAGCTGATTATGAGTCGGATTAGGCATCATTACAGGGCATTTATTGTGCAGACTCGCAGCGAACACGATAATGCTATCGACTTGGCATCTTTCATTGCGGCCAATCAGAGTGAAAACTTACCTGTGACTTAGGCCACAAATCCGCAGCTGACATGACTCGACGGGCTTCTTGACTTTCCCAGGCTTCAGTTGACTTTCCCAGCTGCCATTTACCTTCTATCGTGTCATTTTTATGGCTTAGTTGTGGAAATATGCAAAGTATTTCGTATAAAACGGCGTTATTTATGTATTGCGACGGCAACCGGGATAAATCCAATGCTGAAATTAATAACCCACCCAATCTATACCCATGTGGACGTGTGTATGTGTGTGTGTTGTGAGTTTTCATGATGCGCATTATTATGGCCAAATTATATACCTTATAAAACAGTTGCGCTTCTCCCTTCACCCAAAATGTGTAACAATTTTTATGTAAAGCAATTTATTTTGAATTATTTTTATGGCACTTAACGTTGCGCAGACAGTGAACAGTTCAGGACAGAGGATGGATCTAGAATACTTGCCAGCGGAGTAGAGGAAACCACAAATTGGCGAGTCACTATTGCCAAATCATACTCATATCATTTCCATCGCCTTCGATGTCTGAGTAGTTTGGAAAAATGAATGATTAAAGATACTGTATTAAATCGATTACTTAAAACTCATTCGTGCGTACTAAATAATTTTTAAAACCAAAACATCGAGAAAAAGTCCAAAATTAAGATTATAAATATTTTTATTTATAGTAAGGAACTGTCGAGTTTTACTTGATATGAGTTTATTTATTCTAAGATTGAGATGAACTGAATTTCATGAATGTAAAAACTTTAAATCAAGGTCAGAAAGATATTTTGTTCGGTCTAATAACGCAAAAAATGGATGACAACACACATTTTAACATTAATTGTATAACTTGTAAATAAATAATTACATTAAATATGTAATAATCTTTTTTTTAAATCAACGAATACGAGTTATATCGGATCTAAATTTAACATATAAGCCAGTGCAGTTTGAAATGCAATGCATTATATCACCAAAATGAATTCGGTTCAGATTATCTTGGGAATAACACTCTATCTAAGTGTCTGCAGTGCTGGAAGTGTAAGTCGACTTTCAAAGAAAATCACAATTTAATCACAAAATATTCAATAGCGCAATTGGAAAATTGAAGTGCTCGACACATATGGAAACTCAACGGATGAAAATCTTGTATTTATCAATATGAAACTTGAAACGATTTCATTTGGAGTTCAAGGCATTTCGGTTGTACTCGATTGGAAATTCGACACTGATGAGAACACAAAGGTCAACTGATGATTCTATTAATTAAAATATGCCTATATAACTGTACTTTCATTTAAAATAGGTCCAAATGATAATATCCTCCAGTCAAAGTGGCAGAGAAGATGACTATGCCCTCTTACCATATCATATACCTGTCATACCGTTATACGAGTTCCTCGAAAAATACTACACCCAATATTTATATAGCGAATTTAACTCCTGTTCGAATTTACCAGCTTTCGAGGATCCATTTGTGCCCCACTGGAATAAGTCAATCTATATTTTGGAGAAGTGCGTGATAACAGGGTCCAACTTTCCCGATATTATAAACTCTGCTTACTACAAAATCTTTTTAAAAGTATTTGGATTAGCTGAAATCTTTATGTCCATAGTAATCAAAGTGACACCGAAAATTATTTGATTTCTATTTCATTAATAAAATATATATCAAGCATTCAAAACTAAAAGTGTTCTCTACTATGGTAAAATATTGATTAAACAAACTAAGATTGAAAGATTAATGCTGAGTAATGAGTAAATTAAGAGGGGTAAGAACGGAGGTATCTGGTGTTTGGTGATACATCCGACCATATCACTGCTCATCACAAACAAATATTTTCATTGTTCGTTACGTCCACAAAAATAGAACCTATTGTTGGGTCTAATTACAGGCTATGGGTTAAGGGGTTTAATTACAAATAAACAAGTTTTAAAGTCACAATATTAGTGATTCAAATCCGATGATGAAAACATTATTTTGCCTGATTTGAGTAATTAAAATAATATGTCATAAGTTGTAATCTCTTATCTAAAAAAGAATTATGGACTGTCAGATAAAATATATCATGATATACGAGCAATTAGTGGATTTCATGCGATTCAATTCGATATTTCGGCTTTATAAGCTTTATAAGCTCCATTTAGATTTTATTGAGCTGTTAGCGGCTTTTAAAATGAAACTACTGTTGATTTGGACGGGAGTACTGTCATATTTGTACTTATTCTGTGATTGTGGTAAAAGAGTAAGGTTTTAAATAAATTTGTTAACGGATATCTCAAATCAATCATTATTCCCAGAACAATTATAACTTTGAAATACTTAGCGTATACTGCACGACCACGAATGAAATTTTAGTGAATATCAGTTGCAAACTGGAAACAGGATCTTTTGGAGTGCAAAAACTATCGGCATTTTTCGTTTGGAATTTTGATGAAGATGAGAACACTATGGTAAGTTACATTATAGACACTTTGACTTAACTTCTAATATATATACGATGTTATGTTGAAATAGGCTGGGATGGCCATATCACACGGCCAAAGCGGGAGAGACGAGGATTATCATCCGTTACCCTATAAAATTCCACAGATACAATTTTACGATTTCCTCAATCAATACTATATGAAAGTAATCTATCCAGACTTTGGACCCTGTTCGAATCTGCCGGCTATCGATCCCCCGTTTGTGCCCCCATGGGAGAAAAAGACGTACATTTTTAAAAATTGTCTGCCAAGTGGAGAAGCTTATCCAGATTTTATGGCCTCGGGCTACTACAAATTTCAATTTTCTTTAATTGCAGAAGTTCAAGTAGGGGTCACCGTAACTCTAAAACTGTCCCCGAAATTAGTGTGAAATAGCAAGGATTGTCTTCAGAATAGTATTCTAATACTTTTTGAAAAAAAAAATGAGTTACCATAAAATATTTGGCATATTTAAAATTGATTCACAAATTGCCTTGTTAAAACTTAAAGAGAAGAAATAAAATAAATGCAGTATTAAAAGTTGTTTACTGAAATTATTTTACAATTTTATACAGACAAATTTGATTAAAGTTTGTTGAGATATTTAAAATATATATAATAATGACTCTCTTTTACAAAAAAGCTAAAATCTATAGTTCATATTGAGACCACCACCGAAATCGGACTTGCCCCTGAAAGGTCCGCTCATGTGGCGTGCAGCATTTGCGGTGGCTCCCACATTGAGATTGCCACTGGGAGAAGTGTACAGATTAGCGGTGCCAGCGGCGTGCATGGTGGTCATATTAAATTGGGGAATATGATTGACTCCTAGGGCAGCTGAGTGTCCAGAAGTTGTCTGCATGTTGAGACCACCACCGAACTGATCATGGGTGCGAGTGTGGGTGTGGTGTGCGGTGGCATTCAATGCTGCTTGTTTGTTCTGGAAAAGATTTGCCTGGGCTGCGGCTGTAGTGCTGCTACCAAATCCCTGAGTGTGTCCATGCTCCAGCGAGAGACTGTGTCCGTTTCTGGTATTAATAATCATAGCTTGAGTTAATTTAATCACATTCTGTATATCTAGTCAGTGCCACTTACGCATTCACTGCTCCATATATGCCTTTTGTGACGGGTCCCGCACTGCTGTTGGTCGACGCAAAAACTCCAGCCCGAGCATTCGCATTGTCATCTCCGGTCATCACTCCGCATCGGACGGATGCAGCTCCGGTTTTGGGATCTCCGCTTGAGTGACAGTCCATTGCAGTGTTCTTTTACTAAAATATTTTCTTGTTCTGCTGATGCCGATACTACTTTGTGTTCTGGTTTTTGCCATTGGAGTGATCCGCTTTATATACCTCGAGTATGACCACAAGATTGTGTACATTCCCGTTCAAAA
Organism: Drosophila dunni; assembly: GCA_018152125.1. Classification (NCBI taxonomy): domain Eukaryota; kingdom Metazoa; phylum Arthropoda; class Insecta; order Diptera; family Drosophilidae; genus Drosophila; species Drosophila dunni. The sequence continues at coordinate 351,441 of JAECXC010001917.1, forward strand.
TTTACTCAAGCCCTGAGTAATAGTGTGCACACCAAGTGTGTGCTTCCCCAGTCAAGAAAATCACTCATTAAGTTTAATAAAAGACATCAAAAAGTCCCCTCTCAATATATGCATATTACTAGATACTTTTTGCAGATTGAAACAGAAGAAATATATTTCAAAATAAACGGAAACAAGTGCTTTGTCATTTTTTTTATCAGCATTCAAAAAAAATATAAAGACTTTTCATTTATATTTATTTTTATCTATTTATATATCTTTTATCTTTCATTCGTATACAGTGGTGAAATAAGTTCAGTTTCATCTCTTGTTTTTGTGATTTACACATCTCACGCCTTCAAGTATATATAGCTGCTTAGGCACAAACTGCGCAAATGGCGCCGTGGCTTAGTTGGTTAAAGCGCCTGTCTAGTAAACAGGAGATCGTGAGTTCGAATCTCGCCGGGGCCTATGCTACCTAGTGGCTGTGTAAGATTGTTTTTTATTTTTTTTTAATTATACAATGTGATAAAGAAATAAACTTTTGAAAATTGTAAATTTATTGAGTTTTAATAGCTAGCACAATCAGCTGTTTATTACTTAAAAATAAATAATGGAACATAATGTAATGTCAATGACTAATAAGATAATAAGACATTTGTATAATATATAAAAATAGTAATGGATCAAATTCTTTTTCAACTTCTGGTTAATATATGGAAATAATTATTTATTTCGTAATTTTCGCACGACTTCTAACGGGCGCCGTGGCTTAGTTGGTTAAAGCGCCTGTCTAGTAAACAGGAGATCGTGAGTTCGAATCTCGCCGGGGCCTTCGCATTGAAAAGTTGTGTTAGCAATGCGCATAATTTATTTTTTGTCTCTAATTTTAAATTTTTTTGTTACTTTTTTAGTTTAAGTAGAATACAACTGTCAGTCTCATACTCAAGTTGAATCGAAACATCGTATTTTTTGCTTCTGTGCGTCTGCACTGATGACAGCTGACAGAAAGTTTGCCTGCCGTAAATAAAGGCCTTACAGATCAACATGCAGCATTCATGTCAACCCACTCACACATGGAACTCCACGTTGGTTATGCCACACACCTGTTGTCCTGACCGGCGTTGCATAACGGAAGCCGACGGCGTTGAACGACGGATATGTTCGACAGCATGTTGCACGGATATTGACTGGTCAGTTTTCCGAGGGGGACATTTGGGGTCCATCCATTTGCTTTGCAAATGTATCACATATCGTTGACAGCGTCCTTTCAATTGTCCCTTATAGGAGGACGAAGGCTGCAATTAGCCTGGCCAGCAACAGCTTTATTTGTTTCGATTTATTCGCAGTCGTTGGCTTATCTTTACTTTTTATACTCAAACGCACAAGTCTGATAAAAGGGGGTAGACTCATGAATGGTGATGATGGGGAATACCCTCATAATCAGCACAACGCTTCAAATAATATGTTAACCACAACTTTGTCCACAATGCCTGTTTGTACTCGTAGCTATAAATGTATGCTTGTCATAGCGTATAATCATTTTTATGGATTTAATTTTCAATGTCCTTCCTTTTGTGTGGTTTGTCACAGTGTCCTTTGTTCCTTCGGATACAGCAATGTCCTTTTCTAATTTCCCCAGGAGCATTATTATTTGACTCTTGCTAAATGGCTGGGCTTAAATGTCTAGATTACATACTTACTGCTGATTACGTGATGTTTCAATGTTTATAAATCGTAATAATTTGTTTGCTTTTTGATGAGATATAGAAACTTGTCTAAGATATAAACTTATCTAACCTTTTGTTTATTTCTCGTGCTCTATTCATAACAATTACGAAGCTTATTCTTACTTGATTCCAGAACATTTCTAATGGGGTAAATTGGGATATATTAATTTAGTTTGTCATAAGTTTAACAAAAAAATTGTAAAGCTGAGTTAATGAAATACAATAATTCACAAAATTAATTCAGTCTTCGATTTATATCTAGTGCACAGTTAAATGACTTGACGCTTATTTTGCAAATGTTTTATTAAAACGCTTTGAAGTGTTCTCCACCTTTGAACTCAGAGTATTTAAGCTTCGGTATTTTACCTTTCCGAACATGCATATATCATATAGCTTTCTACCAATTGTTGTGCCTTCAAACTGTGCATATATCATGTACAACAGTGTCTGCAAAACTCTACTGACAGATGCTGTATGTAATTTCCACGCCTGCAGACCATGTACTCCGCCCACTCGCCCAAACAAAGCTCGATAGTGTTGGGAAGAGCACACTCTGGTCAAAAACACTCATACCCAATAGTAGTTTTCAGCAATTGTCAGCAATTTTCTCAATTGAGGACGAAAAACTATTGGACGACAGTAGTAAGTGGCAAAGACTTAGCAGTTCGGGGGAAAGAACTGTACGGAGAACTAAACAAATGTCATTTCGGGCACACAATGTCGTGTTGCTGTGTATTTTTGTGATTATCCCGGACAGTACAGTCCAGTCGACTACTGCCCACATGGTGGGCGTGTTCATACCATAAGCATTAACATAATTTATGTGGTTCCGCCGGATTTAGTCTTGTCGTAAAAAAGGACACCCAGAGCTCAAAGCTCGAAGCTCGACGTTGGACGCTCGAAACTCGACCATTGTCCGAGTAGAAGTTGCGTTTTTGGCTGCTTATTTCGATAACAATGGCAAAGTTTGGGGAGGATTGTGGTTTTTATTGTTTTTATGGCAACAAAGTTTATGAAAAGAGCAGAATAGGAAGAGACTCCGCCATTCACTCGCACTCTTTGTGTAATTTCGTTTTAGTTTTCTGTTGACTTTGCATATTTTTTTTAATTAAATGAAAAAGTAACCGCAGAAATCAAAGTTGTTTCGTTCGCTTTTTCGACCCTGTACCAAAAAACTAAACAGGGTCTATTAGGTTTGTAACGAAATGGAAGAGTAAGTCAAGGCAACATTAGTCGAAAGCCTTTAAAATAATATAAAGGAGTCATAACGATTGCTCGTGGAAAAGTACGGGGCTATTTGCAGTCTGTTCGATGGTCCTAGTTGTTGACGAAACGCGGGTATAGAAGGACTCGAGACGTGGGGCGGAGGGAGTACGACGGCAGAAGCTAATCTATGAAACCATTTCTCAGATTCGCCCCCGGGGGTCAGAGCCATAAAAACGTGCGAAATTTTCATCGGCGCGTGAATTTTCACAGCAGTTTGGTTTTGTTTTTGTTTTGCACACACAGGACACTGCATACAACCGATTCTTGTCACCTGTTTATACCCTGTAGCCTAGAAAAACGTGATAAGGCATGCTGAATCAAAAGTGAGCTTTCTAAATGGTAGGCGAGGACTGAAAAGTCGTAATAAGTGAGTTAAAGTCTGTCATTATTTTTGTCTAATTACAGGGTATTTACTTAGCCGTTTTATTTTAGTATCCAGTCAGTCGTGAGTTGCTCTTAGTACACCTGGCACGCACTGCTCATAACTCAAAGCCGTGTTGTTCCCTGCTTTCGGAGACGGCCAACAGAATCAGGCAACAAAAGTGAAAAGCCTGTGAAGTTTTCCCACTTTTCTTCTTGTTGTTTCTACTTTCTCTATTAATGAATAATGTTTGACACGTGCTGGCAGCAGAAAAACAGCAAATAATATAATATTTAAGCCCACTTTAGAATGTCAACTGAACAACAGAGGAAACTTGGAAAAAAGTTTTTATCGGAAATAATTTTAAAATGATTTGTGGAATGAAATATTATTAAAAGGTAAGACAGAGAAGTCTACAGTAATTACCACAGGGATTCATGTGTGTAGAAGATTCGATAGTCTTTTGATCTCAGGGTATTTTACAGTCGTGAGCACTCAAGCACTCAACCATAACTATTTGAAGTTTTGCTTAACCAAGTCAACTGAAGTCGACAGTCTTAATTTACTTAAGATGTATAAATATCAAAGATGCGTAACTTGCCACGTCAAGTGTCATGTGACGATGTTGCAGCATTTGCATCCAAAATGGTGCACGCTTCGCTGCAGCAGCTACAATAATGTGGCAACGTCTAAGCCAATTTAATTACAGGCCCCATTAAACACTTCGTCGCTGATGCCTTCGATTGTGGCACCTAAGAGCACAGTTCCACGAGAGACCCCAAAGTGAACAGTTCGCAAAATGTCAGCATTGGTAAGATAAGTTCAAGGGATCAGTGGTGGTGTACTAATCCCCTGTTTGCAGATGATCCTTCTTCTCATTGCGATCAGTAGTTGTGTCGCTGTGGACATGCCGCAGGACGAGCAGGAACACTTCGACGGAAGATCGTTTTTCTTCTTGGGAGCACTTTTCCGACGTTGGCGCGATCGTTGGTTGGCTTTTCATTCCAATAGTCCTGGTCCGCTATACGCTGGCGCCGCTTTTCCCATCAACGGGTACTACAACTGTCCCTCCTTTGGCTGCAATCCAGCAGCCATTGGACCTCAACCCGTTTTCTACCCCGCCTACTATGCCACGCCCCTGCAGCAGCAGCAGCAGCAACAACAACAGCAGCAGGCTCAAGGAAATAGCAATGTTTATATATATCAGACGGATCAGAATAGTGCCAATTCTATGGGAACAGCTCCTTATGGCTCAGGCTACTTTGGGCCAGCTCGACAGCCTCCGCCACCTCCAGCTCCTGGACCACCACCGCTGCTCCAACCGCAGCTTCCCCGCTTACCTCCACCTCCATCCCTGCCTCTGCCTGCGGGCACTTTACCGCCTCAAGCAACCGCCAGCAGCAGCTTTGGCTTTGGATCTGGAGCGATTGGCATTCCTGGACCTATTCCTGGATCAGGTCCAGGACCTGGCCCTGTGCCTGGCTTTGGCTGCGGCCCCAACTCGTTTGCCTGCGCCCTTGGCTAAGCAGAGTCGCCCAAGTAAACAACCAAAAGTAAAAGAAAACAATACAATTTTAATTGAAAAGCGTTCAACAAAAAAGCGACAAGAAAATCAAATTAAAAGCGGTAAGAACGAGACACAGATACCCTATTCCATAGAGGTTAGCTTAGTATAAATTCTCATTTTAAATAAATCTAAAACTTGTTTAATAGCACTTAGTATTCAGTTAAACGATTTAATTAAACGCTATCATTTCTATTCCAAGTGCTACAAACCGAATGGCTAGTTTATAGTGCGTGATATTTGGAAGGTTCTGAAAGGGTTGTGCATAAAAATGAGGGCATAAGTGCTGGCAAGAAGGAGAAGAAACTTTCAAACACATACATATGATCAAATATGTTTCTACATGTATGAAGTACACACACACACACACACACACACACACACACACACACACACACAGTTATCCATTAACGCCGAAAAAGTGGAAAGCAATCTGCATAAACAAACTCATCAGAAGCATTTGTTTTGATTCCATCATAAACCATAAGATAGCTCCAGACGAAGCTGATGCAGATACTAGAGATACTGGAGGTGCTGGATGCGGGATGCTGATGAAGTGGTTGAAGCTGTCCAAGGAGCAGACATAGACCCAACACGCTGTTGAATTGTTTGGCAAATAAATGCCCGAAAGCATAATGGATGGCCAAGGATGGTCAGCGCTCGGTACCCTCTTCCAATCCCCGTTCAGCGCTGTTATTATTTTTATATAACTTGTGAAAATAATAATAGAGCTCCTCAGCGGACATACAGACAGTCGGACAGCCGGCAGAAAGAGCTGCAGAGGGGCGTGGCCAAACAAATACGAGCGACAGTTGTATAAACACAAGTGTGAAAGTCCAGATAGTAACGGCTGATGAGCAATTGGTTTCGGAACGGGAGCTCATCCTATATCCTCCAGCCGAGTCTTCAGTTCAGTCTCCAGTTCTCTGCTCCATATGCAATTGCTCGCGCGTTTGTTTGTGTTTGTGTTTGGGCTATGACAACAATGGCATCATGAAAGTGGGGCGAGTTAATGTCCAGTTCCAGGTCCAGGTCCAGCAGTAAAGTCCAACATGCTCAGCAGGTGATGTTGCTGTTGCTTTGCTTTCTTTTACGTAACTTTCACTGACCGGAAACGGAAATTAAATGCATAAGTTTATTCAAGTTGTCGGCTGCCAACGACCCACCGTTTACTTCTTATCGAGTTGGAAGCAGGCGTCCGGCAAATGACAACAGCATGTGATGAATGTGAGAACTCTATATTTTAAACTGAAAGCGTAAAACCAAACTTATATAATTAAACAATAATTGATTTATTCAATTTTAAATTTCAACGGTGCAGTATAAATGATATTTTTTGTGTGAACCAGTAAGGGCCAAATTAATGCATGACTCACAATATACTCAATAGTTGCGGTAGGGCACAACGGGGATGTAGCTCAGATGGTAGAGCGCTCGCTTAGCATGTGAGAGGTACGGGGATCGATGCCCCGCATCTCCAGAGTTTACGTTTTTTGCACTTGTTAAAATATTTTATTAAATATGTATGAACCTTTTTTTAATGTGTATAGACAATAAACATAACATATGTTTATAATTTTACCAGTTAAGTTTTATTATTGTTATTAAAGAAGCAGTGGTGAGTATAAAACCGAAATCGGCTCAACGAATGCCATGTGGCTCAATGGTCTAGGGGTATGATTCTCGCTTTGGGTGCGAGAGGTCCCGGGTTCAAATCCCGGTTGAGCCCTCAGTAAATATTTTTGTTAATTGTTTTTTAAATGATTTAAAATTAAATTTAAAACATAAAATCAAAGTTTATTATTTTATATTACTGCTTAGTGAAATTAAAAAAGCATTTTAAAAATATTGTAGTAAAAAGAAAGTCAACTGGAGATGCGGGGCATCGATCCCCGTACCTCTCACATGCTAAGCGAGCGCTCTACCATCTGAGCTACATCCCCTTGTGAATGCCATGTGGCAAACTATCAAATAGTGTAAAACAAAACGATTTTCATGTGTTTATTGGGAAGTATTTTTAATGGTCAACAAAAATTACAACTATAAATTGATAACATGAGTATTAATACTTTTGGTGTTTTTTTAAATTCCAAAAAAAAACTCCTCAACCATAGTAACCATAACCGGGACCGTAGGCGCCACCTGGATAACCTTGATAGTTGCCTGCATAGCCTGTGCCAAGAGCACCACCATAGCCTCCTCCATAGCCACCGTATCCGCCTGGATAACCACCGCCATAAGAAGGCACTGGCGGAGGAGGGGGATATTGTTGTCCATAACCTGGTCGTTGATTGTTGCCTCCGCCCAGAAAGCCGCCCAACAGATTGCCGAACAAGCCACCAAAAGGTCCACCGCCACCTCCTCCTCCAAGCAGTCCACCACCACCATTTCCTCCTCCAAGCAAACCGCCTAGTCCAATGATGCGATTTTCGACACCACCAGGTGTGCCACCCGAAGAGGTAGCAGCACCGAGGCCGCCAGTTCCTGAAGAACCTGCTCCTTGGTACTGATATTGGGCATAGCTACAGCCCAGCAAGCTCAGCATTAATAACTGCAAATATAAATGCGTTTAAAGAATATTTAAGTCTGGTCAAAACATCGAGAAACTTACAGTGCAGCTTATTTTCATCATGTTTTTATTTTGTTATGTTCTTGACTGTTTGTCTGATTTGAAGATGCTTCAGTTTATATACCAAGTTCGCAGACTGCACGCCCACGAAGGCCCGGAACTAGATCTCTGACCTTAAACCCGCGATTTGTACGCAATCAATGTTCTTCTCACGATTTGTTATATTTTTGGGCATTAGTCGCTGAGACTAACTAAACCAAATTGATTGTGTCAGACTTAAAACTTGTCATAAACTGGTTAGATTAGTTTGTTGTGGTGTTTCCCAAAGTTCTTTGAACTCATCGCCGAAAGGAAATACAGGAAGTGATATGAGTTTGCTATAAAAGTGACAACTCGCAACTTTCGATGTTTAGACGTTCTCTACAATATGAAGATAAACACGGTAAGTTTCTAATTTGATAGTTGTAACCACATATATCCAGCTAAAAATGTTAAATTTCAGGAATTAATAACGGCATTGGTACTGCTGCTCTGCCTGAGCTTTGGTGAGGGCCATGGCTTTGGGGGCGGTAAAAAGTTCGGAGGAGGCTATGGAGTAGGTTATCCTTTGCCATATCCAGTGGCCCAGCCAGTTCCAGTTCCCCAACCTGTTCCGGTTCCTGTTCCCCAACCAGTGCCAGTTCCAGTTGCAGTGCCACAACCCGTGCCGGTTCCAGTACCGATACACAAGCCTTTCAAGCATGGCTGGAAGGGAGGATTCGGAGGCGGCGGCTTTGGCGGTGGATATGGAGGATACGGAGGATTTGGCGGTGGTTATGGAGGCGGTTATGGGGGTGGTTATGGCGGTGGATTCGGCGGTGGATATGGTGGTTATGAAAGCTATTCCTCGTCATATGCTGGAGGATACGGTGGTGGCTTCGGTGGCTTTGGCGGCGGTTTCAAACGCCGTTAAAATTGATTTAATATATTGTTTGTTATAACGCAAGTTGTTTTTACCATATCATATAGTTTAATATATAACATAAGAAAAAATAAAAATGACACCATTTTAAGAAAAATAAAAAGATTGTTCCCGCCCGGGTTCGAACCGGGGACCTTGTGCGTGTGAAGCACACGTGATAACCACTACACTACGGAAACCTATAAGTGACGCATGTGCTATTCACAATAAATAATAACGTGTATGTGGCGCCATCTATTTCTCACGGGATATTCCGAAGATACACAAAAACTCTTGCGCCATCTAGCGTAAAACTGTTAAGAATATTTAACTCTCCACAGCGAGTAAAATCAGTCGGAGCCTAATTTAATTGAAATTAAAATTTTTAATTTGGGTTTATCCTATTTTGTATTTATTATGCAATGAACTTAGAACTAGATAACAATAATGGAATGCAAATGAATCTAATGGCATTAAAGAAATTATCTGTCTTAGATTAGTTTTTAAGACTTTCGCTTATTTGCCCCACAGTCCGCCATGTTCGAAACCACCGCCTCCAAAGCCACCGCCGCCGTAACTGCCATAGCTGCCACCGCTGTGATGGCTCTCGTGATGGCTCTCGTGATGGCTCTCGTGATGCTCCTCGTGGTGCTCATAGCCGCTGCTGTGACCACCATAACTCCCATGGCCACCGCCAATGTTGATGCCACCACCGAATCCAACGCCGAACCCAGCACCCAGTCCTCCTCCCAATCCTCCGCCAACTAAGCCATGCTTAAGGCCCAAGAACTTTGGTGTTCTAGCCTTAAGCTTGACGAAACCGCCGTGTGGACCTTTAAAGGCTAGCAGCTTTAGTTTCCCAGCGTTGACATCTTGAAGCAGAAATACCAAACAGATTCCCAGCAATAGAAGCAAGTGTGGTCGCTATAGGAATATTAAAATATTCAAATGTTAAAAAATATGTTAGACTTGCTTGGTAAATGTTTTCAAATATTTGTTACCAAAAAAGTTAAGCTATAAATTATAATTATTTTTTAACCATTGAGCAACATTAAGTTATTAAATGCTTAAGCACGAATTAAGCAGTAAATCATGTTGTAAATTATTGTATACATTTTAAAAGAAACACTTGTATAATTTTGTTAATTGTTCTTAGTTTCTTTCTTCGTGAATAAAATAACAAAAAACTACTTTACAACTTTTGAATGACACTTTTTAGCCAATAAAATGACTGGCGAATTTAATTAAAAAACACATTAAAAGAAACAGTTATTTACTCACAATGATTTGCATTTTAAAAACGATTTTTACAACTTTAATATCCGCTGTTTATGGTTTGATTGAATTTTGATGGCCACGTTAGTACCAGACTGTTGCTGTTGTAACTCCAAATTGTTTGGTCTTTTAAAGACTTCAAGTTCAAATATTTCTCGGCTGATTTATATGGCTTGCGTGGACCACGACAAGTCTGCAATTGAAGCGACATCGCCATCAACGATCAGTTTTTATCTCAGAGTTTTATGATTTTTAATTTTTTTGTGTTTGTTTTTGTTTTTTTGATTTTGTTGCCCTTATGCAATCGAATGCCTCTTAGTCAGATCTCGTTTAAGCTTTATTGTGGTTGCTGTTGTTGCTTGAACTTCAGTTGTTGGCATCTTTGTGTCGTGCATACAAATTGACCCTGAAAATTTCTGGTTTTAAACTTAAATAGGAGCAAAAATACAAAACGAAAAAAGTTTTGAGATATGGCACAAATTGGAGTTGGCAACTGGTTACGGTTAACTGTTAAAAGCTATGAATGGCCAAAAACTGGCCAAACCAATTTAGGGTATTTCCAGTGTCCACTTCCAGCTGCTGCCTAAATTTGGGAAATTTCTCGGAAGTGATTTCAATAAAGTTAAGTACAACTTACTAATTTTAAACTAGAGAATTTAAATACTTAACTAGCTAGAGAAATAATGAAAACTGCAAGCAATGAAGCGAGTGAATCATGAAATTGATTTTGGGTATTTACGTTTTATTGACCTCCAAACAAACAAAATCCAACAAATTGAAATCAAACAAAAATAAATGCAGAAATTTCCAGCAGTTAACAACAAAACGTCCAAATTGACCTGGCTTACTTGCCATAGCCAAATGGATATCCATAGCCAGAAGCAGATCCAAAATTGTTGTATCGATTGTACTGAAACTGATTGTGTTGTTGCTGATAGCTGCCTCCAAAGCCACCTCCATAGCCACCTCCATAACCACCTCCGAATCTGCCTCCAAATCCACCTCCATATCCTGGCCAGCCATATCCGTATCCTGGGTAACCATTGCCATATCCAAAGCTGCCACTACTACTACTCGCTGCAGCACTAGCACTGGCTCCAGACGACGCATAGTTGCCATATCCATTCCAGGGCGCAAAGCCATAGCCCCCAGATCCCCCTCCATATCCTGGAAATTGTGGAGCTCCAAAACAGCTCAACACCAGGCAGCTCAGCAGACAGAAAACCAAATAAACCTTTGGAAGTGTGCACAAGCTTAGTAGGAGGACTAAAGTTAGTACATTACTCACCTGCATAGTTGAGACACAAATCGCTAGTGACAATTGCCAAGAAATTCTGCTTTATATTAAGGGGGTTTTCAACGGAAATCGAATCACAAATAACTTGGCTTAAACATATAATTACACTCCAAATTATTAAAATGAACTTGAACTTTCAAGAAGTACATTTAATGGCATAAAAGTTGTATTAGAATAAACTAAAAGTATGAGCGAAAAATAAAACAATAGACGAAGAGAAGAACAAAACAGAAACAATTGTTAGCAAGTTAGTTAGTTGTTAAACAAAGTTAAAACAGTGTACAGCAAAATTAGAGAAAAACCAAATGAATCGATTGAATATTTATATTTTTATTTTAATTTAATATATTTATTTTAACTACAAATATTACTAAATTCATAATAATTCTACTAAAGTTGTTTATTCGTATAAACAACTGGTAATTTAATAAATTAGAATTTGAATTCCTTTCGAAAAAACACTTTAATCGAAAACTTAATTTATACTCGGTCAACAACTGTTCCGGAAGGCGTTCAGTGCCAAGAACAGCGCAAATCCATCAACTCTAAGTAATTTCGTCTAACATTTGACTAAGTGAAGCTTAATTGCCAAGCCCGCAAATAACTTCCTCATGAAGATAGTAGCCCCGATGATGATGATGATCATGTGGGTGGCATCGTTAGCACCTCTGACGTCAGCCCAAAAGGTGAATAAACTGCGACCAACGAAAGTGAGAACGAATATTGAACAAAGTAAAGCAAGCAGAGCGAGAGAGAGAGAGAGAGAGGGCAGATAGTAACCCAATCTAAAAATCATAGACATCTCATTGTGTGATCTGCAGCAAATACAAACATCAAGTGCTAACGAGGCAAACGAATGTTGGTCGCAGTTGTTCCGGCAGCTCCGCCTCATGCTTCGCTGCACGTTCCTCGCGTTCTGTCTGAAGTTCGTTGCCTAAGTCTTTTGTTTAATCACATTATGGGTTGATTGCCGCTCGTGGTGAATACCCTAACCGAGAGTGGCTTGCTTTTCGAAGTAAGTTTGTCAGATTGGTCAAAATACAAGGCATGATAGGATCTCTGAAGACAACACTTTAAATATCTCAGTTCGTACTTGCGGGCTTAACCTACTTTTAACATCGTTTTGCTTCGATCCTACATTTAAATCTCCGATATTTTACAGGATTGGGTATACTATGGTCGGTGTTGTAGGAAATTCTTAAGCGTGATCACTCACTACTATTATTTTTATTGGGTTTTTTCTTGTTTTGGAGTGATCTTGATATTTTTCCTCAGCGACGAGACGACACAACAATTGCCTTAACCCTCGACTGATTATGAGTCTGATATTTTGACAATCGACGAAAATTAACGCATTCTGAGGCCCACTGAGGCATTGTACTTGTTGATGTTGTTGTAGGAGTTGTTGTACCAAGAGGGGTATTCCATGATTTCGTCACTAACTGGTTCTGTTTCTGTCTCTGCTTCGCTTTCGGTTTCGGATTCGTATTCGGTTTCGGTTTCTTCTCTGCCCTCCAATGTTTGTTCTGCAATTTGCGTAGAATTACTTGTCGATGCGTAGCGCGTAGTTTGCTTCTTAAGCTCGGGTATTTTGAGGGGTTTACTCACGCCCTCTTACCTCCAGCCACGCTCGACACTCGGCGGGTATATAAATGCCGAGCACTTCACAATTGCAATTTAGTTACGTTATCGAATCACTTCGCGGCACAACCACAAAAAATCTGTCTCACTCTCGTTAAGAATCTTGAATCTCTGACATTGCAGTTCGAATGGCGCGTTTTAGTTGTGTAAGTTTTCGAGAGCAAAAGGGTGTTTAAAATCTTGGTGCAGTTGCTCATTTTGTGTGTGTTTCCTTTGCAGTTGTTGGTTGTATTGGCAGTGGTGGGCTATGGAGTCGCTGCTCCGGCTCCAGGCAAGGCCGAGGGACGCTCCTTTGGACTACTCGGCGGTGGCTTTGGCGGTGGTCTCGGCCTGAGTGCAGGCGTCGGTCTCAATGCTGGACTCTACAGTGGTTTCGGTGGAGGTCATGGCTTTGGTGGTGGCTACTATCCCGGTGGTGGTCACTATCATGGCGGACATGGACACGGACACGGCTATGGAGGTGGTCATGGCTATGGCGGTGGTTACTATCCAGGAGGCGGCTATGGCGGTGGTTACGGCGGTGGCTATGGAAACTATCCTGGTGGCGGCTATGGCGGTGGCTTCTATCCCGGCGGTGGCTACAACAACTACGGTGGCTCCTACGGCGGTCACTACAGTCAGTCACAGTCGAGCCACTCCAACAACTACTACAATGGTGGCTATGGCGGTGGTGGTTTCTTTGGCAGATAAGTCCAGTGCAGTGTGATCCTAGTTAGCTATTGATAAATAAAACCTTTTTTAAATAAAACTATTAAATTCTGACTTAAAGATTGTTTTATTATGTGTTCGAGTTCAGGAAAAGAAACTAAATTGTGCTTGAATCGAGAGTTCTATAAGACCAGTTCTGACTTCATCTAGAAATGATTAAACACCGGAATCCCGGATGGTTTTTTTCGGTGTACTTGAAATCAAGTTTATGAAATGGAAAATAAAATAAACTCAAATTATAAACCTGTAGCTCCTCTATTAAATCCGGTTTCCCTTGTAATTGTGTCTCTGTTGTCCTTGTGTTTCTTGTCTTCTTTTTAACGAGCTAAACGCGACGTGCATAAATTTAATGGCCAGAAGATGAGAGATTTATTTGGTACGTGCATGGCTAAGATCTTGGCCAGGAACATTCTGTGCAATTATTCATCGCACTTAAGTGCGAAATAACAACAAATACCCGTACTCAAACTAATCATTAATAATTTATGCATATGCTCAGTACAGCCAAGTATGGGGAATCCCAAGAGAATGTTATTTTATTTGCATGTGCATATTTCATTCTCCTTTTTATTATGTCCGACAGAAGAGCTTTCTACAATTGTTAAGGTATATTTTTTATGGGAACAATTTGTTAAACAAATTAGCATATTTTTATGCAAAACACCCGTGTCTTGTAATTACACAGAGTGAGTCAGAGATAAAGATTTGGGCGGTGTATCAAGCGCTCATTTATATTTTTGGCGGAGTACGTTAGTTTAATAGAATTCTTCGAGTGTAATAAATGGAAACGAATTCGGGGAGATCCAGTACGGGTAACTGAATAACAAGCGATATGAAGCTGTATGGAGTACTTCATTTATGTACAGTATTCTTATAAATAAATTAATGAGATCAGGACACAACTTGGAAACTCCCAAGAACCCAAGAAACCCAAAAAAAAAATCACCGATTTAAAAATTAACCTTGTTTATTCAAAGATCGTTCTTAGAGCTAATAACTAACTAAATCGATAATCGAACTATTTGCTAATCTCGATCAGCTGCTCATCCATAGCTGCTGTTGCGGAGCTGCCTGGAGCGATAGGCGCCGGTTTGATAGACCGGCTGCACCTGTCCCGTCAGTTGCTGGATGATTCCATTGACAGTGGTGGCAACACCGCCGACTAGTTGAGCTGGAGTAACAGGTGGCTGCAGTGGGTGAAGATAACATGTGAGGGATTAGGGATTAATATATATCTGATATACTTACTGCACCGGCGGAATCGTAGTAAATACGATTTGGCACAGGTCTACGCACAGGAGTCGGATTATAGTTGGGATCAACGGCGGGATCACTCTGCGGATCACTGGCAGTGGCGGCGGGTCGCAGCGGCAGTAAATCGGAGTAGGGCACTGTGGCGGCTAGACCGTTCTGCAGAATGCCAGGTGCAAAGAGAGACAGCCAGGTGGCCAGGGGGGCGTAGGGACGTACAGGAACTGGTACGGGTACAGGAGCCACAGGAGCTATGGGATCGGAGAGCAAACCACCGCCCAAACCGCCCAAACCACCCAAACCACCCAGGCCACCCAACCCACCGCCGCCATAGCCACGACAACCACCACCACCAGAGTACACATTGTACACGTTCAGGTCGAAGAGGAAGCGTCCCTGCTCCACCGCATCCTTTTGTCCGCCGGCATCACGTCCAAAGGGTATACAGGGTCTATTGTAGCCGTAACCATAACCCGTGGCAGCCGCCACATAGGGTCTGGCAAGTCGCTTCAGCTTCTTCTTGAGCAGCAGCGTTCTCTCATCACCCGCATCGGAGTTAAGATCGTCCAGTTCCTGGTTGCCGGCACCAGCAAACTTGGCATTCTCCTTATCCGACTTGCTGCCCCTCCCGGCTGCACTCTGTCTGTAGTTGTATCCTGTGGAAGTGGCTCCACGCTGTCTATAGTTGTATCCTGGGGTAACAGCATAGTTGTAGCCCTGGTAACCACGGGCTACAGCAGCAAAGCAGCTTTGAATTCCGATTAGCAGCCACACAAGCGACCAGAGCAGACGGAGCAACTGCATCTTTGGAGGATCACTTTGTTTTGTTCACTTTTTGGTGCTTATGGACACTTCTCACTCGCGAGCACGTTGGCAGAAGACTATGGAGCTGGCTCTAAGCACGCCCCAATTTATCACCTCTGCGAAAAGATACCACGAAAATTGCTAACAACCAAATTGGCAAATTTGCTGCTTTTCCCTTAGAAGGCAACGATTGCATAATTCCCTATTTTTTATTAGCTTGAATTTTTCCAGCGCATTCACATTGTTGTTGGACCCTGTGTTGAGAAAGGTAGTGGGGTACTTAAAGTTTGTGGAAAAGAAAATCGGAAAAGTATTTAGGTTGCAATAATTTTGGATCCCGGGGTAGTATTAAATCCAAACCCTGTGAGAATGTTAATTTCATATTCTCTTAAGCCAAATCGGTTGAAACTGTTTGCACTTTGAGATAACCCAAAAACTATTTAGCTTACAGTTCGTTCTTTGACGTTAATCCGTTCACAGAGTGAACAACTACGTACAGGGTCTTTTCAAGTCCACTCCCTACATTGTAGCCTTTCCTATTTTTTTACATTTGATAAATATGTTAATTCCCGTTGCCCACGCAGCACAGCGCCGTCATCATCATCATCCACAACGTCATCATTATGATCGCGATGATGAGCGTTTCGCCCACATGACACACTGAATGGATGTTACAACAAGCGACTCTCTTGTGCATTGACCTGTGTCTAATAATGCCACAAAACAGCCAGAGAGCAAGCCAAAGGGAGCTGGTGTTTTTGGCTTTTGCCTTTTGGCTGAAAAACGAGTCGTAGCCAAATGTTGCCAAAAGTATTAATAACAGCAAAGTGGGTCAATGTCGAGCTAAGACTAAGTTGGGAACAAGTTGTGATCATTAACCGCCTAAGCCAACTGAGCAGGCCTGTAATGGTTAATAGCAAAGGGTGCCTAGGGTATATGTACAATACGTACAGGGTCTTTTGAAGTTTTGTACCTCGACTATGGCTAACCAAACACATCACTCAACTTAGTTCGTATACTTTATTCATATCAAAATGCTGCTGATATGCAAATATATATTTATAAATACAAGAATATACACAAAAAACTCTTTCGAAGCCTCAGGACTTTTGCAAACTTAGAACTACAAAACAAGTCTGTACAAATGAGATTAGTTGGTTTAACTAACATTTAGGCTGTGTGACTACAACTAATCGAAATTGGAACTGTGCGTCACAGTTTTTGAGCATGATTTCATCCAATTTCGATGCTCCACTAAAATTTACACATCTACATCTATTTAAACGGCTGTTTTGGGCTTGTTGGCCTCGGCGCGTTTGCGTTTCGCCCTCAGACGCTGATTGCAATAGACCCGCAAGAAGATGGCCATAAACACGACGAGCACTCCAAAGACTCCCAGCACCGAAATGCTGTGCTGATATATGATGCAGGAGAGTATGATGGCAGCGGCCTACAAAATCGCCCACAAAAAAGAACAGATTTAGTTTTCCTTCATTTGATGGGTTCTGTGATTTACTCACCTGTCGCAGAGTCATGATAATGGTAAACACAACCGGGCCGAACACATCAATTGTGTGGTAAATAAACAACTGTCCAATCGCCGAGCATATGGAGAGCACGATCATATCGAAGACGAACTTTGGGTGCTGCAAATTCAACAAATATTTCAATTAGCTGCGATTTAAATAAACAAATTGTGTACAAAGATAAATATTTGTGTTGCTGACTGAACGCTTTGGTAGCTAAATTACTGATAGTGTTCAAAGTGAGTCCCCTTAAAAGCAAATTGGCAAGTGTTTCAATATAGAAGTTCTTTCTTTAGCCAAAAGCCTTTATAAAGTTCGAATATAATTTAAGTTAACTCAGTGTATACCAGGTCTTGTTACTCACCTCCGTGGCAAATGCCAGCGAGTCCATAAATCCACCCTGCATGGAAAGGGAGGCGCCGGTGAAGATAGATGAGAACAAATTGACGCCACACATCATTTGCAATGAGCTCATAGCATAGGTCTTGAACAGAGACCCCTGCCAGTTGGCGGTGAAGCTATCGAAGAGCATATACATCGAGAGCAGGAAGATGCCCGTTAAGGTGGTGACACCGCTGGCTTTGCTGCTGTCCGAAGAGCCCGTCATGAAGAAGATCATGCCTAGAGAAATGAGCAGCGCTGTGGCATACTCATATGACTCGTATTTGGCCTTCGACATGATCTTGCCCATCAGCATGACCGGTATAATCTTGCAGGACTTGGCCAGCACCTGGGTGGGAAAGTTAACAAACTTAAGGGCCTCGTATTGGAACCAGGCACTCATAATGTTCGAGAAAGAGGCAAACGAGTACTTGTAGAGCGGAGCACGATGTCGTGTGGTAGACGGCTGCCACTGCAGATAGATGAGGGCCACTAGGAAGGCGAGCAGACGATTGGCAAAGACAAGGAACTGTGAGTCTTTAAACTTGGTACTTTCTCCAGCGAAGTTATAATAATGTTGCGTCATTATCTTCTCTTGGAGAACTCCCCACGTGAGATAGGATACCATAAGGCCACCGAAGCACCAAAAAAGCTGCACAGCCTCCTGGGAACTGGTGCGTTTATTGGAACGCTCCCGTTCTGCTGTCCCAGCAGCTCCCACGTGAATGGTATCCACAGGCTCATAGCTGGAGTTTCCAGTGATACACATATTAATTGCCGTGTGTAGAAACGTTTTGTTGCCACGTTCAAGGTATTTAGTGCGCTGCACATACTTGTAGATGATATAGCCGGGTCCAAAGACGCAGCTGTAGCCGAAGCAGTTGACCAGGAGCTTGAGCAGCCAGGCATAGTCCTTGGACTGGGCCTCCACAAGCTGGGATAGCGTCATGTCCAGCATGTAGCTACCTCCAAGCGAGATGCGCAATAGATCCGAAAAGAAATGAATCACGAGAAGACTAACAACCACAAAGGAGCTAAAAAGAGAATACAGTTTATGCACAGATCGGGGTATCAGAATTTTCATCAGTTTACCATATTACTAGCTCCGGAGCGCGGTTTCCCATCTTGTTAGTGTACATGTGGCGGCCTCTTCATCCAAATGAGAACTGTGTGCTCTACACTATTTTTATTTTTTTATGGTTTCGAGCTTGAACTTGAGAGAAAGAATTTGCTGACACGAACTTAAATTCAGTTGCCTAATAATCACGCCTCGAGCGACCGTTCTTGCCGGTTAAGTCAAGTGTCATAGGTTCAATAACCGTCAGAAACAAGTTTTTGAATACAAGAGAAGCAGCAACAAATACCCGAAAATTATTTGTTTATATTTGAAGCGTATTTACACATGTATATTTTTATATGTGTGTGTGTATGTAGGTGCATCCATATGTTTGCGTAAGTTTGTCTCTAGAGTCAAACGCTGTGTGATATTTACAAAACGTGAGTTGCTGCTGCTGGCTGGCACAGCCGTTCTTGTGCCGGCTGTGCTAATATTATACCGTATCCATGTAAATTACATTAAAAACGCTTATCGCTTGGAGGAAAATTCAACTATTGCTCAGGCAGTGTGGCCGTATGTTGATAGCGAATTAAGCAATTTACAGAGCTGCCAGATAGTTGAATTAAGATGCATAAACAGGTACCACGTAGGCTTACCATTTCTGGGAGTAACTGTGGCAACCAATTGTACTACTTTATACAGAGTTGTGTTTGCTGTTATCGATTACTTGATTGTGTATTACAGATTTACAAGGCTGTACATTTAGCAAAAACGTATTCTTTGTCAAAACTGTGAGAAAAAATTGTGTTTAAACACATTTAAACATATTTAAACAATCGGGAAAAGGCAGAAAAACTGTATTTGCTGTGCAAATAACACTTCGACAGTGAAAATTAGAAACAGAACGGCGTTAACACTACTGAAAGTGAATACTGAAAAATTGTGAAATTCAGCGCAGCTCTCTGCACTCCAGAAAAAAAAAACAAAAGAACTAACAAAAGGAGACTCAAAGTAAGTAATATATAAATACATGTGTATTGCTTTTCAAATCTTATGTTAATGCAGAGAAAATTGCATTTGACTATGTGTGTATCTCATAATGAGTCGACGCTTGTTGTTGTGGCAACACATATTTAGATACACACATACATCCGTATGTGTATAAAATTAGAATATAATTTCAAACGCTCCATGAACTCATTTCTAAATCTGTTCAAAGTGAAATGCGAATTTTATGGCAGTACTTAGCGAGCGTGGCAGCTGTCGAACTATTCGGTAATCCTTTTATGACGCCAACTTTCCCGCCAGCTGCAAAATTGTCTACCTGTTGTTTTGCTACCTGAAAAGCACATTCAATTTTCATATATAACTAACTGACTTTTCCTGTTTTGCTTACAGTTTCAAATCAAGTTTCAACATAGACAGTTCAGCTGCGTGATAAGGAGCACAAACCTACAAAACTCAAAACAAACCAAACAGTGCAAAAAGTGAATTATATCGGAGTAATCAGCGTTAATAAATAAACGTTTAAAATGGTGCAAACTGGAATATCGCTTAACGAGCGCTTCACTCAAATTCAATCTCGCCCAGAACCGGCAACATCTCGCGGTCGTCGCAGTCGCTCCCAAAGCCGAAGCCGCCGCATTGTGGATGCAACAACATCGGTGGCAAATACGCGTCTGCTGCAGGAGTTCAAGCGGAAGCACACCGTACAGACGGCCCTCAAATTGAAGCGCGTATGTGTTCAAAATGCAAACAAATGCAGCAAACAAAATCGATCAGCTACTACTATTTCTACCACTACCAAAACCACTACTACTACTTCTACTACTACTGTAATTACTTTGGGATTCTGAGGCTGTCGCCAGGAAGTGACTGAAAACATAGAGACAATTGTGTGGCTGGGCAGAACAAACAGTGGCAAACAGAGCAGGCATTCAAATATGTGGATTGATAATGCACACTAGATACTCTAGAGACAGACAAACTGTTTTCATAGCTAGACTGTTCCCGTAACTGCCCAGCCAAGATCAGAGCCAGGACCACGACTAGGACCAGTTCACTCCAGTCCAGTTCAGTCCAATCCTGTGCATCAGTGTGTAGTCCCAAGAATATGTACAATAACCATCCACTTGTAGTAGATTTTTATTGCTCACACACACACTGGATCCGCTAACGCTTTCAGCGAGCAGCGTCTGGATTCAGTTTGTTAGCGCTAAATCAAAACCAAAGCAAAAATCGAGTCAAAACCAAAAAATCCATCACAAACCTTATGCATATTACAGAGAAGCTTACGGACAACGGGCAGCGGTGCCGGCGGCATCAAATCGCTTCGGATGGGGCCCAATGGAAGGCCCGTGCGCTCCAGCAACATCAATCGTGTGGCAACGTAAGCATCACCCAAATACCAATACAAATCTGTGCAAAAAAAAATACTGTACGAAAGTCGATGATTGCTCTACTACAACATACCCTCTACAACTCCAATTACACACAATTAGCATGCGCGCCGATTTGATTGCCAATAATGGACGCGCACGACGCAGCAGCAGCGTAGGCGGAAGAGGTCGACGGTCCAACTCGGCGGTTGGCGGACTACGGCAGCGACTTGGCCTGCGTCGACCCACAGTGGGTGGCGCTGCGGAGCGTGTAGCTCAGCGCCGTCGCGGTGCCTTGTCCCGCCAACAGCAGCAGCAGCAACAACTACAAATTCAGCAGCAGCAGCAACTCTCCGGTGGCCGTTCACGTAGTCGTGGCCGTGCCCCTTCACGTTCTCGTTCCCAGAGTCGTGGACGCGACCAGAGTCGTGGACGCGACCAGAGTCGTGGACGCGATCAGAGTCGCAATCGTTCCCAGAGTCGTGGGCGTGGTGGGCGTCCCGCTGGCCGTGTGTCAGTGAAGCAACGCTTGGGCGTACGTCCAGGCGTGGCAGCTAGCGCGGCACCTCGTGCTGCCGCTGCCAATAAGCAGCGACGTGGAAATCGCAGCCAAGTGCGTGGCGTGGCTGCCGGACGCATTGAGAAGCGTCGCAATTCCAATGCCGCTCAAAAGGCTCTTGCAGCTGCCTCAGGTGGACCAGTACGCGGAGGTGGACGCGGACGTAGAGGTCGTCCACGTGGCAGGTAAGCAATCATGAGAAGCTGCAGACTTTGTTAATGCCAAGTATTGATCAAGAAAAATACCAAATTCCAGTAGAGAGTACCGCACTAAACACAGTTTTTAAACGACAATTTGTATTTCAGAATAATCTAAAAGTTCCTTTTCTCAACAATTTCAACCGAAAGAAACAAATTGTGTCTTTCACTTGCCTTTATTTTACATATTGTTATCGTCCGAAAGTTTCCAAAAATGCAGTATATAGTTAAATTTTGTGAGTTTCCTGGAGTCGTTTTCAAAACCCAATCAGGTGACTTTCCCTCCTCTGTATTGTATCACAATACTAAGTACACACTGAGTGAGTTTGCTCACGATATCTCTAAAAACAACATAGCCTTTGACTTATGGCAGAATAACGTAATGATTATGATTATCTGTAGTCTAATCAGTGACACTCAGGGAGCACAAATAGTTCGAAATTTACAAATATTTACCGATAGATGGCAAATGATCCATAACTAATTGCTTTCTTTTGAATGTGTTTTAGGTCTGCTCTACGTGCTGCTGCTGCTGCCGGCGGTGCTGGTAATGGTGCTAGTAGTTCAGCCGCTGCCACGCATCGTTCACGCTCTCGCTCCCGATCTCGGGCACGTCAGGGTAACTCTGCTGCTGCTGCTCCGGCTACTGCTGCTGCGAACTCCGCTGCTGCAAAGGGTGCACGTCGTCGTGGACGTAGCTTGCAGCGCAAAGGAGGCAAAGTAAACAAACCTGGTAATAGAAATGGTAAAAACAACATCAGCAACAACAAGAGGAACAACGCGGCAGCTGGAAAGGCCGGCCAACAACAACAGCAAACACAAGGGCGTCGCGGACGCAGTCGCGGTCGCGGTGGTCGTCCCGTTGCAGGTAAAAGCGTTGCAAGCGCAGCTCAAGGAATAACAATTTTTGGACTCGTGCCTCAACATGGAATTGACATCAATCTTCAAAGATACTTTCAGTTTGACCTTATTTAATCGTTGTCTTTTTCGCATTATAATTTAGGTAAGCCACAGCAACGTCTAGAAGTCAAGCGTGAGGATCTGGACAAGGAACTGGATCAGTACATGTCCACCACAAAATCGGAAATGGACTTTCTGCTCAAGTAATTCTACCAGCACCGGGAGACCAAAGAGAATCACCACCGCATTGGCAGTTTATGACTAAAACTTAAGTTATATCGTAGCTACTAACTAGGCTTAAGTCTTTAACTATCAGCAACTAGAACTAGAACGTGTCTGTAGTCGTCAATGCCAATCGGGCATTATGTAAATATAACACTTAAGTAAACTGATCTGTTCATAAATTACAATTACATCTGTGAGGCGAAAATACAAATTGCTTCTTGTTCAACTTAAACAATGGTTGTTACTTTTTAGACCCTGTACTCAAAAGCAGTACGAGGGCTATTGAAGTTATCAAACAAAGTGTGAGGGTACGTGTTCTTGATCCTTCCGTTTGAACGAATTTAAAAGTCTTCGTAAATGGAAAGGTACAAGGTCTTTTACAGTGGATACGATTGACAGCAGTATTTTTTATCTGGCTATTTGCAGTTGTCATATGTGTGTTTGTGTGTGTGTGAGCTCGTAAAGTGCCGGAAATTGACTTTGCGTGAATGTGTTTTTATTTGTCTGGGAAAAGTAAACGACAAAGGAACAAACCCACTTAATCCCTGACCACCACGCCCCTGTCTTCCTTTCGTGCAGTTCCTCATTCTCTTGATTGCCAATTGAAGATAAATGTATTTATTTCTTTGTTTACTTGTTTGCTGTTTATGCCCTGCAGTGTTGACAAAGCAGGGTGTTAAGTGTATGTTTTTTCCCTGTAGTGCTGAACCAAAGTAAGTCACATTTGAGATTTATTCTGAAGTTCTACCTGATGAACTTTTTGCTGTTACTCAATTTGTGATAGTGATTACAGGGCATCCCTTCGTAGTGCTTGGCCCTTGAGTTTGTACTATTCAGCGCCTCTGTGTCTGCTGTTGCCTTAAGTGACTAGATTTTTAATTTCTGTGATTGATTGTCCTGTGTGTCGGGATTCACCTTTGCGTCGGGCTTTGGGTAATCGGTCGAGAAGGTGATGTCCGACCAAAGAAAGGCAGAGGCAAGGAGAAGATTGGCTTTATCGTTTTAATTAAATTTAGTCTGTCTGTGTGTGTGAGTGTTTGCGGAGGAGTAACCACGTTAAATGCTTGTTACAACATTGTGATTCACAGAGCTTCAGAAATTCATTAAGCTGCACCACCAATCTAATCGGACTGCAGGCCAACCACCCACCAAACCACACCCCACCCCACCACCAACCACTAAGTAGTAAGACATGTTTTGGTAAACATATCTTAGTTCCTGTTCAATGCAATTAGCTTACACTGATAAAATAATAGTAGCAGGTTTTATAAACAAACAACCTTTTAATAATAGGAACTTTTCCGTCCAACTTTATTCTCAAAATAATACTGAATTTTTTTAAACGCGTATTCTTTATTTTTTAAAGTGTTCTCCTTTTTAGCAGTGCAGTTACTCATCAGAGTTGGAGTGAGTGGTATCATGTGGTATGCTGTGATGTGCTTAGCTGTGCTGTGCTATGGTGTGATGTCCTGTCACTACTAATCACCCACTTAACGCACAAACCACCCTACCACCCGGGCTTGGAAAAACTGGTCTAATTAACACAAAATGGCCATTTGTTGCGCCTCTTAATTGCGCATAGGCGTGAAGCGGTCCACAATGTGCTCTAGCTGAAGTTATGGGCCCCGTGGGTGGAATTCTGGTCATTAACCCTTTTTCGTATGCCAACTGCTTAAAACATTAAACAATTCAACAATTTTTAAGCAATTAGCAAATCTTAACGCCTGCTTAATTAACGCATTCTGTTTCTAATTCTCTGGAGAGCATTATTCTTACCCACTAACAAAAGATTTCTATAATAATTTATAAATCTATTTATTATTAAGTATTTATATTTCCCTTTTTCGGATTAGAATGGAGATACTTCTCTTACCTGATTTGCCATCATGTCAAGACTTCAATTTATCAGCGTCCGTAAAGACTTGTGGCTTAAAGCAAATAACGTGGCCAGCACAGCCACTGTAGAACCAATTTGACTAATCTGTGTGCGTTTCTCTACCTTGCAGCCCAAAAAAAGGTGAAAAAGGGCAACCTTAAATGTAATTTCGAGTCCATTTTCAGGGGCCGGATTACAGGACGCCTGATGCTCGCAGGGTAATCAAGGAAAACCCGCTGTCGACTGTCTCTAATCTCCTTGTAGCGTTAAGCAGAATATTTTGTACGCTCTCTTTCTTCCCCCCTCTCCTTCTTAT
Source organism: Drosophila dunni (assembly GCA_018152125.1). Taxonomy (NCBI): domain Eukaryota; kingdom Metazoa; phylum Arthropoda; class Insecta; order Diptera; family Drosophilidae; genus Drosophila; species Drosophila dunni. Next base: position 376,241 of record JAECXC010001917.1, read on the forward strand.
ATAAAATCTGAAGCTCTTTTTCGTGATTTCGTAATTAGTGAACTTAATGAAGAAGGAGCAGTGTTGAGAGCACATATCCGACAACAATTACATACATGGATGACTCTAAGGATAACATCCAGGTAAGTGGCAGGTGTGCGTGTGTGTTAGTGTTCACATGCTTGGCAACAGCAACTGTGAGTGCAATAAACTACACAACAATGTCAACAGTAATTGTCAGCAACTGGTCCGACTGGACCTCAAATCACATCGCATCACATTAAATCGCACATACGCACCGTTGGCCCCAGTCTGTAATACAATTTGCACGCACAAATACTATGAAATCAGCTCACTTTTCAAGGTCGCCATCAATTCTTTGGCGACATGTGTTTTGGATTCCAACTTGTAGGTGGTTCTAAGTTTTGATTTACAACTCGAATATAGTGTTGGCAAAGTTAATTAAATATAAAAGTTTATCTTCAAAATTAAAATTGAAATGTGTTAGAAAGTGTTTTATTATTAATAATTGCTAGCTGAAAACTTGACGAAAGGTTGGAAAAGCTTTCATTTTTGTTGATTTAATTTACAAATCTGTTCAAACTTGGTGAAATGCTGCCGATATTGCTTTCCAGGACATTCTGTGAATGAAGCTGTCGAAGGACTCCTCCATAAATGGCATTCGTATTGTAATCAGACTTGGCACTCGTCACTCTGCCAAGCGAAATGCCTAATGAAGCGTCAAAGTGTTGAATGGCAATCTCCTGCATGGGCGTGCGTGAGATTGTGTGCGTGTGTGTTTGTGTGCGTCGCATAATAAATAAGCCAAATCCGCCAGGCTAACCAGTCTAACCAGGCAGACAATGCACTGAGTTTGCTCCCATGAGAATTTGCACATGTGAACAATTGAACAATTGAGCGATCAGCGTTTGTTTCCTTCCCTGCGTGATTTGTATTTTATTTCATTTACGCATCATTATTCGCAAAGGTTTTTCCCCCTCAAATTGAGAATGTTTTTCTTTAAAGTCGGAGTCAAAGTCGAAGGTGTTTTACCAAAGTTAAGCGGGGCCATTAGCTGAAGCCAAAAACAAATAAACTGCACGGAGTCTATGGACATTCGTTCTTCCATTCTGACAGTCAGTTGCTCTCTCGCTCGCACTTTCTGCAAATGCCAGCGGGGCAATCAATTTCATGCTTGCACACACTTTCTTGTATTTACTTTTCGCCTTGCATCCTCTTCGTCTTCTTCTAGTTCTCCTCATCCGGTTCGTGCAATTTAATTGTCTCTATCTCTTTCTCTCTCTCTTGTGCTCAGTTTGTTGCTTCTTTTTTTGCTGCTGCTGTTGTGGTGCCACAGACGCCATTTTGTCCGTGCACTTTGCGGTTGGCGTCGCTTTAGCGCTTAGTCAACAGCTCAGCTTGCCCCTTGAGGCATGCAACACGAATTTTTCATTACACGTAGACTCCTCTCTCCCCTCCTCCCCTCCACCCCTCTCACAATCCCAATGCCACTCCCTCCCTCTTCATTCCTTTGCCGTCTCTGATTTCTGGTACATTGCATTTTACGCTTCATGTGGAGAGAATAACAAATATGTCCGCATACAGTGATCATAAAAGCATTTGAATTGCATTAAAAACTCATGGAAATAATGCAATTTTCATTGCGTTTACGAGCGCTGTGAATATCTTTTTCTACATCCGATTATTGTCCGCTGCCAGCGTTCACGCAATTTTTCCAACCCAAACTTAAAGCTTCCGCAATTTTCACAATGTCATCGTCTGCCGGAAACTGTTTGTTGTCATGCAGCAAAAGTAAACGAGACAGACAAACACACACTCACTGACAGACAATTGTGAGTATGAGTAAGCGAGTGTGTGTGTGTGTGTGTGTGTGTGTGTTCGACATGGAGCACTTAAGTCTGCCTAACACTCAGAGATCTTGATTAGATGTGCCTGGAGCGTGACATACGCTCTACAGTCAATACCCTTTGTCATTGTCCTGTGTCGCTTTCAATCCCTAGCTGATCCATCAAAGACAAATCGCCCAAGTTTCTTGTCACTGGCTAAATCAAATTTCGTTAACAAACACATTCTTCAAATAATAATCAAAATTGGAATTTTATATGAAGCTTTAATCAATATTTAAAAATTCCATTTTGAAATACTTGATTTTGTATAGAAATGCACCAGATTAAAAAGTGTATAAGAATAAGATAGTTAATTGATTTTAATTTAATGCCATGTATGCCAACTAACAAGTCTTTACACTTACACACATACACACTAACATTTGCCGTCTGGGAACTGCCGGAGCTGTCGAAAACAGACCAGTTGTCAGTAAAACTATGAGGCGAACATAACAAACAGAAGATTACTGTTTTAATATGTGTCACAATTAAAGTGACAGCATTGCTCCTTTGCGTGCGAAAAGGTCAGAGCGATCACCGATGCTCTTCATACTTATTTGTTTTTATAATAACTCCAGCTCTTTGTACTGCAAAAAGCAAAATACGAAAACAACATTTGATGCTCTCTGTATTCTTGTACTCTTTTCTATTTTCGTGTTTCGGATAACGCATGTTTTGATTTGATTGGCCGACTCAGGTAGGGGAAATGCAAAGCACAACAACAATGTTTTGCAATTTCTTTCTTATCTTTCCTCCGCGCTCTTTTTACCGTTGTCCTTAATGTGCATTTGTTGTTGCCTTGCCTTTGAACTGCACTTGCAAAAATCTGTTTTAGTTTTGACTTTCCATGGAAATTTTTAACAATTCTAAATATTTTGTAGACCACTTTTTCTTGCAGTGTTCCCAAAACTATTGGAAGAAGCGACTTGCTTATTTTTCTTCTCGCCTGGTGTTTCTGCTGTGTTTCGACTTTGAAAGAACTGATATTTCGATTAGCGGGAGTGTCTTTCTGTCGTTCTGACTGTCTGACTCGCTGTCTGTCAGTCAGTCTGTCCTTTTGACTGTCTGTCTGTCTGCCATTCCCGTGTGTGCAAAAGGGTCAGAGCGATCGCCAATGCTCTTATTACTCATTTGTTTGTGTGATTACACTTTTTTTCTATGTAGTCAAATACGAAGTCCGTATTTCGTTGCTCTCTGTTTTCTTTTATATTTTCGTGTTTTGGATAACGCATGTTTTGATTTGATTGGCCGACTTAGGTAGGGGAAATGCAAAGCACAACAACAATGTTTTGCAATTTCTTTCTTATCTCTCCTCCGCGATCTTTTTACCGTTGTCCTTAATGTGCATTTGTTGTTGCCTTGCCTTTGAACTGCACTTGCAAAAATCTGTTTTAGTTTTGACTTTCCATGGAAATTTTTAACAATTCTAAATATTTTGTAGACCACTTTTTCTTGCAGTGTTCCCAAAATTATTGAAAGAAGCGACTTGCTTATTTTTCTATTTGCCTGGTGTTTCTGCTGTGTTTTGACTTTGAAAGAACTGATATTTCGATTAGCGGGAGTGTCTTTCTGTCGTTCTGTCTGTCTGACTCGCTTTCTGTCAGTCAGTCTGTCTTTTTGACTGTCTGTCTGACTTTCTGTCTGTCTGTCTTTCCCGTGTGTGCAAAAGGTTCAGAGCGATCACCAATACAAAAACAACTGTCCGTATTTCGTTGCTCTCTGTTCTCTTTTCTATTTTCGTGTTTTGGATAACGCATGTTTTGATTTGATTGGCCGACTTAGGTAGGGGAAATGCAAAGCACAACAACAATGTTTTGCAATTTCTTTCTTATCTCTCCTCCGCGATCTTTTTACCGTTGTCCTTAATGTGCATTTGTTGTTGCCTTGCCTTTGAACTGCACTTGCAAAAATCTGTTTTAGTTTTGACTTTCCATTGAAATGTTTAACAATTCTAAATATTTTGTAGACCACTTTTTCTTGCAGTGCTCCCAAAACTATTGGAAGAAGCGACTTGCATATTTTTCTTCTCGCCTGGTGTTTCTGCTGTGTTTTGACTTTGAAAGAGCAGATATTTCGGATATGTTGAAAAGAGAGATTGTGTGTGTGTGTGTGTGTGTCTGTATATTTTCAGTTATATTTAACAGTTGTTCTCTAAATTTGTTGCTACTGGCTTACACTTGCAAAAAAACATTTTTACTGTACTGAAAAAGATGGAATAAAATTGCAGTTTGTTTTTTGAATATACATAGTAACACGAGTCGTGTCTTGTTAATTTATTTATATAGCATTTACATTTTTTTCATGAACTTATTGAATATTTTGACGCATTGACAAAATAGTTAAATGGGTAAACTTAAAAACTAACATCAAATAAAATAATAAGTATAAATTATTTAATTGCATGTCAGACAGTTTAATATTTTGTATGGAAATGTCTCTTAGTTAATACCTTTTAAATGTTAAATTAATTTTTAATATAATTTTTCAACTAATACAAGTGACTAAAAAAACACAGCTACAAGTTAATTATAACAAACACTTAAGCAAATTTAGCTTAACGAGAACTGCATAGCTTAGTCTAATGCTATATAGTTTTTAAAATATATTTTACTTATGTACTACTTTTTGTTTCTCTTGCGGAAATGCTTATGTCTTAAGTACAGTTGAATTTCTTAGGACTACGAAATGGCGGCATGCGAAATGACAGGTACAGTCACACCTAAAAGCTAATACGAACAATACACACACAACGTCGCGCACTTTCATGCTTGCTAATGATATGAAGGAGTTATTTAAGTTTACATATACTATAGTTTATGTTATATCAAAGTACTTTGATTATTATTTTTGAATGAATCACCCTGTAGTTTACATTTGATTACACACTTAGAAGTATAGTTTACAGTTTAACGCTTTTTGTTGCTCGTTCCATTTGATTATTTCCAGTAAGTAGTTATTTGTTGGTTTGTATATTTGTTATTAGCGTGGCTCATAAATTCGTGTTCAAATTGCTCAGCACTCGTCATCGGTGATTGTATAACTGCCCCGGAACTCACTCAGTGGCGTCGCATTCGTCGTCGACGGTGTCATCAGTGGTGCTCCCTGGAAAGAAATGGCCAGCGGGAGGGCCGAGGGGGCACACAGGCTAAGTGCACCCCTTCCCTCCGTCACAGAGCGATAGCGCAAAGGACGTCCAGACCTGCAATAAATAGTACATCAACGACATAAGGTTCAGTTATTTCGAATTGAAGGTATTAAGTACAAAATGTTTTTCACGAGTCTACATAAAACTGAAATTCTTTTTGCTCTTAACCCGGGGAAATAAACATTAAGTTGTCAAACACATTGTGAGTGCCTGACTGTTACCCTATATACACTGTGCTAACTAAATAAGTTAAACTACCAACTGGGATATTTGAGATCCAAACGAAAGAGTTCAACTATAAATTGTTGCTTATATTTTTAGGATCAAACAGAGCTTGCACTAACAAGTAGGTTAGCGTCTCCATAAGTTTTTACTGTATTTATGCAAGTTTCATATGTGCAGATGTGCATAATTTAACATAAATTCATCTAAAAGTCGGAATTACTGTGAACGGTTAGGTTCACGCTAGTGACGATATATACATAATCTGATATGCATGCATATTCGATATGTAATTTGCATAAGATTATTTACATATTGAGGCACATTTCTCTGTACACTTCGATTCGCTTTCTCAATACAAGCTTAAATAAATCGGATTTGCGAGCTTTCTCATAACCCAATATTTGTAATGTTAAAAATAATTAACATTTTTATCAATATTTAAAACCTTCACAGGTTTAAAGGAAATACTTTAAACAACTTAATTGAATTCATTCATCAAATGTTTCAGAGCTTGATTTTTATTTAGCACAGAATCATTGAATACTAATCGCAGTTCATTCATCAAGCTGTGAACATTTCACACATTCGCTGTTTGTGCAATAAATCGCTTTGATTCCATTGCCGAATGCGAGTAGAAATGGCCAAAAATCAATCATACGTCACGTTGCACATCAATCGCATTTACAATGAACAATGTCAGTGGCTGAACATTGCGCTTTCAAAATGGTTTTGGCCAACCACAATACGAATACAACGGTTAACAAATAGCTTAACCCCTTTGATCGCCCCTCGCTGCACTTACCGCTCACAATTGCATTTCAGCAGACGTATAAAGGCCGCACGGAACGTACGATTAAAGATGGTGTAAATTATGGGATTGATCGTTGAGGAAACATAGCCCAACCACAGACAGGTGTTGACCACATGCTCTGGCACCTGACACTCCGGACAGGCCGCAAAGATAATGTTCAGTATGAAGAATGGAGACCAGCACAGCACGAACGTGAAGAAGACCAGACCCAGCACCTTGGTGGCCTTCTGCTCCGTGGCCACCGCATTCGCGGAGAGACTATTGCGTTTTGTGCGGCTGTTGAGGAAACTGAGGAGGAGAAAAGGAGAGAAAATCTTATAATCCACGACTATTTAATACCCGTTAAGGAGTTTAAATTGTATTATTCTACCACTCGTTCGTAAACTAAGGTTAGAAGTTGAATGCTAATCAAACAGGACTCCTACAAGTCTCTGTTAGATTTAATATACCCTTTAATGCTTGCAGGAACGGGTATAATGAATTACTTGGCCAACTACTTACCGCAAATTGAGTGTAGGCGTGGCAACACGATTTAAGGCAATCTTTAAAGGGCGCAACTTGTGGCGTCTCTCCTCCGAGACCCCCCGCGTCGTTGACATCGTCGTCGCTGTCGTCGTCGCCGTCGCCGTCGTCGTCGTCACCTGCTCCAATGGATGATTGCTTTGGCTTTGTATGGTGGCTATGCTCATTCTGCTGGAGCCAATGCTGCTGCTGCCACCGCCTACAGCATTTGTGCAGCTCGTTGTCGCAGCTGTTGCTCCTCCTCCTCCTACTCCTCCGCCGACTCCACTTCCCACACCGCCTCCTCCATTGCCATTTCCATTTGTTGCGTAACCCAATTGTGGCTGGGAGCGACTCACTCGCACCGATGCCCGTCGATTTGGATGACTGTCGAGAGGGAAGAGGAAACATTTTGTGTCGTTTTAGAGCATTCACTTCGCATATTTAGATTGTATTTTACAGCTACGAGTGCGAATACTAGTACTCGCATTTGATATTAGATTCAAGTCTTTTGATTGCAACCACGAGACGACAACGCAACAGTTTTTACCAAATTGACTTTTAATGCCTTGTCGGCAGGGGGCGACTTCAAAACTGCCGTCAACGTAATGAATAATGTGTTTTCCAGTGAATTTACGGCAGACTACATTGAAGCTGTACCACAGAAGTACACGGCTTCTATTGGGTAAAGGAATCGACGGGAAAACAATCTATATTCTTAAGATATAATAATTAAAACTACACAAAAATGGGTATAAAGTATATAAATGCCAGGCATTTTATAGCTGAGTATCAAATATTTTATACACTTAGTTAATTAATGAAAAGTGTTTTGCTTATTGGACATACATAGAAACTTCTGTCTACTCATTTAATACAAAGTTCTATCACTATAAAAACTTTGGTTTTCCACCTCAATTATATACACTTTATAAGATCGGCCACTCTTCTGCTAGCCTGTTTTTAAGGACACAACTAAAAAATCCTTTAGGAACACGGCCTGAAAAGCGATTAGAGCCAGTTGAGATTTAGAAGCTAAATCCCACATAAGTAGGCTAAAGATATTTAACTATTCCTTTGAAAGTCACTGTAAATAATTGAATTACAAACTTGTTGACTACAGTAGTAACTGCTTATAATGCAATCCCTCGTCCGCTGCCAAGTTGCCAAACAAACTTCATTCGAAAGCACTTTGTGACTGTTGCAGTTAACAAAATAAAATGTGAAGTTTTTCAATTTCTATGCTGGAAGGACAACTAAATAAGCGCCCGAGTGGCGTCAAATGTCCAACTAATAATTTGCAAGTGAAAGCCAAGCAGCAGCAACAAGAAAATAAATAAAAATAAAAGTCCATTATATTTTGTGTATAGTCTTTGGCTCCCTTGGGGGCAAAAGTTACCTGACGTACAACTTTTTTTTCGGCACTGTCTCATTAGAAATTCATATATTTATGCGGCAACTTGTTCGACACAATTCCGAGAAATGTGCGCGAACGTGACAGAATCTCTGCTCATATCTCTATATATATATAAACATAGTTGTTTTTTTGTTATTGTTTTTAAAAGGACGTGCTCAAGTCATAAAGTGGATTTGGGTGGATGCAACTCCAAGCTCTGTATCTCTCAGCTGCTTATGCTAAAATTGAGCGCACTTGCATTAATGCACAGAGCAAGAAATGCAGTAATGACATTTTACAGAATTTCAGTGGCATGTGGCATGCAGCATTTGTTGTTGTCCTTTTTGGCCAACAACATTGTCGACAGTGACGTTCGGAGACTCCAGCTCTTGTTACATGCTGAAGTTGTCCTCTTTGCGGTTTCCTTTTTGTATTTTATGCGCTATTTGTTGTCGCAGCAGCAGCAGGAGCCAGAGAAAGAGCATCTTCCAGCACAACAATGTGGCAAGCAGCCCCGACAAACAGATTTGTGTTTTTGGCGCTGCACCACATGACGTATGAGTGATTTATGTTTGCAGCGCATTGCAAGTGCTTGCAAGAAATATTATGTATACGCCATGTGGCGAGACAACCTTAAATGCGTATTTAATTGCACCAAGATGCGTAATTGCTTGTCCCGCGTTACAACGGCGGATTAACACCAGCAGAAATGTCATTAAAACTTTATTTAAATTCACAAATTTAAATTTAAATTAATGTGTAAATTTAAGTTTTCCCCCATGGCAAATATGCTGTCCATTAGCTGTCACTTTTGGCCAATAATCGATGGCACAACATCCCTTTTATTTGCTTGTTCCTTTTATTTGTTGGACAAGCCAAATCCATGTTTATTTTACTTGAGACCGAATACAAACAAATGAAAATCATTTGGTGTTTTCCAAAAGCACAAGACAAACAGTGAATGGCCGACAAGAAAAAAGGTAAAGGTAACTTTTCAAGTGCCGGGGAAACAAGTCAAAACAAAACTCAATTTTTTTTGGGGTATGTTTTTTTTTTTAGTATTTGTCTCAGAGTTAAGTTCAACTTCAACCTGAGGCGAAAAGCGATGCGAAGCGAAGCCAAAACGCTTTGCACTTTCAATGTAAATTATGCAAATTTTCTTAGGAAAGTAGTCGGAAAAGTTATTTGTTATTTGCTATGTATTTTCCTGGGCTGGCATGTTAAACAAATGTTATAAATTTAAAAGCTTGTATGCTCAGCTGATAATAAAGCTCTCTCCTCTTTACTTGGACATTTGCCAAAAAGCCACACACAAACACACACCAGCTAACACCCAGCTAAAGGTGTGTGTAAACTGAGGTATAATAATACCATGGAACCTGCTGTGTGGTGTCCATTCTGTGGCTGAGATTTGTATTTGGCTGAATAAATGAACTGATTGCCATCTTGGTTAATGAGCTTCCATCTGGACTCCAATTTCATGGACTGTTTCCAAAGACCAGAATGGTTTCTGTTGTGGTTTCATTTAACTGTTGTTTCTGATGACTTTCATATGATAGTTCACTATGAGTTTGTCAGCTGAGTCTAGAAGTTTTGTCTCTGTATTTACTTGGCTTCTAATTTACATGAATACCTTTTTTAGACTGACTATATGCCCGCATAACTATTGATTACATTAAGCCATATATCAAATTTGCCACTTATTTTATAATTAAAGCCTTTCTGTTATCATCAGACAACATAATTTCAAAGTATGGCATTTCATAGTCCAACTAATTATACAGATGCCAAAGGAACGACGTGAAATGGAAACTCAATTATTACTATTTTGTTTTATTTATTTTGCTCTCCTTTTCTGCTACCATCAAAGTAGCAATTTCAAATCAAAATTAATCGAAATGAAACGGAATCGAATCGAAAGCAAACTAAATAAATTGTGGTAAGAGCAGGGAGTGTTCTGGCCACTACTGGCCAACAATAACAGTTCAGTGTGCACTTAACGCATTTGGGAATTTAATTAAATCAGCTGCAAATTTGCGGGAGTTTTGCGTCATTTGCATTCAGACTGAAGTGGCAGCTATGGAAGCTAATTAAAGTTTTGTGGTTGTGGTCAAAACTAGAGATGGGCACGCGGCACGATATTAAAACTATCGGGTTCATGCACTGGCCCATTGAAATAGAATATTGTCAAACTTTTGGACTAAAATCGACTAATTTGGGTCTTGTCCGTAAACAAGGCACGTGTCCAGCTCTTGTCGAAACTCACCTGTCCAGGAGATTGGGATTGCCACCGTGCTTACGCCAGAAACTGCTCGTCTGCTGCGTCCTGCTGCGGTATGAGAACGATGTGGACGATGTCGCTGGCGTTGGCGTTGACGATTGTCGCAAGATGCCGCCGCCAGCAAAGCGGAAACTGCTGCGTCCCATATTAGTCACATTTCCGGTGATGCCTCCCTGCCCTCCTCCGTTGGCCACATTGCGAAAACTAACGCTGCCCAGGCTTCGATTGTTTGCTGTTCGTTGCTGCATCAATGGCCTCTCTGCGGGTTCATTGTCGTTGCCAACGCCAGCATATCTTGTTCTTGTTCCCCCTCCTCCTCCCCCTCCGCTTCCGCCTGTTCCACCCCCGGCCATTGGGACCCCCGTGACGTCATTGTTAAAGTTACGATTGCTGTCGCCGAGTGCGAGGCACTTGTTGGTGCCGTAATTATTGCTGGTGAAGCTGCTGTGCATCTGCAACTGTTGCTGGCTGTGCTGTGGGCGTATGGTAAAACGACCTCCCAGTCTGAAAAAAGCAGAGCGAGGAGGGTTCAGAGGTAAGAAACGAATTGAGAATTATGCTCAGATCGAAAGACTTCTAAGTTTGCTTGCCTGATTGCGTGCTTCTTGCCATTTGATTGAGTTAACGCAAATTTGATGCGCATGACAAACCTTTGATTGCCCTTTACTCGGTGTATTTGTAAACTAGTTGATTACTTTGACTTCGAAGCTCACAAGTTTTATCTGCTAAAGTTCCGAGTTTAAAGTTCAATTGAGCACGAGTTCGGGCTATCTGATAAGCACAGGAATTCTAATCGGAATTCATGCTCAGCCTGATACTTTTATGTCTCATAAGTTTCCTTAATTAGCTGAATGAATATATGAAATATATACAGACATGTTTAATTTATTGATATGACCAACGTTTCGATACTTTCGAAAAGCATTTGGAAACACTTTTCCAATCCGACCGCAATCCCTCTAAATTAGCATATTTAAACCACGGATGCAGTTGAGGAAAACAAACTTTGGCGCTCATCTGCAATGCTAACTAGGAGCCGTATTTAATTAGCCATACGCCCCGTTAGACCAGTCAGTCGTGTTTGAAGCCATTTTCATCAGTGCATAATTTATTGGTATTGATTTGTGGAGTAATGCAATTGCACGATGCCAGCTGACCAATTGGTTGCTGGCTTTTCGGTCAAAGGTGACACAAATCAGAGTTGCAGTGTCGCAAACTAATTGCATTTACTGCTCCTGCTGCTGATTCTGCTGCTGGCGAATACTAAATGCAAATGTCAAAGCTTTTCACTTACCGTCGAAAGAGCTCGCTCTCCGGATGCTCGGCTGCGAATCGTGCCTTCTTGCGGAGCAGGGGAATGGTGAGGGCGTATGTGGAGACCATCATAAGCATCGGTATGTAGAATGCCACCAGGGAGCCAAAGACGAAGAATGCTCGATTGTTTATCACACACACGTTCGGCTGTGGCATAATGTTCTTCTCGTTGACCAGACCTAATAAAAAATGTTAGCACAAAACGGGGGCATTCGCACAGCGTGATGTCTTGTCTTACCCAGCACCGTTATTGAACTGGACACCAACATGGCCATGGCCCAAACTATGGCTATCTTAATGCCGGCCAAACGCTTTGTCGAGCGATGCCGTGAGCCCAAAGGATTCCGAATGCCCAGATATCGACCCAGACTGATGAAGCACATGTGTAATATGCTCGAAGAGCAGGCAAGCACATCGCAGGTGACATAAACATTGCACCACGTGAAGCCAAGTGGCCAATATCCTGCAAAAAGGATCAGAGGGAAAAGACAAAAAGACATTGCAAAAATTACATTGAATTCAATTCAAAGCTCGGAATTTTCTCTCTCAATCTTCTGCTAATGAAAAGCGCATGGAAATCACAGTTAATTGAAATGGGATTGCACACCCACACAAACACACACACATATAAACATAAAAAGGGAAAAGGAAAAGCAAAGGGAATATACAAGAGGCCGAAAGACAATGAATGAAAGAAAAAGAGAAAATGCGAAAGAAAAGCACATAATAAAAAAAGAAGCAATTTTTTAGCTAGATTTATGAGACAGCTTCACCAGATGCAGCTCAAAGAAATCTAAGAAGAGTAGCTAAAATAAAAGTTTGCAGCTTACCCGATGCCCCTCTTAGCCTAGTTGGCAGAGTTAACCATACAATTTTCTTTTAGAGTCTACCAAAACTTAAATCTCCTAATTGGCTGTGAAAGTTCTACATGCGATTGCACGTAACTTGCTATTTGTGTCTTTAATTCAATTAAAAATTTGTAATTCAATTTATTATTATTATAATGGTCTGCCTTTAATCGTGTGTCAATTGTTTAATAAATATCGAACTAACTATAGTTTAAGTTTAATTGCTAAATTTATGTCGCTGCAAGCTGGAAATCAACACGAACACTAAAATTCATTCTGTTTACATAAATATAAATGCAAAATAAATGCGAATTTGCTGTTCAATGCAACACAGGCTTGACAGACCGCTGGTGAGAGCAGTCTTCCAATAAAGCACTGGCCAACAAAAATTTATTTTAAATTCGTAATGGCCTTTTATTAAATGTACTGTAATTTCCATATGTTTGATGATTAAGTAGTTTAAACTATAGTCGAGATAGATTGATGGAAAATAGAGTTCAATTCATAGATTTAATATAGTTTTCAGTTTCAGTTATTCCATCATAGAATATGTTTATCTATTCCAAGTGTTTCTTGTGCAAATACAAAGCCGCTTTGCTAACGTACTTAATAATTTATCAGCTTGGTATTAAACATTTTTAGTTAAATTAGGTTGATCACATCGATTGTAACACTTTTGGTTCTATTGCACTGGCCCTAAAAACGTGGCAACGTGTAATGCCTAGTGGCAAACTCAGCATTAATTAGCACAAATTGTGCTCAAATGCGTTTGTCGTTGTTATTTGTTGTTTTTACACGCTATTAGGCGCCCTGCGTGGGTTTTTGCCGGCTAATTGTGGAAAACTGACGCGGGCGGAGAGAAGGACGGACAGACAGACACGGACGGAGAGGGAATGAAACAGACAAGCACAGACGAGTCCACTCGACGCACACACATACATACAACGACACGCACACACTTGACACACGACACACTCGACAGGGGACACAGCAAAATGTTCAGTGAAAAAGTCCGGACTCTCATGTCGTATTTAGTTTTATATGCTTGTCACTTACACAAACGGAGAAAGAGACAGACACACACGGACGCGCACCCGTACAAGAGGCCCACACAAAGGCATGAAAAGATGAAAATGTATTTATTACGTATGCGACATGTTGTCCGTTGCTCGGCTTCAAGTGGCCTCATAACAGACGCCTAAACCAACGAAGCGCATAATTCGAATGTGTCTGCCCATTTCAGATACCCTGCAGTCATCTTCATAACGGGAATATATGCATGCAAAGCAAATGAGTTAACTAAATGGATAAAATACCAAATGTTTCCATTTTGATACAATCTTTTATTACAAAGAGTATCTCATAGTCGTGTTCGTCATATGTTCTTATTGTGACATTTGCAAAGTTCATTGGTCAACCTTTGGCCATCAAATTCATATTGTTTTAATGTGCGACTTTATTTAAAATTCGAATGCGGCTTATTAATTTTATGGCTCCAAACAGCTGCATTTTATTTGGCAGCTGAAAAAGTTCTTGATGCCAAGGCATAAGCCAAGTTAATATTGGTCAAGACGGCATGCCCAGCACAGCACAGTTCAAGAGACCAGTAATACCTGCTCATCACAACCACAAAAGTGTGGACGTTGTGAGAATAAATTGTATTAAAAATTAAGGACTTTTATTTATAATAGGAGTTAGTAATCTGAATAATTAATATAAACTTAAGTGCAGCGTCTTTTTAGGCCTTTAGTCTTATCATTCAAAAATTTATTTAAAAGCTTATAATTTATGAAGCGGGAATTCTTGTATTTGAATAAACTTCCGGAATTATTTAAAGTTTAATTTCAAAGCGGAAAAGACTAAATATTATTACCAGTTCAAATACGATGCGATATCTAATAACTTATGTAACAAATTTTCCAATTGCTTGAAAAAATAGTGTCTGAATTAATGAGGTTGTACTGTACAGAGTGTAGCTTAACTGTTTGACGTTGACCATTCGACTGTTGTCAGTAGTTGCTGCTGTTGTGGCTTAAACCGCACTTAAGGCTTTTAGTTACATTTAGTTTGTCGTTGCTGTTGTCTACAAGCAACTTGAGCGTGAAAACAAAGACCTTGCCCTCTGACCTCTGGCAGAGCAGAGCTGTAGCTGCAGTTGCAGCTGGCGAGGCAGCAACGGAAGCTGCAAGTGTAAGTGGCACAATGAGAAAGTTGCCACAGCAGATCAGGAAAACTGTTGCGCAAAGCCTTGAGTCGCGTGGCAAGAACAAAGTGCAAACCAAAAAATCAACAAGAATAAGAGAAGAGGGAAAGGCACTGTGGCAGAGGCAGAGGCAGTGAAAGAGCTGACCAAAGAGAATGCCAGAAATTAAAGCAAAACGCCCACAGATATTACATGGCCAAGGGAAGGATACAAAGGATGCAGAGTCTCAACTCTTTTGTCTCAAGGACGCATACAGCTTTAAGAGAAAATGATGCACATGGGACTTAAAGCAACGGCTCAACGGGTAATCAAAGGTCCTGTGGCTACTTTAGTGGCTGCAACTAAATTATCTTTAGCATAGACTTCATTTGCATTGTTGTCTTTTTGCCACTGTTGACTGAGCAACTAATGGGTTCATAATCAAATGAAAATCGCTAATGTCGTTAATGTGGTTACTTGGAAAACAACCTACTAAAAACACATATTAATGTACACTGGTAAAAAAGAAGGTTAACATGAAATATTGTCGTTAACTGAAGCACAAGACTGTAGCAACTTTTATTTGAAAAATATTTTACTATAAATTCCAAATGTCGCTGAATTAGTCAACAGTGTGTTCTTAGTTAATTGGAGTTTTTTTTTTAAATTTTAGTGGTTCTTTAGTAATCATTGCTTTATACACAAAAACTTTCATATTAATAATAATCATATTTTTATCCGATTTCACGATTAATATACTTTTTCTTTATTTTTAAATCCTTATTGTTCCAGACGCAAAAGTCTAAGGCCTAAGACCATTATTTAGATTTCTGAACTTTATTTCTATTAGTGTAGTTATATAGTATATAGTAGCTACAGTGCAGCCTGCTCTACGCAGCTTCAGAGTCGGGGTTTTTGTGGTTTTTGGGTTTTCGGGTTTTGGGGACTTTGGCAGCATGCGAGAGAAAGCAATTTATGTGTTTGATCTGTTCATGCTACGTTGAGCTCTGTGGCACGCCGGCAGACAGATGTTGGTAAAACCTTATCTCTACCACATGCAAATTAGACAAGCACGAACATGTTCATAATACTGTTTACATATTAAACTGACAAACTGTCTGCTTTTATCGTCAGCCGCAAATTTAAGTTAGTTTACCTCATTTCTTCACTTCCATCTCGAATGTGGTAGAAATATTTATTTCAACACAAACATTTCTCAACTAAAAACTACATTTTTAATTGTTGGCCATTTCTAATGTTGTGAGTAAAAAATAATAGTTAAGTACAGCTATAAACCAAGAATTGTTTGCACACGGATTAAAAATATTGAAGAGGCTTTAAGAGACCTTGGTTCGTCTTAGTTTTCAAGACTCTCCATTTGGAAACTTGGAAACTATTCTCCTTTCCTAGAAAATAAGTAGTGCACTACGGGGTGTTTTATATTTTAAGTACTCAACCTCTTGTACAAATATCTAAAATTTAAAGAAAAATGTAAGTAAGCGCTGCTCGTGTCACCAGCAGTAAGTAGAGCCATTTACCGAGCTATTATAATATGCTGGGGTAATTGGTACACGGTTTTACAACCGTTGCACTCTACAAAGTTTAAGAAGCTTAAGAGCAGCACAGAAATTGCTGGAAAATGTTGCATTTAGTATGTGGAAACGGAAATGGCTGTTGGATGTTGGATGTTGGTTGGCTGTTGGCTGTTGGTGTTTTATGCGCTCGCAAGGACTGTGCACAAATAATTGATGAGTTGCAATACTTTGACACAAGTGGAGTCAACTTAAATACTCACCCAGAAATGCTGGAATAGCGCCCATGGGCATGACAAACAGACTGACGAGCAGATCGGCAATGGCAAGCGAGAACAGAAAATAGTTGGTGACATTCTGAAGTTTGCGATCCAGAGCGACTGCCAGACAGACAAGTATGTTTCCCAGTCCGCCAGCGAAAATGAAGAAAACTACGAAGAGGAAAAGCCAATCATAGCCGTGCGGTGTGTAGTCGAGGAAACTTCTGCTGATGACAATGTCGCTACCAATCACCGCTGTTGCCGCTGTTGTTGTTGTGTCTGTGAGCGTGTAGTTGGACAATATCATGTCCAGACTGCCGCTGCTGGTTACGTTGCTGACACTTTGGTTGCCAAGGCCTGCGACTGTTTCAGCCAGCTCGGTTAGGTTGAGCCAAGACCACAGGCCATCGCCGAGTTCAATGTGATAGTCAATCAATGTTGTTGCACTTGAATTCGTTGCGGGAAAATCATTTTCCTGCACTTGCAGTTGACACCACAATGTTTGGTTGGCATTCTCGCAGAGCAGACGATGTCTGCTGCAGTTGTTGGCATTAAAACTAAGCGTATCACTCACATTATCACTAACGGCCTCACTGATGGCCAGCTGAAATTGCGCATACGCCTCGTGTGGCGGTCTCAACAGCTCCGTCTCTAGAGTGCAGGACTCCAACTCGTTATCTGTTGCCAACTTCTGCAACTCCTGGTCGAAGGTGTTGCAAGCATAAAATGCTTTCTCCTCGTCCTTATCAAATGCCTGTAAGCTACACTGGAATGTGGTTGTTGTGCTGCTGCTGTTGTTGTTATTGCTGTTGTTGTTGTGGCTTTCGCTTGCCTCGCAGTTAATGAAAGGCTGCCAAAGTTCATGTTGTTCCTGTGCTTGTGCCACACGACAGCTGAGCTCGCGTGTGGTAAATGTGAATGTTGCAGTTGCATCTGTTGCAGTTGCAGTTGTAGTTGCTGCTGCTGCTGCTGTTGTTGGTCCATGACCAGTCTCACTTTGCATCTCCATTTCATTCTAAAGCTGTGTGGCTTGCTTAATGACAACAACAACTTGTTATGCTACAGTCGTTGTTGTTGTTGTTTTAGTTTGTGCTGTGTTTGCTGCTTTTATTGTCAAATTGAGAGCTGCAAATAAAGAAAATTTTTGGTGAATTTTCTATTTAATTTTAAATTAATTAATTTATTAATTAAATTATAAAATGTTATTCTTATTTTTACTTTTAAATAAAATATATTGTAAACACAGATTGCTATTGATGGACTCTCTTTTAGATTTATTTTAAATTAAATAAATTCACTCTGCTGACTAGCATTAAACTATTTACTAATAACATTTTTAAATAATTAAAAATATATGAAATATTCAATTACAGATTTTATTTCAAAGCAATTATAATCGCTACGTTTAACAGTTTAAATATGTCCTCCAACATTTTCTAATTAGTAGCAAATAAACGAGATTGCAAACTATGCTCGACATATCGTGTGGTCACAGGGATAAAATCAACAAGAGCTCTGCTTAATTAACTGCTATTTAAAAAAAAATCTATAATATACTTCAGTGTACACAGGTTTATTGTGCTATCAATAGTTGGTACATGATGGTTTCACTGCGGCTGCAGTTGCTGCCGCTTGTACAGCTGCCATAACATCAATGTTGCAGCTTCCGAGTCTGACAAGTCGCCTCTGAATGACATTTTAACAAAAGGACAGCGCTTTGTGTGTTTCGGCATACAACTGCATTATGTTTACCGTTAGCGTCAGCTGTCAGCTGTCGCCAACGCGTGCCACGTGCAACACACGTGGCCAACAAACCCGTCCAAACCACCCACGCGACTAAAATGCTTTTTGTTTGCATTGGCACCTGCAAAACTTGCGCTTCTCTGCTCAGCTTTCCCTGATAATGAGCTAACACACACACACACGCACACACTCGCCCGCGCACATAACACTGGTATAAAACATCAGTTTGTAATATTATTTAAAAAAAAAAAAAGAATTTTTGGATTTTATTATACTAACAAAATCTCGTTCCAGGTCTTATTAACTAAAAAATATTTTATATTTTTAAGAACTTTGTGGTATCTTTACAATAGTTTTTCTCAGTGCATTTACCTAGATTGCAAGGACCTAGGTTTGCCCACCATTTTGAAGACTATCTGCATAAAGAGGTTAATTAAAAATGCGTCAGGCCACATGAAGATTTACGCGAATGTTGCAGACGCAGCTGTGTGTTCAGCGTAGCCTGTCACAGCCTCTTCTTGTGCCACAATTTGGGGCAAGCTGTTTAATAAATTTCAATTAAATGTCACGCTTAAAGTTGAGCAAACAACAAAGTATAAAGTCCAATAAACCAGTGACAAAATATGGTTGTAATACATTTTTATGATCAGAAAATATTGGCCAAACTATTTTCCAGCGACCAAGCGTGCCATGACGAGGTGGCAGATGGAAAAAGGACCTGCTGAAAATTGGTGGCATGCCACAAACTAGAGTGCCACCAAAAAGCGCATTCAGTATGCAAGTGATTTGCCCAATCAACCGCAACAAAGGCTGCGTTAGAAGGCTTGGGGGTGTGCCAGGCACAACCGCAAATACACACACACACACACACTCCATCACACACACCCTCCCTGGGCTAACCGACATTTGCAATTTGGCGTTTGCCAGAATAAATTTGCTTTATTTTTTTTGCTTTTGTCAAAAATGAAAATAAATGGAACGCACTTTGTTCGCTTTTCACACACTCGTCCTGAGATGAGTGTGTGGGAAAATGTTGCTTGTACTTGCTGCATGTAGAAAAAAACCACAAGAAAAATGCACACAATGAAAATGGCTAAAATTATCTCAGATGAGCTTGAAAGCAGCTACATGATATGCATTCCTTTCTTCTTAAAATTCATTGAAAATTGATACTTCAAAAAACTTTCTTAACATTCTTTCATTAGTTAAATTCGTTCTCTGATAATCTTAAAAGCTTATAAACTAAATAAAATGAATATCTTAGTTATTTAGTTTCTCTATAGTTCATTAACAGTTCGCAATATTGGAGAGGGACCTATGATTTCCCTGATTTATTTGGCCTCATAATTCAAATTTTCGGTTGACAGCTGCTGTGGCTTCGCTGGCCGTTGAAAGTTATTTGTGATTGGATTTGAATTGGGCTGGTGGAAGGCCTGGCACAGGGCAGCAGGTAATCTGGTGACAACCCTGCTCCCAAGTGGCACCAAAACAACCCTCGACTGCCGATGACAGACGGCTCCAACACGTGCAGAGTTGTATGTGTTTTTTTGAGGTCGCTAACGCTCAACTCATATGCATATATAATGTGCTTGCTTTGACAGCACTCTGTCGACTTAATTTAAGTGGCGTCCACATTCATGGGCGTACAGCCTACCCCTGCCCCTTGTGGTGCTCTGATGCTGTTGGGAACTTGACAACCCTTTAATGATGTCGCTGCAATTTAAAGTCCAGCCTACCAACAACTTGGCCTGCTTTTGGTTCTTCCCTCTGTTTGTATAATGTGTGTTTGCGTGTGTGTGTGTGTGTGTGTGTGTGTGTGTGTGTGTGGGCGTGTGTGGGCTTTAATGAGACGCCGAGCAGCTTTGGAGCTTGCAGCGCCACCGACTATTGTTTGATTGTTGCAAAATGGCTGCCGCATGTCCTGATGAAAGGCACAAAGCGCGAAAGGAGACACTACCCAAAAGGCCTGAAATACGTGGAGACACAGTAAGCGTATGCCAACGTATGCCATAGTGGCACAATTAAACTGCTGACTGAATATAATGATGTGCTCTCCATCAGCTGCAGTTCCCCCAACGAATCAAGCTTAAATTTCACAGAGAGTTTCAACAGGCTTTAGAAGTAAACTCAATGACAGTAGTATCCATGTGCCAGCTAAACTTTCAGTACACATAATAAGCAACTAAAGCACATAACAGTAAATTTAATTCCAAATTGATTTCTAAAATGCTGAATTTATTTCATTAAATTAAATTGCTGGTTTATGCTGCGTATACGCAATATAAAAAGATAGACTATCAAGACAGTTAGAAAATAAAAAGTCATCTCGTGGCAGAGACAGACTCAAACAATAGCCAGGAAAAACTGCAGCGAAAACAGGAAAAATATTATTTGCATGAAACATAATATTTGCCGATAGTTTTCGCATTTTTGTTGCTTTCTTTCCTCTTTGTGCATTCTGCACACTGACAGAGTTGATTTCAGTTGGTTCAGAACGTTGAATCAATAGGAAATGGATCTTATAGCCGGCAAATAATGAAGCAAATGCATAGATCAATTGCTTGATCTATTTGCTTGAGTTATTCCCAAAGCTGTTGATATAAATATCTCGCCAGCTGTGTTGACATTGCAAATATTGTTACTGCTGTTGTTGTTGGTATTGTTGCTATTCGTGTGTAACTTAATTTGCGGTTAATTATGAAATTAATTATTTACGGTGCAGTGCATTCGCATTTGCATTTGCGGTTGACTTGAATTTCAGCAGCTTTCGTGCTAAAGTGCACACTGTCAACGCTTTATGGTCATGTTCTGTTAGTTGCTTTACACAGTGTCACGCCCCCAGCAACACCCAAGACGCCCTCCAAACGTCCACATCCACACATCCACACATCCACAACAACCCAACAGTTGGCTTCAATTACACAAATAAATTGCTGCCCATTTCGGCGACCGTAACTTTAAGCTCAAACTCATCAGCATTAACACTTTGCGAGCCAGAAAAGCCGGGAGAAAGAAAAAAATTATAGCAAATTATTAACAAGAAGGGCAAGTATAGTAGAGCTCACCCAACCGTTAAATACCCTTTGTCAGTGCAAAGCTTCACTCGCGTTTACTTCCAAATGGAAACACAAATCCCAATATTGAATCTATAATTTCATATGTCGGGATGAATGTACTTATCAAACTTTCTATAGAAATTTCAATCTTTAACAAATCTATCTAGGCCTCCACTAAGGGTATAAAAAGAGTCTTTGGAGGCAACAACAGCCAGAAAAACAGACATCTAACTTAATTGCAACTTGTCCAGGCGTTGTGATTTGTCAAAAGTGTCGTCGCTGCGGCAGGACTCATCAATTATACAATGTCCGACAGTAAAATTGCCGGGAAATTTGTGTGAAAACTTCATTAAGCGTCGCGTCGAACAACAACAACAACAACAGCAACAAAGACATGAACAAGACTCCAAACAACCGCAGAACATTGGGAGACACACATACACAGCTGAGAATCTAAGGCCGCTTCATTGGGTTCTGTTGCTGTTGCTGCTGCTGCGGCTTTTGGCCAAGACTCTATTGCTTGGCCAGCAGGCAGTTAATGAAGAGAAATGGCCAAAAGTGTTTTATAAATGTTTGCCCTTTCAAGTTGGTCTAGCACACAGCGATACTCTGACAGTTTTCTCGCTGAGCATGGTACATGGGGCGTATGGGTAATGTGATATAGACATTGCATCTCCAAGGAGTGATTGTCTATTATAATTATGCACTAAAAGCACTTAGTTTATTTGGCAATAACAATTTTAATTTGTTTGTTTAGAGAGCATTTTAAATTCGTTATAAGTTGTTTTCTTAGCGATTGTTTGCTTATGCTTAAGCACATTACTTCCTGCTCTTGTTGTTGTTGTGCGGTTGTTTGCGGAAGTGAGCATCGATAAATTTTCGTTTTTTATTTGTGTGTTGCTTTTCTTCGTCGTTGTTCTTGTTGGTGTTGTTACTATTGTTGTTGTTGGCCTGCAAGAATTTTCTAAATAACTCGTGTGCTTTAATAGCGATGCCTAGCGAAAGATATGGAATGTCAGTGTTGCCACCATTTTCAGGCCAACATAACCAGGTCGATAAAAAATATCTGAAATAACTTAAAGCAACGTATGTGTAGAGCTCTCCCCCTCCCTCCTTCTCTTCCAACATCATTTACCCCCCATAAAATCAAATTGAATATCAAATAGTATTTAAAACATTATTCACCCAATTGTTAATAAAAACGACTAGAATTGTTGTAAAATGTGATAAATAGCAACACTAAACGGAACGCCAGTGTAGTTGACCACATATTATTAGACATAAAGAGATATACGACGACCACTTTGAGCCAAGTGCAATAAAAAGTCATTCCCCTTTTTATATACAAATAAATTTGCCAGGCACGTTAGAGAGCAATCGACTGAAAATTGCATGAACTGTGTGCAAAAAGTATAGGAACGAATTCCAGCCAAAAAGCTGTCAACAGTAAATATCTATGTATATTTATTCATTGCAATAGAAAATCAAAAATAAATATCAAACACATTAATAGACAGAAAGCAGAGAAATGAGTGCAGCACGCAGTGAACCAAAACATGAAATCATGAAAATAAATTGCAATCTTTTGAATTTCATGGGAACTAAAATTGTTATCGGCAGTTTGACATCTTTTATGGCCAAATTAAAGAGAAAAATGTCGTTAAGCTGGTCTCTGTTTCCAGTTGAGTAATTAAAATGCATTTTCATTCAAAGACATTTCCATTTTAATACTAATGGCAATTATTATCTTTCTTTTCACATCACTTTGCAATGGTGTCAATTTAATTCTGCAACACAAACTCAAAAAAAGTAAAAACATTTAGAATGCAAAATGAAAAACTCAAATCAACTAGTTTTTCCATCAAGTCGCTGAAAGCACATCAAGAGTATGATTTTGTCATTGGTGCTTTGAGTGTATCTATAGTTAGTTGCACTTGACCTCGACTGTTTGTGGAGCGATTGGTAGATGGCAGGGAGGGGTAAGCACTTTCCTGCCCCTTCCAGCTAAAAGCTGGAGATTTAAAGGCTGACAACTTGAATTTAATTTGAGCAATTTGCATAATTATTAACAAGTTTTGACCGTACGCAGAGTAATTTCACTTGCCAACAAGCCGAATGTATTGCCGAATGTTTTCTGCACTTTTTGCGCATAAGTCGATTTATTATTTGCGCATGTTGTGTGCAGATTTATTGCCAGGCAGAACTTAAAACTGCTTGGTAAATTGCACTTGCCACAAGAAGTTGCAACTTGATTTACTACTGCCACAAAATGCCCAAAGTTGGCGTAATTTTCAGCACTTTTGGCTCTCGAGTACTCGTGCTTATAAATGCCAGAAAGACACAAAACTCTCGGTCGAGTCATAAACTTTGCCTACAGAATTTTCCTTAAAATAAAGTAAACTTTGTCAAAAATAGACGAATCAAGTCAAACATTCACTTGGCCAATGTTTGCAATTCATTGAGTCTGGCAGGTAGCACTTGTGTACTGGTTAGTCAAACAAAATTGCTCATACGCCACATAACACACACACACTCAGGCACGCACGCATAGGCGGTGTTTATTTTCTTTTCGGTTCTTGCTTTTTATGTAGTCGTTTATTTTCTTCCGTCGTTTTTATACTCTCTGCAAGAGTATATTGGGTTTGTGCAAAGTATGTAACAGGCAGAAGGAGGCGTGGCAGACCCCATAAAGTATATATATTCTTGATCAGCATCACAAGCCGAGTCGATATAGCCATGTCCGTCTGTCCGTCTGTCCGTCTGTCTGTCTGTCCGTCTGTCCGTATGAACAAACAGATTTCAGAGATGGTAAGAGCTACAAGTTCGAGCTTGGTGTCAATCGATCACATATTTAGTCAGTCAATACAAGAATCTTTTTTTTTTTCGATGCCACGCCCCATTCGCCCACAATGAGCAAAAAACTAGACACACCTCGGAAAAAATCGGTGTTTTCGGCGAATATTTCAGTAACCATGGCACCTACGATCACCAATTCTGGTATGGAGGTTCCTAGCGACAGTATAAATGCATTGCCATTTAAAATTTTGGACTACTACGCCCCTTTTTTTCCCACAATACAAAACAATAATTCTCAACTTTCGTTCCGTTTTTAGACATTTGTTCATATAGTACAGCATTGTAATTGTATAATTCGAGTGGAGGCTAACTATATCAAACTATTCCTGAAAGGTGCATTAAAATCGGACTATAAACAAGAAAACTGGAAGCGTTACAATATTGAGAATTGAACGCAATATCACTACTGAGTGCAAGCGAGACAGAAACATACAAGCGTGATCGAACGTTTTCTCTGCTTGTGTGGCGGCAGCGCGGCCCGCAGACGCTGGCTGCGCCGAATACACACATACATACATACATATAATGTCAAACGTATGTGTATTCGCATACAAACAGCTGTTTGATTTTGCTTAGATTGTTTTTGTTTCAAAGTGTTTTAATTGAAGTACTGCACATTGTAATATCTCGATACCGATTTTAATAATTTAATCGGGATTAAAATGCAGAGAGTATTATACAGTCGGGCGTGCTCGACTGTACTTTTCTTTCTTGTTTGATTATAGTATTGTTTGTTGGCATTTGGCCAAGTTTAAAGAACTTTACAGATTAACTGCAATGGCCATATTTATCCTAGTTGTACCCCTAGCAAGTGTTCACCATGGGAAAGTAATAATTTATTTAAAATTCAAATGATTTATCACTTCACAACGCAAACAAAAACACGTCCACATACATCACATTTTAATTCACAAGCAATTAAATTGCAATTACGTTCATTAATTGTACAATCCAATCAATTATTCTTGCCACAGTCTGTGTTTTGATTTGACTGATTGATAAACAAAGTGCAAGTTGCAACTTTAATAGGTAGAAGCATTTATTGGCAATCTTTGACCTTTTAAATTATGTGTACGACATTTAAATTTCGATAAAGGCTTGCATTTTGTCTGTATACATTTTAATTTATGACCAAGTCGATCGTTAGGAAAGCTTTAATAGCTACTTAAAAAGATTTATCAAAATGTTATAAAAAATTAATTACAATTAAAATGTTTTTAAAATTTAAACTGTCTTAAATTATAGTCAAATTTGTTCTCTTTAACATCTATTTTGTAATAAATTGTATAAAATTCCAACTCGCCTTTAATAAATATATTAATATTAATACATTCTAAATTATAAAGTTTTTTTTTTAAATAGTTTAGTCCGATAACTGAATTTATTGCTATTCTATTGTTACAGATGCTTTGCGTATCTGGGAAAAGCCATATAAGGCTGCAGTTGGCACGTGCATTCCCCTCACAACTTCCTCTTTCCCTCCACTCCCCTCCCCTGTGGCGGTGTTTTAATTGTGCTGTCAATCATTTTGCATATTTGCACAGGCAAAAATGTTTGATGGTCATTGCGATGGTCAGCGTACGCACAAAACACTACAACAATTGCCAGCGGAAAGAAACAATTTAAATAAATAAATAAATAGTATATGGAAGTGGTAATAAAATATGCATAAAGTGCGAAGATGTTTGCTGTTTTCCTACGTCAAGCTAGCCAGCAAAACGTGGCCAACAAAATGACAGGCCAACTGGGACTACATTTTTTTTGCAAATTTTGCATTTCTCATAGTTAGTCACGACATTTAGCATTCCAAGGCTAATTTGGGGGAGGTGAGTGCTTGTTTCATTCAATTAGCTGTTGAAACATGTTCAATATATAGTTTTTCGATATTCATAAGCAATTTACACGATAGCCAATTAAATGAAAAGCCATCAATTAACTGAATGCGTATGGAATGTGAGTGAGAGAAAGGAAGGCGGATTGAGAGGAGAAGGCACTGAGAATTCACCAAGTTTTCCATAAGAATTCGCTCAATTGCTCAAAGTCAACTTGCGGGACGATTAATTACAGGCATCACTTGGCCTATTGAAAGACGCCACTTGTTATTAGACCCTGTACTTGTACAGAGCTAAAACAGTGTAATGGGCTACACATCTTAAAAAGGCTTTTGTGGGATACATGCATACATTGTATCCAATTTCAAAAGCTGCGTTCTTCAGTCTATTTAAGCACAGTCTAAATATTCCTAAACTCCTACACTTTACAGGGTACTTGCTGGTCAGTTACACTCAGCTGCTAGTGTTCTAGCAGCTGCCTTTTGACTTAGTCATTTAATGTTGTGAATTTTCAACTCAAGTCAATTTCCATCTCGATAGTGTCTAGCTTTAAATTTATGTAAATAATGCTGAAAGGCGATGAAGATAACGATATGGATTACGATTACGGTTGTGATTACGATTACGATTGCGTTTGATTGACAGATGCTTTTGAGAGTTGAGTATTCGGCGCCATGAATGAATTAAATTTAATGCAATACGCCTAATGGCAAATTCCAGATTTTATATCTGATATTTGAATCAAGAATATCCTCTATACAAATATATATTCGACTTGTTCGCGCCCGTTAAAAGATAAATCAACATATGTGGCGTATAAATCCAATTGAAATATGCCCATGATAAATGTTTGAGTTTATTTATAATTATTTTTGCGTACTGCAGGCTACACTTAGTATCTTGATGATTAAATGCCCAAAATATTTACGAACTTTTATTGCTGAATAAAATATTAAGTAGAAGCCGTCCAGTTGAATTTAATTAATTGCACACAAGCAGTAAAATTTCCATACAACAAATCTAGTCGACAATGCCAAATAAAGAATAGAGTACGGGGTCTAACTAGAAGGGAAAACAATCTGGAAAATAGGGCAAAAATTAGTCACAAATGTTGTTAGCCTGGAATTACTTGAAAAGGTAATGGAACTCCTCTTTTACATAAAAAATCTTTTTAAAGGTTTTATAATTTTTACATTATTTTTCTAATTTGTAGTAAAGTTTTTCTCTGTGTACTCAGTTGTTGCTGAAGCTTCAAAGTTGGCCAAGTTACTTGCCAACCTCTTAACCAACATATTCGATTCCAACTTTTGGTGGCAACACTTGTGCTTGTTCCACAAGTTGCAATAACTTCTATGCCTGTTGCTGACAGGCACTTAAACATCCAAATAGCTAAACAGCTACTACCTTGACTCAAAAACTTGAGGTAATCAACGGCATTTTATGTTGATTTGCCACTAAAGTTTTACTGGCTCCACTTAACTCTGGGATACGTAAACGTTTTTGCTTTTTTCCTTAATGACAGTCGAGTGAGAGACACACACACACACACCCACACGCACAGGCATTTACACACACTCGGACACCTTTCGCAGGTGTCATTAAAAGTTTATGCTTAATAGTTTAATTTCCTGACGGGGGTTTAAAGTAAATGTGAAACGGAAACGGAACCAAAAGCGGAAAACCCGAGAAACCTCAAGCCAGAGGACAATAAAAAGGTAAACATTTGATTTTGGTTTGGCTTTCGGCAATAAATCTCTGTCTGACATGAGATATGTATGTCCCCCGAAGTGAGCCCTGTTTGTTGTCTTCAGTTTTTGATTTGACTTCTTTTACATTTTAGATGTCCGAGCTTTTCTCAGTTTCCCAACGATTCGCAACTAATACACAGAAAATAATAAATACAGGACTTTGGGCTAAAGTCAATCCAAAGAGATGTCGTAGAATAAGTAGAATAATCCCTTTAAATCTGATGCCAAGCATGGAATATTTGATTCAAGAACGATCGTTTCAGCGAACAATTTCAGTATTCAGAAAATATACAAAATTGGCATAGTGTTAGTGCTTAAAACAAGAATTTTGGACTTATGTTTTGGTATAAACTGTGGAATTGTTTGCACGCCATTGTCCTTAATATATGCACGCACCTGGTACACTTAATTCTCTTGTGTTATCGTGCTCGTGTTGGTGCTCGTGTTGGGAGTTTCGTGTCATTTCCTGCCGCATTTAAAACATGACTTCCTTTATCATTTTATGCTCGTACTATTTGCTTTTCCCTAATTGTTCGTGACTCTGCCTGCGATTCTCCTGCTGTCTGTTGTCTGTTGTCTGCTGTCTGCCGCCTGCAGAAAACAAAAGCTAGCGCAACAAATTTACATTCATGTAATTACGTAATCAGCAGCAATGTGAGTGAGTGTGAGAAGGGGTTGGGGCTAGGGCGGTGGGCAGGGGGCAGGGGCTAAGGGGAAGTGAAGGACACCACAGAGTTTACTTTATGCAGGCGTTGCTTTGATTTCCGCCATCTTCCTTCCGGTTCACCTTATTTACATTTCCATTATTCTTTCGTTTTTCTTCTTTTAATTTTTTGGTTTTTTACTTTTTTACATTTCACACACACACGCACACTCGCACACTCACACGCACACACTTTGAGTTCATTTTTAATTAATTTACATTTGAAATTGTTGCGTTTTCGCTAGCTTGTTTTCTTGTTTTCGTTTTTTTTAGGTAATTGTTTCGCTTCAGCTTGATTAACAACCTGAGCACGTGTCGTCCATTTAATCATGAGCTAAACACTTGCCACAGCATTTAACTAGTGTTAATTATAAACTTCCCCGTTTGTTTATCCAACTGCAACCGACTGTTAATTGGAAAACTCTTAGAACTTTTCACTCCAATACTTTAGACTGTGACTATGCATTTCTGCTGATTGTTATTATTCCAGCAATCTTTGTCTCATGAAAATGTTCTTCTAGAACTAACTGTTTGAAAAGTCCCTTCAGTTGCTAATTTAAGAAAGTTTTTTTCTTCAGAAATTCAAGTATATTGTTCAGTATTTGAATAAATAGTACATTCAGGTGAGAGGCTTCCTCATAATGTTCTTTATATATCGTCCAAAAGCAGTCGAGCTTATTTAAATAATAAGGAATTCTACTGAAAATAATGTAACCTTAAATTATCAAATTGTGATAACGTGAACAGATCATTTTAAACAAAAATTTGTTGTAGTTATATTAATATTTATTTATGTAAGAAATCAAAACCATCCCCAAAATAATTGTATTCATAATTAAGCAGAAATTTACCATATAATGTAAGTCAAAATAAATGCATAAAACGGCTGTATACAACACAATTTAATTTAATAATTGACACCAAATTTACCAAAAATGACTAAAATTATTCTTCAATTATATGTTTACCTTTCATTATTGTGTAAATATTACAATAATTTGTTTACTCATTAATATTCATTTTAGATTTATAAATTGCTCATTGTTAAAATTGATTTATTTTCTTATTGATTTAGTTTATTTATTTTTAATTAGTTTCAGTTATTAATTTTCTTGCCGTTTTGCTACTGCCGATAAACTTGCGGGCTGATGTTATGACACCTAACTTTTTATTTGTTTTATTCGGTTTTTGTTATTATATTTATTTATTTTTTTATATTTTTTGCACCAAGTAAAGCGTTGAAAATTGCTTAAGTGATTCAGCGACAGGCAATTTAAGTTGCTTTATATTTTCTGTACTTATTTAAGTTGCTTTTCTATTATTTTCTTTCTTTATTTCGTTAAGCTCACATGGCGTGAAAATTAGTTTTGTGGTTAGTTTGGCACTTTTCAATAAATTTTGTATTTTTCCGAAAAACACTTGAATTTTATTTTGCGCGCGAAAACATTTGATTTGAAAAGTTTTATTTTTTCTGTCGTTTTTAAGCGCAAATCGAGCGCCTTTCTCAAGCGAACGTAACGCGGCAAAATTTTAAAACAAACTGACTGTGCGAATTTTCCAAACAGGTCCATTGAGTCTGAAAAGCCAGTGAAAGGCAGCCGCTGTCGCTGCAGCAGCTGCTGCTGCCTCTGATTCTGCCGCTGTCGACGCCAGCAGCAAAATATTTGCTTTGCTTTGCTTTGCTCTGTTCAGTTAACGTTTTACTCACGCGCTCTCTCTGTTGGCTAACACTCTCTCTCTCTCTTCGCAATAGTGGGAAATTCCGACTGGCTTTGTTTGGGAAATTTCGCTTGGCGCCTCTTACTGTGTGAATTTTCTCGACGATGGACCAAAGAGGCCGGAAGAGGGAACCGAATGGCATCGAAGGCGCCACGTGTTCGACGCTTCTTTGGGTATTGTACGTGCCAGCGTTTATACTCGTTCTTTTGCTTTTATGAATGAATTATACATGCGAAAAGCGAGCAATATAATCATTGGTTATTAGACAGGCAGTTTATGGAATGCTCCAGGACTTTAGACGTTTAGAACATTGTACCGACGATAATTACAAACAATGAACTAAACTGAGCTTAGTTCCTAATTGATTGGTATTCCCATTTAAATTGTCTGGGCTTTCCCAAGTTCAAAATTCCGCAATTCAATTGACAATTTCGCAATACCAGCTGCCACCGTGTGTGCCTTTCTAATGTAATTTATTGAATCGTGCATTGAAAAAAACTTTGGCGTGTCAAAAAAATAAAAAAATAATATTATATACCTTTTGGTATATAAATATATTTACTATATATGTATGTATATAGTATAGGTACGTTTATGTGTATTTTACGAACGTGTTTGGAATTTGATGAGCTGTTTTGTTCAAATTTCCTCTCCATAGATATGAACATATTTGGCTGCTTTATAACTGTATTTAATAGCTGGCACACAATGCCAGAGAAATGCGTATATTACGTATACGTAACTTGCCACAAAGCAAATGAAGGATTTGCTTTCTTTTTTGCTACACAAAAATACACACACAAAAAGTGAACCATAACTTGTATTTACTCGGGGTGCGGCTTTTATTAGCTCTGAATTCAATCGCATGAGCAGGAGGAAGAGGAGTAGGAGGAGGGACGAGAGAGAAAGGACTTTCGGGTTTCCAAACTTATGGCATCATGTGCCGTCCGTTTTACGTGCTCCAAATATATTTATTTTTGGCTTTTCGCTGCTCAGCAAACAGTGCAATCCACTTGTCTACCACATGCTGAAAAAACTGTTGCTTTCCCAATGATTATTCTACGGACATTCGTTGCATTTTGCTGCATATTTGTTCTGTTCGCTTCGACACGCACGTGCCTCATGCCACCATCGAAATATTGCCATTGAAACAAAGCCGAACACCTTTAGCCCGTGCTCGGTTGTGGTGGCGGTGAACGGGGCGTATGCGTAATGCGAAACGCTCGTTGGTAATTTAAGCCACTTGAAGAAGCAAACATTTCATTGCCACACTGGAGCGCAGTCCACACAATGGCAATTTAATGTGGTAGAGCGCCAGTTTTATTTAATGGCTCTGCATACCCTGCATGGAAGGTGATATAGGTTTGTGAAACGATATTGAAAGGGCAAATCGAGTCAGTTTGTAAATCTACAGCCCATTTGTATGACTAACAACAATCCTAAACCGTCTTTAAAGTAGGTACTGGGTATTACAGGGGTGGGTAAGCTCGACTGCACTGTCCTCTTACGCTTGTCTTGCTTCAAACATTCACACCTTCAGTCCGTAAACCGATTTGGGTAATCGCAACATGTATGTGCAAAATTTGGCTTTAGTTACTTATTTATTGTGTCGCAGCTGTGACTCGTTTAAGCCACAGCACAATTGTAAATATCATTATGGAATTTGAACAGCAGCCAATTCAAATAATATCTGTAACTTTTGTTGACCCCAAAGAACAGAACAGTAATTGCGCTCCATTTAAATGTATGGTCTGGTGAGCAAATTGTTTTCACTCTGCCAAAAAACATAATGCCAAGAGGATAATACTTTTGTTGCGGCTATCTGCGATTATGCTCACAATTCCTGATACTCCTCAAAAAAAAAAAACACAACTGAAAGTAATTTAAATTTTTCATGTCTAGAAAACTTTGCGTTTAAAGTGCGTCCAGAAAAATGTAATTAAAATGTTTCTACCAACAAAAACTTCCATCAAAAGCTCTTAATATTAAATTAACAAATTATCTAACGGCTGCGTTTTAATGTCGGTCATTAAATAAAATATGATATGAAAATGTTGCTCTGACGAGAGTTCTCATTTTTGATGCTGCACCTTCGGCGTGGCCAATCAACGGAAAAGTTGTGTCAAATATTTATTTAATAAACAAAAGCAGCAGCATTAAGTAGCAACAAAACTTGGCCAACTTTCGGTGCGGAAATTTAATAAAAAAGTTAAAATACTAAATAAAATACTGCACGGCTTTTCCAGAACTTTGCTGAAACGAAACTTTTGCTTGTTGCCAGCGAGTTGTCGAAGCAAAAAGATGCTATGACGAATAGGGAAATAAATAAATAGGAAAAGGCGAAAGAAGAAAGGAAGTGAAAGAAGCGAGAAATAATTCTAAACGCTGCACGTTACTCATACGCCCCATTTAACAATCTCTGCTTATTGTGTAAGGCAAAAACTCTTTTCAACTTTCCACTTTCCACTCGAGCATTGAAAACGAGCTCAGCTGCTTGTCGGTTAAATGGCCTAAAAGTAGACAACAAAGCCAAACACAAGCTGCGTTTAAGTGGCTCAGTTTAAGCGTTTAATCATCGACATTAAAAGCAATTGCTTGTCTGTATACGATGTTATATCCTTGTAGTTGTACTTACTTTTTTTTCTGCTCTTGTATTGTGTTTTTTACTTCTTTTTTCTGCAATTTTGTTACCAAAACGCTTGAGGCAATTTGTCGTTGGTGCTGTCGTTGTTGTCTCTGCGAAAATGCCTTTTATCTGTTTGCAACCTGAAGCGATTGCCTCGTTTAATCGTGAAAATTTAGTGCGAAAATAAATATTTGCATATCTGTTGCCATTTTCTGATTCTTTTCCGCTTTATGACAAAATCTAAAAACGTATCATTTTAGTTTTTGAACACATTTAAAATCCATAATTGTGTCACGTTCTAAATGATCCACGTTAAGCCTGTAGTAATCCATTTAAGTATGTTTACATTACCTTAATTTTTCAATTTGTTTTTATGACATTCGTTGTGGGTCGACGTTAACACACTCACACACACACACACACATACTCAAAGGCAATTCATATGGTTGACATAAACAAATACACAAATAAATCAATTTGGTTTTGGGCCATAAAGCTGTCGACCCGATACAAAATGATTTATTCACTTTGTGATAGTTATTACAAAATATACTCAAGGTCATAGAACTGAAAGTTGTTTTCACATTACTTCAAAGGTAAATAGCTGGAAAGAAGAAAGTTGTACTCAATGGTCTAGAAAACGAGATTTCTACTTTAAAAGATATATTATAAATATATTCCACAGATTTTACATGATTCCAACCTAAAATTTATAATTTAATTCAGAAGTTTACTGCACAGCATCTTAGTCAATAATGATTAAAGTTAATATCGTTTCCTCAGCTAACTAAAGTTCTTGTAAAATTGTCTAAAATGCTTTCTCTAATTTGCATTAACATTTCATAGAAATTTGTGCTCTTTTAATTATTAATGCTAACATAAAAGAAACTCAAAGTGAAGCCAAGAAAGTTGATTTTAAAACTGCTTTATGTTTCAAATTTGAGAATTACAATAAGGGAAACCAATGAAAGTCGATACGTGTTATTTTGTGGGCCGTCATTTGCATGAGTCTCACATTCAGGCATACATAAATTCATGTATGTGTTTAGGCCAAGAGCAGTTACCGAATCCCTAAGCGTGCAACAGGCTCAGACAAAGATAGAATGAACGAGGGGGAGAAAGAGGGAGAGAGCGAGGGTGAGTCAGAGAAGCACAGCAAAAGAACAAAAAATTAGGCACAATGGCATAATGTATTAAATTAAATTGTTTTTTACAATACACACAACAAAAGAAAAGCGCACAAACTGAACAAAACAGAGAAAATCGAGTTAATTCAATTTCAAATCGGATTTGGTATTTAAAGATGGCACAGACGGCGATTGTACAGAAAAGCTGAAAATCTCATAAAGTAATATTAAGTCAATGCTAATTCCCCATACTCCCAATATTCAATTATATTTATTTGGCAGACAAAACTAATTTAAATTTATTTACTACTTAAATGAGCACAATGGCAATATCAAATTTATACATTTTCCCTTAAAGATATTGTTTAAAATGTGTTTTCTTCTTCAATATTAAAGCGAAATGAACACTTGTCTTGAAAATTATGCTATTCTCCCAGCAGATTGAATCCTCAATTGTACCCGAAGTAGTTTTCCACGGCACGTTTCTTATACGCAATCGTCTGCTCACACACAATAATTTCCGGATGACAATTTCCGTTGGCAAGTGGGAAATTCACTTGGCAATGGCCTATAAAGAAGCAATACCCAGAAATGGCCAGCTCAAGCGTGACAGCGAAACGAGAGTTGAACAAATGAAGTTCATGAATCGGTCCAGAATTTTTATGAAAGCGCAAAAATCAGCAGATAAAAAATAACGCCAGTTTAATACTCTTACTCATAAATATAAATATTTTTTTATTTAAAAACTATTAAAGTGCATTGAAAATCTGAACATAATTTCAATCAACTCTTCATTTTAGTTTTTTAATCGAATAGTACACAACATTTGCCAAAGTGAATATACTTGAAGTTGATAATTTTAAAGAACTTACGCGCATATGCAAGACTGGCAGCATAAGAATGTCCTTTATGTTAAATAATACAAGTGTAAAAAATATTGCAAGTGAATTTTGTTGTCATTTCATTTGCTTGTACAGAAACTATAAAAACCACTATAAAGGTTGACAGTCATTTGGGCCAAATTGAACCAGCATCCAGGCAGAGTGTCAGTTACGCTGGATCAAATACGCATGTATACGCCATATATCTGCATGTGTTGTCAGATAATTATGGGCATTAAGTGGCGCCACTTTGCCAACGGGATTTAAGAGTTAAGTCAAGAGAAAGAAAAACACTCAAGGTATTAGCATTATATATTCATATGTTAAGTGTGAAACTGTAAATATAGTTAGGCCGACTGTAAATGACCCTGTTTATTATCTGTTAAGCCAAATTTTACTACCACCAAGTATTTAAAAACAAATCAAATGATTGTTCTAGTTTTAAAGCAACGACTGCTGCTGTTGATCAAGAATATACATTTAGTCCCCTCCTCCTGCTGCTTGTTAACACTTTTTTTAAACAAACCCAGGAGACAACTGCTAGTACAGGGTCTATAAAATTGCTGCGGGCGCCAATTAGCATCAGGAATTTCTCGTGTGCCACAAGATAAGCCAAATTCACAGTCACAGCCAAAGTTGCTGGCATTAAAAACTTGCTGTGATTTGTGTTTGTTGCCCTCTTTTCCCAGTCAAGCCAAAAAAAGCAGAGTGGAATGTGAAAAGTTTAATGAATGTCTTCAGGTTTTGGGAGGACAACAGCAGTTATTTAAGAGTGATTACGAGAGTTACGAGTGGAAGTTGCTTAAACCAAGATAAATGCCATTAAAGTGCACTTGATTTAGGTGTAAAGCAAAGTTGAGCCAAAGCTCTTCCTTAAAGCTGCTCAAACTTAAATTTGTATCCCGTTTTAAGGGCCAACAAAAGGAGACAGCCAGGCAGCCAGCCTGTCCTGGCCAGCACAGCCAACTGGCCAACTTGAACAGTTTTTGTTACAGAATTTATGAGGCTCGTTAATATGGGCATATTTTCGACCAATTTTCTGGTTTCTCTCATATGGCCAGATACCAACACATTTTACAAGCCTACAAAACAGGGCTATAAATTTTAAAGCCTCACATTTCATTTACCAAAACAAACATTTTCAACTTGGATTTTTTTGTTGCTTTCATAAAATTATTATTGACCAAAATGAGGAAAAAAACAACACAAAAAGGAAGCCTTCAATATAAATATAAAGCTCATTTCATTACTTTTGTGTCAGTGTCAAGGCTTCTCAAATACAATGTCAATAATTTAAAATTGATTAGTTGCGATTTCTAAAGTGTCGGGAAAGCGGGAAAAGTGGAGGAAAAGCACAGTTGGCTTCAGTCAGTGAACCCAGTTTCTGGCTCGGAACTTTTGAAGCATAGCAAACGCTTTAAGCCAAATGCCATTGAATGCTGTGAATTTTTGGCCAACTCACCAGTTGGTAATAAATAATAATAGCTCATTTGCTTTCAAGGTTTCCCACATGCAAAGGAGCACATACATAGAATTTTAAAAGATGTCCTTGCATAGAAACTATTTTCTAAAGGACATGCGCTGAGGAGACAATCTGATTAAATTGAATGCACAAAATAAACAGCACTTTTTACTAATATTAAGAGGTTAACTGTGATAGCTGTGTGGTAATTTTTGTAGGTTTATTTACTCTTATTAGGCGTTGGTCTATAAACAATTAAGAGCGTGTCATTGCTTAATGCAGTTAAGTAATTATAATGTTTTTGTTTTGTTTGTTGGTGTCACTGGCCACAATGTCAATCGCATTCATGGCAGTTACCTCATTAATGTTAATACAATTTCATCTTTTATTATGCTTATTGTCATAGCAATTTAAATTTAATAATTGAAAATTTACATGGCAACAACAATGGCAACAGGGAAATGAGGGAAATGGGCAGAATGAGGCAAATGAGGAAAGTTGAGTAAGAGTCTGTAAATTTTGCATCCGCTTTTCATTAAGCGCCTCAACGGAAGTGTGCTTAAAAGCAGCCATAAACGCACACACACACACACACACAGGAACAGTACACCCACACATCTACACCCACACACACGCACAGTGATTTTAATAACTTTATATACACAATAAAAATGATCTTTGTTAATTTTCACCTGGCATGGCAAGAATGAAAAGTAAAATGAGTCAAATTAAATCTGCGGTGTTGTATTCGCTTTTAATACCTGTATGGGTATGTGTGCGAGTGTGAGTGTGGTTGTGTGTGTGGTTTTGCGGTTGTCTGGGTTATAAAAT
Organism: Drosophila dunni; assembly: GCA_018152125.1. Taxonomy (NCBI): domain Eukaryota; kingdom Metazoa; phylum Arthropoda; class Insecta; order Diptera; family Drosophilidae; genus Drosophila; species Drosophila dunni. Next base: position 413,206 of record JAECXC010001917.1, read on the forward strand.
ATATACGTCGACAGTTTGCGCTCTGCCATTGTTGTATTATCCTTGCCATCAGACACTAATGCAAATTCAGATTTTAGAGATTTAGTAAGCAGTTTATTCTTGATTTCATTTTTGTTCATTCCGAGTAAAAATTTGCATTTAACTTTTGCTCCCGTTGGCCGTATGCAAATGCTTTCAAATGCTGACAGCACATTAATAACACAACAACAAAAAAAACCCACAAAACATAAAAATTTATTTACCAAACATTTATACACTTTACCGAGAAGGAGAACTCAAAGCGCATAGGATACTTGGAACACGGCCTTGCAGGCTGGGATTCTAACAATAATTTTGCTGATAGCAGCAATCCCAGTTGATATATTGTTCTTGTTGTTGCTATAGCTGCTGCTGACACTGCGCGTAAAATTAAAAGCCAATATGCGACATAAAATTCGCCAACCTGGCAACGTTACCCATTCCAATTGGATGAGCAGAATGACACATAGCCCACATTTATATATACTTTGACACATACGCATAGCGAACGACAACATTATTGTATCGTTACAATCCTTGTGTGCTAGGAGGCACTGTGTTCAGATGGGAAAGATGGGAAAGGAATCCAAGTAGCACCCGAAGCTGCCTTTGATTGCCGCCTGCCACTTGATATGGCAATACAGCTGCTTCCTTTTGTCCTCGGCCTTGTGTGTGGTTGTTTGCTTTCCCACGGGTTCTAACGCGAAATTTGCCTACGAGTGTGTGCATAGACGAAGACCCCGCCCCGCTTCAGACCCCTTCTACCTCATACACTGCCTCACCTCTGGCAGATCAAGTTCAAAGTGGCGGTTAATGCTGAGGGCAAGACAAAGAGACACCTGCAATATGTACACATCTTCACGCATCTACGAAGTTATTTAGTTATTGTGGAATTTATCTCACTCTCTAGGTGCACTACGTTATAAATAAACATGTGATACAACAGGGCAATTCCAATGTATTGCTTGTAAATAGACGGGAAAATTCAATTTACATACATTAAAGGTCACATGGGGTACCAGTGAAGGTTAAAAATAGCTTTAAAAGAAATAACAATGCTGTATATTTATTATTATATTTCTATAGTCTCACAGTTGAAAAGATTCATGTGGGCAACGCATGAAATGTGTTGCATACTTTTGAGCTGCTGCTTTAAATAAATTCTGAATAAGTTGGTTCGCCAAATTATTAATAACAGCATTGAAATGGAAATATGATTCCCATTATTTTTATGATATGCGCAAAATTGTTTATGGTTCGGATAACTTTTGACATACACTTGTAGGTGAACTTAACCAGATTTATTTAGGCACCCTGAATAGATCAAATTTAGATCTAAATTTAATAATATAATTGTAAAGTGACTCTCAGCTAGAGATTTTAATGATACAAGCAATCAACAGATTTATGTACCCTTGAATAATTGCACTGATCTATACTAATATTACTTTCTTCTTACACTGAGCAGCAATCTGTTGCGCCCAAAGATAATTTGATAATGAGCAGCTTATAAGCTTAGGCAATCATTCATTTGTATGAACTCGTTCACTCACTTTCAAATTACTTATTACCCGACAGCTGTAAAACATAGCATACTTTTCAGCACTAATGTGTTTTTGACTGGTCGCAGCTGCTTGTCCCTGTGTATTTGGTACGCTCTTCATTCAGTGTTTGTGACTGTATTTGTCAAATCAAATAAGTTCAATACCCTCATTTGTGCCACCCATGAATAAATTACACTGATTACTTAGTATCCACAGAGCACGTCTTCCTCCGCAGCGCCCAATTAACACACCTTCCGCTCAATGTCAGGTAATTTTCGGAACGCCCTTAACACTGTGCTGTTGCTTTTGTTGTTGTTGTTGCTGTTGTTGTTGCTACTGTTAAAAGCACTGGCAGGCTGCCTGACAGTCTGAGATTTATGGCCGAGCGTGAGTCAAAGCGAACGCTATTAGCCCCGGGCATTGCTCGTGGATTCCTGTTCTACACACCGCATGCGAAAATCCATTAAAGGGTATGTTAAATGTATAGCAAAATTAGCTTAGGTTTATATATTAAATGCATCACTTAAAATCTTTGGAAAGTATTGAAAATTAAATTCAGTTGATTTCATTTTAATAATATTTATATCTTAACTAGAAACCCCGAAATCTGCGATTTATTTACCAACAACATTTTTTACAGAGTATCTGAGCACTCATTTTGGGTAGCTGTTTGCTTTAGGTTCTTATTGGTTTAAATGCTTACAAAATTCTAGTAAATTTTGCAAGAGCAGCTGCTGCCTAATACCTAATACCTAATACCTATTGCTTAATGCGTTGTGTATCATGTGACGCCGTCTGGATGAGATTAATTAAATTTCACGCTGGCTTTAAAGCGACCTTCAAGATGCCAAGTTGAGTAGGAAGAGTAGGAGAGAGCGGAGAGTGGATTGTCAGCTTTGAGCTCAGCTGGTTGATTGACAGTCTGCGGCAGTAAGTTTCTTGTCAGTCATGCAGTGAGTTGTCTCTATTGTCAAAATGTTGTACTTTTATTGCTCTAATCAAATCATGAATCGGTTTTTTGTCAGCCTTCACTGTGTTCAACGAGGAATCATTAACGAAATGCCGTCAAAATCGCATTGTATTTGCATAAGCAGCACATGGATTTCTCCCTCGCTCTCTCTCTCTCTCTCTCTTTCCCTCCCTCTGCTTCACTCTCTTTCTGCAATTTATGCTTGCGTTTTCATTTTCATAATTTTGCAAGGCACATGTGGCACAGTTTGCGTGAAGCATTTGACAGAATCAAAGCACAAAGGCGTTCACTTATATGTAAATGTCTGCACGACAAAATCGAGCATTTCAGCATAAATCGTCTTGGATTTCGATTGATATTTCCAAATGGAATTTGTGCAGTCTGCAACGAAAACTTCTCTTTGCCTGACCGATGAGTCAAATGTAATTTAAATTATACAAAAACACACACATATTTGAGCTGTATCTGAAAGTGCTTTTGGAGATGGAAAAGTCTCTTCCCCGACAAAAAAGTGCATGCTCCAAAGAACAAGTTATAAACTGAACGTATGTGTGTGTGTTAGTGTGAATAGCATTACTTTACGGTAGTGTACATTCTGTATTTATATTTAATCTGTATTTATATGTTGAGTTATTTTAAAAAATTCAAGAACTACACTTACCTTTCATACCTTAATTTAATAACTGAACTTTATGACAAGTGCTTTTAATTATCATTTGAGAGTTTTGAAGCCCAATCAACCAGACACAAGATGTTATCTTAATTGGTCACTACAGGTTCTGTTAACGGATTCATTTTGCTTGTGGCCAAAAATGTTCTCTAATTGCCAAAGAGGAAATCTGATTTGCAGTGCTCCATAATTAATATACGATTTCAACAATAATTATTATTATTCCCTGTTTACTGGCTGCTTTTCAGTACAGTTTAATGAAATTTGAAACTCTAATTACTGAAATTGAAGCCAGTTAACACATTAAATTCATAGAAACTATTTCTCAATTAAAGCATTACAAGATGACAACATATTTTAATAAATATTTTAAATACTTTTAGTCCTTTTTGTCCTTTTCTAAAATCAATTTGTGGCTAGTTCCTTTTGTTATTGTTTAACAATGCGACAGAGTAAACAATAAAGTAGCTTTTGCAATAAGTCATGGCTCAAAGATGTGCCTAGTCATTAAGTTAAAAGCTTTCAGTGTTTATTTATCACACAAAAGGCAGGAATTAGACAGACTTAGGGGCATATAGAGGCATAGTTTATGTGCCGCATATAAGTAGAGCCATTCTCCCATAGTTGCTAATGAGCCGAGCAGACTTTACAAATACATACATATAAAAGTGTATTTTGAAGTAAGGTCGCAGCTGTCGTACAAGCCAAGCGTGTACCATAAGTGGAACGGTTCAGGGTCAGAGTGCTATTGGAAAGCAAAAGATACTTTACTTTAAAGAACACAAAAAAAAGGAAAACAATTTTAAGCAGCTGTCCTTCTCCCTCAGTGTTGTGTTTGTAGCTTATTTAACGCTAGATATGGTATCTGGTGTGAAACTGACACTGAGCTCTTTTAACAGACCAATTAGGTTAATAATTCTTCCACTTAAAAACAGTAACAGGAATACAAAGAGTAATTCAGTTATTTCTATTGAGTTATCATCAAATGTTTGAGAAGTTTAATTTTTTCCCAGCTTTTTCTAATTTGCCATCTATCTCTCTGAAATTGGCCAACACTGTGGTGCCTGACTGTCGACCCGTGTCGTGTCTCACGGCTGTAATGACAAACAAAAAAATGTTTGTTCATGTGCCGCGATTAAGGTCAAGAGAAGCCATAAGCTGTTTGAGTGTTTTTTCTTCTTTGTTGGACATGGACCTGGACCTGAACCTGGCCTTAAGCAGATCTTAAAGACAAGGCTTTAAGGCAGCAGACGGCTGCTGTGTTCACTCCTCTCAGACAGTCCAGTTGTCATTAGCATACTTGAGCAATTGCTGGCAACAATGCAGCATACATAAAAACACTTAATTGTGCCAGGCCCACAACGTGCGGGCATTTGATGAAGGCTTTCCTCCCCACACATCCGAAACAACTACAAGTAGGGGAAAAAGAGGAGGAAAAAAATAGATTCATGCCCACAACAAGGACACACACGAGGGAAGGGCTTTAAATGTTTCATGGTTTTGTTTAGCAGCCACAACGAAATAACAACAAAAGCAATAAAAGCAACAGCATCAAAATTTCCACAGGGCTGTCACGTTGAAAATTGCAAATTAAAGCTTTAAATATGCATGCGACATTGTGTGGCATGGGGGCAACTGGGTAACGGGGCATGGTCAAGTTTCGGCTGGCATTTTCAATTAATGAAGTTTTCTTCTTGCTCAATTTCAAGCGCTTTCGCAATTTCAAGCAAACATTTCCATTAACAATTTCTATAAAATTGTTGCCAACTCATTTGGCATTTGGCTTTTGCTTTGTGGTTGTGTGAATTCAACTGTAAGAACGCAGTAAACGTCTTTTTATATTGCATGTAACAATTTCATTTACATAAATCACTCATACGTCAAGGTGTACGCAAAGAAGTGAAGCAAACGCTGCAGCCGGTAACTGCTGCGTTTCTTAGCATCCCCTCTCTCTCTGCCTCACTCCCCCGTCTCACTTGCTGTGGCTGCCATTTTGACGGCAAACACGCAGCAGCATGACACGAGCTAAATGATGATTTATGAATGGCCACAAAATATACGAAGCAGTTAGAAGGAAGGCCCAACTAAACTCGCCTCAAGTCTGCCTGCAGCTTAAGCTAAGTTTTAAGCTAAAGTTTAAGTTTAGTTTGAGCTTGAGTTTTGGGTACATTTGATAAGCTTAAAGTTTTGCCAAGTGAAACAAATGCAGCTGTAAAGCTGTCAATTAATTGTTTCCCTTGGCTTTGGCCAGCAATTAAAGTCGGTCTAATGAGTTCCGTTTTGGCAATTCAATCCATCTCAATGGCAACCACATTCCAGACCCTTTTGCTGCCTCGTTTGTACACGTCGTAATCCGGTTTGTGAGCCTCCATTTCAGACACGTGACCCGAGCAGAGAGAACTGAGACTGAGGCCTCTGCCATGCAGGAAAAAACCGTGCGAAAAAGTAGCTTTAGTCGCCTCTTATTTTCCCGAGTTGTTTGCTCAACTTTTGTGTTTTGGCAGATCGAAAAAGTTTTAAGCTGATATCCTGGTGTTTATTTGGGTTGTAGTTTTCCAGTTTTGTGTACTCCAGAACTATATGATTTTAATGTGAAAAGTTAAATGAGTATGTAAATATTTATTGTTGTGTAAACTCAACAGTTTTTTCAGTTTCTGTTTTTTTGTGTTGCGTGTGAATTGCGTTAATATTTAATTAAACCTAAAGTCAGTTCGACTTGGTAAATTACTTATTTGCCAATTTGTGCGTGTGTTAATTGTTCACACACACTAACACCAACACACACACACACACATACACAGCTGTGAATTTTTAATGCCTGTGCCTAATGACTTGGCTTCCAGTGCAAACAGAAGTCGATGCACAATTTAAAGTAAATGAAAAATGGTAAATTTGCTAAGCACAAAAGTGCTGCTCTGGCTGAAAAGGACAAGAGACTACAGCAATTTAGGATTACATTTTAGTTCAAATTACAATAAAAGCAAAATCCACTTGCCAACAACTGTTGGCCAAAGATAAACAACCAAACGGCCAACAACCAACAACAACGAACAATCGACAATGGACACACGCCGACAGGCAACTTTCCGAGAAAATTGCAAGTAAATACGTTGTTGTGGGACACCCGACTAAAACATACCCGTAACTAAGTTAAATTTGGTGTAAGATGGCGATGAACTCAATAAGAAGTTCTCAGATTTCCATGGGATTTCTGCCCTCCGCACATCAAACCCAACAACTGCGAAAGTAACGGGTATAACAAAGCCGCAAAACAGTCAAACAATGGCCAAAGAGTTAGACTCAACCCCCTAAACTAACTTACTATCTGCCCAGCTTATTGTTTGCACTTATCTGTTGTCTCTGAACACGTTCTTTTTGGGGCCAGGTAAATACTCGAATTTAGTCCGGGCCATGCCGAACAATACAGAGAGAAAACATCTCACATTGCACAACATTTTGGCATTCAATTGAGAACATTTTGCCTACATTGTGTGGTCAGCAGTTTGTAATCGAGTGAGAGTTGATGGAAGCGGCCAAGTTTGAAGCCACAGCCTCAGAGCCTCAGAGAATCATCAAGTACAAGGCAGCTGCATTTGCATGACAACAGTTTTGGTTACGTTCTGTGTGCGAGATGACTGTCTAATATAAGTACTCATGTCATAGATACTCAAGGCAAATGGACTGATTCGATTGGCATCAAATCTCTTGTGTCTGACCCCAGTAATAAATATCTCCTCCTTTCGCAATGGTTGTTTCGAGTGTGCCACTCTCGATGCCAATCGAAATATATCCAGTACCTTTGACTAATAGAAGATATAGCTTGGTAAGAGTTAATTAAATCCATTATGGATTTATGGCAAAAGTTCTTGTTCCTAAAACTAATTGAATTTCCATGCAATTGCGGTGCTAAAAACTTTGACAAATCTGCTTGAAATGTTGTCAAACTAATCAATACTTTAGTTTGTGAAATCAATGACAAGGTTCCATCTGCATCTCTCTGCACTTCATATGAGCTCAAACTTTTCCCAACAGACAATAGTTCTTTAAACAACTATTTTATGGACCAACAGAAGCTGTTTAGAGCTTAGAAGCTCACAGTTGACCACTGCCAACAAAGTTTGAATGCATTAAGGCTTAAACTCATGCCACAATCAGGAGTGACATGCACTTTATTCGCAAAACTTTGTCAAAAATCTCATAGATTAACTGACAATGAAAATTTGTCTGTTGCTTTGGAGTTTATCAAACATTTTCTATTTTTCTAGACCTCTGGGCTAAATATTTTATTCCCTCGGGGAACAAAGTAATTATTGAAGTATTTAAATTTTTAATATTTTTTTCCTTTTTATGAAACGTTTTTCCCTTCAGACTCTTAAATAGCAACATAATTACAAGCAGCTTACAAACCTGACTGCATCGGAATTCATTTTGGCCACAGACAAAACTGCCAATCGCAATATTACGTATACGCGCTTGTGCTACATATATTTAAAGGGCGAACTGGCAACAAATTACAAATTATGGATGCTTTTGCCAACGAAACCACAACAAAAGCTGTTTACGCTTATTTGTGGTCAAAATTATTTTGCAAACTGAACGCGCACCTGTTAGTTATTGTCCACAAATACACGTATATTTACATTTAAAAGAAAGAAAAAAAATAGTTTGGGTAATAATTTATTTTTATAAGCCCCCAAACTGAAATCATGTTGGTAGTTTCAAAATTCAACAGCTTTTGACCGATTTTCTGACCTTAAAGTAATTTGCATATCTACTTCAGCTGATTAAGCCTCCTGTGTGTGTGTGTGTGAAAATATTTACACTGAATATTTGGTCAGCCTGAAAGTATGCAATTGTGTTCACATTTGGCAAGAACAAATTACGTTTGTTGATAAAAGCTGGATAAATTCAATGCTGCTTTCAAATTGCACTTTAAACTTTTACCTTTGCCAATTTCTTCAAGTGAATTACGAATATACAATTATTACAGGTAATTTTCATACAACAAACGAAGTTTAATTGAACAATTCGACTGGCTTAATTCAATTTGCATTCGATTTACGTTTGCCTTTTGTGCCAAAACTCTGTGTGCTTAAAGCTTAAATCGAAATTAAATTATGCACACTGCACACAAGTTTGGTCAATTTCGTCCATTCACTTTGGTCAGAAACACAATATTGTTCAATTATCAAAATGTTTGCCAGACCCAAACTTGGTTCACAAGCTTTTTAATCGGATTATCAACTACAACTTGAGGTAAAATTAGTTACCAAGTATTTTATTTAGTGCAAGGACTTGTGGTTTGGCCTAAACTATAATTAACTTATCATTAGCCACCCTAAATAATATAAGGGGTTACAAAAGAGAAATAATAAAGGTTTCACATAAGTCACTGTTATTCAAACAATATTTTCTGCTCGATTCTGTCAAAAGTGGCTGAAATAAGCCTTCACCTGCTCCAATTGCGGTTTCGTAAAATGGCCTAAAGCTACTGCTCCGATTGATGGACAGACAATAAACCTGACTGTCCGCTCGTAAATTGAACTGTCTCGCAGTTGGAGTAAAAGCCAAGATTCGAGCTGTCGTCAAAAAATAAAGAAATTGTGCTGAAAAGTGCAAAAACCGAAAAACGCACTGAACGCAGCGGCAGTTTCACACCGAAGGACAACTGTGAAAATTGTCAAACGCCGCACACACACACGTACACACTCATACACTACACACTCTCGCGCTATAAGTAAAATAACACAAAAATACTGGCTATGAAATGAATAATGCATGCGCTGATGTCACGTTAACAGTCTACTGCCTCCTCCTTCTATCTGCCCTCACCCGCACTCTCTCACTGCCTCTATCTTCTTCCATTTGGACCTACCTGTGCCTCATGCTTTTATGCACAAATTACCTGTCACTTGTGCTTATGTGTGCGTGTAGTAGTGCTCACACACGTATGTGTTTGTGCCAAAAGTTTTACAGGTGCGAAGTGGCAACTCCCATTCAAAACACACTCACACAGGCACACACACATATTAAAACCCTGTACTTCAAAGCTGTTAAGAATCCTTCAAACACATGGACTTAGTATTTCAACTTATTACAGGAACAAATAGTATTTAATATTGGAGAAAGTCAAGTTGATTCAAAATGACTGAAAATAAACTTCTCTTTTCCCGCAGATTCAATAAAATACTTTTCCCCTTAATGCATTTGTACATGTTGCTTGTGCTGGGTTGTTAGCAGTCGGGTAGGCTGGATAGACATTATTTAATGCTAGTTATATAAACATATGTACATGGGTCTTGAGAGTAGGACACTTCTCGCAGATGTTCTATTATGCCATAAATCTGCTCGAGCAGACTCTAAATTTATGGCCAACATTTGCCTGCCATGTGATGTTATTTTCGTTGCTGTTGTTGTTGTTGTTGTTGTTGGTTTTGTTGATGCTGTGGTCCATGTGCAAACTCTTGGCGTAAGTCCATGCAACAGTTTCCACTGTTCAACTGTTCAACTGTGCGTGCAAACACTTAATTAACACGTTAAGCAGCGCCAACAAAAAGCTCATAGATATTTAAGCCAATTATAGCATTTCCCGTCCATCTCTTAGAAAAGTCTCTTGGTTCGAGGTTGTGGTCAATTGATAAATATATAACTAATAATTAGCCATAGCTCTGCTCGGTTTGCAGTTCAACTATGCGTTCTCGCTCAAGGTTCATTCTCAAGCATCGTTTGGGCCATCAATTAAGTGGTTCAAGTGTTTTTTGCGTGCCTGTTAACTCATTGGACTAATTATTAAACTAGTTTTGCTGCTACACCTGGCGTATGCGTGATGTGGCCAACAGACGAACCAAATTTGTATCAATTCATTATGCAAAGCAGCTTTTCCGGGGCATGATCTCCAGATGCCGGAGATGGAAAACTAATTATTAATGCCTTCAAATCCCACATTGCATTTCAGAGTGTGACCCAAAAGACAAACTACACACACACACACACACTCGTTTGAAACGAATTTAATAGTCTCTGAAGATAAGCGATAAGTAAACTGACGTATAAAATTGTTATACTTTTGGGACTGAAAGGAATTTGTTTTAATACTTTAAGCAGAATTTAAAAGCACAAGTAAAAGTGGCGAAAATAGAGCTGGTACACTGAGAAAAACTTTTTATAAAATTAAATTTTTAATATGCAGTGTACAAATAATTAATTAAGTTTAGAAAAATATATTTGATAGATTTGAATAAAGCATGGCTCAGAGGCAACTCTAAGCCCAAATCAATTGTTACCGATTTATGATGTGATAAATATGTATACGTAACTTATATGTATGAATAAATCCCCACAAAGGGCTGAACTTTAATTTGAACTATTGTCTATGCCGCGAGGGGATTAAGTTCTCGCCTCTCAAACAAAACATTATTTTTTTCCCATTACTCGCAATGGCCCGGGGTGAGGCTGGCAACCCTGAAGTTCCGTAAAATAACTATGCACTTTCATCAATTTTCAATTGAAAATAATGTGAAGCAGCAGTGAGTTTTTCGCCCCACGGGGGCGTAACATGGCGTGTCGAACACTTTTAGCAACTTTTTGCATTCAATGCAATTACATACATATAATTCAATTAAAAAAGTTCACAATGTAAACGAGTGGATGCTGATGCTGATGCCGATGTCGTTGACGGAGTTGTTGTTGTTGCTATGTAAAATGTCAATGCACAATTTAATTAAACGTTGCTCATACGCCGAGTTGGCGGCATAGAAAAATGTATTCTGAGGACAAAGCACAGCTTGCACAATTTGCATGTTAATTAAAATGCATCAAAGTTTGACACATTCCAGAGTGGCACAAATTGCAAGCTGGTCAAAGAAGCACCAAGAAGACGAAGCAGCATAGAATGAGCATAAAAAATAATTGAAAGCATAACAATAAATGTGTTTCTGACTGAATATAAATGGAAGGCAGATTGCCAAATTGAATGTAAGAATGCGCATTATTAATTATACTCACAATTATTGGGTTAATGTCCTTTTCCGGGCACGTGCTAAGGACTGACTGATTCCGACTGTTGACAAATTAAGGGTAGCTACAAAACAGAATGCAAATCAATTATGTTATTCGGTCAATGGCTCACCATTATTCATTATTCATGTTGACCCTTTGCAGGTTACGAAATACGCGTTGTCTTTTAAAGATCCATTCCTTTATCGAATCACTCACCAGCAGATTCCAATTCAACTGAGAGCATGGAAAACTCACCGAAGGAAAACATTTGAAAAACTTATTGCAGATGAAATCAAAGAAAATCAACTAACTTTTTGCTTCAAGTCAAACTCAAATTGTCAGAAAGAAATGAAGAAATTTTCGACAAATGTTTTTTTTTTTGGCCTTGAAATCGGCATAATGAAAACTCGACTGGCTGCAGTGCCAGCAAAAAATCTGTCCTTCAATTGGATATAAGCCAAGTATTTTAATAGCCAAAATAAAAAGACAAAAAACTTGAAAAAAAAGAAAAGATTATTTTTATAATAAGTATGTGAATGCAATCAGCCAAGTGACAGGGCAAAGTTTATGGCCAAATCACAGTTAGAATTTTACCAGCGATCCCCCAGAGCGGGTGTGCTCTTTAAATTGTGCCTGCTGTAGTCCCAGATGGCAATATCCGAACGCTTCACTGGCGCAGCTGTTCAATAAAGCCATCAAATATGCATAAAATGCATAACCAAATGTCAATAAACTCAAAGAGCTCAAAGTGTCATTCCAACATATTTAAAAATTAAACTGTACTTGAAAAAATTGCCAATGATTAGAGATTAAGTTTTTAAAAGGTGCGGCAAAGCAAATGATTGAAGCGAAAAGCACAGTAACAAAGGAGATTAAAATTTAAAATATTTGGAAGAAATCTATTTCCATATCACTTGTGAATACAAACGTTGTATTTAAATAGTTTTTTAACTAAAGTTAAGAATACACAAATTTACATAAATCTTGAAGACTATTTGGACTATTTAGCACTTCCATTCAAATGATCTGTATCGCATCTAGGCCCAATCCGCAATTAAGAAAATGTCTCGTAAACTACTTGAAATATAGCGAATTAGATCTGTCCACATTCCGATGTTAAACAGCTGACAAGAGAGCGAACGAATTTGGACTCGATACTCGTAAATAAGCCACAGGAAGCAATTATAAATATTTGCCAGTCAAACTGGCGACACAAGTTGCCATCAATGTCAAGGACGCTGCACGGACGCTGGGACGCTGGAACGCTCGGCATTCGCCATTTTCACTTATGCTGAGCTGTTACGATGCCGTTACAGTTACAGATACGGTTTCAGATACAGTTACAGATACCGTTACAGTCACAGTTACAGATACTGAGCTGAGCTTAGCACAAAAAGGAAGCAGAAAATAAAAAAAGATGAGGAAAACACGGTCGCACAGAAAAAGAAAACTTCGCAGGAAAGACTACAGAAAAGCGAGTCAACTGCAAAATACCACGTAGTTTTCTAGAGCAATTATATTAATTTAATTTAATAACTGAACTAAAATCGAATAAACTTACATTAAATTAACCAGTTTGTACCAATTTGGACAGGGTTACCTATGAGATTATACCATACTTTCCACTGGTTAGTACAATATGTATTTTATATAGTCACTCAATCTTTCTTTTGCCTGTTAAGCAGTTTATTTTCTGACAAACCCAATCGACCCCTGTACTCCTCTTGAGTACGGCGTGTGAAGAAAACGGTCGCACTGAGATAGCAAAATAAAAAGAAGAATATTGCCAACGTTAGATAGAACATTCAATTGATAAGTATCATTGGCAATGTGAGATGGATAGCAAAACTTTGACTCGACCTTGTGCCCAATGATGATGATGGCTCGACTTGACTTGATTCCCACTTTGCTCGTGCACACATGCCAAATTATAACAGTCTGCCAGTCGGACAAGCATATCAATTGAATTTTGTTTTAGGTATCGTCTGCCTATATATTTGTTAGACCCTGTACTGGAAAGGGGTATAGGTTTTATTGGACTTGAGTGTAGATGTAAACACACTCCTAAGACTATTTATATCTCCAAGTCTTGATTATATGTGTTAATACTGTAGCAGGGTCTTTTACAGTCGTGTACACTACACCGTGGCCTTGCCTGCTAGCTTTCTCCGCAGAGCATTGAACTTTCACTTTGGGAATTGTCCGCCCTTTTAGCTGATTGACCCATAGACGCTGTGCCCCGCCCACCAAAATTGGGATAGTCCCAGCAAATTGTGTTTATTGTTATTATTGGAACGCGATTTCCATCGCAGTAGTTGTTGATTGTAGTCCGTTTGATTTCGAAATTGACACAAATGATTGTTGTGCAGAAAGCAATGTGTTGATTGTGTGTTAATTGGATAGAAATTACGAGTATCCTGAGTAGTTATTGTTATGATTTCCGCCATCATAAGCGACACTTTGCTAACAAGCAAATTAGGATGTCTGCATCAGCACGAATTGTCCAAATATTATTGACAGATTCATCAGTAAATTGGCTATTATATTATGAACTTTAAGACTTTTCCAATTTGGAAACCTTTCGTTAATTGTCTGCTGTTTGCAATGTTCTCTTAACAAAACCTTTTTCTCTTAAATACTGGGAAATTTGCTTTGAAAGAATAAAGTCGGCAATTAAAACTGTCAATTAAACGCAACAATCTCAAAAATAAATGTATATATTAATTGGCTTTTGCAATTCTGTTCATTAAACTCTACACTCCTACGTGATTTTTAAACGTAATTAGTGAATCTGCAACAAGTTGGTGAGTTTTCCTCTAATGAGACGCCGTAATTTACGTGGAAAAGCAGCTCGAAGCAGGTGCCTTCACGTTCCATGGCAAACACTTAACTTTCAGTTTAAAAGTATTTACCTTTAAGCCAAGACTCGCTCAAAAACCAGCACATGCTACCCAGTACCGTTCGGTTCAGTCTGGGTCAGGTGGTAGGAGAGTGTAAGCTTTATTGTCAGACAACCGTGAGCAGGGAAAAAGCTATATCCGAAAAAATAAATACTAGCAAGTACATTGCACTATGTGGGAGTGCGGCACATCTAGATACCCTTTGTTTTTTTGTTAATAAGAAGAATCTTGTTCCGACTTCAAGACTAATAAGTTTTTATTAGAAATCCAATGAATCTTGACTACATTTAAATTAGTCTACAACTCAAATACCTCATTGCAAACAACACCCACGATAGGGTATAGCAATTGTCAGGAATTGAGCAGCCCTGGAGATATGGCAGCTACAATTTTGCAGTTGTTCTTTTAAATCGCGTATTCTTGCCTCATTTCTACAATGCCAGTTTTATGGCTTGTACAATTGCAGCTGTTAGAGGTAGTAAATTATTAAGGCGTGCGGGACGTGCATGAATTTTCCACGGCCACGCGCCTGAAACTCCTCAAAAGACCAGATGGCAGACACCCCTTTTTTTTTAAATGACAGTGTATGTAGAACATGGCGTATGCGCAATTACGTACACGACATGTGAAGTATTTGCCTGACTAGGCCAAGTTCGGATGTCAACAAAGCAACAACATGGACAATGTCCACTTCACATTCATTACGATGCCTTATAACGACCAGAGTCCACTATTTGGCAGCTCATAAAAATGCCAGAGTGTTAATTTTAATATGTGCTTAATGGCGGTCATAAAAATAAATAAATGTCATCCGAAAATTGAATAGTTTGAAGTACAAAGTAAATTAAAAAGGAAATGTCATGTGATCACAATTTATGTCAAATAAAGTTAAATGATTCTAATAAAATTTGCCAACTTTCGAACATATTATTTTTACCAGTGTACAGACTGCAGTTCCGACCCAAAAAGGACACTCACACATAACTCTAGATATATCAGTATCTGAATCTGTATCCACAGAGCTTACGGTTGACTTGCTTGGTTCTAGGCCCACAGCACGAGCAGCTCCAAATGAGATATGTGCCTGGCATGCAAAAATAAAGTAAAGTCAGGCCAAAGAATGGGCAACAAAATAGGAAGTTGACCAAAACTTTGTGGAAATGGAAGTGGAAGTGGAAATGTAAGCAAGCTTCTGGCGCTGAAAGTGTAAACACGTTAAACTCACAGGTGTTTCGCAACTTAGCCAAGTTTGTGGCCAAGTTATACATCTCTGTGTTTTTTTCTTCTCTTGTTGCTGCCAATGCCGACACATTAAAAGCGCAAGCAATTTAATTAGATTCCATTGCTGGCAGCTGCTAAAACAAAGGCGGTAAACAGTTTTCAATTTATTTAAGCGAAATAAATTGGCACACCTGATAAACCATAACCAAAAACCAAAAAAAATCCGAGAAACCATAAGGAAAATCAAGGAGTGCCAAGTGAAATTGAATAAAATAAAATGTAATCAAGCAGATGGCTGCGCTTTTTCCTACAATTCCTACAAAATTCTCTTTGGTCTGGCGATGCCTTCAAGCATTTTCATTTCACTCGAGTCCTTTTTGGTCAATCAATGTTAAAAAATTAAATAAATTCTCAGGGCTCCTTTTGTTTTGTACCTACAAGCATAATAAATAAGTTACAAATGCTGCGGCCTGTGGTTAAACTTAACCCCATTAACAAGTCCAAAACGGGTTTTCAAAGGGTTCGTCCGAAGAGTGTATTGAAACTCAGTTTCGGGCGGCATGCACACAATGTGGGCGGCATTAGCCACGCCCCATTTGCAGAAGTTGTCATACATGTTTGGACAAATATTTTCTATTGACCTGTGTAAACTTTGTAGGCATTCCAAGGGACGGCAAAAGGTCAACCAGCTGCTAAAAGGCTTCGTGTCAAAAAGTTAAGCAATAAAATTTTCACTGAACAAACAAAAATAAAAAGTTCAACGAAATAAAGACACTGGGGACAAAGCTTTCTGGGCCCCAAAGGACATTTTAAAAGGGACCAACATTAAATTCTGAAATGCACAAATTAATTGTTTTAATTACAGAAAACACTTTAAACAGTTCGACGCAAGCAATTGCATTAAAATAATTCATTTAAATTGACAGGTTATAAAATATTTAGTATATTTTTGAAGTATGCTAATTTCGACTATAAATAATCTATTTTTGACCTTTACTACTTCTACTCTATACTAAAGTTCCTATAAAATAATTCCATACAGAAATGAAAGCTTTAAAGCTACAAGCTTTTTGTCCTGTTCTTAAACCAGTGAAAGCGCTTAAAAAGCTTTCTTATTTCTAACCATAAAAAACGGTATACAAATTTGAATACCTCAACCTTCGCTTTTATGGCAATAATTCATTCATGAAGACTGAAAGCCATTTAAAGCTTGTTGTGTAACATACTTACATCTACCTCACGACATATTCCATTACCATTACCGTTACCGTTACCAATAATGCCACACTAAGCCGCTAAAGTAATTAAAATGTCTCATTATCAGCGATTAGTGGCGCTTTTTAAATCAAAGCAACTCAAGTCTTTTCCTTCTTGGCATAAACAGTAATTAGATTTCCATTAAATTCGATACAAAATAAAGCCACACCACAAAGACTTCAAAATGCCCCGTTAGTACATGTTTGCTATGTAAAATAATATAATAAAATATTCCTGTTAGCGGTAAATACTCCTGTAGAAATCTAAAAGCTTTTTCCACCTTGAAAGGCTTTTATTAATTGGTGGCACCTAATACAGTTATGTCTGAAAATTAAATTATAAAATAAACATACTTGTGGAGTGCAAATGTTAAAGGAATAGTTCAAAAGAGTTTTCGATAAAACTTAACTTTATATTTTGCCTAAAGAAATGCGTAAAATTAAATTATACTATTTCTACACAGCAATAACTTAACTAAATAAAGTTAATTAAATAAAAATAAATAATCCTTAAATGTCGATACGTGCACAAACTATTATTTATTGTAATACTTCAAAGTCAAGTCAATTTATGCATTTCATATAATTACATGCCGTTCTCAACACAAACATATAATTCAACATAATCCTAATTCTGTAAGTAAACTTTGGGTAAATAATACGCATTGACACAACAATAATAATAACAAACACGGAGACGATTGCCGACCGGCAAGATAACTGAATAACAAAAATCAGCTGTTCGAGACCGAAACCGTTTTGCTCTCTCAAAAAGCTCACAGTGTTAATGTGAAAAGCTACCGCATTTAGATGGGTAAGCGGGTCAACGCTGCGTATGCGTTACGTTTCACTTTCGTTGCGAGCAGAGCCGAGCAATGGGCACGAGGACAACAAGGATGAGGACGAGACAACCGATTGGCGGCTGCTGTGACTTCGATGTCGTTTTCAATTCAGTTTCAATTTCAGTTCCCGTGCAAGCCTCAACGCATCAAGTTCTGTGTCATTCGGTTCACAAAAAGTAAAGCGAAAAAGGACAAAAAAATAAGGAAAACGTTTGCCGCAAGTCGCGAGCGATTTCTACAGTGACAGTGGTTAGTTGTGCGTCGTGTTGTCGTTGTTCTTGTTGTTCTTGTTGTTGTTGGCGTGCTGGGGCGGCCCAGATAAGTAGGCAACGCGAGTTGTGCAAGAAACGGCCCCAAGACAACTTAACTTGATGTCAAGTGTCCGCAGCCTCAGCCGCAGTCGCAGCTTAAAGATTCTTGGCTCTGCCTGCACATCTATATGTGCTCTGTGTGTGTATATGTGTGTCTGTGTTTGACTGCCCCTGTTATTGTCTTAGTTTGAGGCTTTAACACCACGGAGTCAGCATTTGAGCGTAAGATTTTTATGAATGAACTCAGCAACAACTCAAACGAGGCAAACGACGTCTGCATCAAATGTGTGCGATGTGCTCGCAAAGCTACACTGATAAAAAAAGGATTCATTATTAAATCAGAAGAGCGTATATTAAAGATTGGCTGCTAAAATGAAGAACAAAACTCCTTACGATGAAAAATAATATTTCAAAAAACAACTACCTCCCTAAACATATATGTATTTATATTGTTGTCAGATAAAAATCTTATTTTCAGATGCAAAGTATTCAAATAGTATTATAAAAATAATTGAATAGGAAAGTATTTATATAAACATTATTTTCTTGAGTGTATGGCGTGCCTGGCATATCAATAACATTTTCATTGTCGTTTCCATTCTCATCGGCATAGACATCCACATCAGCATTGGCATCAGCTGCTGCTTGTGTTAATGAGCTGCCATCGAGGTTAAGGAATTTGCAGACACTTGGCCATGTTATGCAAACAATGTTGCCTATTTTTGCGCCATGGAAGCACATAGAGACTAAGATCCTTTAAGGGTTTCCCAATATAAAAATGTAACTTCGATTGAAAAATAACTTCATTTGTAGTCTTTTATTGCACTCAATTTGTGATTATTGACTCTTAGCAGTAATAAACTTACGACTGTTTACTGCAAGCACTTTAATGTAAATTTCATTCACATATTTTTACATTACAAAAGCCTTTAAAAATAGCGAATTTGTTCAAGTGTTAACACACTACAAACCTGAATTTGAATGATCTGACGAGTGGACTAATTGTTTAACAACAACATTTAAATATTCCAAGTTTCATAAAAACGAGTCTTGTTTAATATAGATTAAGTAATTTTCAATCAGCGAACATTTTCATTCATTTCAAAGTTGGAACTTGAACTTGATAGAAATAATGAGAACAGCGCATAACAAAAGACTCATTTTTGTGTTGATGCTGTTGGTTAATGAAGCAAAAAGACACGACTCGAGGGAATTCTGTTTGGTAAGAGTAAATAACAGGTGAATGAATGAAGACAATGCGAACACAAAGCCTGTCATTACCACAGACTGTGAGAGTGTTGAAAACTTAGATGATCAGATCATATGAGCAGCAAAAACAGCAACGACAACAACATCAACAGCAGCAAGGACATACCTCACTCGGCTTCGTCGTCGCCGCTGTCGTCGCCATGGCCGCCATTAAAGACAACACACGCCAGCCAACTGACGCCTGCTTACATTAAGGAATTCAGTTTCCGGCATCGCGTATACGCGCCGTGTGCCATCGGATTGTTTCGCTGGCGTGGGAAGTTCGCGTTCGCAGCTTAATTGCCGAAATATTTGCGCCCGCATCGACGTTTAAAATGTTTGCAGGCCTCTTTCAGAAATTTCGAACGCGTCTTGGAACGCAACGTGCGGACATTTGAGTTGAACCAAAAAAAACCCAATAGAACAAAAAAAACTGAAACGAATACGATACGAAACGAAAGAAAACGAAAGGAATGCCAAAAGGCGTACCGTGAAAATCATAGTGCTTAGTACTTGGAGCGACAAGAGCTAGACAGACAGGCAGTCAGGCAAGAGGCACGCACGTGTGTGCCTTGAATTACAAAACTCGTTCTGAATGCCACTTGACGCGAAACGTAAGTCAAACGGTCAAAAAAGGCCACAGTAAGCCATTTTAATTGCGTCTGGTTAAAAGGATTTACTGCCACTGTGAGTGTGTCTGTGAGTGTGTGCGAGTGTCACAACCCGTCGTCAGTCGGCCTCAGTATTTATCAGGCTATCGGGCTTAAGGCCAGACAAATCGCTTCAGCAGAAAACCAAACCAAACAAGTACATCGATAGACAGTGCGGACTCTTGTACGCATACGTCAAGTACGCGTGCCACGTTATGCTGGTAAGTATGCTACAGAAAATCACAAAAACGTGTACAACATTGCGTATACGTCACGTTGCAATCAATGTGATTTATATGAACAAAGCAGTGGTATACAACGCTTTATTTTCGCTACATCCAAAAAAGCGACATTTTCCTTGCGCTGACACAGCTGAAATTCCCTTTGTTAATGGGGTTATAAGGAATACACTTATATCTAATTATTACGGGGTATATAATGTTGATTAATATATTACCAATTATGAGTATTTGTCCTTACTAAGTACCCAATCGTTGTGGTGTTATATTTTCAACGAAATACTTTAAGCTTTAGTTAAAATTATACGAACATTTTGAGAAATAAAGCCAAACAATTTACAATCTTTCTCGTTTAAATGAATTCGTCACTTTGTGTTTAAATTCAAAATATGTTAACAAATTAATTTCTAAGCTGCTAACAACTAAACACAGCAATTAGTGTGAGTTCTACATGTTTTATTCAAAATATTTATCTGAGCTTGTTTATCAATTTGGCTTCCTGCAATCACTCAACAGCACCTGAATTATGCAGCATATTTAAATGATGGAGAATAAGAGCTTTACGTTTCTCACACACACGCACCACATAAATCACTGTTCAGCTGAAACACGAACACACTCACAAGCAGCTCTGACATAACCAGGTTGCTGCTTTTGCCTCTCATACTGACTTAGCTTTGCTTGTTAGCCAAATAGTCCCGCTTGTTATGACAATGCTGTTACGCCCACTATTGTCAACTGACTGAACAAGAAGAAGAAAAATAAGCAGAAGTCGCAGCAGGGGCAAGAAGAAGCAATGGCAAAATCCACTCTTGACAAATAAAATAAAACTCCCGAGCACAGCAAAGTGAGAGACACGCGCAAAATGAAGCGACAAAGTCACACAAAAGTCGTGCTGACAAATTTTTGAACAAATAACAAAAATGTGCAGCCCCCCTGGCACTTCCCCATTCCAGAAAGATGGCAACAGATCAAGCAAAACATATACAATTCCAATTTGATCAACTTGAGCAACAAACTAAGTTTATACACAAAGCAAATAAGCAAAAAAGCTTTAATAATGAACTCGAAACTCGTGTGTGATTTGCATGTCACTTGCCACTTAATACTGATAACGAAAACTTTTGGGCTCGTTGAGAATTATATACCTGTTTAGCAATATTTTAATTAGCTAATGGGTAAGGCTACGCCTTTAATGTGCTAAGGCAGCTGAATTTGAACAAATACATTTTTAATTAGTCAGCATGTTTTTTAAACATCAAGACTACTTCTCGATGTGAATCAAAACTGTTAAATAAAATAACATAACTTACTTTTAGTGCTTTCTTTATCTGTTTTCATGCCCAGACATCATCTCAATTTCTTTGCATTTAGAGAGCATAACTATATTTCAACTGCTCGACTAAACTTTAGCTGTATATATTCATCTCGGACTTTTCAACTTGTCACATGAAGCACATAAATTCACACACACACACGCATACACGCACACACTCTAGCACATTGCCTATCAGCATGCGACAGCGACAAAACTTTGCAACTATTTTCCTTTTTTCCCTTATATTTTCCACTTTAGAACAGGGCTTTGTAACGAGGAGGGAGTAGGGGACAGGGGGAAGTCACAACTTTGCTAGCTTTTACGAGGAGACGGTCAAAAAGGCAAGCGAAACATTTGTTTTCGCCGCCGATTACAACTTCCGTCCCGACTTTAACAACAGGCCTCTTTCGCCGTTTTAGCCTAGAAGCGCCCCTTAAAGTATGCAACCGTATTTGGCAGTCAGAGCTTTAATGTGTCAGGGAAGTGCAGTCAACTTATCGACTATAAAATACCCGTCCATTTATAGAAAACTGTTTAAAATTTAATAAATTTCAACAATTTGTTATGATTTTTAAAAAGCAAATCCTTCTTTTATTAAAATCCAAATAAAGTGCGAATAATTTAACTGATGGTGAGCAACTTGCCAACACAACATACCCTTAAAGCCCACAACCAACGGGTATAACATGTTCTGTCGCGTCATACAGACAAGGAGAACAAAATACTTGTACGTACAAAAGGAATTCGCATAGGGAATCTGTCTCGCATATGCATGAATTTCACTTTCTACATTTGGCACATTAAGTTTGTCTTGTATCCTGTCACTGCTTACAACCACGTGTCGGGAGTGGTGGTTGGGTGTTGGGTGGTTCAGCCTCATGGTTTGATACCATTAGACTTGAATATGATACATCTCTATCCATTTAAGAGCGTGGAGACAAGTAAAAAGCTCAGTGCCATTGTGCTCAGCTCAATGCCATTTCAATGTCTTTTGTCTGTTGATGGAAATAAGTTCAGTTTCAGTTTCAGTTTCCTCATTTGCTTTTTGCATACAAAACAAAACAATATCCATGTATTTGTGCTTTAGTAAATAGCTTTAGTAACATGCTAATCGAATCGGACAGTAACAAACATAAAGCTTTGTTCTTAACAGCAATCCGTAAGTGTTGAATAGATTTACGGCCTTTCCAGTGCCACATCAACCAAACACTCTACGGAACAATTGATGAATAATTATCCATGGGTTCAAGTATCCATAATTGACCCGAAGCTTAAGATTTCATATATCCTTAATGCGCATTTTCTTTGATCAACAAACAATTTCTCAGAAAGCTTATTGTTTGAATTCGTTTTAAGCTTTTTAACCCTTTTTCCAAAAAGGGCTCAAGAAATCCCTTTTGGCATGTTTTTGGGTCACTGCTTTAATGGGACCTAAGAGGATTTTCCACAACATTATGATATCTTAAATTTTTATTTTTATTATTTATGCTACAGTATACTTTTATTATTCTAATTTGTCCATTAGTAATTTTTAAAATCATTTAAAAGCTATTTAAAGTTTTCATTTATTCGTTCGTTCATTTCTTATTAGCACTTTTCAGCTTTGTCGCCGTTTTTATAATTGTTTGGAGGAAACATAAACAAATTTGGATTTATCAAGTTTTTTTGTGTTTGTGCAACACATTTTTTCCACAATTTATTAAATGCTGAACACTTTTTTACCAGTTTCGTGTATGCTTGAAAAAATTGATGTATTTTAAAGTAGCCATCAAAATTTATTCATGTTTTCTTTCTTGCTTTTTATATAGTGTTGACAAAACAAATTGAATGCAAGTGTTAGTCAGTACACAAACAGATATATCATATTTATATATCACAATTGAATTGTGACAAATGCAAATAAATGTCAAGTGTTAATGGATTTTTAAACTCATTTTATTTTGAACAAAAGAAATTTATTGCCACTTTGGTTAATAATATGAACTGTCAAATTATTCGTTTTAGCTTCGCTCGGCTATAATAATCAATAAGTGTTAAGTACTCTCACAATCAATTAAATCCATTGAGATTAAAATCACTTGTGGGAAATTGGGAAATTGTTTTTAATTTCAAGTTTTTATTAGTTCGTTCTTTGGTAATTTAAAGATAGTTTTTCCTGAACAAAAACACAACACAAGAAAGCAAGCTACTGCTTCTAATTGGTTGGCCAGCAGTGTGTGCTCACTTTGACACAGTAACATACTTATACATACACGCACACACAAGCATACCCATACAGTGGCACAAAAAGTTTATCGGTCGCAATCTGCTTTAATGCCATATTAAGGCAACTGAATGGAATTGAATACAAAAAAGCGCCAAATTCACACACAAACAGGGAGACGAGACACACACACATACACATACATGTACATAAATATAGGGGAATGCGTAAACAGTTAGCAGCGGATATGAATAAACGGGTGGGCGGGGGAAGGGGTAAGGGGAAAGAAGAGCGAACGAAGCGGAAGCACAACAAAATTTTAAAAATAAAAATTGCGCTGTAAACAGACAAAAGAAAAATAAGAAGACAAACGTCAGCGAAGAGCAAAAGAAGTAAAGCAAAACAAAGGAAAGCAAAACAAAGTAAAAGTGAAATGTAAAGAGAAGCAGACAAAACATTCTAGAGTTTTGCATGAGTGAGCGAAAGACAACAAAAAGGGGATAAATTTGGCACGTCAAAGATTCGATACCCTTTCAAAGAGACGATACCCTGCAGACTGTACTGAACTCATAATTCCTAAGCATGATTTATTATATGGTGCTCTGGTGCTATAGGGCACATCCTGGTTTGTTTTTTGATGCATTACAAGCTAGGTAACAACATTTTAGTACTCTCTGCAAGGGTATCTAATAAAGTACAAAGACAATTTAAGGCTTGAACTTCAGTAAAGTTCATTCTCGCAGTTGGGTATCAAGTTGGTAATATTCCTTCATTTGCCATCTTTATGCCAGTTGGTATTTGTGCCCACCGCTCCACTGTGCGCTAATTTATCTTGTCATGTATGATTTAATGCAATGCCACGCCCATTTGCACACTTTGCCGTTGTCTTTAGTCCAATTGTCTGAGTTCATATTTATGAAGTCACTAAAGGCACATCCTTTCAATGTACTTCCTTATGGCAACACATTATCCCAACTAAAATTGCAAACAGCAGCCACAAGCATCATCATTTATGCAGCAACCCCTCCATACCCTTCTGCCCCTTCATCTATCAAACTCATACCCAACGTGAAGCAGCGAGTCAGCAATTTTGCAATTTAAAGCAAATTTGTTGTGTCAAGTGATAAACGAAGCAATTTGTTGTCTTTGAAATGCACTTTCCGATTGTGTATTAAATTATCAATATGTAAATGCATCAATTTGCTTTTATTATGATTGGAATTTTGCCTTTTTTCCGGGCACACAAAAAATAAAGTTTGCAGTTTTATTCGATAAAAAATACTTCAAACTGCACAAAAGTGTAAAAAAGACTTTTGTATTTAATACAATGAAAACACATTTGGACAGATTAAACTATACATTACGAAATAATCTTGACATTCACATAAATATTAAATATGGCAAATATGTTGAGCTTTTGTAATTGAATTGAAAACAATTCGTTAGTTTAAAATTCAAACTAAAGTCAAATTTAATTTAATCTTTATGAATAATTACACAATTCACAATCGAAAAACATTTAAATTCGAAATGCACTGATTTAACTACATAAAATACTTGCAATTGAATTTATTGGTTATGCAGGCAAATAGCTTTTAATCCATCGCTAATTAGAATGTTTAGCTAACAAATGAAAAATGTGCAATCGAAATTTGCAGCCATGTAACTAATAATTTGTGGTTGAATACAAAATGTGTGTAAATATTTGTTTAGTGTGTAAATGCTGTGTGAAATTGAAAATATAAATAAATTGTACGTTACTGATTGCCCGCCCGAATCCCCTATTTTAATTATTGCACATAATTTGGCTCAATGCCGGTGGCGTATGCGTAATGTCATTGAGCTTCACAATTGCTGTTGATGAACGCAAAGCAGGATTTCTTGGCTAGGGCAAATGCCAATGGGATTATCCCTTAAATTGCTTATTACATAATGTCTTTATGGGTTTATGTGTGCATATTCGTGATAAGTAATGATTTTATTGATGGATTTCATTTAGAAACGCTGAAGAACTTAAAAGCAAATATCTAAAGCATTTGAAACATCCTGTAATTAATAATCTTTTCTACTTTCACACAAATGTTCGCAATGAATTGATTTAATGAGCTAATTGTCGATTGGTAGCATTTTTCAAGCGTCTCTCGTCGTCCAACGTCTTAGTTATAAAGAGGCTACGCAATTACAGGTATTCAGCGGCATTAGGCCCGGCCAAGAAGGAAATTAATGAGCCCGAGTCACCAGGCAGCCATACCGGTTGATTTATGTCCTACCAAGAGGGAGGCACAGATTCAGGTGCATGCAGCTGCTTGTCAGCCCCTTCCAGCGCCTGCCAACACAGCAGTTGAAGTTGGTTAAGGTGTCATCGTAAGGCTGCTCGTTGGTGGCCACTAATTTGCGTCACGATATTGCGGTTGTGGTTCCTCAGCGGGGAACGCAGTGCGACGATGTTCACTCGTTGACCATGTCGGTAAATGCCACTAATTAGCCAACTAGCCAGTTGGCCAAGGAAGACAAAATATTGTTGCTCTGTCCCGACTTTAACAGTTCAATTCGAGGAGCAGAAAAAGCAGAAAAAGCAGAAAAACTTGTGTTTTAATTAGAAACTAGTCTGTCAGAAAAGCACGATTGAAGAAGACCCTCTGTACTCATTAACTACAGGGTCTAATAATAATTAAGGTGAACCTTACAGAGTTGTATATGCAATAACTCAAAACAGAAACCAATGTGGCCCAAAAACGGAAGCTGCTTACTACGCACCTACAGCAACAACAATAATAAAGCGTAAAGAGAAAATGGAAAATGAAAACAATTTAATTTAACGTAACTGTAAACAAAAGCTAAACCGAAACGAGGCAGGCGAACGCAGAGCAAAAGAGGCATAAAGGGGCAACAAACACAGAGCAATGGTCCAAAATCAAGCAAAGCAAAATCGGGACGCCATTTTCCAACAATTACGCAATAAACAAGCCGGCAAACGGGACAAGCAGGACCAAAAACAGGATCAGCACGAGAATAGGATAAACGTACAATGAATGAATGAAAACGTAAATGGCGTAGCCTAAAGAAGAGCAGAAGAAACGGAAGGGAAAGAGAAAGAGGGGGAAGAGGAAGTCTGTAAATATGGCAGGCAACGCCAGCTGTGCTGCTTTTTGGTCCTTTATACTCCGCACACATAAAGCCGCCTTAAAAGGGTATATTGAGGCAAATGAACAATACATTTACGACTCCATAAAATATTATATTCTGATCTCTCTGCTGTGTAAGCCAGCAGGGGCACAAGAGTTACGCATACTAAACTAAATGTGTTAGCCTGAACATTAACTAAAACAATCTCATTATTTACGTTTATTTGCAATTATGCAGGGCATACACTAGTCTAGCACACTCGTCGCTAGCTTGTCTCAATTGATTTTTGCTCTAAGAGCAGCAGTAGCAAAAAATGTCCTAGCTCAGAAGATTTGTGTGCGCCAAGATGACAAGTGAAAGTCGGAGGGAGTGACGAAAAGAAAGCAGTGAAAGCTGCAAAACAAATGGGTTAAATGAAAGCAATTCAGACAGCAGACAGTCATTAGGGTATTTCAAAAGTGCTAATTTATTTAAAAAGTAAACTGTTGAACCGAACTCAGCACTTTTAGCTGAGGTAGCTGCCAATTTGTCAACAAACACAAAAAGTAGCAGTCAAATAAGCAGACAAGACTTTAAAAGCAACTGGTAGCAATCTGAGATGGAAAGAAACTGTTATGACTGCAAAACACTCGATATTTAATTTAATCTATACAAAAATACCCTTTTTAGATAATAAACGAATCGATGGTAATACAAATTGCATTATATTTGGCCATACTTATAATTTCAAGTCTTATTTTTCTGACAAGCCTAAAACCTGCTGTCGGATGACTTAAAGTGTTTGATATGCTCGGCATTAACTGGAATCACCATTGACTTTGTCAGAGTATATGGATATTTGTGAGGCTTAATTAACGCACATAAGCCCCATGACTATTGTAGCTGCGGTTTGTTAACATGGAATTAGCACAGCATGTAGGTATTCATGGCATTACCATAGTCACATAGTCACGCATGCGAGTTCAGTGAACTCATTATAACGCTCGGTAAACCACAAAAACTCAAAAGCCACACACTCACACACACACACATACATACTCTCAGAGGAACGTGGAGTATTATTAATGGGTGAAAGGTCATGATATACGAACTGAGAGATGAGGAACAGAACAAGTCTTCTATGACTGGAAAGATACTAAGCCAAAGTGCCGTCAAAATGTCATAAACTTGTCACACACTTTGTAATCTTCAGACTGCTCATTCTTCCCCTGGTCTATGTAACCTCCTTATTCCAACACCTCGTCCCCCGTCCTCGTGGCCAGCTGCCAACACGTTGCGTGCGGAATTTCGCGAAAATATATATATATATAAAAAATTCACTTGAAAACAGCCACGTTTCTAGCAGCAATCTGCATTATAAAGGGTGAGCCGTTAAGAACTAAAATTTCAGTCTAAAAAGAAGAAAATTATTCAACATCAGAGCTCTCTTTCATTTCCAAAAAATAACTGTTATATAAGCTCCAAACGCCAGTTGAGTCACCCTGTATATCGTACACACAGTGCTAGCGAGAAACTTGTATGAAATTACTTTAGTATACGTATATAACTAAGTGTTATAGCAGTATGTATGCAATTCATCAATTCGCACGCGACACGAATTAATAGCCCAAGATTTTTCTCATTAGCAACTAACCAACAAGTCAAATCTCTTCCGGATAAAATGCCACTTTCACTTCCGTTTTCCCGCTGGCATTTCTCTTAATTTTGGCGTGCAAATTAAAAGTTTTTCGCACAAAATTCTCTGTTGGTCCGCAGCCAATGACTAACGGGGCTAAAAGGATTTTCATCCAACTGTCGCGTAATCCACTTGAATTTGAATGTAAATGAGTTAACTACGCGTCCACTTGGCAGGTGTGATTGGTGGCCTAAAGGACAGTGGCAAATCTCTGTCCAACAGTGAATGGTGTTGCAAGATCGACATTAGCTTACCCTCAATTTGCATGTGAATTGGCCCGAAGCTGGAAAATCAGAGCTAGAAAGAGGTAAATAAGGAGAGAAAAGTCAGAGAGGGTGATAGAAAACTTTTAGCTGCAGTTTAACAACAAAATTTTAAACAGCTTTAAACAAAATTTCAGTTGTGAATTTGAACTGTAAAAGGTTATTCATTAAATTATTATTTATAAATATTACAAAATATTTATTTTAATAGCACTTAATAATATAAATTTAATAAACAAGCTTCCAAAGTTTTATCAATAATTTAAATTAAAATAGTGTATAACTCAAAGACTTATCTACTCGCGTTTAACCACAATACCCTGTACAAATTAAAGTACAGCCGCAACTGTTGCTGCTGCTGTTGTTCAGTTGCTGCTAAGTTACACTAAGTTTAAAGGATTTTCGTGCTTTCGCAACTTGTGCAATTAAATTTCGAAATCGTTTTTGCGGCTGCACGAGTTTCAAATGAGCTGTGCCCTCAAGCGTTTTTCTCGGCTCAAAACAACTGCAAACGTGCTGAAAACACACCCGCACACCACTAGGTATAAACGTATGTGGGTGTGTGTGTGTGCGTATTTTGGTAAACAGTTTGCATTGCATTTGACGCAGTGTGTTTTTCGGTACAAAAGTTGTTGGAACAAGTTTCACGCATAGTTTCCCTGTATTTCAATTAGAAAATAAAACCAAAAACTCTGTGCTGACCATTTGCAAATGTTTGCAAAGAAAATTGCGCATTATGTGATTGAAAATAGTTGAAGAGTGACTGAGTTAAATTCAGAGAAAAGCTTAAAAAGAAAAACCTTTCTGTGGTTATTTGGTACATGATCCTAAAGAGATTTCCAATAACTTTGTGGCATTTTGCCCTTCAAAGTAATAATCAAAACGCAACCGTAAATAATCAGAGCGTCCCACATGTCGTATACTTCATCATATAATCCGCTCTTGCCAAAAATAAGTAAAAAAATTCCATGCCAGCAATATGGCGCAGAGAAAGACCCAAAATGAAATTAGTTGACAGCCAGATTGTTCCCAAAGGGTCGTACAAAAGGGCGGGGCAGGCAGAGAGAAATGGCGACAGAGTGAAATAGATAGAAAGGGACAGAAAGAGAGAGAGAGAACTGTTGGAGTGCCTTTTGGTGAAGCTTCAGCTCAACTAGAAATTCAATTACCCCAATTGGTGGACATTCAACGAGATCTAAGAGCAGGCCACCTACTTGCACAATTTCCACTCCCTTCAGTCCCAAATGGAAAAAATATTCTCTTCCTTATAATAATGACGCAAGGTCAGAGCACATTAAAAGGGGCTTTGGTTAGGCAGCACTCCATAAGAAAAAGGGTTTTCCATCCCAGGAACAAAAATCATTTTAAAAACACAGAACAACAAATGCCAAAAATGCAGTAAAAAATGGCAGCATAAAAGAAGAGCAAAAAAAAAATCGGAAAATAAAATAAAAAAAGGCAAAAAGAAATGTTGTGTGCATAATTAAATTTGTAAGTGTATGAGTGTGTGTTGGTTGTGCGAGCGCGTGAAATATGTGCCGGAGCCGAAACTCAAATGCGAGACTATTTGTAGATCTCTTTTGGCTGCCATAGAAATGTAATTGAAAATGTTTATGGTCCCTCCAACCCCACAGCAAAAACAATAACAAGAGCAGCACCAACAACCACAGGCGGAAAAACTCGACTGGTCAAATTTATGCGCAGGCTTCCAGTTACAAATTTGCCTGCATAAATTTCTCAACTGGACAGACTCGTAATTTGCTCTAGTTTTTGCCAACTAAGTGCCACTGTGTGCGTGAGACTGTGTGCGTGTGTGTAGCGTCAAGTTAAGTTGTCAAGAAGCCAAGTGCGCGCCAAACTGAAGATGTTGATCCAAGAAACTATTAAGATGTTCGTTGTACGTTTGGTTTGTTTTTTCCCCCATTTTTCATTTATATATTTTTACCCACATGAAGCAAGAGTTTTAACGCAATGCTCTAAATAAATGTTCTAAACGTTTTGGTTGCCAAAAAAAAGTTATTTTCTAATCGAATTTATTTAATTAAACAAATTTTGTTACTCGCTTATTAGGCTCTCATATCATATAAGTTTAAAAAAGTTGAAAGTTATAGCAGATATACTCAAAAAGCATGCAAAATAAAAAGTGTTCTGTCTGCAGACACAAGTTAAAGAAAAGTGTACAATTCAGTAAACCCTTTAAGTGTTTTTAGAATTATTCCCAATATATACTTTCATATACCAATGCTTATATATACATAAGGATTTGATTCATGTATTAAATCGCAAAGTAACAGTCAGTAAACTCGAATCTGTGAATCTCCTTCAAGTTTATTACCTTTGCACGTTTTAAGAGCCCAGCACTCAGTGCTTGAGAAATTCGCTAAGTATATACGCCAACTTATAGTATAGCTGTATTTTATATATCTGTGTCTGTGCAGAACTTGCAGAGGTAAGAAAGTCTTTGAGTTTAGCGCAAATCAAATAAAATACGAATAAAAATGTTAAGTGGCAAAAGCTCGAAATTTTTGTATGCTTGAATATGCAAATTGCTTTTAGCTCTGATTTTTGGTATCATATGAAATGTGTGCGTAACACTGGGCTTAATGCAGGTGTAACTGTACGCAAGTACGAGTATACACATATAACCATATATACATATACATATATGTATGTTCATGTACGCGTATGTGTCCCCTCTAGGCTTAATGTGTACTCGTAAGTTTTATGCCCGCAAGTGTTTTTCATTAAAATTTCTCGTACTCTCCACGCGAAATTCATGAATTTATATGTATATGTATATAAATTAATTTATGAATGTGTGTGCATATATGTGCGACGCACTGTACGTATTCTTGTTGGCTATGGAAATGACGATATTATGCGCAGATTTTTAGCAAAAATCTGCTTTCCTCGACCCACGCTTGCCATCTCCCTCTCTTTCTGTCGGTCCCTCTCTTTCTCTCTGTCCCCTTCTTGTCCTGCGCCTATCTATATTTGTTTGCGCTTTGGGTTCACACAAGGGAGGCGTATTTTATTTTTATTTTCTATATTTTTGGCTGAATTTTAATGATGAATGCGGCACGACAAGCAGCAAAAGTTCTTAATTTAAATGTGCCTCTTTCTCTCTCTCTCTCTCTCTCTCTCTCTCGCTTTCCTTTGTGGGCCTAAAACATTAACATAAATGCGTGCAAATAATGTAATGTAAATTATTAAAAGAAATTCCATTCATGGCTTATTTTTTCGCTTTCGTTTTTTAAAATTTAATGTGGGGTATATAAAATGAAAGTAGAATTTTAATTAGCTTGAGCAGCAGCAATAGATACGAGTATATAGATTTACCTGACGTTCGCTTAAAAGTGTGCTATGAAAATTTGATGGGCACAACTACCCCCGAGAAATGACAGTGTAAGCTATTTACAAAGTAAACAAACAAATAGACGGGCACAATTGGTTAAAATACATACTACACCACATTTGGTCTGATTTGATTTAATCCAAGGTCAAAAGAAAACTCATTAGTGTCGATTGACATTTACGGCAATCAAAAGTACAAACACATGTAATCACAGACACACACACACACCCATATACGCCCAGCACTTAAACAGTAAGAAAACAACTACAGCAACAACAACAACAATAACAATCAACAAATTGAGAAAAACAACAAGAACAACAAGAACTATAACAACACAACTAACGACGCAAACTTCTTGAATACAATTACAACACTCAACGGCAAATCGGAGGAACATTCCTTGTATGTGTGTGTAAAGCACTCACACACACACAGACATATGTGCATATGTAAGTGAAGAAAATTGTGGCAACGTTTTCAAGTTCATGTTGTGCCTCTTGCGACTAATTTTTGCAAAAACAAAAAACGCCCACACAATTACACTTCCACTTCCCCTTCCACACATACACACACACACACACACACACAGACACCGCAAGCGAAAGAGAGACATCAACAGCTGTAACGGTAATAAACAACAAGCACTAACAGCAACACAAACAACAACAGCACCAACAACATCAATAACATTGAAATTTTCTTTTTCCTGCGCGTCTTGTTTTTTGTTGCGCAAGAGATTTTTGTCGCCAAAAGAGAACACACACACACACACACACTGAACAATTTCGGCGGAATAAGCAATAACAGCAAATGAAAAGCGCAAGTTTTCACACACAAAGGCAAAAAATATACTAGCGTACTAAAATTAAATAAAAGTTTAAATTGAACTGCCAAAAAGGGATTAAATAACGTACAAATTAAGTAAATGTTTTAGAATTTGAAGGAGAAACTGAACCGCTTCAACAAATATCTTAAAATACAACTCCCTGAAAAAATACTTTTGAAGGAAACCCAAAAAACTCAATTAAAATTTCAAACAATAACAACAAAACCGAATTCGATTTAATTTGAAAATGAATTCGGTATATTTTAGCTACGCCCCGAAATGAGACCGAGTGTTATGCCATTTTAGAGAGTACTTCACATCAATTTACATGAAATTAAAATTCCAATCACAACACTCGCAATCATTACATTTACATACTTTATGGGTTCTGCTGGTTAGCAGTTGTTTATGACAAAAGCAGCAGTTCGTTAAATATGCAATTTAAGTTGAATTTTAAAGGAAACAAAACTCCATTTCCATAACACTTTTTGCCCTGTACAAACTTACCTTTTTACAGCGGCCAATCAGCCTGAAATTCGAATTTAAATTCAAAACCAAAAGTAAATGGGAATGGGAATCTTAAACCGCAATGTTAAACTAACCGCAATCAAGAGAGGAATGCCGGAAGCGACAGTTTGGTTAGCCACATTCAGCGGGCAAAAACGAACAAAATTTCTAAAGTTTTTGGCACCTCCGACAACTAAAATTGAAATTAATGAAAGAAGCGTTGGTGTGGGGTGCCGTGGAGTGTTGTGCTTGAGGAAGGGATAACAACCACATCCTTGGGCAAAACTCACTTGAACCCAATCCAAATTGAAAGACGCTGCATAAAAGGATGCCAAATAAAAGCCCTGCTGCGTTAGTTCATGTGAAAATGTTGATAAACGCGTCGAATGCGGTACTTAGTCAAATATTTACGCTGAGAAAATGGAAAAACGTGCTCGCAAGTATCTGCATCTCCCTCTGCCACTCTCTTTCTCTCTCTTTCTCCCATTCGAGCTCAAAGACCAAGACGCAGCTGCGTCGTCGTGATATGTCTCCCAGTTCAGCTCAATTAGTATCCAGCCTTGAGACGTAACAATTCACGCAACAGCTACCAAAAAAGAAAAACAAGCGAAAATTCAAGATAAATTTTGGTAGCAAAGAAAAAAACTCCAATCATTTGTCAACGTAACCAGAGCAACCATAGTATAATTGAGTTATTACAGCCACTGCCAACGCCTGCAACGACGCGTGCTATTTCCATACACATCAAATAAATAACATATCCAAAAAATAAGCTCAAAAGGCGCGACTAGCTTATACCCTGTAGTAAACTTACTTTCCTAATAATCTATACTTCAATACAATTTAATAGAGTTGTTGGCTTTACATTAAACTAAACTAAACAAATTAATTGAAACAGATTGGGAAGCTAATTGAAAATAAATATATAATATTTGGCAATTATCAATGTTATGTTGTGTAGTGTAAACTGTGGGGCAGAACTCACAAGCCTTCATGTGAAAACACTTTACAGAGATCGTTGTCAGAGTTGAGACCTCAACTTGAAGCATAAACAAACTAACCAGCAGCTCAATTGCGACTCAAAGCCGTTCATATCCTTATGCCATTCATAGCATATGGTAAATAAAATACACAAGCATACAAAGGCATAGCCAAGCGGACGGACGGAAGGACAGACAGACAGACAGTCACTTGGCAGCATACAGAGGCAACTAAACAGACCCTTGATAAGTGTAGGTCTGAGTGGCAGTTCCTTACCACACATTGTTAGTTCTGAAGATGCCGCTGAACTCAGACCACAAACATTTTAAGCCTGTGTGTGTGTGTATGTGTGTGGGGGTGTGTGTACTAAAGATGCTCCAGATAGACTCACAAATACTCAAACACACTCATTGTGTGTGTGTGAACGAGTGTCAATATGTATGTAAATAAGCGAGAAAACAAGTGGTTATAAATTTACAAGGAGGCTGCTACCAAACGAGAAACATTACGTATACGCCATCGAGGCCAAAAGCCGTCAACCAAGAGTAAATCCGCACGCATGTCTGCGTGTCTCCCCACGCACACACTCGTACACTGTTCAAAACGAGCAGCTATCGAACGCGTCGAAAGAATTAAACAACTAAACATAACATAAAAGATTAGAATTTATATTTAAACAAAAAGAATTGATAGTCCCTTTCAAGGGATCACTAGAATTCTAAACTGGCTCTATTCCTAATAGAAGTCTAAATTTGCACAGTGTAAGCTTATATATTTGTGTGTATATGTGTGTGTGTGAGTTGGGTGTACCTTAATAATAATGCCCTTAAGAAAGGACGCCGCCACAATAACAAAAATAGGCTAACAGCAAAAAATTGAGTTAAATAAAATAAATGAACGTAAACATGGCGAGAAAGAAAGGGATGCGAGATGAGTGTAAGAGCGAGAGAGGCGGTGTGAAAGCAGGCGAGTGTGTCGAAGACCGATGAGGTGTGCTTAAATGAGTGTGAGTGTGAGTGCGAGTGCGAGTGAGAGCACAATAACTATTAAGTACAGTGAAGCAGCGCGAGGCCTGTCCAGCATCCATTCGCTTCATCGGTATGAAACTCATGCTCTCAGCGTTCAGATTTTGTTTTGTATGCCTTTACTGCTCGCATCCTTGAAAGTTTTTAATATATTTATGTATTTATATAAGCGTGTCAGCAGCGTCAAAGTTGTTGTTTATCGCTGTTGTGATTGTTGTTGCCAGTCGTTGGTTCAATTTCCGTCAACTGGTTACGGCTTTATTACGCTCCTCATAAAATCTCATAAAATTAAAAGCAATTTTGCTCCATTTTCCCCTTTAGATGTAATAACTAGCTTTGCTCTAGTGTTGACGTTACCGCTTCTTGCACTTCAGGTCTAGCTTGGGATTATTTTGAAGGTATTTGGGAGGTATTTTAAAGCTTATGGTTTTTATAACTATTGAAAAATCGGCCACAGTACTGATGTGCTCTCTTTTCTGTTTCTTTTCCCATTCTCTCTCTCTCACTCTCACTTGCAATCTAAGCATAGTTATTAAAATTCATAAATGGTCTTAAAAGGGGCTTTAAAGGCCAACAACTGTTGTCAAACACAACCCTTGCAACATTGTCCGTTACTTAGCGTAAAATTCTTCAATCAAGAAATTGATTATACATTTATGTTAAAATTTCTGACTTTCGACGCAAAATGGCAAGGTCATAAATCAGCGAAAGTCTTTCCGCTTAAAGGACAAAAAGGTCTCAAAGCTTTGCCTCAATTACAGCATTTGCATCGCCCCAAAATACACTGAAATCATAAGTCCAGTATAAATATTTTGAAATTTATAAATCTGCTCAAATTAGGCAAAATCAAATTGCTTATTCCTAACATTAGGCATTAAAAAGCTATGAAAGCTGCTATTAAAATTTATCAGTTGACATTCTCCAACCACTTGAATGCCAGCAACAGCAGCCTTTTGACTGTTTTGCCCCTCGTTTAACCTTCACACTTTTGGCCAATTGACTCACACAGACAACAATAACAACCAGAGCGGAAGAAGCTGAACAAAGGTAGCACGTGTTAGCCAAATTTGTTGGCGTTTTCATTGTGCGACAATTTGCGTGGCAGCCATCGAAGGCATATTATTTATTTGGGCCCATTGGGAACGAATCAACAACAGAGTGATCAATCATTTCCGGGCAATCGAATGAAGATGACAATGCCAAAGCCTAAGGTGAGACAGCAGAGAAGGAAGGGGGGAAGTGGGAGTGTGGGAGTATGCGAAAATGGGGAGTGGCGAATTTAATATCGAAATGAAAGTTTAGATTGGCGCCATTACTGATGAATTGAAATATTGCCGCACGAATGCGTTTCGCAGGTAATCAAGCATGAAGTAGGCACAAAGAGAAAGTCAGAGAGGCATAAAGAGAGAGAAAGAGAGAGAGAGAGAGAGTGTGGTGCATATGTGGGAGAGAAAAGTTTGCTCTAAGAATAGATTAAAAGTAAAAACAACAAACGCTTGAACTTTGCGCTTTAAACTTTAAGGCTGTTGGAGCGTATGGAGTAGGCGTGGCAGCTTACAAAACTTGTTTAATCAAAAGTTCACAACAATTATCGTTTGGGTTGCTTGGCTTGAAGATATTTCAAAACGGCTGAATTTTCTAAAGAGAAAAATGTACTAAACAATTACAAGAAAGCTATTTTGGGCTTGTCGAATATTCGATTCCCCGTGGACCCTGTAGCCAGCCAACACCCTTTTTTTATGGCATAAAGTACCTAGTTTTAAACTTAACTATTGGCCGTGTTATCATTGTGTCAATTTTGGATCCGATACACAGAGGGCCCGTAGGACTAGCCACGCCATCTTCTTAGACCCCTTTTTGTAGTGTGAGTCGAAAAGACTACACCTTGATTATCTTCTAGTTTACAGAATAAGAAAATGTAAAGCAATCGACTGAAAACGAGCATAAATTCAGCCAAAGGATTGAGAGATAAAGTTAGAGAGAGAGGTGTGTGTGTGTGTGTGTGTAGCGTTGAGTGTATAACAACGGGAATGGGAACAACAAAAATATACAAAATATTTATTTAGGCGCAATCAATTTTATGGCAATTCGGTTTTTATGGCTACAAAAAAGCGAGAAGGGACCAAAGGGACTTGGAAGCCAAATTTGCGCCTTGAATTATGCAGAGCTTGGCATTTAACAGTGGCTGCATGTGTGTGTGTGTGTCTGTGCGCGTGTGTGTTTAAGTGTTTCCGGTGTGGGTGTGCCTGCGTGTGTGTGTGTGTGTGTGCGTGGTTGAACGCCTAAACGTGCATGAAAATGCTGTCAGTTAGCTCAAAAACACAACAAAAACAAAAACAACAAAAACGTGCAGTCGAAAAATGCGTGCGTGACAGATTGTCCGTCTGTGTGTGTGTGTGAATGGGTATATGCATGTGTGTGTGTGAATGTAACTGGGTACATGTGGGGGAGTCAGCGTGTGTGTTAGCTGAACTTTTAAACTAATTTGAAATTTTAATTTAATTAATTTGTATGCGCAATATTTCATAGACGAACGTGTTTGTGTATGTGTGAGTTTGAGCGTATGTGTGTATGTCTGTTTCTTTACAAATGAATCAGCATGAAAAGCAAAAAACTTGACTAGACTTGACAACAAGCAAGAAAGACTAGAGAATACCCTTAAAAAGTCAACTTTAATACTCATTGTCCTCTTTTTAAAGATATCCTTACCAAACTGACCATAAAATGCTACATTTTTAATAACCCCAACTGTCTTAGATTTTAAACTTTGTTGTGTGCCATTTATTTAAACAACGCCCTAATTAATTACATTCTTTTCCGTTCCAATTTCAGACGACTGCGAATTGCCAGAAATAGCAACAAAATTATGACAAATTCGAATGCAGCACGAGGCAACATTATAAACTTGAACAGCAAGTGCTATTACAACAAAAACAATAACAATATTAACAAGAACAGCAATATAAACAACTATAGAAATAATAAAACTTCTAGTTACGGCCAAGAGACACGGCATCAAAATGTGAGCACTGTAGTGCAACTTGGTCCGTAAGCTCTGCTGCGGCTAAGCAAAGTTAAAGGCACCATAAAACCAAAACTAGCAACAGCAAAAGCAGCTACAACAACAACAACAAGAAACACCGCAACAACAAACAAAATACGCAACATAAATGAAGTTAACAATCTGTCAAATTGCTAAATTATTTCTGCTGTTGACAGCCTTCTTCTTTCTCAATTCCCGCAACGTCTCCTCCACATTCACCACCAACAGCAGCAGCAGCAGCAACTACAGCAACCTTAAGGAGCCAGCAACATTGCTCGTCCAGCAGACCACATCACAAGCTGGCAAACTACTCAAGACACCAGCAACTGCAACAGCAACAGCTGCGGCTTTGCTTACTTTCCCCACGACGTCAACAACAACAGCACCAAAAACAGCAGCGACAGTAACAACATTTAGCAGCAATTCAATTTTGAGCAGATCAACAACAACAAAGCAACTACAACAACAACAACATTCAAGTAATGCCCGACAACTTGAACGCCAGATACGTCAAAAGCAAAAGCCCGCAACACAGCAGCAGCAACAACAACCGCGACAACCACGTCAACTCCGACAACAACAACAACAACAGAAGCAGCTGCAACAGCTACAACAAGCGCGACAACAACGCGAGGCAAAAGCTTTGGAGGCACAGCGTGTGGCAGTTTTAATACCTTCATCATTGCACATTGATATGATGCATGTGCAACAGGGCTTTCAGCACTTTATGCAGTTTTTTCAAGTGCATTTGGTCAATGCCAGTGTCGATTTTCTGCATGATGTTGGTAAGTGCAAAAGAACGGGAAAATACACACACACACACACTTACCGCTACAGCTGGTCCATTGGATTTTAAGCTGCCATTTTGTTTACATTTTAGACCCTGCTGCCAAGAAGAGTAGAGGGTCTGTTTGGTGCGTTTTTCAGGCGAAAAGAGCAGCTTTCAGTCACACAGGGCATACTTCCGTCGGTTGAACTCCACTCTGCACAACTGTCTTGTTTAAAGGCTGTTTTTTTCTGGCCTGCATTTGGATTTGTTTTCTTTTCTGGTTGTTGCCAACTGAAATCTCTCAAATCTCTTTGAGTTTACACATCGTTTTTTCCATGATTTCAATCTCTCTTCATATCAAATTGTGAATCGGATTTGTATCGGAGTTAGGCTGCTAGCTCAATCCAGATGGCTTCTTTAATTGAATAAATTTCCTGAAACTTGGCAATTGACAGCCAGTAAGATTTGTTGATATTTATGTAACTTTACTAATCACTTGTCAAGCTCAGCGTTTGGATTTCAATTAAAATAGTTGTGTTTAAGTGAAAGACTAGCAAATACCCTACAATCATTTTGAAATTACACACTTCATAATAAATAACCTGCTTCTTTAAAGAGTATTTACAAAATAAGAACAATCAACTCCTTTTCACTCGACATTTGATAACAATTGTGTTCTTTCTGTGTACAAACCATGAAAACTTTCAATCATAAAACCAAGTCAAGTGTCTTTAGTTTCAATTATATCTCTAATCGATACCGAAAATATCTCTTGGCCAAGAATAATTTCAAATAGCAGAAAACTGAGACAAATGTTGGCTTAATTAAAGCTCAGCATGAGCCTAAAGAGCTTAAAGATGACTGTAAAATCCAATTAGGAAACTGCAGAAAACATAAGCCAGGCAAATTTGAAGTTGTAAATGTCAAGTTTAATATTTCGCCAGAAGCTCGACCAAGCCAAGTTATCAAAAACTCACTTTCCCTCTCTGTCTCTCTTCCTCTCTCTACCCCGCTCTGAAGACTACACAAACAGTTTTTTAAGAACAAAAGAAAGAAAAATATAATTTGTCCTCATTGCAAACTCAATTTGCATGCATTATGCGCAGACTTTGGTCCTTTTTTCTGCGCTATTTAAACTAATTAAAGCGCAGAGCACAAGTTTTCAGTTTTCGATGTCAATGTCTTGCGCCGCTTTTCCTTCACATTTTCCAGCTTTCCCTTTGCAGGCTGAAAAACTAACGTACTTTGCTGCTGCTTTACTATGTTTTCCTGTGTCCTGTGTGCTTACAACTTTAATTACATTGCCATCAATTACAGGTGCGCAGCAATTACACTGATAAAAACTGTTCTAAAAAATGTCTAAGACTTTGAGTACCAAAGTACACAAAGCTCTTAAAATTCTAATACTTAAACTATAGACCAGCTTATGAGTATTATTTTTTAATTTAAGACATAGTATTGAAGAAAATGTGCTTTGACTTTGTCAGTGTAACGGCAAAGCCCTCTACCGGCCATCGATGTCAAACATAGCCTGAAGAGAGAGAGAGAGAGAGAGAGAGAGAGAGAGGGAGCAAACCTACACATTTCTGGCCTTTTCCTGGCCTGGCAAGTGACAACTTACAATTTCCGCTCGAAAACTTCACAGCAACTGCAACTGACTTATGAGTACATTTATTTTATACATTTCACCCACCGCTTCTACCAGAATTAATCCAATCACTTTACCGTTCAGCTTTTTTTTCCTTTCTGCCCATTTCGTTTTAGCGTTCAAGCATTTTATGATTTTTACACGCAGAGAACTTATAAAATAAAGAAAAACTCAGAAACTATTTGTTCAGTAATCTTTACACTGTTTAAGAACTTTAGAAATAATCATAATTCTTAAATCATTAAATGTTATTATCCTTATTGAAAACCGAATTGAGTAAATTTAATGAGCAAGGAACTTGTTTGAGCCAAGTTGCAACTTGGCAATTTGAGCATCAAAAACTGCTTTATGGCCATGTGATTATTTCTCCTTAATGAGTTACCAGCAAACGCCTTGAGACAAAGTTCTTAACAATCTTGACTAGACTTCAAATAGTTACCTTCATTTGCGCTCTCACTCGCTCCCTCTTTTATATGCTTTTCTTCTCGCTTACTCCTGCGCTGTCACTGTTTGTCTGGCTAGTTATTTGTATTATTCTTTCAATTTGCTTTCTTTTAGTTAGTTTCGAAGTAAACATGGAGGACTGGCGCACGTGGGTGAGAAGCTAAAGAACAAAAAGAACCTTGAAGTTGACGGGTGGAAAAGTGGAAAGTGGAAAAGTGGAAAGTGGAAAAGTGGAAAATGAAAAACTTGCACATTGCTCACTTATTTGGCGCCAAAGTTTTCGGGTATTGCAACAACATTTTATTTTGTTGGCTGGGCGAAAGTTTTAAATTTGATATCTTTAATTTGGAGAACCAAACGTTAGTTGTCATAAATAAAAGTTTTTACTCATTCGGAGGTTTTCAAGTCAAATAAATTAAGTTGCAACACAGAAATTGAATTTAAGTGCTGGACAAAGAAATTCAATTTCCACAGCAAGCTCAGAACTTGGATTTTTGCTTCTCTTTTCACTATGCTCCTTTCTTTTCTCTGTTTTCATTGCGTTGTCCACATGCAAAATAAATTCTCTCACTCTCCATCTTCCTCTCTCTTTCTATGGGGTCCTCACAAGCTGTCCCTCTTTGTGCTGGTTGTCTAACATGTTTTTATGTTGCAAAATATTGAAATTGATTTTAGTTGCATATGCTGCAGTTAGTTCATTCTCAAACTACTCTGCCCGCAATTTATGGGCTCGTGGGCAAAACTTATTGTCCTGCCCTGCCTTGTCCCTTCCACTTCCCTACGCTCCTCTAAAGTCCCGGACAAATGTATAAATTGTATTGCCCTGGATCGCCTACAAATTTAAAGGTGCATTCTATTGACCAAGTTTAAATATAGTACTCGTAGTTGCGAGCAGAGTTGTCATTTCTGCTTTTTATACCCTTGCAGAGGGTTTATTGTTTTTGTCACGAAGTTTGTAACGCATTGAAGGAGGCTTTTCCGACCATATAAAGTATATATATTCTTGATCAGCATCAACAGCCGAGTCGATATAGCCATGTCCGTCTGTCCGTCTGTTTCTATGCGAACTAGTCTCTCAGTTTTTAAGCTATCTTAATGAAACTTGGTACAGATGTGTATTCTCTCTGCACGCAGATCATTTGTAAAAATCGGACAGATCGGACTACTATATCATATAGCTCCCATAGGAACAATCGGTCGAAATGCATGAAATGAAATGAAATGTATGAACATATTCGGTGTCTATTGACCGATTTCAACCAAATTCACGCTATATGCATTTATAATCGTTCTTCGACTGTTGACCAAATTTCATCCAAATCGGACCACTATATCATATAGCTCCCATAGGAACAATCGGTTCAAATGCTTAGTATAAACATTTTCGGTGTCTATTGACCGATTTCAACGAAATTCATACAGAATGTATTTCTCATTGTCCCCCATCTGTTGACCAAATTTCAAATCGGACTACTATATCATATAACTAGCATAGAAATAATTGGTTAAAAAAACCAAATTAATGCAATATTCATGACTGCAAGGATATTTAATCTTCGGAGAGCCGAAGATAACCGTTTTTTCTTGTTTTTGTCAAATTTAGCTTTATTTATTTTATAATTTTAAATAAAATCTTTGAACATTTATTATATTTAATATATATTATGATCTTTTCTCATATTTTGTCACTTTATCTGTCACTTGGCATTTATAGCTGATTCATTTTTTTTAGTTATGCAAAAACGGCATCGCTGGTAAGGACAACTTGCCAGTTTGCCTCTGCTCTGGCCTGACCTGCAAAATGGATTATGCAAGCGTATGCAGCAAAAAAGAGAAAAAAAAATAAAAAGAGAGACAGAAATATGTATCTAGATGCCAGAGTTACTTTGTGGAAATGTTGTTAGAGCAGCAAAATCATATTAAAAACTGTTTTTATTAGCTTTCGGGTCAGCTGAAATTTAATGCCTTTCAAACTGTTACGACAGCCAGGAGATTTGTGACAAGGATTAAAAAAAGTATTGAACACTGTTACTTTCCCATATTTCTATAATCAAATCAATGAGTAGACACTTTCCAAACAAGACACTTAAATTGGTTAGACTAGTTTCAATGTTATCAAGTGCATGAAGCTGCAAAATAAGCTAAATAACACAAGACAGTCAGGCATCATGTAAATCATGGCATTTATAACTTATAGTGCCAGTTACAGTTACAGTTACAATTGCATTTACAGTTAGCAGGCAAAGCTGAGAATCACCGAGTAGAGCACTCGACTAAAGCTGAAGACAAACAGTGCTTAAGTCGACTGCCTTCATCAGCATAGCCACCTACACAGAGAGAAATAAATCAGAACTTGGTTCACACTTGAATAAAGATATGATTTCTGGAAGGTAATTTTGTGCAGTGTATTGAAACGAACACACACACACAGACACACAAAGGGCTTAAACATGCAACGCTTTTTATATGCCACATAAAATGTATTTTCTTCATTTTTTGTTCTCTCATGCTCAGATTTAAGTGGCTTCATTAAATTACTGGAGCTGCCCAAATACACGAGCGTTGTAAAGACTTTAAATGCGGGCATTAATGTAGACACCAACGTGGACTACAATGATGATGGCGTTGACCCAACAAAGAAGCCACGTCAGCAGCAGAAAACCCAAATGAAACAGTTGTCAGCAGACATTTTATCAGCATCGACACAGAAAACCAAGGAACATCAAAAACAACTCGAGATGGAGCTCCAGCTAAAACTAAAGGAGAAGGAGAAGGCGAAAAAGGAGCAGCAGCTGAGAATGGACAAGGAGAA
The DNA here is from genome assembly GCA_018152125.1 of Drosophila dunni. Lineage (NCBI taxonomy): Eukaryota > Metazoa > Arthropoda > Insecta > Diptera > Drosophilidae > Drosophila > Drosophila dunni. The sequence continues at coordinate 457,071 of JAECXC010001917.1, forward strand.
TACCCGCAGCTCGGGTCACTGTCATCAACTGGCCGAACAACTGGCTCACGATTACAATAAAAGCGTTGTCTTTTGGCCCTGTCCCCAAATGAAAGTAAGTACAGTTCATGGAATTTCCATTTAATCCAACGAAAAAATCGTGCTATCAAAATGACAGCGGTGACTTTCGTTTCGATCGGAACCCGTTTCAAGTCCTTTTATGTAACTCTGTACATAAAAGGTTCTTAATTTGTTGCCACAATTAAAAGTCAGGGCAAAAACAGAATATTTTTTATGTAGAACTGGAACCTACAAAGTAATAAAACTTAGTTTTACAAATTTTAGGCTTTCTCTGCTGAACTGTTTAATTTCTAGCTGTTAATATACCTTTAAAGACTCCATTCCTTAAATTACCACTATTTTTAAAAGCTTTTACGACAAAAAGGGAAAAACCAATGCTTTTAGCTGCCGAATACTGTTACTAATGGCCACATAATTACTATAACCTAAAACACTTGGGCTTACCCGAGCATTACTAAGGCTAAGCTACAATCTCTAGATATTATAAATTAGGGCTATAAAATAATTGGTGCATGCACTCACTTTTCTGAACATTCGGCAAGTGCACCCAGCTCCCTTTGCCATGGATTAACTTACTATATTCTAGCGATAATATTTCATGCTTCAAATAAAACGAATTGCCGAGCTGTGTGTTAATTAACCAAAGCCTGCAAAGCTCTGGTTAGATGAACTAAACCCGACCCTTGGGACCACGGCAAGAGGCAAATGAAACTGAACCCACGATGGCCGCCAGGCATTTTGTAGCCAAATTTGAAATTTTGTAATTTTCCAACAAGCTTCTTTGCTAGCAGAGTTCATCAAGTTGTTGAGCATAACTAAAAGGGAAATGGTAAATAAAGTAGGGAGAAGTCTGAACGAGGTTGAGACACCATTTACCCCAAAAATAAGTTTGCAACAAAATTGTTATGGCAAATTTTGGCAACGGCATAAAATTACTTTTTGTGGCAACTGTAGAAAAATACAATTTTGCTGTAACTGCAATCTGCTATTTACACTTCACTTTAAGTGTCAAAGTGCACAAGAATTTCCAAGTGCTGGAGAGTTTTTTTTTAAAACAGCATAGAGTTTCCTTCCTATGTCTGCCAAGACTGTCACAGTGTCATTTTCAGAATCATTTTCTTTTTTTTTTGCATATTTTATGAGCAGAAAATTTGTGACAACTGACTGACAAATGTTAAAAAGACTTGTAAACTTGTTGAGAACGATGACATGTTATTAATGAAAACTTGGACGAGACTTTTTTTGGGAAAAATGTGACTGAAATGTTGACACAAATGACAGAAAGGAAAAGTTACTGACTAGCTAATGAGCTAATGGAGATGCAGCAAATATGCAGCACTCACAAAAGGCTAAAGGCGAACAGCTGTTATTAAGCAGAAGCGAAAAAGGAGACACAGAGAAAAGGCAAAATAATTTCGATGCTAATCGGCCAATAAGTTTCCAAAGCTGATCATAATGGAAACGGGAAGATACGAAAAAGAAAAGCACTGTGCATGAGAATGAGAACGAGTATAGACGTAGACATGGCAACAACTGATAGATACTGCAGTCAACTCATGCAACAATATTTCACAATGTTAAAGCAGCATAATTTCTGATATTTATGCATAGCAATGGCCCCAAGCTGATGGCTGCCGGAGCATTTAAATCACTCCGTTTCAGAACCTGACAGCACAAGAGTCTGAAAAACATGGCAATGGACTTGATGTTCGTGTGCTTCAAGAAAAACAAGTGTCAAAGCACCAGCTGCGAGTTAGCCCGACTCTAAGGAACCCTGCACAAAAGTTTGAGTAGTAATTTAACTTATATTATTACCAGAGAAACTAGAAACTGCGTGCAGAAGAGAAGTGTAATGAGCGCACGAACCACTGCAGTAAAATTCCAACGAAAGCCTTTAACAGCCTCACTTCTTTTCAAGTACAGGGTCCCGACAGCAAAAAATTGCCATATTTCAGATACCTTGAGAGCCACGGCACGTGCTGTTGCCTCCGGCCAAAAGGTGTGACACGTTCTCCGGTGTTGTCTTTGTGTTTTTAGCTCTTCATATATTCGTACATCTTTCTTTTTGTAGAGTTAACATAAAAGTGCTGCACAATCATAAACCAAAATGTTTCTTAGCCTGGCAGCTGTCTGCTTTTTATATACCGCTTTTGGCGCTACCAGCTGAGCTGAGCTCAGCTTTATGGCAGTGTCGTAAAGCAGCAGAGGGAAGGGGGAGCGGAGGCAGCGGTGCGAAGAACATCAAAAGGGAAAAGTTATTAAACAAATGCAAATGCACATCAAATGCAGCAGCAGCTAAATCACTGAGTAAGAGACTGTAAAACCTTTCGAACACTTCTTATCCTTATCATACGATAAATTTCAAATGTCAACGAACTATATGGACACTAAAAGGACAAAGGAAACGCTGATCGTTTTATGCTCAAATAGTTTATAGCCGCGTAAATTAGGCCAAAATGTCTGTAATGAAAATGAACGTTAATAAACTAATTTGTTTAATTTTTTATTTGTTCAGCTTTTTGCTGCTTTTAACCCTAATTATTTTTGGGCAAAGGCCAAGCCAGCAAAAATATTAGCCATGTTTCAAGACCTAACCCAAAACCACGAAAAATTCACCAATGCAAATTTCATAATCAGCAAAAAAAATAAGCTCTTCCAAGCCAAAATGGACAAGATTTCCTGCTGTCAAGTATTTCATTATTTTTCTCAGTTTTCATTTTTCAAGCTTAGGCTGTACTTTTCTTTTTTGCATATCCAGCAACAAAATTAAGTCGTCGCTAGAAAATATTTACGTTCTGCTCAGAAAAAAAATTTTTATTGCCACAGCAGTTATTAATTTAAAGCTTGGAAACACTGGAATAATTCCATTATTGTTCTGTTATCGTTTTGTTTTTGCGGCAATAGTGAAATTAAATTAAAAGCGCAAATTGGAAATGCAAAAACAAATAAGTTTCCCTAGAAATAAAATTAGAATAATTTCAATTAAATGACAAATGAAAAACAGAAGAGATTTCAAGTAAATATTCAGTAAATAAGTGAATTGTACTGTGTTTAAAGTTTATTAAAGCTTCTGACTTTAAGTTGCCTTTAAAAACTGTTGCAAAACATAAAAGTAAACTAAGCGCATGTTAGTATTTAAGTGCTGACAACACCCACACATGGTTACCCATTAAAAGCACTACACAACCAGAAACAACAACAACTACAACTAACTTAGCCAAGTGACCATGCGAGTATCCAACTATAAGTTGCTCAGACTAAACTTCACTGCGGACCCACAAAACAATGTAGCAGATAAAAGTGTTTTTAATTGACAACACAAAAAGGATGCAACAAAAAACCAGAAAAAATATACAAAGAAAATGCAACGTAAAACGCAAAACTGCACATTGATACACCCACACACACACACACCGTACACACGCAGCGCTGCAAAGTATGCAACGAATATGAACCAAATACCCAGCTATACTCTTAGGGATAAAAGTAGACCTACCTGGTGACAACACAACTGCAATGGTCCGCGTACCCATGGAAAATAGTGACAGACCCTACTGCCAAAGGCTCTCTAACATGCCGGATACAATACGAGAAATATTTCAGGATTTAACCAATCACCTCATCTTACCACACGTTTCATACAACTCAACACACCATGCACACTCCTTAAGTACAGAGTCTAAATATCTAACCATAAAAGCAGCGTCCCTGGACTACAAAGTAACAAAACCTGCAATTAACTGTGATTTTTATGCCTTGTGCAATATTTATGCGCTGCTAGTCCAATAACACCCGCCATAGACATCAACCCGGTTACCCGTCAACACACCCCAACTAGTGAACCACAGCGTACAGTGAATGTCCAATGGCCATGTCCTAAATCAGCATAAGAATTGCAGTTTGTCGCTCACTTTTCCGCGGAGAATTGAGAGTTTTGCAAAATTTTCAGCAAATCGCCTTGAGACTCAAACAAAATGAAAACAACAAAATGGAGACAAAACGCATTGTGAACGCCGCGTGCATTGAATGTTCTTAAATGAACGCTAGTCAGCGCTTTAAACGGCATCGCGCATACGCCCTGTTGTTCAATTTACTGAAGCTAAAGCAGATAAATAAGAAATAAAATAAATTTGCAAGTTTCCAATTTGCATTATTCATGCTGTCTGCGATGTAAATTGAACTTTCGTTATCGAAGCGCGTCTTCTACACCTAAATTACCAATTTAAATGCCAATAGAAATGAATAAAGAAGCTCTTAGTAAAATTAAATTAGAATTTTGTCAACTATTAATATTATATAAATATAATTAAACAAAGAAATCTTAATAAAGACAAAGAGTACTTTTTTTCTGATTTAGTTTCATAGGAGACAGGCCAAAATACTCTGCGTACAACTTTATCTATGAATAAACAGCTTAAAACCAGCATAATTATTGAGGACTTTTTTTCTGTGCTCAACTTATCAACCCAACTTTTGGCAGAAAACAAAGCTAAAACACACACATACACACACACACAAAGCTGGCCACAAATAAAACATATAAAACCAAAAACCCGCATCAAACACATTTTGGTCTTAGTTTTTTCCAATGGTCATTGAATTTGAAGTGAAAACAAAAACGAAAACGAAAATAAAGTTTTGTATTTTTCCCGGTATCCATTTCATGCAATTTACAGCATTTTGTAACTTTGCTGCACTTTGTTAAGCTTTTGCGGCTTCACATACCCAGTGGTCAGGCGTTGAGCAAGGGGAGTATGCACACAAAAAGCTTTAAAATGGCTTCTAGACAGCAAACACTGTACAGGGTATTTTAACGGCTATCACTAACAGGACTTAGTCAACTATTATTTAACATTGCTGGTTTGCTGTCGCCTGAATTGCTTAATTTGACGGGATTGAAATGTGCATAAATAACGCTTGTTGGCCTTTGTAAAATTTAACTATTATTAAGCGTTTAATTCCGCTGAGAGCGTGCAAACAATTTAATGAGAATTAATGCCATTTCACAATGCAAAACACTAAATCCTGTGGGACAAGTCAATCGCTGCGTGTAACTTGATCGACTTTGCCATTTATCTATTAATTTGCAATGCATTTCATTCGTAGACAAATCCCATGTGAATCGATACAGCAAATGCTGCAATGCAATGTGCCCTTCGTTTAGTCATTCACACAGTCAGTCACTCAGTCAGTTTGTCGCTCTGTCAACTAGTCACTGACTTTGGCGTTCATCATTATCCAGTTGAGACTGCAAATGCTCATTTCATTTGAGTATATCGAAGGCATTTTCATTTTCATCTCAGTCAATCAGCTTGACAACTGACAATCACAGCGAAAAACTTTGAGCTGTAAAGCTGATAACGATTATAGCATCCGCACGAAACATATAGAGCTGCTAATAAACACCAAGAAATAACATGAGGTAGCAATGCCACCTCTAAATTTTTAAAGCTTCTTGACAGCAAGTAGTATAAAAATGTAGTAAAAATTAACTTTCATTTATTTGCGTTTGATTTAATTGTAAACATATTTCCAACTATTTTCACTATAAGAAATTTATAGAAGCAGAATAAGAAGAATATCAAAAGCTATATATATCCATACACTCGATATCAAGTAGTTATTTTCTCGAGATAAAGGTCTACATGGTTCATCTGGAACTCTTGTTAGTCCTTGAATGCCCAACGTTAGGCTTGCGTCGGAACTCATTGAAATTATAAACAATAATTAAATTCTGAGTTATTTGAAATGCGATTCGAAAGCAGTTGACGGAATTTTCGTTGTTCGTTGGTTGTTGTTGATTTACTGCTTTTTGTTTACGCTCGTGTTGTTGTTGTTGTTCTTGTTTAGCTTTGCTCCATTGCATGATTGATTGCTGTTTATGCGCCTGAACAGTCGAATGCCCACTCACTCCGGATTTAACTACTGTTTTCTGCGTGCATTTCCATTACTCTCTGCCTTCTCTCTCTTACCCTCTCTCACTCTCTCTGTGTCTCTTTGCACTTCCTCTCTGCTGTCACTTGACTACAGTGGCTACTGCGTTGGCATTACGTAATTCGATTTCATGTCGCTTCACATGCATTTGGAACTCGTTGTAGTAATTATTTTTACACAATGTCAGGTCGCTGCTAGCTAGATTTATTGCTGCACAGGCAGCTGTAGTAGAAACAAAACAGAAGCCACAGCATCAGATATTTTAATGAAAATGAAAATGAAAAAGAAGTACAAAAAACAATTAAATAAATAAAAACATAGATGCAATAAAGCTTAAATGAGTTAATCCTTAAGTGGACTAAAAACTTATTAAACGACTAATTAACTGTTGAAGGGTTTAAAGTCTGATCAGCGTGTTTAGAGTATTTATATTTAACATACCATCTCAGTTTACCATCCAATGCATCATCATTATTTATGAGATTGTAAGCAAGCCTTCGATTTAGTGTCTTATTTGTTATCGATTACCAAAACAGATTATCAAACCTATCCATATAATAATTCATAAGATAATCTGACAGTAAAATCGTAATAGTTTAAGAGCTTGAACAATAGTTATCCCTTTGTATCATTTTCTGCTGTAGTTGTTTTTCTGCTGTCGAGACTTCTTCTCAAACAGAGCTCCTTAGAGTTCTTCTTCTCATTCCTTTTCAATTTGTTTTCACTTTCAACTCACTGACGGTCATTATGATATACCAGACACAAACACAATTAAGTGCACTCGTGTGTCCAATGTCCTTTGTGAGTGTGTTCATTGTTGTCTCTCTCTGTGTGTGTGTATAAAGTCTTGCGATGCAGCTGTTACACCATTCCATCATTATTTGGCTCTCCTTTTTCTTTGTCGCTTCATTGCATTCTCTCTGAAAGCACCAAGTACACTTTACGTATACGTAATATTTTGCAGTAAATGGCAAAGCAAATTGAGCTTTGTTTGCCAGTTCAGCTCAGTCAGCTCAATACTAACATTGGCTTGTTTATTATGGCGCTGCGATAAGTTCTTGGGTCATTGCACTCTTAGAACACGCCCACGCCCACGCCACACGACAAACGCCACATGTGGTAAATACTAACAGGGAACAATTTTGACTTCAATATCAAATTTCAGTCAGATTAAATGATACTATAGGAAGGTCTGCTAGTTAATTAGCTGTTAACTTCCTGGATTTAGTCAGTTATCATTTTCTTAGCTGTGCCACGTTGTTAAACGTTGTTCGCTGCCCAAACTATTCTAATTGACTGAATTAATAATAATAAAATTCTTGTTTCGCCTTGGTGTCTGGGAAAACTGTCAGTCAACGTTTAAATATTAACAATAATCTGTTTACTCATCCAATTTAATGGATTTTTAATGTTACAGCAATTTAAAAGTCATTCGTCGCTGTGCATTGCAAATTTATCAATTGTGATGGATGACTGACGGTGAGATGCAGTTTTGTGCATGTTTAAAGTCTGCTGCACAGTCTGCTGTTTAAAGTCACACTGCGTATACGCAACGTACGCCACAACAGACAAGGCGAGAGAGCGTAAAAGTTAATTTTAATGGAATTTAATTGATTTCGTTGTTTGTTTCGGTTTCGGTTTCGGCTTCGGTCCCTTTATTGGATGTCGAGGTCGAGGTCGAGGACTAATCAAATATGCCCATCACATGAAAATGAAATTGTTCTTAATTTGCGTGATACGCATCGAAATTCAATTCAATTCTGCAAAATCCGAGCATCTACAGCTCAGACGCACAGCACACTGCTCGAAGTGAACACCTTTTGGGAAGGTAAACTCGACTGTAACGAAGCCTGTAAATATACACATGCTTCAGATAAATTTAACTAGCTTTGCAGACCCTCAATACTTCTTATTACAGGGCACAGAGCTTGTCAGACGAGCAGAGTAACTGACATACATCTTTAATGCTGCTCTAAGATGACAAGCCATCAAGTTAATGGCTTGCAAAGCCAAAGTGTTTTTTACTTAAGTCTTGACTCGGAATAAGTCATACTTGTGTCCAACCTATTGACTAGAAAAACAATTATCATTATATTCAGTAAATAATTTCCTAATATTTCTGTTTAAATTTGAACAATCCACCCGCAGTAAGCTTGCAACTTATGTAACTTTACTCTGACAATTGTACAACGCGTCTTTTGATATTGTAAGCCAGAATGCCAACAGTTGCCAGCAGTTGGCAACAGCACAGGCAGCGTCTTAGCCTTCTTTCATTTGCGTCGTCTTTCGGTCTCAGCCTGTTGACAGCTGCGTGTGGTCGTGGCCAAATGTCAAGCTGTCTTAAATTCCAATTAGTGAGAAAGATAAGTGCGACTCAATCCTACACCGAATGATAAATTCAAAATTTCAATCCGCACAGAAACAAAGCAAAAAGGGATTTCTTTTCAACCGACTGTGAAATACTCTGTACAGCAGCGAAACATATAAGGGTTTTCAAGTGTTTCTAAAATATATTTCTGTGTACAACAACAACCCAATTAACAACTGTAAATTGTGTTTGTTAAATTTAGAAATTGAGAGATTTAATTGCATCACTTCTCCAAACACCTGGGAATGCACTGTACCACAAAGTAATTTGCATAAAAAATCATCAGCATAAATTCAATGAGGCTGCTGCTAATGCTACTGATGTGGACCCAACATCATAATAAGAAAAAAAGGTACACAAAATGCCTACAGGTCACTTATGTGCCACTCAATTATTTATAAAGAGGCGCACAAATGAAACGAAAGTATCATTTGGGAACGACAATTGTGTGGCAGGTAATTGGACGAAGACTTTACAAAAAAAAAGCAATTGGGCCTTTAAATGTGTTGTGTAATGAAAAGCCTAATTTGGCCAAAAGCAACCAAATTGCGAGCAATCTTGTGGCTTGTTAATAATCAAATGAGCTTATTAAACAAGCTAGAACTTTTAAATTACATAATTAATATAACAATTTCTAGCACTCCAATAAGTTTACTACAATTTTTGTTTTTAAGTATAAATATTAGCTAATTAAATATTATTAAAGTAAACTTTATCTGAGCTGTATGTCTTTGCTTGTCAACAATGTTCAGTTCAAGTTAATGTCGAGCTTAAAGCCAGATCAAACAGTTTGGAAAACTCGACACCAAAATGCCAAAGCAGAAAGTAAACAAATCACAGCATTTACAAGCAAAATATCAGTTTACCTAAGTCAAACTATAGATTACCAGAGACTCGACATGTTAAAATCAAATAAATTTCTATGTAGTAGATGCTAAATGAAAATGCTGGTAAACAGATGCAGATGATGAAAATGATGTGTGGCAAAGGGAAAAAGGGAAAACGTTGAACTGGCATTGAAAAGCAATTTTCCGGGCATTGAAAGAGATCAAACAAGAGTTTCGTAATTTAAAGCGGAAACACACACAAAATTTGCAATGTGCTTGAAAGGCAAGTGAAAACAATTTGAAACGTGTGTGATTTGCATCTCTGTGTGTGTGTGTGTGGGTGAATACGTGTGTTCGGTGTGTAACTTTATAGCACCTCAATGTTTGTTGCCACTTTACCACACAATAAAAGCAGTTTATTTCTCTTATTCTGCGTTTCTGCTTTCATCCGATCATCAAGAGCCAAAAAGAGCTGACCAATAAGTAGACCAGAGTTTTTCCAATTTTCTCGCAATCACTCTCTCCCTCCCTCCTCTCTCATCTTATTTCACAGGCATTTAATATGATGCTGCTATTCGGCCATTTATTTTCAGTTAAAGGACAGCAAATTAAGTGGCCAGCACAACTTTTGCCTTTTTATTGTATATTGATAATAATGACTGTATACAAAAAGAGGGAAAAAAGTGTACGCACATTAATTTTTATCTGAAAGCGACAGCTGCTTCTTATTGAAGCTGACAAAGGCCAACGGCAACAGCCGAGGCACGCCAACCCCAACAAATATGCACAAGTTAAAGTCTACATAAGTGCTATATAATTCATTTTCGGTCAATACAAATATCTATAAATTCAACATTTTCAAATATTTAGTGAAGCCGAAAATCCTTAAGATGTTTTAAACTTTCTTTGGAATTATTAAATTTAAAGGGAATTAGTTATTTTACATACGATAAGGCGACACAATGTTAAATTTTTTTAGATGCGGCGTAAAGTCGCCAAACTACAATACACATTTTAATTTTTAAAGGCAAATTGAATTAGAATAAATCGATATAAATAACAAGAAAGAACAGTACAGTCGAGCACGCCCGACCGTATAATACTCTCTGCATTTTAATCCCGATATTATTATTAAAATCGGTATCAAGATATTACAATATCTAGTACTTATATTAAAACACATTGAAACAAAAACAATCTAAACATTATCACACATACATATGTTTGTGTGTATGCGAATACACATACGTTTAAAAATATATGATGCATATATGTATGTATGTGTGTATTCGGCGTGGCCAGCGACTGCGGCCAGAGCTGTCGCCACACAAGCAGCGAAAACGTTTCTGTCTCGCTTGCACTCATTAGTGATGTTGCGTTCAATTATCAATATTGTAACGCTTCTAGTTTTCTTGTTTGTAGTCCGATTTTAATGCACCTTTCAGGAATAGTTTCATATAGTTAGCCTCCACTCGAATTATACAATTACAATGCTGTACTATATGAACAAATGCGTAAAAAATTCAGAATTATTTGTATGTATTGTGGGAAAAAGGGGCGTGGCAGTCCAAAATTTCAAGTGCCAATGCATTTGCGCTGTCGCTAGGAACCTCCATACCAGAATTGGTGATCCTAGGTGCCATGGTTACTGAGATATTCGCCGAAAACACCGATTTTTTCCGAGGTGTGTCTAGTTTTTTGCTCATTGTGGGCGAATGGGGCGTGGCATCGAAAAAAAAAAGATTCTTGTATTGACTGACTAAATATGTGATCGATTGACACCAAGCTCGAACTTGTAGCTCTTACCATCTCTGAAATCTGTTTGTTCATACGGACAGACGGACAGACGGACAGACAGACGGACAGACGGACATGGCTATATCGACTCGGCTTGTGATGCTGATCAAGAATATATATACTTTATGGGGTCTGCCACGCCTCCTTCTGCCTGTTACATACTTTTGCACAAACCCAATATACTCTTGCAGAGAGTATAAAAATATATAACACATTGTGCTTTTTATTGTAATTTAAATTCTTCTTGGGAATTTAAATTCGTATAAACATGCGTGCGCCTTGAAACTAAATTATTAACATGTGAATAAATATGCAAAAGTCATTCTGTCGTAAGAATGCCTATAAAAAACATAAATACACAGCAAGCAATAGAAATAGTGTGAGAGAGAGAGACGGAGAGAGGGTAAGAGAAAGAACGGCAATAAGTAGCGTTGCTGGCGGGCAAACTTGGAAAATGGGGATAAGCCCTGGGAAACGAGGGACTCTCAAGAATCTTAGGCAGCGCACAAATGTCAAATATTTACTGAGCTGTGATTAATGTTGATTCTACGGCCCTTTTGCATGGGATTTTGGCCGCTTAGCGCCGTCTTGTGGAACAATCCACCTGTGGCAAAGAGAAAAACTAACAGAAGAGGCTGTATTTTATTGTAACCGAACACAATTGACCCTGTACTTGTGCTTGAGTAAATTAAAATCCTAATGATTCATAAAAATTTTAAATTATTGATTTTGAAAGTTATTGTTTGAAACATATTTTTAAACGAATCTTTCTGCATTTCTTTCTCAAACTGTGAACATACTCTTCTGATTTTCACGCACAGGGTCTTAAAAAGAAAAGGAAACGATGGCAACGGAAAGTCATTTCCTGCACATGAACAACAATAGCAATAAACAAAACAAAAAGCACAAAAAATAAACAAATATTCGATTTGCTTCGCAATTAATTAAATTGATCGCATGCTTAACAATCGATTTCAACAATAAAATAAATTGGCAGAGCTAATGCAAATATGCGACAATAAAACTAGAAGATATTTAATATAATTCCAACAGTGGCTCAAGTGCACTTAACGGCAACAGCTGCCGTTGGCTTGGAAAACTTGGAAAGGCGGCAAAAGTAAATCCTCCAAACACTATGGCTGGTCACGTAGTGTCAATAGTCGTCGAAAATGCACTTTGATGCAGAGGGTTTTGCTCTCTTTAACACTTTATAATGCTGCAGTTTGGCACAAAGCGAATAGAGAAACATCCACCCCAAATCCTGACAAATCGATGATTTGTTGCACAGAAAACTAAGAAATTTCTTCATAGCTTAAGATCGATAACAAATAAGTGCTAACAAAATTTCTCAAGTCTCTTGTTTTATTTAATAACAAGAAGTACTTTGGCTAACAAGTGAGACCTTAAATTATATGCCCTCAAAGACGGTGCCATAAACTGCAAGTGCTAAGTCTGCGGCTTACTTAAGGCTCAACAACAGCTTCACAAATCAATGGCATTAATTTTTATTCGCCATTATTAAGTATACGCACTGTTGCGCAACAAACCAAAATAATCGCCATTGTGTTTTACTTATGTGTCATAATTTATAAAAATCAAAAATAAAAAAAAGTGGCAAATCATTGCCTAATCACATCAGGGATGAAGAAAGACCTCCATCTTTCTGGGAGCTGGGAGGGATGCTGATTGCTTCCGTTGTTCCTGTTGCCGAGTTTAAAATTCAATTTTGTAGAAAATTGTATGTGCTGTCGTGCTGCCTAAACGTATTTCAAACGTTTTTCAATTTATTTCGTCTGCCAAAATAATGAAGCAGCCCAAAACAGCAGCAGGAGGGCGAACAGAAGAAAACCAAAACGAAAACGAAGGCGGCCCAGTCTAACTAGACAACCAAACTGTCCAGGGCGCAAACTCAAACTCAAATCAAGCCAAACAGAATGTGAGAAACAGTCAACATTTAAAAAAGGAAAAAAATGTGCAAGCGGGCTTAACCGACTGCTAAATGCCAATTGAAAAATTATTTAAAAGCACCTACTAAGACATTGTTATATTTATAAAGATTTCTATGATTTGCATAAGGAACAAGAACTACTAGCCCACACCAAGTCTAGGTTATGCTAGTGACATAATTTGAACAAACCTAAAACACCCTTTTACCGGTTATACAATGAAAAAAAGGTCAAAAAGGTACCAAATAACTTTAAGCTACGTGCTGGCCCCTAACTTGCGACCCCGAAACTCAGACCACAGCAAGCCAAACTCAACTCAACTGGCCCTCATCAACGCCCAATACAATATCGAGTATACTATATATTTTCAGTCTCTTTCTGTCTCTCGCTCAGGGACCTTTTTATGCCTGGGCACGATTATATTTTGAGTATGGGTCTTGATTATTGATTGAACTTTGTTGTGCGTTGCGTATACGACCCACATGCATATAGACTTGTGTATATGTATGTATAGCGAGCACATAACATAATTCACATAGAATCTAATGCTCTGATTAAACCTGATTGAATTGTCTAAAGAAGTAATGTGGTCGATTTGTCCATCTGACAAGGCTCGTAAATAACTCAGCACCAACACAATCTGTTGCACATTAATGCTCACTTTTGAAGGTTCAAAATTCAATATTAGAATAAATATTTATTAGAATAAATTAGTCAAAAGCGCTTAAATAAACCTGTACGTGCCTTAAAAATTATTTTCTTAGTCAGACCATAAACAAATATGTGTGTTAAAAGTAAATACAATCTTGAAACGCTTCGCTCATACTTTATTTCTAATTTTAAACGTTTCCCACTCCCGTTTGCCGTATTTAAGCATTTAATTTGTTTAACTTTAGCAAATAGAACAACATCCATTATTTAGCTTTACATTTCCACTCTTCTAATCAGACAAAAAGGTAGAATGGAAAGCGAAATGAGAACAAATGTTAGATGAGGCAAAAAAAAGAGAAAGCACAAAATTAAATTGCTTACAGAGACAGTTCTATAGAACTTGGCTAAGTGGTGTATATATAAGTAATTTAAGTTGGACTGAGGACTGAGTTCTGAGTTCTGAGGTCTGAGTCGTTTCCCGTTATTCTCTTTAACATTTGCCATATCTTCTTTTACAGATCTCAAGCAATTTTCTGCCATCATTCGAGGCAATTTCCCTGGCCGTGCAAAGCGTTTCCAGCAAACTGAATTGGACGCAGGTTGACATCTATGTTGGCGGTAAGTTTCCATCTTTTTTCTTTGCTTATTTTTATTCCACTGATTTAATAGCCCAACGATTTGCAGTCACAATGCTGCCAATACTGTCTGCATTAATTTGCATTAAATTGTCTTTTCTTGCATAGCAAAACTGTCAGACTTTAATGGCAGCCATAATGAACCGCTTGCTAAATGTAAATTGAAAATGAAAATGAAAATCTAGAAAGCGGGCACAAAGGTGTTGAGTTTCAAGATGCAAGATAAGACAAGAGAATTTCCTTGACTGCATCCACTTTTCTCAAGTTTAAATTTTAAGAATTTATTTAAATGGCGAAAACATAAAAATAAAACTTAAATACGCGTATATATAAGTTTCCTGCTCAATTGCAAGCTGCTTAAATTAGTTATTATCCCTAGAAGTTGGCAGACAAAGCTAGAGAATGTTAAATACACCCATGCAGGGGCGTGTCGGACGGGGGAGGACCTCCAGGACAAGAGGCGTGTTGTTGTGCCAGCATCGCCCACCTAATGCCAAATTATGAGCCGGTTATTAAGATGCGCAAACGAGCTGTGCTGGCAAAACGCTGCTAACCAGGCCAACAACAGTGCTGCCACAAATAGCCACATAAAACCTAAAAATGTCTGCGAAGTTTAACATATTTTGTAATAATATAATAATTAATTTGATATTAAAATCAATTTGAAATAGTTTACACTGCTTTTGACCTAATGTTGAAAAACAGCCAAGTAGTTTGGCTATGCTTCCTCCAAATCTGGCTATAAATTAATTATGATGGCAGCACTTGCGAGCAGACAAGCCAGCATGCAGGCAAACAGGCAACTAACTAGACAAGCAGCCAACAGTTGTAGTCAAGTCATGATACACGTGTGCGTATACGCAATGCAATTAGCGGTGACATTATTATGATTAACGTAGAGACCTAGTCGCCGTGTGTGTGTCTGCGTGGGGTGTGTGTATTGTGTGCATGTGTCTGAGTGGATGTTTCTACACTGACAAAAAAGTGAACTTAAATTATAAATAATTAAATTAAAGTCTAGCGAACACTATTATTTAATTGTCTCGATATGTATTTATTTTATTTAAGGTTAAATTTTTATCAAACTTAATAGCATAGTTTTTAAGTGTGTGTTTATTTATATACGTGTGCGTCTATGTGGACAAAATGCACGCCACTGCAGTTGAAATTTAATTAGGTGCGAAAGCTTATAACTGGACCAGCTTTAGATAAGCTTAAATCCATTTAAAGCGTTCGAACTCAATTAAAGATTCGGCTTAATGAAGTGATATCGAATGGAGAGAGAGAGAGAGAGACAGAGAGAGAGAGGGAGCGATACACACAGTTATTGAGGTCTTATTAATTAATTAGACGCAACTCATCAAATAAAATGTTTATTGCATACAAACAGGCGCTAAATTGTTGGCCAAACTCAAACAAAGAGCACAGACTCAAAGCAAGAAAGAGCAGCGAAGAGAGAGGGAGTGAGATTGGGGAAGAGAGCAGCAAAATCACATCTGTTTACACAGTTAACACGAGTACATATGTGCTTGCAGTAAACTAGTTGCTTAAGCTATCATACAATCTCAAGTGTTTGCTATTTCTGTTCGTTGCCAAAGTTTGTTGAACTTTTCACAAAAAAAACAAATTCTAAATTATGCACAAATTTCTGTAAAAACAAAGTTATAAAATAAAAATAAAAATAATATATATTTATATATATTCGCATATACTTAGGAACTAAAACAAGTCGCACAAACAAACAAAGACAAAGATTGTGGAAAAAGCTAGCCAACGGCAAGCGAACCATTTGGGAAGACTGCAAAAGCCCCTGTATCCAGCGTTCACATTCTTTATCGGTACTTTGACAAGATGTTGCTGTAAATAGCTAAAAACAAATATATAAAAGACAAAAACTATATAAAACTGCTTATTTAATACTTTAGAATTATCTATACTTATTTTACAAACAATTTTTACACACTGAATTGACCCTTGAAGTTGAATAGCTACAGGGTATAAAAATGCCAAGGAAAAATGTAAATTTGCTAGCCAAACAGGCGAGCGATAACAAAGAACCCAATTCCAGACGTCATAACTACATGGACAGCAAATGGCAGTGTAGCAGCTGTGTGTGTTCCGGTAAAGGGGAAGCAGAGGGAAGGGAAAGAAAGTGAAGAAAGTGGATAACTGGCATTGCCAGCTAATAAAATCAGTCAGCTAAAGCAGTTAAAGCAGCTCTATGTCCTTCTCCCCCTCAAAAAAAAACAGCACCGCAAAACGCATAATAAAACAGGGGAAACAGGGGAAAAACAAACATGAAGAGAAACCGATGGGAAATTGGGTATACTCGAATAAATTTATAGAGTTTGAAATTCGCTGCTTAAAGACGTTTAAGCTTAAGAGCTACTGATCTACCAAATAAGAAAGTTATGTCTTCTATAAAACTTTATTTTTGCACAAAACTTTAGTTGATTTTCAATTCAAGTCTTAGACATTAAATGAGGCACATATAACTTGACTAAAATACCTGAAAAGGTGCTCAATTTCTATCTCTACCAATCGATGTCGAATTCCTTTAAATTAATAAGACTCATTAAATAAATTATACCTTTGCTCAGTCCTTAAGTCTGTTAGACAAATTTGTTTGATTTTCCTTTTGCTTTATTTTATTTCTGCTCGTTAGGAAATAGAAAAAACTAATTGCTGACAGGGAAAACTGCTCATAACAAATAACTATTTTATGTGTGTTTTATTTTGCTCGGACCCTGTAGTTTGAAAGAATTGAGTATGTCAAAAGCCGAAAAATTACAGAGCTTTCAAGGGTTTAAGACAGCAACGATGGAGCATTTGCTTGTACCGAAAGTTTCCCTGCAAGGACTAGAGTTATATAGTTAATATACTGACCAAAACAAATCTCTTAACTAAGATCAGGTGTAAGTCATATCCTTTTTCTAGTACTTTTTCAGGCGGGTTTACCCTTGTGTAATCGTTGCCTGTACTTTTTTTACTTTTGTGTATACCACATCATAAATTTCCGAAACAAGCCTCACAGCTTTTGCTACGTGAGTCAGTTGGGATTCCCACAGGCGGCTAGGCACAACTGGACAGTAAAAGAATGTGGGCTCAAAGAGGGGAAGGAGAAAAGTAGAGTAGCAAGCCAGAAAAAAAAGGCAAAAAGACAGAAAGGCAGGAAGGTGGAGAGGTGGAGCAGGAAAGACCCTGATGGCCGCTTAGTTGGGTAAACGTAGGCCACACTCACATTCCCTGATTTATGCGGACACACACACACACACACACACTCACACTCTTACAAACACGCACAAAAATAAATGTTAAAGTAATTCCTATTGGGATGTGCGTGCGCATTTTGGTCAAACATTTTTATGAATAATGGGGCAACATCTCTGTCCATAAATAGACCATAAACACGACTGCTCAGCTTAACTCAGCAGACAACGAGATGAACAAGCTCCAATTTTATACTCAAATAAAGAAGAGAACTTTTCTCCCTCTCTCGCTCATCCTCGTGCAAACTGTCTTAACTCAAGTCCACTCCAGACTTGGATTTCTCGAAGGCACTGACATTAATCTCGAGTGTTTAACAATTAACGCTCGGTGCCTGGCTCAGACCAGCTCTGAGAAGCTACTTCAGTTGACTTACTAATATCATCACACCCTGTAGATATAAACCAACACAAACGGGGCATATTAACTAGAAACTAAACTAATCCTTCCAGCACTACTGCTATTCTTTCTCACTAGCACATGAATTTAAGGAACAGGTTAGCTTTCAAACTAGCGAAAGTTCTACTAGTCTCGAAAGTAATCACAGGGTTTCTTGTAAACCCATTTCTCTCTCTTAACTGTCACAGGGTATTTCACCTTTCTCACTTTATTGCAAGCTGCTTTTTATGACAGCATAATTAGCTTGAGAAACATTCTACATAGTCAATTGGTTGTCATGTCCAAGGCACATTTTATTTATGATTTGTTTTACGCTAAGTGACAGCTAATGGACTCGAGACCATAAAAGGTGGCTAAGTGTCTTTGGGAGCCTTGAAAGCCATATGCCAAAATTGATTGCATCAGTTCAGTTCAGTGCTTTGAATTTCACTTTGGCCTAAAGCACCATCAATTCACAACAAAACAGAGTCTCCAACAAACATTTGTGTCTACATCGCTTCACATTCTCCTCCCAAAGGACACTTCGATACAAACTATCCAAAGTATTGGAAACAACATCAAGAAGAACAACAACAACTGAGGACAACAAAGACTCAATCAATTTGCAACTACTTCCAACGCAAAAGTTTTGTACAAAGATTTCATCTCATCATGTACTGCAAATTATGTAAATTTACAAGGAAACTACGACAGTTTTGAGCAGTTGAAAACTTTAATTGCATTTCAATAGACGGTAAAAGTTGGTCATGAAATAAACAGTGAACTGTGAGCAGTGCACAAAACAGACAACTCTTTCAGCATTACATTTATAATTCTCCACAGAATCCCCACTTTAATTAACTTCATTATCACTTGCATAATTAACACAAACAGTTAGTATGCGGCGTGTCAGACATTGATAAGAGCGGAATTTTAAAGTGGTACACTGATAAAAAAGAAAATATTCTAATAACGAGAACTGGCAACCTAATATAAATTTAACTATAAACCAGTTGTTTTTTATGTAACAACTTTTATTCTAATAAATTTATTTTTATCAAATTATTTATTACTAAAATAATAATATTCATCTTTTAGTTAAAACTATCAGTCTGCATAACGACAAAACATCGTTCCATGCGTTTCTTCCTCCTACTCCCTCATTAAAATATTAAGTAAGTCTTAATTTCATAAATTTTTACCGAGGCCCTTCCATATAATTGCATGACGTTAAGTATACGCAGCTTATGACAAGGATTCCTGCACAGAATAGCGACATGCTTATACTTAGTGTCCAAATACATTTTTAGCTTGCTGTCAGCTCTCTTCAAATCTGCTGCTCTTGAATGTGTTATATGAATATAACATATATTATACATATTACGTATACGCAACATCTGTAGAATTTCTCTTGACTGCGTTACACATGTTATGCAACTGTATTTCCATCAGATTTCCTGCCCTAAAAAGATGTTAAGACAACCCAAATAGCTTAAAAATATAAGGTAAAAGCCACATGTGCAGGGTATACTTTAGTTTTTCATTCGCAATGCTAAATTCTTATGGTTTTCACAACATTATGCCGCATATCTTTGAGCGCAGTTGGCAGCTGGAACGTTAAGTGAATTATAACTTTATTTTAATGCCGCCCTGACCTAGCTTTCAGTGACTGTGTGTGTGTGCGTGTGTCTGCGTGTATGTGCGAGTGTGTGTATATACATAAATATTTAAGTTCTGAAATTTAACTTTTGCTCATGGCTTTTTGGGGTGCTGTTTTGGGTTCAGTTTTAAAGCAGATTTAATGACAGCTTAATGCAGCACATAATACATGATTGCAGAGGTAAACCCCGGAAAAGTTTTAAATTTTCCAGTTTATGTAGCTGGAGAATTGGGGCAGGCTAATCCAGATTGATATGGGTGGCAAGTAACTTCAAAGGATTCAACTAACTAGTAAATAAAAGAATTAAATTTTAAAACAAATAGATTATGTTTTACAACTTAACTCTTTTTTAGTACGAATTCAAACGATTATTCTTCTGTGTAGTATATAAAATTCTTATGAAAATGATTTAAAACGATGTGTACTTTGGGAAGTTTGCGCAGCTTTATTGCATCGTTTGCCAAGGCCAAGAAAAGGCGCATTCTGTGGCCACCCTCATGCAAACAGGTAAAGCGCATACTTAACGCAAGCTGTCTGCACTTTTCATATGCTTACACCCACCTTGGCAGCCATACACACTCACACACATGCACCAACTCATGCTCACATACTGATTTGCATTTGTGCTTTTTCATTTTATGCATTTAAATATTCATGCTCTGCTTAAAATTTAAATTGCCGCAGCTTGGATAAGTTAGTAAGGTTGCATAAATGTAATAGTGTGAAAGGGAGTGTATGGGTGTGCGTGTGCTTTGGTGTGTGCTTGTGTTTGTGTGGCAACCAAATGCACAAACATTTTATAAAAATGCCAGAGAAAAAGTTTGGTCAACCGAGCTATGTTATTTACAATCAACACACACAAAAATATAGATAAATTCAAGTGTGAAAGCAAAATCCAAAAAGAAAAAAGAAGAAAATATATAGCTTTATGGAAAACTGAAAAATCTATATTATGCGAGCAGGAATAACGGTCACATGCCCTTTACTCCAAACGCAAAACAAATTCAAGCGTTAAAGGAAATAAATCTCATGTGCAGTGTTTAAAAAAATATATTTTTTCGTTTGGTCAAATCAACCAGAAAACCACAAAAATATATAGAAAAGCAAGTCGTAAAATTAAAGTAAAAAGCACAAATTTCATTTTGTTATTGTTGTTCGCAAATAAAACTTAATAACTAGGTAAAGCTCAGGAAAGGACACGCCACTCAAAACATCACAGAGACACGAATGCAATCAGCACATGTCACACGTGGCGTATGCGTCATGTTATTTGCATGGAAATGCATTAGGATTATGTCGGTGTGTTTGGGTTGTTTGTGCTGCTCTTACTTACAGCAAAAAGTACAACGAAAATGCGTTCAGCAAAAGAAATATTGTGTATTGAATGCGTATGCAAATTTATCAATTTAAAAATGACCCTTTTTAACCTAATATTTGTTCGTCGATAGCAAGATAATTGAGATTGGAAACTTGGCGTGAGAGTCAAGATTCGATTTAAAATAATAAAAAGAATTTACAATTAAAATTAAAGAACATTTTATAATCATTATTAATTTAAATTGACAATTTTTGAACTTTTTTCTTTTTAAATCATAACCTTTAAATCCTCTATATAAACTTGCTTACTTTTACCCGTTTAGTTTCAAATTGAGCCACTTTCACACAAGAGCATAAACATAGCGGGAAAACTATATAAAATTGCCTTAAGACGCTGCCACAGAACTTGGCCCAAAACAGCGAATGTGTGCGGTGACAAAGAAACAAAGGGAAAAGTGCGAGGGTATAACAAATATAGACGAAAATCATGTGCAAAATGTGCAGGCAGGAGAACTGCCAAAAACTGAGAGCGAAAGCTCACAAAATTGGGAAACTATGAAACTGGCGAAAACCAGAGGGAAACTGTGGGGAATTTGCAGTTTGTTGACAGTTTTGCGGTGCGATGCCGTTGCGTAATTGCACAATTTTGTACTTGAGCAAACACATGGGTTGCCAATATTGCGCTGGTGAAAATGCTGAAATGCAGAGTCGCGACAGTTGGCAACAGTTGACAACAAGTTTTCTATGCGCAAGAGTGTGTGTTTGCGTGTGTGTGTGTGGTTGTGTACACAGTAAGAAATTTCAGTAAAATACATAGCAAAAGTACGACCTCTGGATATATTTACTAAAATTGGAAACAACAGAAAAGATTTAACTGAATCTGATCTCTGATATCTGATTATGGTTTAGATATAAATTCAGGATTCGGAATATTTTTCTGTGCAAGTGTTTGTCCTTGACGAAGGTGCAGCAGCAGCAGCAGATGGCCAAAAAGTTGTACACTCTTTCATCTCCTGCAACTCTGTTAATTAGTGTGCCAGCTGCATTGCTAATTGAGTTAAGGAAAGCAAAAACAACAATAGCAGCAGAAGCAAAAACAACAGAAACAACAAGTGCCAAATGTTCTTGTTGACGAACAACAGCTCGAGGGGCTTGGAATGCATAAAAAGTTAAACAACACCAGCACATACACGCAGCTGGTAGCGGATATCAGCTGAAATCAGTGCTGCCCAAATAGCCTTTTTTTCCAAGTCCATTTGGGATGAAAACAAAGGTATCCTTACCCATTGATACCCTTTTCTGCTTGATCTACAGTTCTCTGTAAGTTACCCATTTTGTTTGTCCAGTTTTTGTGGTGATCTCTTGGCATCACTAGCAGAAACAGAAAGCTGCCCAAATAGCCTTTTTTTCCAAGTCCATTTGGGATGAAAACAAAGGTATCCTTACCCATTGATACCCTTTTCTGCTTGATCTACAGTTCTCTGTAAGTTACCCATTTTGTTTGTCCAGTTTTTGTGGTGATCTCTTGGCATCACTAGCAGAAACAGAAAGCGAAACGAAAACGGAACGCAAACAACGAGAACAACAACAAGTTGTTCTTGTGTCTCTCGGTCCGTCACTCTGCCAGTTATGTCACTCGTTGCTGTGCGAATGTTATAAATATTTAATTCAGTTTCTCACTTTGGGAGCAACACTCTGTTTGCTTCACGACATTTTTAATGCCATTCAGAGTTAATTCAATTTTTGGCAGCCACACACGCACACACGCACACTTCCACGCTTCCTCAATTGCTTTAAACACTTCTGACATAAGCTGCGTATGCGTAATGTCTCATTAGCTCTTCACATTTCGCTCCATTCATTGTCAATTAATGTACAATCATAAAATACTTGAAATGAGCTCCGGCTGCCATACGCTTTTAGCACCCACTGTATTTGAGTATCCGCCATTATTTACCACAATGTTCATATGTCCATAAATTATGCACCTTCCCCCAGAAAACTGGCATTAATGCATGACTATGCATGGAACTACAGTCATGGACATGTATGAGTCCGATTACGAGTACAATTTCGAGTACTCATTGCCATATATGGGATTCTCGCTCTTTGTTTACTTCCCATTGGCTTTTATGATCTGCAAAATGGCAAAGGGTTAAGTCAGAGAGGAGCAGAGCAGGTTACTGCGATTTATAGCCTTTTTTTGTCAAACCGTTAAAAATAGTCGACTTGCAGGATATGCTGGGAAAGTAGTTAAACTAAACTTACAGCATACCCTGTTAAAAAGTGAGAAATATTTATAAAACTTAAATCTCCTTTACTTACGTGTTAGTTAGCTTTTAACACAATTCGAATAAAACAGAAAACACGTCGAAAATCATAATAAATTAACTAGCTTATTGTTATACTTATACTTCCTTCGAAGACTTAGAGACCAAATTAGATTAAAAGATGCAGTCGAATGGCATGGGAGCGGAACACTTTCAGTTCATTGAGCGAACGGATCGCAAGAGTTTGTTCACACAGATTGGATTGCTGGTGAAGAAGGCACAGGACACCGCAGCGGAGGAGTTGCATGACCGCAGTATGCGGGTCAAGACCTTGCTGGAACGGGAGGAAATGGTGTTTGAGAAGGAATTCGCTAGCAAGGTGAGGAATCGCCTTGATGAGGACATACGAGAGCGTCAGGAGCAGCTGCAGGAGATCAAGGAGCAGCGAGACAAGCGGCACAAGGAGTTTGTGAACAAGAAGCGTGTACAACAAGCCATGGAAAATTGCTATGAAATTCGCGAGGCACTGAGGCAGAAGGAGCAGCAAAATACCCGTTTATGCCTCGAGGAGCAAATGAAGGAGAACCTGCGAAAGCAGCGACGAGAGTGCGAAAGAGACAACTATTGGCTGCAGTTAGAGACGAGGCGCTGGAAGGAATTCGATCGCTTGCATAACTATGAGCTCAAAAAACGTGAACAGGTGCAGGAACAGGTGTGCAGTGTGCTCAAAGTTCAGCTGGCCGAGCACGAGGATAAGCGCCAAAAAGAGCTGGAGGAGAAACGTTTGGATACTCTCAAAGTCGATCAATTAATTGAGGAATTGCGTCTCGAAGAGTTCGACAAGAACCATCAATTGCCGAGCAAAGAGAAGGAGAAATATCGCAATGAATTGCTCGAGGAGATCAGACGTCGCAAGTGCAAGGACCTAGCCCAATGGCAGGCCGACAAGGACGAGCACATTGCCTTCTGCAAGGAAACTCAACGCCTCGAAGCCGAGGCCAAAGAGCAGATGCTCAGGTGCAAGGAGCAACTGCGTCGGGCCACACACGAGTACATCGTGTATGCACGACGCATGCGCGGCTTGGAACTGGGCATCGAGAAGATGATGAACGATCGCATCGATGATCTGTATCACGTGGACATTTGTTGCAAGAACAACATTGCCGAGAAGACACGCATCAAGCGCAAGGAAGCTGCTCGATACTACAATCTCCTCAAGCAACAGATCTGTGAGCAACTGGAGAAGCGAATGCGCGAAGAAGCCGAGATGCGGGAGAATAAAATGCTCGAGAATCGATTTGCCCATGAGCCAATGACACGCCAGATGATACTCTGTAAGCAACAGCGAATCCGACAGGATTTGGATAACCAAATTATTGAAATGAAACGTGTTCAGGCCGAGGAGGAAGCACGCTTTGAGCAGAAACTATTGAAAGCCGTTAATGATCCAGAGGTTTGCATACAACTTGCTTCTCAATTTATGGCCGAAGGTGTTGATTACTTGCCACCGCATCCCAATTGGAAGATCTATGCCTGCCCCAAAGACAAGTTTGTAGCAAAGGCTCCAATGACTCAAGAACAATTTGATAAACTTGTCGCCGAGGTCGGCATAGAGAAGTGTCCCTGTCCTGAGGCAGCTCGCCGGGATTGTGCCTACATGAAGCAACTCTGCAAGGAGGAAGGGGCAGTTGCTAAAGCTACTGTCAAACAGTCGGAAGCTCCCCCCGGCGACGGTAATGTGCCCCAGTTGCAGAAGGACGCATTCAAGAGCTGCTTCTGCAAATAGATGGCACTTTTTAGATCCTGGGCTCATTTTGGCCACTTTCGAATTTTACAATTAATTTCAGTTAATCAGATGTTTCAAGTGAGTGCACTCCAGTTAGACAACTTCACCATATTTGGCTTTAAATAAATGTTAAAAAATGAGTAATGTATCCCAGAGCATAAGAAATTCTACAAAGAAATCTCTTCTGTATTACTATATGGACTGTCGCTAAACTTGTCGATAATCAATGGTTCGACTGTAAAGTTCTTATTTTACTCTTCAGTTTTTTGATTACTCGGGTAAAATGTACCTGCATGTCTTAAACTAGAGTGAATCTTGATCAACTGCACTAAATCCTCTGGCAAGAGTCAACTTTAGAGAGAACGGAGCTGAAATTGACAATCAACGTGCGACATGTGCCGCAAAATCGCATTGTGGGGGTGAACACTTGTGACGCCCACTGTTGCACAGCTGTGACCCCGTCCACACTGCACTATGGGCCAAAATGTCGTTTTAAAGGAAAATAGGCTTGATATCAAGTTGTCTTTTCCAGCATTCACATACTACAAATATTCCAAATGCTTTTTGACTTTTAAGTTATTAATAAATTCCACAAAAATTTACATTTGCACCACTGTGCACTGCCTATGCTGGCCACACATGCCACACACTTATTCAATGCCGATATGTGATTTTCTACTTGCAGACGACAATTGGGGTCTACCATTGGCCATTGCGACCAACTTGCATATACCTTATCGCATTGAAATTGGCGACCGAATACGTGACCTGCATGAACAGGATAACCCAGGACGAGGTACGTACTCACACACACTCGTGTATATGCACTAGCAAATGTCTATAAAACTGGCCATTTCGCAGCTCAGCTGAGTCAGTGGTGACACGCAAAAAAAGAAACAAATTTTAATCTCCAATAATTTATTATTGAAATAAAACAACTATTGATTCATTGAACTACAGGGTCTATAAAAGGTGCCTACCACTGCTCATTCTCAGTTTATGTTTTTCTCCCTCTTTCTGCGATTCCAGCAATTATTATAACGGCACCCCTGAATGATGATAGCACGCTGCGTTGGCTTCAAAATGGCGATTGGTCGAAACAGCAGCACACAAAAGTGCTGCTCATCGATATTGTGGCCAGCTCATTGAATGTCGAGCATCGATTCTACAAATATTTGGCACGCAATGGCAATAGCAATACGAATACCAATACCATCGTCAATAGCAATGGTAATAGTGCTGGCAATAGTACTGGTAATGGCCATGGTCAGAACTCACAGTTGCCCGGCTCTGGACTTTTGAGCAGCAATCTGTTGGTGCTGACGCTGCTAAGCGATAAGCATCGACACTTTTTGAATGCGGCCGGAATTGGCATGGACAGGGTGCAACATTTTCGCACCGAGGGGAGTCCACCCTCCACCCCGCCAGGTCTGGGGCAGCCATTAGCTTCCGATTCGTCTGGCTCCGCCTCCGCCTCTGCTCCTCCGTCTCCATCAACATTATCGCCAGCACAAAATGATAGCTTTA
This sequence comes from Drosophila dunni, assembly GCA_018152125.1. Classification (NCBI taxonomy): domain Eukaryota; kingdom Metazoa; phylum Arthropoda; class Insecta; order Diptera; family Drosophilidae; genus Drosophila; species Drosophila dunni. Next base: position 483,494 of record JAECXC010001917.1, read on the forward strand.
ACAAACTGCGACCCTTTATGAATCTGTTCTCGCTCTACGATTTGCTGCTCTCCGACGTTGCAACCACAAAAACAACAACCACAACACCCAAATATGATTTCATGGTACTCGATATTGTTGTGGATGCTGCGCTGGCCACATACAAATGGCGGCCACTGTTGATACTAGAGCACGGTCAGAGCAGTTACGTTACGCACTCCGTGCAACCCGCTTACGACGAATGGCTTCTGGTAAGCAGCATCAAAATGTGGCACTGTGGCGCCATCTGCTGGACCATTGTAGCAATATGCATTGGTCTGCTCCTCATCATGGTCGCGGCGAGTGTTGCAGTCGGCGTTGCTATCAGGTGAGTGAACACTAAGAAATTACATTTAGGCAAGCAGTGGAGTTATCAATTTGGGTGTGCTCATTGCGGAAACACCCTGTGCACATGATACAAAACCTAAGCGGACTAAAAACTCCACTAAAAAGTGTTTAAATTCATCAACTAAACATCAAACTTAGTAAATATTTACCCAGCACGTTCACTTCGAAACTCATTACGAATTTCCCTGGAAAAGTCATTTGAAAAACCATTCGCGCAAATCAAACTAACAAAAACAGGGAAACTTGGCTTAAACTATGCAATATAATGAGACAGAAAAACTAATTTAAACTTGACACCGCAGAACTGCATTCGAAAATTCAATAAAAATAATTATTAAATAAAATGATAAACAAAAACAAGTGTGCTCGAAAAGCAAAACAAATAAGTAGGAAATATTCAATCTAATCAAAGTCAAACTTATCTTTAAAAAGAGTTTTTTATCAGTGTATACAAGACAAGACAAGTTCGCTCATCCAACAAATACCACGTACCACCCACGAACCCAAGAGAAGAAGTAAAATTAAATAAACTTTTGAGTGTCGAAACTAATTAATAACTTCAATGGAAAATTCATTAAATCTTGATTGCCAAAGATAAGAATCGTTTTTATCTCCAGGCGAAATGAATTTGTTGCAAAAGTTGAGCTGAATCCAAATTTGCCTGTTTGAGCCTGTTCAATTTGCTGTTGTTTATTATTAGCACTCAAATTTGTAATATTTTATTTCAATTTGCTTTTATTTGCCCCACTTGCACTGCCCACATTCCACAGCTTGGAATAATCAATTAGCGTGCTACTGAGAGCAAAACGAAGGCTTTCAAGCTTTAGGAAATCTTTTTGCCTTTTGCTCCCACACAGATACCACGCCCATCTGAATTTGGGCGTTAAATATTTTGCGCGTGGAAATTTACATTTTAATTTTCATCATTAGGCTTTTTTCTCTCGGCTTTTCGCAACTTTCTCTCCCACCCCTCACTCTCCTTTGGCACTGCTTTTTGTCAGCTGCTAATTGGCTGAATTTGGAGGTGTTTTTGTTCATTTTAAAGCTAAATGTTAGTTATAAGAGCTAATTAGATAGCTTTTAATTGCATTAGATGTGGCAGCATGTAAATTAAATTGAAATTTCAAGCACAGATTTAAAACTGAAATTAAAGTGTTTAGTTTTTAAAGTGCAATTATCTGATAATTATATTTCATTTAACTATTATTTATAACAGTTTATAATGGATTACAACTTTATCGGTTGTAGATGCTAATTGCAGATTAGCTGCCTTTAATTGGCTAAACACAAATTAGTTGAAATTCATCAGATTTCGTTTAAAGCATATTGCAAATTAGATAGTTTGTGGCAAAGTGTAACTTGTGTGTGTGTGTGTGTGTGAAAAAATCAATAAAGTTAACCACAGATGAATTACGAGTGCGTTCATAAAGAAACACAAACACAACCACACACACCCACCCACCCACAGTCACCTGTACTCAATGGTCGTCCATTAAAACAAGCATTAAATTAATTACATTCATCAAAGCGTAGCATAAGTTACAACGCCCCACTAAAAATGCTGCCTCACATTCATGACATTCATTCACCTCAGGTTAGAGATGCCATTTTAGCCTTTTTCGGAAACGCCTCATGAATATTTGTTCAAAACGAAAATATTAATTTAAAAAAACAGACAACTAAGAAAGTCTACAGCCGACTAAGCCGACTGTAAAAGTCCCCGTACTCATGAGGGCGGCACCAATTTGAAAAAAAAAGACTTGATCTGCTCGCAAAGGAGACGAACTTTCATTCCAAATTTGTCATTTCCATGCTTTTCCTCGAACTCGTCTAGCCATTTAATTGTAATCAACGGTTGGCAGCACTGATTTATACACGCAAACAGCAACACTTGTAAAGTGTGAGAGAAAGAGAGAGAGACTGAAAGAGAAAGAGAGCTACACATATCATGTCAAGTGCGGTTACACAAATCATTTACTGTTTGACATGTCAGCAACACTTCCCGTGAGAGTTTTCACATACTTTCACCGCAATTTTCAGCATTCCTTTTCCGCCTTTAAGCCGTGCTCATTAATTGTAGCTGCAAATTCAGTTTTAAATGCCGAGGTTTAAAGTGCTTACACGCCCACCATTGTGCCCACAACAATTAAAAAACTTTTGTGTGTTTTTTCCGCGAAGCTTAAGGGCTGCGGGCAAAAACATTGCGACGCTCAAAATGCAACTCATGAAGTTTTAATTAGTGTTCGCCGCATACAAAAAACTGAAAACATGACCGGACACCACGGCAGACGCACCAAGATAAACACTGCATAACTCTGATGAGGAATGGGCGTGGAGTGGAGGAAAACTGTAGTTCCTACCAACGATTCATATTCAAACATGACAATTGGATTAACAACTTTGATGTGCATTTAATAACCTTAAAATCTAGCAACCCTCACAGATTTACAGGGTATTATTTATACAAATGATGCACACGCGCACCTGTTTTCTGCTGAATGATCCCGTTGATTAACGCCCAGCTGAAAGTTGTTCTCTTATTTTGCGGTTAAAGCCGTAAATAGAAAAAAAACCTTTAATGCCTGCTTTGATGGGCTTTTGGGTCAAACTACTTAACAGTTAACAGCCGCTGGCTACACGTGTGCCAAAGGAGGTTCACCTGAAACTTGGACTTAAACTAAGTCTCCGACTGCGTCTCCAGATAAAGCCCATTAATGTGCATAATACACTTAACCAGAAACTGAACCTGAACCTGAACCTGAACGTGAACCCGAACCCAAACCTCACCTAGACTTTGGCCACGTGGCAAAACTTCTGGCTTAACAATTGTTGCATGAATTTGCGGTTTTCTATTGAAAGGGCGTGGCAAGTACCCCCACCTAGCCGACACCTGCTCTTGCTGCTTGTTGTATTGCCAACTATAGTTGTAAGCAGTGTGGCCAACTCAGCCTTTTTTCGGATAGCTGAAAATAGCTAAACGCAATATTTTATTTATAAAAACAACTTTTAATTTGTTTAAGGTAAAAAAGCATATAATTCCATTTAATGCTTAAAATCAAAATAAAATAAGTCACTATATATTTAGTCGTGTACACTAAATAATTGAATTTTGCTATAATCTCGATTTAAAATTTGTTTGCAGCCTTTTTTGGTACTCCATTGTTGGCAACACTAGTTGTAAGTGTGTGCGGAACAGTAAAAAGTTTTTATGGTCCAGCCACAAGAGCCAAAGGCTGAATGGGCTAATGGCTGCAGGATACCAAAAGGGGAAAGGTGAAAAGATTCGAAAAGGGAGAAGAGAATGGGGATGGGGGCAATGAATCTGCATGATTTGAAGCCACAGTTAATTGAGCTAACTGCAAAGTAGTTGTAAGCTTTTGTTTAAATTGCTAAAAAGTTGTTGCAAGCTCAAGTTGTAGCACCAAAGAGCTCGAGGGAAAAGTGGCAAAGTGGAAAAGCGGAAAACTCAATGACAAGTGCAACTTGTTGGCAAAACAATGAAAACAAATCTGGAAGCAAGTGAAGAGTTAAATTGTGCTGATAAAACTCTCAACTGTTTCATATAAAAAAGTTCTAATGAACTAGAAGAGATCTGTTGTTAAACTATTTAACTGAACTTTTAAACTTCGAAGAGTCTTTACTTGCAACTTGTACAGAGTATGGAGTTAGTTTTAACAGAATAATCAGAACTTAGTCTCAAGTCGTTATTGATTTTATTTCCTCTTCCTAGAAACTACTTTCTGCGCAAAAGACTATCGAAGGGCCCCAATAAGATCGTCTTATCCCCCAGTGACTTTGTCTTTCCCGTGGATTCACGTCGGGTAAGTCCACAGATGATTCCAAGAACTAGATCAGAGTTAAAACAGTTTCCACCCAGGTGGACGAGGGCATTGAAGCCATGCTTTGCTGTTGGCTGCAACAACTACAGGAATTTGGTGGCCCCGAAGTGGATAAGCCTGATTTGCTCAAGGGCTCTATTGGTTCCCTAAAGAACTTGGGATTCGTTATACCCGGAGCAGCGGCTGGTGGAGGAACTGGAGGGGGAGCTAGTGGAGGAGGAACTGGTGGCGCAACGGCCACAACAGTAAACGGAAAAAGTGGTTCTTCGACAGCGGGTAGCTTGGCCCGTCATAATCCTGCTCATCTGGACATGAGAGCACGGTACAATGGAGATCTGGTACAGCTCAAGGAGATTCATTTGAATGGCTCCGCTGAGCTGCGATCGAAAGCAATGGATTTGTTGGTGATGGCACATGGACTGCGGCACGAGAATATTAATCCATTGATTGGCTGGCTAGCAGACCCCAATCGTACCGCAATGGTCTTTGATTACTGCTCTCGTGGTTCACTGCAGGATGTGCTCATCATGGACGAGATCAAATTGGATTGGTCCTTTCGACTCAGTCTGCTCACCGATCTGGTGCGTGGCATGCGGTATTTACACACGTCACCGCTGCGCGTCCATGGCGCTTTAACCTCCAGAAACTGTGTCGTGGATGCCCGTTGGGTGCTCAAGATTACGGATTACGGTTTAAATTCTTTTCACGAGTCCCAAGGCCTGTCACCCGCCCCACGTAGTGCCAAGGAGTTGCTCTGGACGGCGCCAGAGCTGCTACGCACGATGAAAACGCAACAGAATCAGCATCAACACCATCATCACAATCATCATCATCAGCATGGACGCATCCAGCTGGGCACACAGCTGGGCGATGTCTACTCCTTTGGCATCATCATGCAGGAGGTGGTGGTGCGCGGAGAGCCCTACTGCATGCTCTCCCTCTCCCCCGACGACATCATTGCCAAAATCAAGAAACCACCGCCACTAATACGACCGTCGGTGTCCAAGGGCGCCGCTCCCCCCGAGGCCATAAACATTATGCGACAATGCTGGGCGGAACAACCCGACATGCGACCCGATTTCAACTCGTAAGAACTTACTACCTACAAATGGTTTTAAGCCCAGTTCCCAAAACAAGCTAAGAACTTATATTTTTATTAAATTCAGCCTTATTTAAATAGTAAATGTTTTTAAAAAATCTGTTTTTAAAACACATTTCTTTCTCTAGGGTCTATGAGCGCTTCAAGATGCTCAATCATGGACGCAAAGTGAACTTTGTGGACACCATGTTCCAAATGCTCGAGAAGTATTCAAACAATCTGGAGGAGCTAATACGCGAACGCACCGATCAATTGGACATTGAAAGAAAGAAGACTGAACAACTACTGAATCGCATGTTGCCAAGGTAATATCCTTTAAATTCCATTAATTTTATTAATTAATAAATTCTAAATGAATTTCTAGCTCCGTTGCTGAGAAACTTAAAATGGGCTTGGGCGTTGACCCAGAAGAATTCTCCGATGTTACAATATATTTCAGCGACATTGTTGGTTTTACAACAATCGCTGCTCACTGCAGTCCCGTTCAAGTTGTGGACTTGCTCAACGATCTCTACACGATATTCGACGCTACCATAAATGCTTACAATGTCTACAAGGTACGGCAATATATGAAATTACCTCAAAAACTATTTATCACTCTCTTCGTATTGTAATTCAAACTTCAGGTGGAGACCATTGGAGATGCCTACATGGTCGTGAGCGGTCTGCCAGTCAAGATACCTGATCATGCCGAGCAAATAGCGACCATGGCCCTCGATTTGCTGCATCAAAGTGGACGTTTCAATGTCAAGCATTTGCCGGGTGTGCCCCTCCAGCTTCGCATTGGACTACACACGGGTCCCTGCTGCGCCGGAGTAGTGGGTCTAACAATGCCCCGATATTGTCTGTTCGGCGATACAGTGAACACGGCCTCCAGAATGGAGTCAACAGGTGCAGTAAACTATTAACATCCAAAAAATTCGTATTCATACAGTAAATGCTTTAAAAATGCATTTACAGTTACACAAACAGTTATTTCTCTCTCTTACTGACAACCAGAGACGCTCACTCACACCATTGCGGTTTTTAAGCTCTGTTTGTTTTTGTAATTACTCATACCATGAAAGGGACAGCGCATTTACATGTGCACTTCAAACAGCATGCAACAATGCAAAATACAAAAACAATTTTTCGCATTTCGTTTCTTATCTTCATTCCTTGTCGACGCTAAGCCCTTTGTAAGCACATAAATTTTTTCTCTTGTACAAGTTTACGCTTGTTAAAATCAGATTTAAATATGACCGAAAAAAACCAAATGGTTATGTAGAAGATCTTCCTTAGTGTAATGCGCAAACCGATTTTTTTCTTTGTATGTGTTTGCAAATAAATGTGGATTGGTGGCAACTCTGTTGCAGGCACAAAATAATGAAATCGAACTTATTAAAAACATTTGAAACTCCTTACCTTCATTGCACTTCTTTCCTTCCTATCACTTTTTGCTTGCAGGCTCCTCGTGGCGCATTCACATGTCGCAGGAGACTCGTGATCGTTTGGAGGCGCGGGGAGGTTACTCCATTGAGCCCCGGGGGCTGATTGAAATCAAGGGCAAAGGCATGATGAACACATTTTGGCTGCTGGGCAAAAAAGGCTTTGACAAACCGTTGCCAGTGCCGCCGCCAATTGGGTAAACACATTTTTACACAATTTCCACTTGTTAAAAACACGAAAAAAAAACACTTTAATTTCACTTTTCCGACACACGACTTATTAAATACACTCCACTGCAAAAAAAAGTTGCGAAAACAAATTATTTATTTCCAATCACAATGCACCAACGATCTAAATACCGATAACACTAAAGTGCCAAGTTCGATAGCTTTCGATTGTCGCAAGTATTTTTGGTATTTTTTAATCCACAAAATTGTCGATAATTTCACACGTTTTGCAACACTTGTTTTAAACGTATAAAATTTGTAAAGTTGATAATTAACTGTTTTATATTTCTTATTATACTTTAGGGAGTCGCATGGGTAAGTAGAGAACTTCAATTGATTTAGTGATGTAATTTAAGCTTGACATTTATACACAGACTGGATGAATCGCTCATACGCAATTCGATTGGATTGAAGGCGCAAGCAAATAAGTCTCGCAACAGTACAAATCCCTCGTCCTCGCAAAGCTCCTCCCTGGCTGGTGAGTCCGTCGAGGTGAAGGTGGAAATAACACCGCCCAGCAACGTGGACGTGACCTCCAGTAATTTGCCAAATTCGTATTCGCTAGACTCGAATTCTACCAACACAATCAGTCCCAATGCGACGCTGTGTCCCGAGTTTCCCAACACGAAAACCTCGAGCAATACGAGTCCACAGTCCCGAAAGCTGTCAGAGCTGACTCCCGACAGTCTCTTAAATCCGAATAGCTTCAATCGACTGCCCAGCTCAACAGGTGGCTCCAGCTCGCGACTGTATAAGAAGATCGAGGAAATGATGGACCTCAGCTCACCCTACAACCACTACAAGTGTCTCAGTCCCAGCGAGAGCAATCTCACCCAGTTCTATGATGGCAAGTACCTCTATGGCAATGCCCATGGTGCTGGCAATGCGACAACTGGAAATGCTGCTCCAACGGGAACTGGTGGCAGTGCAGGGTGCTCCACCGCCAGATTTGACAGCAAACCGGGCTCAAGTCGTCTACTGCGGCGTCAGTTCAGTTTGGATCGAGACGATCAGCACTCAAAAGTGGAGCAGCATCAACATTCGCTACAGGCTAACAACTATGCGGCGCTGCTCCACGCCAGCAAGAACTCCATGCTGGACATACCGATGCTTCTGGACACATCCCGCAGTCCCAAGGGCTCGCTGAGCCGGGTGCATAAGCAGAACTCCACCTCGATAGCACAGGATCTGGAGAAGATTGAGGAAATACCACTGTCACCGGCCTCGTCGCAGCATCACAGCAGTCTGGACAGTAATCTCAATCGGAGTCCACCATCTACGCTGGAGGCACAATCCCCACCTGCTGTGGCAGCACCCTTGGCTGGCATTGGAGCCTCCCAGCTCAGTCCACCGTTACTCTCGGCGCCCACATCCCCGGCGCCATCGCGCACCCTAAACGGCCTAAATGCTCACACTGTTCACAACAATAACAACAACAATATCAGCTCCAATGCAGCACCAGAGCGCACAAGACCTAGTCCAGAGATCACACTAAATGTGGAGCAACTACTGAGCAGATAGGGCACGGTTTAGGCCAACATTTAGGCCTTGTTCGCAAACCCAATGAATTCAAAAAGCTTTATGTCCTTTGTGTGTTGTGATTGTGGAAAGCAAAGTACCTCGAATTGCATGCTAATCTTTGGTTCCTTCGGTTCCAGCTGCAAACAGAAAGTTCAAATTTCGTTCATGATTAGTTCAAGTTGTGGTGAAGTAGAAGATTAGCTGTACTTGTTCAGCATCTAGTCAATGTCTAGTCGATAGTTTAGCCCATTAACGTCAGTATTTGTTTTCTAAAATTGTAGCTCTTACCATTTGGGCTGCACCACGATCAGTCAAACAAATAGTTCAATAGCTTTATGGTATGCTAGCCCCTATAGTTTGGGCTGCGCAATGATGTCGTTTCCTTATTTTATACTTTAGTTTACCCTATCTACCCGATAACGTTAATGGGTTAAGTTAATCATAATATTTGGTAACTCCACTTGTAGACCTCTCCCTAAGTAATCAAATATATTATATAATCAAGTGCATGCAACTCTGAACTGAAACTAAAACCAAAAAGAAACAAGAAAGAAGAGAAAACTATGTAGTAAAACTTAATCAAAAAGAAACGGAAAACTATATCTGATCTGAACTTTGGGCTGATTCTTTCATCCACTCTACATTCTACACAAAAGTTCCTTTCAATAAATATACTAAATACTAATAATATTGATATATATGTTATCAAATAAGTATTATATATACGTGAATTTAGTTTTCTAAAGACAATCGTTATTAATTTTATAAAAACAAAAAACTGTAGACATGGAAGCGATGATGTTCTCCCAGAAGTAGTAGGTCATCTACTATATATAAGTATTTTGTAGTCGAATCGGATTGTAAACTACTCATCCTCAGTGTCAAGTATTAAACAAACAACAAATATATATAAATATATATCTAACTAAATTTACTTAGCAAGAAAATACAAAAAAAGAATGGAAATAAATAAAATCAAAAATATCAGTTATTAAATATAAGTATATAGCAAATTCAGCCGGAATATAATTCAAACTTAAATCGATCCCACTAAAAAGCAAAACTTTTATAACGTAAATAGGCCTAGTTATAAGATCAAACCAAAACTCTTCTATTTTATTAAATACTTTCATTTTAATTTATTATTCAAACTTTTAATTTCTTGCGATAGAAACCAATGTCAATTACGTCACAAAACTCAAGAAAATACCGTTACCAATTCTATAAAGTTTCTTAATTCTCATGTCATTGACACAGATTTTTATTTTTTAATTATTTAATTTAATTTTCAACAAAAATTTGAATGAACCGACACACAAAATGTTTAAACAAATTTGAGCATATAAAAATGCATAAATAAATGGATATATATTATTTAACTTAAATCGAATTGTCTTTTAAGAGAGGAAACAAATTGATAACTTTTTGAAAACATTTTAAACTAAATTGTTCAGAAAAATTTGAAAATTGCTGCGATTGGGCAACACCTCCAATGCGGGTTTCGAAAAGAGGGAAACTACTTGTGCTACAAAACTATATTTACTGTACATTTGATCAACATGCAGCCCGGGATCTCAGAGACTATAAGAGCTAGCACCACCAAATATGGAATGAAACTCCGTCTATGCCTTACGAAAATAGATTTAATGTGAAGCTTAGACCCCTTCAATTCTAAGCCACTTTTAAACTACTGCAGACATAGCAACAATTTTGTAATTTGGTAAGCATCGAATATTATATATATTGGCTATGAAAAGCGTAGGTCCAAATTGATCACACGGGAAGCTATGTAGTTTACAGTTCCATACCGGAGGGAGTACAGGGTCTTTTACAGTCGACTTGCCAGTATTTTCTACTACAGAAAAATGTTTACTGAAGTTTTCCAACGTGTTTTGCTATTTTTTCTTAAAGTTTTACGATTTTATTATTGGAAGTGTATTTGCAGTGTCAAGAGCTGCGAGTGTGTGTGTGTGTGTTTTGGGTGTGTGGGTGTGGCTAGCTCAAGGAACAGAGTGTTCGTCTTGCAGGTAGTAACGGAATAAGTGTTATTCCTCCTCGTCCTTGTCTTTGCGATGGGATTTCTTCTTGTCGCTGCGACTGGAGGAACCGGAAGTGGATGAGCTGCTCTGTTTGCTGCTCCTTTCGCTGCGATCCTTCTCGCGTGATTTGGATTTGCGACGACTCGACTTGTCGCGTGAACGGGAACGTGCTTCACGCCTCGAACTCTCTTTCTCTTTGTCCTTCTCCTTGTCCTTTTCTTTGTCCTTATCTTTGTCTTTCTCTTTGTCCTTCTCCTTCTCCTTGTCTTTGTCCTTGTCGCGCGATCGGTCCTTGTCCCGATTACTACGCTCCCGATCGCGCTCCTTGTGATCCCGCTCCTTGCGCTTCTCCTCTTTCAGCATGTGCAAGTAATCTTCAAAGTATTCCTCCCGATACGCCGAGTCCAGGGCCCGATACCTCGAATCCGATTCGAACTTCTTCTTGATGTCATACCAGCGCGTATGACGCTCGATATCGTGACGCTCCCGCAGCATCTCCAGAAACTCCTTGCGAGCCTATAAAAAAATGTTTAATTGACTGGAATGTTTGATAGGATTCACTCAATGCTTACCTGCTCCTTCTTCAACTGTTTGTCCTTCTCACGACGGCGTCGCTCGCGATCATCGTCGTAGCTATCGGATCTGCGCTCCGAGGAGGATGACGAGCCCATGTTGCCATTGCCTCCTCCGCCACCGTTGCCGCCCATTCCCGGCATCCTCTGTTGTGGTCCCATATCTTAAATTCGATAAGAGTTAATCCTTGAACCAAACAAATCAGTGGAGAGCCAAAAACTTACTCATGTTGTGCGGCATTCGCATCATTCCTGGCGGTGGGCCCATTCCTGCAAAAGGATCTCATTGGTTAGTGGATGCAGGGTCTACCCTCTGTTGGTACTACTCACCCATGTTGTGTGGCATGCGCATGTTGGGCGGCATCATTCCGGGAGGGGCATTGTGTCCACGCAGTTGAGTCGGGGGCGGTGGCCCGCCCATCTGTGGAGGCGGAACATTCATTTGAGGCGGCATCCCTGGAGGACCGCCCATTTGAGGCGGCGTTTGCTGCCGCTGCTGGGCCAGATGATGGGACACTGGACCAGGTGTCAGCTCCTTGATGCCCGTGGGCATCCAGCCGGGATTGTCGTTGCCCCACTGTGACTCCTGTGTGGGCTCGTATCCGTAATCGAAAGGTTCGGGCTCATGGAAGAATGGCTCATCCGCGGCACCCGGCGGCGGGAAGTTGGGCGCCATGGGACCGAGGCCACCGCGGGAGTACTCCCGGCACTCGGCCGTCATTACCTGTATGGCGTTCTCCTTGACGCCACCAACACCGCCGCCGCCAATGCCGCCACCGCCGAGACCACCACCTCCCCCGCCTGTGGTGGAGATGGGTCTTGGCGGTCGTTGCATCATGCCCATACCAGGGCGTGGCAGCATAGGCGGCATGCCAGGAGGCGGCATTTGCATGGCTCCATCGCTCAGCATGGCCATGGGCTGGTGATGATGCATGGCTCCTCCCATGCCCATGATGCCGCCAATGCTGCTGCCACCGCTACCAACACCGCCCGTGCCGCCGCCTTCTGCTGTTTGATTCACATTCTGGGTAAGACTGGCCAATCCCACGCCACTCTCGGCAACTCGGAAACGCTTCTGGCGCTCACAGTACGCCCGCCACGTCTCCTCGTTGAAGCCGTAGTTGAAGTAATCGGTTATATCTGCTCCAGGTTTGCGCCACGGCTTCTCCTCTAGCGAATCAATGCTGAACTCGTGCACTGCGACACCATTGATAGTGCCAGCTCCCTCGAAATCCTCGATGCTAAATTTACCCGCCTGCGTCGCCGGCTTGGCTTTGTCGCCGGCACCAGTGGCTCCAGTGGCTAGCAAATTGGGTCGTTGTTTTATATTATAGGTGCTGGGTGCCGATTTGATGTCACCAATGACCACATTGATGTCATCGTCGGAATCATCGTCGTCGTCGTCAACTTCGTTGTCTTCGTCGGAGCCGGAACCATTACGCTCCTTGCGCATTTGTAGTGCACCTCCGCCAATCTCTGCTAGCTCCCGCATTTCCGCATCTTCATCCTCGTCCTGCTTTCTGACGTCATCAGCCAAGGCAGCGGCCCTGGATGCGGCAATTCGTGCACTGCCGTCAGTTGTGTCGGGCAGCGCTTCCTCATCCTCTTCCATCTCCTTGGCGGGATCTTCGAACTCGGCATACTCCAGCAGCTCCTCCTTTGGGAACACGCTTAGTCCCGCCGTTCCGCTCTTTTCACCGGTCACTGCCGCGAGCGCCTCGTGTTCGGCGGCCAAGGCATCGCTGCCATTGAATATTTCATTAGTTGTGGAATCGGGATTCGAGGTGCCGTACAGCCAGCTATCCTCGTTTGTGTCATCCGCCATATTTGTGTATTTATTTGCAACTTTCTTCTTTTATTCTAAGAATTGTAAATGCCGAACAAGCGAGCTCAGGTAAACACCAAACAATCGAACACCATTTTGCTGTTATCGATAATTGGTCACACTGAACATAGTTCGTTTCATTCACAAGTCGGCCCGCGGCGGTATGCAATGAAATGAAACATTGTCAATCAGCTGTTGCAACTTGAAAGCGCGCACATTCAAAAACAATAATGAGATGGCGAATTTTAAATGGAAAATATTCGTTTTTAGCGTAAGCGATACTTGTGTTTTTTTTCTCTTTTTTATTTTAAGTCTGCCGAAATATCAGACACACTAGTTAAAATAAACACCAAATTATCAAATATCATTTTGCTGTTATCGATAACTGGCCACACTGCTTGTATTTGTTTCTTTCAGAATCGGCCCACATTGGTGTACAAGGAATTAAAACACTACCAAACAGCTGTTGTTCAGCGCGCAATTTAAATGTTTAAGTTGAAAGTTTTTGAAAGACATTTGTTAATTTCTTTATTGTAAAAATACTCAAACACATATTGTTAAAAGACTTGAATAGTGCTAACACTTAGGCTCTCATATAGTTTTTAAAATATCACTCACAACATGGCGAAACATACTAGAAAGTTCGCAGTCGTAACGCCGTAGACACAGCTGGCGTAATCCTAACAAAAGTTGCCCAAAGCGCAGCCAATGGGAGCGATGCAGTGTATAGCGCGCCAAGGAGCACAGTGCTCCATTGGCGTGGGTGTCCAAAATCAAAGCGTAGTCCGCATTCAAAGCGAGTTCTGTTAAAAAAAGTTTGTGTTAAATGAATACCTTTGAAAAAATGACAACAATCCCACCCGACTGTAAAATACCCTGTGCTTGCTACATGTTTACCTTACCTTTACGACTGAGGATTAGGGTTTCCAGGAAATTTAGTTCCATGACATCGGCTCTCAGCTGCTGAGCCTCGGAGAGCAGAAACTTGAGTCGAGTGTCTCCGCAACCCTCGATCATCGCACTGATGTCCAGGGACCAGTGCGATGCCCGCAGAATGAAGCATTCGCTCCAGACCACCTCCAGAATGACATCCTGCTGGGAACGTTCTAGCAAACGGAACTGTTCGTTCATTTTCGCCTGTCTCAGACACGTGACCAGAATCTGGGCCAAGATCTGGAAGTGGAAGGTCTGTCCACCCGCCGGCAGGGATGGACCCGGACTCACTGTACTTGGCGTGCGCTTGGGACTGACATTAAGGTGGGATTGCTGGCTGCGTGGACCACGTTCCTCCTGCACCGCTGCGACATTCATGCCCACAGTGAGGCACCGCTTGAAGCGACAGAAGGGACACCAGTTGCGACGTGGCTTGTCCACCACACAGGTGCCCTTGAGGGCAATGCAGACATAGTGGTTGCCCTTGCGCACACTTCGCTTGAAGAAGCAGGAGCAACCGTCACAGCAGGACACCCCGTAATGCTTTCCGGAACTCTGATCGCCGCATACCCGACACCCGTTGTAAATGGACACTGCCGACATGGAGCTGGCAAGGATTCGACAAGGACTAAGTTCCAATTGCCCGGATATTGTCACTTTTATACCGCGCGAGAAAGAGACAGCGAGTGGGAGTGGAAGTGAAAGAGACGGGGAGAGTGAGAGTAAGGAAAGGACTGCTCACAAATGATATGCAAATCAAAGATACTTCAATAGTTGAGCACACTTTGGTGCATTGTATTCTAACATGATTTGTGCTTTTTATTTATTTAGCGGATTTTCAGGCTAGGGAGTCAGCTCGACTGGCTTAGCCCTGTACCTGAACTACATTACGACAGTAACTAGCTGGTCAGTAGTAAGCTGGCTGTTACGAAACTTCGAGCTCTACTTACCAATCTTACCACACGCAGTAAAACACCCTCCCGCAACTACAGGGTCGGACGAACACGGTGCCAAGTCCGAGGATAGCCTGAAATTTTTTAGTGGTTCTTCGAGGGGCGTAATATGTCAAAAGTGACAATCATGGCAATGGGCGAGGCAGCGTGTTAACAATTTGTAAACAATTATTGTTATGCTCTATGATTGGTCAGCGTCGAACACTCGAAAGTGTCCAGGAAAGTGCTTCGAACTGACGTTTTGTGTAAATAAATAAATAAAAGGAAGCGTCATAATTTAGGGGTTGTCCTCACACTATGTAAAGGGAGTTTTCAGCTGCAACTATTATTCGGCAAAATACCTAATGATAATTTAGCTAATTTTGAATTATAAACTCAAACCGATAAAAAGACGTTACTGCATATTTGAGTTAAAATCTCGATAACAACCAAAAAACGATCGATTAATATTGATAAGCAAGCGACTCGACAAAACTAATTAAAAATCGAATTTTAGTTTTTCTTCAAGTTACAATTAATAAGTCGCCTACATTAAAATGTTATGCATTTGAATTAAATACTAACTGCTCAATTAATAATAATTAAATGTAGAAAGGCATTTAAATATAAAATAAATCAAGGCGCCATCTGACGCCTGCTAGTAAATACAGCGCCATCTATATTTCGTTCCAACGATTAAAAGAGTGCAATCCATCATCGATAGCGCAGAACCGCCATCGATAGTGGGCCACTAATGCAACTTATTCGATTTATCGACAACACCATCGATAGTTTTGCAGCTCCAATTCGCTTGCGACACACCATTTACATGTGTCATGTTTTTTGTATTACAAGAAACGTTTCTAAAATAAAATGTAAACTTTCGTATTGCAAATAAGCGGCAGAAACGCGCGCGTACTATACCAATAAAATAAACGGCAAGCCCAATTAAACTGTATGCGGTGTGTGTAAGCAAAAACAATTGTTTGGTTTGGCTGCGGTTTTCCTCGCTTGTCGGCCATTAATAAAAAGAAAAGAAACTACAACTACATAAAGTGAAAACGGGAAAAGCAAAACGACGCTGACAAGCAAATGTGCAGTGAAGTGTTGAAGTGAGCTTTGGCAAATTACTATCAGCAGAGCTGCAGGAGGCGGCGGCCCAGCAGTACTCTACAAAAACAACTACATATACCAGGGATTCTCAAGACTGCACGTCTGGGAAAGGGAAAGAGAGTTTGTTGGAATACAGGGTGTTGGAAACATACATACCTGCAGTGAGTTGGTTTCATTCATAAAAAAAAGCTGGACTGCATCAAATTCCAATTGGAGTTTGCAGCTGTTTGCCAAAACATGCACACACACATACACGCATTGATATGCGCACACACACGATTATATTCACTCACACATGTGCATTGATTTTTCCAACATTACATTTTGGAGTGGTGGAAAAGGCCAGGAAAACTGCTCAAGTGGTTTTTCATTTAAGATTATACGAGATTAACGCATTTGCTGCTGCCGCTGCTGTTCCATTTCCATTTTGGTGTAAAAATAAACCGCTTTATAGAGTGTAGGCGTCCCCCACTCCTCCCATTCCTCGACGACGCCACTCCCCACAAAGAAAAGAAAAAAATGTCAACAAGCGTGCATACAGGGTGTCATCAACAGCAGCCTACCGCCCTCCCCCCACCCCAAACGCACGTGCAATGTGAAGCGCCAGCAATGCAAACAACTAAAATAACAAGAACAACAAAAGCAACAAGAACGAACAAGCAAAACGTGCCAAAGCGCAGCAAATAAAAATACATACATACATACAAACAAATGCTCGAATGCATGAGAATACACATGCACACAAATGTGCATATGCATTTGTGACTCTATGTGTGACTGTGTGTGTGTTTGTATTTGTGTAATAATTATAATGCTAGTATGGTCACACTTTGCAGTCAATTTGACATTTAACGGTTTAGCAGCCCGTTCCCTCCACCCACATCTCGGCTAACGGCATATGAATGCCCCTAAATATATTTGTTTAGACCAAAAAAAAAGCCTGTGCCGGACAGGTATAAACGTAAAACGGAAAGCAAAGCGCCAAGTTACGGCTGAATGGGAAAAAATGAAAGAAAAAACGCAAAGAGAAATAGTAGAAGACACATTTCCGCTCGGTAGCAAACAAACTAAAATAGACAACAACGCACAGTGGGCCCAAACCGTTGACCAACTGCATTAATGTGCAGTAATATGTAATATGTTGTAATGTTTAAGCTGTATTAAGTTTGAATAATGCATTTCATGCATACACTGATACGGCATCTTGTAACACTGTTAATTATAAACTAATGTTTATTATTGCAATTAAACCAATAATGATTCTACAATGCGTTGACAGTGTCGCTGACGTCGCGTCGTATTCATGTGTGTTTGTGTGTCTGTGTTTGTATGTTTGTGGCTTCTTGCAGTACTTGGAGGCAGTTCAGTGTGTGCACTTGTAGTTGTTATTGCTGTTGTTTCCTATTATACCCTGCACTTTTAAGTGCACCGTTAATAAACGATTATTTCTTATGATTGATATCATACTCCCCGTCTCTAAAATGCATGTCAACTAACTGTAAAGACAAAATAAAAAATAAACCGTTTGAAAATTTATTTCTTTTAATTTTTTAAACATTTGCTTAGGGTATCGGTTAGGGCTGGCACTGTGAGTCAAATAAATACACTCTCGCATTGTATGCACCTTTGTATGTGTGTATGTATGCAGTTTGGCCCACTTGAGCAGGTATAGGGTAGGGTGGTGCAGAAGAGGGGGAACAAAGAGTGCGTAGAGAGCGGAGCTGGTCGTCTGCCATATTCTACACACTAATCTGAATGCCGCAAGTGTTGTTGAGTTTCCTGTGGCGCTGTCGCTCATTAGGGAATAATTTGCATTAGCCGCGTTGCAGCAAAACTCACACAAACACACACGCACACACACATATCTCTAGGCACACTAACAGAGACTAGCATATGGTTTGCATGAAACTTATAACAGTTTTATTGATTTTACTTGAACTTCAACAACAACAAGAACAGACAAAATTTAACCCAATTCTTGGCGCCCACTCGCCGCACTCAGGAAATGTTTGGAGTTTCTGTCAGAAAAAAATAACAAAAAAAAGCAATTTTTACCTATCGACCATGTTCGTCATCGCTCTCGTCTTGATGTTGGGCAGGCGGCCAACAAACATACAAATGCACATAGAAAATAAAAAAACCAGAAATATAAAAAATACCTTGTTTGCTTAAAATTTTCACACCCCCACCCCATATAATACTTTGTTGTTATTGTATTCGATGCCGCTGCCGACGCCTGTCGCTGCATTGACTTTTGAAGCTTGACGTTGATAAATGAATCATAAAAGCAGCGCAGTCGACGAAACCGGCAAACGCATAGACAAGCAGACTAAGAGAGAGACCGAGATAGAGCAAGATAGAGCGCGAGAGTGCATGCTCTTTATCATATGTTTTGCTGTGGTTGTTGCTCTGCCGCTGCCCACGCATTTTGCTTGTAATTCAGATAGATTTGCTTTAAGTGTTAATCGATAACAGCTGTGTTTCTTGTTATCGCACAAGCTTAGTGTCGTTTATTTTTCTTAAGTTGCTCACGATCGGCGGCAGTGGCTCTCACACACAGCTGCGTTAGCACTCTCTCAGGCGCACACTCTTTCTCTGTCTCTCTCTTCCCCACTTGGTTGTAGTTTTTTCTGCTGCCGGGCAGTGACAGTGACACCCAAAGCAAATTCGAGCCGCAGTCAGAATCAGTTCGTCGGTCGGCCCATATTGATATTAATAGTTGTTATTGTTTTTGTTTTCGCGGTGCAACAACAACAACAACAAACAATTATTGTGTGGGTGTTTTTAACCATCTTGAAAAATAACAACAAAATTGATTTGTGTGTGCCAAAAAATAAAAATCAAGAAGAAAAAAACACATTTCGAATTGAGAGCAGACAATTTTCAAAATGATTTTGCAGATAATCATAAAAAACGGCAAAATAAAAGACAAACATTAAGTGGAAATAAGCAGAATACAGTGAAACAAGTCTGCTATCTATATATATGTATATAAGAGCATTTCTACATATATGTGACATATAGTATATGAGTGTATATACAGTTGGTCAAGTAATTGTTTTGACAACATAAAAAGTTCACACATTTTGATTTGCGAAAAAATAACAAACACATTTGTTTTCCATTTAGTTAGTTATTTTTAAAAGGTTAATTATGGTTTTTAAAAATAATACGAAATGGGTGTTTAATGCTGAAAAAGTTTACTGACTTACTGTGTTTATAATTATACAGAACTCTGATGATTTTATTATGACAAACCCAAGTTGTATGACGTATATATAAGTACAAAAAAATATATATATATATAAATGAAGAAGTGAAGCAGACGTAGAAAGCAAGTTAGATAAGAATTTTTTATAGATAAAAGCCGTGTCCCCGCCCTTGCCCTTGCCCAGCCCCAACCCCACCCCACCCCCCAGTTGTGACGCATTTACCATTGCATGAAATCATTTAGTTTAGTTTGCTAAATTTATTGCATTTCTTTTTCCAGTTGCAGCTGTTTCCCCCATACCCAACCCGAGCAATCCAAAAGCAGGGCTACCGTCAGAGAGTAGAAGAAGGAGAGCAGACGAGCACACATGTCCAGCGAGGAGGATAAACCGCCGGCGCCGCCAGTGCGGCTGACGAGTAATCGCGGAGGCGTTGGCATTGAGCGTGTGCCCATCCCTGGCAGCGGCGTTGGCGATGGTCAACTCGTCGATATGCGCCCCTTGCCCAAGGGTAAGTGTCTTGCAGTATCAGTGTTAACAATTAAATTAATTCAACTCCATTTCATTCCCCCCCTCTTCATACGAACAGAGCCCGATGATGCGGAACGAAAGAACAAAAAGACGCTCAAGAACAAGATCAAAGGATCAAAGCCATCGCACACGGACTCCAAACCAAATATATCGTATCCCACAAACTTTGAGCACACCGTTCACGTGGGCTTCGATGCAGTCACCGGTGAATTTACGGTGAGTTCGTGTTGGATATTTTGGTTATTAGCTGCACTTCGATACTTTACTGTGTGCTTGCTTCTCGGCCTCACAATCATTTTGATTTATGGCCTACGAAAAGCGATATTATAATTGGTCTGGGCTCTTTTTTTAACGTTTTCTATTGCCAATTTTGCTGTTATAATTTTGCAAAGTTCCCTGTGATAAACCTAAAAGCTTTACCATAAATACAAAGTAAAACACTTAAACCTACATCGATTGGTTCGAATCACCTCCAATAATTAGAAAACGTTTCAAGTAAAAAAGTTGTTTAATCTGAAATAAGAGATAAAATATAACGGAAGGGAGAGCACTGAAGAACCTTTTAAAAAACATTATTTTAGTTAAAATAAAATTTAAAATTATGCCTCTTAACGGCGATAGTATCAATAACGATATTTTTCTGATTGATTAACAAAGCTTTGAAACTGAGTAGTGATTAATAAAAAACATAAAAAGCTTTCAAATACATTAACTGAAAACAATTGAATTGAAAAGTTTCTCAATCGTAAGCTTTTAAAGCCCATGAATATTTAAGAAAGTAATGAGAAGCTTAAAGCTCTTCAACTCTGCACATATGGTCTTACTTTTATTATAGTCCGCTTTACCTTAAATGACTATGTGACCGTTTTGAATGATTCATTTTTGCGCACTTATTTTAATTGTTGTTGGAGAAATCCCAATTAAAAATACTCGAACCTACTTTATGTTTCTCTAACTCTCGCGATACTTTCTATATCAATTTTTTTGTATTATTCGTTATAATTTCAAGCTGCCAATGAAAGTAAGTAAACAAAGCCACGCCTAAAGCAACGGAACTTGCCTTCATTAGTTTTCGAAAATGAAATTCAAAAATACCCAAAAATCATCTGTTGTCTCGTCTCTCGTAATCCCCATTTCTCACTCTTCTTTTTTCGATCGGCTCTATCATAGTTTAGTTTAAGACTCCAATTCGTTGAGTTCTTCAATTCTTTACTACCAAACACACAAACCAAAAAAAAACCACACACATTACAATTATTTACTGATGGCTAAGCTTAGTAATCGTAGTTCAGATTCCCGTTATATCCGATATATGTTCGTGTATATAGCATATATATACTTAAATTCCAATTCACGCTTCCTCTTGCTGTTCTTCTCTCTGTGTGTGTTTCTTTTTAATAAATTGTATATACTTTTAAACTAATACGAACTTTTCTGCATTTTACAGGGTATGCCCGAGGCATGGGCGCGTCTTCTGATGAACTCGAACATCAGCAAGCAGGAGCAGAAGAAGAATCCACAGGCTGTTCTGGATGTGCTAAAGTGGTTCGACAATACAACCAAACAGAGGCCAAGTTCCAAGTACATGACAAATGCCATAACCACGCATTCAGGTAGGGTATTTTGTATTCGTATAGTGTTGTTGATATTTTATTAACTGAAATTTGTCTCTAGGCTCTTCGCTGAGTCGTGTCAGCAGCAGTAGTCCCAGCAGCACGCCCACGGACTCGGAGCTGCATGGCTCGAACAGTGGTGGCAACTTGATAGGCGTCCAGCTTGGCAGCATGACACTTGGCCCCAATGCCAACAATGTCTCTGTAGCGGGCCAAATGCTGAGCAATCATTACCAACAGCAGCAGCAACATTTGCTGCACCAACAACAACAGCAGCAGCAGTTGCAGCATCACCTGCAGCACCAGCAGCAACAACAACAGCATCAGCATCACATGGGCTTGAGTCAATCGCATTCGTATAACTTTGTGGGACACATAGGCACGGGCACTGGTCCAGGCACAGTCTCCTCATCCGCATCGCAGCATTCGTCAGGCAACGAGGATGAGATGCTTGGTCCAGTGCCGCAACAGCCACCGCCTCCTCCAGTGGCATCACGACCGGAGCGCACAAAGTCCATCTACACGCGTCCCATTGAGGAGCTGCAGCCACTGCCGGCGGCACCAGCAACCACGCCTACGACTCCACTGCAGAACCACAAAGCGACAGCAGCTGTGTCTAATTCGCTGCTCAACAATGCCACCACGACGCTGGACAAGAACAAGAACAACGCAAGTGAGTGTCCATTGAGTGTGCGCAGTTTAGTCGAAATTTCTTTTATCAGCTACAAGTTGATCAGATCAATGTTGTCCGATCAAAGCCAATTCAAAGTGACTAATCTATATGAAAAGACTGTAGTCTTTTGAACTAGATCGTGTAGTCAAAGTGCGATCCTTGCACTTGATTTCTTATTAAAGAACTGCAATGGTTCACCTGCAGTGGGTCCTTTCTATTGATATAATTTCTGTAGACTGGTTTACATGCATAGGGTCCTGGAACCGAATTCAGTCACATATATTTAAATTCATAATTAAAATAATAACAAGTTCTTATAGAAGATAATGAACTCGATTTACAGTTGATGGAATCACCTTTATTTTTTGATAAATTGGAGTAGCGCTTCCGAGTAGCACAGGGTATATTATGGTCGGGTTTGCTCGACCGTACTTTTCTTGCTTGTTTCCGTTTTGTTGTTGTTTTGGTTTTCAGTTAAAGTTCAGCAAAATAATGCTAGATAATGTGTAATCTTAACGTTATATATTTGTATCTGTTTTGAAATTGCTTAAAAAAAAAAAACAAAAAATTGCTGCAACAACAACAACAGCAGGAGACAGCTCCACAGTAGCGACAGCAACATTAGCAACAACAACAGCAGCAGCAGCGTCAGCAACCACAACAGCTGCAACGACAACAGCAGCAGCATCAGACACAGAGGGCAGCGATGCAGCGACAGCAACAGTAGCAACAACAACAACAGCTGCTGCTGATGCAACAACAACAACAACGCGTGTTTTGTCTGCTATAACAAATGCAACAAATTGTGCTGCTTCTTCCGCTAGTGCCACAGCAACTGTTGCTCCCAGCAGACAGGAGCAACAGCTGCTCGAGTGCAATGCAACAACAGCAGCAACAACAGCAAGAATAACCACTACAGTTGTCACTACAACAACAACAACGACTAATCACGACTCTTCTGCTTCCCCCTTTTCATCGTTCCCCTCATTTCATGATGACGTCACAACGCCGCCGTCTCCGCCGCTGCCCGCCATTCACTGTCCAACACCAACGTCTTCCACTCGCAATTCCGCCGTGCTGCCGACGCCAATGCCGATGACAACGCCGACGCCGACGCCAACCATTACCTTGATAACACCTGGGGCAGATCTGTACCATGATCCAACAGGTGCACAAATTGCAGTCCCCCAACAGGCGGCGGCAGCAGCAACAGGTACAACAACAACGGCAGGCACAACAACAGCAGGAACAACGACAACAACAGCGCGTGCTGCGAATGCCAAGAAGAAGAAAATGTCGGATGAGGAAATACTGGAAAAACTACGTACCATTGTCTCCGTGGGTGATCCCAATCGGAAGTACACCAAAATGGAGAAGATTGGACAGGGTGCCTCGGGTACTGTGTACACCGCCATAGAGTCCTCCACGGGCATGGAGGTGGCCATCAAACAGATGAATCTCTCCCAGCAGCCCAAGAAGGAGCTTATCATCAATGAGATCTTGGTTATGCGAGAGAACAAGCATCCGAATGTGGTCAACTACTTGGACAGCTATCTGGTATCGGAGGAACTGTGGGTAGTCATGGAATATCTACCCGGTGGCTCGCTAACCGATGTTGTAACCGAGACCTGCATGGACGAGGGACAAATAGCCGCCGTTTGTCGCGAGGTACTCCAAGCTCTTGAGTTTCTGCATGCCAATCAGGTCATACATCGCGATATCAAAAGTGATAACATACTGCTGGGTCTCGATGGCTCCGTGAAGCTCACCGACTTCGGTTTCTGTGCTCAGATCTCCCCGGAGCAATCGAAGCGCACAACCATGGTGGGCACGCCCTATTGGATGGCACCCGAGGTCGTTACCCGCAAGCAGTATGGTCCCAAGGCAAGTGATTAAATTGCTATAAACTGAGAGTTTACTAATCGCTGTTTCAATCCTACAGGTGGACTTGTGGTCCCTGGGCATTATGGCCATTGAGATGGTCGAGGGTGAACCGCCGTATTTGAATGAGAATCCGCTTAAAGCCTTGTACCTCATTGCCACCAACGGCAAACCGGAGATTAAGGAAAAAGACAAACTGACGTCGGCATTTCAGGACTTTCTGGATCAGTGTCTAGAGGTCGAGGTGGAGCGACGTGCCAGCGCCATGGATCTGCTGAAGGTTAGCTCAAGTCGCACTATATAGACCAAGAGATTTAATCTTTTTTTTTCAGCATCCTTTCCTGAAATTGGCGCGTCCTCTGGCAAGTCTGACTCCTTTGATTATGGCCGCCAAGGAGGCAACCAAGGGCAACTGATTGACAACCAAGAAGCAGCAGATTATTTAACCATTACTAATGAATTACTATTACAAAAAGCAACAACAGGAGCAGCAACAACAACAACAACAATAGAAACAATAACATTTATGCGTATATATGAGAAGAGACGATAAATTATTAGTGATTATGATTATTTATATAAACGTATTTATATATATACACACACACACATATATACTTATTATATACATACATTATTAACTATTCTAACGAGAGAAAGAGCTGCAGAAAACTAAACAAACAAAAAGAAAAGCTAAGAAAATGAAGAGAGAGAAAAACACACGCGTAGTTCAATTCACATTCAATTTAACAAATTTAGTTTCATACTTGAAATTTTGTATGCTTTTTTCGTGCTGCTTATTTATAAATTATACCAAATTTAAGGGGATTTTAAATGCCCTTCAAAATTATTTCTAACAAAAAGCACATTTCGATTGTATTCAAACGACATTTAAATTTATAAATAAATATTAACATAAAACTACTTGAAAATTTGGCAAAAATTACAAATAAACTCGATTGATTATAACAAAAACATTGTATAAACAAAAAGCAGAACTTGTAATTTCTAAATTAGTTGTTCGAAACAAATTAAAAAAGCGACAGAAAGAGAAAGGAAGAGAAGAGACGAGACGAGAGAGTAGGAGAGATTAGAAACTTTCGCTCTAAACACTAACTAACTTTAAACACTTAAGAGTATTATTTAATTGATTTATTTTGAAGCTTTTGCTGCTTTTAGCAAAAGTATTTATTTAGTTTCATACAATTGCTTTAAAGTTTAAACAATAAAACATAAATACATATAAATATATATATTTTTGTAATAACTGCTTGTCTTTCTGATTTTCTTTTGGAATTTCCGCTTTCACAAAGTAACTAAATAAGTTTTCACACACACCTTGACACACACACACACACACTCCCGCACACCCCTTGTACCATGTCTGTTGTAAAGAATTTACCATTATTCTAGAAAAACCAGTATTTTTCGAAAAAACCACTGACGATATTGAAAGAAATTGTAGCAATTTATTGAATTGAATATTCTAGACACATAGTAAATAAAGAGGGAAAATCCACTCTAAACCGTTCAATAAATTTGATAGTAGCAACTAAATATTATAATAATAACTAGAAATTAAAAATAGCTTGTAAATTAAGAAAGATGAAAAATGAACCATGAGAAAACCAGTTACTTTGTGCCTAACCGAAAACCAAACAAAATAAACAAACAAACAAACAAAAATCAATTGAAATGAGCAACAACAATTAATGAATTAACTAATATTAACATTAACTAACTGATATAGAGTAAAAGCAAAACATAGTGAATCGATTAACACTTAGCACTTACTAGTAGCGTAGAGCAGACAACTAATTAATAAACACCAAAGTTCGAAACTTCAATTCAAATATTTGAAATTCAGTTTTATTATTTTCAAGATGGACGCGTGACTAGTTTCGAATATAGACTATATATGTATGGGATGCAAAGAGACACTGTGATCAAAAGCGGATAAACAACAAATACTTTATTTACTACTCTATATAGATATATAGTATTTATAAAGAGATCGTATAGAGCATGCGTCCATCTCCAGGTAACATGAAAAACACTTTAGCTAGTTCTCCCAATGTTCCAAATCTAAATTCACAAAATTCTCAGCATTAATAGATAGTTCACAGAGGAAAAAACTAATTTTCAGAACTTTTTTTAAGAATTACTCAATGTTTCAGAAAAACTTTATAGCTGAATTTCAAAAACTTGTAAGCAACAAAAATCATTAAATTAATTTCCTTTTTTCAAAACACAAACTGAGCGCATTATTTTCGCAATTAGTTCCTAACAGAGTTTTACATATAGTACTATATCCATAATAATTTGAACTATGTGTTGAATATGAAACTGAAATTATGGGAAATTATTGTAATTTTTAGTAACTAGGAACTCAAAAACAAACAACAAAAACAAAAAAGCTTAAGTTCAGAACGAATGTGTATTAAACAATAATGGTAGCGATGAATGGGAATATATATAAATATATCTAGAGATAGAATTATGAAATATATATATATATGTATCTGACAGATACAAATCTAATTTAACATATAAATGATCAATAAAAAACACGTATATATAATCACTTTGTTTCATTTGCATTTATTGTAAATTAGTTACAGGTTTTTTTTTTTTGTTTGTTTGTGTATTGAAAGTTTTAAAATATTTATTTATGCGCTAAATTATTTAATTCCAATGCTTAAATTATAAAATTGTTTTTGAGTTGTTATTTTAATTATTTTAAATGATTAGCTTTGTATTTTTTCTCCATAGTAGCCAAGTTACTTATTACGTCTTGTGGACTCGGAGGCAGTCGGCGGGGGCGGAGGACCTCGTTTGTTCATCTCCTCCAAGAATGCCATAAGAATGCTGCTGCGCTCCTCCTCCAAGTGCTCCAGAACCAAGTAACTGCAAGTCAATACGAAAACAATTTATTTATTTGATATTTTTCGCCGATTTATCGAAGCATCAAAATCAAAGTTGGTATTCCTTACCGCTTGTCATTTTTTAGAATATCCTGTACCTCCTTCAGATGGTTGGCATTCTCCTTAATGAGATCGATGCTCTTGTGTGTAATAAACTTGCATTCCTGCAACAGCTCTCGCAGCGCCGTCTTGGCCTGCATCGTTTTGTCCTTGATGTAGTCCCGATACTCGCGCTCTCCTTTATCTGAGCTGTATTTGAGATAACGTGGATCGTCTTTGATTAGCTTCTTAATCTCTTTCCAGGTGCTGGTTAACTGCAGCGTGCTAATCTCGTCTAGCATTTCGCGGAACTTCTCGCGCTTCTTCTTCATCAGATTGTCAATGTGATCATTGAAGATGCTGCAGAAACTCAAATCATTTAAGTAAACTTTTATGGATTCGAAGGACTTGCTTGCTTACCGTTCGCGGTCATCACGGTCGAGGGTCTCGATCAGCTCCCAGCGATGATCCTTGCGCAGCTGCCGCTTCACCTCCTTCCAAGTGAAGTCGGGCGTTCGCACCAGATCTGTCAGCAGGGCCGTAAAGTGTCCAATGCACTCGTCACGCTTGTGGTGCTCACGCTCCTTGTCCCGATCCCGCAGATGTCCAGCCAGTGTGCGATGTACCTCCTTCTCCCGCTCCCGGATGCTTTGCTCAGCACGCAACTTACGCTCCCGATCCTTTTGCTTTTGTTCCGCTTCACTTTCCCGCTGGCGTGTAACTTCGCTGTCCTCGCTGCCGGCACGCTCTTCCGGCTCCGAATCCTCGTGGTGTTCACCCTCCTCCTGCACATAAAAAACGACAATTTAGTTACTGATAGACTGTACTTTTCTACAGGCACTTACAGGTGAGTCTTGCTTCTTGCGATCCTTGCTCTTTTCATCCTTCTCTCGGGACTTGCGATCACGATCTCTGGTTCGACTGCGATCCTTGCGACTATCCTTACGGCTCTTCTCCTTGTCTTTATCCTTCTCCTTGTCCTTTTCCCTGTCCCTGCGATCCGATTTGCGTTCCCTCTGACGTTCTCGATCCCGCTGATCACGCAGCTCGCGTTCCCTGCGTTTCTCCTCCTTCATGATGTGCAAATAGTCCTCAAAGTATTCCTCTCGATACACGGAGTCCACGGCCCGATACCTCGAGTCCGATTCGAATTTCTTTTTGATGTCGTACCAGCGGGTATGACGCTCAATGTCATGACGCTCCCGGAGCATGTCCAGAAACTCCTTTCGTATCTAAATATATATATTTATATATACATATATTCAAGTTGGAAGGCAATTCAAACATGACAGCCATGCGGAAGAGAAAAGAAAGCGAAGTATGATTGTGAATTAGTTACGTTTTTTGGCACTGATTCGAGTTTTACTTAATCGATTAAGTTCTTAGTACACTAACTTAACTTGCCTTAAACTCTAAGATACTTATTAGTTAACATAGTTACACACTTTGTTTGCTGTAAAAGAATTGGTTTGATTAGTTTTCATGTAAGACGTAGCTGTAAAAAATATTTTCTTTTTTGATTAGTTGGACCTTGACGTTTGATAGAGAATTGCTCAGCTCAGCTTTATGTAAAGAAAATGTTAACAAAGAGTTAACAGTGTTAATTGGAGTAGCGAAGACTATGTGCTGCTAATAACAGTGTGGTTTACAGTGCTGTTAAATAAGAGTTGATGTGAAGTCTGTAAAATTAAATAAGAAAACTTTAAATCTTATAAAACTCTTACTGTAATTTAAAGTTTTTTTACTGGAATCTGAACAGTAAGTAAAAAAAAAATGGTTTTAATCGCCAAACTCTACTGATCATCGTGCAGACGAAATAGCAACATACTAAAAATGAAATATTCAAAAAGAAATCATTGATCAATATATAAAATTAACTAAACTTCCAATCGGATTAACAACTATCAATTATATCTACTTTTCTCCATCAATTGTTAAGTCAGGTCTTGTAAGGGGCTTCAGCTGGGCCGAAGTGTACAGTAAAATGTATAAAACTAAATTAAACATACATAAAATATATAGTTTATAATGTACAATATATATTAAGAGATATAGAGAGAGAAAAACAGAGAGGATGTAAATCAACGAACTTTGCCGTTGTCTGGAAGCTTGTGAGAACAATGTGAGCGCAATTTCAAAGATCGAAAGGAAAGCGTGTGATTGATAGAGAGAGAGAGAGAGAGCGAAAGATTGAGTCAATCACATTGCCCTACACAAACTTCAAATGGGGTTAAATTGGGCGAGATTTGTTCCTAGATTTGGACGCTGTCATTTACAACTTTGTTGATAGGTAGTAAAAAAATAACAAAAAACGAAAAAATATTTGATTAATTAAATTATGCATTATTCATACTGTTTGCTCAGCCTCGTAGCCACCTGAACACGTTATGTTGTTGTTCTTATGGTTGTTGCTGTTGTTGTTCTTGTTGCTGTTGTGGCTGTTGTCCGTTGATTGCTTAAAGTTGACTGCTTCGGCAAATTGTGTATCCAACATCAACAGATTATAATGAATGAATTAATTAATCTTCATCATCAACATCATCATCGTCATTTCCTAGGCGACACGTGGTACGCAGGGCGGGACGGGAAGTGGAAATCACACCAACGATTATCAGGTAATTTCAATTTTTTGCAACCTTTTGATTTTAGTGATTTTATTTTTTATTTATTTTTTTGTATATAATTATTATTTTTTTATAGTTTGTTTTTGATTCCAAATTTGTAAAAACAAATTTATATTTTTTTGTTTGTCTTTTTTTTTTTTTTTTTGGATTTTAATTTGCATTTTGAACTCACCACACAAACAGATATTGCAAGCGTGTGCGTGGTGAACGTGATCGTGAACGTGACCGTGCCCGTGAACGTGACCGTGATCTTGAGCTATCAACATTGGCCAGCAACTGGGCACTGGACCATGACGAAGACGACGACGACGACAGGATCAGGAACAGGATCGACGGCAGTGTTTGGTGATTTTGTTGGGTGATTTTGTGCTGTAACCTGTTAGCTTTAAATAGCTAAAAATTGTTTGGATTTGTTTTTTAGCCAAAGTTGGCAACATTTTCAACCAACAACCGGAAGTGGAACCGGAACCGGTCAAAGGGGTCAATCAGTTGAGAGTAAGGAGATCGGTTCATCAGTGTTTAAATTAACAATAACAAAATTAAATAACATTATATAAATAGGCTTTTTTGGTAATATACAAGAGCATTATGATTTAAGAAAAACAAGAGTCAATATAACATATTTGTATATGTATATATATAATATGTATAAATATATAAGGAATAGATATGCAATATAATGGATAATGGATACGTAATACGAGTGGTCCACGAAGCATCTCTTGAATGCCAAGACCAAGACATACCTGCTCTTTCCTCAGCTGCTTGTCCTCCTTCTCCCGCCGTCGCACCTCAACGATGAACTCATTGAAGAGACTCTCTCTCTCGCGCACCTTCTCGATCGCCCGATATCGCTCCTCCTTCGCATTGCGCTGGCTAAACTCCGAAAACGAAGATCTGCATAAATAGAACGAAAAAAGAGTCAGTTGGGAGTTTTTACTTCTCTAAGTTCAACTTTCTTTATCTTAGTTTCCAGTATTTCTGATTTTTATTTATGTGAAAAGATTAATGAATGATCGGAAAAGCCACTTAAGTTTTAATACTTTCATTCAAACTTGTGATCATTTCATAATCAGTACGATTCATTGCCTAATTTTAGTTACTAGGTATCCACTGTGTTACTTACTTGCCATGCAGCTTGGCCTCCTCCATGAGCCTGCGAAAATCGTCCCGCTTCTGTCGCATCTTGTTGCGCTTCTCCTTGCGCTCCTCCTCGGCCCGATCCTTGACATACTTTTCAAATACCTGTTTGCGCTCCTTCGACGTGAGAAGCAGATAACGCGGGTCAAAGACAATCTTGTGCAGTTCCTTTTCCCAGGTGCTAAAGGCGGACACGTCCTTTTCGCGCAGCATCTCCTTGAACTGGGTGACCCGCGTCTCCAGGGGCACCAGAGCACGCTCCTTGGCTGCTCGCTGCTCGGCTTCCAGGACGGCATCCTCGTTCTTCTTGGCCTTGGTAACTGCAGTAACAGAAATAACAATGATCATTAAGTGTACTTGTTAGAATAGTTCTTAAGGGGACTCACATGAGCGCACTCGCTTTGTGGGCACTTCCTCCACACTCGATTCGGACTCGGTGCGTATTTTGATGACCTCATCATCGTCGTCTTCATCCGGCACCGTACGCTGCGTTTGCTGCGTCTGCAGCGTTGCCTGCTGCAATGCAGCCTGCTGATCCTGTCCAGAAACAACAGCCGCAGCACCAGTAGCAGGGATATTCTCTCCTGGTTTCTGCTCCGCTTCAGCAGATTTCTCTTCGGCTGTTTTCAGCTGCTCGGGACGTTCGTTGACCGCCTTATCCACATCCTCGCGATTCATCAGATCCTCGGGACGATCCCAGACCGATGTGCGCGTCGAGGGATTGTAGAAGAATACCCGAGCATCGCCTGTCCAGACCACACACCAAGGAGTACCAGCAATTGGTGTGCTAGTCACTGGTCGAGATTTATCGGTCTGCTTGGCATTAGCAGCTGCTGCTGCTGCCTGCTTTTTTTGTTCATCCTCCTTCTTGCGCTTCTCCTCTGCTGCCCGCTTGGCCTCTTTCTCTAGGGCAGCGGCCTGGGCCGCCTTGTTGTTCTCACTACTGGCCTTCATGGCCGCTGCAGCGGCAGCGAATGCCATCTGTGGATCAAACCCAGGTCCAGGTCCACCGCCTGGCGGCATATGATGCATTAATGGATTGGGCAGCAGATGCGGTGGCACCCCCACTGGTGCCTGGGGTGCTGCTCCCGAATGGGCAGCCATGCGTGCTGCTTCCATGTCGCGCAGAGCTTGTGGCTTCTCCCACACGCTCTCACCGCGAGCAGCATGGAAATAGTAGGGACGACCATCCGGTGCACGATGCTCTGACCACTCCGCTGCTCTGCCAATCACCGCCGGATCAATGACTCCCGGCTTGATGATCAAATTTTTAGCGGGCTTATCCTGTGACGCAGACGGTGGTGCGTGCATGTGTTGTTGCTGCTGTTGCTGTTGCCATGGCGGCACGCCCACACCCCAGGGACCACCAGGTGCAGCACCCGGAAAACCATAAGCCGGCGGTGGCATACAAAAAGGTGGTGGCTGACCAAAAGCAGGTGGTGGCTGCATGCCAGGTGGCTGCTGGAACATCGGCGGTGGCTGTTGTCGCACATTTGGCGGAGGCTGACTGAGCAGCGGTCCAGCCCCACTTGGCGGCGGTTGGTTCATCATCAATGGCGGTGGTTGTGAGGTCAAATGTGCGTGACCAGATGCAGCTTTTGAGACACCCTCCGAATGATCCCCGCCAGCATGTGTTTCAGTTTTTGGCTGTCGTTTGGCCAACTCTTCCACCTCCAACTGTGTCATGATCTTAACATTTGGTGCATCTGGTCGTGTCCAAGTTGTTTCACGTGTCACAGCGTGATAATAATACGAACGACCGTCTTCGGCTTTGGTTTCCACCCAGATCTCTGACGACTGTGTCATACCATTGGCGCTAGAAGACGCCGAAATCTGCTGCTGCTGCTGTGGTTGTTGTTGAAGCTGCTGCTGCTGCTGCTGCATTTGCGTGTGCTCGCCAATGGGACGACCGCTAAATGCATTAAATGGCTTATTCCTAAAAATTTCAGTTTATAGTTTTGCATAAATGAATATATGTTAATTTCTTACCACTGCACTTCATTGGTGTTTAATTTTTCGTTGGATATAATTGATACCCCGTTGGGCCCGTCTTGAATACCAATTGTTTTTCCATTAATGGCTGGTGGGGATTGACTTTCGTTGTCTTGCGGACTTAAGCTGGCTCTATCCGCATCCATACTCTCATCTAAACTAGCTTCCATTGCCAAATTAACACACAACTCTGGCCTATTTAATTTGCATTTACGATCCGGAAAATTTTCTATAAATTCTTTTGCCGCTATCGATAAATATTGACCGTCTCTTGAATTATCGATTGCGTATCTAAGCAACCGTATGTGTACAAAATTATATGAACATAAAATTATTCAGCGAAGTTCGCTCAGCGAACCAGTCTTCGATTATTAAATATATTTATGGATATGTATAAATAGACTAAATTTTTTGTTTGTCTTGCAAATTTCTTTGATACATTTCTAATGATCAAAAGTGCAAGATTAATCGAGTGCTATAAAAATACTGACTAAATAAAATACTAAATGGCTCGCGGTTCACGAACGATTAAACCTCCTTGCCCATATGAACTGAGAGCAGCAACTGTAATTAAACACATATTTCCGTTATAATTAAATACATTTTACTAAACATTTTAGTGCATGCATGGAGTTTATACTGTGGCGTTAAATTCTAATTTCATGTATTATACAATGATTATGAATTGCTATAAACATGAATGCAAACTTTTATTCCGTTCAAATCGAAACGATGTCTTACAGTGAAAAGTTATTGGAATGTGCTTTACTCTGTCTCCCTGCTGTGATTTTAGCCTCATCGTTTAAGCCCGAATACGATTACTGTATTGTTTCGTGTGAGAATGGGTACAAGCATTTTGCTTGTGGGATCCTTGGAGTAAGTAAACCTCTCACAATGAACAGTAGATTATTCATAATTTATTTTTACAGAGTTTCGGTGATGAATGTGGCATTGATGCTGCATTTATTGACGTTTCAGTTCCCATGCAGAACTTCATACTGAGTCATTTTAACTTATACCGAAATCAAGTGGCAGGTGGATTAAGTACCTTGCTTCCAACTGGCCGGATGGCAACTCTTACATGGAATCCTGAATTGGAGTATCTTGCCAAACTCAATGTACGAGCATGTAAGGTGCACACCGATAAGTGTCGCAATACCATATTCCTGTCAAATGTTGGACAAACGGTTGCATCTCATAGTTCCAGAAATGTTTGGTCCACGGAATACATTATATACAAGTTGATTAAGATGTGGTTTGAGGAACACAGATACGTGACAATTATGGATGTTCTGGATTACAAGGATAATCCTTTGTAAGCTGTGCATTTGATATATATTTACCCTTTCTCCCATTATTTGGTAGAATTCATCTAAGCGTCACACAAATTAAATTTGTTAGCTGTTTTCGTCCCGCCCCCAGTTGTAAACACTTAGCGTCTTAGGCACGCTCAGAGGTAACTTAAAGTAAATAATACTTTTATACCTTATTACAGTAGGCCCAAGGATAACTTTTTGCAAATTGCCCTGGAGAATGCCAACCAGGTGGGCTGTGGATTATTGAAGCATTTTGAAAACGGTTGGTACCAAACCTTTTTCACCTGTAACTATGCAAATGCTCCCATTGTGGGCAGACCTATAATGGAATTCATTGACGGATTACCCGGCCAAAACTGCAAGAAAGAGAATCCAGTCTATCCAAATCTTTGCCACATCGAAGATCAAAAATCAACTAATACGACGACTCCTACAGCGATATCAAAAAAGCATCACAGTGAACACACACCAGTGTTTAAGAATGACACGTCTGCCGAAGCTGAAATCCAGCAAAGCATCCAAGAGTTTGACCGGTTCAAGGAATTCATTAGCAGAGCCGCCACACTGGCTAAGCAGCGGCAAGTCGTCATCAAATCAAGCAACCATCAACTGGACTTTGAGCCTTCACCATATCAGAGGATCTAGTGCATTATAATGTGGAGTTAAATTAAAATTTCATGGATTATACGCTGATTACGAATTGGTGATTAAAAATAGATGCAAATTTTTATTCTGTTCAAATTGAAACGATGTCTTACAGTGAAAAGTTATTGGTATGTAGTTTACTCTGTCTCCCGGCTGTTATTTTAGTCTCATCGTTTAAGCCCGAATACGATTACTGTATTGTTTCGTGTGACAATGGGCACAGGCATTTTGCTTGTGAACTCGTCGGAGTAAGTGAACTTCCCAAAAGAAAGAAAATGATAATTTATAAATCTTTTTTTACAGCGTTTCGGTGTAGAATGTGGAATTGATGCTGCATTTATTGACGTTTCAGTTCCCGTGCAGAACCTCATACTGAGTCAGTTTAATCTGTACCGAAATCAAGTGGCACGTGGCTTCAATAACATGCTTCCCACTGGCCGCATGGCTACTCTCACCTGGAATCCCGAACTGGCGTTTCTTGCCAATCTTAATGTACGAGAATGTAAGGTGCACACCGATAAGTGTCGTAATACCATATTCCTATCAAATGTTGGACAAACGGTTAATTTGCATAGTTCCACAACGGTTTGGACCACGGAATACATTATATACAAGTTGATTAAGATGTGGTTTGAGGAACACAGATTTGTGACAATTATGGATATTGTGGTTTACAAGGATAAACCTGGGTAAGCTGTGCACTTGGGATAAGTTCTCCGCTTTTCCCATTATTTGGTAGAATCTTCGACACAAGATTCGTCTAAGCGTCACGCAAATTAAATTTGTTAGCGATTTATGTCTCGCACCCAACTGTAAACACTTATCGTCTTAAGCACGCTCAGAGGTAGCTTAAAGTAAATAATACTTCTATCCCTTATTACAGAACGCCCAAGGATAACTTTTTGCAAATGGTTTTGGAGAACGCCAACCAGGTGGGCTGTGGATTATTGAAGCATTTTCATAATGGTTGGTACCAAACCTTTCTCACCTGTAACTATGCAAATGCCCCCATTGTGGGCAAACCTATACTTCAGTTTGTTAATAAACCCGGCAAAAACTGCTGGAAAAGGAATCCAATCTTTTCAAATCTTTGCGCCATCGAAGATCAAAGTTTAACAAATACGACGACTCCTACAGCGATTACAAAAAAGCATCACAGTGAACCCACACCAGTGTTTATGAATGACACGTCTGCCGAAGCTGAAATCCAGCGAAGCATTCAAGAGTTTGACCGGTTCAAGGAATTCATTAACAGGGCCGCCAAACTGGCCAATCAGCGGCAAGTCGTCATTAAATCAAGCAACCAGCAACTGGACTTTGAGCCTTCTCCAAACCACACAATATCTAAGGGTCTCCTGTAAAAGCCTCATTAATATGGTACAACCGGTAAATAAATACGTATATTCTATCCCTAAATCTGTTCGTTTGCTTCATCAATAATTACATGTATATTTTAACGTTGTAATCTTATAATGATCATAAAATAGAAAAATTAAAAGTATTAAATTATTTTTGTCAGTTAGTGGGCCGTATTAAGCCAGAAGAGCAGATTTAAACTTTGTTTGAAGGTTCCGCTTTTTGTTGAACTTTTCGGAGTTGTATGAGTAGGCAAGAATTACTTTGAACAGTAACAGTAGAGTTAGTGAGTGATATACCCCTACACCTGTGAACGAGCTCTGCATACACACAGACGAACAGCGAATAGAACGGAACAGCGGGTAAGCAATTAACTTTTTTAAAGAAAAGAGAATTTAAAGCGTCCTTCTGAGAGTAGAGAGTCTACAGCGAACACACACTAATTGTGAATTTAGAGTACTAACAGCGCAAGAGCTTACTTCAAGCACAATTAACAATGGCAGAGAACACACACACTAACAGCTTAGAAACTAATAAAAGAGTGCCACCAGCAGCGGCAGCGTTAGCTCTGAGCGCAATTAACATTTCGCGGACAGTCAGTGTTCTATTTGCGCGCGCTGCTATCAACAGCCAATAAACAGCGTCAGAGCCTGCCCAGAGCGCGATTAACAGAGAGCCTGCTCAGAGCGCGATTAACAGTGAGTCAGCCAAGAGCGCGGTTAACAGAGAGCCTGCTCAGAGCGCAATTAACAGAGAGCCTGCTCAGAGCGCGGTTAACAGAGAGCCTGCTCAGAGCGCGGATAACAGAGAGCCTGGTCATAGCGCGATTAACAGAGAGCATGTCAGAGCGTGATTAACATAGAGCCTGCTCAGAGCGCGGTTAACAGAGAGCCTGCTCAGAGCGCGGATAACAGAGAGCCTGGTCATAGCGCGATTAACAGAGAGCATGTCAGAGCGTGATTAACATAGAGCCTGCTCAGAGCGCAGTTAGCAGAGAGTCTGCTCAGAGCGCGGATAACACAGAGCCTGGTCATAGCGCGATTAACAGAGACTCTGCTGTTTGCAGTCGGCAGCGAACACACACACTAGCATGACAGCCGAGTTAGCTGTGAAAGCAGTCATCGACAATGTGGACCCAAGAGTATTTGACCTTTTGTTGCTTCTGAGCCTGATTTCAGAATTTGTGCTCTGCAGCATTAATTTAATACTCCAATTTTTGGGGATAAGTTTTATAAATAAATGCCCAATTTTTATTTGGAAGTTTTTTTAAGGGGACATTTAACTGACAAATAATGCTGTCTGTTCAGGTAACATAAGGAATAGATTAACAACAATCTTAGTGTGCACTTAATAAACTAATTTACGAATTCATTTTTCGCCAAATTTGGTTAATGCGTAGATGGGATTCTTTAAGATGTTCGAGCAATGTTTCTGCCGAAGTTCTATCCGCGGCCGATCGGCATGAAAGGGCGTGGCGTTCGTAACGCCAGTAGATCTTAAACGTTTTCTTACAATACTTGCATTTAAGCTCATCGTTCGCATCGCGATCTGGTGGAGGATTCACGGGAGCGTGAGCAACACTTGGAGCGAAAACTGAAGACTGTTTGATTGGTGAACTTGAGCTATGTGTAGGGGTCCACTTGGGCTCGGGCTTGATGAGCAATTGGGTCTTGTTCTTACGCTGCAGCTCCTCTTGATGATTATATCGTATGTGATGGTACATCTTCGACATGCTCGTCTTAGTCCGATCACACAGTGTGCACTTTAGGTACG
This sequence comes from Drosophila dunni, assembly GCA_018152125.1. Taxonomy (NCBI): domain Eukaryota; kingdom Metazoa; phylum Arthropoda; class Insecta; order Diptera; family Drosophilidae; genus Drosophila; species Drosophila dunni. The sequence continues at coordinate 521,104 of JAECXC010001917.1, forward strand.
AGCGAAACGGCAAGTGCTTAAAGCAATGCTTCTGAAGCTCTGAACGCTTGGTGGTATGCTGGATCTCTCGGCACTGTAAGCACATGCTCTGACCGTCCTTTATCTGGAAACTGTCCTCGATGAAGTGCTCGAAGTCGTGTTTCTTGAACACGTGTTTGCGCCATTCGTCCAAAGAGAGAATCTCCTTGCCGCACTTGGGACACAGGTACGAGATTAGTTTTGCGAGTCCCTCTACGGATATCTCAATTTCTGCGTCCGGCTGAGGAGTGAAGGACAAGCGTTTTCTCTTGTTTTGCGGTGGTGTCATTTCTTCGTCCACAGCGTTTGCGTGTGCCATTTCCAGTTCTGCATCTAGGTCTTTATCCTGTTCCAGTAGCGTTCCATCCACATCAGTGGTCATCTCCATTTTGAGCTTATCCATTTCCTCCTCACCCACAGCATCTATTTCAATGGTCACCACTTCTTTGTTCTGCAGTTCGTTTGGAGACTTTCTTAGCTTTTCTGCGACATCCTGTGGTTGCTCCTCAAACAATTCCTTGCACAGTTCGTTAAACTCGGCTTCGTCTTTTGCATTCTGCTGCTGTTGCTGTGTCACTGGCTCCTCTCGCTCTTCTTTGCGTACAAAGTCCTCGTAGGCGATCAAGCAGCGATCCAGTGCCTGTTCGCTGGTAGTGGAGTTCTGGTTTGGATTGTGATTGCCACTGGTTTTGTCTGAGCTCGCAAATTCCTCGGGGTCATCTAGCTGCAAATCAATGTCCATAAGCGCCTTTTGCAATAAATCATTTCGCTTATTCGCCGGCTTTGGTCCTTTCGCCTTGGCTATCTTCAAGTCTTCCACTTTCTTGAGCTTAGCCTCATATTTTTCTATCTCTTGCAGGTGCGTCAACAACAGGTGCTCGTTCAGTGCCCTTCGCCGCGTGTACGCCGAGCGACAGTGGACACATCGATAGGTTTCTCGGTGATCCAAATGCATGAAATAATGATATTGCAGCAATGCAATTGTTTTATGAGCATTCTCCACCCATTTGAAGCAAAGCTGGCACTCGTGGAAGTGTTCATCAATTTGTATAAAATTGAAATCGGAATATGTTTTCTTCAAATAGTCGTGTTTCTGCAGTAAACCAGTGTCATTATTTTGTTTACACATTTCATATGTATTTAAATAATTTTTGTATTTTTACCGTATTCAAGTGTTGTCGCCATTCGGCTTGTGTGCGAAAGGCCTTGCCGCATTCAGGGCATATGTACACCATATGTGCTTCTAAACGTGCATTTAGTTTGCTTTGTTCATCGGAAAGCACGCTATTTCGTATCATTGCCCTAAAGTTTTATTGCAAGCAGCTTTTTCTAATTAAAATAAGTAAATGTTTGCTATGAAAAACTTTGTTTATTTCTATCGACTATCGATTTCAGATTTGTTTCGGTTCATTCAGAGCAAGAATGGTTCGTGAAATGAACGATTGAACTTGTTCCGGTATCGGTACCCAGAACAAATATAAATTTCTACGTTAAATTATAGGGATTTTTAATAATATGGACCAATTTGTTCTTGGAAAATGAAAAAAATGGTGCTTGCCATAAAAGTGGAGTTACACTTGGTTGTATGTTCAGCTTTGGTATTTTTAATTTTGGTATTTCTTCCAATTGTATTTTTTAGGTCATTGTTTGGGCGCATTGGGCAACACTGCTCGTAAAATCGTAAAAAATTGTTAAATTTGTTTACATTAAATTGGATCTCACTAAAGGTAAATCTAGTTGATGAAATTGATGCAATTAAAATAAAAAAATGAATAGGAAGCTGTACCAAAAGGACTGATGTCATGTTGTGTCTTGTGTAACCAGAAATTCTTTGACTAATATGGTGAAGTGTGCTGCAAATGCAAATGAAGTGAGAACAAAGAGCAATTAAAAAGATAGTGAAAATGAAACGAATTGAAAAACAACAATTGCATTACTTTCTCTTCTCTTTCGCCCTTTATGCAGATAACGAAATGAGATTGCAGTAAGCTACTTGCAAAGCCAAAGGTGACGAACGAAAGCACATTTGTGCAATTTTAAAATTATATTGAAAATCATTTTCACACCCGCAGACAAAAAAAAGATAATCACGGCGCCCACACGCGTTGTTTGCGTTGCATTCGTTGAACTCGGGCGGAGCTGAGAAGAGAGCACAAATAGCCGCACGTCAATGTTGTGTTTATGAGCTATGGCTTAATAGCATAAAACAAAGAATAAGAACGGCAGCCAAGCAGTAGAGCAAGAAGAAGCAGGAGCCAATGTCCGGAAGCGAACAAGAGCAACAGGAACAGCACAAGCAAAAGGAACAGCAGCTGTTAAATGCAAGAAGAAGCACCCGATTGTAGCAGAAAGGAGAAAGAAAGAAAGACCAAATAATACTGTGGCCAGTGACTTTTTATTGTCAAGGTAAGTGAGACCGATTTTAGGATGCTTCGTCTAATTACTCGTCCTGCGTTTTACAGTGCGCAACGGGAAGTGGAAAGTGGAAATACGCTTGGCTGGCGTTTTACATATGCGGGGGAAGAGAAGTGATCTTTAAATTTGTTATCGTTGTTCTCTTCGTACGTTAAACAAACGTGCACTGCCATTAGCTATAAAGATAAAGATATAAAGTAATTGCTAGACTTAATACACAACAAAATGTCCAACTCGCATTACAACAATCACCAGCAACACCACAACAACTACCAGCAGCAACCGTCGCAGTCGTTGCAGCAGTCGCAGTCGCTGCCACAGTCGCAGCATTCCAGCAGCAATGGGGATGAGGAATATCTTCAGCAGCAGCAGCCGGTGCACTTCTCCCAGCACTATATGAACGGCCATGGAATGCGGATTAAGCCCATGGATAGCGTCGCCGTGCCGGACATGTGCCTCTTCTGCTTCGAGGTCCTGGACTGTGAGCTGAACAATATCGATGGTCCAGGTGTGCCCATGTTTAGCAACGAGGCGTATCCGCTGTTTGTCACCTGGAAGATTGGACGGGACAAGCGTCTGCGGGGTTGTATTGGCACCTTTAGTGCCATGGAACTGCACCATGGTCTGCGCGAGTATGCCTTGACCAGCGCCTTCAAGGACTCGCGCTTTGCGCCCATTTCTCGCGAGGAACTGCCGCGTCTAACGGTCTCCGTATCTATATTGCAAAACTTTGAGGAGGCCCAGGGACATCTCGATTGGCAGCTGGGTGTTCATGGCATACGCATTGAGTTTGTTACTGAACGCGGCTTGAAGCGCACGGCCACCTACCTACCCCAAGTGGCCACTGAGCAGGGCTGGGATCAGATACAGACCATTGATTCGTTGCTGCGTAAGGGTGGTTTCCGTGCCGGAATCACACAGGATGTGCGTAAATCCATTAAGCTAACTCGCTACCGCTCCCAGGAGATTCAGATGCACTACAAAGAGTATCGTGAGCATCTCGAGCGTCGTGGCCTCCATCAGTTTGCTAAGGTGCAGTGCTAACAATGATCCTGGCTAAAGGCAAGCGTCGTCTTTGGCTTGCTCCTGCTCTTCCTGGGCCTGGACATGGCGGGATTTTTCACCAGCAGCTTAAGCCAAAACTGAGCAGCCAAGATCCTTTGCCTCCTTTGTCTCCTTGACTTGAATTGGAGTTCAGCGATTTAATTCGATTTTAGTTTCTATTTGAATTATTTGTATGTTTTGAATTTCTGGAATTTATCCACTAACTCCAGAAATCTTACCAAGACGTGTTGCCACCAAGTGAGGCATGAATTTTTTTAAGTGTACCCATAATGCTTAAACTACTTAACGTTTTTTCTCGGCGCTGCAAATCATGAGCAATTTTAATAAAATAAATGAAATCATTTAAAATATATTTTAAGTTTGTTGATTGTGCCCATTTAATGAAAAGAAAATCTAACTAAAACTATACATACATATGTATAAACATTACAAAATACCAATACAATAATAATAATTCAATTAAATAGTTCAACAATTATATATATACATAATAAATATATTTCATAGTTTTAAAAAACAAATTACTAATTCAATGCGCAATAAATAAAACAAATAAAAACTTTGGCCAAACCAAATCGTTCAGTTTTACGTTGATATAGCTTTATTGTTGTGCTTTGTGTATATAATGTGCTTAATAACTACTAATCTATAAAGTCTACTAGATACTACCAAGTTTGGAATATGCCTCTGGGTTCGTCAGTGAGAGTAAATATGTTGGATCAGTGATGGGCAGTCATGGGAGTGTGTCCAACTCAGCCTCTAATAGGCCTGATGTGTTCTCGTTATTAAAAATCGGTAAAAATCCATGCTTTCTTAAAAAGACTTTTTTAGCTTCTTTTCTGTTGGCATCACTGGTGCCCATCACTGTTATTGGATTAAGTACTGCGTTTATGGCTAATCAATTAATTAAAGGTGCCAACGGGCGTAGCTAAAGCATTATTAAAGCAGCTAACATTGTGTTAACAAGGCTAAAAGCGCAACGCTTTTAAAAAGCCAAATACTCCATATTATTGTTATTCATTATTGTGTTGCTTAAACAGCATAAATATATAGATGTGTATTTAGCATATAGTATATATAAACGGATAATGGAAGCCTACGAAACTCGGTGAACAAAGTTTAAGTCAAGCAATCTTCAAACAATAAAGAAAGCCCTTCTTTGAAATGCCAAAGATGCGATACCCTTGCAGATTTCATACCCTGTAGATAACACAAAATATGTATATCTAATCTTTCGAATGGTATATGTATAAGTTCATCCTAGAGTTCCTAGCCCTCTGACGCAAATTAGGTAAATCCCAAATAGACGGATATGGCTACGTCGGTTTGTCAGTTTCTACTGATCAAGAATATATATACTTTATGGCATCCGCCACGCCACCTTGAATGCGCTACAAAGTTCGCGGCAAAATTATAGGACCCTCTGCAAGGGTATAACAAATTACGTATATCGCTTTGGAAACTATAAATATATAGGTAAATATAAATATATATATATATATGTAAATATATATATACGTGTGTTTATATGTGATTCTCTGATTTGGTCGTCAGTGCGTGCAGAGGAACTGCTCCAGACACGGGCACTAGGTGCTCGACAGTGCATTCCACTCGAATCTCGGATTCTTCGAGTGCGTCACGGGCAGACACTCTGGCTCCACCAGCTTCCAAGCACCATTATCAGCCTGCTCCACGGTGACCAGACTGCAGTACGGTATCTTGTGTATCACCTGTCGCAGTTCATTGCTGTTGCGTGCCACGCCCCCCGTCAGCTGCCTCGAGCATGTGTCTAGTGTGGTTGCATGTGCGACGACAAGTAGGTTGCCAGCTGCAAAGTATTGAGAAAAACTTTTAATTAACACCCAACAACAAACTAGCAGAACTCCAAAAGACCCTGTACTTAATATGAAGTAGCAACTGATGTATATCACACTTTTAAATCGTTTTCTATTGTTGTTTACTCACTGGTTCGCTCGAGCAGTTGGAGGAGCACCTCATGGTTGCGGGTGTAAAACTCCTCCGTGGTCTCCTTTAGGTAGGCGGCGAGATCGCTGGCCGGCTGTACGGGTGTATAGCTGAGATCGATGTCGTACCTGGCATCGGTTAGCTCAGTGCTGGTGAGCCAGTCTGGGACACCGTTGGGATACCAGGCCATCCACTCGAAGAGGCCCGGTTCGAGTTTAATCTTATGCCTGCCATTGATCTGGAGACCCTCCAAGGCACTTGTGCAGGTCTGGACACAGCGATACGAGGGAGAACAAAAGACATGATCGATTTTCACCTGAGACTCGAGCAGAGCTTCGCCGGTGAGCCGGGCCTGGTAAAGACCCACATTGGTCAGCGGTGAATCATTCTGCCAACCCTCGGGACTGTGCTTCCGATGCGGCAGCACCTTGGGCATGTTGAGATCCTTGCGCATGTAGTGGCCAAACTCATCGAAACAGTACGGAATCCATGTGCCAAATGTGAAGTCCACCCGTTCGCCATGTCGCATTACATAGATCTTGCGATTCTTGGCGAGCGAACTGGGTTGCAACGAGTGCTCATGATCCGAGTGCAAGCTGAGCGTATCATCCGGTCGGGGTGGCTGCACTGCCGGGGGCTCTACCAGTATCTCGTCCACATTCTTGGACACAGAGTTGGTGGTAGAACCGGAAGACATATTCGCTGTGATCTCAATGGTTGGTGTCTGTGTCTGTGGGTTATGATTGTTGACCAGCTGCAGCGAGGGAAGCTCCAAGCAGGGCTGCAACGTCTGCCGCAAGTACTTCTCGACGCTCTGCTCCGATTCCTCAAACGAGGACCCCTCTATAATCTCCGGATGTTGGGTCCCTGAAAAAACACTCGTTATTAATATAACAACAGGATCAGAGAAATCTCGTTTCGGTTAACGATAGTTTAGGTCATGGCAGGATATATTTAAGAAGCCAAGGTGATCTCTGGTGATCACTTAGCCTGAAGCTCTGAGTTTGAATCCCGTGTCTGCTAACTTACTTTGCTGCAGTTCACGCTGACGCTCTTCGGGCTCTGTTGAAATGCTGCGTCCGTCTACGATGTCCAAGTCTTCGGCGGAATTAAGCGAGGAAGCTACACTCTTGCTGAGCTGAACGACACGATGGAGGGTCCAAGCGTCCGACTCGGCAGTGCGTTCCGTGTAATTGACTGGCAAGTGTCCAGTGCTGCCAGTGAGCCAGGAAATGCCCTCGGCCCAGCCGTCACTGGAGCTGTCGACGCCTTCGCTGTTCAAATAGATGTAGTCACCAATGCGCAGCTCTAGTTCATCCGTTTCATGGGGATTATGCGGATAAGCCACCTTTTGTACCTGCCAATTACACAACTCGTTAGATGACGTGTGTGCTTGAGTGTGTGTGCGTATGTGTGTGTATTGGGTGTGCTAACTTGTTTGGTGGCGAGTCGGGGATCGCGGGAATACAAACGCAGCTCCCAGTTGGATGCACAGCTTGCGTCCAGGGTCTCCACTAGGGATTTCAGTGCATTAAATTGCGCCTGCGGAAACTGGTAGGCGAGCGTCAGGTGTAGGCTCTTAACGTGTGGCTCCAGTGATATCGCTACGTGTAGTATAAGAGTTAATTAGTGTTCAACGAATAAATTCAAACTAACGATCAATTGCTTTATGTGCACTTATTTATATATTGTGAGTCTTATTGTCACGTCACCATGTGGGTTTGTATTTTAGTTAAAATTGTAAAAAGATAAGAATCCCGCACGTAGCAGTTTTAGTCAAGTATGTCCGACTAATGAATACCCCGTGCACAGTCTTTAGGCAGGACAGCCTAAGATCTGTTTATACAAACGGCTATTACATAAACCATGCAATTTAACAACTACCAAAATGATTAGTCATGCTCAACAGTGGGAAACCCGAGATAAGAAAGAAATGTGATAAGACTTAAGCTTACATCGACTGCTGCGAGGTATACAGCGAGTGCCCGAGGAAACGGCTCCGCACCAGGGGAAGCAGGCGACAATAGCGTCCAGCTGCTCGTAAGTGTCGCTTATTACTGTCATCCAATTACCAATTACCATACATAATCGTGGGCAGAGAAGATAGGAAGAGAATGGAAAACCAGGTAAGCCACTCCAATCTTATAACCAAAACAAACTAGGCTAATAACCAATGCAACCATTAAAACATTGAATTGGAAACGATGGAGCCCGAAGGCATACTTGAATTGGACACCTCCTTGACATACTGCAGGGCCAGACGCTTTAAGTAGTTCGCATCGTCCTCGGCCACAAAGAAGCCCATGAAGTTCGGACTCATATACGGCTCAAGCTTAATGGGGCGATCCAGCAGAGCTCCTGTCATGTCTACCACTTGCTTCAAAGCCTTCGACAGCTGCAGCGAGCACTCGTCTGGGGCCTGGCAAACCCAACAAATTAATAAAAACAACATTAAAGGTAACTAATGTTGTTGCTCACCTTGAAGAAGGAGACGAGCGTTATGTGGGGCACATAGTTGTGGGCACCGTTCCAGCCGCACAGCTGTCGGGATTTCGACCAGAACTCCTCGAGCTGCTGCAAAAAGGGTCCGGTGGGACATGCATATATGATGTACTCCCGCGGCGCACACTCGTCGAGAGTGGCATCGTTCACGTGGGCCAGCAGCCAGTCGGATGCAATTTGCACTCCTCGATTTCCAGTCGAAGCTAAAGCTTTTTCTCTACAAACGCAAAAATCAATAATCAATAAATCAAACAAATGCTGCAGTAGAAATTATTATGTTTGTTTGCGTATGTGAATGAAAGAATGAGACGCCTTTTTTCGGTGTCTGTAACCTACGCTCTGTGCTTCTGGAAGCCCATTTGGAGCAACGTCTGGAGCGGAGTCAGGTGTGGTTTCATGTTGCTGCAGATGCGAGTGGGCGTCTGATTCTTTCGCGGCGGTAGCGTTGCCATTGCTGCTGAACCTGACACTGATACGCACGCTCCTTTATGAATAGTTTTAAGTGTTTTTGAGTTGTTTTGTTGCACTGACTTTAATTAACACAAATTCTATTTTGTTTTTCTTCTTGGCAGTGTGACCAGCCATCCAGTGCACAGTAAAAATGTTACAGGTATTCCCTGATTTGATTTGAACAACATTATCGACTAGCAAACTACTTTCAAATCACTTAAAATAATCGAAATTTCTTATTTTATAGGCTAGTAGATAACAAATGTATCATTTGTATATTTTATAGTCAACTTTTTGCTGCAAGTTAAATTACTTATTCGTGTAGCTTGAAACACCCTGTAAGATTACAGTGTGGAGCGATCTGTTAACTGAACTGTGTGGAGCATTTTGGTAAACAACATATGTGTATGAAGACGTATCGAGTACCGATTGGTCCCAACATTTAGAATCGATTATTTAGTTGATATTGGCCAAAATTTGTAGACAACAAAAAAAGTAACTGCGTAGTTGAAAAGAAATAAAGTGCGTATAAACAAGAAATAATTAGATATAATAAAGTAAGTGCTTCTAAACATTGTAATAGTGCATTAACAGAATCGAAATTACTACGCTGTTAAAGACAAAGACTCGCTACAAAACCAAATTGTTACGCAGCAGTAAAAACAGTATGGAAAATGCCAGTGGAGCCCAGACACAGAAAAACATACACACACACACGCGTACAGAGCAACACACACTAGCAAGCAAGCACACAGATGTTATTGCAGTGGTATAAGTGCGCAAAAACAAGTCACTTGTGGGTTCAGCTGACGGGGGAGGGGCGAATTGGAACGCGCAACTTGCAATATTATTTGTGCTTTTGTTTGCAATTGTTTTTATTGTACATGCATATGTGTATTATTTTCAACTATTACTCCCCCATCAGCTTCCTGAGATTAATATGGGCGTATTCAGCAGTAGTTCTCTTTAATTATTCATTCGCTCTTCTCTTTAGTTTGTCACACATAACATCTCCTTTCTCCTTCCTTTGTTGGCATCATCACTTTCTCCGCGCGAATTATCATTATTTTTTATTATCGCTTCGATGCGGGCTACTCATTGCTCTGACCGCCGATCCCCCCTCCCCCATCCCCTACTCATTAGATACCGCGCACTCAATTCCAATGTTCAGTGCCATTGTTCACGGCATGAGTCACATGTAAAAATCAGTGTTTATCATTTCAAAACATGCTCCAAAGCTCCATTGTTTCCAATTAGACAAATGAAGAACAGAGATTGGCTCAACCAGTGTTGCTAAGCGCACCGTAGATGTGTTTTGCTACTAATCCGAGTCGTTTAAGATAAGCGCGTAATTAAATTACAGCCACTATGTGCTAAGTATTTTTAAACAAAAATCGTTATACGTCTTTACTATTTCAGGTAACGACAACACAAGAGCAAAAGGAAAATAGGAAAAACTAAAAGAACGCAATGGCAGCCCGAAAGAAATCTTTGCTGAAAGTCATCATATTGGGCGACAGTAGTGTTGGTAAAACGTCACTGATGAACCAGTATGTAAACAAACGCTTCTCGAATCAGTATAAAGCCACGATCGGAGCCGATTTCTGTACGAAAGAGGTCGTTGTGAACGATCGCGTCGTCACAATGCAGGCAAGTCCACTGACAATGAATTTCCTTTGTTAGAAATATTATTAGCTTCCCTTTTATATTTGATCAATTTATTTACCCATTTATTTTTAGATTTGGGACACGGCTGGCCAAGAGCGCTTCCAATCACTCGGCGTGGCCTTCTATCGTGGCGCTGATTGTTGTGTGCTCGTTTATGACGTAACGGCGCCGAACTCATTCAAGAACCTGGATTCATGGCGCGATGAGTTCTTAATACAGGCCAGTCCACGGGATCCCGAGCATTTCCCCTTTGTGGTTCTTGGCAATAAAGTGGACTTGGATAATCGTCAGGTGAGTTTAGTCATCGCATTATCAAACCACCACGTTTGCTATAATGTTTGTAACTTCTTTATACACAGGTATCCACGCGTCGAGCCCAGCAATGGTGCCAGTCGAAAAACGATATACCCTACTATGAGACGTCAGCGAAAGAGGGCATCAACGTTGAGATGGCGTTTCAAACTATAGCTAAGAATGCGCTGGAGCAAGAGACGGAGGTATTACTTTATATTTTTCTTACTTAATTTACTATTAAATATTCAAAGCGTCAGTGTCGAACAAGACAGAGGAAACAATGATCGGCAGTGCTTAAGAGCGTGGGCTACGCAGTCTCTCTTCGCTCAACGCAGCATAGCGACAGATCTTGTCTCTCTTAAGCAGCGCAATGACATCTCGTCTCTCTTAAGCCTGAATCTAAACACACACGCAGATTGTGAGTGAGTCGTGTCGGCAGAGACGTCGACTGAACTACTCACTGCTTCTGTGCCTTTAATGGAATTAAATTGGATTTTTAAACTTTAATATTGTGGTCCTTAAAGTTTATTTGCTACAAATCTCGATATCAATAGGATTCATTTAATACAAATTACAATAAGAAAATGCAAGCTTACATAAATGTGTTATTTAAAGCCAAACGACACTGATAAACTAATTACTTTTTGTATTTCTCTTTCAGGCTGAACTCATGAACGATTTTCCCGATCAAATACGCTTGAATCCTGATAACAATCGTACAGGAAATGCTGACAATTGTCAATGCTAATAAGAAAAAAGCTAAAATTACACACGGAACAGCTGCAGCAACAACAGAATACAACGCAAAGTGCATAATTACACAATCTATATTATAAATAATAATGATTAATTATGAAGAACATAAGCAAATACGATGGATTGAGAACGACAGAAGGTGTACACGTTTAAGATTAAGTAAAACAATTTCAGCAACACAGAATAGTTATATAAATATAAATATAATATATTTAGAATTATAGTTCGCTAAATTCAGATAAATTTCAGCCGAATTTCCCGTTATAACTATTATTACAATTATGGTCTGTTCCAATCGTGTTTCGTATTTCTCCACTCATAACAAAACTATTACATATTGTGCATGAAATCCTAGTAATATTTTTGCCATTAATTAGTAAAATTATTGCACGCCACAGCAGCTGCCGCAAAAAATCAATAACTAAGAAAGAAAAAGTAAAAACCATAAAATAACAACAAATTATCTACGAAAAAAAACCAACAAAATCTTGTGATTGTACATTTAATAAAAACTAAAAAAAATATAAATTTCTATTGTAATTAATTATGATAATTTGCCAGCACACTAAACACAACGCGGCAATAATTTGGCTCATCGCATTTTTGTCTCAGTTTTCAAGCGATTCGAGCCCAAAACTTGTTTAATTCCCCTTTGTTGGACCTTATAGAGTATTTATTATTAACAATTGCTCTTCTTTCGTAAACGAACAGCGAAGATGAAAAGATACACAACACTTGTGTAAGCTCTAAATGTAATGTAATTTCACACATTTTCATTAAACATTCTCATGCTTTTGGTTTAATTTTTAAAATAAACATTTCAAAAACTAAAAACATAAAAAAGACTAAAATGGATTTCTTAATAATTCCTTTTTTATTTTATTTTGTGACTAAAATTGGAACAGAAATAAATGTAAATTGATTAATTGTAGGTAATTAATGCAGAATATCGACTTTATTTCTAAAATATTCAGTACCTTCTTGACCTTTGGAGAGGGAATACATGGACCTACAGCTGAGGTAATCACTAAGGCCGCAAAAATTATTATTAATAAGAGGTTTCATTACTTCCGGAGCTGACTTAACCGCAAATATAATGCCTAAGAGCTTAGAAGTTATGATATTTTTATAATGTTCGTGCAATCTACATTTAAATCCGCTGACCAGAAACCTGGAAATTTAAGGGCCTCCACAGTTCCATTTCTGATTACGAAAATCTGTGACCATCGCTGACAACCTTCGTCATGGGAAGTCCATATGCTGGAAAAACCGCCATTGTTCATCAGCATGTAAATAGAACTTTTCCCGAAAACGGTGTGGACACTTTTATTACGGTAGTCACTGTTAATAATGAAACTGTCGAAATGCAGGTGAGTAGTATATTTTAAATTAATTTCCCCTTTAAAAAATCGTATGATTTGTGATAGCTCTGGGACACGGCTGGGCAGGAATTCCTTGAAAAGGACTTCTACCGAAAAGGTAATTGCTACATTTTCGTCATTGATGTGACGGATCGAAATTCATTCAAGGGTCTCGACACATGGATAGATGAATTCCTAAAGAATGCACATCCAGAGAATCCGGAAACTTTTTTTCTTTTTCGTGCTGCGCAAAAAATTCACTTAGATAACCGTTAGGTAAGTCAATCATCCTATCCTTAAATACATTTCCCCTGAAAATAAAAACGGAGGAAAGAAAGCAAGTGTGCTTGCCTATGATAAATAAATAAATATCACAAAATACAATAAAATATTCAAAGTTCTAGTTAATAGGATTTCAAGACTAGTGGCAGACGTACATATAATCAAAACAATTTAGGATATCAAAAGCATTCACAATAGTGCTTCTGTCTGATTGGACCTCAGCCATGTGAAAAAGAGAGCAGTTATGAAAGCTAAGTTTCAGTGCGAGCTTTCTCAGCTCTCAGCAGCTGTGTCTCATAATGTGCAGCGCGAGAAGGCTCTCTCACGTGTGTGTGTGTGCCTGTTTAAGCTCAACAGATCTCATGCTTCTCTTATTTCGATTCGCCTTGTAATTCCCTATAATGAAGCTTTAATTGTACCATTTAAAAACCGATAAAATATAAAGAAACAACCGAGAGTTACTTTGTTTAAAATTTAAACTTTGGCTTTAGTTTAAAATTGTATTTCACTGATACACATTACACAAAAAAAATTCAATTGTTTTAATAAACTTTACCATATCGTTAATTCCATTAATGAAGTTGGCAGGACTGCGCAAAAAGTGCTACCCATAAATAGTTTCGCATAGGCTGCGTTCGCTTCTCAGTTTACTTTAAACTTGGACTCAGGCGCACGCTGAACGTATTCGATCTCCATTTAGAGTGCCTAATCGAAAGCCCTCTCGATTAAATTTATGCTGACGCCGCTGTTTGGGTTGATTCATTCCCTGCGTCATTTAAATTAATTTGATCAGTGATAAAGTTTCAATGAAGGGGATTTATTTGTGTTTTTAACAATCAAGGTTACATGGTTAACAACTTGGGTTCTTTTGTGTTTTACAACTGAGAAGACAGTAACATGGCTTATTGTGATAAGCCGTTCGTTAAAGTTTTGCTTCTGGGTAATCCTTATGTTGGAAAAACAGCCCTAGTGAATAGATATGTAAACAAAATGTTTAAAAAAAACTACAATGTGACACTTGGAGTGGATTTCTTTACTCAGGATATTGTGCTTAACGATCGCTTTGTCGCAATGCAGGTAAACTTCGGACTTTTATCAAATTTCTGATTGATAAAATAAATAATGTTTCCAGATATGGGATACCGCAGGTATGGAAACATTCCACTCGCTTGGCACGCGATTCTATCGAGGCGCTCATGGTTGTATTCTCGTTTTCGATGTAACTAATCGAAATTCATTCGAAAGCCTCAACTCATGGCATGATGAGTTTTTAATACAAGCCAATCCACAAGATGCAACAAATTTCCCATTTGTCGTATTAGGCAACAAAGCGGATAGGACAATGAACCGTCAGGTATGCCACATATGTCGTAAGAAAACCCTTAATAGAACTAAGAATTTAATGCAATCCAGGTGTCGATGAGAGAGGCTCAACAGTGGTGCAAATCGCATGATGTCATCTACTACGAGACATCAGCCAAGGACGACAGCTGTGTCGAAATTGCCTTTGAGTCGATAGCAGCCGCCATTCTGGATGCCAGACCCCTAATTCATTCTGCCGACTCTTTCATTGTTGTTGAAAATATGTCAAAAAGACAATCAAAATGCAAATGTTCCTAAGTAATTAATAATAATTCTCAATAATAAAAATTAAGATAAACGGAATGACCACACGATCTCTTTCTTAGTTAATAACCATTGATTGTCATTCAATTTCTTAATTGCCTGTGCTAAAAACCACTCCCAAAAGTCAACTCAAAAGAGCACCAGTCTCAGCTGTGCGCGGCTCCAAATATTTTTTTCAAAAGCTAAACATTTAACGGCTAGCAAGCTCGCAGCTGTTATATATTGAAACAAGTTGGCATGACGGCGATGGAAAAGTGCTGCCCTGAAGAGTGTTACCACGCCAAACGAATACCAATTCGGCAAAAGAATGCAACTGATCGACAACAGTAGCTGTAGGACAAATCAAGTATCGATAGAAAAGATATCGAAAGGTGTACTATTTAGAAGATAGTCCGATTGCTGGGATTAATGTGTTTTCTTTGCACTTTGCGAAAACATTAATGCTATTAAAAATTAAGACTATTTTTTGTTGTTTTACATAATTTAATTCAAGTGAGTTTGTGATTTAATTTAGTTTTGGAAAGTTTTGTTTATTTTCTCTTATCTCTTCGAGCACCTTCAGTTTTCCACGATACATATGCGTTCGTGCGTGTGTGGGTGTGTATCGATCGCGTTTACTTTGCCTTTGTTTGCGCGAATTTTGCCACTGATAACTAGTAACAAATTGATAATCAATTACATATGCAAAGTTTTATACTTATTAGTGATCGTAGAAGTGGGAGCCACTTTTTCTACAATATCTATCTTAACAGGTAAAAAAATCCAACATGGTTAAGGGTAACCATAAATTCCTCTTGCTGGGAAGTTCAGGAGTTGGAAAAACGAGTGTGATCCAACAACATGTTAAGAAGAAATTTGCTGTCTATGAAGCGACGATTAATATCGGTATAGAATTCATAAAAATTGTAATTGATAATAAGGAAAATGTATTAGAGGTGAGCAAATGACTTTAAATTCATTCAAGTATAAGATCTAGTTATTGGTGTTTCAGTAGCTTTGGGATACGGCCGGCATGGAGCGATTCGACGCCCTTGGGAGGACGTTCTACCGGGGAACTCATTGCTGTATACTCGTCTTCGATGTAACGAATCGAAACTCATTCAGAAATATCAATTTCTGGCGTGATGAATTTATTCTACATAATGATTTGAAAGATCCAGAGAACTTTCCCTTTGTCGTGCTGGCGAATAAAGTGGACTTGGACTCGGAACGACAAGTAAGTAAATGCAATATAATAAAATAATGCAACCATAGAAATTTGCATTTATTAAGGTGTCAAAGGAAGAGGCAATGAAGTGGTGCCGTTTAAAGAGCATGCCCTTTTATGAGACTTCGGCGACGGATGGCCGAAACTTGGATGTACTCTTTGTGGAAATGTTAAAAAAGATCCTCAAGAATAACGTTCAGCGGCCAACCGAGGACTGTAACAAACCTATCAGAGTAAATGAAACCGACAGCCCGAGAGCACCACAAGATAACAATTGCTGTAATAATAATACTATCAGTTTTAAGCTATGGCCATCGTAGCACTTTAGTTTTTCTGATTCTCAAAATTGTTTTTAATCATTTACATGTATATTTCTACAAACCACTGATTAAAACTGTGCCATTTACGAATTAAGTCGATTGATATATTTATTCAAGAAGTTGGATTCACGGCGGAATTAGTTCGCAACTCGCAGATTTCGAGGAATCAAATATATTTACCCTTGTCCTGGCTAATAAAGTGGACAGCTTCGTCAAGTACATAGATTTTATTGGATATTTAAATTAATTTAGTTCTTTAGTGCTAGGTGAAGAATATACCCTATTATCAGACCTCGGCAACGGATGGCAGGAATTATAATGAACTCTTCAGACGAATAGCGGACAAAACGCCTCAAACTCTAAGCAAACAATCAAGTTCGATCATTCAGATCCACTAAAACCCACTCCGCCACTATAGACTGGATGCAGCAATAATAATGTTGTTAATACACATCTATCATGGAATTGGTGATCCTTAAATAAGACCCGCAGCAAAGTTTCTAGCATCTTGCATTGAATTTGATAAAACAATTTAAAATGCTTGTAAAGTACCCAGTTAATGATGGAAAGGGAAAAGTGAAGACATATCGATTAATATCGGCGCGATAGTTTTGTGAATCAACACAGAAAGTGGAAAAAAGTGTTACCCATTCAATCCCAATGCAATCAGCTGTTTTGCGATAACATCGATCGTTGCGGCTTAAAATTCTGTTGCATACCGATTTTTGGAATTTCTACAGTATCAGTTTCTATAAAACCCTGGACAGTGCAAGTTGATTCATTGGCATTCTCCCCAACTAGCAATCACTTCGAACGTCGTTCCAATTCTCGGAAGTTCGAGCTGATTCAAAAAGTTTTGTTTATTTTTCCAATCAGCGATAAAATAACAAGGAAAAGTTATAACCGCAGATTTTCTACACTTAAGTCAAAGAAATACAAGAGCATGATAAGCATTTTATTAGCACTTTTGCAGTAAGAATAAAACTCAATGTCGGATCAAAATAAATTGTGCTACAAAGTCCTGGTGTTGGGAGACCCAAACGTCGGGAAAACAGCTTTGGTTAATCGTTATGTAAACAGACACTTTACTAGTTTTATAGCCACCGTTGGCGTGAACTTTTCATCCAAGGATATAATGCTAAACGAAAGCAATGTAACATTTCAGGTGAGTAGTCTAAAAGAACATAATTAAGACCAAACATAAAGACAATAAGTCTTATTTTCTTTAGATTTGGGATATGGCTGGTCAGGAAAGATTTCAAAATCTTAACTCGTCGTTCTTCTTAGGCGCTGATTGCTGTGTTTTCGTATTCGATGTGTCCGATCGAGAAACGTTTACTAGCCTTGATTCATGGATGGAAGACATTCTAGCAAAAACCAATAACCAGTATATGCCCTTTGTCGTATTTGGAAACAAAGTTGACCTAAGTTGTCGAGAAGTAAGTAAAAAATACATATTTCATAGTGAAACATAACCGCAGATTTGATTGCGGGTAGGTAGTTTTTTAAAAATACATTCGGTAAACAGCGACTTCTATGTATTTATATATATTCAGGTGCCAATGAAAGAAGCCCTCGACTGGTGCAAAAAGCGGAATATACCCTACTTTGAGACCTCCGCGAAGGATGGCAGATCTGTGGATCAAGGCTTTGAGACGATAGTAAAAAAAGTGGGGGAAAAGCAGAGCGAACGTTTGATCGACGAGGAATTGTCCAAATCATTCGTACATTTAGATATTGAATGTCCCAGTGAGAGTCCTCGAAGCGTTTGGGAACAATATTGCTGCTGGTGCAAATAAATGGAAATAAAAAAACCTAAATTCTGTTTACGCAACAAACAAGCAAACAAAATTAAGTACTGTTTGTGGAAGGGGTATCTCATTATCAAAACCAATCCAAGCAATCAAATATATGTGAGTAAATAGTATTTCAGAGCTGATCTGTCTACACGTAATCCACATACAGTCCTTTGTGATTGTCGCACTGGAGAGCTGAAGTGGATGCTAAGTTACAGTGAGAGCACTTAAAGCTGGGAGCAGCTTTAAAATCCAGAGAGAGAGAACGCCTTCCCCTGATTGGTTGCTACGCATATGTGTAGGTGCGTGTGTGTGTAGGTCCGTGTGTGTGTAGGTCCGTGTGCATTGCGTACTGAACTAAACTGATCTCTTCTTTTAGTCTTTATTTTAACAGCATTTCAACTCCTTAAGAGCAAAATAATCCTAACAGACGACTGTAAAACCGCAACAGTTTTGTAATTATCATGTATTTGATGCATTTTATTAACTTAAATAACTTATTTGAAATGCTGAACAGAAATTATATTATTGCGTTGCAATAAATTAGATAGTATGGAAAAGCTTCAGGTTTGATTCCTCACCCGATTATCGATAGTTGGAACAGTCATAAACTCCTACTCGATTATTCTAAACTAAACAATCATTTGATATCAGTTTATTTGCACTATTAGTGATCGTAGATTAAAAGTGGCGAGTACATGGAGCTTTCGTAGGGTTATTATACCAACATTTAATTCTCAATTAATTGTTATTTTAATTTCTAAAGTAACAGTCTAAAGTAAAAGTGTAAGCATGGCGAGGAAAGAGAATATTAAATTCCTTTTGTTGGGAAGTGCGGGGGTTGGAAAAACTTGCCTGATTCAACAATATGTTAAAAAGAAATTTGTTGACCCTGAGACGACTGTTGGAGTTGACATTGAAGTTAGCAAGATTGTTATGGATAATAAAGATAATATTATAGAGGTGAGTTACTGACTCTAATCCCATTATGTTATGTTAGTCTAAGGCCTTTACAGATTTGGGATACGGCCGGACAGGAGCGGTTCTATGCCCTCTGCAAGCCACATTATCGAGGAACCGATTGCTGTATCCTCGTATTTGACGTTACGGATCGAAACTCATTTATGAATATGTTTTTCTGGCATACCGAATTTTTGGAACACTCCAAAGTAGAAGATCCACAGAACTTTCCCTTTGTCGTGCTGGCAAATAAAGTTGACTTGGACTCTGACCGTCTAGTAAGTATACTTATTAAGATTGTATAGTTTCTGCAACTAACTTATTAGTCATTAACTAGGTTTCGAAAGAAGAGGCACTTCGTTGGTGTAATTTGAAAAACATTCCCTACTACGAGACGTCGGCAAAGGATGGAAGGAACTTGAAGGAAGTCTTTAAGGAACTGACACGAAAGGTCCTCCAGAATAACACTCAGAAGCCAACTGAGGCCAACATGGCCGACGAACCTATCGATCTGACTCAAAAAGACAGCCTGGAGCAAACTAATGTGACAGATAACAACTGCTGTAATCATAATAACGTTAGTTTCAAGGTTATAGGAAAATAGTATTATTAATCAAATATTAGTTATGCCGGTAATTGAAATATTAAGTTTATCTTAAAAAAAATGTATTTACTCTAACCACATACTTTTTCTTGTTATTTTGTAGTACAAAAATAAGTCTAAGATTATATATGTAAATAAAAAATTAAAATTAAATGAATTTATACAGAAAATAAATTTTTCGTTGCACATTATTGAAAATATGACTCGAAATAGAGTCATAAATAATAAAAAAAAGGAGTCAAAAGGGACTCGTTAACGACGGAGGAGTCATCTATGATCAGAATGACTATTTTAATCAGTCGGGCGATTCACGAAAGAGCAGTTAACAGCGACTCTGCTAAAATTAACAGCACCAGAGCGTAGTTAACAGAGACTCTGCTAGAATTAACAGCACAAGAGCGCAGTTAACAGACGCTGTAAATCAACAGAAAAGAGAGAATTAACAGCCAATTAACATTTTTGCATAACAGATTTTTTACATTTTCGACCATCTCTCATTTCTGTTCGCCTGGTATTTCAGCTTTGATTTATGCTGCTTGCAAGCGCTGCAAATCGCAGGGTAAACAAAAAAAATTAAATTACAATTAAAATTCTTAATTTATTTTTTAAAATTATAAATATTTTACATTAATTACAATTAAAACAACTATTACATTTAAAAAAAAATTAGTTTAAGAAATTACCTCAAACTATTTAATATATAACTAAAATAATTAAAATAACGCCAATTATAACTTATTAATAATTAAATCGCTAGAAGGTTACCCTGAAAAGTAAAATGATAGTAAAGTAAGCAAGGGCTGTGATTAATGATTTTTTTTAGTGACAGTAGTTTGAATTTTAATGAACAAGTTGGCAGGACTACGACAGAAAAGTGTTACCCATAAATATATCAGCTGTTTTTTGTGAACTTTATAAAGATTGGCGTCGTGCGATATACAAAAAATCCTTGAAAGCGGAAGAAAATGTCAAAACCGTGTACACCCGCTGCTCCACCACCACCCCCGCTACCCATTAGTTGCCATACAGCCGGAAAGATTAAACTCATCCCTGCTAAAACTCAAATACCCAGTGATGAATGCAGATGGGCATTGGATTATCCGGACCTTCAGAAGGGGTGCTTTCTCAGTCGCGTGTGTCAATATGCTCGACCCAAGAAATGTCAATATTATGATATTCCTAGTATACTGCAAGTATGTGCACATTTAAAGGAACTTGATTATTAAGCGCAGTGGGTTGAACTATTCCCCAGGCTGGTCCCACCTGTGGCTTAACCGCACTGAGCATGATACTCAATGGAAAACCGTCCCCAGCTGATTTATTCTTAGACGCCGAAATTCAAAGATATACCATAAATGGAGAGATGTTTAGTGCTCGCTATTTATACGAGCTAACGCTAAAGCATTTGCACAGCCCGCTGAACTGCCAATTTTACGAAGGTGTTCTAAATTGTGAGCATGTCAAGGAGCAGTTAATCAATGGATGCTGTTTACTTGTGCCGTATCCTTTAACAAAAAAAAACATTTAAATTTATAAGTGCGATATTCGTTTGGTATTTTTATCGGCAGCACTGTTACCTCGTGTAGTGTTGCCATACTGTGGTATTTTTTAGTGCAAAAAGTGAAAGAAGCAAACAAAATATATTTTGCTTCTTCGGTTTGCTGATTTAATTGGCAAAAAAAAATAAATAGGATTGTATATAATCAAATGGCAACGGAAGAGGAACAAGTAAGTCTACTAAATAAAGAGTTTAAGTAATTCCGCTAATCTTCGCACTTACAGCTTAGCCAGGTGATTTTGCCGGTGAAGGAGCCGCTGGATCTCATACGCCTGAGTTTGGATGAAAAGGTGTACGTAAAGATGCGAAACGAACGCGAGCTGAGGGGACGATTACATGCATTCGATCAGCATCTGAATATGGTGCTTGGCGATGCCGAGGAGACCGTGACGACCGTTGAGATCGATGAGGAGACCTACGAGGAAGTGTACAAGACAACAAAACGAACAATTCCCATGCTCTTCGTGCGAGGAGACGGCGTCATTCTGGTTTCGCCGCCCATGAGAGTAGGCTGAGTTGTTTAGATCACTTCTGTTGAGTAGAGTGTGTGTATATCTATCCTGCTGTGTCGAATTGTAATAAACTTGTAATGGATTGTAATAAAAATGCTTTTGTTTATGAGATTGGTGCAGCTTAAATGCTTAATCCTTAATTCCTAACTCAGTTACGATGCAGATGTGAATCATGCTCCCTGCCAGAAGTCTGGACATCGTGCGCACTGGGCTCTTGTTGTGGGCTACCTAATCGAAGAGACTAGTGGTGAGGTGAGTCGCAGCTGGATATCGAATTTTCTGTACTGCTAAAGTTGTAATCTTACTTATCCTCCCAGTTCCATGTGTTGGCGCGTCACGGCAAGACCAGCAACCTGGCTGTCTGGTCGCTAGCGGCACTGAGCGAGAGCAACACCAACCTGGTGGAGTTTGCCCCACCCAAAAGCTATCCGGACTGCACCTTTTTGCTTCCTCCAGGTGGGCTTGATGGACCCCTTGGACTCAGCCAGCGTTGTGTGCTGGTGAAGGGATTGACGCAAGCAGTAATCAATCCCATAGTGAAATAACACATGATTGTCTTTAAATTTAATATATTTAATAATACAATTATAAATTACACACACTTGACTCGATCTCGTTTTGCATATTGCTTGAAACTGATACATCAGATACTATATGTACGCTATATCCTCTGCTCGCTCATACTATGAATTTTCAAAAATCACAACAATTAGAGTAGTATACTATATATGTCGGTCTATATATATAAATATTGGATAGGCATAGCGCCCAGTTTTTGTATATAGTTTTAAGGTTCATATATATATTTAGTTACACATTCAGATTTAAGGTAGTATATAGTATATAGACGACGGGCTTGGTTAAATATTTAGATGTAGTTATAGTATGCTGGCATAACAGTTAAATACGTAATACGTACATAGATAGACATACGATCCATAGTTTTAGTTTTAGACAGATCTTCCAAATTGAGATCATGAAAAACAAAACAAAAAACGCGCTAACAACAACGAACAGTTTTGGCCAACAGATTGTGTTGGCCCTGTTTAAGTTAATTGGCAAAAGGTTACATAAATGTTGAAAACTGTAACTACAAATTGATAGTTTCATAATTTCCGAAAGTTTGTCGAGTTAAAAGTTCAGTTAATTTTTGAATACACGTTAAATCGCTAACAAGTTTTACAACGTTTTCAATATGCATACATATTTATTAACTACAATAATTAATTATATCTGCATGTGTGTGTGTGTGGGTGTGGGCGTTGGTCTGGGTATATGTGAGGGTGTGTGTGATGCTTCTGGCTCGAAAATTATTGATAAATTCACAATTTGGTTGACTTAAAAATGGGCATAAATTACAAGCTAATTGTTGTTTTTTTATTAACTAAAAAATTTACAATTATTAATTATAAAATAAATTATCATTCTTCTTAGTTAATAATATTTATTGCCGTGCATATGTCAGTGTCTGTGTCTCTGTGTCTCAGGTTCTTGTTTCTGTGTGAGTGTGTGTGAGAATGTTTTTATAGGGTATATTTTGATGACTAGGTTAATTCAGCACAGGACATCGGCGTGCAGCCGATCAGCGCAATGGGAAAGTTCTTGACATGCGTTTGCCACTGTGACGACAGCTGGAAGAACTTGACTCCAGTCCACTCAGTACCATCGATATACACTGCAAAATATGAGGAAGAACAGAAGGGAGGATTAGTTGCATACTTTGCTTTACACGACAAGGTGAACTTACCACGCAGTGGCACTGGATGCGACTGCTTCGGTGAGCAAATGAGTCGAGCCACGCCCTCGACACATTGCTCCTTCTCGAGATCACGCTCCTTGTCCTTCTTCTTGCCCAAGCGCATTACTGTGTAAATAATCAGAGATCAACATAGTGGTTAGTTGCAGTTGGTTTATGTTTATTTTGGATGCACTTACTCTGCTTCTGCTTCTTCTCCTTGGTGGCAAAGCTAACAGTCAGTCCATTGGACATATCACCCAGTTGCTGTGCATTCTGTGGCAGACGCCACACCTGCAGATTCCTAAACGTACTCTTAATGCTATTCTTTCCGCCGCCGGAGTCGCTTCCACGGGAGATGCCACTCCTGGACTCCTTGGGATGCTGCTCCCCGGGACGCACCAGTGGCCAGTAATCCACCTGGAGTTCCACAGCCTCAGCGGCGGCCAAGGAGCCACTGAATGTCTGGGATTGCATCGATGAGGGTGTGCTTTGTGCATCACTAGAGCCACGCTCCCGATCCCGCTCGCGATCCCGTTCCCGCTCGCGATGCGACGAGGCCGAGGAAGGTGCTGGTGTCGGTAGCGTTGGTGGTGATATGCGTCCCAAGTTTTGTCCCGAATTGGGACCAATTTGCTGCTGCTGTTGCAGCGGTGGTGGTGAACCAGAGACACCGCCAAGCACGCTGCTATTGCTCTGGCTGCCAATAGGGATGGGCATGCTAGAAGCATTACTTGACACTCCTGCTCCTCCGCCTGCTCCACCTCCTCCGCTGGCCGCTGCATTCTCCTCGAGATCCAGTGAGGCCTGTGCTCCATCCAAGTAACCAATGCGAACATCCTGAAACAAACAAACAAATTTAGCTTTTTGTACCCTAAGCTTAAGGCAACGGGAGTTTCCACTTACGCTCACGAAGGGCACAAAGATCTGACACGAGTCCTCGTCCTTGTAGTTGACCATGGCCTCGGCAATGGGTATCTGTGTACAGGGTCCTGCCGCATGCAAATATCGCTGAATCCGCTGCACCAACTCAGCTATATCCGACTTGGCCACAGCAGCCGCATCCGCCAGATTGGCAGTCAGCGCTGTAGCATTGACAGTGGTCACTGCACTCACTGCCGCTGCGGTGGCAGCTGCACGCTCGCAGAGCGATGACCAGTTCTCGGATCCAAACATGGCCGCGTAGGCCTGATCCATTTGGCTAAGATGTCTGGCAACGCTGCCATTGCTGCTGCCACCGCCAATGGGTACTAGGTAGAACCGTAGGTGGTTCAGCCAGTCTGGTGGTCGTACGCCCAGCAAATCAACGTAGTGACGCAATGTGGCACCCTGTATCCAGTCACCGCCAATCAGCAGCACCTTCACCGTGTGCGGTGGCTTCGCATTCGAGTTGCAGCTGAAAGATAGAAGACAATATAGGTTAACATCAATTCTCCTACTACAGTTTTGCAACACTGTACTTACTACTTTTGGATCTTGGCCATGAGCGCCTGCAGCACAGCTTTGACCTCAGCGGTGTTCTGTGGCACAAATGCGGGCTTAAAAGAGTTGGCGAACAGCGTGACCAACTTGGCCAACGTGCTGCCACCCAAAGCCTCCGGTGGACTAATGATGGTAACCACCTCGGGTATGATATTATCATCGCCGGCAAACACACGACTCAATTGATCGAGTAGCATCTTGCGCGGCTCCACATTTGTGGGTGAGAGGCAAGCTTCCAATGCGGAACGTGGCTCTGACGCACTGAGGCTGAGCGTGTGCTTCCTTTTACCCACAGCGTTGATATTGCCGCTCGCACCTCCCCCTGCTCCACCACTGCCACCGCCTGCGCCACCTCCTCCAAGCGATGCCACAATACCTGGGGTATTGCTTGAGGTGCGGAAGAGACGGGATCGCTTCTCGGTTTGGGCGTGGGGAGGTGTTATATTGCTGCTACCCATGTTGCCAGTCACGGAGCTCACTGGTGTCAGCTGTTGCCGCAGATACTCCTTGTCTCTGGGGGGACTATTCTGCGTGTCCGAGTTCTGGCCATCTGTATAGCCGGCAATGTTGCCCTCGTTGCCAGAGCTGTCATTGCCGCGATCTGTAAAAATAAAGTTAACAAATAAATAACACGCTTAAGTTGTTAACTTAAGAGACAATGAATGGGATTTAATAACTAAGTGGATTGGAAGAGAGGTGGGTGCGGTGGGTGCTGGGTTCTTCTTCGATAACATGGTATTTAAAGGATTTCAATGACATGCAGGTTATTGTCCTGCCTCCACATTTCACACTCTTCCACATTCACTGATCCTTTCCAACACTTACGGTCCCATGCGGTTGAGTGCGTATGCGGTGACATTGTGAATAAAAGTTTTCACAGAATTAAAAACTACGGACTAAATAAAATTGAATACAGTTGGTCAAATAAGTAAGTGGACAAACTTAAATTTGCATTACGTTACTTGTTCAACAGGACTGCTCAAAAAATTAATTGACCAACCGTAGGTTGAAAGCAATGGCGTCAAACACCTTTGAGTTTCAGATTTATTTTTATTTGTGTCGCGTGTTCCGCTTGAGTTTTCTTGGCAATGCCGCAATTAATCAAATAAAAATAAAAAGAAATTGGGGGTCCCAACAACATGCACAACAGCCCAAGAAGGTCGCCGCTATGGGGGTGGGAGTGATGGACGTTGTGATTACGGCTGACTTGAAGGGTTCTCTTGTTTTTTTTTTGGACAGTCTGAAGTGGGGAAAAATAACACGAATTGCGTATTTATTGTTTGCTCTTCCGGGAGTACTCTGGGTGTTGTGGGGTGCAGTGTTGTGTATGTGACATGCATTATTTTATTTTCGGCTTGTGCTATATTTAGCGGTAACCAAAATAAACTTAATGAAATGACCACCCAAATTATTTATTTTTGACGTCACAAATAAATTAAGTGCGCACCTAACGCATGCAATAAGTGCAAACTATGCACATGGTCGCACTGCAAGCAAATCAGCTGTTTTATTTTAGCATAGGCCGGAGATGTGTGCGTGAGAATGTTTCTAATAAGTGTGTGTGTGTGGGTGCGTGTGAGTGTGGAGTTTGCAAGTTGTAGGTGTGAGTGAGATTTTGGGACGTGCTTAAAGTGTTGCGGCTTCGATTTAAAACTAAACAAAGGCAATACGAGTACAGTGCACATTCGATATGATGGATGCCATTTCAATTACGATTTCGAGCAGCTAACATATCGAGCATGCACTGTAGTTGGTGTTTGGGTTCAGGAATTGGAATTTATATTTTTACAGTGTACTAATAATTTAAATAGCGTGTTTTATTGTTTTTGTTTTTTGCTGTAATTTACACAGACCTGGTGTTGTAGCCGAATTGTTATTGTTTGTTAAATGAATGCATTTTTGATTTTTGTTATTTTCAATATTGTAAGATGAATTGGTCAATTGGTCGCTCTTATCCGATGATCGGCGCTCAGAGTTTCCTGCAAAAAAAATGTTTGTTCAAGCCATGCAAAATGTTTGTTTTTGTTTAAACTTTGTTCTTGTTTTGGTGTATATGTGTGTGTTTGTTTTGTAGACATAATTTATATTTACATAGTTATAAATAATATATAATGTATATACTGTAATTTTACTCGTAAGCTTTTCCAATTGCACATAATTGAAAACAAAACAAATTGTAATCGTAAATTGTTATCGCCTGCAGCCACGCCCCCCTAACATGTGCTCCAAATTGCGTCGTACACACATGTCGGCATATGCATGTGTGTGTGTATGTAAGTGTAAGTGTGTTGGAGAGTGGGAGAGCATTTGTCTGTCAGTTTGTGTTCGTGTGTGTGTCAGTGTGTGTGTAGGAATTTATGTCGCACAAGTGGACAAATTGGTCAGCTGGAATTTACTGCATGTCTTTTTTGCTCGCTCTTGCTGTCTCGCTTCAACTGCACTGAGTTTGGCCTTGCGACAGTCATGTGTGACCGTGTGTGTGTATGAATGTTTGTGTAGAGAGCTTGCGACAGTTATTTTTTGTCACGCGTAACGTAACGTAACGCTATGTAACGTAACGCTGCAGCCTTGACCGAAAGCAGTAAAAATAAAACCAGACACACTACGGTGGAAGGAGAAAGTAGCCGGGGATGGGGGCCGAAAAGTGTAGCCTGCTTTTTTGGGAGATGAGGACGGAAACGAGCGCCATTTTGTTTTGTTCAGCCCATTTGTTGAGCGCACTCA
The DNA here is from genome assembly GCA_018152125.1 of Drosophila dunni. Classification (NCBI taxonomy): domain Eukaryota; kingdom Metazoa; phylum Arthropoda; class Insecta; order Diptera; family Drosophilidae; genus Drosophila; species Drosophila dunni. Next base: position 548,404 of record JAECXC010001917.1, read on the forward strand.
GTACACAAGTGTGTGTGCGTGTGAGCGTTATGCAATAATGCAACAACAAAAGTCATCAATTGATGGCTTATCAAATGCAATAAAAATAACATGAGCGAGAGAGAGAGAGAGAAAGAGAAATGCCCCAATTACTTAAGTAGTAGTATTTAAAACAACAGCAACAAGAATAACAACAACAACTACAAACGCTAGTTTATAATTAAAGCAACAATTGCAATAGAAAAACAGGATGAACTCACCTGGTGTGCCACCGCTTCCAAGTATGCCACCTCCGCCTCCATTTCCGGTTAGACTCTCATGCAGCATTATTCTCGAGTTGGTGAAGAAGGGACGCAGCGATGGCTTCGGCGTTGAACCAATCGATATGCTGTCCATATCCGGTCCAGAATCATCGCCCTCGCAGCACGAGAGCGACTCCAGTTCCTGAAACAGTGCATCCAAATCACGTTCACCGCGCAGTGCTGCCGTCCCACTGTGCGTCTCATCCTCCAACTCCTCACTGGCCTTGAAGCGCTTCAGCAGCGCGACGATTTTCTGTTTAAAGTTGCGTTGTTGCAGCGAAATTGTCTGTGAAAAATACGAAAATGTGTGAAAAGAAAATCAGTAAAGTTAACACTATAGTTAAATGATGTGAGAGACACTTTAAAATCCAGTAAGTTAATCTCAAATTAATAAACAAATGCCTAAGCTAGTGAGGAAAGACGTTGCCTAAAATAATATTATTAAATTTTCTATTAATGGTTTATATTTGTCATTCCACAAATAAGTTAAGCGTAAAGTTTTGAAATTATTTTAGTCCTTCAAAAAACTTTTAGTCTTAAAACTTTTATTTATGGCCCGAAAACGAAAAAAACGTATTTTAAAGCAGCTTTAATGCTCAAGGACTTAAGAGACTCATCTATTTTTAATGCACACACTGACTAGTTTTTATAGTCATTATTAATACGGACACCCCTTAATGCAAATACCCATTAAAATCTGTAGGTCGTTGAACAAATCTCAAGGAATTTAGCTTACAAAATTTATGCATCGCTAAATGCTTCGAGGGGGAAAAATTCTGTCTGTCATTAAGGGACTTTTTTTTATCTGAGACAGACATTTAAATGATCCTGGTTATAAAGACCATTCACATTAATAAGCAGCAACAACAACAACAACGATGACAACAATCACAAAGAACACAAAAGCTTCAGGCCTAAATTACACCTGTTTCAAGAGGGGGGAAATGCGTGGAAAGAGGGGTAGTGGGTGGGGAACAGAGGGCGGAAAGCATATGTTGGTCTCTCTACGTTTTTTGTTTGGAAAATTTGTCGGTTTGCTCAGCCCGAGGCTTATATAATTGGCCTGGTTCTTAGTTGTTGTTTAAATATTTATAAAAGCGCTTTGGACTACTTTGCCCATCCCCCCATTTTTCTCCTTTTCCCCTGTCCCACACACATTGTCAAGTCGAAATATGGTAAATTGATTTTCTAATTATAAATGACTTAAAGGTAAAACGTTAAAAAATAAATGTTCATAAGTTTCAACTGCGTCAATCTTTGTCTACCCATCTAACCCTTTCCAACACTTGTTCTAATTGAACCTTTGTGCCGAGGTAAACCTTAGTTATTTCAACTGAGTATATGTCAGACATTTTAACACATCTTTGTATTATCCAGAACAGAATTCACACTTAAATCTTTAAAGTTTTTAAATAAACATAAATATGAATAGGTATTGAATTAGTAATGAAATAATTATATTTATAACAAATTCTTATTTTTAACTTTTTTTATATTTAACTATGAATTGCTTTTGTTTTCTGAGTTTACTCAATTTTATTGCTTCAACTTAGGAACAGGGTCATTAAAAGTCGGTTTGCATGACCGCAGTTCTTACTACTCGACTTTTATGTGTCCCAGCCCATCAATAGTTTGATTTAGACATAAATGTTGTCGATTCCTTGGCATCGTTTTAGGTGTTGTTGGTAAGTGACATGGCCCAAAAAATGATTCAAGGCCGAAACCCAACAATTGTCAACAAATTCGATAGCAAATTCCTAGTATAACTTTAGATATGCGAATATCTATAAAATACATCATATACATATACAGACTATATGCTAGATATTTAGCTATTTAAGCTATTTCTTGAGATTGTGCAAGTGAATACCCGAAATTGTTCTGCTTTGAGGAAATAATTGCATGATTATTGCGTCATCGTCCTCAGCGACAACAATAGCCAAAAACAAATAAGTTTATTTTGATATAAATAAATATCTATATAGTTGCATTAGTCTGCGTGTGTATCTATGTATCTTATGTAGAGCATTGTCACACGCCAAAGAGTTTGATAATTGCAGCCATGCGAAATGAGCGATCATAACAAAAACTATTAGCAAAAAGTTGCAGTCAAGGGAGTCAGCTGCAAAAGACCCTGTACTGCTTAGAAAGCAATACCATATTAAGTACTGAACTTGGACTAAATGTTTCTATGACAGCTATATGGTAAAGTAATACGATTATTACCAATTTTGTACGGCTATAGGTATTATATATATATTTTAAGAGTTTGGCTAAGGTAGCTTCAGTAGTTTGAAGTTCGGAAATGTGTTGTATTCTATACTATACCGCCTAGACTTTTCTTGATGATGTAGAAAACATATACTCGTTACTACAGGGTCTAAAAAGCATGGTCACCCTGTTTAGTGTATATATTATATAGGGTGTACTCTATTTTCGTGACCAAAAGAGAAATTTAAATGTCTTCATCCATGAAATGCTTTCACACAATTACAACTTACGCGAAATTAAAAGCTGAAAACTATGATTTTTTTAAAAGTTCCTAAGTAAAAACAATCCTAAAACTGTGGAAACATTTTAAAGTTAAGAAGAAGCCTTAATAACAAGTTGTAGACTCGTACCCCTTTTAGTTTGTGGTGCTTGACGATCAGTCAGTTAGTGCCACTTGCTTAATAAATACTTAATAAGCTTGCAAATCCAGTACAAACGTTCAAGGGGGAAGAGACTGTAATTTTTAAGCCACTCCCAGTGTTCCCATAAATTTGAAAATAATTCAGTTTTGTTGACAAGTGTAAAGATCATTTCAGAGCAGAAAACAAAGGTGTATAATCTAACTAGTATTTATATTATAGGTCTTTGTATTTGTATGCGTGTTTAGATAGCTGACTGAAATATTAGTACACCTGCCTAATCAGTAAAAAGAGAATAGAAACTGAAACCTGGCATTACTTGAGTTGGACGCCCTTGACTGTGGCCATGTCAAGAATGACAAAATAATTATTTAAATTTAGTAGCTGTAAAAGTTTAAATCGTGGTAAGCGACTGTAAAAGACCGCGTACCTATTGGAAAGCAAATAACCTGAGAGCTTAGAAAGCAGACTCAATAAACACCTGCACATTTTCTGAGTACAGGGTCTAATTAGGACTAGGAGTAGAAATTGGGGCACACCTGCTGCGGCTTACACAACATAACTGAACGTAAGGGTTTCTAGTATATTGAATGACTAACCGAATGATTGAGGTCTAAATTGACTGATTGACTCACCCGACTGAACTTGGCCCGGGAGGAGCTTTTGTCCTTCATCTCGAACTCGCTGTCACTGTCGACGGGATGATGTTGATGCGGATGATGACCGACTATTGCGATATCCTCGATCCCTGACCTTTGTAGCTTGTTACGATACTTTCGCATATCATGCTTGGTAGGATTATAGTCACGCTTCTGATCGTAGCCGGTTATGGCCAAATCATTCGATTCGTCGTTGAATTCACCCGAACTAAACTCGGCTTCCTCGTCCTCGTCGGAGTATTCAGTAATGCGATCTGAAAAGGAGGAAGAAACTATAAGTTTGAAAATAATATTAAGCACAAACAACTTAAAACAAATAATCCGTTAGATTATAAAGCCAAATCTGGCCATATAAAAGCTAACAGAGCAACACCGCCTGACACTTTATAAGCTTGTTTGTTTCACTTTAGTTTAAACACTTATTTTGTAGATAAAGTTCCTTGAAATATCAACATACACTTAATTGACAGCTTGAGAAACTGACTGACTTGTTGAATGGACGTTTAGTCTCCCCTTCCCCTTCTTTTTGTGTGCTCTTACCGTTACTTTTTCTGGAGACGTGACTGAGCTGCCGGCAGCTTCTTTTTGCGTTCTTACTGCTCCAACCGTTTATTTATTTTGTTTTTATATATATTTATAAAGTTTGTACTGCGCACTCGAAAACTTAATCACAAGAAAGAATAAAAAAACACGCGCGAGTTTTTCTGTTTTGTTTTTTTTTGGCTCTTGTTTAATACGCAAGTAAATTAATCACAAGATATCAGCGTAGAGTTGAGTTATCGGCTCATCTCTTTCACCTCCGCTTCTTTTGTTTTTTATTTCGTCTTTTCTTCGTGCGCTTCGCTGCACGCTCGCGAGTTAAATGAATGCGCTGAACTGACGCCTCACACGTTTTGTGTTGGTTGCCGACACAACAGAGGCCTGCGACTGTGACAGCGACGACGGCAGAGACACCGACTGAGGCAGCAAAAGTCAACAGCGACTGCGATTGAGAGCGCCACTTTCTCACCTATGCAGCGTTTGCTGAGCAGAGCGGACAGCGGATAGCGGAAAATGAGCGATTGACGATGAGCTGGCCGCGCATTGGGTGGGGGTAAATTGTTTAAATCGTAGTGAGAAATTGTCGGACATTGCCGGGTAATACCATAGGCAAACGCGAGGGTCGTTCAACATGTTGTTTATAAAATATTTATGTAAGTAACACATTAGAAGTCTATCCGAATTGAACTTTTACTAACTAACCCTCGTGTGTGGGAGTGTATTACACACACTCATGCATATTAAGTATGCTCGTTGTTCGATATCGCTAAACAAGTGTTGTTTTGTGGTTGAGGTGGGGATGGGCTTGGGCGGCGGAGGAGAAAAGGAAGGGGGGCTTGGCGAATGACGCTCATTAAAGTTATTTTTACGCATCGATTCAGTCAATTGACGACCGAGTCACCGATGTGCTGAATTTCAAATACAAACTTACAAATGTACATGTGTATTGAAACACAGACAAACACACAACACAAAAGCGGCTGGGACAAACTTGAAAACACTTGCACGAGCATTGCACTCTCTTTTGTGCTCTCACTTCCACACTCACTTGCACTCTCTGTTGTTTGCGACGTTCGCTCTCTTTGGTGTCTGCAAGACTTTAAGCTCGATTGCTGATTGGACTGCACAAACAGATGAAACAAAAGTCTTATTAGATTTTCTGCCAACGTCATTCTCGTCTGCGCATTATTTATTATCGACGTAAAATTCGTTGATCTATGCGTTCGCTCATTTCTATCTTTCCATTTGAAGCTCTCACTCTCTCTCTCTCTTTGCTTTTGTGTTGATTCGCTTGCATGTTTGTTATCATTTACACACTATTCCTATTCCCATTCAGACATTTACCGGCCGGCGACTAATAGATACTTTTTAGGGTGACCGTCGCGTGCCCCAGCAACAGTCTATCATGCTGTGAGTATGTATGTGTGAATAAGTGTTACTTTTGACAGCATTAAACAAACAGTTAACTGATTAGAAAGGCAGTTGATAAGAAAACAAGCGTAAGCCAAGCAAAGACAGCGCTAAGCTAAATCAAATTAGACTTTGTCCAGCATACCCTGTAAGCGAACTGTTTTGGGAGGGTTACTAAACAATCATTACAATGCTTTGCACCTTACTAAAGAGTAAATGCGGTTCCAGCATACTCACTCCGTGGCGTGTACTTATTGGATCGTCTTGTAATCTTTATCTTTTAACAATTGGCAAGAATTCTTTTCTCCTGTTGAAGTGGCTGCCAAGTGAAGTGGAGCAAACATTTGTAGATTTGGATTGGGATCATGTAGAGTATCGGAGGGAGAAGGAGTGGAAGGTAAAGGCGAGGTGAGACCACTTACAAAGCGGAAGCTTTTTAGCTGCAGCTGCAAGTACGTGTTATTATCTTGATGCCAATTGCCGTAATGACAATATAATGCGTCTTTAGAGTTGCCCTGTTTCCTACTCTGCTCCCCTCTTTCTCCTGCTTCCTTCACTTCTATTCAAGTGGAGGGCTTCACAACTCGTACGCAAACTTTCAATTCCCAGTGTGTGTTTATTTATTAATTAAATTTCCGCGAAAGCGAGAAAATTTCCGTGAAAAGTGCGGTTAATAAGAGTGTGCGATGAAAATGCGAACAGAAAACAGAAACAGAAACAAAACGAATTAAATGGCAGACAAACTGTTGCCATTGCCACTCGTTATTAGCCTGGCCAGAAGTAGGCGAACGTGTCATGGGCAAAACCCCCGTTCCACAAAGAAATTACACACGCCCTTACTGTGCCAACTCTCCCCGTCCTCCATGCCACGCCCTTCCTGTGTTCGCCCACGCTTCGTTCCACGCGGCGTATGAGTAATGAAAAGCGTAAAAAACGTATTGAAAAGCGGCAAACGACATTGATTTAATGTTTATATACAAAACTCGAGAGACAAGTAGTTGGGTGCACACGACATCAGGAAACCCTGTGCTGAGTATCACATATTATTTTACTTTTAAAGATTATTTACCCATGAATACGATGGAGAATTGCCATCAAATTTATTTGTTTAAGTCAACGATTTGCACACTGACAACTTATACACCCTTTGTACTTGCCAAAATACAGGGTCTAAAGAGTATGAGTTGTTTTTGCCGATGGACGGCGGTCCATGGTTATGGATTGTGCTTTGTGGCTGGCATGCTAGAGATAAACACCAAAACCTGCCATCGAAATAAAAAGTAGCACACACAAAAAAGAAAAAAATTCAGAAAAAAATTGAAAAAAAAAGAAAAAAGACTGAAAAAAAGTGCTATAATATTGCTTTGACCTTGGAAGCGGCACAGAGACCGGGCGATGCCATTAGATGACACCCCAAGGCGGCAATTAGTGGCCAGAGGGGAAGTCAACAGACAGGAAGGAAGGGGGCAGTGGAATGGGGGCGAAATGGGGAAACCCATTGAAAGTGAACAATAATAATATAATGCTCCATGGCAACTGCTCGACATAATTTACGCATTTTGCCATTAAACACTTGAATGAGAAAGAGACTGAAAGCAACAAGAAGAGGAAGAAAAAGACAAAGCAGAAGAGAATGGTATGAAGACACACCTCAAAAGGAAATCACCTCCTCAGCCAGCCAGCCCGTCAGTCCCTCAGTCCCTACCCATCCATCTACGCCCCTGTTTTGTTTTCATTCCTGGTACTCACTTATATACACTTTTATATGTATTTCTGCTTATCTCCGCCTCAACAAGGACAAATGACTTAATTCCTGTCGCTGCCAGCAGCACAGAAAACAGAGAAGAAGAAGACGACAAGAAAAAAACTATAATTTAGTCGTGCTCCTACACGTGCTGGCCCTCGCTGCGTATGAGTAATATGCATAATCGCATCCAAGGATTCATTTAAACGTTCTGCTCTTGAGCAAGCAAAGGCACAAACACAATGCGAACGAGACACATCAACAGTCCTTGAACTCGAGTCACTAATCCCCTCACTGATCAGCGTGCAATCAAAACGATATGAAATACGAACACCGTTAAGTTCTGTGCTTTAAAAAACTGCAAACGTAGTATTTATTTAATTATTTCTTTTCACGAAATTTTATAAACAAAATTCTTGAAATTGTTCTTAAGAAACTGCGTTCCCCAAACTATTTAATAAAACTCTTTTGATCTCAATTGATTAATGAAGCTATTTCTGTTTACTCCAAGCGATTCATCAGGCAGTTCAAAATTCCAGGATGGAAAATACAAATTGCATTTTTTCAATTTAATGTTATGTGTTAAAAAGTTCTAGATATTTAAGAAGTTAAGATACAAATTCATTTTCAATAAATTGTCTGGGATGCTGTTATAATTATCGAGTTTTGGAAAACTTTGTGTTCGCTAGAATACTCGGTCAATTTAATTACTTTATTTCATTATTATTATTAAAGCGTTTTAATGCTACAATTTTCTATCTTTCCCCAAAAACCACTTTAAAATCTATAAATCAAGTTAATACCAAACTGAAACCTTTGAAACAGGACGACTTGATTAATTCTTAACTCGTTTCTGCCCCAGACAAATAAAAGACACTGATTAGCCCTAATTCGCTAGCGCTTAATGGATTATTTGGGTAGATTTCCCCGGAATTGGGTCTTTTGTGCCCTTTACAGGAGGAACTCCAAAACGCCACACACAGGAGTGGCCAGCAAATGACACTGGGAATTATATATCTATGGAATATGTCTGTCTCGCTCTCTTTCTCTATCTTTTTCTGATTGCCTGGGGGGTTGGATTTTCAGATATGGGCGTGGCTGTCAGCATTCAACAAGCTACTTTTGCCCTAAACAAGGTAGAAAAATCAATAGCACAGGAAATACCTTAGGTAAAAACAAGAAAGATAAGCACAATCGAGCTAAACTGGTTTTAGAATACGCTGTGTTACTCCTTAGAACGTCTTTACAGTTGCACTCCGACCCATCGAACTATACCAGTAGGATCATATAAGGAGTCCGGTCATGGTAGAATCGAAGTTTCGTTTCTTTTTGCCTGTAACATACTCTTAATAAACACAGCATACCCTCGCACACAGGGTATAGAAAGGGTTTTTTCGCGTTCCTTCTTCGAATGTCAAATTCATTTTGCAAATTAGAAAGCAAGCTCGACAAAAGTAATTCCTGCTGGCTAATGTAACTACAAGTATTCTAAAATACGATTGTCCTGGGACTCGAAGATATTTGACCCTGAGCTGAGTTGGCAACAACTTTTTGGGCGTGTTGCCAACTCAGTAGAAAGTGGCCAAAAAGGCGGCAAATATTGACCCTCAGCCAACCGAAGGCGAAACACTTTCAACAAATTGCAATTCGCAAGGACACTTGCAACATGTCCCCAAATCGCGAGAGAGAGAGAAATAGAGAGAGAGAGAGTGAAAGAGAGAGAAGTGTTGGCCTTTACCTTGTCAACGCTTGTAATTCAGTTTACATTGGCATTGGCCAAGTTTCGAAATCAGCTCAACAGTTCGACGCCTTGAATTATGTGTGTTGCATGTTGCAAAAGCCGCGCAAAGACCCTGCCAGAGTTGCCACATTTGTTTTATTCCCCACATAGTATTTTTAGACCCTGTACTCAAAGGGGTACCTAAAGCATAGCTACTTATAGAGGACTATAAGACTGAATTGCCATAACTTTACAACAACGGAAGTTATTTTAACCAAATTTACAAATCATCTGATGCTTCAGCATGAGTACAGGGTCTTCTGAAGTCACCTCTTGCAACTGTAGCCTTTGCTACGAGTCATAATTGAATTTTGCCACAAATTTTCCTTTGTTGTTGTTCGAGTGCTTTGCCGATTTTTCAGCACACAAAAATAGCACAAATTTTATTTCTTTTCGGTTGACCCCAAAAATTCCCAACGGATTTCGCTTGTTGTTGCCATGCGGCATAAAAACCCGGCCAAATTCTTTCTGCATGTTGCAAGTGCCACAAAGTATATACATATATGTTTTCATACTATTTATATACAGAAATTATTTCAACAAGTAATTATTACAAACATTAAATTCAATTGGTAACATGGTGAAAACCAAAGAGCGGCAGTCGCAACATTTTTAGGGCCTGTCATCGCTCTCCTTCCCTCCCTCCCTCTGTCCGTCTTTCCCTTTCGATCGGTCTGTCTCCCTCTTACTCTACTTGCACTTGCTTTGGATCATGTGAGTTTTATGCTTATGCCAAAAAGTTGCTTCACTGCGTGAGATTTAATTTGAGCTTTGTAAAATTAAGTTACAGGGTGTTACTTATTGTAGTTGCTATGTTTAAGAACTAAAGCCCGTCCTACAAATATATACCCTATGTAACAAACTTGTCATCAAACTATTCATTTCCATTTAAGACAAAATGAGCACCCTGTATATGAATGGAATGTGTTCACTCACCTGCCAGCAGCACGCTGTTGTTGTTCTTATTGTCATGATCAACTGGAATGGAGGAGACGCGTTCGGCGCGAAGACAGGCAACCACTGTGCCGGGTCTCCCGTTTTTACCCGAAGCGGTTAACTCGATAATCATGTCCATGGACTTCTGGAGCACTGCATCCATGCGTATAATGCCCTCGGCGAGCGTCTTGTAGCCCAAAATTGTACGCGATTTGTATTTCTTGCGGCGTTGCAACAAAATCACCAGTCTGTGAAAAATACAATATCGGGGGTTAATAGGTGTCTCAGTTCTGAACCAGTGCTGGTTGACGTACCTATTGCCATCTCTCTTGATAAAGTGCGGATACTGCAGACTAAAGTGCAGGTCTAGTTCCGTCTCTGTCAACGGGATCATGGCATTCGTACCGATACCGGCGTTTCCCACATTCCCCGGAGTCCCAATCAAACCGGATCCGCCGATAACGTTGGCCAGCGGGGAGTTACCCTGTAGCGAGCCCTCGCGACTCGAAGCCACCGAGGTGAGGGCACTGCCATTAATGGGTATCTCATGGCTGCGCAACGTGCGCTTCGAGCTCTGCATCTTCACCGCCAGCGACAACGACGTCGTGTCTCCCGGCAGCGGTGTCAGTATCGAGAGACGCGTTATTGTCAATGAGCAGAGTCTGGAAAAGTACAGAAAAAGTTAATTATTTATTAGTTACCAAGAAGTTTATCAGTTAAAAGTGTTTTAATCGAAAATAGTAAACAAAAAATAATATCGAATTAGAATAAGTTTTAAGCTATATCAGAAGTAGGGTTATGTCGAGTAATCTTTCTCTCCCTAGAACCTAGTAGGGAATACCTGACTTAAATTCGTACTTTAAATCGATTATTGTTGATATAATTTTTATTCGTCTACCAATTATAATTAAAGTCTAAAATAGGGACTCGGTCAAGGTCTTTTCTCTTATCTTATAAATTGCGTAGAATTCTCCAGGCGTACATGAATTTTTAAGTAGACCTTCGAGGCATGATAAAACAGAGTCTACAAAAAGTATAATCTAATCAATTTGAAGAATTATTGCAACACCTATTGCAAATCATAATTTCGATTAATAGACGAAATTTGCACTTGCAAGCGTTGCCAGATCAATGAAACGAACTTAGTACCTCGAACGCGGAGCGTTGCCAGACTGTCGCAGCTGCGGTAAAACAGACCTAATCACTCAAAGTGACACCAATTTGTCTTATCTTTGACACTTTATTTATTTCATTGTGATCGATAGCACTTTAGAAACTAATTAACTGACATGTTCCATGAAACGATCAACTTGTAATCAATAATCACTTAAACTTGATACAAAAAACTAAAAGAATTGCAATTTCGCCGACAAAAAGTGCAGGAAAAGTAAAAGTGGAAACGAGCGGAGAAAAGCACAAAAAGGAAAGGTAAAAAGTAATAGAAAATGAAAATTATGGCGGGAAATACACAAACATTTATTGCAAAAGAGATCATAAAATTATGGCCAAAGGAAATTGGCCAGAAAACAAAAGCGAAAAATTAACTTCAAAAACTTGACAACTTTGTGCAGTAAACGAAGAAAAATGATGAGGATTTGATGATGACGATGATGATGATGATGGTCAGCACTTTGTTAAAGCAGAGATTGTGCAATATATGAACGTATAAAAATAAATTATTTCCTGATTAATTATGCCTCGTAATGTGCCACAAAGAAATGAAGAAAGAAAGAGCAATAAAAAATAATAATAACAATAAAAAATTATATTTATACCAGGGCCTCGAAATGATAACGCACTTCATTATAAGCTTTTGTAAATTTGTGTTTCTTTCTCTTTTTCTCTGCCATTGTGCGAGAGTTCATCTGGGTCAGTTCCCCATATGATACGCCGTAATACTCATATCCGGAATGGGCCAAATGGAAATGGAAATGGACAACAAAACAGACTGAATTATCTGAATTCTTGGCGACAATTGAAACTCGCCGCATCACTAATTAAATTCCATTCCTTTTGTATGAAAACTTTTGCCCTGGAATTTGCTTCGTTCCATTATGGGAATCGTCACAGAATTTAACTATTTAATTAATAATTCAGCTGGTCACCTCGATTCTTAATTCTATGCAAATTTCATGGCGTGTCAACGTCATGTCTAGACGCCTCACAAGTCGCTCCATATTCATAGCTATTCGTAAAGATACAGATACATTTGGCTAGCAGTTGACCAGATTTCTGTATAAGGTGCGCATTTCAAGGCTGGTATGCTGCTCTAAACAAATATTTTAAATACACTCCGTATTGGGCACCACGTGGTTGCTTCTTAGTAACTGAAAAACTATATACTTGTATTTGAACTATTGAAAAGCCTCTTGGATTTAATTATATTTAAAAGTTAGTGAGAAACTTTTTTGCTGAAAATGTCAATCGATTTCTGGTTTAAAACAGCTTCTGAAACTTTAGCAAAATGTCCAAAACAAGAGTTTTAATTAATTAACGGAAACAACTTCAATTTAGCCCACAACTTCCGATAGTTTAGCTACAAAAGACCCACTCAATTCACAGCTAACTGTAACTATTAATATCTTTCAGTCGATCGATATTTGTGTTCGTGATTATACAATTTATTTGTGGACACATCTATTTGAAAATGTCATAGACCCAGTGACGAATGTGTTTGCATGCACTTGCTGGTAATTTTGGTTGCATGTTTCCTCCCTCAGCAAAAGGAAGAGCAAAGAAAAGCAAAGAAAAGCAGAGAAAGGAAAAACCAAGTGTCACCTTTTTGTTATTTGTGTTTTCTCAGTTTATTTTTCACCTTTGTCGTTTTTCACTCTGCATTTTATTTTTGGATTTTGTGCAAAACGCACAACACGCCCACTTTTTTGTAGCCTTTTTTGTTATGGGCCATGTGAATGACTTGGTCAATGTGAAGCGACAACTTTGTCGCTTTGTCGTCATTGATTGATTGATTGACTGTTGCCTTTGTCGCAATGCCACAATGAATTAAGTCAATTTTTGGTGAATGAAACACGCCACAAATGACGGAAGGAAATCGTTTTTCCATGCAACCATTCAATTCATATTCGAATTTAAATCTTGCAAAATATTCGACAGTGGGAAAAGGTTCATTGTACTCTCGAGACCGATAAGAAAGTAAGCGTGATAAAGTCCACAATCTCTAGTTACAATTGCAATACTCAGTAGCTGTCAGTCACTGATTGAGTCATTATAAGTCCAATCACATCTGAACGAAGTCTCAATGGAAACTCGACGGGAAAGTGTGATAATTAGGGCTATTAACAATTGTGTTTTAACTAGTTGTAAAACGGTTAACACTCGCTAATTCCTCAATCTGCAAGAATTTAACAGGTTTAAGTACGAAACGGGTTTTACTATCAAGCGAATCATGAAATCAGATACTATTTGAAGCCAAAGGTCAGGAATTGAAGGTGATTAGTGCGGAAAATGGGTAAGGAAATGCTTGAAACAGATAAGATGGCAACGAGTGAGAAAGACTGGAAAAGACCGTGTACATTTTCAGTAACAAAGTTTAGTCCTTATGCAATATTGTACACAACAAACCTTAGCCCCTCTGAGCTCTTCTGGACACAGGTTTTGCTGATGAAAATGCTGCGCATAAATTTAATTGAAACTGAGCGCATCAATCAGAACCAGACACCCAACTATATCTGTCTTTGTCCCTCTCTTTCTCTTCTGAAAACTGTGTCACTGGCACGTTGCCCGCTCCCAGACTCGGGCCCAGACTCATTCTACACAGTCGGACCCGGACGCGACCCATCAATCCCCATCATGATAAGCATCCATCAAGCAAATGAAAAACGCTTTGAGCTTCTCTTTTCAGCTAGGGTATCATGGAAATTGTGAATGTAGTTAGCATACAAAATGTTTTAAGCAAAAATGCTATGTTAACATAACATAGAGGAAAGGTCTGTGGGTTTAACAGTGTGATGACATGATTATGTTAACATTTCACATAAGCAAATGTGTGCTTAACATTTTCATGTATCATTAAAATAATTCTACCATTTTATGGTCTTAACATTTTTGACTTCTGCTATCATTCTGTTAGCTTTACATGAATTCTGATAACACTAACAGTTCTTACTACTGTAGTGTCTATTAAATATTTGTAAGTGTATTTGTTGACTCGGTGTTCGATGGATGTGTACTCACGCATACCACAAGCCACACACACACACGCACACACTCCCCCATTCGTGGCAATCATTCTATCAGCACCTTTTGACACAATTAAAACAATAAAGAACAGCAAGAAAAACAAAAGGAAAACACAAACAAATGTAATGTTATAAAAAAGAGAGAAAAAATATATAAATTTACCTAGTGAGTTGCGTGAGATTATGGCTTATAGCTATAAAAACTTGAAGTGACCCGAGTACACACATATAAACATGTATTTGTGTGTATTTAGACTTACCATAACAATGATCAACAATTGTTGTCAACAGGACTGGGCGATAGAAAACAGTGTTGGCAACTTTTGTTTCGCAAAAGCTAACTGCTAATGGTTGGAAGGAAATCGGAAAAACGGCTGAAGAAAAGCTAAGAAAAGGCAGAGGCTTTCAGTCGTGTTCTTTAACTTTATAGCTAAAAATTGTCAGTTTTGGAATATTCACCGGAAGATTCACTGGAATATTCAAGCGGAAAATGGCTGATTTGACATCGCTGTTAGACAGCTGGACTGTGGAACAGAATGACAGACAGTGTGAGATAACTGGCAATTTTGTTAACATGTTAATTTGCCGTTTTGTTGTGTCGCTCACGTTGGCAAATATTCTCGCAGTTTACGCTACGATTGCATGCAAAGCGAAATTGCCTCTGAGAGGAGGAAGGGCAGGGAGTGGGTAAGGGAGGGGTAGAGATCATGAGTCACGAATCACACAAAAGACAGACAAAGACGAATGCCGAAAGAAGAAGAAGAGGAAGACTGATGCGGAGGCTTTACTTAAATAGCATTTTGCATTTCCTGCAACGACAACAGCAACAACAAGAATGACAAGTGCCAAGCTGATCAAGCAAACGAGCGAGTCTCTGTGTCAGCTGACTCAACGAGGGAGGCTTAAAGAGTTTACGTAGATACTACGCCAGATTTCCACAACTGTTAACAAGCTGGCAATGCTAACCAAGAGGAGGGGCAACTCTACATCACACAACTTTAGTGCAAACACCAACGTCTTTTATAGAGTTTTTAATCTTTAATAACGCATTTGTCCTCAACTGTTTTTTATAAAAATAGTGATTGCATTTTTGGACCCTGTCTTGAATACGTGCACAGAAAATTTCAAAAAGCTCTACGAACTCTGAATGCTAATGAACTACCAGTACACAGTCATAACTAAAACCTCCACTCAATAGTTTTAAAAATTATCATATTCAACTAAAAAGCAAACAACTTTGTTAGTTTAAAATATTATAAGACAAAAAGTAGTTTCTTAAGTGAAGCAATTGATTACAGACGGATTACAAGTTCAACAGTCTGTCCTTACTTTAAAAACACACCTCGCTCAAAGATATGCACTGTTGAATGATATGGCCAAGAACTCAAGGACAGAGACAACGGGTTTTACAACCTGACAACAGACATCGAGTGTCATTGCACACTAAATTGTCACATTACAAAAACAACAAGAACGAGGGCTACAACAACTTGGGTTGAACCCTCTGTCCATTAGTGCGGACCTCATTATCCTGAAACCCTTGAACCTACCCCACCACCACCCCTCGTAGTGCATAAGTACAGTCTACCCAAATAACTCGCCGTAGTTTATGAGATGTCGCGACTTATGGACAACTTTTAGGGTTTCATTTAAGTACAGGCTGGTGTGTGTGGTTTACTCGACTGTGGCATACCCTGCAGACAAATTAAAGTACCTAAAACACCCTTTAATTCACCCACCTACCCTACTTTTTGCTAGTACAGTCCCCAATTAGGGCACAACAAGTTTTTAATTTGAGTGAGGAGCGTGCTGGACTTGCGTTTACCCTATCAAGGCTTAAAAGTTTCACAACCCTTGCAAAATACTTTCTTGGGTTTGAGCATGACTCATGAATTTATAAACTGCTTAAAATTGGCTACAGCGACACAAAAGGGTTCGCTTAGGTTCGCTTCAGTTCGGTCATGCCTTAAATGTGTAATGAATTGACGGCACGAAACAAGTTTTATCCCCCATCCCCCTCCTGTCATAACCACACCCACCTCCCCCTGCCACAGGTGTGGGGGGGGGGGGCGTATAATTAGATGGCGCTGGAGCCACTGGACGGCGCCAACCACCAACCACCAGAAACTATAACTTTTCTGCCTAATCATAACTTTGGCGACGGCGCCAGTTTGTACACTGAGAAAAATAAAAACTTGAACACACGTCATAAAAAATGGGGTCTTAAGTTTGGGCACAACAAGGCTAAATTTAAGATTGTTTTTCTAAACGGCTTCAAATTTCAGTGTAGCCCACCGTATGGAACACCCTGCGCTCCTCCCTCTACTGGGTCATTGCATTATTGATTCAAGTGCATTTCATATGCGTGGATGGTTCACTTGTGTATGCATCAATTCGTCAGTTCAGAATTACGAATACCAGAGAGTACGCCCGGAAATGGCAAACGTTTAACAAAAGGGGCCTGAATATTGTACAGCCAAGGGAAGCGGAGAAGTCGACAGAGGAAGACACAATTCACTAGACTTGAGTTTAAGCGCTTAAATATTCTAAATAACTGTCATTACAGGCAATAATAACGAAAGCTACAGCAGAGGGGAACTAAACCAGACTGGCAAATACCCTGTAGTAAATAAAAATGGAATATAATCAATAAAACAACCCTTTTATAAAATTAATAACAAACCTATACTCCTATACTCTTCTTACAGGGTATGTAGAGCACACTTGTGAGGTTTCCCCTCAAGCAGATTAAGTAAGTTCAGCTAATCGACTCTAATACTAGCGCTAATCGCTGAAACCAACAGAGTTTAAGTATATATTCAGCATACACCCCGCTTACAACTACTACAGGGTAGAACAAATCGATTTGATTGCCATTTGCCGCTGCAATTTACAACAATTAACATCCGAAATGCAGCTAAAGTTGCCAACACAACAACACACGTAATTTACGTTAGGGGTAGTAAAGTAGGCGTGGCTAGCCGCCCTAGCCGCAGCCCAGTACGTCTTGTCCGAGGTTATTACGGTTCATTCACACTGCAATGCAGCGTAACAAGTATACGTCCGATAGTCCCTCGGCATTTATTATCAATAATTGAGAATGAAAATAGTGAATGAAAAATGAAAATGTTGCATTTCTCAACAGGTAACAGGTAACAGGTAACAACGCCGACACCCGACAGCACTGTGTATAAATAAATAAATAACAAACTACATCAATTAAACAACAATAATAACAGCGTAAACAAGCAAACAACAACAGCGGCTAAATTTATAAATATTCGAAAACCAATTAGAAATAGTTTCTTAATTGGGGCTCACTAAAAATGCAACGAATTTCACACCTGACCTCTCAGAACAAAGGTAGGAACAAAGGAAGAATTAAGGATCAGATCAGTAGGTAATCCATAATGGTAATTCATCTAGTCGATTGTCTTGAACAGTAAACTGTGCTTGAATCAAATGAATCAGATAAATCATAATAAAGTCAAACAAGTTAATTTATTTTGAGATATAATTGCTAAATAAGTACCTAAAGCCTCCCAGCTAAAATTAATAATTTAAAGCTTACATTTCAGTACGATTTCACGCCGTGTACCTTATTCTACTGCTCTCCTCTTAGGAAATAATCCACAAAGCCAACAAATGTAATTACAATTAAGTCCGCCAACAAAATACTTAATTCTCAGCTTATTTCCAACTAAGTTTGGGCATTACGTTTATTGCATTATTTATGCAAACCGATTAAATACAGAATTTGACTTTTAAGACTCATCTCAAGTAGTTTAATCTCGAAACTTTAAAACTGTTCGGTTTCAAGCACAAAATCAATATTAATAACTGAATTGTTGGCTGCCAAAGTTTTGAATAACTTTTGATGGGTTATATGCGAAACTTTTGGCGAATGTTGACAGCTTGAACGAGTAGACGAATGACTGAGTGACTGCATGATTGAATGAGCGATTGACCAATTGATTTTGTATGCAAGCAAATTCAAAAATATTAAAATGAAGCAAAAGAAACAGAGACACAAACCGAGGGAAGCCGCATGAGTGCTTAATAAAGAGTGAAGAGAAGGGAGGGGCGTTGAGTGGAGGGGGCGTGGTTGACGAGGGCGTCACTGGGTTGGGTCACATGATATATGGGTCATTAACAAATTGTTCAACCGCTTGGATATTAAATACATATTGGCATACACATGCATACATATGTGTACAATAACTAATAACGAGTGTCGCATGAATCTGTCAACCGATTACTCATACGCCACGTCTGATCGAGCGGACAAAAGGGGCATGAGGGGGCGGGGCCGATGCGGTCACTCGCATGAAACAAGCGACCAACACAGATGGCTGATTCTGAGGGAAAGTTTTTAACAAATTTGCTAACAATGCAGCTGCTTAAAAATAAACAATATTAGTCAGCTGCCAAATACAGTGAAGCATACCAATGAATGACTCTTTTCATACGTTCAAAATGCAGCTAACGAGCAGAGCCACAAGAATCTCAAAAGAGTCAAAACAAGCCAACACACTTCAAACCAAAATCTTTGTTTAAATTCATTTAAATTTAGAAACAACACAAATATTTCTATACTTATGCAATACAGGTGATAAATTAGCTGCTGCTCTAGAAGAAATCGAAAAATTTATGAAATCAATAAAAAGCTCAAATTATAAATAGAAAATATTTTGGAATTTGCTGGCCAAAATGTTTACAGGTCGCAGTTTTTGTGGTAAGAGACTGTTAACTGCTCTCTGCTAATTATCTCTGAATATAAAAGAATTTGTTCGCCCTAATTGGCCCATAAAAGCTTACATAATCGTTATTATTACTATGAACATGCTCATATTATATATCAAGCGTAAACACACCATTAAACTGCTCTATAAACAGTTGTATAAAATTGTATATAAATTACACACAAATTACACAAAAACTATGATGAAATTGTGAAATATTTGCAGCAATGGATACCTAGAATATTTATTTATTCTGCTGTCGAGCTGCTGGGATTTTCGTGAATTTTGTGACGCAAATCCGTCAGGAATTTGTTGACACTTTCGCACTATAAAATACACATAAATAATGTTCCGAGTGCTGCCAAAGCAAGCGGATTACATTCAGTTCGAGCTGACGACAAGCTGATGAAAGTACATTAAGAGGAGAGGAGTGGAAACCGACAGTAGAAGACCCTGTGGTTAGTTTTTACTAATCGCTGTTTAAGCTCTATCTCTGTCAGATACTTCTTGTACCGTTTTTGGTCACAGGGTCTCACATAGCGCGCCCAACAAGGCGTGGCAAAGCCATTTTGCCAAAGACAATGCCACGTTGTGTTAATGGAAAGCTCCGCCCTCAAAATGGCAACAAAAATTCAACTCAAACTCAAGAAATTCTTCCGTTTTTGCTCTTTTTTTTCTGTTTTACGTGGCCCTGCAGGAGAGTGTAAAACAATCCCATAAAATTAACTGGCGACTGACACTTTGCTTTTAAAGTGTTTCACGATGGAGCCGTGGACAGACAACACCCCCTATGGTGAACCAACAAAGCTCAGCGGGTTGAGAAATGACTGAGAAGAGAAGAGCAAGTTTTCATATTAATTGAAATTGGCCTGATTAAACTTAGTTTAAGTAACAATTAATCAAATTACCACTTGGTTAAATATTCATTAAGAATTCACACTGCTTTACACTAGAGCATTCAAGGCCTGCTTTATTTAAGACCGTTCAAACTGAGTAGACACTGTAGTTTTTGGTTCAGTGTAATATTTAAACAATTAATCAAATAGTGAGCCATATAGATATATGTCTGTCTGTCGATCTCTGTTTTTCCAATTTCAAAATAGCTGCTCCAATATGAATGCCTCGCTGTTGTTTACAATGTGGCATCGTGTTTGGTGGCATGCCACATAAACAATAAACGACTTTTGTTTACGCGTTAAGAAATATTTTTATAGATTCCTTGGCTACTTGTTTTTATCCAAAGGGAAATAAGTATGCAAAAGTAGAAATACTTTTTCAATACAACTGATGTGGAATTTTATTGCCAATGCGATGACTTTTATGTGATTTCCTAGCTGATTTGTTTAGAAAAGGCTAACACGACAACACTGCTACGAGGTCAAAGCAGACGGAAGCGAATTCTAGCCGAGAATTTCAAAATGATTTCTCAACCTATTGCAAGAAATTGTCATTAAAAAAGTCGCATTAAATCATTACCAAGTCCGTCCCTCTCACACCCTCTGTCTATCTCTAGGTGGCTAGTTTTGAAAACCGGCTAGGAAATACTTGAAGTTGCTCAACTCCTACGCTTAAAGTCGACCATTTACCCTTAAGAGAGTGTGCCCGCCCCCTGCCCCTTGCCCCTACACTCTGCTCCCCAACCGAACCGCTTTCAACCGCAGAAAAGTATGCCAAGTGGCAGTGCAAAGTTGCAACCACTTTGACTCTGTGTTCAAATGCAAAAAATATAAATGAAAACCTAGAAAGAAAGATACAATTGGCACGACGAATTTAAGATACTCTACTCTGTGAAGAAAGATACATGGGATTGCTGAGTAGATTCATTCCAGATATTCTTAAATGGATAGTACGAAGCATTACGATTATTTCTTGAATTAAGAAACTTTCGTGTTAGCTAAAAGTGGCAACTAATTACAGGTAAACAGTCTACCAAAATTACGGGTCTAAACTAAAATGTCAATGAAACTTCAGCCTTATACCTCCTGCCGTTTAGTCTGTGCAGAGATCAGTAAAAGAGTTGGAATATAAATAACAATTGTTCCCATTTAATGATCAAACCAACATACCCTCTAATTAAAAACAGTTAAAAGAGTATACAAAGCTTAAATGTCGTTATGTGTGGCATGGCAGTAAACAAATCTGGCCAAAACTCTGAATTGATGTCAAGAGTCGTCTTTCACTTTGGCCAAAACGCGTGATTTCTGGGCCAAAAAACAAATACAGCTTGAATAGAATTTCATAATTGGATCCACAACAATAGCAGTGACAGCTACAAATCATTACCATTAACATAAAGGTTAACATTAACGTTAACATTAACATTTATGTGGCCCGTTGACGTTGATGGTTTTGAATTTAGTGTCTGAATTTAACTTGAATTGAGTTTGCCACATTTTGTGGCACATGCGAAAAGTTTTTCGATTCGCAACGACTTTCACTTTCACTCGACTGCTATTTACAACTATTTTGGCCACTCAATGTGGCCGTCACATATGCCACACACAGACAGACACACACACACACAGATCCCGCTTCAAATTCAACTTTTGCCACTTGACGCACAGCAACAGCAACAGCAACAAACAACAACAAAGTAATGATTCAAGCAGCGAGAGTTTCAAACCAATTCAAAGTTGTTTCTTTTTATGTCTCTCACTTCTTCCTCTTCCTCTTTCTCTCTCTCCAGCAGTGTTGCCAAAAAAGCTAAGCAAAGAAGGCTAAATGAGTGCCACTAAATGATAAGAACGATAGTCTCTATTTAATATTTACTTTAGTTTAATACTTATTTTTTTAGCCAATAATTCTTCAACTTCATTCCAGACACTTCATCTCTAGACATGTTTTCCCGCACTTAAACTAAAAGAAAGCTAGACTTGACGGCTAAAAAGCTGATTTGGCAACACTGTCCGCTCTATCGCTTTTCGTCTTTCAGTATCTGCGTCTCCATTTATTTTATTTGTTTATCAAATGACAAACGAAATAAAAAGAAAAACACGTGCCACCATGAAAACGACTTAAACATATATAGTAACTATATATATAGATGTCTGTATATATATCTCAACTCCGACTCAAGCATGATTCATCATAAGATGATTCCACGTCAGACTACTCTGTGTGTATCTTTGTATCTACAGTCGAGTGCTCATTAATCATTTGTTGTATTTGTGTCATGTGCGAAATTTAATTGAACATTTTTGTGCTGAACTTTAATTGATGGCAATAGATCTTGGCCATTTGTTTAGATTGGTCTTAATTCTTAACGGATACACAGTAAGAACGGAACAGCCCAAGCTGTCCTATCTTGAAGATATTTCAAAAATTTAAATTGCCAGAAATATACAACTATTTTTAAATTGATAGGGAATTAAGCCCATCATAAATTAGCACACTTCCTTTACAAATCGGCATAATTCTGAAAGAGTTTAAAACTTGGAGAATAGATTATAAAATTTGTATTCACACTGTACGCAAGAATTTTCTTTAGAATTATTTCCATACGCCATTAGATAACTAATCATCTTTAACTACTTATATCTAATCCCTTCCATCAAAAACTTCCCCAATTAAAATTCATTTCACACTCGCCACTCCATTTCAAGGCAATTAAAGTGCAAATATTCACAACAATTACTCGCATTTCTAATCGATAACAAATTAATATCGGAATGCCAAGTGTGCAAAACATGAATTCTATTCGATTCCAAGTGGAAACAGGGCCAAATGCAATGCCCATGAGAAATGCATCCCAATTTGATTGCATTTTTACGACTACGCCACTCCCCTGTTCTTCGATGTGTGGGTATACACGACTACTACAGATGACATGGAAAGAGTGTGTATTTTTTATATCCCACTGAAAGGGGGAAGGAAGAGGTGACAGGGGGGAGGCAACTGAATGTTCCAGTGGCAACAAATAGCAAAACTTTTCTGTTATTCAGTTTTAGTGTTTGTTTTTCATTTCGTTGTTTGTATACCCGTTTGGCTATAAAATCTGTTCAAAGGGGTATACAAAACAGCTACATACTAAGTAATAAACTGGGTTCTCGAGAGAGAAATATTACACTGAAAAAACTTGGCAATATTGGACTTGAATAGATCCAAGGGGGTGTCAGATATGAGTTAATTCTGGGCAGTATTTCAAGGGGTAAATATTTAAACTAAGTACCTAGCACAGGGTTATGGTTAAGTCGAGCACACTCTTCAACGCGATTCACCTGAGTTTCTTTTATTCGCTATGCTTTGGATATAAATACTTCTGTCAGCTTTTTACTGCTTTTACAGGGTATCTCCTGGGAATGCAGTCGCTTGATTGAAACAAACTTTCTTATATTCTTTTTTTGATTGCACAAAAGTCATGGCCCCAAAGTAAACCTGAATACCCCGCACTCTGCTCCACGCACCCTGCACACACTGCACTTTCAGCCTTTTTTCAGCCCGTTTTAGCCTGGCTAAGGTCCCAGGGCGCACTTTATATGCTAATAAATTGCAGTTTTATGGACAAGCGTAGTCAGTGTGTGTGTAGAGTGTGTGTATGCAGATGTGAGCGACAGACAGGCAACGATTTATGCAGCTGACATCCGTTGTTCGTTTTCTTTGGTTCATTGTAGCGGAAGTTGCCTGTGACTAGTCGTAGCCCTTAGTGTTGGCGGTGTATTAAAGCTAGATTGAAATATAAATAGCTAATCGATACGAGGAAAGCAGAGCCAAGAGCTGCTATAACGCCTGAAACTTTTAGCTCCAACCAACAAAACTGACCGCCATTAGCCATGTAGCCATTAATTAGCTAAAACGACAGCACTGCTGGTAGCCCCACTCCACAGTCTTGTTGTAGCTGCTGACAGTTTGGCAGCTTGAGCTCCAGTTGAAGCACAGGTTGGCGGACAAGTCAACAAACTGAGCGACTTTAACGTTAAGGTTGACGCTGCACTTGGCCATCAGCTATTGGCCATTTAGCCATTTAGCCATTGTTCACTGTCCATTGGCCCGTCTCCTTTGTCCGAGAGCTGTGCAAACAACAAAGCGCTCCTTTTTGGAGAGCTGAATCGCAAACTTTGTGGCAGCTTCTGTTGCTTTCCACTCACTAAATGTTTACACAACTTTTGTTGTTCTTAAACTCAATTTTGTGTGTTTGTGTGTTGCAGTAAACAGTCACGAAATCTGTTGAGTACACTGACAAAAAGTGGTCTAGACTTGGGGTCAAAAAAGTGCAAGGAAAAGAACACTAAAGGGTTGTAGTAACTCCCTGTTCTTAAAGTATGCTTAATATAAAACCATAATAAATTGGATAATTACCACTAGAGTGGCAAATTTTCCTTCTGATTGAAGGTAACTTTCTTCACCAGTTGCCAGAAAGTATCTATAGGATGTAATGCTGCCTAATACAGCGATTAAGGACTGAATTGAATGTTGTTACTTTTATACATTGATTAGCGAGGCCTTATACAGGGCTTTAAGTGAATAACTTCACTTAGTAAGGGTATCAAACAGTCGGTGTGTAATAGTCACTGTCTGATAATCTCCAGTCTTATTGCACAGCTGTCGCGTATTTGGTTTTAATTGACTCTTTTAGCCCCTTTTTTCTGCTTCTGCTTCTTCATCTGTTTCTTCGTTTTGACTTGGCCCTAATGACCGCAGAGATTTTCCAGCTGGCCAGAGAAAATGCATTTACAGTGCCAAGAGAATGCGACTAATGCGCTTAGGTAAAAAGGTCTTGCTCCAGCTCCCAACACTTCAGCTCTGCCCTCTCCCTCCGTCGATTGGCTATATAAGTCAAGCTGAGCTCAAGTTAATTTTGGAATTTAGGTCAAGAAACAATCGCATCGGGAAATCGATTAAAGGTTTCGAGTTTTCCGCAATTTTCAAGCTTTCTATAAATAAACAAGAAAGAACAGTACAGTCGAGCACGCCCGACCGTATAATACTCTCTGCATTTTAATCCCGATATTATTATTAAAATCGCTATCAAGATATTACAATATCTAGTACTTGCATTAAAACACATTGAAACAAAAACAATCTAAACATTATCACACATACATCTGTTTGTATGTATGCGAATACACATACGTTTAAAAATATATGATGCATATATGTATGTATGTGTGTATTCGGCGTGGCCAGCGACTGCGGCCAGAGCTATCGCCACACAAGCACCGAAAACGTTTCTGTCTCGCTTGCACTCATTAGTGATATTGCGTTCAATTATCAATATTGTAACGCTTCTAGTTTTCTTGTTTGTAGTCCGATTTTAATGCACCTTTCAGGAATAGTTTGATATAGTTAGCCTCCACTCGAATTATACAATTACAATGCTGTACTACATGAACAAATGCGTTAAAAATTCAGAATTATTTGTATGTATTGGGGGGGAAAGGGGCGTGGCAGTCCAAAATTTCAAATGCCAATGCATTTGCGCTGTCGCTAGGAACCTCCATACCAAAATTGGTGATCCTAGGTGCCATGGTTACTGAGATATTCGCCGAAAACACCGATTTTTTCCGAGGTGTGTCTAGTTTTTTGCTCATTGTGGGCGAATGGGGCGTGGCATCGAAAAAAAAAAAGATTCTTGTATTGACTGACTAAATATGTGATCGATTGACACCAAGCTCGAACTTGTACCTCTTACCATCTCTGAAATCTGTTTGTTCATACGGACAGACGGACAGACGGACAGACGGACAGACAGACGGACAGACGGACAGACGGACATGGCTATATCGACTCGGCTTGTGATGCTGATCAAGAATATATATACTTTATGGGGTCTGCCACGCCTCCTTCTGCCTGTTACATACTTTTGCACAAACCCAATATACTCTTGCAGAGAGTATAAAAAAAGGCGGGGAAAACAAACTGATTCATCGGATGGCAAAGTCCATCAAAGAAACTGAAATAAAATCGATATCAAATACATTTTCAATTGCTGACATTCAACTGCAATGCGGTGGCAAACGAGCATTCGAATCAAAGGCGTTTCGAAAACAAAATGCGACTCTTTTCACCTGCCGAAGGTGGGCTAAAGTATACCCTGCAATGAGTTGCAGTTCATGGAGAGCAAGTAGTTAATAGCTCTAAAATTTAATTAAAAATTTGTGTTTTATTTCGCCGACTGCTGTATAGTCTTAACAAAAAGTCCTCATACTCTGTGTTAGAAAATGTAGACAGGGTATACAAATGCAACACACAAAGCAAAGCGACGCTGCACTACAAACTTTCCATTCAATTCAATTTGTCAAACTACACACACACACACACACACACACACACTGCCTCACATGTGATGCTCTTTTTGTTGTTATTCCTTTTGTTGCTGCTTTGCCAGGCACAAACAAAAGTTCAAGGCTAACATTTTCGGTGGGCAAAAACAAGCGTAGGAAAATAAAATAAAATTTAGCTAAATAATTGAATCCACCGCATGCTGACATTTAAATACCCTGTACAAAGTCGTGCACAACATAAGAAAAGTATTAATCAAGTTAAAAACAAGCCATTAAAACGGTTCTTGTAATAACGAAATTTGCTTTTTGGTCTACAGATACTTTTTGCTTATCAGCACAACGATCTGCAGATATATCTTATTTAGAAATATGCTATAACTTGTAGACACGTGGTTGGGCTGTGCAGCTGCCAAACAGCTGTCGCAAAAACCGCAAGACCACACTATAGATACAAGATACAATATGTATCTGCAAGTATGTCACTGCTGTTTGTGCCTCCCAATTAATTTGTGTAAAAACATTGCCACTGTTTACAGCTTATCAAAATATATGTTTTCCCACCGACAGACTGAGAGAGAGAAGAGGGAGAGAGATTGAGTTGATTCGGAAAGAGTTGTCGCCATGCGGTTTATTTTTAAACATGTATCTCAACAACAGAATCTAGCAAATTTTGCCAAATTCTACACTGCTCTACACTGATCACAAGAAATATGTTATAATTTTTGGCTTAGAACACCAGAAATTATTTAAAATATTAAACGCAGACAAATAAAATGATTAAACATTTATATATATTTCTTATTGAACTAAGAATTTGTGCTTGTTTTCAAAACAAATTTTTGCAGTGTACATAGCTAAAAAGATACAAAGATACACATCGCCTATCGTTTCTATAGATACATGTTTATTGTTGATCTAGCTTGTGCTCACAATTTGTAAATCTATTGCGCATAAATAAATATTTGTCAGCTGATAAAACGTACAAATGTCGAACCCAAAAGACACTGCTTCCTAAAAAATACAGTAGATTAGTGATACGACAACAGAAAAAGTGTTTGAACAGTTAGGAAAGGTTAAGGTTACGAATTCCAATTAAAACCGCTTATCTATCAACACTTTACAACACTAGAAAATAATTTATGACATGAGAATTTCTTTAAATTATATCAAAGTTACATATCAGTTGTTTACAACCTAATCCCAGTCAAAACTGATAGTTATAAAGAGCTGAAACCTCAATAAAATGTATCTCAGATAAAAGTCCCTTAATAGTAGCTGACAAACTTAAACGTGGCTTTAATCTATATAACCAAAAGTAGAGTGCTAATTAAAAACTTGGGTTTACATCAAAACTGCTTTAATTAGTCATATTCACTTCGTGATCAAACTTGATTTGTATCTTTTATCTCGCCTACAAAAGTGTTTTCACTCTCGAAATAAGTATCTTTGGCAATCAGGGGCAGCGAAGCATTTGATTTGAATTTGATTGCATGGGAGTTGATGGGTTAAACGGGTTTTTATTATTTCGGTTTGCCGTTTTTGGCCATTTTTGGGCACTGAAACCGTTAGCACGTATCTTTGGTCAACCGCAAAGCAAACCGATTTGCTGTTGTTGCCCAAAATTCGTATGTACGTGCCGCATTCACATGAATGCCAATATACACAATTTCAATACACATAAAGATACAATTTGCTTATTGAAAAGATACGAAAACTAGTGGGAAACCCTACACTCTAGCGAGTCGGCGGTAGGAGACCCTGTACTAAGCTCAAACAGTGCTACAGTATTTATACTGGTACAAACCCAATAACCAACTCTGCTCACAAACATTACAGGGTCTAAGAAAGGTTGCTTACAGATGAAGATAAGCTTCGCTAAGGAGTGGCTTAAAGGTGGAGAGGAAATGTCACTTGTTTTTGGGCAATAAATCTGATATAAAAATGTTCTTGTTGTTTTTGTTTGTTTGGAAAAGTGCTTCAGTTTCTAATTTCTAATTATAAGCGGTGCAAGCGAGCGCATAATTATAAACAAACAAACGCCAGACTGTCGAAAGATAAAACAGCCACTCCCCCAACACCAGTCCCCTTTCTTTGCCCCCGTCTCAGTCGCGGAGGGGCATGACCTTTTTCGGTTTTGGGGCAAGAGTAAACAAATAAAAAATTAAGGGAAAAGGTTACGACAAAATCATCTGCAGATACTCTCGACAAAAATACATAAAATATTTTACGAACTGTTAAGAATGGCGAGTAAAGGATACAGTTAGTCCAGCATTTTGACACAGAAAACAAACTTCCCATTTTATGTGGCACTTTTTTATGCTTCTTATTGGCCCACACCGAGACAAGAAAAGGGCTAAGAGTAATAGAATTCAGTTTGGATACAGGTACTACTACAGGGTACACCTGATCCGAACAGTTTTTCCTTCAATTTGTTATGTCACACCAATTACTTGATCGACTGTAGATTAAAAGTACTGAGCTGCCTTATCAGCTTATCATATTTGTCGAACCTCGAGTGTTGGAGGAAAGTAAAAAGTTCAATGGTTTATCTGCGTGTAAACAAGCGTAATGTATCTTGTAGATGGTGGATTGTATCTTGTATCTGCATGTGACTCACCGTTGTCGGGTCACTGGAACAGTTCACAGCGCATAAACAACAAATTTTATTAACAAAAAACGGGAATGTCAAGTGCAGACAACGCTGAGAAGTGTGCTCCCTTGAGGGGGAGAGGGTATTGGGCAGGGCAGTGGGAAATAATTTAATGCCTCGCACAAAAGCAGCAAAACTGACAACAGTAACAATAATAACAAGCCAGTTGTTATTGTGTAATTATTGTTATTGTTGCTATAAAGTGGAATGAAAACACAAACACAAAAAAAAAGGCAAAACGCAAAAGCAAATCGAACGGAATTAGACGTTAAATTATTTGCGAATGAAAATGAACAATAAAACTAACGGTACATTAACGCCCCAACTGTTTCCAATGACGTTCGCACGCTTCTCTCTTACTAAACGTTTATCCCTTTCGCTCACCCTCTTACTCTCTTTCTTTTACTCTCTTTCAGTTTTAGAAATTATGTAAATGCTGCACACACACACAGACACACACACAGAGACACACATGCACTTACCTCGGTATGCAATTGGGCGGCGTTCGATCAACTTCCCAGGCAGCAAAGAGTTTCATAGGCACCGGCTTTTGTCCATTAGTAGTTGTGATGTTGCTGCCGAGACCGCCGCCAGCAGAGCCCGCGACCGCTGCCGACGCAGCGCTGGCTGCAGCTGCATTCGCTGCAGCAGCTGAGCCACCGCTGCCGCCGCCGCCTCCACCGCTGCTGGCGACAAATTTATCCATCAATTTCGATGATTTGTCCACCATCTTCATGTTTAATTTGTTGTTATTAATATATACTTTTTATTGTTGTTGTTGTTGATGTTATTGTATTGTGTGTTCGCCGTTAATTTCTGTTGCACATTGTGAATCTAGCAAACGTTTGATTTGTTTGAATTGAATAAGTCATTTATTTACGTATTATTTTATGCTTTACAAACATCATTTGGGGCCTGTCAAACTTTTCTCTCCTTTTCAATTTTTTTCTGTTGCAGCAATTGGGCGGCTAAAAACCGTTAACTGCTGCTGCTTCCAGCTGCTTGCTGCCTGATGCGCTGCTCGCCCTTACAGTCAAAATAAAAATTATAGTAGACAAAATCACGACGCACCCAAACCGAAACCGAGCAAACACGAGCGGGGGGGTGAGCGAACGAAACGTGAGGAAGGGCGCTTGCTGCAACTGCAAAACTTACACATACACATACAAACAGAAACACACACTCACGCACACAGAATCAATAACACGACGGCGACTACGACGACGACGGCTACGACGTTTTTTGCAAGCATCCAATTTGAATCTGTTACAGAAATTCTACTGATTTCTGTTTGTGGGCAGTAGAGGTGGACGCGCGGGGGGTGCTGCAAGCTGCACGCGTTATCTTGTGTGCCACTGAATATCCGAAACGACCGTCATGCTCCAAAGTAGCCGTGCAAATGTCGCGTTATAAATTTCTCACAGTTAGTCCGTAATAACACCATTCGCATGCTAAAGACCGAGAGCAACTGAGAGTCATAGAGAGAGCAAATCCGTTGCTGGGGCGCGTCAAGAGCGCAAAAAACAGCAGCAATAACAATGTGTGGACGCTATGTGCGCACTCCCCACTCACTTGCACACACACACACACGTTCAGAATGCAGACTCATACACTCACACAACGTTGGCGCTTTTTGCAAATTTCGTGTCCGTGTTTGGCTTGTTCGTGTGTTTATTCGCGCATTTTATGCTCTCCTACGCGCGCATAAACAAAAAGAAACAAAAGGCCCACAAAGTGTATGTGCATACATACGCAAGTCACTTGGTATGTGTGAGTGCGTGTATGTACACATACACAAATTGTATTTATGAAAAATAGAGAGAAGAGAGCGTGCACCTAGCGGAGCACAATAATAACATGTATAATAACAATTTACATTTCACTGAACACACACTACATAATGTCTACATAACGTGAAAGTTCTCATTAATTATTTAATAATTTTAGCACGATTTATTGAGCAAAAATTCACAGAACCAGCGTCGACGCACAGCTTCCGCCAGCGACGTGCAGCGGTAGACTGCAGACTATCGGCATTATCGATACGCTTTTTTCTTCCACAGCGGATATCGATAGTCAATAGGTGCCAGGGATACAGTAGTTATCGCACGAAGCCCTTACACGTTCGACCAGCGTAACAAAAATTCAAATTCAATTGTAATGCAAAATGCTTACATTAGTAGTTGTGAGAATACAGTAATAATTTGTCTTGGTGCTAGCAGTTCTTAATAGATGGGTTCACGTCATTAAGTATAAAACTGGAGCAGCTGTTGCTGGCGCCTGAACGTGTCTAGGTCTACACGAGCATGACCGTGCCTAGGTCTCCAAATTCTTGAGAGTTGAATGTAAACAATACAAGGTTTTTATTTACAAGCGGCACAAATAAAAGCGAATTTTATAAATAATGGCTGATGCGTGGGATATAAAATCGCTAAAAACGAAGCGTAATACCCTACGTGAAAAACTGGAAAAGCGCAAAAAGGAGCGCTTTGAAATACTTTCCGACAAACAAGAGGATCAGACAAACCCAAAAAAGGAACTCGGTAAGCGGCAACAACACAAAACAAAAACCGGCAAAACGACAAAAAGTTAACAAATTCTACTTTAATTCAACTTAATGTCGTTGCAGTTGAGGCAGATGTTGAAGTGCAAAAGGCCGTCCTGCAATCCCTCAGTGCTAGCACTCTGGTGCTGCCCATTGTGTCCACACAAATTGTGGACAAAGTCGGTGGAATTATGGATCAGTTGCCCACAATGGAAATGATTAACTTTATACTCGGCAAACTGGCAAATCAAGGCGCGATTGGCATCAGGAATGTGACCATTGGCAGCGAAGCGGGCTATGAGGTGATTTCAGTGCAGACCAAAGAATTGCTGGAAATTTACGATGACGTCAACGACAGTTGCCAGCAAACGGAGGACACGGAGGCCAAGAGGAAGTGTAAGTGTGGACTAAGTAATGGAAAAATCGATTCTAACACTTATTTCATACAGTGGAGCCTGGCCAGGATGCGGAAGAAGTGCAACGTAAGCTACTGAAGCTGGAATCAAATTCTGCACGCAAGGAATCCACGAGCTTGGATGCTTCCGATGACATCATGATGCTGCTATCGCTGCCCTCGACGCGTGAGAAGCAGAGCAAACAGGTGGGCGAGGAGATACTGGAGCTACTAACTAAGCCGACGGCCAAGGAACGCTCTGTGGCCGAGAAATTTAAATCTCATGGCGGTGCCCAGGTCATGGAATTTTGTTCCCATGGCACAAAGATCGAGTGCCTTAAAGCACAGCAGGTGGCCAACGAGATGGCGGCCAAAAAGAAGCAGGAGCGGCGTGAGGAACAGGAACTGCGCGAGGAGCAGGAACTGCGTAATGCCAGCGTAGCAGCAGCGGCAGCGTCAACAGCTGGAACCGAAGCGAGCAGCGGAAAGCTTCCCAAGATTGGAAGCTCCGAGGATGCCGAAGATGGGGAAATCATAGCGGTCTGTGAGATAGATTCACAGGAGTCGACAGATGACAGTGAATCCTCTGGAGATTCCGATAAATGCACCAAGTTGCATTTCAAAAAGATTATACAATCGCACACAGATGAATCTCTCGGGGATTGCAGTTTCCTCAACACCTGCTTCCACATGGCCACCTGCAAGTACGTGCACTACGAGGTGGACACATTGCCCCACATCAATACCAACAAACCGACGGATGTGAAGACCAAGCTGAGTTTGAAGCGTAGCATCGACTCCAGCTGCACCCTGTACCCGCCGCAGTGGATTCAGTGTGATCTGCGCTTTTTGGACATGACGGTCCTGGGGAAATTCGCCGTGGTCATGGCTGATCCACCATGGGACATCCACATGGAGCTGCCCTATGGTACCATGTCCGACGACGAGATGCGTGCCTTGGGCATACCAGCTCTGCAGGAGGAGGGACTCATATTTCTCTGGGTAACTGGACGGGCCATGGAGCTGGGACGGGATTGCCTCAAGCTCTGGGGCTATGAGCGTGTGGACGAGCTGATTTGGGTGAAAACGAATCAGCTGCAGCGCATCATACGCACGGGACGAACTGGACACTGGTTGAATCATGGCAAGGAACATTGCTTGGTGGGCATGAAGGGGAATCCCACGAATCTTAATCGTGGTCTGGATTGTGATGTCATCGTAGCGGAGGTCAGAGCCACCAGCCACAAACCGGATGAAATCTACGGCATCATAGAACGTCTCAGTCCAGGCACCAGAAAAATCGAACTCTTTGGCAGACCCCACAACATTCAACCGAATTGGATCACGCTGGGCAACCAGCTGGATGGCATCCGCCTCGTTGATCCCGAGCTGATCACTCAGTTCCAGAAGCGTTACCCCGACGGCAACTGCATGTCTCCCACGGCTGTGGCCAGCAATGCCATCAACGCCATCAAGAACTGACCAGAGGAGCACGATGCACATGCCTACGACAGTTGAAACCTAACTCATAAACAAGTTAACTTAAGCTTAAAGTAGATATAATCATTTAAATGTTAAGTATATAACTATCAGCTAAAAAAAAGAGGACAAACAACTTAAAAGAATGCAGCAAAAAAGAGAAAATCTTAAAAAAATTACTACACTGATTTTCTTTAAAATTTTGTACATAAATAATCTTTGGACACTTATTGTTATATAGCTTATATAATCACAATATTGACAAACCATTATTAGTCTAAAATGCAAAAAGAAATTGTATTAATTTTACCTTAATGACTATTAAACTTTAAAGAATACAAAAATGTCCACAGATTTTTATGTTTAAATATTTGAGACAAATGCAGAACTCATTAAACACATATTTGAACAAATTAAATTAAAACATACTGACAAATATTAAACTTAATGTAAAGAAGCTGGAAAAGGCTAAATTGCAGCTCTGATTTATAAGTAAAAAAATATAAAATGCTGACAAAAACTGTATTGATTGATATTTAAGTAAAACCCAATAAAATCAAGGGTATAATTAACTATACTAAAATTTGTTAAATAAAATAAATACAATTGTTCAGAAAAAAGGCTAAATTGGCAACACTGACTCATGTAGAACACTTAAACCACTAAACAATTACATTTATATAGTTTTATTGCTCTGATCATGGGATTTGCGCGTATTTACAAAAAAACGAATATACCACAAATTATAAATACAACTACGATTATTATTAATATTAATGTATGCATGTATGTACATTATATAGGTATATATAAGTATGTAATAGATAAGACCACCATATAAGAGCGATCTCTCAAATATTGATTGCGATAGTTTTGAGGGCATAAATATGTTGTTTAAAGTTAAACGTAAACTAGTAAGACTTGTTATCAGAGTATATCATTTATATAAGTATCGCTATATAAATCCATTTATATATATGTGTATATATATGTATATTTGTAGAAATGCAACATACTATGTGCTTGACTAAACATTAAGTTAATTTCCTGTCTGTCAATCCAATTTCGATTAAATAATTATTTATGTACATGAAAAACTCGATCTTTCACTTGGTTTCCTTTTTCTTTCGCTCCTTTGTGTCCAGTTTTGTTTTCGTTCTCTTTTTTTTTTTAACAATAAATTTTGATTGCAGATTGTTTTTGTAAGCAATAACGAAACGAAACATGAATAATTTGTTCTTCATATTATTTTTGTTTTCTTTTAAATTCTTAGTATGTGTGGATTGCATGTGGATGGTATTTTGGCGCTTAGCGTAAATGCGTTCCACTTATCGCCTTTAGCACAATGAAGCCCAGCACTGTGGCCGCTGCCACGCCTAGTCCCGCCTTAATCCAAACACTGGGATCCTCAGTCATGAGTCCAAATTGCCGTAAATATCTGTGAACAACGAAATACAGGCATTAATCGAATGTATCGGTGAGTTATCGATAAAGAAAGTGTAATCGAAATGAGCGCTTTGCGTTTGTCCATCTCCAGATTAATCAAGCTGTTTATGTATGCGTGTGCGTGTGTGTGTGAGTGTTTCTTTTAAATGTAAACTCGTGAGGCAGTTTTATGGTTTAAAGACATAGACAAAAAACATTAAATTAATTATTCAGTTTGTAAAAGATATAACTTACGCCGATTCCCACAGCTGTACCAACCTGTGCTTGTAGAACAGTATCCAAGCGGCCTGAAAACGCCTGCAAAATCCGCCATTCAAATCAAATCCAAATCCAGAGAGATCCGTGTATAAATCCAATAAAAAATAAAATGTTGGGAATTCACAACAACATGAAACAACCACAACAAACAAGTACACCAATCAACAGAAATGTAGGCAAAGGAGTGTGGAAACAAGAGAGAAAGAATTGGTACAATCACAAGATTCGAAAGTTATCTTCGGTGATCCGAATCTTCTACAGCCTTGCAGTGGCACTTGGAGTGATTTGAAATGAATTTCTATAGCTTTTTTTCGCTACAAATTCCGACTGCAAGGCTATAACGAAGGCCAGTAGCCCTTTGAATGTACGGAAAGCCTTAAACCAACCCAGGACTAAACTTAATGACCCAAAGCCAAACCCAAACCCGATCCCCATTCCAGATGTTAGGTGAGGGATGAGAAAAGCAGGCGGAGTACTCACGGAAATGCAGCCATTGTGGCCAGCTTTGTGTACAGTTCCTTCTTGTTGCTCTTGAGGCTGAAGAGGTGCGGCGGGAGGAGTTTATACTTTTCGCAGAACTCATTGGGCTGCATCAGATAGTCCTGACGCCGTTCGTCGAGATCACATTTGGTGCCCACAATCATGACGGGGATTTTGCTCTCCGCATAGTACTTAATGTAGATGCGAGCGATGTACTCGAAGGAACGGGGATTGGAGGCATCGTACACCAGGCAGGCCACATCACAGTTCACCTCCTGTGGTTGGAGAGGATCGAGAGCGTGTCGTACATCAATGTCACGCAATATGAGATGCTTCTCTTGTCCGTAAACCTGCACCGCATTGATGCAGTGCATCACATTGGTCTTGAACTCCTTGCCCAGTAGCTTGGGCATGTCCTCGACGAGGAAACCACGACACAGACCGGTCTTGCCGGATCCCTTGGGACCGATCACATGGCATTTGTAGACGGAACGGCTGCTCTGACGCTTGGCGAGATCAATGCGCCGTTCCCGAGTCACATGTATGGCCACCAACTGGCTATCGTTCTCATGGACATTAAAACCCAAATAGGCCAAGTACTCCAGTGTCTTGACCACGTCCAATAGTGTCATTAGTGTCCAGCGACAAAGCCAGCCGTGAAGTGTCACATAACCCGCGTCATTGGTTGGACACGATTTTCGTATGTCACCGGAGTACGACCACGGAGCAGCGGGACAAGTGCTGAAAAGCATTTTATGCTCTTCTGGAGACAGTGCACCATCGTGATCCCGATCGTAGCGCTCAAAGACCGCGATCAAAAACTGTTGGCCCCGATGCGACAGTTCCGTACTGCTGCCCGGTGGTATCTTCAATGCCGGACGCAAGTACTCCGGACACATCTCCAGCTGATCGTTGTAGCCGAAGCGACGCAGCACCGCCCACGTGGTCTCGTTCCGTCCCCGCTGTATGAACAGGCAGTGCAGGAAGAGGAATCCCTTCAGGGTAACCGCATCATTGTAGATGCCATCGGGCACGTTCTTCTCGATCACCGACTTCACCTCGTCCAAGATCTGAGGCTGCAGTGGTGTGTTGAAGCACCGACGTTGGAACAAGTTCAGTTCGTAGTCGTTCAACAGGTGATCGCTGTCAATGTCGCATATCTTGAATATTCGCACCAGAGACTTCTTGCAGGCGGGCGTCAGCTGTGCGGAAAGGTCAAAGGTCGTTAGAACAAGGTTAAGAAATTGGCAAAGTAATGCGAGTCGACTGCTGAAGACCCTGTACTAACAACAAATGTAATACTTGAATAAAGTTTTACGCCGATCATTCCTATAGAATATATGTAGTTGTCTGATTCTAAACAAATTAGTTCAGCGCATAAAATACAATATAATACAGGCAATATGTGAGTTGGGTTGAGATGAACCTTGATATAGATGACTAGGGGATGCCTGCCACTACAACCTACTCTGCTCTCCCACAAACTACATACACATCGCATTGCTAGCTGTCAGTACAGGGTTTAACAGCTTAACGCTATGAGCACTCACATCTTGATCTTCCATTATGTAAAGCGGTGATGTGGGATGCAGCACCGCCTTTTGTGCATAGTAAAACATTTCGGAAATGTTGTGCAAAGTCTTGGCCGAACACTCTACGCAGCTCTCGATCTCCGGATAATCCTCCATAATGGCTAGCACGCTATCGATGGTGGAATACTCGATCAAATCGATTTTATTGCCAACCAAAACAATTGGTTTCCGCACCACTTCCGGTGGTTCACCGCTTGTATTTTCGCGATTGGTGCATGTTGAACGCACCAGTGGCAGCCAATGGGTTGTGATCCGATCGAGAGAGTCATCGTCGTCCACAGCATACACAATGCAGACGACATGGGCTTTGTTAATTTCGGCGGCCAGTGCCTCATCCGTTTGCTCCACGCTGGAGAAGTCAACAATGTTGGTGGGTACCTGTTCGGGCGTTACGTTGGCTGGTATAGTTATCTCCTCGGCACGGGGCGGCACCTCCTCTGGATATTCCTCGCTAACCAGCGACAGAATCAATGATGTTTTGCCAACTCCAGCATCGCCGATGAGCAAGATTCTCACATTTTTTCGCTGTGACGCCGTGTATTGCCCCATCTTTTGTTTGTCTGTTGTTGTCGGTTTTTGTTTTTTTTTTCTCAAATACGCCTCGTTTTTACCCCCTTTACGTTTTTGATTTTTAACAATTTTGACTAAATATCCTGTGGCTCCCGACTAATTTTCTTTTTGTTAAATATTTTGTTATGCAAAAACCGCAGTTGTAGCAGCTGATTTATTTAGACATGCCAATCGATAACTTATTCTATCGAGATTTTCGATTTTTTTCCTATGCGCAACAACCCTAGAACAATCCATGCGGTGTTGCCAGACCGACTTTTGCCAATCTGTATGTTTATTAGTTTTTTTTTGCATTTGATGACCCCTAATTAAACTGTATTCTTTAAATACCGTCATATGTTTCGGAAACATAGCGTTCAGAGCTTTGCGGCAAGTTGAAGTTTTTCTGTTCAAAATCGAGTAGCAACGAAACAGTCTGGCAACTATGTCAGCGGAGACAGAGAAAATTTGTTTTGCGAGTTGAAACGGCACAAAAACGGCGCTCAATAGTTACATATAGAAAAAAATGAGCAACAAAACAAATTAACAATAAGCGCGCGCCGTCGGGTTAATTTTTGTTTATTTGTTTTTCGTGTACTTTTTTAATCGCGTTTACCTACGCGCGTTTCATATAGTGTCGTGTCTTTGTGTCTGAGTTTTTTCTTCATTTTATTGAGAACGGAAAACTTCATTTGTGGTGGGGGTGGAGGCGCGTGCAGTGGTGTGAGGGTGTTGCGAAAAGTGTTCGCATTGCAAATAGTGAGTGTCAGCGTGCTGGCGCCCGGAATCAATATCGATGGTACGCACTAAAAACCAATCATCTTCGTCCAGCGCTAGCAGCAGCACCAAATCGCCGGTCAAGATCAACGGAGGAGGTGGTGGTGGTAGCAGTAACGGAAATAATCGAAGTCGCAGCTGTAGCGAAGCATTAATCGATGACGGCAAATCCAATACAAAATTTGCATCAAATCGCCAACGCTCGACGACAACAACAACAGCAATAACCACAACGCCAGGCAGCTCACCGGACGACGATACCACCGATGCGGATTTAACCCCAACGAGTGGCAACGCTCCGTACCGTAGCGGCAACTCGGTGCACAAGCAGAATCTTTACGTTGTTTCATTTCCCATTATATTTCTGTTCAACGTATTGCGCTCTCTGATCTATCAGCTGTTTTGCATTTTTCGATACCTTTATGGTGCAAGCACAAAGGTGATCTATCGCAGTCCCCATCGACGTGATTGTAACATTGAGATTGTTGTGCAAAATTCAAAGGAGCAACAGCAGGCTATACTCTGTCCATTGGAGAATACAGACATTGAACAACAGGCGCTGACACTGCCACAGCGACAACGCGCACTACAGCCGCTCGAAATGGCAGCTAATCGTGGTGGTGGTAACTATTCACCAGGGCCAGGTGATCCATTGTTGGCCAAGCAAAAGCATCATCATCGTCGAGCCTTCGAGTACATTTCAAAGGCACTCAAAATCGACGAAGAAAACGAAGGTAAATGCTTCTATGCAATGGGGTTCATTTCGTGTATTGTTCAGCAGCGGCTGCTGGAGTGGTGCTCTATGAGTCATCGCGCTTTGTTATCGTTCCGCTCTGAGAATCGATAGCTCCACACGCACACCCACACAAGCGCACTTAGAGAAGCACACGCACACACAGACACTGCAAGCTTTTTTGTTATTGTCTCGTCTTTCATTCTCCTACTTTTTGGTTTTCTATGCTTTTTGTGTTGCAGGTCACAAGGAGCTGGCCATTGAGCTGTATCGTAAGGGCATCAAGGAGTTGGAGGATGGCATAGCCGTTGACTGCTGGAGCGGACGCGGTGATGTCTGGGATCGCGCCCAACGACTGCATGATAAAATGCAAACCAATCTCTCCATGGCACGGGATCGTCTACATTTTCTTGGTAAGTGCAGGGTGCTCGGAACAAGGTCAAATTACTAAAGGTGACTTTATTCACCATAGCAGAGCACAGCTGCGTGTTGAATGTCATCCTTTAGTAATTCTTTCATTAGCCTGTATCATGCATGTGTGTGTGCATGCCATGGTGTAATGCAGAGAAGGTGAAAATGTTCTCTCCCCAAGAAGTTGGGGAGTACGTACGTCACGTCACCTTACTGGCAAATTCACCCTGGCGTGTTGTGCCCCTTTTAACGGTAGTGTTATTGTTGATTTTGTGTCCTTTTCGTTATTGCACATTTCTTTTTGTTACACATTTTGTTTACACTTTTTTTGTTTTGTCCCCCCTTTCCGACCATTTGCGTGCATTTTTTATCCCATCCCCTGCGCAGCGTTGCGTGAGGAAGATTTGCAAATGCAACGATTAACCTTGAAGGAACAGCAAAAGGAGCAGCAGCTGAAACAGCAGCAACAACAACAGAAACAAAAGCTTTCCTTGCTGATCGCAGGCAGTGGAATGCCCAACAGACTTAACTCGGAAACGTCCAAGCTGAAATTGCGCAGCAGCGGCTACGGACCAAAGCCAGCGAGTAGCTCCATCACAGCAGCAACATCAACAACAACAAGGGTCGCAGCAGCGGGTAAGTGCAAGAACAACAACAAAAACTACAACAACAACAGCAAAAGCACTTCAATTCAAAATGGAGGAACTCCAACAGCAGCAAATTACAACGACAACAATCGACGTTTTCCTCACCTTTTCACACTCTCGCTCGCTCTCTCTTTCTCTCGCCTTTTTTGCATGCATTTATAATTTCATTTTAAAATTGTGGTTTAGTAATTATAATTTAATCAAAATTCTAGCTGTTAAGCTTGACGAACACTAGGTTTTCCGGTTAGTAATTTTTTCTTTTTACTTCTGCAGCTTCGGGACGAAAGTTAACCATTGGCACTAAGCGTCCTGGCAATCTGGCCGTCGCCAACAAGTCTCAAACATTGCCCCGAAATCTTGGCTCAAAGACAACAACAACTTCAGTGGGCGCGGCGCTGCAACGGCTGCCGGGAAAGACAGCAGCCACGCCCCCAGCAGTGCGTCGACAATTTGTAAGTGCAAAAGGGAGTTTTCATTTATATACCCTTTAGTATAATTTAGTATGATTGTTGTATGTGTTGCATGGACAAACTTAAAATTAGCTTTAACACGGTATTTTGCAGGCGACTATTTTCGCTGTAAACATAGGTGCATAGAGGGATAAAAATTAGTGACTATAGTGCACTACAAGAAAGATTTAAAAAGTCGCTGTAGTCTCAAAGCTTAACTGATTTTTTCAAGTGTAGACTGGAGACAAGACAACAACAATTTAACTGCGCAACAACGAAACGTATGCAATGACGAATGAAGATAAGAAGCAAAATGCGAAGTTTGTTTTTGTTTTTAGCTTTGTCCTAGGCTAGGAGTGGGGGCAGTGGCAAAACAAAATGGCGGGTGTTGCTCTAACACAAAGTTTTCAATGGCATTTAAGGGCTTTCATTTAACATGTCATTTTAATCCAACATATTTATTTCCGCAGTCCTCCGGTCGTAATACACCGCCGCAGCGCTCACGTACGCCCATAAATAACAATGCCACAAGTGGTGGCAGCGGCAGTGGCGCGAGCACGCCTCTGGTAAGCGTAAAGGGCGTGGAGCAGAAGCTGGTGCAACTTATACTCGATGAGATTGTCGAGGGCGGCGCTAAGGTCGAGTGGACAGACATTGCTGGCCAGGATGTGGCCAAACAGGCGCTGCAGGAAATGGTCATATTGCCCTCAGTGCGTCCAGAGCTGTTTACAGGTGAGTTCGTTAAGCTTTTGAAGTGGACGAGTTTTATTACCTAAATTTTCCTGTCTACACTAGGACTCCGTGCTCCTGCCAAGGGTCTGCTGCTGTTCGGCCCACCCGGCAATGGCAAGACACTGCTGGCCCGTGCCGTGGCCACTGAGTGCAGTGCCACATTCCTGAACATTTCGGCAGCATCGCTGACCAGCAAATATGTCGGAGACGGTGAGAAACTGGTACGTGCTCTGTTTGCCGTCGCACGGCACATGCAGCCATCGATTATATTCATTGATGAGGTGGACTCGCTGCTCTCAGAGCGCAGCAGCAGCGAACACGAGGCATCCCGTCGCTTGAAAACGGAGTTCCTCGTGGAATTCGATGGTTTGCCTGGTAATCCGGATGGTGATAGAATCGTGGTGCTGGCAGCGACCAACAGACCACAAGAATTGGATGAGGCTGCACTGCGTCGCTTCACCAAGCGCGTCTATGTGACATTGCCGGACGTCCAGACACGTGAGCTTCTTCTGAATCGTCTGCTGCAAAAGCAGGGCAGTCCGCTGGATACGGAAGCCCTCGGACGTTTAGCCAAAATCACCGAAGGTTACTCCGGCTCAGATTTGACGGCTCTGGCCAAGGATGCCGCACTGGAGCCCATACGGGAACTGAATGTGGAGCAGGTCAAGTGTCTGGACATAAGCGCGATGCGCCCAATTACCGAAAAGGATTTCCACAATTCCCTAAAGCGGATTAGGCGCTCGGTGGCGCCACAAAGTCTCAACTCGTATGAGAAGTGGTCCCAGGATTATGGAGACATTACTATCTAGTTTTGGACCCAACCCGACCACGCCCACAACTTGTCCAACTGATGTGAGTCTGAAGGAATTTTTCGTTGCGTTTAACTCAATAATTTAACTTCTTTTAAGTCTTTCAAGTATTTAGCTTTTTTAAACTTTTTTTTGGTAGATTCGATAAATGTTTCACCAAATTTTGTTAATTCTTTTAAGTATTTCTGTGAACATGGAATTGAAATTCATTTGTTTTGTTTTAGAATCTAAAATACTAGCTATGTTTAAGCCAAGTTTCACTCATACTAAGTTTTCAATATTTTAAAATGCTATGTTTAAAAAGAAATCAATTACCATAAGCCACAATGTCAACACGTAAATTATATATATAACTGTAACTAGAATATACTCATTTCTAACTATAAATTGTTTAAAAACTGTGTGTTTTCAACTACCTATGCTAATTACTTAAGTAAAGAAGACTTTGTTAAATGTTTTACTTCTCAAATTCAGTGAAAATTCATACCTCCTTTTGTACCTTCTCAAATATCTAAATAGAAAACATTCCTTGTAGTTTTAGTAACATTAGTTTATGATTTAGTTTTAGGTCGTTCATCGACTACTTCCATAAACTTGAAACTGTTTTCTGTTGTACAGTTTTAATGCCATACAAACACTACACTACATAATCGTAATACTTGTGTTGATTTAGTGTAAACCAATCCTTTCCAAAAAGATCAAATTATAATCGTAGTTTTAAGCATAATTCTAAGGTAAACCGCGCATCACAAAAAAATCACGTTTCAAGATTTAACCATTAAGTTTTTTAGCAATCATTTAACACTAGATATTAGTTCCTCAAATATTGTACAATAGAGCGTTACGGCTTCTGGTTTATCTTATAAATATATAGTGCATACATCCATCATTTATAGAACTGTTACCAAACTTTATAATTGTACCTAGAATTATTATTATGATTATTACCAAACACACTGCTTACGACGCTAATTAAAAGCTTTAAAAAGCGCCGGCCACAGAAAATAAAAAATAAAACTATAGTTTAAAGCCTGGTTGAAAGCCACTTACAGAAAACCAGTTAAAATTTAAGCTAAAGCGCTAAATAAAACGGATTTCAACTAATAAACTAAATGCGAGTTTTTATTGTTATCACAATCCTCCTAGAAACTTTTGATTATTTTTTTGATCATTTTTTTACTTTTTTTGAGAAAAAGTTAAAAAAATAAAATAAAGCAGAAAGTTAAATATTAGTTAATATGTAAAAAATGTATACATAACCAAAAATGTATTTGTATTTTTGGTCACTTTTAGTAGCACTATCCTAGGGTAAATATTGGTGTAATATTTATGGCAAGCAATTCTTTTCTGATTAATAATACTCCTTTGTTTTCGGTAATAAAAAAGGTTTTTGTGTTTGTTGATTTTTTCCGTTGTTTTATATATTTTTTTGTTTCTTTATTTTACATTTTACATACATAATTCACATGTCGCAAATACATATGTTCGCATTTACAATCGCTTACTAACTAAATTTGTTTATGCTTTCTGTTTTGTTTGTTTGTTTTTTTTTCTCTTATTTTTTTTCGGCCTTTGTTGTGGTTGATGTTTTTGTTATTGCTGCTGTTGTTTTTGTTGTCATTTCTGCGCTTTTTTCTTGCGCGAAATTTGCAAATTTTGCAACACTTACATTATGCTTTGTCACGATTTCGATTGTTTTCGATTTGTTGTTGTTTTGCTTTCAATTGTTGTTGTTTTTGTTGTTTCTTTATTTGTTTTGTGTGTTTTGTTTCCGTTTCGTGTATACGCCTATATCTGCCTTAAATTACAAATCATTAAATTATTTTAACATGTACTTAGATTGGATTAGATTGTTACAGCTACCCGCCCGTCGCCCTTCGCCAATCATTTATCATCATTATCGCCCAGAGCTTCAGAGCGCGTTTCCGCTGACGCTGCGCGCGATTCTCATCGTTCTCTATCGTTTACTCTCCCTCTCTGTCAACTTTCAGTTCAACGCTTTGCTTCGATTATCATCAACTGTCGTTATTTTTTTTTAGGCACGCACACAACACGCACGCACACACATTTACCTTCGTAATCATACACTTAAAGACAGTTACGCACATAATCAACAGTATATTGAATGTAGGATTTATCTCGAAAAGTAACGTACCGTAACGCAACGAAACGTAATGTAACAGAAGACGAACGTAACGTTAGAAACGATTGGAACTGAAACATTACGATTAACTTCGAAAGTTCAGTGCTGCCATATTGTTTTCTTAGTTGTTGCCAACTTAACGTTTGTTATTGTTTTTCTGGTATTGTTACGCTTACTGCGGTT
Source organism: Drosophila dunni (assembly GCA_018152125.1). NCBI lineage: Eukaryota > Metazoa > Arthropoda > Insecta > Diptera > Drosophilidae > Drosophila > Drosophila dunni. Next base: position 592,822 of record JAECXC010001917.1, read on the forward strand.
GTTTGTTGTCAATTGCTACGAGCACAGATCCTGGCACAATTGTATGATAATAATGATGATATTGCAAATGTGCTGTTGTGGCTGTCGTTGCTGCGGCTCCTGCTACTGCTGTTGGTGTTGTTGCTACTGTTGTATGCGGACGTTGATGCGGATGCGTTCGTTGACTGCAGCGAATGCCTGTTGGATGCTGCAGACGGCGTCGAAGCAGGCGTCACGTCTCTGCTCATTGGGTTTGATATTGTGGCATCGCAGCGCTGTACATCATCTGTGGGGCAAGCGAACCGTTGGCGGCAGCTGCCGCACTGGCAGCGGCAGAAACGCCCGGCACCACAGTGGTACCGGGCACACCCCATGCCACATTTGGTGGCATCACACGGTACCCGGCAGCTGCAAAGATTGAAGGACGTCATTTAATCATTAAATCAATTCTGATTATGCTGCTTTAAAAAAAAAAATGAAATGTGAAATAATTGACTACTTACGGACTCCTCCCGCCTGTTGAGCACTGGTGGCATAGTATGGATAATAGCCCTGTTGCATGTACTGCGTCTGCATCTGGGCGGGATAGCTCTGCTGGAAAGATGAAGGAAATTAGTTTAGTTTTATTTTGGCATATAAAATTGGATAATTGATTTTCCGTCTTACCGCCGGTGGATACCAATAGCCCATTTGTTGATAAGCTGCCGCATAGGGATATTGCGCCTGCGCCGCTGCAGCAGCGGCAATCTGTTGCTGTGTCATCATTTGGCCAGGTAACGCTGTGCCCGTTGCAGCGGCAAGCTGTTGCTGTGTCATCATTTGTCCTGGCATTCCAGCGCCGGCTGCTGCAGCGGCAGCATTGGCCGCTGCGACGGCAGCCACGTTCGCCGAGGCAGCTGCGGCGGCTGCAGCAGCAGCATTTAAATTGTTAGCCGAATTGTCGCCACCGTTCTCCTTGCCCCAAAAGCATTTGACGTGATTGCCATGGACCTCGCTGACGTGGGTATGCTCAATAGCACGGGCAGCGGCCTCTTTCGTCACAAACTTGATGAACGCGAATCCCTTGTCCTTGAACACACGTACGTCCTGAATGGGACCGTATTGCATGAAGTGCTTATGCATTAGCTCATCACTAATGACATTCGGCGGAAATCCGCCGCAATATACGGTGGTATTTGTGGGACTCGATTGATTGTACACCTCCTCGAAGGTGTGCCTTTGATGGCTCTTGATACCATTGCCAGCACCACCGCCGCCACCGCCTTGGCCACCACCGCCCATCCCGCCGCCACCTCCCATGCCGCCACCTTGGCCACCAGATTTGGATGACTCTCTTGGCGGAGGTAATTTTCTTGTCGACCAATTCGTACGTATCGCACGTGATCCTATCCATTGGCCATTCATCGCTTGTATGGCATTCTCCGCCTCCGCCTTCTTGACAAACGACACGAAGGCGTATCCCTTTGACTTCATTGTCTGCGGATCACGGACAATCCTGCAATTTGATATTTCACCAAACGGAGCAAATGCCTCACGCAACGTTTCCGTCTCAATCTCCGGACTGAGATCGCCAACGAATATGTGATGGTGCGAACTGATGTCTGTCTTGGGTGTATTACCCGGACTAGTGGCCCAATTGACCTGTAAAAATTAAGTTTATATTGGTATTTAGTATTGGTGGATCGATTTCGAAAGACACGGTATTAGTTTGCAGCATTGTTTCTGGTTATTACCTTGATCTCTTTGTCGAGAAAGACACGTTTGTTCATGGCCGTTAAAGCGGTGCTAGCTGCCTGATAATTGGAATATTCGATGAAGGCATAGGGATCATTGCCGGGTTCTCTGATGATTTTACAGCTTTTGACTGGACCCATTTTTCCAAATAGGGCAACCAATAGATCCTCCGATACCGAGCCATCCAGATTACCAACATACAATGTTTTTGGCTGTGATTCGTCCATCTTGATGTGGCTGGTCTCTCAACTACAAATTGTTACTTAATCTCGACTATTGCTTAACTCTGCTAATTCTGATCTTGAATCTGATCCTTATCCTCTTCCTCTGACCCTACTGGCAATTGTATATTTACTATTCTACAGCTACGACTGTCCACACATTAATTCAAATTGTTTGTCAAAATAAAGTAGTTTACCTGTCTGATTCCTAACTATTTTATTTGATTTTCTTGATATATATATATTTTTATATTTATATATAAAATGCTCACAATCATATACAAAAAATATATATATAGAGATATCCTTTTATGTAGAGATATACATATCTATTCAATTAGTTCAACTAAAAACAAAAGAAAACTGCCTATTTTGCAAATTTTGAATACTAATTATTATATATATCTGTACACAAATCGAGATATATATATTTATTTACGTTAATAGTAAATCTTTTTGCTTAACGCTGAGGTTCGTCGTTTATTGCTTTCGCTTTCGCTGTTGTTGTTCTACTTGTTGTTTTTGTGGCTTCTTCTTCCTTCGATAAATTTGTCGATAAATTTGATTAACACATATCCTAACTAATCACTAATGGAGTGTTTTGGAATATATCGAATAAGTATGCTCTCTAAATTGTTCGACTCCCGTTGTTTTTGTTGTTCTTCCTTCTGTCTCTTTTTGCACATACTCCACAAACGAGTTTTATTGTACAATAAATCGAGCTCTAATATTATTTTAGATTTTCTTTGTATAACGCTCTCTGTCTCTCGCTCTCTATATATGTAATATATATCAATAGTTATTGTTGTATACAAAAATTGTAGTTCTTTTTTCTCAGTGCTGATTTTTAACTAGCTTCTTTGTATATATTAGTTTATTAACTGGATTCCTGCTCATTTCTGGTACAAAAATGTTGAATATTTTGTTGTATATAAACGTTTTTAGTTTAAGTGAAAGTTCGCAAGATTATTAGTTGGATTCGAAGTTAAAGATTGGAATCACTGCAACAAGAACCAGATAATGGTGGGAAAGAGAGAGGTGAAGAGAATTTTCATTAGTTATGCGCATTTTTTTCTTTTCTTCTTTTTTAATGGGTTACAAATCAAAAACTGCGATTGACGTCTGCTTGTCTAGCGTTGCAATTGTTGTTGGGCGTTTAACTCAGGAATATTTAATTGATTTTCTAAGGAAAATTTTATACATTAGTCCCCAGCAATACAATCTAGTGGCACATGATCGAATTACTATGGAGAATTAAGCGAGTAAATGATATGCATGAGAGTATGAGAGCTAAGTATGAAACAAAGGCAGCGGGTAACGCAAAACGCAGAGCCGACAACTCACACACACTCGCACAGACACACGCACTCATACGCGCGCACGCATGCAAACACACACTCTCTCTCTATCTCTTGTGCTCTCTCATTATAAACATGAGTGTGAGGCAGTCTTAGTTATCCGCATTTGTATGACAAAATGTTTTTTTCTTTCCCTTTAAATGCAGCTACTGACACTTTATTTAACAATTTGTACGCATTACACCAATTACACAATTCAGATTATTTTTTAATTATTTTCATTCCTTTCTTTTTTGGCAAAGTAATTATAGAGTATTAACAAACTCACACACACTCACGCGCGCGCATAGGAAAAGAGGGAGAAAGAATTAACGAAAATCAACTAGGAGATGAATGACCGTCGATAACAAAATACACAATGGAAGAGAATATGGAGAAAGGAAAATTTGCAAAAACCGAAACCGGCCAACGAAAAAAAAATAAGAAAACGCGCACGGTTGCATTAGTTTAGTAGTATCAGTCGCGCATAATTAATCGATGACATGATATTTACTAACTATTTTTAATTCTATTTTAGTTTATTAGTTCTCAAATGAAGCAGCATAAACCTGATTTCCTGAACGAACGAACGAACGGAGACCAGCTAAATGTCAGTCAAAGTCAGAGTCAAAATAAAAGGAGCGGCGTCAAAACGGGTGGGAAAAGGCAGAAGGCGTCGCGTTGTCTTTTTGTTTGCAATTTTTTTTTTTGTCTTCTGCTGCTCATATGAGTTGCCACTTTATTTGCGTTTGGTAATTGAACGTTCACAAACCAATACCAACGCAAATTATACTGCGAATTTAACAATGCTTTTTAATTTTCTTTTCCGCCAAAGCATCGCAAATTTTTTATTGTAGACTTCGCGCTGGTTTTTTTTTTTAATACACATCTGTATATGTGCATGTATGTATAATGTTCATATGCATGCATGTACATGTATGTATCTTGTTCACTTTTCTGCTGCCATCTTTTATGCTAAGCGCTGTTCGATTTGCTGTTTTTACCCCCTCCCTCCTTGACGAAACCGATGCAGAAAGCTAGAATTATCATTAACACTACCACCACCACCGCTGGCTTCGCCCGTACACTGTCCATTGTTCGTGCTGGCATCGCATTCAGTTTAGAATTTTAGATTTGGTTTCCAAAATTTCACATATTTTTATAGCGCTCTGTGACGTGGCTGCGGCTGTAAATTTACCGCATTCTATTTCACCACCGATGTTTTAACACATATCATTGGGCGCCTAATTTTGGCCGCTACCGGTTTTTGTATAATTTTATGAACTTTCTTTATGTTATGTTGGTTAAATTGTTCGATAAACGCGTCGCCAAATTTTTACCTTTCGTCGTCTAAAATGCGAACTAATTAAATGAGCACTTTGTGTGCGAGAGAGCGTGCTGCCAACTCGTTCCAATCGCTTTGTCGCAATGGCGGCAACTGCTCGAATTAGATAAAAACTACGTTAAAAGTGTTTTATTTGATTTAACACATTATTTAATTTATATTTAAAGCAATCACAACAGTTTTTCCAGTTAAATCAACAAAGTTTTAATATATTCGGCGCGATTTTGTTAAACTGGCAGAGTCGTGGCAACCCTATATGGACTGATAAACGCTTGCATTACGGCTATCTCTTTCTAGCACACAGAGAAAAACCGACGAAGTAGCAGAAAGAAGAAATACCGATAAGTACAACAGAGGAATACGCAAATACACGAAATGGTGATTAATATTTTTATAAACAGTAAACAGTTAATTACTGTCAATACAAAGAGCATTAAATATGATCAAATATGCGCTTGCATCGAAGGGACAACAGTAAGTAACAACAAATTCGAAGTTATACAAAAAACAAAACAAATTTTTTTTACAGCATTTACAACGCGAAGATTACTACCTCACAAGCAATGGCAAACGTTTAAATGAGCATTATGATAATTACGAACATGAGACTGAAAATATACACTGCGTATTGCGCCAAGTGGGCGGCAAGGGCGGTTTTGGTTCCATGCTGCGTGCCATTGGCGCCCAAATCGAAAAGACCACAAACCGTGAGGCCTGCCGTGACCTGAGCGGCCGTCGCTTACGGGACATTAACGAAGAGAAACGTGTAAGAGCTTGGTTGGAGAAACAAGGAGAGCGCGAACGAGAGGCGGAGGAGCGCAAGAAACGAAAAATTGAGAAACTCTTGTCGGTACCAAAACATGAATTTAAAGACGAAGAGTACGAGGAGGCACGCGCCAAGTTAACCGAGAAGGTGAACGACGCCGTCGAGGTGGGTCTCAAGCAGTCTGTTCCCACGGACAAGGATAGTGAGAAGCCAAGTACGGGCACCAAACGAAAAGCCAACGCCAGCGATAAAGCCAAGTGCTGTAGCAAGAAGAAGAAGAATGCTGCGCTGTGGATTGATGATGATCTGTCTGGCAGCGATTTGGACTCGGACGAGAGCGACGAGGAGGCAACTAATGGCAAAGCAGCAATTAAATGTTAAAAGTTGTATTTTCTTTTTTAGTTAATTAAGTTCTAAACAAATAGATATATAAATAAAATGTGAAGGTCGAGTTCATTGCGTCACAAACTGGGATGAGACCCAGGCGAGTCCCCACTTCAGATTCGTCAGCATAAACTTGAGAGCCTTTGTCCACTGCTCTTCTGAATTGAATTGAATTCTGCAAAGAACCATAGATTAGTGGTTGAGTTACTAAGGATTAGCAGACAGAACCCACTTAATTGAATAGGAATTGCCGGTGGAAGGATCAATGATTTTGCCCTTGTCCATTTTGTAGGGCAACAGAAAGTCGGTGTCACGTTTCTCCACCTCCTTTTGGAACTGTGTTAAGCAGTCGAGGAATGCCACCATTGCCGCATCGAATTTGGTATCCCAAAAGAACTTGAAGCCACCGCTTCCATATAGAGGTAGCTCACGAACTTCACCTAGCACCTCCACATAGGAATGATTACCGAAGGGCACGACCCGATAACGCTCAAAGGTCAGACCAATTTTGCGTGCCAATGCGGAGAGCAGCAGCACCGTTTGTCCCCAGGCAGCATTTATCTCGGACCAATCCACAGACACCGAAGGCAGTCGTCCCAGTCTAAAGTTATTGATGGTGCCAAAGTGTCCAGCGTGCCAGATATGAAATGTTATATTAAATATGTTGGTATCCCGTAGCTTGTCCAGCTGCTGCTTGGAGTAGGCTATCTGACACTCCAGGCTACGTTTGTCGTCCTCAGTAAGCATGAGCTCACGCCTGTGCTTAGTATATTCCCGCCAATAGCTTTCCTCCTGCTCGTGTAGCTTCTGCTTTTCCAGTTCCTCCTGTTCGATGGCTTCGTTTAAGACCTTCTCCTCGGCCTTTAGGGTCGCCAGTTCGTCGAGCAATTTTTGTTCGCTCTGTTTAAGTTCCTCCAACTCCTTGTCGAGGGCATCTACATTGGGTCCCTCCTGCTGCTGTTCCAGCTCATTGAGATATTTCTTGTATACATGCCACTCATCCTCAGCTATGTGAAGTTCTCGATCCATAATAACCAGCATGGAGTCTGCGCATTCCTCGCACAACGGATGATCAATCTCCGAGTTGGACGAGAGGCAATCGAAAAGCTCCGCTTTCAGCTTAAAGGCCGCACTAAGTTTTTTATTATCACGTCCATCAGACACGAGCATGAATCCCGTGCCATTGATCGAGTCAGTCAGCCTGAAAGGCGGCACAAAGTGGTCAAAACTGTTGGCATCCTGCTGATCAATTGTGTTCACATTGCCACCATAAATCGGTACTGCAAATAGTTAAAAATAAATTAATTCATAGCTTATAGTTTGTGGTGTTTCTTACATGATAGTTCGGCCATCGCATGCACGCTAATCTTTTCCAGCTGCTCGTCCAGCACGATGGGTTGCAGGCAGCGCTGGCAGGCAAAGGACGCCGCCTGTTTCTCTGTCTCAGTCATGTTTTTCGCCCCTGGTTAATCCGAAACTTTTTGTTGTTCGTCACTGCATAAAATTAGCTTGCGTTCTTTTTTTCGCTTGGAAAATGTAAAACACAAATAATCAATCAGCTGTTCGATTCGCTGTTTTCGCAGTGTTGCCACCCTGGCCCACAAAACCGCTGCGGCGTAGTTAAAGTGCTTGAATTATGAAAGACAAGAAAACAGTTGTCAAGTTAACAGAGAGTCAAAACAAAAGCTTGAAAAATAAAAACAAAAGTAAAATATAAAACCTGTTTAACACACTAAAGAAGAAAAGAAATTTAAGCGCGCAGCAGGGCAACCTTGAGCAGCTGCCTCTTGTTGTTGATGTTTTAAATAATATTGATAATCAGCTAGCATAGCTTCGGCAGAGACACCAGCAGGGCAGCATCAACGGCGGCGGCAGCGTTAAAAGGCAACCCAAGCAAAGAAGTAGCATTGATAAGCAGAATTTGTTAAGAAGAGAAGAGCGGAAGAGAGCGTTGCGCTTGTTTTTGGGTGAGCACAGAAATCACATGCGACGTAGTCGTAATGGCGCCTGCACGCACACACACACTGTCTCAGTCTATGTGCTCAATCTCAAATCTTCTTCGTCGCGCGTTGCGTTTATTTCAGAGTTTCAGTCGTCGCCAGGCAGTGCTACACAACGGAAGCAACTTTTATTCCCTCCCACGCAACCATACGCATAGAACTTCAACGAAAAAAGAAAAACTTTGACAAAAAATTAAGAAATTTTTATTTTTGTAACAGAAAGTTAAATAGCTCAAGTCCATATGCGCATGTTTCCAGCTCCACAGCATATGAAAAGTTAGCTTAGCAAGGCAAATTAGCTTGCTATAATTTTTTGTTGTTTGTTTGCCAAAGATCAACGCACGCATAAAAAATAATACGTAATCAGCAGGCGACCACGCCGTCGCAACAACAAGTGTTGGAAAGAACGGGAAAATCTTCTCACGCACACAAACACACACATACACCCACGATGGTTTCATATTTTGTACCCCGCGGCCGTTATTTGCTGAAGGCCGGCAATGTACGCAAGGCGCTGCAGGAGCAGCAACTGCAGCAGCAGCACAAACATACCGCACAGACTGGCAATTGGTCGATGCTACGACACTTCAGACAACTGCCCACCAATGCAACATCCAGTGAATCCTCGATGGTGGCCAAACCAAGCCCCCAACAACAGCAGCAGCTACAACACCAACAACGACGAACTTTCCAGACCCAGAAGACACAAGTACAACAAGTGCGTCGCAATGCTCTGCTACGCTGGACAGGATTCCTATTGCGCTGGGCACCCATGGGTCTCTGTGTGTTCGGTGCCATCGAATGGCAGCTGCACAAGATGCGATCCACTCACGAGAATGGACCACACACCGCCTCCGAATTTCAATCTCTGGTCTACTGCTCCCTGCCGCTAAGGATCATGAGTCGCTGCTGGGGCTGGCTGGCATCCTGCTACATGCCCCAGATGATGCGTCCCTATGTCTATGGCTGGTACGCGAACATGTTTAATGTGAACATTGATGAGGCACTGTATCCAGATCTAAAGCACTACAGCAGCATGACTGAGTTCTTTACGCGACCACTTCGAGATGGTGTACGGATCATCGATGCCCACGCGCCGCTGGTGTCTCCAGCCGATGGCAAAGTGCTGCACTTCGGCAGTGCCACCGATTCCCGTATTGAACAGGTCAAAGGTGTCAACTACAGCATTGAGGATTTTCTGGGACCGCTGCAGTCGGTCGAACAGTCAAAGAATCAATCTCTGGCTTACGCCCATGCACTGAAACAGAATCGTGATGATTCCACGGAGCTCTATCAATGTGTCATCTATTTGGCTCCGGGAGATTATCATCGCTTTCATTCCGCAGCCGCGTGGCAGCCAACGGTGCGACGTCATTTCTCGGGTGAGCTGTTATCAGTGAACCCAAAGGTGGCCAGCTGGTTGCCTGGACTATTCTGCTTGAACGAGCGGGTCGTATACATGGGCAGCTGGCAGCACGGATTCTTTAGCTACACCGCAGTGGGTGCTACCAATGTGGGCTCCGTGGAGATCTTTATGGACGAGCAGCTGAAGACCAATCGCTGGACCGGATTCAATGTGGGTGCACACCGTCCCAGCACCTATGCATACGATGAGCTACTTTTGCACAACAGCAGCAACAACAACAACAGCAACAAATTCAACAAGGGCGATCTGGTTGGTCAGTTTAAAATGGGCAGCACCATTGTGCTGCTCTTTGAGGCGCCAAAGAGTTTCCAGTTTGACATTGAGGCAGGTCAAAAGATCAGCGTCGGTCAATCCCTTGGCCACATTGGCGCGAATGAGCGCAAATGACGTCATTACAGTTCCTTCCAATCGGAAGACAGACAACAAATTTGTGATGAGCGTTTTTATCTCGACGGCACTGTTTTAACTGCATACACCTAAACACACACCCATACATACTGACAGACTATAGCATTAAGCGCGTAACAAATTGTATCCTATTCGTATTTTTATTGCCATTTGATTCTCAGCTGCGATTTGATTATAGTTGAGTTGAGTTCTTGCGATTACATTATTAGTATATAACTGTTATTGATAAATAAATATAATTTGCATAAAATATTAAACGGCTTTTATTTGCCCACAATTGGCGCCATTTTGTCTACAGCGAATTCTGCTCATTTGGGGAAATACAGTCGTGGACAAAAAAATATTGAGCACAGCACTGTACCCAAATTAAGTGCTACATGATGAAAAATTATATGAAATTTTTTTTAGCAGAAGTATGTTTATGAAACAGAAACATTAAAATTGTTGAGCACAAAAAACAATGCATATTAAATAAAGTTCAGAAAAGTTAATTAGTAGTGAATATGGTTATTAGCAGTAATAGTTTAATTCGCAATAGTCGAAGTAGTGCCAAGCGGTACTATTCTATAGTTTTTGCTAGGGTATTTAAATAATAGTTTACATTGTAAATAAATTTCTAGAAAAATTTGTAACTTCTGGAAATTTCAATTTCAATTATGTGGAAATAGTCATGAAAGATAAGAAAAATGTGAAGAAATACTGCTTACGTGACTAATTGGACAATAAATATGGAAATCCGGGAAATACTGCTGTCAAGGACAACATTTGTTATCAGTGTTAAGGTGTTCCAGGAATCACAAATTTAAATATTAAATGAATAAAAACAATTAATTAAGCAAAACAATTAATTTATTAGCTGTTTATGAACATTGTCAATAGTTTGTTGCTCAACAACAAACGAATTTAATTAATTTCGATGAAACAACTTGTTTACTAGTTACTCAGCTATAATAGCGCTCTGATTATACATCCCATCCTGTCTGGAATGTGATTCTTTTGAAGAGTATTTCTCCTTATCGCAGGGAACTGTCCGGTTCTGGTTTCGGTTCCTATGTAGAGCTCTTATGGCACGCGTCTCACGGTGACGTCGATGACCCGAGATTACCGGGCTTAACAGACATTAAATGTACATGTTTACATATGTACACAAACATATATGCACACAAATATGTCTCTTGTTATCAGCAGTTGATTATAGGCGACGGTGTTAATGGTAAGTTCATGGGAAAAACAATCGTAATTCCCATTAACGCCCATTATGCGCCATAACCTCAAATTGTAACCCTTATGTACACCATTGGCACATATGTATCACGGTATCAAAAGTTAATGATCCAATTGGTTAAGAAAACAGTAGTCAAAATAACCTTCAATCAGTGTTGCCAGCAATAACAGAAAAACGTTAAAAGGCAGAAAAAAAGATTGAACATAATAAATAATATACATATATTTATTATACAAAAAAATCTTCCGATTATCGGATGTTTTATGGCTGATATGGCAGCACTGCCATCATTGGCTCCACCGGGTCACTGTACCCAAAAAAAAGGATTTGGTGCATTTTGCTACTAAGAGTTGCAAAAATATGGCAACATTATTTTGTATGCTCAAAAAGATAAAAATTATAAAAAAGTTAATTTAATCAAGCAATCATACATGTCTTTTTGTTTGTGTAGCTTGACTGAAAACCCCATTTTGTTTAATCAACTTATAACGCGATGGCGACAAACTGGCAATATTTTTATTTGTTCCCTTATCAGTGTGTGGGTTCATACTACGCATTCGTGCATGTGTGCGTGTGATTGTGTATGGGTGTAATTGAATCCGGGATCGCTATTCTATTTAACCATTAATTGAATTAATCAAGCAAACGACGACAGAAAATGCGAATATAAGGCGGCTTGAGTATACTACAAGCTTATCATGTGATGCGAACTTGATTGAGCCTTTGCCTTGACATACACACACAAATACACACTTCTCTACATATACACACGCTCGGCACGCTGTTGTTTGCTGATAATGCCAGACACACTTGGTAACAATCCAAAACTATATAAAACTACGTCAGAATTAATAGTTAATCTGTTTCATTATCCGCTGTTGTTTAAATTGCAATTCTGGCGCGCGCCATTTCCACTGGAAGCTTTCGTTCCAGTAGGCAACCGAAGCTTTGCTACAGTCTGGCAACACTACTAGCACAGCTGATTGCCGGCAACGCCAGCAGTCATCAAAACAAATCTCGAATTTTTACATAACTTTTGTTTTTCATATAAGGGTAATAACTAAATATGTTTAAATATATTCCAAGTGCGCTGAGAGCAGCTGGCTGCAGCTTGCGACAACCACTTGGGCTCCAACGTCTCTACAGCAGCAGTAACAGCAGTGCCATTGGAATTGTGGATTATGCAGCTGTAAAAAAAATGCCAAATGAGCCTCAAAAGTTGTTAATCGACGTGCGCGAACCGGATGAACTGAAGGAAACTGGCCAAATCCCGTCAAGCATTAACATTCCACTAGGCATCGTCAGTCAGGAGCTTGCCGTGAGTGATCAACTTTTTAAGTCCAAATATGGACGGGATAAACCCAAACTCGACACGGAAATTGTGTTCCACTGCAAGATTGGCAGAAGGAGCTTGAAGGCCGCAGAAGCAGCCAACGCCTTGGGCTTTAAGAACGTCAAGAACTACGAGGGCTCCTGGACCGATTGGGCCAAGCGTGAGGGCTTGCCCCAATAAAGACACTTTAACATTGTGATTAGCATATTTTGGAAATAAACTTGGAGCTTGAAGCTAATTTAGTTATCTGATCCATGTCCTCGTCAGTGGTGTCTTGAGACCAAGCATCGTCGGCTCGTGATGCCTGCTGACTATGCTAGGTCAGGTTCTTGGTTCCTGCTGCAGCTCATGAACGAACGCTTCCTCTTTAGGCCAGTAGGACCTTTTCTATGAATTGAAGGTACTTTTTGGTGGCTACGTAAGCCCAGTCTGCAATGGTTTCCGTCCCAATAGCTGGTGTCTTTCAGGTTTCGCTCCTTCTCTTTACCGATAATTTAATCTGTGAACGTGTTATTGCCATTTTGTTTGTTTTAATTTAAGCTAATAAAAAGTTGCACTGCTATTTATACTCAGGGGCTGTGTGGTGGAATGCTTGAGTTACCCTTCTAAACAGTGTGATGTGCTTGAGTGCATTTCGAGTTTCACCACAGTGAGTGCAGAGTGGTGATCGATTTGAGTGGAATTCTTAGATGAGTGGAATGCTGCGTTTTTGCTGTGTATGCTGAAGGGTTGTTCTCCATTTATGGACAGTTTGACTCATTATTTAGGAGAAGTACTAACCTACGACAATTACACAGCTGTAGTCACGAATTAAACATTCTCAGAAGCACTTAGCGACTAAATAGCTTGAATGCAGTGGCAATTGAAGCATACAAATCAAAAGTTATGCATTTTGAATTTTATTCTACCTCTACTGTGGTGAATTTTTCTTAGCCCCAAAACAAAGTTCAGATGAACATGATGAAATAAACTGTTGAGCGAGCTTGCAATTCGTTGCACTTGAGTATTAAATTAAATCCAGCGCCTTTTTAGTCTGATAATATATATTTTATAGTATAGTAAAATGTTTTAATAGTAAAGGAATAAATCGTCGAAAGTTATAACATTTCGCAAGCGACTACAATACATATCGAGTTTTAATCGATAGGTTTTTGATTTAAACTTAAATTAATGTATGCCGTGCAGTTGCGTTGGTTGATATGAGCACTCAATTTCTATTATGTAAAAAATCACAGAAACAAATACAAGTTACAACTTGTATTTTGCCTATTCGATAAAGGAAAATTACCCGTTAAGTTGCACCGACATTATGCAACACTAAAGCAGCGGCTTCCATCGACTTGACCTATCTCAATTTGAAATAGTGCTGATCGGACATTTTCCCTAAATAGGTCTTAATTTAATTGCGCACTTTATGTAAGGAAGGCGAATTCGCCTGTGCAGTGCGAGTGAATTTAAGCTGCTTAATGGACAACTATATTTAGAAAATGGCTACCGGTATTGACCAGAATTAATACACCTTGCCCTTCTGCAAGCGGGCGGTGGGAGGGGGCGCTTACCCTAAAAGCTATAAAAGCTTGCGGACTGCAGTGACGCCAAACGATTGCGATTAGTTGCTCGCAGACGTTTGATCGGTGCAAGTGCAGCAATGTCTACGCACACACAGTCTGACAGCTCGTACACTCCGAGTCAAAGTTTTGACTCACTTGACGAAGAAATGCAAAAAGATTTTCATCAAAGTTTCGATTCTGCTATCTCCGAAGACCCGGTAATCACACTAACCCAGGAGCAGGAGCAAGTACAAGAGTTGTGTGACTGGTTAACAGCAAATCCAAAAATAAATGGCTGTAAAACGTATGAGAATTTGCATTTCTTTCTGCGTACATGTAAATTTGACGTCGAACGTACCAAAAAGAAACTGAAACTGTTCTACCAAATGCGTGCCGAGCGCATCGAATGGTTTGACAATTGTGATCCAATGCTACCCGAAATTCAGGAACTACTCAAGCTGGGAGTCTTTCTACCCGTCGATGGAACCGATGAGCAGCAGCGAAAGGTTGTGATCATACGCACTGCGGTGCATGATCCCAAAAGACACACACAGAACAACGTCTTTAAGGTTAGTCCGACTCTGTGCAAAAACTGTTATACACATTTAAGTTATACTCAATTTGTAGACCAGTAAAATGGTGTTGGACCTGCTGCTGAAACTGGAGCCAGACAACTGTGCGAGGGGCATTGTGGCAATAATGGATATGCAAGGCGTGCAACTGGGTCACGCCTTCCAGCTGAATCCAAAGCTCATCAAGCGCTCCGTTGAGAGCTGGACAGCCTACCCGTGTCAGCCAAAATTATTAGAGTTTACCAATTCGCCGAGACACGTCAATATATTTCTAAATACCTTTCGGTGTGTACTTTGACTGATTAGCTTTGCTTTGTTCTGGTTTAAATTTAAAATTCCTTTCAGTATTTTTATGACACCCAAGATACGATCCCGGGTCGTTGTGCGTCGCAGTGGCACAATGGTTCAGTGCAAGCAGCTTCCGAGGGATCTGGATGGATCTGGTCCCAGCTATAAGGAATTGGCGTTCAAATGGAAAAGATTGCTCGAGGAAAATGCTGATTTCTATGTGGAGCAGGGCAAATACAAAAGCATACGTTAATTATGACGAGTGCGATTAATGTGTGATTAGCCGAATGTGATTAGAACCATGTACATATAATAAGCAAAACATACACAACAAACACACACACACTTGTACATACCCACTGCGTAGATTATAGCATATGTGTATAAATGCCTTTGTGTTGTAAATTAAGTGTCTGCTCTACTTTTAAACAAAAACTTGTTTTAAACCAGCATATATATAGCATGCGTCACATAAAAATGTAAAAAATAGAAACTAATAAAATATTAATGTTTTAGCTCTGTGCTTAATGAGTTTTCCCAAAAACATTGGCACAGTGAGGCAAGGCTTGTGGTTTTGTGTGGGAATTTTTGTACGAAAAAATCAGTTAATTAATATTCATTAGATTCTCAGTTTCTTTATTAGTACAAAATAGTATATATCAAAAATGTTTATCAAGTCTATATAATTATTATCATTTTATTGGGGGCTGTCGAGTGAATCGAGGCGTGTCTCCAATTACAAGAGCCGTTGAATCCGTGCGTTGATCGATATTAATAATAAATACATGCGTGTACATATATACACACGCCACTGTATGTACTAAAAAACATAAATAAATTCACATAGTTGGGTTAACAGAATGTTTTTTTTGTGGTTGTTTTCGGTTTCGTTTTGTTTACAAGCGGCTTTTGTGTATGTTTGTTAATGCGTGCTGTCGTTTACTACATATAAATACGTGTTTATGTATCGCTTAAAAGTACGTGGTCACATATGTATAAAAAATATAGTTGATGTTCTCATAGTATACATTCCAGGGCTGGAATTTCCGGGCAAACACAACACGCACTGTAGTACTTTGAAATGGAACCACATGGAAACACTGAACGAACAATATCAAGATAATCGATAAACGACAATTAAAATGAGGGGCGAAGAGAAGAGAAGGAAAGGCGTTAACTAAACTAAAGCGTAATACACAGCGCCAAAATGCAATTGAAAGCGCTTTTCCATCACATGTTCAATTGCAAGCCGTTTCTATATAGTATCGTATATATTTATATAGTATATCATCGCCATCAACAGCGGTATTCCCTACTATATCTGTCGCTCGTCCTTTGCCGTCAGCTTATCGATGAGCTCCTGGAGCGGCGCCAACTCGCGTCGTTCAATTAGATTGAACTCTTGCACAAAAAATATGAAATGCTTAAAGGACGTGTTTAAATGGGCCTCCTCGCCGAGTGTCACCACTTCGGAGAAATGCTGATGATAGATGTGCGCATAGACGCGAAACAGACGCTTCAGTATGGTCTTGGCGGAGCTTAGGAAATTCTTTGGAAATGGCACACCAATTTTCGATGGAAATAATGTCTCATCATCCAATTGATCCTGCACCCAAGTCATCAGATAGTCTATGTACTTGGGTGCACTGCATTTGATGGGCTTCTTCACCGTCAAACCATCGGCCCAGTGATATTCATATTTCGGACCAGCCGACATAATCCCACAGCTTTCCTCAGTGCAGAATTCCGTAATAGTGCCGTACAGCATATTAATTTGATTAAAGAAATCAACAGCTACATAGAGAAATAAAAATTAGTTTACATTTAAATGATTAAATCCTCGATGTACTCACTGTTGACTGCAACCCATTCGTTGAGATCTTCGCCGTCAGGAAGGGCGACGGCGTTGCGTAGATTTCCAGAGCCAAGCGTTGCGGCTGCATGCTTCATGAGATCATATTGATGCGTGCCCTCCGGTATGTTTTTCTTCGGTTTAAAGGTTTTGCTTGAACGTGAACCACTGGATTGCAGCACAAAAACAAAATTCTTTTAGTCATAACTTTTTTATTTAGTACCACTCACACCCAGACTCCGGAGGCGAACAAAGAACAACAGAAAAAGGGTTGCCACCGGACACCGGACGGACAGGTTTGTTTTTGTTCACAGTTCACACGATACGTGCATACACATTCTCAGTCACACTCACTCACACACACACACACACACATTACATATGCATGTAATATGAACATTTGCTAACATGAATATTTACTTACAATAAAAATTCCATTGCCATGCAGCTATTGTTGCCCTTCACGTACTGCAAATATTAGCTTGCCGGTATTCCTTTATAACAGTTTAACTCTGTTGTTGTATAGTTTAGCAGTTTCTATTAATTGTTTATAAGATTATGATCTATTTTATTTCTTTAATCAAAATTTGTTGACGGGTCAAAGCAGTAGGGCTGGCAACAAATATTGATATCGATAAATCAAAGTCGATTTTCGATGCAACGATGACAAATTTTGACAACAGGTTTAGCGTTGCCATGCTAGTATTTTTGGGTTACTGTGTACACACTGAAAAACTTACGTGTGTGTGAACACTGTTACTTCGGTTTAGCACGTGGAAAAACAACGCGCCCACGTCTCGTGTGAAAAACTGAAAGTTTTCACTTAAATAAAGGCATATTTAAGCCCTAAATATGGTAATATTAATAATAAAATGTTGTAATGTCTACTTATCGCTTAAGTACAAATAAAAACAAAGTGTTTAACAAAGTTTTCATTAGCTGAACTAACCTAAGTGTGGGGCTCCAGAGACAATGTGAAAACGTGTTGTGATTGTAATCAAATTTTCGCTTAATTTTTTAATTTCAGTCGAATCTGTACGTACTGTACGAGCATGCTGCGGGCTTTGCCCTCTTCTCCGTCAAGGAGTTTGAGGAAGTCTCCATGTTCCTGCCGCAGGTCGAATCCGCGGTGACGGACATAGCCAAATTCAATTCAATTGTAAAACTCGCTGGATTTTCTCCATTCAAGACGGCAATTGCGGCCCTGGAGAATATTAATGCCATTTCTGAGGGTATTGTCCCTCAGGATTTACTGCATTTCCTTGATGATTTCTTTGCCAAGCTGAAGAAAAAGAAGTGCACACTTGGCATTGCTGATGCCAAACTTGGAGCTGCTATAACAGAGTCCATTGGTGTCCAGTGCAGTCACTTTGGCGTTGTGCCAGAGATCCTCCGTGGTGTGCGCTTCCACTTCGCCAAGTTGGTGAAAGGTAAGTTAATCCTGAGTTTTCACTGTAGATAGCTTGCTATAGCGTCTTTGTTCCTCCAGGCTTTACCGACAAGTCGGCTGGTGTCGCCCAACTGGGTCTGGGCCACAGCTACTCCCGTGCCAAGGTCAAGTTCAATGTGCATCGTTCGGACAATATGATTATTCAGTCGATAGCGCTACTTGATCAGCTAGACAAGGATGTCAATACGTTCTCGATGCGTATCCGTGAGTGGTATTCCTATCATTTCCCAGAGTTGGTCAAAATTGTGCCCGACAACTACATGTTCGCCAAGGCGGCCAAGTTTATTAAGGACCGCAAGGATCTAACCCAAGACAAGCACGAAGAATTGGAGCAAATTGTAATGGACTCGGCAAAGGCACAGGCCATCATTGATGCCGGCAAAATGTCCATGGGCATGGACATTTCCATTGTGGATCTGATGAACATTGAACTCTTCGCGGAGCGTGTTGTGAAACTATCCGAGTACCGCAAGAAGCTGTCCACATATTTGCACAACAAAATGAATATGGTGGCACCAAATCTTCAGTCCCTCATTGGAGATCAAGTGGGAGCTCGTCTTATCTCCCACGCCGGCAGTTTGACCAATTTGGCCAAGTATCCTGCATCGACAGTACAAATCTTGGGTGCCGAGAAGGCTCTCTTCCGTGCCCTCAAAACACGTTCCAATACGCCCAAATATGGCTTGATCTATCACTCGTCGTTCATCGGACGTGCTGGGCTCAAGAACAAGGGACGCATTTCTCGGTTTTTGGCTAACAAATGTTCGATTGCCTCGCGTATTGATTGTTTCCTCGATCAGCCGACCAGTGTGTTCGGTGAAACACTGAAGCAACAGGTCGAGGACCGTCTCAAGTTCTACGAATCTGGAGATGTGCCTCGCAAGAACATTGAAGTTATGAAGGAGGCCATTGAAGCAGCTGGCCAGGAAGTAAGCAGTGCGCCTCAGTCCGAGAAGAAAAAGAAGAAACGTCAGGCAGCGGAGACAAATGGTGCCAGCAATGGTAATGGCACAATCCTAGACGAGGAGCCCGAGGCCGATGAGGAGCCCAAAAAGAAGAAAAAGAAGAAGAACAAGAACAAGGTTGCGGTGGAAGCGTAGTCACATATATGTAACTATATATATATGTACTTTTACTACTTTATAGTTTTAAGTTCAAATTTGATGTTTACCTCTTATTTTTCACACATATTTCAAAATAAATAAACAAAAATAATTTTCACTATATGACAGTTTTTTTTATTTCATTTTCACACATTGGTTTTATATACATATACATATAACTTGTTGACTACTGCTAAACTATTTCTCCTTATTTTTCATCTTTTGTATTTTATTTTCATCAATAATATATATACTTTTTTGTAACAATTTCAATGATACACAATGAGCCGTCCATTTGTTGTTGTGCTACTTGATATCGAGTTAGTACAACCATTAAATGTTTTCTTTATTGCAATTACAACGAACATTTAAATACGCTACAAAAAGTATTTAAATCTCGTGTGGTTAACAGGACGGATGTGGAATTTATGTATTCATGGCTTTGGAATTATAGAAGAAAATGCAAGAAAATTAGGGAAATAAACAAAAAGCGCAAGATATGCAGTCAGTGTTGCCACTTTAGCTTGTTTATGGCCAGTTAACCAGGAGTTTATGAAACTTCGTTTCAAAAATATTAAATCCGAATCAAATCAGTGTAACGCCTGTAGGTCTGGCAACACTGGTTGCTGTTGGAAAACAAAATAACACATGCGGCGGGAGTTATGCTTTTGATCAACAATTAATTTAGCAACAAAATAAACAAAAAACTTCAGTGTGTAAGTGTTGAGAGTGGGCGCGGCTGTGTGTGTTTTAGTGTGGGTCTCTCTGTGTGTGTGCATAGGTGTGTGGAACGTCATTTGGCTAACAAATATCATTGGAATAAATCAAATGCGCTGGAATTGTTATTGCTGCTGTGTTGTTGTTGTGGTTGCTGGAACGCATTGAAGTTGGCTGCGAATGCCGCTGGCTGTGTCTGTGGAATGTTCTGTTGCGTTCTGTCGCCAGCAAACATGTTGGGACTTGTCAATGGTGACAGCCCAGCGAATGCTCCTCCCGTCTGCACATTTAGTGGACTCTGCTGCGTCTTGGCGGGACTCTGTGTCTTCAGTGCATTCATTGACAATGCTGGCGCATTGGATTTACCCGTTTTGCTAATCAACAAATTATCCAAATCAATGTTCAAATTTCCTGCCTTCAAATTGCCGGACCAAGTGGCGCCCACATTTGTTGTGCTGCCATTTGTCTCCGTATTGCGATTATTATCATTGTTATTATTGTTGTTGTTGTTGCTAATATTGCTGGTAACTGAAATTGGTTGTAGCAGATTGTTGGCCGTCGCAGCTGCAATCGGAGGCAGCATATTATCTGAAATGACAATTTAAATCTTAATTTAATCTAAATTCTTTAATTTTAGGTTGATTTAA
Organism: Drosophila dunni; assembly: GCA_018152125.1. Taxonomy (NCBI): domain Eukaryota; kingdom Metazoa; phylum Arthropoda; class Insecta; order Diptera; family Drosophilidae; genus Drosophila; species Drosophila dunni. Next base: position 613,159 of record JAECXC010001917.1, read on the forward strand.
GCGTTTTAGTGTTTGCTTTTAGCAGGTTTATAGTTTTTTGAAGCAAAATTAAGTGCAATTGCAGTAAGTAAATTGTTTAAGTACTCGGATTGTTTACCTAGTGTGTCCGTGGCTGTTGCACAATGCCCGGTATATTGAGAAATGCTTTAAGATTTATTTAATGTGTTTGCAAATTTCATTTTTATCAGTTGGAATAAAAGAACAAACAAAAAAAAAGTAAAAACTTGTTTCAAATAAGTCTTTATAATACCGTTAGGCTAGCGGTACAGCTACAATATTGAAAAAACACAAATGTTTTATAAACTATTTATTTAAGGAGCCAAAATATATGTCATCTTTATATTTAACACTATTACTGACTTATCAAGCTACAGATATATCCTGAATTCATTGGGTTAGGTATGGTCCTACTGGATTAAGAAGATATATCAATTGAAGTTTCCTTTACTGGGCTAAGAAGATATATCAATCGATGTTTGGACTTTATTAATTTTAAAAATGCACTCCTTGATTTTTAATATAATTTTTTAATCAATATGTGGAGGCCAATCAAATATTCTAAATCCTTACGGTTTACCAATTCAAGTTCGTTCGACGGAATCCCAAAATAATCCACGGATTCCTAAGAGGCCGTGCACAGAGATACTCTCATGTATAAACAACACTTCCCAAATCTAAATTTCCAGTGGCTTAATAATAATTTCTTAGCTTTCTTTTGCTTAATCCTAAGATGAATCCCGCTGACTCTCAACAATAGTTTTTAAATGCTGATAGCACGTGGATATTATTTGTTGGGCAAGATCGCGACATTCCTGCGATGATTCACCCCCCATAAGGGGCGATCGAATGAATTCCTCGAGCCAATGGTGCACTTCATTCATTGAGTCAGCAAAATTATGGATTAGTAAATCCGCAGGCATCGTGACCAGAACAACACCCAGGAGCTGCAGCGTTGCTGCACGTGCCTGAGCCTCTGGATGAAAGCGCACAAAGGTGCATAGATCGAAGACCTCGCGGGTCATTGTAGGCAAGAGTGGACAATTTTGGGCACACAACACAAAGATGGCCAAAGTGTGGAGCAGGTTGACCAAGAGCTGAGTGTCCAGGTCATGGGAAATGTCCTCGTATTTCACATAGATCATCTGGCGTGTGCGTTGTCCCCGCACCAGGCCGAAGAAGCAAGTGCCCGCGACAGCATGGAATGGATTCACGTGCTCCTTGGCCTGTGCCTTGGATTTGGCCACAAAACGCTTGGTCTTCTCCCGCAAACGTTGGCGTATTATCCGCTGAGCAGCTGCCGCACGTTCCTCAGCCGCCTCCTGCTCCGTTTGCAGTGGAAATTTCCGCATCTGCTTGGCAGCAGGTGGATGTAGTGCATCCACAATGCTTCCATCAATATCAGGGATTACTCTGTCACCCGCCAACTCCTTGGATCCTGAGCCTAGCACTTGGAGCATGAGCAGGCGTACATTCAAAGCGTAACGTGAATTGTCCGTGTGAAATTCACGGCAGAGCAGCTCAGCACAAGGACCGGGATGTGCCACAAAGATCGCTACGCAACACTGGAAACGAGTGAGCTCAAAGTGTTCGAAATAATACTGCATTTCCAGTGTTAGAAACAGCTGCATAAGCTCCACAGCCAACTTGGCATCCTGCTGACCCAACTGCTGACGTATCAACTGCTCCGCGGTAGCCATGGCCCCCTCAAAGATCTGGTAATTGTCCACTTTGGTGCGCAGCACGTGCAGCAAGTCCAATAGGAAACGAGGGCGCTGCTCCAGCGAGCTCGAAATGTCATTGGACATGTCATAGGCGGGTAAATCATCCGGATCGAGCTCATCATCAGAGTCTAAACTCTGCTGCAGCTGCAGAGGAATCTGTGCGGGCTTAATCTCCTTCTCTGTCTCCTTTCCTGTGTCCATTTCCAGTTCATCCTGCATAAATTGCGCTATGTGCCCCTCCAACTGCTGCTGCCGCTCCAGCATTCGCTGCTCCAGTTTCTTTTTGCTGACACACCTAAAGCCCTTGAGCTCGTCCAGCTGCTGTAGCATTTGTCCTCCTGGTGTCTGATTTAAATCAGGGTATTCAAAGCTCAGCTGCTCAACATTCATATCCGACTCCAAACAGTTGAAGAGTATTTCCACCGTCTTCATGCCTAGCTGACGCTGCACTGCATCTGGCGACTGCAGATGATGAGAAATTCCCGAGTGTAGCAGACGCTTCTGTTGCAAATCCAGTGTCGAGTTGTGGCTACACTTGGCACACAGCACGAGCAGCTTGCTCAAGGCCAGATGCTGCTCCCGGCTCATCTTTTGGAGTGTCAAGCGCTTCGACCAGATCGCCAGCAGCTGACCAAAGAGCACCTGCATCCGCTTAGGTGCAACCAACTGCAGGTATTCCGCAAATCCACGGAGAGCATCATTTGAGGCGTTGTCACAGTGGAGCGGTAGTTTTTGGAGCAGACAGTGCTGCCAGTGCGGAGTATCCAGAGCAGCTGCACCCAATAGTACGTAGAGATTAACCTGGGCATGCACAGCGCTTTGGGCTAACTTAAAGCAAGCAGAAGGTGCTAAGTCACGGAGTATGCGCTGCACCCACAAACGACGCTGGGAGTCCACGGCCAAACCTTCGAGCACGCGTAGCAGCGACTTAAAAAGATCGGGATCTGAGTAGTGCTTGAGCACTTGCGAAAGTAGCCAACTAAATGGACTTGAATCAAACTGAATCCTTGGACAGTGCAGCACAAAGTACACGGCTTTAAGCCACTGACGCAAAAGGAGTTTTGCATAATTTGCAGGCGCAAAGATTGGGGGCATGTGCCGCTCCAACTTGTTGGCCACCAGACTGGGCAGACTCAGCAGCAGCTGCAGATATTGCCAAATCCGTGCATCCAGTTTATCCAACTCCGATTGCTCTTGCTCCACAAAGTAGAGTCTTTCCTGTGCGAGATTCAGCAAACTGGTGGCTATTAGCTGCTCATCCTGGAGCAGGGAAAGGAGCATATCCGTTGCTGTGCCTGGCACACGCTCCAGCTGCTGCTGCAGTGCCTCAAAAGCCTGTTGAGTGAAGGCAAAGCTCTCGTCTAGCTTAAAGAGATTCACAACCGACAAATCCTGGTTGGGTTTGGGCCAATCCTTGGTGAATAGCCTGCTCAATTGAGCCAGAAGTGCTCCGTATTCATTGCCCGGTAGCATAGACCAATCAATTGTGAGCGTGTCCAAGCCAATCAGCTGCTCCGGTGTCTTGTATCCTGGCAGGGCATTGGCAAGCTGCAGTTCATCCAAAACTTTAGACACCAGTTGAGCGTCTGCCTCAAGTTGTATGTTTCCTACATTACGGAGAAGTTCTATGGCCTTGGCCAGTGCCTGACGTGTGCTCTCTGCGGGCGGAGGCAACAAGGGCGTGGTAGCAGATGGAGGAGTCGTTGGAGTCTTCGAAACTGCACTCATCGTTTATTAGCAGACGGAAATGTGTGTGTGGAAAAGAGAAAAGAAAACGTGTGCATCCGATTGGAATATATCTTCACCGTTATGTGGTTAAACTCTTTTAACCATTTACTACAAAATTAGGTTTAGGAATATTTATTAACTACAGTCATTCAAATCGGGTCGGATTTCTGAAACTCAATAAGAGTACAGGGTCTATTAAGTCTACTAGTTCAGATAACAGGCAGTAGCTGTCGGCCTCATTACTCAAATTTTTGAATCAGTTCCACTTACTATATGATGTATTCTATCCGAACCTGTTCCGATTTTGTAACATATAACTTTCATTCCTTAATCCCAACCAAACTCATATATTGTGTATATTAACTGAACTATGTTCATCAGGTGGCTGCCTTAGGAACAATGCGAAACTATTGATTTATGTGATATAAGATAATGTACAGGATCGTTTAGTCGGCCTTGCTTTACTGTGGCTAGTTTGGCACTTACTGGTAATACTAATGTAGTGCTATAAACTAAAACTTAGTCTAAATTCAAAGCGTTGGCTTAACTCACCCATTGGCATGCTTTGATGGATGGATAAATCACCCAAACCCGCCAGCAGATCAGTAGCTCCAGTTGCGGCTGGTGCGACGCCCACTCCCATACTCGGTGCCGTCGAGTTGTTGAACAGATCGAAGGCATCATTAGCTGGTGTCGCTGTGCTCAGCATTTGTTTTTCCACCGTCGTGTTGTTGCTTTGGAATGCCGCGAAATCGGCAAATTCGTCAACCATTCCGGTCGAGGGTGCTTCATTGCCAAAAGCGGCGGCAAAATCGCCGAATTCTGTGGCTGACGGTGCATCACCAGCACGTGGATTGAAATCATCATCGTCATCGGCGGCTATAATTGCGGCACTGTTGAGGGTCTTCTCGACGTGTGCTTGTTGCGGTGACGAAAGCGGTGAACAAGTTTTGAATAGATCATCGAGTAAATCATTATTACTACTTTGTGTATTGCTATTGTTGTTGTTGCTGCTGCTGGTGGTCGTACCGCCCATCAGATCAATGGCATTATTGGTGGGCGTATCACGATGCGTGGGCGAGTGTATTCCAGCGGCATTTGCTGTCTTGCCAAAATTGGCAGCAGCACCCAAGTTGATTTTCGCCGCCGACTTTGTTGCAGATGATGATGATGATGCTGTTGGCTGCTTGGACACCGGCGAGCCGACTGCCTTAGTCCGTATGTTCATGCTTAGATTCGGCGCTTTAGCCTCCGTTGCCACCTCCGCAGGACTGGCCCGATCATTGTACCGATAGTTGCGTCTAAAAGGAAATTCGTTCATTAATAAAAATATTTAAACGGGTTTTAATTACAAAAACTCACCTGGGACTGGGTGAATCACTGTCGGACCCTTCGCGTTCGCCGTCGTAATGAGTATCGTCGTCTTCGTAACGATCCGCAGAGCTCTTATCCGAGTCTAAAGCATACAAATATAATAACATTTCTAATTAGCTGTGAATTCAGCAAATTTCCTTAAAAACTGAAAAGTAAACAGTACACAAATGAATAACAAATGAACGCAAATTTTGAGATAATCCGAAAACGTAAACATTCCGACTTTAAAAAACCCGACTCGAATTTAAAAAAGGTTTTGCTGAATCCCTGATTTTTCTATATTTCTATAACGCTAGTGATGTTAAATTCATCGATTAAACGATAGTGTGATGTGAAAATCACCGATAACTTGATTTGCTTTCAATTTTAATAAACTTTTCTAAACGATTTTGACTTTTATTCCTATCAATTAAATTTAAATTTAATATTAATCATCTACTTACACCAATTATCTCCACGATTATTTCGCCAGTCGCCGTCGTTGTAGCCACCTCCGCTGCCACCACCACCGCCACTGCCACCACTGTAGCCACCATAACCACCACTGCGGGAGCCCATTGCATCGCTGCTCATACCAATGTATTTATCCTTATTCTTTTTGGCCTTCTTGCGCTCTTCGCGCAATCGATCATCGTCCTGAATGAAGTCTATAAGCTCTCGTACCTTATGCCTAACATTAATACCCTGATCCTTGCCACCCTCATCGGTGAACGTATAATTTTCCAATGATCGCAGATCGTATATATGCTCCCTGGACGAGGTGACCACTCGCTCCGATCCATTGCGCACCAAATAGTTCAATAACAGCAGACTCTACAAAGTGAGTAATTTAATTAATATATCGAGTTTATCTATAGTTCATGAGAAATAAACTCACTTTATAGGTGCGACGCCAATTGGTTTTATTGTCCTGCAACATGCGTTTCCAGAGCATTGACATCACCTCCGGAAATGTCTCATAAGAGAACGTCGAATGGGCCAGTTCCTGCATGAGTGGACCCGTTGGACCCCAAGGATCATCATTGGTCGCTTCTCGCACCTTGCCCTCAATTTCTGTGTAGTTCATGACGACATTGGTGCTAAAAAGGGAAAGAAACAAATTCAATTAATATTAATAGTTTATATTTTAGAGTATAAGTATAAGATAACTAATGAACAAAATGTACAGTGCTTGAATTAAATGTAATGTAAGTTAAGAAATTATAGTAAGTCAAGTATGATAATTGTTTAAACAAACAAATATTAAAAAAATATATCTATTTACTTAACTCTCTGTAATCATTGGCACCTATTAATATTTAAATTACTAAAACGTGTTTTTCTTTTCAGTGTCAGAATTATTACGTGACTCACTGTCTTACCCTGACACACTAAAGAATTTACCCGCATTAAATATTTTAAAATGCTATTAAAAACTTTATGTTTTACAGGTAAAATGAGGTTTAAATAATTAAACATTTAATCTCTGTGTATGTTCTTAAAGGTTTACGATGATTACTGATATCTTAATCTATACTGCGAAGACGTGAGTAAATCTTATTCTGATCAGAATTGTAAACGTGATGCACTGAAAGTGGGAAGAGTCATACTCCATTCTTATCAACGATTTCAGATAAGAAGTCGGAGCTGGGTGAATTAGCCAAGGCTATTACAATGGAACGCATTAATAAAAACCAAGTCAATAATTGGTGTCAATTTTGTGGAGAAATTGGTAAATGCCACGTTCGTATAACGCTTCAATAGGCTCAATGTGGTAAGATAATGGCAGTAATAACTTAATGGGTATTCCGTAATTGGAAATTAACTTTTACTGGAATATTAACACAACTGGAAGTACAACTGGAATATATGCATAACTTATTGCTAAGCACAAGTGGAACAAAAAACATTTTCTTGATAAACTACACAGATATGCATTCATTTATAATATTTACCAACACAGTCACACACACAAATCGACACTGCCTCACAATACATACATGTATGTGTATGTATTCGAAATACATTCAAATCCCGACAAAATAAACAACCTTGAAAGCAACAAAAGCAGACACTGACAAATAAAACAAAAAGCGTTAATCGCGCTTCCATAAACAAGGAGAATAAAACTACAAGTTTTATATGTACTATCACATTTAGCACAACTGCAATTGTAGCACCTGTATGTTTCTAGAGGTACACAGTTATGGCGGGGGGTGGGGAGAAGCTAGTGGTGGGGGTGCGTACGTGTTGTTGCTGTTTTGGCGATGGTCGTGGGAGTGCCACTGTTTCAATATACTTGACTTTTCTTTCTTTCTTATCTCTAATTATATTAGAGCTGTATATATATTAATATGTTAATAGTGTGCACAACTTACACTTTGTCCGCCAACTCGCGCACTTTCCACATGCTGATAAATTTATCAACCATTTTAACGCACTTTTCTGCTTTGGAATTTTTCACACTAACTTGCCAAATCACTGGCAGACAAACTCGTTTTTTTTAATATTAATTTTATATGTTTTGCGACGTGTATATTGAATTTGTATGTGTATTAATTAAAGCGGGAGGCTCGTCGTAGCGAGTGGTATGTTGTTATATGAGTTTTATTACTTTAAGCCAAATAAAAAGTATAAAATTTAAACGAAAATGCAAAAAACACTGCTCGGGCAGAATTTTGGTGAGCTGTCCCTCGCCAGTGTTGCAAACAGTTGCTTAGCAGTGGTGTTATTCACTTTCAGTGCTTAAAAATATAGCGATGCAACAATTGACTATCGGTATTTAATGTGAGTATTTTACAGCACTAATGTGCCGGCCCGCTCGAATGGTTCTGTTGTTTGTCTGATTGGCTAAAATCGCAGGTGAATTATTGAATTATGTTGTTATTGCTGAAATAAAATAATAAAAAATTAATGGTTTGCTTTAAATAATATTGCCTAATATTTAAGCTATTGTAAAGATAAAAAGGAAATAAATAAAGTTTTAATAGCACTTGCTGTAAATTAACATTACAGAACGCTGTTAAGTGTTTGCTGTTTCTTATTGCAGTTGTGTGGTCAGCCGAGCAGTGCCGAATTTCTAGGCAAGTGTTTGCAATTTGTAAATATAAATTAATAATATATAAACCAATACATTAATATAACAACAGTCGTGCTTGCAAGCAATAGCTTGTGAGTTTGCATGCCCCGACGAATTTTATTTTGTTATTTTGCTGGAAAAATGTAAACAAAAAGGTTATGTAAACTTCATATGTCTTACAGCGCGAAGATTAGAGGTAGTCAGCGCTACACGGAAACACTTTGGTAAAAAAAAGATCAGTGAAAATGTTGGGATTGCAGCGATTCACTGGGAGTTTGCTGATACAGCTCTCTCGCCGTGCCCAATACAGCAGCAACGCACGTGCGGCAAGCGCTGCGCTGGCCACCGCAGCCAGCAATGGACAAGGATCCTCTGAAGACACCGAACCTCGCACGCCGGCGGCAACGGAGGTAGCAAGGAAACCAAAGAATACTGGTTTGTAGACAAGGGCTTACAACTGTTTTCATCACAACCTTATTAATGATTTTTCTTCAAATGTTCTTAGGCCAAATGGTTGCGGCTGCATTTGAATCCCTGCGAAACGAGAACGAAGCTGGTGGCAAGGCCAGTTTAAATAATATTGATGAACGCATTATTAATGCCAAGACGGTTAACGGTTTGCTGGGTATAACGGAGAACAACTCTGGCTTCTCCCGGAAGCATGCACTTAAAATCGTGTCCATACTCGCCGAATGGAGCACCATTGATCGCGTGAAAATCTCCGAGTTTGAGAACGATACAAGATTTCTACGCGTCTGTCGCATGCTGGGACGCACAGCTCTGCCCAAGAATGGAGCTAAGAATGCCACGAACAATGCAGCTGCCAATGCCAGTTCAGCTACACGTATTTCGGGCTTTCGCACGGACGATCTAAACACGGTGTTGGGCGTTGCTGGAGACGATGAGGCAGCCAAGTTAATAGCCAGCATAAGTTTACCTCAAATGGTTAAGGTTATGAGCACTTTGGCCCAAAGGAAGCGACGCAGCACGCCGCTCCTACGCTCCCTGGCCTTCAATATTAGCAGCGCCACGGAGCAATTGGATCTAAAGCAGTCCGCAGATGTGCTCTACGCCATGTCCACGCTAAACTTCCAGGATTCGGTGCTGGGCGCCAAGGTCTGTGCGGATGTGCAGGCAGCGCTGCCAAAGAACTCCGAGAAGTCGGCTGTGGTGGGCTCTATATTGACCAGTCTGGGAATCATGCGTTATCGGGATTTGGGTAAGTGGAAAGGAGGCGGAAGCACGCATCTGTAGAATACCCTGTAACTGAATCTAAAATTCCTTGCAGATATCTTGGAATCGCTGACACAGTGGCTACTTAAGAATAGCGAAATCTGTCGTCCTCAAGATCTCAGCGCTTATTTCTTGACGGCTGCCTTGTTAAATTTTAAAAGTACCCAACTGGAAGATGTACAAAAGAAGCTAGCGAAATCCATTGTACGTGAAGATTTCACCAGGCAATCGGATTGGTTAAACTATGTTTGGTCACTAGCGATGCTTGGTCTTGTGGAGCATAGCCAGCTCGAGTCGGTGCTAAGGTTTGTGCTGACTATACTCTTTTATGTCTGGCAGAGATTAATGCATTCACCTCCTCAACAGCACGGATTTCCTGGCCATGCTACAGAAGGACAAGTCGGGCTTAACGCCCACATTCAAAATGAGGCTACTGAATCTGAACAGTTATGCGCAGCTATGTGCCACGGATTACAAGGGTACATTGCTGGCTGCGGATAGTTCAGTCTATCAGGTTCCCATGGCGCACACCAAATCCAAGCAGGTCCTCGTCAACGGCATGATGGATGCTTTGAAGAGTTTGCTGCCGGCCAGTAATCATGTTCTGGCATCTGTTGACAGCAAAATGGGATTCTTGATTGGTAAGTTGATCAAATTTTAAAAAAAGTTAAAAAATAAAATGTGTTTCGACTTGAAACGCTTTTCAAATAGTACATATATGCTTATTTTAATCATATCTATTTTCTAGATGCGACCTGCCAATTCGATGCCCAAAGAAATGCCCTACCCCTTGACAAAAACAATCCAGATGCAATTAGGTAAGTTCTTAACCATTCAAAGATGTAAGTAATTAATTAAAATGTTTCTTGCTTTCAGGGTGGCCTTAATGGTGGTTGATTTCCACGACATTTGCCATGGAACGCACCGAAGTGCGAGCGGGATTACGAACCTAGCGTTCGACCTACTGGAAAAGAGTGGCTATCAAGTAATACCCGTGCCATACAATGAGTTCAGCACCAGTGACAAGTTACTGAAACGCGTTCAGTATTTGGAGGCAAAGTTTAAAGATGTTGTTAGTAGAAAATAATAATTACATATATAATTTGAAGTATCCAGAGATCGTTGTGTCGAAATTTCAATTGTTTTATTAGGCGCTGAATTAAAAAAAAAAAAAAACTATTCAAATCCACAGTCAAATTAGTTTAAACGAAGCTTTTTAGTAATTTTATTCAAATGTTTTAATGTGCTGCGATAAAACTTTTAATTTTTTAAATTAATCAATAGTGTTTGAAATTAGTTTAATATTTCTTGTGTAACTCAAGTTCTATGTAAGGTTTATACCGCGTTCAAGTTGCTGGTCCGCTGCTTATTCATGCCAACTTTCCACCATTGTCCTGTCTCCTGGAACTCAGTAGCGACTGCTGCCAAAGTGTGGAACAAATTGCGGGCCAACATGTGACAATTACTGACATAGAGCATAAACTTTGGATCGTACACCTTCTCAATGTTGTCGATCTTGTAGTGATCGCGTGTCTCCCGCTCCGTCAGGCAGACGCAGTTCCACGGAGACCAATCGTCGCTCTTGTTCCAGCGAGGCAAGCTACTCGAAAGGACAGAAAGGATTCTTAGAAGGGTAAGAGTAAACGATAGATATTAGTTTATGAACTCACCGCAATTCGCTGAGGTTTTCAGACTTGCTGAGAGCAGAGTGCCCGTGCCAAATTTTGTCGAGCATGTGACGCACGTCATCCTGTTGCATGACAAAGGCAAAGGATGTGGTGCACTTCCGTTTGCGCTCATCCCGCTGAATGCAGCGCAGAATCGATTGGTAAACTGTGTTTTCCGTAGCCACCAGCTAAAAGAGGCATTACTTGCTTAAGCCTTAGCCTATAAATTTAGCTTGAGCACTTACCTTCAGGTAGTAACAGTGCTTACAGGTGTCCACGTGACTCTGACGTGTTCTTATGGCAAATTGGGAGAAGGGTTTCACCTTCTTGCACACAATGCACATGCGGGAGGGTACTTCTGAATAGTAAAGTATATTTAGCATAAATCCAACTAATTAATCAGAGAATGTTTCTTACTTTTCTGTGCCTCGCACTTTTGAAACTTGATTAGCTCAAAAAATAAAATGTTCTGACGTTTGCGTAGAATTTCCACATCGCAGGACTTGGCATAAATCAACAGATTTCTCTCGCGATCAAAGAGGTCAAAGAGCTGAGAAAAAAAAAGTTTTCTAAAAGACAGTTCAAGCTTTCGAGCTTTTCTTACCTCTGGGAAATTGGGAAAACACGCTTCGTTTAGTAGCAGTTCCATGACGCGTCCCAGCAGCTCCAGACGCTGCTCCTTGTCCCGTGGCTGTCGCAGATCCTTATACACCTCGGAGAGGAAACGCACGCGTTGAGTGCGCAGCAAGTCGAGATGGATTTTGCAATCCTTGTAGCCAATCCACTCGATCGGTTTGCCCATTTCCTTCAGCAGCTGATCCTTGCGGAAATCCTCCATGGCCAGGGCAACTAACCGTCGCTGTCGCTCCACACCATTCAACAGACGAATTTCCTTGTCCAGCAGTATGTTCACCTCGGAGATACGAGCTGGTCCTTCAAAATTGGCTGCAATGCGCTTCAGTTCTGCGCGTTTCCAGCGGGAAATCTCTGCGAAAAGCATGTCGAAGTCGTCATTGGAGCGTGGAAACTGTTTAATCTGCTCGGTGCGCTCCACACGCTTCTCCACACACTCCTCGTATTGCTTTTCATCCTCCACACGATTGTTTACCAGCGCTCTGCAAAGGATTTCCGCTTGAAATCAATAAGTTTCTATTGAAATTTATGAAAAGAAATGTTTATAATGGGTAAAACGCGGTCTGGTGTACCCTATAAAGGCTAAATTTGTGTTTATACTACCTTTCGGTTCTACTTTTCAAAGTACAGCGTGTCCTACTGCGTGAGCTGCCTGTATATACCCGAGTTTCCTCGCATACAGGGTATGATACTCACCGATACTCCCTGGCACGCATGTGTATGTACTTCCAGAGTATCCAGCGACGCCAATTGCGTTGGATCAGCAGAATCTTCTCGAGCTTACGCTCCGCGCGCTCTTTCTGAGCAAACGTTTGGTACTTGCCGGGAACTATGACGTAATCGTTGGCGGTGGACATGTAACGCACGTTGATGCCATCGAGGAAACACTGTACAGACTGCTCATGTGCGGTGTTCTAAGAAATTAAAGTTGTGAAAGGATTAGTTGATGATTCCTTGACGTATGATTCCGTTGCCCCACCAAAGTTTTCTCCTTAGGTTCCCAGGTCTGAGTGTCACGGCATCTGTAACGTCGGTACTTGGACTTGTCCAAATAGGGTCCAGTTTGGGTAAAGGCGTCCAAGTACTCCTTCTGGCTGTGCTTGTCCTTGTAGCCACAGAGAAAGGGTTTCACAATCGCAGCATTTTCAATCTCGACCACAACATTTTTGGGTATTCCATCGACTGTGTCCTCTCCGGAAATGTGTACGGTCAAGTAGTCGGGTAGGCGATGTTTACTAAACATAGAGGGTGAGGGGGGAAGGGTTGTAATAATTGTATGATTGGTTAGTGGTTCTACCAAAGAGTAAAGTCAGTTCACTTACTCGTAGTACACATTGAGACTCAGTGTGGTAGTGTCGCCCTGGGGCACGTTGAGCTCCAGTTGAAACTCGTGAATGCCGAATTCATCAAAGTCGGTCATGTGAATGGGTGTATTATCGCACAGCAAGTGATTGTTCTGCTTGAGCACTATAATGCTGGGATCCACCTCAAATTTCCTGGATATATCCTGCTTCACCTCCGCCATAGTCATGCAGTTGGGATAAACCTGGGCAACGATTTTGGTCCTTGAAATGTAGAACTTGACGGTAACATTTTCCACATCCACACAGAATTCCTCTTCATCGTCCTCGCCTGCTGACGCTCCAGTCCGTGTTCCTGCCTCTGTTCCAGTCTCCGTTCCAACCCCCCTTTCAGTACCCATGCCATTCTTCGCCTGTGGCTCCGATTCGGTGCTTCGTTGGTCGTAGTCTGGTCCACAAATCGACCTAACTTTCGGTCGCTGCGATGCATCCAGATTCAGCTGCATATCGCAGACGTAAACTGGCAGCGATTCATCGTCGCTCATTTTGTAGATACTTTAAAATATAAATATACTCGCTATTGTTTGATTAAATCCTTGATTTAATTTAAATTTACTAAGTTTTAACTGACGTTTATTTCTTACTGCCTGCTGCGTACTGGGTAAATGGGGTCTCCAAAAGGGTGTGGGAATTCTTTCATTTGTTCAATAAAACTTGTTGCCTGGCGCCCTGCCGTGGCAACCAAACGAAATGCCTACAGTGCTTCTCTGGCATGCCCTGGGCAGTGAGTGTACTAGGTTTGTTAAGAGTACCTAGCAAAACAAGAGGGTAACACAGAGTTACAGCAAACGAGAGCAAACTGAGCAGTTCTAACTACTTAACTGGGTACTTTGCAGTCGGGTGTACTCCGCTCTACCTTCCATTCTTGTAAATATTCTATTTGTTATCACATTTTCTCACGCATAACTAATTAAGCATTTACCCAAATGCCGAGTATTTCCCACTTACATGAAGTGAAAGCGACGCTTTGCTCAATTCTTCACAGACTCCGCTAACAGTTTTTCCCTTTTTTGCAAGCAAATTTCTTCTAATTGCCCCAATTTAAGTTTTCTTCCGACTTCCACAATCATCGCATAATCATCTCATTAAATTATACACACAAGTTTCCAAGGTTTTTGTTTCTTGTTTCTTTTTTGTTGTTTTGATCCCAAGCGAATCTCACAGTTGTTCACACTTCATTATTTATTGCACAACATTGGCAAAGAGCTGACAATAATTAAATTTACTAAATGGTTTTTGTGACGTGCTAAGCTTATAGCTCCTAAGCTGTACGATCGTGTATATATATGTGTATGGGGCAGCCACACGTGATCATGATTGTCCACTTTGCCAGAAGCTGTAAAATTATGCATGCCAATTAACAGCAATTTGTTGATGACTTTAAGTTTGACTTAGTTTTTTGCTCAATTTACTTTTAGCAGAGCTTCCGAATTTTGGTTACGGATTTGGCCAAAATGTGGAAAATGGTATGGGTAACGTCGGAGTATTCGAATTGTTAATCAATTAAAAACAACTAGAGATTATAACTGTAGAGTTGAATAATATTTTGAACTTCTATAGGTTTCGGTTTGTCAAACGAGCAGAAGAAACCGTTTCTGACTTCATAAAGACGATATATGGATGATTGTTTGTTTGAACACCTAGATCTCTGGAACAACAGGAGGTAGAGCTATTAAATTTGGCATGAAAGTCTGTCCATGTGTCACACATATAAGGTTTATTTTAGATTACTGCCCCGGCCTTTCAGCGTAGTCTTTTCTACAAATAAAACTCTTTTGTGTATTGTCTACAAATAATTAATAAATAATATTTTTATTGTAATAAAATCGTGACTTTAGATTAAGCGGCGTAAGTGCAGACTTGCGATCGGCGTGGGCCACCTGTAGCCGGAAGGGACGGCCATTGAAGTAGTAGTCCTTGTGATGCTGTACGCGGTACAGTTTACTCTGAACCGGAGGAGGAGCAGTTGTTGATGCAGATGGGGAGGGCGTTGGGGGTGCGGACGTGGATGGCTGCTGACTGTTGTCCTTTGAGGGTTTGGGCGACTGAGTTGTCGCACTCGCCGCGGACTCCGGCAGAATGGGCTTGATCTTCATGGGCTGATAGTCGTAGCCGATGCCGGGAATATAGCGATATGGCAGGGGTGGAATCGGAATGAAATAGATTTTCGAATCCTTTTTGTTTTTCTTCGTTTTGCTGTTGTACTTGCGCAACTGCAGCGGCTTTGACGTGACCAAATAGTCCATGTAAATGTTATCCAAAGTGGGGGATTGCACCAACAGTTTGCTTATCAAATGTGGGGGCGTGGCAGTGGCTAAGTCCGACCTCCTTAGCACTGGAATGCTGTAGGCTTCACTGCTTCCGAGTGTGGCCAGAAACGAGAGCGTCATCAGAATTGTTAAGTGCCACAGCGAAGACATGCTGTAAAGATCAAGAGATGTAAAGTATTAGTTAAATGTTTATAATTATTTAATTTAAATACATTAATTAATATATAAATATAAAAGTCATTGGAATTTACACACATAAGTGCTTGGCTGTTGAAAAGCTATAAAATTAATCAACATATTGTGCATAAAAATAAACTGCGTTTGACGATGCCATAAAATTAATTACCAAATACATTGAACTAATTGATTATGTTTGAATTTATGTGGAATCTTTTTAATTTATTTACATTTATTACTGTATAGACAATAAAGAAATGGTCTTGGGAAAGATAGAAAACGGCTCACTATCACGAAAATCTGCTTTCTTATGGAAAATCGGAATTATCCGCTAATTTTGTGACCAAATTTTAGTCTAATTCAGCAAGTCCACAAACTGTAGAAGCTGTAGAAGTACAACGTGGGACACATTTAATTACAACGTGTTTTTTTTCTGTATTCCCAGTCTAGTGACTAAAGCTGACCGCCAAAATAAATGCACATTGAAATAAATTGCTTTAAAAGTATTTAGTTTCTTTGTTAGTTTTGCAATTCAATTAGCCATTGTTAAATTCCTTTAGTAAATTTTGTAAAAAAATTGCTGAACAATTTTGTGGGGCAAATGAATTTAAAAATGGAGCAAATGTGGAGCACTTCCCGCTGGGATGTCTGCATAGGTGTCAGGTAATTTACATTTCTAAAAGTGTCCACAAATTTGTTATCAGATCCAAAGCCCACGCCCTGTTATTGTCTCGAAATTTGATTGATGAACCAAATGGCTACCAAACAGTGAGCAATAAATAATGAGTAATAATCCAATGCGGGCCAAAAAAGAGCAGACTGAATAAAACAATGGCAAACGCGTTTTCTGCAAGTCACAAATGCCAAATAATTTAATATTAAATAAATAAATCGGCTGTGCGCATCAGAGCGAAAAATATTTCAAACAATACTGAAATACTCGCCACTTTATTTGTAAAGTTTCTCACGTTTCAGCCAAAAAAAAAAAACAAAAAAGTTAAAAAAAGCAACAACAAAAACAAAAGTACAAAAAGATTTCGAGAGCATCGATTTGATTCAGTTAAATGAAAGCATTTAATGCACGCTAATCAAACTGTGGAAGCCAGCGTCGCAGTCGACGTCGGCGTTGCTGTCGCTGTCGCTGTCTTCAGCGACGCTCACTGTGATGCCAACTGAGCAATTACGCTAATGAGCGTGGCGAGCGCCATCTGGCGGCGCATTTCAACGCCTGAGTGATTAATGAGCTAGTGAAAAAATAAGTTGATCAGCAAAAGCCCAAAAAAAGCGAAAAACTCCCAAAAAAAAAGAGAGAAAAAAATGTTTGCTAAACGGCATCAATTTAATTTCGAGTCGAGAACGATAATGTTAACAAGCGAAGCTAAGGCGTCTGGGCACGCCCACCACCGCCCAACCGTTTGATTATGCAAATGAGTTATTAAACTATCTCTAAACGCAGGTTAGTATTCTAAAGATACAAATTTGTGTCTTAGTTTTGGCTGTCTAGCCAGAAACGCTTTGGGCCTTTTGCAAGCTTAGCGTGTGGCGCCCTCAGTTGACCTTGCTGCAGCTAAAAAAAGAATGATAAATCGCAGAAAGTTCGCTGCAGAAGTTAACTGTGCCAGCAAATTGTCGAAGCCCCTATGAAATATGATCTGGGTGGAGAATAAAAATCAAACTTTGATTTATATTTTATTTACTTTCTTGGAGCTCGCAAGTTGTGGGAGTGTTCACTGTTATTTTTGTGTTTTATTAACAAAGAGAAAAAGAATGGATCTATCAATGGATTTTTCCATTGATGGTCTCCGTTGTTGCTTAGAAATTGTAATTTGTTCAACATTTTTTATTTTTCCATGTTTAATTTAAAATACATTTTATTTTGTTTTAAACATCAGTTTTTTTAAAATACTATTCTGAAATAATATTTCTATTAAATAGTTATTCTAAATTTAATTTGAAACAAAAAATCATACTTTAATTCATTAACTTCATTTTAGTTGAACTGAGAGAAAAATCAAGTCAAAGATAAAAATTGTATTCTGCCTGTTGCTGCCCCTTCAAAAGCTGGTATGCTTCTGTTAAATGAATATTTATAATTCTTACTGCGTCTTTTCCATTCATATTTGGCTATCAGCGAGTTTAGTTAATCAATGCCGCTTAGTGTCAAGCCTATCATTTGTTTTCAGTCGACTAATTGAGTAGCAAAAACAAAAGACTCAGGCAACGAACTTGATTGCCATAGGAATGGGAGAGCACAATTTTGCCACTGTTCTTTGGCACTTTTAATACTGTTTTTAAACAGCAAATACTTTTCTCAGCTCTACCCATTCTTTCTGAGCCATAATTAGTTTATTTTTTTACAATTTATTAAAAAGCGTAATTTAATTAATTTGTAAAACTGAACTCAGTACTAAGTACAAATTGTTGGCTATCGTTATTAAGCCACAAAAGGAAAGACTCTGACAACGAACTTGCTGGTCATATATAAAAATGACATTTATGAATATGCAAATACATATATATAGTATAGCACATGTGTGTGTGTGTGATTATGATTAATAATAACAACATCTAGCAGCTGTCAAGTGCATCAACGCGTGTTGGTTCATGCAAATCGATGTGCATAAATAGTCGTTAGCCGTTTTATGGCTATTTATTCAAATTGCACTCACTTTAAGCGCGACTTATTTTTAATTTTACTGCAGCTGCTTGTTTATCTAGCATATAGTATTTAATTTATTGGATTTTCTTTCTTTTTAATGCACAATTAATGATTAGCTAGAGTTTTATAGGAATTTAATACGCCGCACTTGATTCACAGTGTTTAAATTTAGATTCCCTAGCTTTTTAGGGATTAAATTTTATTCTCCTTTTGATTATCACAAATTTTACACTTTGTATTTAGTTGTGCTTTTTTTTCGCGCGACTACAGTGTCTGCTGCGATGTTGTGGACGCCTCGGCGAGCGGCAAATAAATGAGATCTGCGGACCGTGTGTAATTCGCTTTTTTTCTTAGCACAACAAAAATCACTCGGCTGCCGGCGTCGCTGTCGCTGTCGATACCTCTGCCACAGCCGGCTTCACTGCTGTCGTCGACGTCGTTATCTTCGTCTTCGTCATAGTTGAGATTGGGATTGTGTCGGCTACGTCATCAAGTTGGAGTTGGTCTGAGATCTGAGCGTCAGTGTTCACTTGCCCCAACTCAGCTACACTCCGAGAAAACTGTCTTAATTCGTACACTAGTTAAAAAGTAAACTAGTGATAAATGAAGTTTATAGGCAACTCTTTTCCTCAGTGTAGTCAAGTGGTGCGTGAGGTCCAAGGCGCAGCGTGTGGAGATAGCTGCTAACTGTGGCCAGATACAACCGACAGTGATCTCGATGATGAGCCAACACACACACACACACACACACATACACAAACACGCACAAACAGGCACACACACGCACGTACCTGGATAACGAACGAAGTGCATCAATTTGCCACTTTATTGTTTACCTGCTTACTGTTATAGTTTGCCGTTGCACTTTGCGGGTTTTTTTTTCGCAATTCGCTTATCGCAGTTTGCCATTTGTTTGACAAATTCAACAGACCAACGAAATTGATTCATTTCAATTGCCCCGACGAGTACTCGTTGGAAAGTGACAAGCATGATGGAAATTTAATATCATTTGCAGAGGAGTACTTAGCGAAATATACCCTGTAGTGGGGGTATGAAAGTTTCTTAGAAGTAAGCAGTAAAGCACCATATTCAATATACCACTGACAATAAGACGTATCCATCTTCATCTCTTTTGACTTATAGATCTCAGAGACTAAAAGTGCAGAAGATTTGCTAGGTTTACTTTTGAGGAGATTTAGTAGTACGCTAACCTGTAAGTTGTTGCTATGCGCAACTCCCACTGCATATACTGCAATCAGTTGAACAGGGTATATCACTATCATGGCCACTCTACTACAGCAGCATTCTTTCAAGCTTTTTGATTAAATTACAAACAGTGGCAACTCTCATTACGGTGCTTCTTCTTCATCCTACACCTGTCCCTCCCCCTTCCGTCCTCTGCCCCTTTCTCACCGCTTTGTCTTTCCGATTTGTGCACAAATTAGTTACAAATGAACCTACCACAACAAAGGCTCCCTGCATTTTCTGGTAACACGAGGCTTTGGCTTAACAGAAATTGCTACTGACAGGACACACACACACGCACACAGGCACACACTGCCCCTTTAGACGAGTTTCCCATTGTTTAAGCCGCATTGAAATTGGCGCCATTTGGAAAAGATGATATGTTGACTTATTCTGCTTCTTCATCTTCCTCTTAAATGCCTTTGCGTGATGTGTTGACGTGTTTCAAAACGCTGGCTATACCGTAGCTTGAACTGCAAGAGGGGTTTTAGTCGAAAACCATTAGTTATATTTACCTTGCCATACCGAATGTAATCACAGGGTATATGCTAGTCTAGGTTGTAGTAGGCAGCACTGTACTCCGCTCTCGCTGCGTAAGGCGAGTGAACTCTGTTGTTGACCTATGCCAAAGTGGAAGTGGACGCTGTGACCCAGTGTGCCCAAAGTTTTAGTAGCCACTGTTAGTTTTTTTGGGTGACTGGAGTACAACTAAATTATTTCACAATTAAAAGACGGAACAACAAATAAATGTCGGTTTTTTGGCCTTTTATGTCTAGTAATTTAAACATTTATGACATTATATAAGCACAATTGACATGTAACCCATTAATCTAGAGAGGAGCACTTTCTCATCTTTCACTTACTGACACTGTCGTGCTCTTCTAGTCAAAAACAATTACGGCTATCTGGATGGCAGTAAAGTTTTATGGAGCCCTAGAGTCTGCAGGTAAATGACATAACCACAAAGATCATTAATATGGCTGACAATGCCACGGCTGTCTGCTATAACACTCCAAAAGGAATCGCAATCAAAACACCTTTAAATATTAATTAGCCGTGGCATTCGGTAGTCGACAGCTTCCCCCTTCCTTTTCCCCTTTTCAGCAATTACACTTAGCTAGAGTACACACCTCAACACACGCACACACACACACACACACACACACTCGAGGTCTAAGACAAACATTAGCAGACCACGCACCAAGAGCAGAATAACGAGAAACAGATACGACTAAGTTTATGCAGACGAGGGTTGGCTGAAAAGTTGTTAAGACATAATTTTATTGGATCGTTTAAGCGATCAACTAAAGGCTGCCTTAGCTTAGTGCAGAGACTGTTAAATTTTAAGAGCGTTTTAAAGAAAGTCTTCAGTAAAGCACCTTTAAGTCTTTTGGGTAGAGAAATGGGTTGAAAAGACTGTGGTCGAGTAAGCCACCAGAGGAAGACCCTGCACTTGACATCGATAAAATTTGCTTTATGAGGCTCTGCTCAAATTCTTGGGATAACCTGGCTGCGTTCCAAGTGCCAGACAGGGTATCCGTAGTTTGTAATGAAAAGCTTAAGAAAGTCCCCAATAGTCCAAGGTATCTTTACTTTCACTATAATAATCAAACTATTTTTAAAGCTTTGAATCGACCCTCGTATCGCATAGTATCTTGGTGGTTTCTCTAATCTAACTACTAACGAATCTGGCATTTGGCATTGGCATAATTGTTAACGATTAGACAACACAAATCACGAACGATGCCGCAAAACGCTACCCAGCTAGCTGGCCAGTTGGTATCTTGTATCTCGAAGATTTTGTATCTGCATGAGTGTGATCTAAGCTGAGAATTATTAAGACTAATATGTTTAATGCTGACGGAAGCAGTGCTGATAGTCTGTGGCACGGGACGATGAAAATAAAGATAAAGATGACAATGGCGATGGGGATGGCTATCCAAGATTCCAGATACCAGATACCATATCCCAGATGGGTTAACTAATCAAGAATACGCGTCTTCCTCTTCTCTATCCAGTTTTCTGTCTTCTTTCAGATCCGCAGCACGAATTTCTCTGGCAATAAATGACAGACAAAGTCTATACGAGTACTCGACACGCTGACGCTTGCGTGTTTGGCTACTGAATTGCAAAATATTTCAGTAGCTACAGCTAGAGTGGAGTGTACTCGACAGCAAAGAACAGAGTCAACATTAAATTTACTAGTTGTTTGAATAAATTCTGAATTTGTAAGCACGTTCCATCAGAAACAGTTCGATTAAAGTGTAGACAGTTTAAAGTAAACTATAAAAGCACTAATATAAACTAATTATACTCTGTTCTGCCAAACAAACTATACCCACTCTTCACATTAACTACAGGGTCTTGCAACTTATACAAACTGTTTTAAGTTCCTCTCGCCTCCCTCCCTCTTCCTCTATCTTTTTACAGTCTGCCAGTTGGTGGGCCCAGTTAGTTGGCTAACGTTTTCATTAGCCAGAATGAACGTTGATGGCTGGAACACCCACCCACAACATAGGGTTAAGGCCACGTTTGCCACGTCACACTAAAAAGCGGCCAAAAAGAAATGTTCATAAATATGTTTACCTAATTATGAGTAGTTTCACATTTTATTGTCGATAAATTTAGCAAAGTTCGTTAAACTCGTCGCTGGCAAAATAATTAAGTTGAAGCAGCTTAACTAGCCACTATCTGTATCTGTATCTAAATGTATCTGTATCTGTATATCTGTATCTTTGCCATTGTCTTTGCTTTGTTTAAGTTGGAGTTTCATTTTTCAGTAGGCAGTGATGCCAAAAAAAGCTATTTTTGGAGGAAAACAAATTTAAAAAAAGGTATGAAAATACGCTTTAATTAGCCTGCTAAATGCTTTCTATAATAATTCAAAAAGTGACAATTTTGTATATATCCAGAAAATCTTCTGTCTGCTGATGGTTTTTTTGACCGTAAAAAGGCTGCTTTGCCAGCACTGACTTGTATGTGGGCTTCGCCTTTTAATTGTCACCCAGCTTTCGCGCTATGCACTCGGGAATGAAGTCTTCGTCAGTGGCTTATGCAATGCCAAAAATCTCGTTCCATCTTGTTTGTTTTGCTGTATTTCATTTTTGACTTCATCTCATTTCTTTTTCTGAGTAATGAGCTACTCTCGATCGAGGTCAGCGACGGAAGCCAATTATGTGACTCGGACTTTCATTGAAAGTAAAATATTTGTGGAGCCCCGACGAAAAGGAAATGCAACGAAAGGAAAATATAAATAACGCTTAATATTTAGCGCAGTTTTTCAGCCGGCAAAATGTTTAATATTTACTCATTAGTAGGTCGATTAAATTAGTAATTTGGAGATTTCAGTTTGACTTTTAGCAAAATGCTTTGATACAAGAAAATTATAGTCACTACATAGTTGGCAATGATTTGAAATGTGTTTCTCTTTAAAGACAATTTTGAGTTAAATATTAATTAAGCATTAATTGGTATACCTTTTTGGGGTCATGAGAACTAGGCGTTAAAAATAAATCACAATTTCCTATTCAATTCAATGTTGATGACACTTGGTCCTGGCAGTTGTCTAGAGTTCAAAGAGCTATTGGTTATCTGGACACACCATCATTTGGCTGATTTATAAGATTTAAGATATAGACTGATCAGATGCTTTTACTATACAAATATATTTTTTGGTCTAGGCTATCTCATAGAAGAATTAGCGCATACCGCAGTAAAAAGCTTTTAACTTGTTGCTTCCACAAATTACAGGGTATTTCCTAGTTATGCAATGCGGTGCTGAAATTCTTTTCGTGTGATTTTTTGGTCTATTTATTTGTGAAAGTGGCGAGTGAGCGAGGACAGGAAAAAGGTTAAACTGAGCTATACAGAGCGTGCCCTTGTGCTGGAAACGACTGTGAATTGGAAGAGCAATCGAATTTTGGGCTGCTGTGTATTAAGTTGACTTGGAGTTGATTTTAGTTAAGCTGGGCTTAGATTACCGGAAAGCGGTGATTTGAGTTAGGCAATAAATTGATCGCGTACAGAGCTGAAACATATTATAAGCGAATATATATAATTTAGTTTTGTAGATTTAGGAGCTTTCTTTCTGGCACATACTTTCACACCTCCCACATCAGTCGAGGTTATTAACGAATTGCGCACTATATCCCAATTACTTTATATCCGTACCATAAAAATAAAAAGCAAACAAAACTTTCCAATTTTCTGACAATTAGAGCAAGCGATTGATAGTTAAGTTTTATGAGTTATCTTGATTCACAATTCACAATTTCAAGGAATGAATTTGCTGGCTTTTCTCGCAATTTATGGCTTAGCAACCAGTTGTAGTTAGCCACTTCAAAAGAAGTGTAAACAAGGCTTGAAACAAACGAATACAAACAAATTAGCAAATCTCTAAATATAAGTTGTTTTCGCAGCGACTAAACTGTGGAATCTAGAAAGTAAACGGATGATTGGAAAACTATAATTTTCTTCGAATCGAATTTGAAATGGACTGATGGCTTCATTTAAGCTTAAGCTAATTCATCGACTGAAATGCCACAATACAGGCATCAACAAACATTATTTCAACTATTTGTTGACTTTACTAGTGACTTTATTTCAAAAAGTTTAGCTGACTGTGCTGTACTGTGACCTTGACGCTTACACATCATCTTGGGAAGCCTTTCACGATCAGAGTCAATAAACTTAAATGGTAGTAAATCCAGGCGATAGGGCTCTCCCACATTTACCTACATAAATACCTATCGACTCTTGTAGTCGTTAAGTTTTTATCATTGTATCTATTTCCATTTCGCTTATTTTACTGCCTGAGACTGGTCATTATCTGAAGCCTGCGGCGCTGCATTCGAACTCGCTCATGGCCATAAAAACTCAAGATTCGATTGAAATAAGATAAGATCTTGCCTTTAAAATTGAATAAACAATGTGTTAGTTGCCATTTTACGAGATAACATTTTAATTTGCCCATTTTTATTGCAATAAAATAAAATTATACTTCATTTACGCTATTCAAACACTTTAAAAGCATTTAACATGTTTACAAATAATATTTTGTATTTAAAAAAACTATAAAAAAGTTATTCGACGAGGATGGGATTCGAACCCACGCGTGCAGAGCACATTGGATTAGCAGTCCAACGCCTTAACCACTCGGCCACCTCGTCACGTGCTGGGGTAGTTTCTAAGTGTGTACAAAACATAAATGCCATGTGTCAATTCAGTTGCCATAGCAAGCAGTTCAAATGGAATCTAAGCAGTGCAGGTTAAGAACATCGCTAATAAAGCAAGCAGAACTTGACTCTATATAAACAATCAAATAGAATACGAATTATATAAAAAATAATAAAAAAAATAATTACTACAGTCGTTTAAGTAATTTGTTGGTTAATAGAAATTAACTATACTTGTCAAGAGTATATATTTATATTGTGCACACAGTTCAAGGTCGTGCACTGCTTGTTTCAATTGGTGAAGGTGTTTATGAAAAGAATAACTGAATGCCGACCTCGCATACGACGAGGTGGCCGAGAGGTTAAGGCGTTGGACTGCTAATCCAATGTGCTCTGCACGCGTGGGTTCGAATCCCATCCTCGTCGAAGAAAACTTTTTATAAAAATGTGCTAATGCATGCAAAAAGATTTTAAACTGCCAAAAAACAACTGTTGATTTTTTAATAGATATAATAAAAATCTCATACATTCAATTAAAATTATAATTTTGTTTTGATTGCTCAATAGAAAAAAAAGCAACTCAGTGCGACGAGGATGGGATTCGAACCCACGCGTGCAGAGCACATTGGATTAGCAGTCCAACGCCTTAACCACTCGGCCACCTCGTCATGTTGGCAGCCGCGGGCTCAATGAGGGTTCTGAACCCTTTCAAACTTTATTGCTACACTCTCTCCAGGCAATGACAAATAAATTATTAATTGTGTCAATTTAAGTGACGCACCTGTAGTCAATGAATTCAGATGTGTTTAATAAACTGTGTGTTCAGTTAAGTGATGGCTCTGCCTTCTCCCGAGCTCTTGTTTGCTATTCAAAATTGTAGCCGAGTGGTGGCGCGTGTTTTGCGGTTTCTGAAGTGCAGTCTAAGCGTTTTAATTATTTTGCTTGATGCCCTGAAAATTAAAGGTATACATTTTTTATTACTTTAAATATTAAAGTGTTGAATAATCTGCCTTAAAAAAATATAAATAAAATATAATTCAATTATTAATTACATTACAATCCTAGAAGTTTTTAATACGTACATTTTAATTTCATTTCTAATAGCGTACATAAAAGTTCGGCTTGACTTTAATTAACATTTCAATACATTGTATTTATAGAGCATTTTATTTGCTTAGGCATTCAAGATCGCTTGATGATCATCTTAAAAGGGCTTTTCATAATTCAGTTCGATGCCGCTACCTGACACAGTTTCTATAGTTCTTCTCTGATGTATACAAATAGTATATCTTCATATTCTTCTTTAATGTAAACAAATAATTATATTATACCAGAGTATGCGGCTAATAAATACTCTTAAGAAGACTGGGAAAAACAACAACAATTTATTATTAATTGTAAAATCATATTCTTTTATTGTTAAAAATAGTTATAAATATAAATATTGACTAATTTAATTTATTTTCAAAGTTTTCATGCTCTTCTGCTGCACTATAATAGCTATGTCTTTCTACTTTGCCTTTCAGCCGGTTTAGTTGGTAGACGGAGCATAGTTGTACTTGTTAACTGAGCTTAGTCAAAGACTAACTCGATAAGTGCTTAGTGTAAGTACTGCGAATGTTGTTCAGTTGTCAAACCGTCATCATCATTGTCAACGGTGTTAATGAACCCTAGTGACTAATAGCTGTTAGTTGTTTACCTTTACAACGATTCCCGATTCAAGATTCACGATTCCCAGCTAGGACAAACACCCCTGGCAACTAGGGTTGTCGTTTCAGCCATATTCTCACTTAATTTAGCTTTTTCTGAAAGCCTATTTACTGGAGATTTTGCTATTGGTTGCTTGGGACTGTTTTAGCTGTTAAAGAAGTGTCAACACCGTTGAGCAGAATCTCACATTGTGTTCGTTAGTGTTAGGCGGAAAGTGTGCCCAAGTCTGATGATGTGAAGGCACGCACGTTTATATTTAGCATTTACTAGCAGTACTCGATTCGTTGCCAACTAACAAGATGTCCCAATGTCCGGTGATAGTCACGTGCACAAGGACATTCCAAGGCTAATTACGCTGGCGCATTGCCAGCACAAACATTTCGAATATAGCTACATATATACATATACTTCGATTGCGGCATCAGAGGCGCGTTCTCGCTTTATTATAACACCATCCGTTCATTATGCCTGCTGCACCTACTCTGTACACTGCACAAAAAGATCTGTCGAGAACAGTGTAATCCCAGTTAAATCCCAGTAATTCTTGATTGTGTCTTATTATTACACCAAACAAAGTGTAATAAACTATGAATAAAAATTCTTAAATCAAGATCAGTCGGATTAACATTTAAAATGCTGTTTTTCTCTCAGTGTATTAGCGGTGTTAGCCTCAGTGTCAATATCTGTGGCATGCATGCAGCCCATACTTAAACAACGTGCGAGTATCTGTATCTGTATCTCCGTCTGTATCTGTATCTGCTGGCGTAGCAGTAGCAGTGGCTATAGCCGTAGCTGTATCTTTTTGCATCTGCGTGGTTGTCGCAAGTAGCTGAAGTAGCTGTAGTTGTTACAACCGCCGCCGGTCTTCGCTTAATTAGCCATGTCATTTATTATTGCCCTAATCTCTGAGAATGAAGCTGGCGCCAATGCCTCTGTCATTGACAAATAAACAAATTATTTATATTAGAATATTACTTACGTGTGTAAGAGCCAGCAGTGCGAAAGTCAGGAAGCGCCAAGATCGTCATCGTCATCATCATCGTCATTCTTATTATCATCATTATTATCAACAGCAGCCTGCACTTGTCTCCATAAAAACCAACACAATTAAACGTGGCTTGGCCAAGACAAACGCCCTTGTCTTTAGCTAGTACAGGGCACCCCGGGTATGACTGGCATTACTGCGAGTTATGCAGGCAATAAAGGTGTGCTCTACACTGAGAGAAAACATTTTTTACTTTGTTAAACATTAATTTTAGAAACATTTAAAATATGATATAGTCATATGAAATTTATTTTTAAATTCCTAACTAAAATTTAAAACGCTTTTTTAGTTTAAACACTAAAACTTGAATTCATTTATTTTATGTTTATATTGCTTATGAGGTATTACTGGACCTTTCCGCTCAGTGTACTTGCACGCACTCCACTATGCATGCATGTTTGTGCATGTACATTGATGTAATCACACAATTATGCCCAATTATGTAACAGCTTCTCGTGACTGGCGCTGATGTAGTTACAGATTACAGATCACAATTCACAGATAGAGATGGAAATGCACATGGAGCGAAAGAGACACAGATAGAGTTAGAGGTGCTTAGAACAGATGCTTTGTTGATATCATTGACTAATGAGCGCTCTAGAGTCAGCCATTACTTCCTTATGCCACACATAACTCCCCCTGGAAATCTTAATTTAATCACCTCACTGGTGTCATAAACATTCAACATACATAATGTCGGGCGTATTAGCCATTTCCCTCCCCCATTTCCCACTCCAAGTTTCCCACTGCCCACAGGCCAAAAGACTTGAATTCATTCACGCAATTAAAGTTAGCTTAATTCTTTAACTTGTATTATTTTATTTAATTTGCACATTCATGTGCAACTAGACCGGTTTTAATTAGTTAGCCCGACTGGTAAGAGCCCTGTATTTGTTCCTTTATGTTACCTTTTTCATTGGGAATTAGAAAATGTTTTGAAATGCAGACTCTTTTTATTTAAAATTGGGTAAGTGTTTGGACCTGTGAATGAATTAAAAATAACAATATCCAAGTTTCAGAACATTAGTCCAAAAGAGCAGGCGAGTCTCAAGCTACATTGTGAAAATATATCTAATCTTCTGGGGAACCAAAAAAAATTCTTTCCTTCATGGTTTTAAGAATTTGTTGTTACTTTATTATGGAAATTACTGTGTATAAGTTAAGTATGAGTTAACAATCTTAAGTATTTGGAACAATTTTACCTCTCTGTTTGTAACGACCTCTTTGGCACGCTTTCGCTTTACACAAGCTCAATACACCCTTTTAAACTTACCTACAGGGTCTAAAAATGCAAAACTGCCACTTGAGACAGTGCTAAGCTAGCATTAGATTGAGCCAAAGCGGGGGCCATTGACACCAGCGGGTAATTATAAACATATTTATGTACATAATATGGCTAAGAATCATACGTGTTTTAACTGATTTATCCCGAAACGCACACACATACACATACTTACTCACAGCCATAGAAATCTCAAATTTAGATCAGCATAATTTGAGGTGCTTTGACAAACAACATTCAACAATCAACACACAAAGTGGTAAGAGCAAACCTTTGCTTTTTGCCCACTT
The DNA here is from genome assembly GCA_018152125.1 of Drosophila dunni. Classification (NCBI taxonomy): domain Eukaryota; kingdom Metazoa; phylum Arthropoda; class Insecta; order Diptera; family Drosophilidae; genus Drosophila; species Drosophila dunni. The sequence continues at coordinate 641,786 of JAECXC010001917.1, forward strand.
CTAACTTGGCTCATTCTCACAATGTTCGCTGCTTTGTCCAGTTCTGCGACTGCAGTCGACGCTGATGCTAACGTCTGCGCCGACGTAGACGCCGACAGAGCCTGATGGCTGATGGCTGTTTTTGGTGTCGTCTTGGCCAATATAAAGCTCAGCTTCTTAACGTACTCACACTCATTGCTCGTCTAACGCGTCTGCTGGGCAGTCAGTCCACCTGTGTTACCTGTGCTACCTGTGCCACACCTGTAATTGTGATTATCAAAAGTTCTATAACTCGCTAAAAAGTGTTGCAATTTTCCACGTAATTGTGCAAAAAGTACTGAACTCGAATAAAATGGGAAAAAGACTTTTCGAAACTTAATTCAAAATATATGCGACAATAAAATTGTGTTGATTACGTGAAAATGGCACAGTGAATTTCGTTTTTGATAGAATGTATTTATAATAAGACTACAATTTCGGTGTTGAAATATTTTAGTTTGCTTATAATTAAGCTTTTTTTTTTATATTTTAACGTTTGAAAGTATTTTATATGCGTAAGAGACAACACAATTTCTCCCAGAATTTCTGAACAAATAATTAATACTCTTATTTGGAGTAAAAAAAGAATACATTATTTCCAGTATTTTAATTAAATTGTTACATTTGAATTAACAGCACTGTTCAGCGATGGCGAACGACAAGTGGAGAAACTACATGCGGATTCTGTTGCCAATTCTGCTAGTCTGGCATGCCAGTGCTGCCAATTTATCGCAGCTTGGGAAGAAGCAAACGCTGGGAAAACAGCAACAAGCGCAGCAGCAGCAACAGGTAAATCTACAGCAGTTTTCCACCAGATTTAGTATTACAAAATTCATACTTAAATATATCAGATAAATATGTGAAATTATTGGATGTCAAGTATTTAAACAAAATTTGATTTTCTTTGTGTATGGACAGGAAGTGGAGCTGCCGGCAGAGCAGGAGGACATGAAGGGCGAGGAGGATTCAGATCCCTATCAGATGCTGCACGAAATGAAACAGGAATCGCGTATGCCAGTTTCCGGTCCTAACTACGCTTGGAATCCCTATGTGAATGGCAATACCCCAATGCATCCCTACGAGAGCGCAGCTACGAACGGAGCACCAATGCCAATGCCCAAAATGCTGCCATTTATAGGGTATGCACAGCCGGTGCTCATACCCTTCCCACTCTACATAGCACCCGATATGTTTTATCCCTCGTATCCTGGAATGGGCACCAATAATGATCTGGAGGATGTGGTGATGTCACGCGCTGCAGGAGATCGTCGTTCTCCCTTGTCAGCACACCCCTCCCGCAACTCGCCCATCTACTACGTCCGCTTGCCGCCGACTCCGTACATGTTTGTGCCCACAAATTTGGCTGCAAGTCCCTTCGGTAGCAGTTTCTCCCCGCTGCTGACCTATCAACCGATGCCAACGTTCTCCACCTTTGGTTCGGTCTTCAACTTACCCGTTAACTTTCTGGCCAACGGCAAACCTTCGGGCATTTATCAAATGAATGGACCACAAAACGAAATGAATCCGTTTCCGGCGGGCATCGGTAGCAATAGCTTCAATGTACGCCCACCCACGCCTAGTAATCCCTACAGACCCATGTCCCCCGCCCCGAATCCAAACCACTCAACTGGATATGGACATGCTCCTCAAAACTTCGGTCTCTCTACTTTCCCAACACCCCAGCAAGACTCAAAGATGACGTCATTGAAACGACCGTTTCTATTTAACGGGCGTCCCGAGGACATCTATATAATGCCCAATAATCTCTACAACTACAATGAACAGGCTTACTACTAATTATAAAAATAACGGGTAGCACTTACTGAAAGTATTATTGAATGCATTTAAATAAATTACTCTAGTACATAAGTAAATATATATTTTTTATGGTAAAACTATTTGCAATACAATAAGTAATTCATAGTGTTAATACAAACTAAAAATTTATATTAATATATTTATTCAAAACTTAATCGCCAATTAGTGCAACTTTTTCCTTCATGTTTTCAATATATTCGGGATCTCCAAGGTATTTGCTATTCCCAATGAGCTCACCGGTTCTCATATCGAACTCATAGACAATTGGAACACAGTTGGGAACGTTTAGTTGTAATATTTCATCGTTACAGAGATCTGTAATAAATAATAATAATAATAATAGTATTATTATTAAGTTAACTGAATTTCATAACTACCTTCTATGTGTTTCACAAGAGCACGAGCGACAGTACCGTGAGCGACAATCATAATACGCTTGCCCGCAAGGACTTCCTCCTTCATCTCCTTCCAGATGGGCAACACGCGATCCACACACATGTGAACAGATTCCGTGAATGGGAATTGACCAGCTGGGATATCTTTGAAGGCAAGGTTATTCAAGATTTCGTAGTAATAGTTATTCGATGGCTCGATCGGAGGGGGAATATCATCGTAGCTGCGACGCCAGGACTGCACCTGAGCCTCGCCATAAACATTCGCCACTTGTCGTTTATTCGAACCCGTTAAATTCCCATAATGTCGCTCATTCAGTCGCCAATCCGAAACCACCGGCAGATAGGAGCATTTCATTTCTGCTAAAATCACATCCGCACTTTGTCGAGATCGACTTAACGCGGAACAATAAACTTTGTCAAATACAAAATTGGCTTCAATCAATTTGGCTGCCGCAATGCTGCGCGATTGTTCTAGGCCTAAAAGATCGGTATTTTTATCAACCTATATCCATTGTTATAGATCAGAGGATTATCACCACGATCGCTGGCTTACCGCATTCACTGAGAGGCGTGTCATGCCAGCCACAAAATAAATTTTTCAAATTGAACTCACTCTCGCCATGTCGCACGAGCACCAGACGATTTGTTTTTCTAAAGGCACTCGAACTGAAATGGAAAACAAGTTTCCCTTAAATCTTGATTAATGTCAACAAAATTGTAATTCAATTAAATTATGTGTAGCAATAATAATTTCCTGAAATTCTTTAATAACAACATCATTTGTTGTTCACTTAGGAACGACACAATTTTTATATTTAATTGAGACAGTCGGGTGTTTCCCACTGAAGCCCAACTAATTGTTCTTATTTTTGTATAAATAATTAAATTATTTTAATTATACGTTACAGTTTTCCTCTTAGAAACTTGAGCATGCTGCCTTGGTACTCCTCTCGCTTGCTCTCTCTTTCTCCAACACTCTTTTTGTCTCTCCGTCTCTCTCTCACTCTGTCTCTCAATGCGTTGTGATGTGATCTATCGACATATCGAAGTTGCATGCAACCGTTGCAGCTTCAATATCGTTGAATTTAGCTTAATTGTTAATGATGATAAAATTTTACTGTTATTCAAAATTATACAAATTAATATACATATATTTTTTTAATAGCCAACTGAGAGTGACTACACATAAAATGCCCGAACATTTCAAATTTTTAAATAGATCTGTTGAAAATATTTAAAAACAATTTAAAGTCAAGCTTTGCAATATGAAAGTTAAAACTTAAATAATTCAAGGACTCAAGTGAATGTTAAAATAGTTAAAATTAAATTGTCATGTCTTTGCCAGAGTTCAAAACAAACATTTGCGTTGCTTTAAATCTTCAGAAGCCATTCTACAAATACTCGATTTTAAATGCTCTCTCTTATTTTGGAATCTACAAGCGGTATAAGTTTTAATACAAGTTTTCTAGCTCAATCTGGGCTATTTCTGAGAAGAGTTGTTTAAAATGTGGCTAAGATCAGAGAACTTGCTGAAGGGACTCTGTGACAATACTTTGGTTTAAAATAATTATTATTTAATTATTGTCTATTTAAAATGTTAACAATAATTCTAAACTATTTGAAATATCGCTCAACTGGTATAAATATCGATTCGAATCGATCTTTCTGCAAAGTATCATGAATTTATATTTATTAAATAGAAGTAATCACAATTACATTATTTTTTAGGCTACCTATTCGATGTGGCTCATATATTTTTGGCAAAGGCCCTACAGATTTTGTGGCTGTCGCGTCGACGCTGACTGAGGGCCATCATAGTTGCCGCCAGAGACTGCGTCGGCGTCGCGGTCTGCGTATAAATGTCTTAGCCAGCTTTGAGCCAGTCTTCAGTCTGTAGAGTACCTTTGTCACTAGTGCGTGGATTCGAATGATTTCCGAAAAAATTGTGAATTGTGATATATTGTGAAGAATGCATTTTCCGGCAATTGAAGACTTTTACAAGCGTTTGTTAATTCTACTACCGTTTGCAACTGGTGGGTATTACCTTTGAGTAATGTCTGTATCTACAAATCAACCAAGTGTGTCCGAGGAATATCTGTGATTTGTCGATATCGAGCTACAGTTTGAAAACCAGATAATACACTCAGAAAAAAATTAAGGTTTAAATTGGTAATGAAACTACAATATTTGATCTGCGCAAATCAAGTACTCCATACTCGGTTCTAACAACGTTGAGAGATTTGTTCTACTCCAGAATTCTAAATTTTTTCAGTGTAGATATATCAATTGTTTTTCCTTTGTTTTTGTTGATATATCAATTATTTCTCTTTTGTTTTTGTTGACTTGTGACGTAAAGCTGAATGAGATTTGCTATCTGATACGGTAGGTGATCACACACACAGACAAAAAGTAGTAGCCCTGGTTTATGAGGCATCCCTAATCTCTGAACTCTCACATGTCACACTCAGCGCCCATATACGAGTAAAACTGCCAAAATCGTGGGGAGAGTCGGGCACACGCATCATCTAATGTATTGGATAATGGATAGTAAACAAAACATCGCAGACGCATGTAAATAATAATAACAATAATTAAAATTGCATGCACAAATGCTTCGCAAGAAGCAAGAAACGAGAAGCGAGAAGCGAGAGACGGGAAACGAGATGTGCCCAAAAGATGTCACAGAGAGCAATTGTTTATTGTTTACTTTGGCTTGTGGATTATATAACTTGGCAAATTGTTCACATTCAACTGTAATAGTTCACTTAGGTGCGTGTGCGTCGCTCAGGGTAACTCCCCCGATTTGGGAATGAAGTCAAAACATTTATCTATTATAGTTGCTTTTGATTGGCTAATCTTAAACGCTTTGGTTCAATTTCTTAAATCAATTTGTGGGCCCTCAGGTATAGTGGGAATTAGGAGCATAGAGTATGTAATCCGTAGGTTAAAGAACAAAATTTCGATTAAGTAATATTTTCCCATTTCTTCATAGAATTCCCATCGGAAGACCGTCGCTTTACCTACGATGCGCCATCACAATGGCAGTACTTTTATCCACAATGTGGCGGCACCGATCAGTCTCCCATCTCCCTCAGTGCACACAAAGTAATACCCATAGGTCTACCGCCTATATACTTTGGCCTTTACGAAGAACCCTTTGATGAACTGCTGATCTTGAGAAACAATGGACATACAGGCACGTAAATTCATAACTCAGATTCGATAGATTCATTTATGCTTATTCCCTTCCTATCTGTAGTTGAGTTTAGTGTACCGACTACGGTGTATGGCGAACGGCCCTATATAACCGGTGGGCTTTTGGGTGATTTCTATGAGGCGAGAGCCGTGCACTTCCATTGGGGTTCGCCACAGCAGAAGGGCTCGGAGCATTTACTGAATGGTCGACGCTACGATCTGGAAATGCATATTGTGCATAGAAATACTAAATACCAGAGTGATGAAGAGGCTAGAAATCAAACGGACGGTCTTGCAGTACTCGCAGTGCTCTTCAAGGTGGTACGAGTAAGTACATGCCTCTAAAATAAGCTCTAAAAAAATTTTTATATTAAATTGCTGATAATTGCAGACAAATTATCTTTATTTTCAACCGGGATTCAATGAGATTTTGGGCTCGCTGCTGCATCTGGGAAATTTCAATAGTAGCTATACACCACCGGCTTTTCTCACACTTGGTTCGTTACTAGGAAATCTGGACAGGGGAAATTTCTATGCCTATAAAGGTTCGCTGACAACACCTCCGTGCTCTCCGTCCGTCCTTTGGCACGTGTTTGCCGAGGTATTGCCCATTTCACATCTGGAATTACCGAAATTTTGGCAACTACGCGATCGTCAAGGACGACCGCTTTTGAACAATTTTCGACCACTACAATCTCTGGAGCGAAGACAGATATTCCAGCGACGACCACTTGAAGAATACATATGGTTATAGTATTACTTTCTATTAACATTAAGTAAATTTATACAATGTAGTTCAATTAATTTAAATGAAAGCAAATTATTTAAAAATGTTACTGTGGTGCTGATCTACCATTGATTAGTTTTATTCAATTACTGAAGGTGGTTGCTTAGCGATGAGGGAATTCCCCGCTCTTCACATGGCTTAGCATTGGCTTTAGCCCGGAATTTCCAATTTTTGTTTGTCTTAACACCATATAATTCACCCTTGGGATAAATAAAATTGAAAACCTTTTTCATTGTAACGACTTTATTACCGGCTAAAGTTTACGATGGTTGTAAAAATGGTTGAAAGACCCACATATGAGTCATAGGAATAGGCCAGTTATTACTTGCAGCCGCCTCGGTAACGCGAGAAGAATGCCGCAAAAAGGCCCACCTCGACGGCCAGAACGGAGGAACGCATGACTGACGAAGGTAGTCTCATCACAGGACGTGGCAACTTGACCACATTACTCGCCGTGGCCACCTGCTTGGCCTGATATGGACCGGAGGTGCGACGCAGCGGGAGTGTGGTGTGACGCATTAGATCTGGAGGAGGACGATAGTTGACGGTATGATATTCATGATCACGCACATCGAAGGGTGGACGTGGTATACGGACACGAGGATTAATCGGTGGGTGGAACGAAGGGCGCACCACTACCTTCTTGCGCATTTTATGCTCACGATCTCGGTGACTGCTGACCCGGTCGGAGGACTCGACATGGCGTTGAGAGAATTTTCGGTCTTTGAGGTACGGATTCTTGCCCTTGTAGTCCACTTTGCGTTCAATAGCCTCCTTTTGGCCTCGCGTCATCAATTTCTGAAGTGGATCGTTAGGGTCCTTCTCCAGCTCAGGACTAAGTTCAAAATTTTCCTCTTTCGAAGACTTGCTCGGTTTTTCCAGCAAATACTTGAATTCGTTCGCCGTCTCGAGTTTTTCTTCATCGCCGTCGAGTATCGCTCGGTAGTGTTCGTCCTCGAGCAGCATCTCTTCTACACTCATATAGTCAGCTGTGGGTTCCAATATTTTGTCGTAATAATCTTGATATGAAAATGGCTCAATATCTTTCGTTTTCAGATTGGAATCCCACGTGTCTGATTTTATCACTTTGCTGTTGATATCCTCTTGTGGAAAATTTTCGTGTTCTAGATTAACTTCGGAATCAGAAAGTTTTTGTTTTGCCTCTTTTCGCTTCTCCTTCTCAATGATTTCTTCGACTTCTTCTGCACTTAACTCTGAAGCTGTGGTCTCTATATTTCCTTTTACCGGCTTAATCCAGAAGGGTCTTCCTTCCTCCGAAACAGGCTCTTTGTTCAATCTTCTTGCCTTGGTTTCTTTGTCAAAGCCCTCGGTTTGAAATAGATCGTCCTGTGGTATTTTCTCCCAAGGTAGTTCACTGAGTTCCTTACCTTCGAAGTGAACGGGCATTTCAGTCTCCTTAGATGATCGAATCGATTTCTTCCGAGGTATTTTGCTTTGTTTCTTGATTTCAAAATACTCTGAGCGGGTGGAGTTCTTTTGAAGTAAATCGTCATCGTAATGACTATCCATTTCCGTCTCCTCATAAGACATATCAAGAAGCTCCTTGCCACTTGTCACTTCTGCAAGCTGGGAGTCGGCGGAACGAATGGATTTCTTCTGAGGTACATCGTTCTTTTTATCAAAACGTTTAGACTTCGACGATAGTTCAATCAAATTTGAGTCGGCAGAATGAATTGATTTCTTTTGTTTCAAATTGTCTTCGTCCTGTAGATGCATTTTTATCTCCTCGACAAACTGTTCATCGGGAAGATGGTTAGATTCCTTTCGAGGCATTTTGTGTGGTTCCTTTCTCTTAAAACGCTTAGAGTTCGGAAAGTCTTCAAACCTTGAGTTGGTATTAGTTGAATCATTTTGAGGTAAATCACCTTTATACTGTAGATGCATTCTTATCTCTTCCACAAACTGCTTATCAGGTAGACGTGAAGGTTTCTTCACAGACAAATCGCTTGGTTCCTTGCTCTTCAAATATTGAGACTTCGATACGTCTTCTGCAGAGTGTGAATCGGGCAGAAGTGTAGATGTTTTCCGAGGTAAATTGCGTGGTGCATTGTTCTCCAAATTTTCTGATGTTGGTGTCTCAAAAGGCAAGTCTTCAGTAAACTGTGAATCGGGTAGAGGAGCTGATTTCTTCCGAGGCAAATTGTGTGGTTGCTTGTCTTCAAAATATTCTGATCTCGGTGTCTCTTGCAAGAACTTTAGGTCGGTTGAACGATTAGATATTTGAGGCAATTCGCCCTCGTATTCAAGATGCGGTTTTATCTCTTCCACAAGCCGTGAATCCCCCTCCTTCTGAAGATCCATTTTAATCTCTTCAACAAACTGTGCATCGGGAAGTGAACCAGACCGACTTGATTTCTCCTGAGGAAAATCGCCTAGTTCCTTGCCCTCAAAAAATACAGACATTTCATTAGGATTTTGATACTGTAAATATTTCGACTGAGATACCGAATCGACTTGATGGGGTTCTTGGGTCCAGACGTCCTTCTCGAATGGCTCCCAGCTTTTTATTGTTCTGGATTTCTTTTTGGGTGCCTTCTTGTCTTCATCATAAATCGCTAGAGGTTGAATGGCTTTTTCCGCAGGCTCATCGAATTTGTTATCGTTGATAGCACTCAAAACTATTCTTTCTTTGGTTTTTTCTTTGAAATTTTCTTCTTGGCTATCGAGCAACCAATCCCATTCTGGGCCCTGTTCACCATCATTTTTGCCATGATAGAAGCGTAAATTGGGATCTTCAAGACCATGAACTTGATTCTTTTTGACCAATGCCAACGACTGTTGATCATCTCCAAACTTGGATGAGCCGCCATCTAATCTCTCATCACTGAAACGACTTTCGCTTTCAAGTATTTTATCGAAATCGGATTTAGGACTTTGAAAAGCTCTAAGTATGTCTTCCTCTAGAAGAGCCTCCGTCTTCTTGAGTTGTTCCAATGCTGATAATTGATTTATAGAATTCTCCTTCCGATTCTCAACATCTTTAGTCAGGACTGTCATCGAGTCCTTGTCCTTGCTCTCATTCTTTGAGCCTTCCTGAAGCTGATTTTCAAATGCCGCTTGTTGTCGTAGATAGTCAGCGTGTTGGTATTGATCAAAAGCAGAAACTTTCTGATCCATCTGAATTTCGGATGGCTCCTGGATTGCTTTTTTGTTGATGTTGTCCAAATGATACTGCATACTGTTCTCCAACTCTTTAGGTTCTGCTAATGCTTCTTGATTCAATTGGTGATCATTTAATTTGGCAGCAGGCGTTTCCAATTCATCCTTGCTAATTTGTGTTTCTATAGATTCAGCTTCTTTTACAAGATTATTAATCAGAGCTTCCTGCTCATCAAGAAACTTTTGCGCCATTTTCAGTCTCTTTTGATCATCCATGTCATCTCGATCAAGTTCAGCAGACAGATCCTCCACGAGCTTTGCAGATTTACTGTCACTTTCTTCAGCAACAATTGGCTCATCATCAAGGCCCTTGATCACATTCTTCTGATCCTTTTTTGTAAAATTACTGTCACTTTCTACAGCGACAATAGGATCCTGAATGGTCTTGAACATATTTTTCATATCCTCTTTTTGCTGTTCCTCCGGCCCGCTTAATCTTAGCTCATCCTGATTGTAGCTGTGGAATTCCAGTTCAGGCTTGATCGTATGATAGGGATATTCCGTTTTTGGGTATTGCAAAGGAACCTCAAGGGAACTTCCTTTCCAAGGATTTTTATTTGTCATCGTTGTATTCGTTTGCTGTAACTCGCCAATTGTTGTGGCCTGAGTTTTGGGTCGGATTACCTTTATATAATCAACCGTGTAACCACCTTGACTAATTGGAAATACGTTTTGAGATTTTGATTGATCAGACATATCGCCATCACTCATGGTCAGCTTCAAGCGTTCATTGGTTTTATTTGAATGCTCAATAAGTTCCCTCTCCAAAACGTTGTTTTCCCGAATTTTGATCATATCCATAAGTCTAGTCACATTAGATTTATCAACAGACGTCCGCTTGTCATACGCAGAGTCCTTATCATACAAAATCTCTTCTTTCTGATCACGTTTAGAAGCTTTTTGTGGCTTCTTTCCGGGGATTTCTTCAATCGGTTCAGTTTCAACTATTTCATTCGATTTGGAATCAAATTTGGATGTGGTATCTGATTTGCTGCCGACCTTTCTAACTTTTATATCATTAGATGGGATTTCCACCCTATTTAGAGCTTTCTTAGATGGTTCCTTGGACTTTTGTTCGTCGTTTTTAACCTTAACTCTAACCTTTAATGCTTTAAACTTATCATTATAGGGCCCCATTTGCTTCTCAATGAGATTTGTCAAACCGGCTATTTTAGATCCTATTCCCTTATCCGATCTACCTGTTACCGATTTCCCTAGTTCAGCCGGTTGCCCCTTAACGGATAGAAATTCACTGCTGGCTTTATCGCTTCGGAACTGACAGTCAGAATTTAGATTGGAAGATCCCACAGCATCACATAAATTTTGATTGGTATCTCGATCTGGATTAAGTCTAATCGTTGGATCGATTTCTGCAACTGATTCGACTGGTTCGCGTGCCGTTATATCCTGAAGCTTTAGATAGATGTCTGGCTTATTGTCCAACGATCCTATTTCGAAAGAGTACTCCACATTGCCATCACCGGGTTGAGCAGCATCGATGGCAGCGACAGCCGTCATTTTGGATTTTTCACAATGATCAAGAAACTCGGTTAATTCCATATTGGTATTGGGAATTCGAAAATATTGATTATATGGATCAAGTAGATTCTCCTCCTCGTCATATAAGCCCTGTATCGAGTGCTTACTGATCACACTTTCCAACAAGTTGGGACTATGTTCGGGCACCGTATCGGCCAGATTCTCCAGAACATCGTCCAAGTCGGAAATGGGTAGCGTATATTCTTCCTTTTGCAGTCGCGTTATCGAGCAATTGCTAAGAAAGTATGGAATGTAGATATAAGTAAAAGTTTATACAAAATTATAGAAATCTGAGCTAACCTTAAGTCTGGATGCGTTCGCAAAATATCCACAATGGCTTCTGGCGGCACCTCGTGCTGGCAGATTCGATGTAGGATCGCAAACAGTGGGTATCTGAAATGTATACAAGTGAAACAATGTTTTATTCAATGATTGTCTTCAATCGCTGAGTACTTACTGCTCTTGCAATTTCTCCTTTTCCAAGAACGCGAAAATTTCACCAGCAATCACGGGACCAAGCAGTTTCCGACCGTTTAAAAGATTTGCCTCGATTTCCTGCACAGTTTTTCGTGAAGTCACAAAGGTTTTAGCGAACGTAACATTTTTATCGGCTGCAGAGCGGGAAAAAGAAAATAAGTGAAGTAAGAACCACAATAAATATACCCTGTGCCGCAGTGATTAAAAGGTAATTAAGGATATAAAAGGCTTGAGCATAATAACCGCTAAAATTAACGTGCTCAAGAATTTAGAGAGCACAGGGTTTAAGAAAAGCATTTATATTTAGGTCTTTATACCCACCATAGGAGGACGCCACAGAATTTGCAACACCGCAGCTTTCGAAGAAGGTTGATAATTTAGTGCTGGGATTGAAGCTCTTGATGAAACGCATCATTTCTTTGAGGCCCAAATGAAGACAGATTACTCGAGCATTGTCACCCAATCGCAAGCCATCGATGAAGCCAGCACTAAGTGCTACCAAATCCTTGAGGGTATTACACAATTCAACGCCATCTACGTCATCGATGCTAAACACTTTACAATTCTCGGTTTGAAAGAGATTGGCCAATTGCTGAGCATGTGCCCCATTATTGCACCCAATTGTTATTTCGCAAAGTTTTCCCTGTGCCATTTCCATGGCGCTGTTGGCACTCATCACCGAATAGCAGGGAATGTTTAGTTGCTTAGTGATAGTATGCGAATAAAGATCGATTTCACCATCCCGTATATGCTCAAGACCTTTGATCATGGATACGGCATAGGCAGTACTTTTCAACTTCCCGGCCAATATGTTGCAATAGGGCTTTAGAAAGGTATGCGATGTGGCAAATATTAAAATATCGGCTTCTTTGGCAGCATCCACAAGATCATTGATAGCAACCTGAAAAAAAAACATGTAGAATTTTGGCAGTCGCAATTTCTTTCATCCTTATATTATGGGATAGGCCACGCCTACCTTTGATAAATCTCATTCACTAATTAATTTCGTAACAAATATCATTAAAAAAATTTATATTTTGTATTCCAGCTAGATTTCTCACCAGTTTTGGATTTGCCTTGATTCTCAAGCCTAGAAACTTACCAGGTTTTTGTCTAACTTTATGCCGGGCAGATATTTGATGTTCTCATGCCGCTCGTTCATGACCTCGGAGAGGTAACTGCTCCGGACGAGCTCATCGTACACATAGATGTGCACCCGCGAATCGAATTCGCCGCGGAGAACATTCTTGCAAACGGCTGTCGAGATTGCAGAGCCCCTAAAAGTAAGTACCGTCAGTTAAGATACTTAATGCACATCAAAGTGAACCCCATTCGAAAGACATTTAAATTTCTTAAGCTTAAGCTCTTAACTCACCAGCTTTCAGCGCCGACTATGCACACCTTTGGTTTCTTGGCCATAATTTTGCAGTCGTTACATATGTTTCCTTCTTGCCCCGTATGTATGTTCACCCAAAATTGTTAAACCAAAATTTGTAAGACGAAAAATGTTTCAAAATTTTGTTTGCTGAAAACTTTTTAGTTTTTTTGAATTTAATTGTAAATTTTACTTTATAAAATGGGTCGAAACATACTACTAATTTGTGTGTGTCTGTTGTCTGAAACCAAAATAACGACAGTCATTCCAAAGACAACTTATTCAACTGTACGGCTGAAACTCATATACAATTTCAGATGAAGTTTCCACCAAAGGTTCATTCGTAACTCTGACTGATTTGACGATCTGCTGCTGCTGCTGCTGCTGTTGTTGTTGTTGTTGTTTCTCCTTTTGCTGCTGTGCTTCTTCTTCGGATATCGCTCGCAACTCAAATTCGGTAATTATCTGTGAAATTCGACTTTTGGCTTCGGCTGCCAATTTTGGTGGCAAAGATTTAATGCTAATGCAAGCGCTTTCGAAAAACAAATCATAACTATCCCGTTGTTTTGGCGCTTTTGGAATATTGGGTGATGACGATTGGGAGTCTCTGTTGGCGAGTTCTATAAAATAATCACTCAACAAAGCGCGATCTCGAGCGACGCTCTGCAAAAGTTCCTCACGAGTTCGTCGCGGTTTGCTCTTCATCATATATCGCCTTGAAGACATGCTTCAAGCTTGAAAGATATTTCTCAGTGACTGATTACTCCTTGTGCCTGTTTAATTATAAGATAATTATTAGTGTGTGCGGCTGTGCTCTTGTTTTTTTTACTTGCCAAGTTCTCGGCAATTCTTAATCTTTACTTTGTTTACATCGCACCCGGCACCGTAGCATTGCCGAAACATATGTTATGCGGCGACCAACTTAACTTGGTTCTGAAATGTTATTAACAGTGAGCGCGCAAATTTTACTGCAACGACTTCTGTTACCGGTTTTTACAATAAATATGCGTTTTTTTTGTCGTCCAATTGTAATACAATGTGAATTACAAGTAAAAAAGTGCAGTGGCAGTGATAAGCATACGAATATGAAAATTCTATTTGAATATAATTCATGGTGTGTTTTTTTCGCGCGTTATAAAAATTTGTGGGTGCGGAATTTCCGCGGTTTCGCGTTGGCTGCAAATTTCCAGTTCCATTGTCAAAAAAAGTAAGTATGCAAAGCTCTTTATACATACCTTTTTTGTAAAAATGTTTTACTAAGTTGTAAGTTTCAAATTGAAATAAAACCAATTGGTTTTTTCGAGCAAGAGTACAAAATTTAACAAAACAGCTGATTTTTAACATAGCCGATTATTTACGTTCCTTAGAGTATCGATATATTTTCTCTAAAATATTGTTTACTTATTTAAAAAGTTATATTATAAATGTATTTTTAGTTTCTTTACAAATTATAGCTAGTTAACTTAATGATATATGTATGTAAATAGAACTTATTTTTTGTTATTTATGTTAGCCCCCCAAATTGCGGATGATGAGAAATACAATGCTGTTCCGAGTTAGTTGATGGGATGTCTACGCCCATAGAATCCCCATTGGCTGCTCCGTTATCCTTGAGGGCGCGCAGCTCCAGCTCACAAATCAGCTGCGAGACGCGCATTTTTGCCTCGGCAACAAGTTTAGGGGAAAGCGCTTTCACACTCGAGCTAACGCTCTCAAAAAACAAATCCACATGATTCTTTCCACGGGGCGGGGCATGAGGCAATTGAACTCCAATTAGTTCTCGGAAAGATTCCATGAGCTCGTTTTTATCCTGTTGGATTTGCATGAGCAGTTTGAGGCCTTCTTTGCGATTGGATGCGGAGTTGGTTGAATGCGGGCTTGTTTTGATTGTAGGAATTCTGTTGTTTGCCACCGGCGGGGGTGTTGATATTGTTACTGGTGATTGGGATTGTATTATTTCGGGCGCAGTGGGTTCCATAACTTGCATTTGAAAGTTGTGTGAGCTGTGTCGACAAAAATAAATCAGTTAAAACAAATATATAGATAGTATGTTTGTATGCCGCATACCTTTCGTCAAGTACATTTTCCGTATTCTCTACAGTGGTGTCCAATTCATCCAAGGGGCAATTCTCCACAACTGTGGGCCCGATCTCGAGCTTAAGAGTCTTAAGTGCTCGCTTTCGTTGGTGATAATATTTGCTACGCTCTTGGCGCACACTCAGTTCCTTTCTCACAGCGCCCTCGCCTTTTGTGATCAGTGACTCGAGATTTCGTTTATGTTTCGTTGTGCGTTCGTGTCTCACCAAGTGACAACGATTGCAGTCCAAGCGACACTGACAGGCTCGACAAAATGGCTTATTTGGATCCTCGGCGGAACGCCTTAGCCATGGTTCGAAGAGGCTCAGCCACTTCTCACAGAACTTTTGACAGTATTTCTGCCTGCCACTTCCGCCAACGCCACCACCACCACCGCTTCCGCCACTTCGGTTCAGTTTCACCTTTACCTTTGCCTCTTTCCTGAATAAACCGAAGCAATAGAACCATTTCACAGAATCGTACTCAATTAGTTTAGCTTACCAGTCGGAATCTGATGAATTTTCTGAAAAACTCATATTTCTCTTGCGTGTTTCTGCTGTTTTTTATTGTTATTATTTATTGGCCTGTGGCATCGACATGCTGATAAACGATAAATTTGTTTGGTATCGATTACCATCGCACAGCGAAGTTATCGATGATGCTCACATCGCACTGTGGGCATTATCTCATTTTGGGATTGAAAAATTATTCACGCATAACTTAATACTATATTTCCGATTCCTTATTAACAAAAACATTTAAACACACCAAAAAAATAAATTTTTGACTATTTAAAAATAGTTGTTTCTGGTCACAAAAAATTAAACACATTAATTGAAAAATATAAATACTTGCCATGCAAGTATATCACACAAACAGAGCTTTTATTTATTATATAATATTATTCAAGAAAAAAAAGACTATTTATTCAAGTGCTGCTTGCAGTATTCCCAAATGAAGAGTGAACCTGTAACGTGAACATTTAACGACCTCACCACACCCAACTGAGGAATTTCCACAGCAAAGTCGAGCAGAGCAATTAAATCCACAGGAATACCATGCTTCTCATGTCTGAAAAAATTAGACTTTTATAAAAATGTACTGTGCCAAATTTTAAATAAATTTCGCTTACCCCAATAACAAAACACATTTTTCAGGAAATTGAAAATCAGCAAAACTAACGCTATACGCAGTTTGTTCAGCGCCAACAATTTTAAAGCCCTCGGTTTGTTTTCCAATCAAAAATTTAGCAATTGCTGTGGGCTTCACTTCCATTATATTCAATGTCTTCTCGGCGGTCATACTATAATAGACAACAATCCATTAAATTATTAATGAATATAAATCAACATACTTGTATAATGATCAAAAGTACCTACCTAAGATTTTTAAAATCGGGTTTGTCTATTAGTGACTTGGCGTTCAAAATCAGTGTTTTAACGCCCAAAACTTCGCAGGTGCGTGCCAATCCTCCCAAATTGGGTAGTTTATCAATCAAAGAGGCCACCACAATTAGCTCTTTATTGGTGGATTGAGTTTCCATTGAAAGAATCCCTTTCGTGTTGAATATATCATTTACAGGATTCATTTTTCTCTGCACATTTGAGTTATCCACCTCCATAGGCACCTGTTCCTCTCCGGAATTGAGTGGATTTTTTTTTGTTCTTAATACATTTCGATGCTCATCAAGTTGGGCTTTGAGATTTGCTGAAATAGCGAATGTTTTGTCGTATTCATCAAAAGGTGCATTTGTCATATATAATATTGCATCTGCTTGGCTTATTGATTCGAGTTGTTCCATTACTTCACACAAAATGAGGCGAGTTTCAGTTTGCAACTTGGTTAATTTGGATCCCAAAGTCAATTTTATACTTGTCATTAGAGCTTCAAGAATAGGCGATTCAATGCTAAAAGTATTTAAAGAATAAATAGTTTTAGAGTTAGTAAAATATAAATTTGTTTACTTACCCATTTTGTTCATATTTGACAGCAAACTTGTGCAAGACCAATTGGGCGAGAAGACGAGTTTGAAAGTTTGCGCCCATTGTCTGTGGCAACAAAATTCCTATGACCTTTTGCATATAATTTGGCTTTAAGATTTGCCAGTTTCTAATGCAATAAAGGTAAGCTACGGATATGAGTGAAACTTGTTGATTGGGCTTTAAGGTCTCCATTGACTGCATTCGTTCTAGCAACAACTCGAAACTGGGCAATAGTTGGGCCACAAGGCATTCGTACATGTAACTAATGTTTAACTGATCACTGGTCTCCATTAGGGCATTCCACATTTCATCTGACCAATTTAGACGATCTTTTATGAACATTAATGATCTGACTATACGTATTTTGAGTCTGTGCTCTTTACAATTTTCAAAATAGCGTGGTTTCTTTTCAGTAATTTTTTTGTTTTTAAGCAGGAGCTGATAACTAATTGAGTTTACTTCTTCATCCGGCTGTTTCATGACGTAATTGATGTACCCATTTCGTAGTACGACGTCCTCAAACGGATTCTTGTCTATATTATCAACGTAAGCGGCCTCAATGCTGCAAGACGATAATACAGTTGAAAATTAAACGAATATATGCAAAATAGTTTTTCTTTACTCACCGTGCATCTCCTGTGCTGATATCGCCTCCGATTAGTCCATCCACTACCAAGGATCTCTTTAAGTCTTTGGCGTTTAAGACTGTCATTATTTCCACTCCTTTTTTTCGCAAGCCCAGCAAATCTGTGACAAGCTTTTCAGTTTCTTTGCCACTCAGATGTTTGAATGCATAGGTTAAAATGCCTTCAACACTATACAATTTTTAAATGGAATCCAACATGAAAAATTTTAATGCATTTATACTCAACTTACACTATTTCCAAGTTTTGAGTCTTCTGCAAGCGACGCACAAAGTTTTCCAGTACCACATCGTTATCCTCGATTGGACCTTTGGTGGTTTTCAGTAATTCGGCTAAACGTATAACCGTTTTCCTGCTGCCTCGTTCCAATAGAATGAGCGTCCTTAAATGCAGTTCCTCAATTTGACTCCAACTCTGCAATTTGGTCTCGACAAACCAATCTACACAATGCCTTTTTAAAAATGTTGCTCCCTGCTCGACATTCTCGTTTTTAAAAAGGTTATTAATCAAATGTCTTTCAATTTCATAAAAGTTGCTATCGTCACTAAACATTTCCATGTTCAAGCCATACTTAGTGCTAAACAAATCACAACACTTTTGCTTCAATTCTGGTTGCATTTCATGTAAGTGAAACAAAGGAAAGCAACTCAACCAATAAAGCTGAGAACTGTGTAATCTTGCAGTCTGTGGGAGTAATATTGAAACAATCTGATTCACATAACAGTTATCTAATGTTATTTCATTGATACTGTCAAAAAAATAATATTTTTGTGTGTTCGTTTTCTCTGTATCCTGCAACTTGTCTATTAAACGATCATAATCATCGTAATAATTATCATTAGAATTAAACAAATTCTCCACAAAAAACAAGTAATCGAAAAGTGATAAACTGTCAATAGTTGTCTTGAAATAGAAAATTAAAGTAGAAAATTAATATATCAAGAAAATCTGTAAAACAAAATCAGAAAATGGGTTAAGGGTAACTCACGTTGAAGAGCTCAAAAACACGCCGATTTGCGATTTTCCGTAGTTTAGTGTTGGTTAACAACCTGACACGTGAGCATAACTTTACGAATAACTCAAATTTTATGACTCCAATATTTTCTGAACGCATATTGCTTAGCCAATAGAGCAAAGGAATCGAATGCCATTTGATTTCCACGAATTCTTTAAAAAACTCTTCCACATTCTTCTTCGAAAGACTGTTTCGTAGGTCGAGTGTGGGCACAAAATTATTGTTGACACTGTACAGCTGTGTTCTGTTCGTGGCTTCTAAAAATTCTGGCAGTATGCAGGCTCTACACAATTTAGGCAAATCAAAGTGATTAAGAAAATAGGTCAGAGTCCAACGTAGGACCAGTATATTATTGTCCTGTAGTAGTTTGATATATAAAATTCGCAGCCAGTAAATCCACTGATCGTTGTCCTCGTCGCCAGCCTCGCTGGAGACTAGAAGTCGTGGCATAAGTGTGTCCAGTGTTGGCAGCACCAAGTGCGATTGTTGTTCCTCCAAGTTCTCCATTATGGTTATATAGGCAGTCCACTGCAGCTCTGTGCATTTTAGAATTTTTAGTTTCCTTGCTTGCGCCTTTTCCAAAAGTTTTCTCATAAGGAAATGCGCAGATTTCCGATATTCTCGCACCGGAGATTGGAGCAAGCTTTTTATGATCAACTGAAGCTCGGATGCGACATAACACTTCTCGTCAAAGTCATCAAACAGTTGTACCAGAATTTGTGCCGCATGTGGCTGCTCCTCGCAGTTGAGACTCAGTGACCACAGTTGGCTGAGCAGGAATTTTCCATCATGGCGTGGAAATTTGCGGCAATAGATTTGTACACAAATGAGCACATTGGCCACGAGTTGCCGGCAAAAGTTTGTGCTGTCGGCAATTATCACTGAAATAAGTTTGTGAAACACTTTTGCACCAAATTTAACATTGTGCTTGGTATTATTCTGCAGTAAATTGTAGATGCAGTGCAGTACACGTTGAAGCGCCAATTCGTTGTCCTGGTGCAGATCAATCACATCGTAAAGCAGTTCATCCAATTCGGCTATTTCACCCAGTAAATTCTGATTTTGTATATAGGACTCGATGGCTTGGACAACGGCATGCGTAGTTGTCGTTGTTGTTGCTTTTGTAGCAGGCAGTGCCATTTTAATTAAAGTTTTAGTTTATTGCTTTATTAATTTTGAAATTGTTACTAATTCCATCTGTTGCATTCAATATTTCACAATTGAACTAAATACCAGAGTTGTATTCTGGAGTTCTGCAACGTGGTTCAAGTGAACTAGAAACGCATGGAAATCTATTCTTAAAAAACCCAATATTTGCAGGACTACCCTTATTTTTGCCTAATATGGGGATCTCAATTAAATCGGGAAATTAAGCTGGCTGCTATCGGTTCGGGGTTCGAAATTCATAAGTCTGGCAACGCTATTAAAAATTCAAATTGTTCCCATATCAAAACAACTGGTGGAAAATGAAAATAATTTTATTATCCTATATTGAAAGTAGCTGAGAACCAAATTGAAACACTATTAACAACGTCTACTAGCAATCGTCTTCCTGCTTCTTATTCGCTTGAGCCATGATTGTCTTGCAAATATTGCGCTTGGCTTCCTCACTCTTTCTATCTTCCTCTTCCCGCTTGGCCTCCAATCGATTTCGCCGCCTTTCCGCCAGTTTCTTGCACTTTGCAATCTGTTCAGGAGTTTTGATTTTATCAGCCTGTTTCCTACACTTTTGCATAACTTCCTTATTCTTGCTACGCATCTGAGAAGCCTTCGCATGGGCGGCGACTGCTTCCTTGCACTTGGCCGCATGGGATTTATGATTGATTTTAAGTAAACGGAAGGAAATCTTTTGGGCCTCCAGAGCATCGACAGACATAAGCGTTATCATTGTGTCCACATCGACGAGCTTCAACAATGCCATCTGTTTGATACCCGACGATAGAATGGTGCTGAAATCATTGCATCCATGGGTCATCTCCTCCACGACGATCGGATAAATGCCACGAAAGACGACGGCTTGCCGGGCTATTCGTGGACTCTGTGTTAGCATTACTATCGGGCACCTGGGCCGATATTGGCTTATCAGCTGGGCCACCATCGGACAGCGACTAACTATGACAATGGCCTGGGCGCGACCCAAAGACGCTATGTCCGCAATTCCCGATGTGATGGATTGTAAACCATCCGATCCCGTAGATCTGATAACGTTTCTCACCTCGTTTTGAAGGTTCTCGTACCACAGCACCGACTCCATCTTGGCACAGATCGTGGCCATGCAGTTGACACACTCCACGGGATACTTCCCCTTAGCGGTCTCCCCCGACAACATGACACAGTCGGCGCCATCGAAGACGGCATTGGCCACATCGGAGGCTTCGGCGCGAGTTGGTCGAGGTTTTTCCACCATGGACTCGAGCATTTGGGTGGCACAGATGACGGGTTTGCCCACCGTGTTGCACTTGGCTATTAAAGACTTTTGGGCGATTACTACATTCTCCGTGGGTATCTCGATGCCCAGATCTCCGCGAGCAACCATTATACCATCGGAGGCGTCAATGATTGAATCAATGTTATCGAGACCCTGTTGATTCTCAATCTTGGAGAAGATCTTGATGTGTCGACCCTTGGGACCCAGCGTCTTTCGTATTTCCACAATGTCCTTTACTTCACGTATAAAAGAAGCAAAGATCATGTCCACCTGATGCTCCACACCAAATAGCAAATCCGCCTTATCGGACTCACTAACGGCTGGTAAATCCATAGCAAGACCGGGTAGATTCACTCCTTTGCGCGAACCCAACTGGCCTGTATTCAGAATCTCACAGGAGACCTCTGTATCCGCCACTTCCTTGACTCGCAGTGAGATCAATCCATCGTCGAGAAATATAAGATCACAACTCTTGACAATTTTGGGTAAATTTGAGTAGTTCACATACAAAATTTCCTTGGTGCATTTGGTTTCCATGTCCTTCTTGGTCGTGAGTTTGATGGTTTCTCCCTTGACCAACTTAATAACCGACGTTCCACTGCCCAGAAGCTGACCCGTGCGGACTTCCGGTCCCTTGGTGTCCAGGGCAATGGCCACAGGCTTATAGACACCCATCTTGTGGGCATAACACTCGATCGCCTGATGAACGGCCGTTAGGGTACGACAATGATACTCATGAGTGCCATGAGAGAAATTCATGCGTACCACACGCATCCCGGCATGGATGAGTTTCATGAGCATCTCGGGATCCCTCGTGGCGGGTCCAATGGTGCAGACTATGCCGGTCAGTGGATAAGCCAATCGTGGAGTATCATATTGCAAACGGGACTTGTAGTCGATTTGCGAGGCAAAAGGACCGCGATCTATTTTCACCTTCTTGGGTTTCTAAGGAGGGGAACGTCTAGGAAAATGGCTCACCCAGCTCACACCGTTAGTACTTACGTTTGCCTTCTTGGCATCATTCGCGTAGCCCTGCGCCTCCGGTTTCTGCCATGGCGCGATGCATTGAAGTGGCGCTGATCCTCGCGTCGCGGATCGCGCAATTATTGTTAGGAATAGCGAAATTTTGACAACTTTGAACGAAAAGAACTATAACAAAAATATATAAATATAAACTATACTTTTAATAATTTTTGGAATTTACATCTGGGTGACAATCCGAAAGTAAACTTCGCTTTCATGCCAGGTTTTCAACGGGAAACTGATTGAAACAAATTTTGCGGGAAGAAGGCACCTCCGATCCCATAAAGTATATATACATTCCTGATCTGCAGGTATAGTGGAGTCGATAGGTCTGGGACAATGTATGAAGTCTAGAAATCGCCCAGGATACTCTTGGGTTCAGTGAGCTCTTGCTATTTTTATTTATACATATATATTTGTGTTTATTTTACTCTTTGTTACTAAGAAGAACATTATATTTAACAATGATAAATTATATCTGAGTGTATATATGTGAGGTGGCTCCACGCCCTGTAGGGAGCCAAATCTGTGGCGCTTCGGCAGCGTTTAAATTTAGATATTTTCAATAGTAATATTTAAAGTGTTTTTTTTTTGTTTGGTTTTTGTAATAAATTAACTTGGTTAATAACAGTAATGGGGCAAGCACACAGCGCTTAAAACGCCTACACAGAGTGTGTGTTGCATTGTTTAATCTCCAGACAGTCAAGTCCAGATTTATTCGACGGTACTGCAAGGTTAAAACATTGATTAATAAGCTATATACTCGTACTTGAGGATTTGTGTCGAGATTTCGGTACTTACACAATACGAATGGTGTTGGTGAAGCCGGAACCTTGTTTCCAGCCCGTGACAATAACGACAGAGTCTCCGGTCTTGATAAAGCCGTTCTTCTTGCCAACCTGCAGACCGAACTGTACACGCACATCCACATCCTTCAGCCAGTCACCGAGAGCGGGCTCTAAAAACGATCAAATTTATGAAAATAGTTAGAGAAATGCTTAAAAAGGAACCTCTTAGCCACTTGGGTACTTACCCTTGTAGATGAGTGGCACCAGGCCGCGGTAGAGATGAGCCTGACGAGCGGTTTGGGCAAAACGAGTGACAGCGATGATGGGACAACGTGGACGATATTTGCTGACTTGGAAAGCAGATTTGCCGCTGGTGGTGATGACCACAATGCCAGCTGCCTTAGCCTTGTTGGCAGCCTCAACGGCAGCGATGGCCACGGCATGCGAAGCATCCAAAGTGGTGGCCGATGCGCCGCGCACAAGATCGGCAAATAGATTCTGATGCCAGAGAGCAGCTTCGGCTTCCTTGCAGGTCTTGGCCATGGTCAGCACACACTCCAGGGGATATTCGCCCTTGGCTGTTTCTCCCGACAACATGACACAATCGGCGCCATCGAGCACAGCATTGGCCACATCAGAGATTTCAGCGCGTGTTGGGCGTGGCTTCTTGACCATGGACTCCAACATTTGGGTGGCGCAGATTACGGGCTTGCCGGCCTTGTTGCAACGGGCAATCATGGCCTTTTGGGCCAGGAACACCTTCTCAGCTGGAATCTCGATGCCGAGATCACCACGAGCAACCATAATACCATCACCGGCCTCAATGATCTCATCCAAATTGTGCATGCCCTGTTGGTTCTCGATCTTCGAGATAATCTTGATGTTCTTGCCCTTCTCACCGAGCACTTTGCGGATTTCGGCGAGTGCACCAGCGTTACGAATGAAAGATGCGAAGATCATGTCCACATCCTGCTCGACACCGAACTGCAAATCGGACTTGTCCTTCTCGGAAACGGCGGGCAAATCCACAGGGACACCTGGAAGATTCACACCCTTGCGGGAACCCAAGGCACCGCCGTTCTCCACCTCACAGGTCACGGTGTCCTTGGACACCTCCAGGACCACCAGCGAGATGAGACCGTCGTCGACAAAGACGCGATTGCCTGGCTTCACCACATTGACAATGTTCTCGTAGTCCACATAGACCACCTCCAGGGAGCCCTTCTCAAGGAAGTCCTTGTTGGTCGACAGCTTGATCTTCTCGCCCTTCTTCAGTTCAATTTCAGCGGTACCGCTGCCACCGATCAGACCAGTACGAATCTCAGGACCCTTGGTGTCCAAGGCAATGGCCACGGGATGTTCGTATCCCAACTTGGCCGAATAGTTCTTCACAGCCTGACGGACATTGGCAACCGTCTCGGCGTGGTATTCGTGCGATCCATGGGAGAAATTCATGCGCGCAATATTCATTCCGGTCGCAATCATCTTCTCCAGCATCTCGACGCTGCGGGATGCGGGTCCAATGGTGCACACGATGCCAGACAGACGCACATGGGGCACTGGCGAGTCGAACTGCAGGCGGCACATGTGCTCCAATTGGCTATCAGCTCCGGCGGCCATGTTTTGTGGAATTTCGTTGGGCTGCAATGAGGAATTGAAAGTTTCATTGAGATGAGTTTGTTTCAAGATGAATTTCCAGTAGAAAACATTATTTAGATTATTGCTTTCCAGTTTCCAGTTGGAAAACTATAGTATATAAATTTCTAATTATATATTTGTTTAAACGAATGGTGATTAACAGTAATATATAAACAATTGGATAAATACAATTTCCATATTGGCTTACAACTTCCACTGTTTCCAATAACAACTTCCAATTTCCAATGGAAAGCAACCCTAATATAAACAATTTCAAATGACAACTTGTGATTCTTTTACTGATTCCAATTGCCGTTTCCAATGACAACGTCCAACTTCCAATGCAATCACACTTTCCAATTTCCAAACATCCACAATAATCGAATTTACTGTTTCCAATTTACATGTTTTTCCAGCTGGAAACAATAAACCGTTATTCCCTTCTAGTATATGAGTCTCCCATTTCCAGTATTGTCCACTTAGCAACAATATGGCCATAAAAGTTTTTATAATATCCAAAGCACAAACAATACTAATGTGATAAACGATTTGTAAAAAAAAAAAACAGAGTGAGTAATATCCAATTATACGGTTTTATTTGCAGACCAATTCATAAATAATCAAGCGAAAGCTACCAGATTTATTTAAATTTGAGAAATTAACAAAACGAAAACAATTCTATGAAATCAGCTGTTCCACACAAACAAGCTGCTAAAGCGCAAAGCAATTTTGATTAATTTGTAAAAGATTGCTCAATGATCTTCCCAGACAATTTGTTGAGTCAAAGTTGACATGAAATAAAAGATTGAGTTCTAAATTGATTGCGATTCGCAATTTCATCAAGTGAAGCAAAAACCATGACGATGTCGTGGATTGTTCTGCGCATAAACAGAGTAGACGGTGATAAGCTGTATCCAAAAGTTAACAGTCATTAGATTTTTATTATCTTCATTAAGGGTGGCCCACAAAATGTCACCTAATCGTTTTATCGATAACTGCTGTCACACAGAACGTAAACACTAGGAAGAGAGCAGAATAGAGAGAGAGAGAGAGAGAGAGAGAGAGAGCGAGTGGACAAAGCTAAGAAAAGACGAGAGAGGGAGCGCCGTGCAGCGACGTCGCTGTTTATTGAGCGACTGACAGATGGAAGAAATTTAGTATTGATAATGGTGCTTGCATTGCCGAAGGTCAGAACTTTTTTTCTTTCTTTTGCATCTGCTGCAAATAAAGTTGCATAATTCAGCTTAGCACGCAAAAGAGGAAATAGATAAAACTAAAAATAAAGAGACTAGACTAAAACAGTTTTTTTAACTAGTTAATGGATATCTTTATGGATTTAGGGATTCTGTTAGCCGGTTAATTTTTACCTTGAGCTGCGGTGGCTCATCGTAAATTGTTACGTTAACCATTTTGTGGCCCACTAAATTGACACTATATAACCCACGATGTACTATATATTTGGTATTAGGCGGAACACGGAAACAGGCACAGACTCGCACTAAACAGAGAGTAACTACGCGTTGTAAGGCTAAAATAATTTTGCGTTTAAAAAGCGACTCTGCTGCTCTGCTTTTTCACACAATGACGGAAAATGTTCGACTGCCAGACGCTCGCAAAGGTTTTTTTCGTGTGTGGAAAATTTTGGCAAAACGTTCTGTACAGAAATGTCGGTAATGCAATGAGCACAAACCACGAGACTACCGAGTGACTGAGAGAGAGCCAGAGAGACGGAGAGTGAATGGCCAATAGGCAAGTTGGTCTCTCTGAGAGAGGCTGCGTCGGCGGCAACAGGCTACCCTTAAAGCCAAGAAAGAGAGAGCGTAAGCTTTCAAGTTATCTAGGCTAACGGTTGTTGGTGAAGCTTGCGATTAGCCAGCCGGCTAATTAATACACAAAAGTCTGTGAGTGTAAACAAAAAAAATTATTGATCAACAGCTGTTTACAGTTCAAAAACATACAGTGCTCTTGGCTTATCAATAACAAATAAAAAGCCGGCGTTATGTACGCAGTCAGCTGACTTTGAACATCATAAAAGAACACAAACACTTCCATGGGAAGCAAAAAGCTCAGTGTGTGAGTGTGTGCGTGTGAGCGCATGGAAGTGACAAATTGCGGGGGTGATTGACTTGTAACACGCACACACAGCGTGCGCATTGGAGAGCAAAAGCTTTTCCACTCAACGCTTTCATAATCTAACAAAAACAACAACAAGCACAGGAAGTAGAACGAGTAGCACACATAAGAAAACTTTGTGTTGAAGTGAAAGTGTTTTGGGTACATTCCGGTCTCTGCCCTTGAACCTACATGCGAAGGACATTGTCCCAATGCGAATCACGAATCACGAACGTTGCAACCTTTTTTTTTTTTAATTTGCTAGTGCTTTCACGCTGCTCACAGCAACCGGTAAATTCTTATCAGCCCGTCACTCAAACATTTGTACGTGTATACGTACATATATGTATATGTATTTGTTGTAAATCTGATGTTTGAAATAATTAAAACAATTAGTGATTATTATTGCATTTTCCAATGGCGTGGTTGCGTTATACGTTGTATTTGTATGCATACATACACACATTTACTAACGTCTATGTGTGTGTGTGTTTGTGTGCTTTTGTATGGAATGACTTCTATTTCACCTTTACATATTCTTTGCCCGCGTATTAAACGTCGTCGAGGCAAATGTGCATTTGTGTGAGTGTGTGTGTGCGTGTGTGTTGCTCATTTAACACTCTGCGTATTATGTTCAAATTGTTTGCATCATCAACAAGTCTTTTGTGTGCATGAATAAAATCACCGGCAATTTAGCAATTTTTAACAATTTGCCGCTTTCACAGTTACGCTCTGAAGTCATCACTGCTCCCACTCACACACACATGCACACGCAGCCCTTATACATATACATATATGTAAGTATCTTTGTGCATTTATTTTTGATGACAGTATTTAATTAAAATATATACAAAAAACATATGTTAGTTACCTTTTACTGAATATTAAAAGTAACGAATTTTTGTGTTGAGCGACGTGTGTTGCCTGTTTTGGAATTAAATATACTTTAAATGCACAGGCTTAAAATAAACAAGTCCGAACTGCGAGCGATCTCTTTTGCGACTAAAAAGTTTTTAACAAGCGCATTGTTCCGATACATCGTCAGTAGTTTTCATCGATATTTGGTTTTGTAGCGGCAACTTGCTAATATCGATAACTGTAAGTCCGCAGATTTCGCCAAGTATCGACTTTCGCTTTTAATCGACATATGATTTGCTGGCGGGAATTTGCAACTGCTTGAAATAAATAGCCGTTTAAATTTTAAAAATTATAATAAATGCATTTTATTGTCAAATATGTGGCACAAGAATATTTTAATTAAGTAAAGAAATATTAAAATCATTCATATGTCTCAAGTTCTGCGATGAAATTATTGCATCTGATCAAAGCCATTTCCTGCAAATAACAAACGCTATCAATGTGCAGAGGACTTTTCATTATCCAAATTCGCTCCAAGTAACTGATCTGCCGCTGAGTGAGACGATGTGGAAAGCCTGCAGGAAAATCAAATCATATAAAAGCTAAAATACCAATTACGAATTATTAAATAAACTACCATCTATAAGGCAAAGAGTGGTATGACAGGGAACAGTTAATTCCGTCGGATAACGGCGTATATCCCCCTCGTTTACCGTTGCCACATCGCGGTAGTCCACGAACATAACGGTATATAGATTCTGCTTGATTTCCATAACAACGGCGCGTCGCCATGAATTTTGATATTTGACAATCACATACTCCTTGATTCTACGTAGTAAACAAAGAATTGATGGGTTTATTCGGAAAGATAACGCTCTCAATTCAGAGACTTACGTGGGCCTGTAGCACTCCGAGTCTTTGAGCTGCGATAGATCGAAACAGAGCTTACTGAAGTCACCAAGATTAATGCTATCGATGGCACCAATGACGCCCCGAGAGACATTCGCATGATCCACAACAATAACATCCAATCCATCCTTTTTATTACAACTCAGGCGTCGTATTTCAAATGGCTGTAAAAGGATGAAGACTAATGTTAGCTTACATATTGATTGGCTATAAATCGTAATACGTACAGGAATCAGAATAGGACTCACATCTCTGGAGGAACTTATTTCTGACGGCGGATTTTTTATAGACGTCTCACGACGTTCCCCAAGTGCTTTGATCTCCTCGGCATTGAGCATGAGATTCATCAAATCTTTTTCCTTTTCTTTGGGTTTCTCCACGCTAATCGTATTCGAATCTGATTTATTTTGATCGTTTTCATGGATCAATTCTTTGTTATTGATCGACTTTTCATCATCCGTTATTTTTGGATTAATTTTTGGCTCCTCAACCACAGTTGATTTAGTGACTACATTTTCGTGGGAAGCCTTTGATATAGTTTCATCAGCCTTTTTCAAGATTGAGTCTAATTGGATGTCCTGTATCTTGGCCTCCTTATCAGCTTTAACTTCATCGTTTTGTGACACTTTCAAATTATTTTCTGCTTTCTTTTCATTAGCTGGCGCATTAATGTGGCATTTGTCTAATGAAATGGTTGATGAATTGATTGATTGCGATTTCTCCTTCAAGGTGTGTTTTCCATAAATTTCCATATTAGCACAGAATTCCATAATCTGAGTTTTCAGTAACAGTTGTGTCTTCGAATTTCGAAGTTCCACTGGTCCAGTTCCCGTATAGGTTACTATGAATTTTTGATGCTCAAATTGTTTAAGAAACTGACCGATTTCATCATTGAAGGCATAGTGTGGCACATCCTTCAGTTGCACTTGTACAGTGCAGTATGGAGACTCCGCAAGTTCAGTACACATTTCACGCATATCGCACTTTTTCGATGTTACGATAGTTCCTTCATCACCCAATATGAAACGAGGTATAAAATTCTTGGTCCATGCTGGTTTGGCTCTATAAAAAATTCCATTATGATTAAGTACTACGTGCTCAACTTGCTTCGCTCTGAGTTTCCTCGGAAGAGTATTGCCCAACAAATTAACCTGCAATAAAATTTATTTAGTTGTTAGTATGAAAAGGTTAGGAATGTTTAAAACATCATCATCAAATCTGAAAATTTAATTGAAGTTTTCTTATCTGATCGAAGAATTTCAAATATTCCAAGAGTATTTGAATTGAATTTATATTTATGCAATTTGTTTGTTTTGTGCAAATAATTACTCCACAGACTGTAAGGCAGCGAAGAGCGCGCGCACACACACACACACACACATATATGTAAACAAAAATTCCAACAAACCTTCCTGCAAATATCGGAATAATCTTGCTCAGCTTTTTCATTAGCTTGACGCAAGAAACAACGATTCGGAGAAATAAATCCAGTGATATAAACAAGGGAATTGGTTAGGGGCATCAGACCATTGGGCGGACGAAGAATAATTGATGAATCAGCTTTTTGCAGCGCTCCATTTCCCTTGGAATTATTGTGACTTGACGTCGCTTCTGTTTTATGCAGAATCCCATTGGAACTGACTGCGTTCGTTGCATTAGGAGCGCTGCTCTGCTGCCTTCCAATAGAAATGCTTTCCTTCTTATCGCCTTCCAGTGTGTCAGCGCTTGTGTTAGTGCTTGTGGAAAGCGCTGGAATCGCAGCTGTTGGTATTTGTGTGATATTGCTGACGATCTCGGCTGAAATCGACGGATTCGATTCATTCGACACCGACTCAAGTTCGGCTAGTTGGAAGACGGAACAGGCCTTGGGGTGAACCAAGGGGGGAACCGAAAAGCAAATGTATCTATGCCGCTGCCAATCAGTTTCATCAGCCTTTTTCAAGATTGAGTCTAATTGGATGTCCTGTATCTTGGCCTCCTTATCAGCTTTAACTTCATCGTTTTGTGACACTTTCAAATTATTTTCTGCTTTCTTTTCATTAGCTGGTGCATTAATGTGGCATTTGTCTAATGAAATGGTTGATGAATTGATTGATTGCGATTTCTCCTTCAAGGTGTGTTTTCCATAAATTTCCATATTAGCACAGAATTCCATAATCTGAGTTTTCAGTAACAGTTGTGTCTTCGAATTTCGAAGTTCCACTGGTCCAGTTCCCGTATAGGTTACTATGAATTTTTGATGCTCAAATTGTTTAAGAAACTGACCGATTTCATCATTGAAGGCATAGTTGGGCACATCCTTCAGTTGCACTTGTACAGTGCAGTATGGAGACTCCGCAAGTTCAGTACACATTTCACGCATATCGCACTTTTTCGATGTTACGATAGTTCCTTCATCACCCAATATGAAACGAGGTATAAAATTCTTGGTCCATGCTGGTTTGGCTCTATAAAAAATTCCATTATGATTAAGTACTACGTGCTCAACTTGCTTCGCTCTGAGTTTCCTCGGAAGAGTATTGCCCAACAAATTAACCTGCAATAAAATTTATTTAGTTGTTAGTATGAAAAGGTTAGGAATGTTTAAAACATCATCATCAAATCTAAAAATTTAATTGAAGTTTTCTTATCTGATCGAAGAATCTCAAATATTCCAAGAGTATTTGAATTGAATTTATAATATTTATGCAATTTGTTTGTTTTGTGCAAATAATTACTCCACAGACTGTAAGGTAGCGAAGAGCGCGCACACACACACACACACATATATGTAAACAAAAATTCCAACAAACCTTCCTGCAAATATCGGAATAATCTTGCTCAGCTTTTTCATTAGCTTGACGCAAGAAACAACGATTCGGAGAAATAAATCCAGTGATATAAACAAGGGAATTGGTTAGGGGCATCAGACCATTGGGCGGACGAAGAATAATTGATGAATCAGCTTTTTGCAGCGCTCCATTTCCCTTGGAATTATTGTGACTTGACGTCGCTTCTGTTTTATGCAGAATCCCATTGGAACTGACTGCGTTCGTTGCATTAGGAGCGCTGATCTGCTGCCTTCCAATTGAAATGCTTTCCTTCTTATCGCCTTCCAGTGTGTCTGCGCTTGTGTTAGTGCTTGTGGAAAGCGCTGGAATCGCAGCTGTTGGTATTTGTGTGATATTGCTGACGATCTCGGCTGAAATCGACGGATTCGATTCATTCGACACCGACTCAAGTTCGGCTAGTTGGAAGACGGAACAGGCCTTGGGGTGAACCAAGGGGGGAACCGAAAAGCAAATGTATCTATGCCGCTGCCAATCCCTCAATTGGCATTCTTTTGAGCAGTAGAAGTCACCGCAACGATGGCAAACCAAACTTGCGCTTGCTGTGCACAAAAGACAGAATCCGTTCATATTAATATTTTCCATTATTTAATTTTCACTCCCAAATCGTAAAGTCGACTGAAACAGTTTTTAAAAGGCACTAAATGTTTCTGACAGCCAGCTAGCGATGTCGATATTGCACAGTCAGCGATTGACCGATAACCGATATAATAAAATTGTTGCGATGTTTGGCTCTGTTTTGCGATATTTGTTTATGGCATTCCTGGGCTTGAATTTAATGCAACAGTTATTTAAGAGTGCACATATTGGGATAAATTCGCAAAATAAACATAAAAACGAATCGTAATCGGAAGATGGTTAAAACTTTGTTAACTAATTGACAGAATATATTTCTGTTCGTTGTATACAATATTTACAAACCTAAGACATTTACAACAAAAAAGTTCGACAAATTTTTGAAAAAAGGGCTTGCCAACACTCTACAGTCAGTTTGGAAACATGAAAACTTTATGATGGTCTATTTTCCCATCGCAAAACTGAGCTTATTACTTGTGAGACAGATAAGTAAACCGATTACCAACTTTATCAAGCGAAAAGCCAATACTAATGCATTTTTTAGAAACTGCATAGTTTGTCCGCCAGCGCAAAGTCAGTCGGAGTAAATTTAATTAAGTTGGATTTGAAAAATTATGCTAACGATTGAATTCCATAGTTTTTCATTGGATTGGGGTTAGATCAAAAATGCGAATGCTGGGTCTGAGCCAACCGAAATTTGTGCCCCCTTTGAACAGTAACATGGCCATTGAGACCGGGAGTCACATAATTGGCGAACTAACTATGTTTACCATAGGTATTACTCTGATTGTTTTGGAATTTGCACGGTAAGTGAGCAGTGTGTCCTGTGATTTAGCAGTAGACGGCATTTTGTTCTTTAGTCAGGCACGCAATGATAAGAAAAAACATGATCGCCACCGAGCACAGCGAGAACAGCTACGAAGCGAAATGAAAATCTTAAAAGAACGCATCAATTTACAGACTGTTGAGATGAAAAATCTTCAAACCAAATTAAGCAAATTGGTTGTGAAACCGGAATTCGGAGAGGAGCATGAAAAGTGCTGCTAATACAACACAAATAACTGAAAATTCCAAGTCAAATATGTTGAAGCATTTCTGTCAAAACATGTACAAGTAGAAAAACTTATAAATTAATGTTACAAAATGGTACTTGGCGCCTTTCCAGTCGGTAAAGTTATTATTTTGGGTATTAAGCATATTATCAAGCCCGTTAGCCAAGTTTTCAAAACCTTTGGTAAACACAATGCGATTTCTAGAAAATTCCTGTTTGTGCCAGCTGGACAATTTGTTTACTGGGCTGAAGTAAGAATCAAAATGCACATGCTTAAGCTGCCTCAACCCAAACGGGTGCCCAAGCTGAATGAAAAGATGGCTACGGATTTGGGTGCCAATATAATGGGGGAAATTTTTGTGCTGGCCATTGGAGTTAGTTTGCTTTACTATGAAGTTTCGCGGTGAGTGAAGCCAGAAAGATTCAGCTAAATTATGTAACTGAAATGAGCCATGATTATTTTTAGCAAATTTTAGAAAAATATTGTCTTTATAGAGTCTTTGATCGTTAAACCAAAACAAATCTTTAATCGTTTTGGGAAATCCACTAATGCATACATTTAACGTGTTTCAGACAATTTCGCAAGGATAGAAAGAAACACGATTCGCATTTGCAGGAAAGACAAAAGCTAGCAAGCGAAATTTCAACACTAAACAATCTAGTCGAATGGCAGGATACTGAATTGAGAAAAGTGCGACGCAAGTTGCTTGAGTTGGATAGCTTTGCCGATTGATTTATGTAAATTCCCATATGTAAAATAAAGTCTACTTAAAATAACTAAACACAATTGCATGGAAATGAAATTATGGTTGGCGGTTCTCTGCGCCAGCCCTGGTGGCGTGTACGTGCTGTGAAAATATATCGATGTTAATCGCACGTTACTAGCACAGCAGCACGGCAACAGCTGTTCTATGTGTTGCGTCAGCCCTGGTTTGCTTTGGCTTTTTTTTTCATGCTGAGATTTTGTAACACAAAGCGGAACATTATAAATAATGGTTATCGGGGTATTTCCAGCCGCCAAACTAGGCGTGTTGGCCATCAAACAGATCAGCAAACCCATTGCCAATGTGCTTAAGTCAAATGCCAAGTCGAGTCCATTCTTTCGCAAATATATCTGCATGCCACCGGCTCAGTGTAAGGCAACACAAAAAAAAAAAAACAAGAAAAAAGTGTCGAGATTTGCGGGCGATTAATTTGTGCTTGTGATTAATTCCACTTTGCAGTCTACAATTGGGTGGAGGTAAAGACCAAGATGTGGGCACTGAACCTGGGTCGTCCCGTCACAGTTCCTCCTCTGAACGAGGCAATGGCCATTGAGCTGGGCGCTAATCTTCTCGGAGAGTTCATTATCTTTGCCATTGGCGCCGGTCTTCTCATATTCGAGTACTCACGCCAAACCATCAAGGAGAACAAAAAGAACGAGGCGATGCAGCTGGAGAAGATGCAGTTGGTCAACACGTTGACCGAGGTCAACTTTCGGCTGGAGCGCCAAGATGCACAAATACGTGAAATGACGCGTGTGTTGGCGGAATTGGGTGCGTTTTTCTTGCTATACCCTTTACAAGGGGTAGTATGCTCAGTCGTTTAGTGAGACAATCGTTAAAAAGCGCTTCAAACCCTTAACTTTCCGTTATAGATCTTGCTATCCCACTTAATCCCATTTACCAACTGTAATTAATGCCTATTTTCCCTTAGATTCGCGCAACATCTTCACGTGGCACAAGGAACCGCTGCAGGAGTACGTGGCCTTCGATCCCACCACACCAGACCAGAGTGCCTCCGCTAGGAATCCAAAGAGTTACGAGGGATTCTATGATCCCAGTGGAGGCATGGCCTTCAGAGCTCTCAACTTTCTAGAGACTCAGATATTCATCGATGGACGCAATCGAAAACAGAATCAAGTGGAGCGAGACGTGGAGATTTTCGTGCCTGAGGCTGTGACCCAAGTGGAGACTTTGCCCAAGTCCTGAGATTGAAGTCAACATGAACAAACATCCAACTAGATAGGTAAAAAGTCACCAATGTACATTTTAACTGTATTTATTAATTTTTATTGTTACCAAAACAGACTATAAAGTGAAGAGAGAAAGAACAGAGTGAATATGATTACAATAATGATAATGATTAGGACTGGGTTTAGGCTTAGTATAAGTTTCAGCCATGACGCACAAAGGACTGCAGCTGTCGCAGCTCCTCACCAGGCGGCATAATCTCGTGGAGGTAATCGTAGAACGAATTGCAGATGTGAAAGAGACTACGACGCACTGCGCAGCGCAGACAATTGAAGCTAGTGATGCTACTGCACCCGTGGTTGTTGTTGTTGTTGGCCTTGAGGCTGCTCACGTTGTTAGCCAGGTTGTCCAGCTCGCACTTGAGTCGAAGCAGCGCCTTAATTATAGCCGGCAAGTCATCCTGCACGACACCATATCGGTCCTCTGTGAGCGAGGCCACACAGACCTCGGCCAGTGCTTGGCTTAGCCACACCAGCGGCAGTGAGTGCTCCAGCAGAAACATGGTCTTGGCACGCTCCGGTTCCACAAAGAAGTAGATGATGCCGGGAACGCGGCGGAAGAGACGCTGCAGCGACATCTCAATCTGCAGGGAGATGCGTTCGCACCAACTGGGCACATGGCGTACA
This sequence comes from Drosophila dunni, assembly GCA_018152125.1. Taxonomy (NCBI): domain Eukaryota; kingdom Metazoa; phylum Arthropoda; class Insecta; order Diptera; family Drosophilidae; genus Drosophila; species Drosophila dunni. The sequence continues at coordinate 677,136 of JAECXC010001917.1, forward strand.
CTCTCGCCTGACATGGACTGGGCTTCCCAGCCATAAGGCTGCTGCTGATCATTGTCGACTGGCGTCACCGCCGGTCGTATGCCATGCAACTGATTGTACTGACGCAGCAGCAACTTCTCCGCCAGCAGTGGACCTTGGAGATCCGTGGTCTGCTGTGGGCTGCCATTGTTTGTACTAATCTCTTTCATGGACTCAACTAGTTCATCTGTGAAACTGCCCAGCTGACACAGCACTTGATCGCAGAGTTCACGCCAATTCGCTGGACGATTTCCTGGTTCGGTTAATTGAAAGATTTCCAAGCGCAGCGCTGAATCCTTTCGCTTCGCTGCATTGTAGATGAAATGGGCAGCCAGAGATTGCACCACCTGTAGATGTGAGAGTCCCAGAGCAGACACCATGCTTAGCTCTCTTTCGTTATCCATCGACAAGCGATTGCGGGCAAGCACCAAAGGCAAATCCTCGGCGAGTAGCAGGGAATAGAAGCGATGCATCAGTTGCATATTACAGAGTATTTGGGTGGCTAGCAACCAACTGTAGCAGAGCAATCTTCCACTGCTGGCCATGTCCAAGAAGCCCGTGAGGTGATCATCTGGTTGCACGCCAAGCAGTTGGCTTAAACGGCTCTTGACCAAAGAGCCGCAGACTGCGAAAATTAAAGCATAACTCAAAGTGGGCCACAAGGATTTCAGTGGAGCCCGACGGAGAGTCGCATAGAACAGTGCGCGTAGTTGCTCTGTGCGTGTCTGATCGACCAGCGGATACTCCAGGGTCACCTCCTGGTGCATGTGCACGGACACAAAGTAATAGCAGCCAACGACGGTGCCCAGGCCCAGCAGAAAGAGGTGATAGGAGCTCAGACAATCCCGTCCATAGCAGCTATAAATCAATTGTCTAGTGAACAAAAATATATAATTAGAACTTGGAATAAATTAGAGTACTTTACTCACCGATAGTCAATTTGTAGATAGCCTGCATACAACCAGGCCGTCAGATATCCCACCAGCAAATGGGCACCAAGGAAAATCAGTTTGCGCGATCCATTCTGCACCAACCAACGATAGCGTGTGCCGCAGTAGCGACGCTCTGCCAGATGCTGCTGCGACAGCGACAGGCCATAGATTGTGATGGCCCCGATTAGCGGTATGCTGGCGAACCATGTGTAAAAGCTGCACACCAGCCGCAGTGTGCCCGTTATATATTTCAGCGGCTGCAGCAAATCAAAGTTGACGAATAGCAGAAAAACGAAGAGCAGCAAGAATTGCACGGCCACGCTGAGCACCATTGCCTCCATGCAGCGACGGAACAGCACCATGCGGCAGCCGAGCATAGTTGCGCTGGACATGATTCAGTTTTTTACGTTTCACCTTTCTTTCTTTTAATAATTTAAATTAGCTAACGAAGTTTCTGCACAGAGTGCCAAAAATTGCCGGTTAAGCGCGGTTTGTTGTTCTAGTTCAGAGTTGTATATGCGCGGTGCTTTCGGCATCGATAAATCGATACATACGATAACATTATCACGGTTGCCAGTTGTCTTTTTCAAAAGCAGTCAAACAAATTAAACAGGATTTATAATCTATTTTGTTTCGATCATAAATAACTTAATAGCGACAGGATTCTAGTGTGGCAGTTTTAAAAGTGAAATAAATAAATATTTAATCATGTTAATTTATATTAAAATGATCTTGCAGTAAGATAAACAAGAATATATTTTTTATACATTTAATTTATTACTTTACTTATATTTTAGCATCGTTTAAATATACACAACACGTTACGTAAGCAAACGCAACGTAGTGTGCGCTATCGATATAAGAAAACATTCGATACCCTTGCGATAGTTCAAGTAGATGAGTGCCCCCATATCTTCGTGTTGAAAACGGTAGAAATAAGTGCTGTAAAATATTCTGATTGTACTGTCTGTGTGTGCGTGCGTGTGTGTGTTAGTTAGAGTTGTTCGTCGTTTTGGGCAGTCGAAAAATTCCAAAAACAAATGCGCGCATACACATAAGTGAAATAGTTAGCATAACTTCCGATACGTAAGTGGTTGTGTGTTAAAAAAGCCAACGCTAATGCCTTATTATCAAAGGCATATTGTTTTTTGGCTCCTCAAGGTGAACACAATAAATAAAATCCATAGTTTATAAGTGTAAATAATTTGTGTGTGCGCGAGAGTCCGAGTCGTGTGTAGAGTGTCGACTTTTGTCGAATCGTCGGTCGGTTCGTTCGGCTGCTGCCTGCCTGTCAATGTTGCGTGAATAAAAAGCTAACGAATGAAATCGCAATTAATTCTTATTTAATTGCTCATTGAGAGCTTGTGCATAATATAGTTGACCCAAACGATTTGTCAATTCGTGAATTGCAGTGCTGTCGTATCAAAAGTATATGTGTGTATAAATATGTTGTAAGAGTGCAGCAGCTGCCAAAAAAAAAGCGCATGTGAAATGCAGATAAGCATTTGAGGTCACTCTACATATTTCAACTGTGTGTGTGCGTGTATGTGTAAGTGCGCTCGTCAGTGTATGTGTGTGTGAGTGAGTGTTGCGTGTGCATGTGTGTTGGCTTATTTCCCTTGTTGTATTCATATAATGATCGTTAGAGCAGAACCCGAGGGCAGGTGGTGTCCACACATGAGCAGATATAGACAGACAGTCAGTCTCATGCATTAATTATATACATTTATAAAAAACATACGTTGAGCATACATACACTCATAAAGTGACAACAAAAATACACACACAAAAACAAAACATAATATGTGGTAAATTGTTCTGCTTTGCGCGCATAATTTTTAAGCAGAACAAATTTACTCATAACACAAAATGTTTTTCGTTCTTGTTGAACGTCTGCTCTGTCGCTGCCGCAGCCACTGCCCCTGTCCTCTGCTCCAACCACCCCACACCCCTTCTATTTATTAGTCGTTGTCTTCTTGACTTCTGCTACGCCGAAGTAAGCGTCGACGTCAACGTCTGCTGCTTCATGCTCCATTCACCTACATTTACGCCTTGTGCGCTCTTTGCTCTTCGCTCTCTGTTTCTGTTTCTGTTAGTCTGGGCAGCGACGTCGAGACGTTCGTTTTCTGAATTCCAAATGAAGTCATGAACAGCAGCAGCGGCAGCAGCATTGTATAAAAAGCAACAGCAACAACAACAACAAGCGAAGCAGCGGCAAAACAACAATACAAAAATCGTTGTCGCGTTATTACAACAAGAAAAGCTGTAAAAGAAAAAAAAAGTGAAATTAAGTGCTTAAAAACGCGCAACGGCTGCAACAGAGGCAGAGGCTGAAGCAGAGCCAGCAGCAGCAGCAGAAATATGACATGGTCGCGTCTCGTTTATACAATAACTCAAATTAATTGAATATGTTGGCAAATGAGCGAAACGAAAATTACGTTAAAAGGTGAGCAACAACAGCAAACAAAAGAGATAGCAACAGCAGCAGTAGCAGCAGCTACGGCAGCGGCAGCAACAAAAAACAAAGGCGCGTCTTGAGCACACACACAAACACATACTTGTGCACCTATAATACATACAAGCAATGACCGCAACGCAAGTCAAATTGCATATGACTAGTGTGTGTGTGTTTGTGCGTGTGTGTGAATCACTTTATAGAAAGCACATAAAAATGCCGAAATGTTAAAAGTTCACTCTCATTTTTGTTGTTGCTGATTTTTTCGTGTTCCTACTCCTCCCAACTTCTTGCAGCCCACAAATCGAGCAGAAATTAAAGTGTTGCTGTTACTAACATGGCTGCCGCATCCGCTGGCCAACAGCTGCAACAACAGCAGCAACACCAGCATCATCACAAATTGAATATTGTTGGCAACGCGGAGTCAATTGCTGGCGTGCTACAGACAAACGATTTGCAACAGCAGCAGCAACAACAACTCAACATGTACAAACAACAACAGCAGCAGCAGCAAATGTTGCAGCAACAACAACAGCAGCAATTCTTCCAACAGCAGCAGCAAGCGAAATTTGTATCGCGGGTCGTTACAAATGCGGCAATCCAACAGCAGCAGCAGCAACAAATCTTACCAGCTGGTTTGGTAAATGGTAGCAACAATATGTTGCAAGTGGCCAGTGTTGCTGTGCAGCAACAGCAGCAGCAGCAGCAACAACAACAACACATTTTTGTGTGTCCAGCCATCAACTCTCCACTGCAACACCAACAACAACAACTACAAACTAAACAACGTGCATCACAAATCAAATTGCCTGTTAAATCGACAGCAGCAACAGCTGTAACACTAGCAACTGTTGCTGCTGCCAACAATCATTGTTTGCCAGCAACAATTGCATCGCGTCAAATAAATCAAAACAGTCATCAGCAGCAGCAGCAGCAACACCAACAACAACAACAGCAACTTTATGCCAAGCATGTTACCAAAAGCGTTAACAGTGCAAATTTGGCTCCCGGTTGGCGTCGTTTAACCAACAACAACGAAGTCGCCTACATCAGGTGAGTGTTGCATCCCTGCTGCATTTAGTGCAGCCCTAGCAAATAGTTAATCTGTGCATGGTCACCCTAAGCACTCGACGCACTGGGGAATTTTGAATCGGTGAAGCCATAAAAATGCTGACCAAAACAGGAAATGCTTCTGAAAAGGGGGGAAAATATTGAAAGATATGAGCTCAATTTACTGAATAAGTTGAGTTTGTTCTCGATTTTAAAGTCGTGACTCATGACTTAGGTGGAGGTATTTCCACAGTCATCGAATATTGGCATAGCAAAAAGTATTCAAATATTGAATCGGAAGTAGAACTTTTTGGGCATAAAAACAAATAAGAAAGGAAGCCGACTGCAAAAGACCCCGTACTCGGTCCTATGGCAGCTATAGTTGTCCGATCCACATCAAAATTAGTAAGGATATTTGTAATGAAATCTAATACATAATGTGTATATTTGGTCCTAGTCTTTTTATTAAAATTTTCGGTTGGTGGTGACTCTAGCTTTTATAGTCTCAGAGATCCAGGTGTTCATACTATATCGACTCGGCTGTTAATGCTGATCAAGAATATATATGATATATATATAGATAAACCCAAAAGACCCCTATACTCAGTTTTAGAGTTCTGGGTCGAAAAAGTTAAATTGCAATCTAAAATGTGAACGATTAGAAACTTGGACATCACGAAGTGACACTTTTCTTGGTTTTCTTTTTTGTGCATAGAAGTCACGTCTCTGAGCTGAACTATTGAGTAAAATTTATTCACTGGACCTGCAACAACAGCAGACACAATAACAACCACAGCAATGTCTGCAAACAGTTTAAAGTCGAGTGTCTGGCATTACGGGTATTATTGAGTTGTGGTGTAGTGTCCCCTCGTCCACGCCCCTCACCGCCCCGCCTCTCTTATCTCCAGTGTTGCATTACCCATCGAGTATTTACCTCGGCATTATCTGCGAGTTATCGTCGAGCAGCAAACATAATTACAAACACAAATACAATATTTACACAAAATATGTCGAAAGCGTTTATTACACTCTGTTGTTGTTGTAGTTGTAGTTGTTGTGTTTGTTGTTGCTGCTGCTGTTTGCCCCACTGTCGCAAGTTATTTTAATTGTTCAGCGCTGAAAACTTTCAGAGCCTTTGTCCAAATTCCAAATGAATTTTAATTTTAACGAAATAAAAAATAATATATTAATTACTTAGTTTACTAATGGCATAAATTAGTAGTCTTTTAAAAAAGACCCTGTACTTACCACGAAGCAGTCGTAATCATAACTTGATAATTTTCTATACCAATTTCCGATCTAAGAGCGACCACTATATGTTATTTGATTCTTAGCAAATTTTTTATGGTTGTAAAGGGTGTGCTAGAAATGGGCTACAGTTTACAGGGCGATCAAACCCAACAGAAATCAGTGCGCCTGCTAGTGACGAAAGCTTGTAATGCTTACATAATACGCGTTGCATTTATTGACAAATTGAAGCAAAGTCTAAACAAATTGACGGAAATCAAAGTCTGTAAAGTGCACAAAATAAACACATTTCTCACAGGTCAACATAGCGTGCTGTCACTGTAGGACTAGGAAATGGACACAAAAAGAGGCAGACTTACAGCCGCCTGCTGATGCAACCTACGTAGTGCAGGTAGACAGACGGACCTCTGACTGTGGCATGTAAAAGGCAAAGGCAAATGGGAAAATGGGGAGAGAATGGGAAAGAAAAACTGTTTGTCTCTCAAACTGTGCCAAACTAAACTATTCCGCATTCTTCTTCATTGTTCGTTATAGTCAGTCTGCACTGTAGAGCGTTTGTTACAGCTGCTTCTAATTTATGATTTATGCTCGACTCTCTGACTTCTTTCGGGCGTGGCACAGTGGGCGGTCTGTCGTTTGCCGCTGACCTGAAAACGTGTCTCCATTTTAGTGTCACATTTGAGTCTCTGCCTTCACTGACGTCATGTCACTTCGCGCACTTGAAGCTAAATTATTGATTTACCTAAGACCGGAGCCTACAACAGGCAGCCTCGAACCCTCTTCACTGCAGTTCCAATAAAAAACGATTGCAGAATTCCTTGGCCAGAAATAGTTGGAGTAAAAGTGCGCAATTGCAGGGGAATGAAAGGGGTAGTAGTAAAGAGGAGTAGACTTGATTGTAAGCAACCCTGTACTTTCTGTCGGGTGTTAAAAGGCTTCTAAAATGATTCTGGTTATATAAAGAATAATACTATTTAAAATTCTTTAAAATAGCTTTATTCCTTTTGATTCCTTTCCTCTCTTGGTGTCTCTGTCTTTTATAAGGAATGCTTTGGTACGGCTTGTTTTTAAAACCTTCCAAGCTCTTTCAACTTTTCAACTACAGGGTCTGCATATTTGCATTTATAATACCCTCCTCTGTTGGCAATTACTCCGCCTCTTCCCCACTCCAGTTCCAGGGTCTACCCTCTTCAAAAAATACCCTAGCTTATCGCTTTTCAAACGAACGAAAGCTCAAAAAATGTAAAGAGGGGAAATGGGAAAGCGGAAGGGGCAACAGAAACAAACGTTCAACATTGAGAGACCACAAACTGAGCAGTTGCTGCACGAAATGTGCAACTGGAACTGCAAACTGGGGACTCGCAACCGCAGCTGCAACTGCAACCGACAAACAAATAAAGTGAACACCAAAATTACAAATAAAAGTAAATTTAAGTAGGAAATGTTTACAAATTTTTGCGTGCAAATAATTTTCAAAACTTATAAGGGGGGTATGTGTTTGAGTGCTGCTTTCGTCACTAGCGTGTAGTGACCTAAGTTATTTGCCAACTGGGCTCTTCTCTCCTGGTTTATAAATACTTTTATACCATTTTGCACTGTATAAGTCCTTATTTCTGTCCTTAACCATGTTTCTTAGCAGCATTCATTATCCTAGTCTCCACAAAGTCCTTTGTTTGACTTTATAAGTGCTATTTTATTTGAATTTACCAATTTGTTAATAATCCCAGTCTGATGCGTACCGCTCCTGAGAGTGAAGACCCGCCTCGAGGGTGAATTCAAGGTCATTCAGGCGTAAATCTTTCGCATTTACAGACTGAACCGCCTCTGTCTCTGTCCCAGACTCAGTTTCAGTCACTTATTTAATTATTTGCACTCGTTAGCCGCGGGTCCGACTGGGTCTTTTTATCCTTTCGCGTCGCATTATTAGCGCATTTTGTGTAAATAAAATATTTAATGAGCCCCCTGAATCTCAACTCCACACTTAGGTCGTTATCTGCCGGTCCTTAAGTCAACTGGCCTACAAATTAAGCAATAAGCTGTAAGGCCTAGATGATTTTTCGCCTACCCGCAACGGATTAAGTCTCGTTTTTTCACTCCTCTTTAGAGTTGGCTCAATCGAATGGGGAATCAGGCTACAAAACGCGTTAAGGCCACACATAAACTTCGATTACACTTTAATTATTTCAAGAAACGTTTTGTGAAGGGCTAATTACTTAAAGAAAAATTAAATCCGCACAATTGGAACGTAGTAAACTTAAAAAGATAAAGTTAAATATGAAATCTGATTTTAAGTACAAGTAAAACTTGAAGTCTTAAACTCCTTTGAGTGACGAAATAGAAGAGTTGATTTAATTGTCTGCTCAGTTGATCTAATTGAATTCAAGTTGCGATTCGAGTTTGGCCACATTACAACAAAAGAATTTCAAAAGAATCATTTTTAGAAAAAATTGATTTAAATAAGTTTTGAGCAAACCAAAAACGTAGAATCAAAAAAATCCTTTCCTTGTTTTGTTCAATGCTTAAAAGTCGCGCCCCTTAAGTAGTAGGGATAACAAGGGGTGGGCAGGGAGGTAGGGTAGCGAGTTAGGGACACGCATGAGCGCAAATGTTGAAAGGTTTTTTACTCAATTTGTTGGTGCGCAAAAAAATTGCTAGGGTTAAAAAAAAACTTATTTGTATGACAGAGAAAATCACGTAAAAGTACTACAGTAGAGGTGATCGACTGTTGTGAGCCCAATGGGACTTTTAAAGCTTTTGAATAGACGTACATTAAATGCTGATTTGATAAAATATTAGTTTTTAAACGAGTGAGTTGTCTGCCTATTTTAAAGAACTTTTAAATGTTCCACTTCGCCACCAAACCATAATCCCCTATTTGCCGCTGAAAACTGGGCTCAAAAGTGGAAATCGCTGCGTGCTTATTAATTATAAAGTGCGAGCGCATTGTTAAGGAAGGAATCAAGGGCGCTGATGACGACGACGACGACACGTCGTCACTGAACTCTTCACTGCCAAAAGCAGCACTCGAGGAGGTGTGTGAGTGTGAGTATGTGTGTGCGATACATGACCGAGTCAGGGCTGCTGTGTGTGAATTGTTGAATTGCAAAAGCTTTGCAAAAATAAAATAAAATACAAAAAAAGGAGAACAAGAAGCAGGACGAGATAGAGGAGACAAAGAAGAGTGGAAGGGGAGAACAAGGGAGGAAGAGGAAGAGTACTCACAGCCTCGTATCGTGTGGGAAATCTGAATAATGCATAAAGTGTGAAAAAAGAGGGGCAAGGGCACCAAATGAAGCGAAACGAGGACAACAACAACAACAACAACAAGAGCAAGAACAACTCAAAACAGAACACAGATGACAACAACATATACATAATTGAACGACAACAACAATCGTGTTACGGGTTAAACGAGTATGCCAGAATTGTCAATTGAGTAGCCTCCTATTTGTAGAAGAACAGCATACACTCGAAAAAAAGGGAAAGCAAAGCATAAAATAAATTAATTATAAAAATTCTAACAAGACGAAATTTAGTTCTGTTAAATTTAAGTTCATAATTCTTCTTTTAGTTTCAAGTGCTTAACATAAGTACGTGCTCTTTTTTATCAGTGTACATTCGACCACAAAGACCACAGCTTAGAGTATTGCTGCCTCCCATTAATGGGCTAAAGCTAAAAATCAACTCAAAACTGGTTTTCATAATTAATTTATAATTTTTTACTCATTTTGCTAGTCGTTTATTGGGACTTATGAGGCCTATTTTGGTATCATAACGTTTATGCGAAGTAATTCATGAATTCGCAATTGAAAACATGCAAGAAAAGTTTATTAGAGTTAACCCTACTGTGAAATACTGTGCTTTTTTGTCCTGAGAAGTTGTGGGAACCCGGATCAGAGCGCGTTTCTATGTTATCCATTGGAGTGCCCTACAAGCCGTACTTTTCGCCTAGAAATGTGTGTGTGTTTGTGTGTGTGTTCGTGTGCCTATCGCTCCTCATGGGTAGAGGGGTGCCCTCTTTTGATCAAAGAAAAACCAGTTTGAATTATGCGAAAAGCGACGCGCACTTTTTGACATGCGATCAAAACGAGCAGAAAGCAATTCTGATTGGTATTAATTTATGTGCACACATACACACACAGAGACAGGCTTTGCGACTGTGTGCAAACAGCGAAGCACTGAGAAAAATCTTATGGGGCTTATAAATAATAAAGATTCAAGTTCTAAATGAAACAGATTTGTTATAAAAAGACCTAAAATTATATACAGGGTATCTCAACTTTTTCCGCTCTCCCCCTTTTTTTCAAGTGTACAATTGTATCAGTATACCCGTTTGACTTCGAGTGCGAGCGAGTGCGCCGCTGTCGCTTAACATTGTCATGTTAATGAAGCCAACGACGCATCGCTTGCACATTATGTTAATGAGCTGTTAGCTAAAGAGCTCGTTTATGTTAAGTAAGTTCGGTTAGCCCTCGCTGCACTCTGCCCACTGTTAGCATTGTTTTGGCAGCTAATTGCCCAAGGGTTAAAGGGAATCGTTTAGCTCTAGTCGATTGTGAACTTGCGATTAACAATCGACAAATTGTACGCTTAGCTAATGCATGAATAATTAATGGTTGTACTTGGAATTAATTGAAATGCATTTTTACATGTGTAATTTAATTTTCTCTATCTCTCATTCTTTCTGTTTTTCATTGCAGTCCGACGGGGAAAACACTGCGAACTCAATTCCAAATCAAGGACTATCTGCTGTCACAGGGTACCTGCAAGTGTGGACTGCCGTGTCCGTTGCGGCCGGAATACTTTTTTGATTTTAATGCTCAGGTAAGTTAGCCAAGTTAGCAACGGCAACTTGTTTGTCTCATAATTGGCTGTAAATGCCAGGGAACTGAATAAGAGCCATGGCCTATAGGTTTAAGCCAAAAGCCTGAGCTAAACCTAATTGAATGTGCATTGAGCTAACTAGCAATGGGTTTTTTATAGGGTACAGATCGACTGAGCGGATGTGGGAGGGGAACAAGGGGGTACAGAAACAACATTAAAGCGACTTTCACTAAGCGTTGCAGCCATGTAACTGCCCCCCTCCACACCCAGTGGGGAAGGGTAGGGGGAGACCCCAACAGATGAACGCAAAATATTTGTAAAACCAGTTTGACAACAAATCGGCTGTGACGACGCTAACGTCAGCGTCGCGTCGCGTCGTCGTTGGCATCGACTTTGGCGTCGACGTCAGCTGCAAAGCTTTGAGCAGTCAGCCGACCATCTGCCACTGAGCCGCCTTGCTCCATATTGTCAAGCATTTTCATCTCCACTAGGTATGTTTGTATGTGCGCATACAGTTAGTCAAGTAATTGTTTGCTCAACAATAAAACAATAAAACAAAATGAATTCGCTTTTAAAATGAATTACATATTTTGAATTATAATATGGTACACAACAAATACTGTAAATAACAGTAAATCAAATATTTAGCCATAAACAAAAATATGCTTGTTTACACTGGCAAAACAATTACTTCGCCCACTGTAGTTCCATTGAGAATAGCAGTGAAATCGCTGGCAATAAGATTCATTTCCAATTGGAGCAGTAAATGCAGCAAAACGAACGACCGTTAACGGTAAATCACTCAAAGAGCAAGCGAGATGTAGTGAGGGCATGTGGCGCTTTTTTTTTTTGCTGTTTTTCCTTATTACATATTTCTCTGTTCATTTCTTCATCATTGCATTCGCCAACGTCTTCGGTGCGTTTTTCTTTTTCGCTTATTTTTGCACACGACGTCGTCGCCTTTCTCAGCTTTCAGCTGCGTCTCGACTCCTGAGGTCATTAATTTAAGTTTATGGTTTCTCTTTAATTTTGTTTGACGTAGACGCCGGCGTCAGCGTTGACGCCAACGTCGCCCGCCCACACGCAATCAATGTCCTTTTTAGCACTCACACTCGCACTTACCAGGTACTTCTCGCTCCCACTTTCTTAAGCTCTCTCACACAAACATACTCACACACACAGAGAGACTGCGTCGATTGTCGTCTTTGTGTCGTTCGTCAATCGATTTTTCGGTGCAATGCACTTATAACTTATCCTCCTCCTTCCCACTGCTCTCCCTTTGACTGGATTTTGCTTGTCTTCTCTTGTGTTTATGTGTATGTTTGTATGTATGTGTGATTTTCAGTTGAGTGCGTGCATATTATCAAAAGGCAGCCGCAATTTGTTTACTAAACACTTTATTGTGCCACCGCAGCAGAAGCAGGAGTCTTTGCTTCTTTGCTGGTACTGCCAATACCAGCACCAGTATCCTAACAAGACTCCTTGTAACTTGACCACAAGTTTGTTGACTTGTTGGCTGTTTTGGCAACAGATTTAAATTTCTCCTTCCTTTCTAAGGGATTCTTAACAAAATTACAGGAGTGAATAACAGAAAGCGTTGCCATATTAAAAATGATTAAACAGAGTTAAAATTGTAATTGATTGGAAAATAAAACTATTTCAAAGTTAAACTGGATTTGATTTGAAACAATAAAATATAATGTGTATTTAAATAATTTGATCAGCTAGTTGAAGAACTTAGTTGCGTCACAAAATTTCATAAAATCTACAGAATTCATAGACAGTAAAAATGACTGCAAAATGGTCGTCTTATAAAAAGAGTATTTCTGTCTCTTTCTCCTCCGCTCTTACTCCCTCTGTGTTGCGGTCTGTCTTCCTTTGTCTGCACATTGTTGTGGCGAATGGTAAATGGCAACTAAAGCTTTTTTTGTGCTCGTCGAATCTTGGCACATTCAACTCAATGTCTGAAGCAGCTCTCATCTCCCTCCTTTCCTCCTGCAGCCTCCTTCCTCTGTGCTTGGAGGGGCTTCGTGTTTTGGCAATGATTGATGTACAGTGTGCCTCCATAATGAAGTCTTGACTCGTTTACTTACTATTTGTTAGCTTTTTGTTTTGATTATTGCCATTTTGCTGTCGCTTAAGTTGCCTTTGTGTCTGGCGCAGACTACGAGCGAAAGAGAGAGAGAGAGAAACACTGACAGAGAGGTGTGGTAGGTTAGGGATTGGATTGTAGTTTGGTGAAAGTCGTCGCCACTGGATACCGTTAGACAGCGACATGTCCAATAATAACATATCGTGTGTTGATTTCCACATAAAAAAATAAACATTTATGAAATATAATTTATGCCAGCACAGAAAGTCGTATACGCATTGTTATTAGTTTGTTGTTGTAGATATTTCAGTTAAAGACTTTTATTAAAGCATGTAAAAGAAATAAAATGGTAATTGCAGCTTAGGCAGATTAGATAATAATCAGTGAGTCATAGAACTTGTTCCACTTCTGAAGGAATCTCAAAATAGTTGTTTACTTTTTGTTTATTGCTTTGGTAGTTGCTAATGTTAACGCCTTGTAATCTATGCACGTGAATTACACACATTTAATCATTAATTAACTTGATTAAAACAAAGCGATAGTGCTGAAAGTAGAGGTAACCCAAAAAGCTTTTTACGGCAGAACTTTTAACCCATTCAGACAAATGAAAACAGACACACAGAGAAAGCAAATTTGAGCATGCACTGTTCTAAAAAGTAGATCAACTTTAACTAACGATACTTAAATATTTCGCTGAAAACTGTGAAGAAAAAGAAATTTTTACATGTGTAAACTCGAGACATGACAACAACAAATTTACATAGGGGTAAGCTGGGCAAAAAAAGTGTCTGCAGACGCCGACAACAAAGAAAGAAGATAAGAAACGAAATATGAAAAATTTTTGTTGCATTTTATATTGAGAATGGGAACAACTCTCACACACACACACACATAGGCACGCAAGCTTTGCTGCTCCTTTTGCAGCAGTAAACATAAAAACAAAATGAGAGCATAGAACAGTGGGGTGGGACCTCCGTTATTAAGCATTCAATTAATTAAAACGATTGACGATTTGATTTCAATTATTGCTCTTACTCGAATGGAACTGTAAATTGAAACTAATTAAACATTTTGCACAATTGAAATTCCCAATGCAATTGATTTTCAATAGACTACGCATTCCCTATAACCTACGTAGTATAAAGTGTGTTTACCCTGTATGGTATGTAACAAAGAGTGTATACATTCAGTGTTGTGCCGATAGCTATTTAAAGAACATTGAACGCAATTTGTGCAAGTTGAGCAAACAAATAAATAAAACTTTGGCCCCGCTTTTACACACGCACATACACACTTACATATACTTATATAGGTGTGTATATAGCTACTTGTAAAGTCTCTCGTCTGTCAGTTGAAAAGAATAACAAACAAAACTTGAGAAGGTCAGCGTTGAATGGCGTCGACGGCAATTTGAAATTTACAACTCAATAAAATTCAAACTTAAACTCAAAAGAGTGAAGCAAGTTTGAGGGTGTGCTCGACTTTGTAAGCCCAGTAATGAGAAGCTTAGAAGGTTGAAAATTCATTTTAGCATATATTTTACTTGGGATCGTTTAGAAATAAACCTTTTTAATTTGCCCAAAGGATAAATCAGACCAACCACACACGTGTACCTCTTTGTAAATGTTTTAATGCTGGGCTAACAAAAATGCACTGGGCATTGTTACTGATGTTTTATGTTGTTGTGGTTTTTTTTATGCCTTTTACAAGTCAGTTTGACGTCGAGGCATCGCCTTGATTTCTCTCTGGCTTCTCATTCAGTGCTCTTCTCTCTCTCTGTGGTGTGCGTGAAGGTTGTTCCAAATACTCGTATAGTACCTCGTACCTCGATAAGGCAAGCGTTGTCAGGGCCAAATAACTGAACAAGTATACGACTACCGAAACCGAAAGTGAGTCCATTTCGAACAGTGATGCCAACGTTTGTGGACCTAATAAAGATGTTTACTTTGGGGACATTAATGATAAAAATAGCTGATGCTTCAAGCCTCAGTTAATCTATACAAAAGCTAATAAAATATATAACAAACCGCTATCTGAAACCGCATTATAATTTCTTTATTAAGATGTTGATAACACAAATCGAGTAAACGCTATAAAAATGTTCGATGTTTCGATAATTTTACTACCGATGTTGCATGTCGATGATTTAATCGAAGTTCGTTTCTCACTTACGTCACTAGTAGGGCTACTTTTAATCGCAGTGAATTATTTTGCACTCATTAACACATACCAAAAATTGTTCCCCGTTTTGCTAAAACACAAATTCAGCGAAGCATGTCCATGTCACGATGTTGTTTTTGTTCTCGCTGCTGCACTTTTCGGCCAATTTGCATTTATAAACAGTTGGCAGATAGTAAGAGAGAGAGTGAAAGAGAGATGGGATGAGTTGAAGCACGAGCGAGAGGTGCGAACAAAAAGGGAATGACGCAAAACGCAGCAGACAATTTAGCATATTCATGGCACAACAACTAAAACAATTAGCATTGCTCCAATGACGAACAGCAGGTGGGAAGAGTGCGAGAGAGTGAAAAGAAATTGAGGAATGAGGGAGGGAGGGGGGTATAGACATGGAGACGAAGAAGGAGACAAAGCAAGCAACGGCAATGTGTCAGTTGAGTTCGTATACCCAACGCTAATGGCAATGCAACGAAAGGTATGCGGTTTCGTACTTTATTTAAGTTGGAAACTTTATTAATTTCTGCTGAAAAGATTAAAACTTCAAACTTAACTTCAAAAATAATTAAATTAACTTCAAACTTAACTTCAAAAATAATTAAATTAACTACTATTTAAATATTAAAAGTATTTATGTGTAACTTGTTATTTTTCTTCATACGTAATTGTTTGCCAAACTATTATAGGGTATGCACACGTCGACCCTTTGTAACCCAAATTATTCGTCCGTTGTTTGCGCGTAATTTTCACGTCACTCCAAATGTGGACAGGAAGAGCAATTGCCACGAAAATTTCAACTTCACTTTTCAGACAAAATTGAATTTTGTGTTTCAGGATCCAGATCCAAAGTTGGGAACTGGGAACTGGGAACTGCAAGTTGTTTTTTCTTGTTTTCTGGTGTGGTTCAGTTTCATTTTGTTTCGATTCGTTTGGTTTGAGTTTTTGTTTCGTTTCTTGCGAGTCATTTAGGTGTGTTTCTGTGGAAACTTCATTAGTTTAAATTAAATGTTGTTCGCACCAAAAGCAGACAGCGTGGCATTACCATAAAAGCCGTCCAAAGGGGGGAAAACTGTGCCAGATGACGTGTCCAAAAGTGCAAACTTTAAACTGCCAACTTTCATTCATATAGACAGATATCTTTCTAGACATGTGCATTGCAGGTCGTGTACCCTAAAAATTAAAGGTAATGGTAACTTTTATTAATTTCAATATTTTCTAAAAACTGACCAAGTTTTAATATTTATTAATGACATCCAAGAATAGAACGGCTGTGTCCTAAAATTTAAATTTATTTGGTCCCCCCTGAGAAATACTGTGTCTATGTCAGACGGTTCACTCTACGCTAGCCTTTCTGAGTTCAAATCAGTTTTCTGGAATGCAAGTGGATGTGTCATTCTGCATTTAACACTCCAACTTCAGCCCTTTTTCGCCTCTTCTTCTATTTCTTCTTAATGTGCATTGCATGTGCACAGCGGCGACTTCCTTTTGCTGGTTACGTCACCGTATTCGAGTCAGCACTGGACTCCTACTCCGAGTACGGAAACCTTGTGTCGTGCAGCAATGTCCTGACGCAACGACGACGACGTGACTGAGCGATTACTCACATCCGCCGTTGCAGGTTCCGGGGAAAGAAATAGAGAGAGTGAGGGAGAATGAGGGAGAAGTAGTGTAAAAACACAAGCAGCAACGGCAAGCAAGCAGTGTTGCCAAACTTCAGTAAACTTAAAAGTAGCTAGAAAAAGCTAAAAATTGCTGTAGTTTTAAACTAATATGGGATTTAATAAGATTTCGTTTGAATTTATTAACCTAGGACTAAAATATTTTAATTTTATGAAAGAAGTTTGGCACCAGCTTAAATTATATGTATGTATGCAACTCCATTTTAAAATGGCCATAAACTAGCTAAACTACCAGCACTGCCACTAAATCAGTAGCAGGCTGTCTAGAGCAGTAGGAGGTGTGTGTGTGAGTGTGTCTGAATTGGGTGCAACCCATTGTCGAGCCGGCCGAGGATTAAGGGGCCTAACAGGCGTCGGGCGTCGAGTGTGTGGCGTCTGGCAACAAAAAACCCTCGACGGTCATTATGACGTTAATGAAATCCAACACCGTTCATACACCTGTGCACAAGCTTCACACCTGACCACCAGACCAGATCAGGAACGGACCACCTGCCGTCCAGGGTTGGTGACTCTCGTTTGGCACCCACTGACCGCAGCTCCCAGCAACCCCTTCCTCGACCCTCCGTCTGGTTAACCCGACTGCACATTTCACTTTAATTTCGTCGCAATTATGCATGGAAAAGTGCAATATTTTGTTAATTTTATTGTTTTTTTTTTGTATTTCCCCTCAACCGTTTGGCATTTCATTGCGTGTTTTACACATTTCCCCATTTCCCTCCTGGCGGAATTTGCTGTCAAACACAGACGTGGCTTATTTAAACATACATTTAAATATATAAATTACTGATTGCCGTAAAAGGTTTGATTAACAGATAAAAAACTCGTGAGCGGAAAGTGTAAAACTGTAGAATACATCTAAATTACAGGGTATTACAGTGGTCGTTTTCAACGCCAGCAAATGCAGCTCACGTTTGTTATGTAAATGAAGGTGTACATGTGTGTGTGTGTGTGTGTGTGTGTGTGTGTGATTAAAATAACGATTTCAAAATTGACAGAATGCAAATTTGTAGACGACACTGGCAATATGGCGCCTGGATTGATTAAGTCAATTTTAATGGCTAATGTGTCAATTTAAAGCAACACAAACTAGAGGGAAATGGCAACAGTGGAGTGAGGCGACTGTAATAGACCCTGTAGTGTGGAGCAAACAAGTATTCTTTTTGTATGCCAATTACTGAATTTAGCTACAATATCCCTTTGAAAGTTATACGACAGAGTTATCCGATTCCCACCAAATTTAGGTAGGGCACACCAAAGGATACCACACACATAATACATCAATTTGGATTAGATCGGTAAAGTAGTTTCCTATTTAGGGTGTTTTTATCACGTTCCTACAAACCTCGTAGCCCCTTTTACCTACAGGGTCTACAAACACAGAATTACTTTTTTTGCAAGTGGTTTTCCTGAAAAGGAATGCAATTATACTGAGCACTTAAATGGCATAAATTGATTGCAACTATTGAATTACTAATTGCAGGTGCCCAATATGCCATTAAAGGTGTTGCCAGGTAACCAACAGGAGGGCAACTCTGCCACATCCACGAGGTTTTGTTCACATCAAAGGCACCTCTTTGAGTCGGAGCAGTTGCATAAGACGCAGTCATTCAAGGATGCAACCGCCACAAATGATGTGTTCACATCGCTGGTGACAACTGCTGTGGTTACGTCAACAACATCGACAGCAACAACATCAGCAACACCAACAGCAAGCAGCATACCAGCAACACCAACAATAATCGAACTGGGGAATTCGGGTGAGTGTGATTAATTTTAATCTAAATTTTAGCTTAAGGGGCAAACTCTATAATAGTTATGTTCGTTTAAAGGCTTTAAATCAGCTATTTAAAGTATAAACTACACCTGACGGTGCTTATTATGTTTACTCACAACTCCTCTCATTAAATCAGCGCAATGGCAACCCTATTAATTTGTCTGAGTATTGTGAAGCTTGTTAAGCTTGCATTTTTGCAATTTGTGAATCAAACGATTGGAGAAACTTCTTGAAAAGGATAATGCATAAGGAAAGTAGACAGCTGCAAAGGAGGGAGTAGTAGCGGGGGATTAGTTGGAAAAATGGCTAGAAAAAAACAAGCAAAACACGAAGCAACAGGATACAGCAGAAGCTTACAGTGCAAGCAAGAAGTCAACTGACACATGAGCACACACAACGTCAAGAAAAACATTAAACAAAAGCCAAGAAATTTTGCCATCGGGAAAACTTTTGTAGCATTCAATAAATCCCCAGAGGAATCTATATACTAACAGTCGAGCTTAAAATTGAGTAGCCCCTGGGGGCGTGGGCGTGGGCGTGGCATATGAAGCTCATTTTTATAGAAAAATTTGCAATGATTTCGCCCGAAGCAGCTTAAGGAGTTTCGAAAGCTAAAAAATAAAATTTTTGATACATGGTGAAAAATGATTAAAATTAGTAAAAGGCGGGTCTTCAAATTCGCGTATTTTTAAGCTTTTTAACTGACGAATTACGGAAAATTTACTCCATACTTTCGCTCTTATCACGTTATCTGAACTGTCTTAAAGTGAAATCTTTGCACTCATGTTGTTTTAGTGTGTATCCACTGTCCACACACACGCACACACACATGGCTTGCAATTGAAATGTGCTGCTAGAAAATGTGAAAAGTGGAAAATGCCGCCTAGACAATGATAAAGTGAAAATGCACATACTAAAAGAGAATGAAATATCTGAAGAGAGAGATGAAGAGAGGGGCAGGAGCAAACCACACACACACACGCACACTCACACACAGCTGAAGAAGCTTTAAGCTTCAGCGCTTTGAGGTCGTCGTCGTCGTTGGCTTGACAGGAAATGCATTTGGACCTCCTCGAATTACCCAACTCCTCAACGCTGCCTGAAAGCATTTCTCAGTCTTCCTTTTGTTTACTTGTTTGTCCTGCTTTCTCTTCCTCTCTTTGTCCCTCTCTATGTCCTTTGTGTGACCAGTCCAAGGACCTAAACGAGTTCACTGAGGGGCATTGCAGGCATTTCTTATCACGAGTTTGCGTAGCCCAGCAATTGAAAGCAAGTTTTATGATTTTAAAATATCCTTACTCTGTAGGGGCTTTAAAGAGGAGTTAATACTCGTCTGTGGGTGGATAGAGGAAGAGTTGGAGCTGTCATCTAGATACCCAGCTGAAGAATCCCTTCGGTAACTGGGCATTTTAAAGTCGGTCAGCTCAACTGCTGTCTAAAATTAGATAAAATGTGACGGCAGTGTTGTCTTTTTAGCTATTTTAAAGCAGTTCGAGCTTGCTAATTCTTAGACAGTTTTGATATTAATTCCTGAGGTCTACCTAGAAGTTCTGTAGGCCAATCTGTACGCCAATCCTTGATTACTACCTAGAAGAGTCTACAACTCTGTGGCAGTTATAATCCTGAGCTTGTTTCCTATTCTGTGCTTCAAAACTCTGGCAACACTATTGTTCTGCCAACTCATAAAAGCCATAAATAAAGCCACTCGGGGACTCTGCAGAGGTAAGTGTTGCTGTCACAGCTTTCCCTTTTCCATTTTCCAATTGGTTTTCCCAGGCATTCAGTGAATTTGGATTTCAATTTGAGATATGATTAAAACTTGTTGCGAACTTTCAAGAGTTCACACAAAGGTGGAATCACAATCACGAGGACAGTGAAAAAGGGTTCAGCTTAAAGCAAACACCGCACTTTTGTTGGGTTAGGCAAACACCCTGTAATTGCACGCTTTGAGGGGTAGCTCCAAGCAAACATTGTTCAAAAGTTTTCGAATGCAAAATGTTAATTGAAACAAAAACCATTTGGCGGCAAAGTTTAGCGATTCGACTATCAAGTAGAATGTTTTCCCTACTCCTTTCACTTCCCTGCCTCCTCTCCTGGTGGGATGCTGGCTGCCTTTGTGTCCCTTTCGTCCTGTTGTCCAGTGGGCAAACCACCTCGTGCTCCACTCCAATCAGCGACCATTAAAAATGCCACACAAAGCAAAAGTTTAACGCGTTTTAGAAATTTTTCGCGTCTGCGGTTTTGTTGAGTGTTAGGTGTAGGTGTGCGTGTGTATGTGGAGGTGTGTGTTTGTGTGTGCCTTTGGCAGTGTATGTAGCAGAGTTCAGGGTGAGTCCCATTCGAAATAATTCAAATTTAAATTGAAACCTTTAAAACTGATCAGTGTACAGAGGGACAGGGAACAGATAGCAGTTCCAAAAGGCAGTAGAAATTTCAGTCTTTTAAATATATTAACATTTAAAAACATTAACTTTTTTAAACCCGATTAAACTTTCTTTTAGAATAATTTCTATTCGCTACCTCATTTCCTACTGCCCTACTGCCCGCACTTGTCTGCTGGCGCCATCTGTTGTCTGCTAGTGGCGGCTGTCAGACAAGTGGGCATTTGACCTCTGGAGGACAATGTCCACAGCTTTAGGGGACACTTTGAGGACATCTGGCTCAGCATAAGCAATGACATTGACTTCTGTGTGTTCTCTTCTTCTTTCCAGATGTGGAATGCCACAAGTACAGCAGTAAAAGCAACAGCAAAGTGGTCAACAGGACATCCTACACCGGAGCTATGCCAGTTCCGGTTTCTGTTCCGGTTACAGTTTCCGCCCTGCCCCTGTCCATAGCTAGTCAAACCACGGGAGATAAGCGAGCAGCCACCGTGACCTCCGTGGAGCATGTGATAAAACTAAACCCAGTGCAAGCTCCAGCTCCAGCTCCGAGTCCTGTTTCGCTGCCTGCTCCTGGTCCCGCTCCTGCCCAGCAGCCCAACTTTAAGGACGATCCTGCGGGTTATTTGCAGCAGCAAACGGCGTTGTTGCACAACACCCTCAACGTGGGTTTGGACTCAAAGCCCTTGGCAACTGGTGCCACTGTGCGATCCCTGCCCCTGGAGACGCAGCAGCAGCGGCAGAGGATTCGACGCCTCTCGCTCTTTGCCGGTGGCAAGTGGGAAGTAGAAACCAATTCCGCGTCTGGTGCGGCTCCTACATCCCGCTCGCTGCACGTGGACACGGCCTTCGCACGTCCACAGAATCCACAGTTCACGAGCATCACGATGGTGCCCGCATCGCAGGAGTCACCGGTGTCGAGTAGTGCCGCTGAGCTGGAGAAGCGACCTGAGCAGGTGGGCGCCATATCCACAAGTCATGAGAGTCCACGACACTCGCTGTCCTCGCCCACGGACTCGCTTGACTCTGCCAAGAGCACGCCCTCGCCATCCCCCAAGCTACAGAGCCAATCCCAATCCCAAACCCAGACGCAGTTGGCACAACTGCAGCTGCAGGTTCAGGGACACGTCTCAGCTCCAACGACGCCACAGCCCACTGCTCAGCTGCGTCTGCTGCGACAGCCCTGTCAGCCCCTCGGAGCAGCTATCCCTGCTCAACGACAAGCCATCGCCTACAATGGGAATGGTGGTTCGGGTGCTGGTGGCGGTGGCACCACCTTGACCCGCAGCATTGTAACCACCACGGCGGGCATCAGCAGACCTGGAACTACCCTGAGCAGCGCCAGCTCCACAGTTGCTCAGCTGCAGTCGATGGCAAACAACGGAGCAGGCGGTGGCAATCAGTTGATTATGACTTCCTCTGGTCAATTTCTGGTCATACCCTCGGCCAGCAAGCAGCAAGCGACCCCTGCACAGTCTCCGCAACGTCCCGGCCAAGTGCATGCCTCACCCGGTGGAAGTTACATTGTCAGTCAACCCCATTCGGCGCTGATCAACACGAGCACGGGCGCCAAGTTACTGCATCACCATCAGCTCATCAGCTCACAGGCCAGTCAAATAAGTCAGATCGGCCAGATCAGTCAGATCAGTCCCGCAGGCACGCAAACCGTGTCGCCGCCTCAGACGGTGCTGCTCAACACGCTGCCCAATGGCGGCTACATTGTGCACCACCAACAGCAGGTGAGACTGAGGGATATGAAATCAATAAGGGAAGGAGGAGAAGGGAGGAAGGACTTCGGAGGGGTCGAAGGGAAAGAAAGGTTAGCTAGGAATGGATGGGTAATCTAAGAGAACCAAGGACATGTAAGAAGAGTGATTGGTTAAACTAGGAACCCAAACCTCTTGATAGGACATACTTCGGTTAAAAGGGAAGGAGGAGAACGAAGAAGGAAAATGAAGACTTAAGAACTAAACTTCCTACTACGGAGCTCTGACGAGTCGAAGTGGAAGAAAGGTTAGCTAGGAATGGATGGGTGTTCTAAGACAATCAAAGGACTTGTAAGGACAGTGAGTTGAACCGGGAACACTATGGAATCGAAGGGAGGGATGGGTTAACCTAGGAACCCAAACCTCTTGATAGGTCATAGGGTATAAGAAAAGGAGGAGAATGAAGAAAGGAAATGAAGACTTAGGCTTCCTACTAAGGAACTCTGAGCAGTCGAAGGGGAAGAAAGGTTAGCTAGGAATGGATAGGTATTCTAAGACAATCAAAGGACTTAAAAGGAGAGTGAGTTGAACTGGGAAGACTAACGAATCGAAACGAGGTACAGGTTAACCTAGGAACCGAAACCTCTTGATAGGATTAACTTTCTTGAAAAAGATACACTTTCCTTTTGAGGATACAGCAAACAAATTGCGACGATTTAATTTAGTTAAAATAAATTTAAATTAATTTTACCTTTCAATTCGCAGCAGCAAACGACGCCAGAGCCACAACAGCAGCAGCAACAACAGCAGCAGTTGTTGGCGATGCCACAGCCCAGTGGAGCATTGATTACCACCTCGCCAATGTCGGAGGGAAAGCGGAGAGCAAGGAAGCGGAAGAATTCAGTTTGCAGTACTCCACCACCCACACCAAAGTGCGTTGTTAGTGGTTTAAGCGGTGGCAACGGTAACTCGCCGGGAAAGACGCACTCACCGCAGATCTCGCCGAGCATACCGAGTCAGGCGCCAGCGTTGCTGCAACAGGCGGCGAATGCGGCTGCAGCGGCCGCAATGGCAGCCACAGCGCCACAGGCACCGCAGGCAGCACCGCAATTCTCACAGCAGTTCCAATTGAGTCCCGGGATACAGGGAATTGTGGTGAACAAACCGACGGCGACAGCGGCTCCTCAGCATCAGCAGCTGCTGCTCCAGAATGGCCAAATCCTGCAGCAAGTGAATCTCATTGGACAGCAGCTGCTGATGCCCACGGGTCTGGTGATGGGCACGGATGCAACGCTCCTCCAAATCCAAAACATGCCCACAACGAGTCTACTGACTCCTCAGGGTCCTGTAATGCTGCGCACTCCCTCGCCCCAGAGCAAACCGGCGTTCATCTCGCCCAGCACTGCTGGACAGCAGTACATCGTGGGCGCCAATGGTCAGCTGAGTCCCATCGGACAGATCTACTCCACGCCCATGGGTCTGGTCATGCCCACCGCCCAGCAGAGTGGTGCCTCCTTTGTCCAGGCTAGTCCCACGGCCACCATTCAGATCCAGCAGCAGCAGCCGCAGCCTCAACAGCAACCACAGCAGCTGAGCCTGCAGGCCACGCATGGCACCTACGTCTCGGAGTCGCATAGCAGTCGGCAAGCAACTGCAGCTAGTCCGCCGGATACGACCACGTGCAGTCCAAGCAGCCCGGAGCGCCCCCCGAGCCATCGGAGCAGCGGCAGCGGGGATATGGTGAGTGAAAGCTTCTCTATGGAGACTGGAATGAAGGCATTAACTACCTTTACTTACAGGTGCAGTGCGTCTCCAGCTCGGAACCCGATGCGGCGATATCCCCACAGAGCGCTGAAAGTCGTCTGTCGCCCTCCTCCACGGACTGCGAGAGAAGTGAGTCCACTTTGGCTTAAAGTTGGCCTAAAGTTTAAGCTAATACTTGTAATCCTTGCAGGCGTCTGCAGCAGCAACGTGTTCAGCCAACCTACGACCATGTTTAAGCCAACGGAGGCGAAGATTCGACGCATTCACATCACAACACATCAACAAGCGTCCTCTTCGGAGGCAAATCAGGGCGTAGGAGTAGGAGTCAGCGTTGGAGCGAATCTGTTGGGCCAAGGTATGCGCTTAGCTAGCTCCACATCCCTGTCCATTTCTTCATCCTCATCGGTGGCAACACCTGTGCGGCAACTCATGCATCACAATCACCAGCAACAGCAACAGCAACAACAGCAGCAGCAGTCACAGCAAACCCCATCCAACAGTCATTCCAACCATGTCTATGTCCATAACCAGAAAGTACTAAGCGTTGACTACCAGGGTAAGGCCCACAATCACTCCGAGCTGATCAAGATCTAGCACTGATCAAAAAAGGGTTCCAAAGTCCTCCTCTTTTGATCAGTGTAACAGCTCCGCGTTGCCAACCACTAACTGCATCCACTAACTAACAGCCACTAATCACCTCTACTAACTCCAACACCTGCTTTCTCTTGCATGTCAGAGCACCAACTTCTCAAGCACCCCTCGCACCCTCGCACCTACCCACCCTCGCACTGCTTCTTTCGTTGTTTGTTTTTTGTTGTTCACTAACTTGGCTTGTTTTCTGTACTGTCGTGTATCGGTTATCGGTTATCGTTTATCGGGTGTTGGTCTATAAGCTTGTCGCCATGACTAAAATCGCAGCTGCCTCCAAATCTCTATATGTAGAGTCGCCCACAACCACCCAACAGCCGGTCCCTTTGGATGCAACAGGTGCGGTCAGTGAAGCACGCCCACAGAAAACCACGCCCACTAAGCGTTCACGTCGAACGCAGCGTTCGTTGGCGCGTTGCACACGAACCACAGGTGGCGCCAGCAACAGTTTGTTGCCACCACGAACATTTGCCATTTCCGAACTGATCTGGGGACCAGCACGTGGCCATCCCGCCTGGCCGGGCAAGATTGTCAAGATGCCCGACGGCGTCTGTACGCCCTCGCAGCAGTTCGATCACGTGTGGGTGCAGTGGTTCGGCGGTGGCGGTCGCGCCACCTCGGAGCTGATACCCGTCAACTCCTTGCAGAGCCTCTCCGAGGGCTTGGAGGCGCATCACAAGGCGCAGAAGGATACCAGAAAGTGAGCATCTCAACGGAAGGGGGCAGGGAATCGAGTGATGGGGTCAGGCAGGGGTTAGGCAGGGAAGCATACCCTCTCTTTGATAGGAGTAATGGGTATAGCTACTAGTAGAGCTAGGTACTGCAGAATAGAGGGATTGGAAGGGAAGGGCAGGTGGATAAAAGGCGTGTCGAATACCCCTAGAAGTGCACTTCTGTACATGTCAGAAACTATAAGTGCTAGAGACTTAACTCTCTCTTTAAATAATCTTTTATTTATTATTTTTCATATTTTATTCAAATTATGTCTTTTCTGTAAATGTAGAGTAAAGATTTGGTCAAAATAATTGGTACTTATTTATCTGTAATCAAATTTAGTTAAGTATTATTGGTTTCATCTTTAAAACAGAAAACTAGTTAAGTCAAGAAATATTTATTTTAATATTTAAGTAGCAATTTAGTACTTTGACTAGACATTTAGTTAGTGATCTACTTAAGGGATCTACTTTAGTTGTTGATTTTCTTTTGTATTTTTTAGTAGATTTTGAATTGCATTTTGTATTTATTGTGCGACTTTAGCAACAATTGGCATTTGTAATTGCACTCGAAATCAATTTGAAATTCCTAATTTATCTGTATAATTTTGCTAATTAATATATTTTTTCCTTTTTTTAATTATGCGCTGACCACAAATATAATACCTGCCACTCGACGTGTGTATGTGTATATATATATAACCCTCTGTGTGTGTGTATAATCATCATCATCATCATGTCAACATTAAACTGTCCCACAAATCGAAACACACACCCACAATGACACACACGCACACACACACACACACCACACCACAAATCAATAATCCCAAAAGGAGCCGCAAATTGAACTCTCAACTTGAGCGAGCAATTCAAGAAGCAATGACTGAGTTGGATAACATTTCAGCCACGGCAACCACAGCAACCACAGCAGCAGCAGCTACCACAACAATTGGCCAACAGCTGCAGCAGCCAACGTCCACCAACAGCAGTAACAACTTGAACAGCAATGGATTGTCGCGTGGCAAACGCACATCAGCAACATCAACTGGACAGCAGCAACAGCAGCAGACGATCGCCAACATGACACTCTCTGCCAGCACAGCAGTGACTCTCACAGGACTGGGACTCTTCAATCAGCAGCACCAGCAGCAGCAACAACAGCAGCAGCAGCAACGATTGAAGCCCATAAAAATAGCGCCAGCACCGCCAACAACTGCAGCAGGAACTGGAACAGGAGCAGCAGCTGCAGGAAATGCAACCACAGCGGAGATGCTGAAGATGAGCAAATGACCCGCATTGTCGGCGTTACCGTCGACAATAAGCACAGCAAACTATACGTTATTTATTGGTAATAAGTAGAGGCAATTGGCCATATGTACACCCTACACCCAATACATGTAATGCTAGCTATGCGATCTATATATGCATAGGTCCTATATATATATATAAATGGTATACACTATAGACGTATAGTCATATAGTCAGGTCTGTCTGTCGCTTTGGAGTTCGTTTGTTGTTCTCTCCTATCGTTTTCCATCGACTTCTTCTCTCGACACATCTCTGAAATAGACAATAAAACAATTATGAAAATGTTAACGAAAACGAAAGTTACAAAGCAAAAAATGTTTAAACAATAAGCGGATCATAGTTTTTGTTGCTTTTTATGCAAAGCAATGCTCCCAAACAAAACAAAACAAAAAGGAAACCAACAAAATTAAGTTGTTTTTGTATATACACATATATTTATATATACATCATGTAAAAGGTCAAAGAGTATACTTATTATTATTATTATTATTATACACATGTAAATGTTAGGTATTTATTTATTGCATATTTTATAATCATAGTTTGCATAAATTTTTTTTTGTTTTCGTTGCAATCTGACTAATTATTATATTTTTGACTAGTTAGTCTAAGCCGATTTTTAGCCACTAAGTTATATAGCAGCCAATCAATGCTCACTTTCAAAAGCTGATTGCTTTATTGGCTTTATTTATCAAATTCTTCAATGAAATCAAAACGTAATTACTGATACTAAACAACTTTTTGAATGGAAAATATCATGATAAATATTTATGTTAACACACGACTTGGAAACACTCAATTTAATGTTTAAGAGAATTATATTTATAAATTGTTATTATTTATTTAGTTGAACTATTGTAAAATTCTAGAAAACAAACA
The DNA here is from genome assembly GCA_018152125.1 of Drosophila dunni. Lineage (NCBI taxonomy): Eukaryota > Metazoa > Arthropoda > Insecta > Diptera > Drosophilidae > Drosophila > Drosophila dunni. Next base: position 704,785 of record JAECXC010001917.1, read on the forward strand.
CGACAAAAAACAATTGAAATATAACAAGAACACGTAGCAAAAATCCACTAAAACGAACAAAATAAAAAATAAATTGCTAAAATAATCTAAAAAACTAACTACGAGGATATCATTTAAGTCGCAAGCTGTACAGTAGATTGGGGTCCTGTAAGGTTTGGCTTTGACAGGTCTTCAGAATATCCTTGCGATGTACGTTAAGGACGTTCCAGGTCAAGCGGAGTTAAGGAGGGTTTAATTCCTATCCTTGAACGAATATTGCTCATAAGTCAGTGGTATCCTTGCGTATTTTGCCAGGAATTGTTTTATTATGCTCACAAGGACGAAATCCATCGATTGGCATCAAAAAAAAATCCGGTCATCTAAGGATCGTCAACTTGGAATTTTGAGTGAAAAAATCGCAGAAAAACAGGCCAAAAACGAAGAATCCTTGATATCTCATTACCAGGAAGGACGATTTGAAAATCCTTTGGTCAGTCGATAGTCCTGAGCATAACCCTTTGTTTGCCGTAGGATTTGGCAGGATCGTTAAGGACACGGCCGAGCTAGCGCTTATTTTGTATATGCAGAAAATGTCCTTTATTTTGGCAACCGAAAGGATATTCGTCCTTTTCAGACTGTGCTTTAGTTAAGCACTGTACATGGATAGAGTTGGCCAAATTTCAACGTCCTAGTCCTTAAAACGACCGAGATAAGGACGATTTTTCGATTTTTGAGCTATTTTCCTTAGCCTACCCCTGTAAAAAAATTGGCAAATTTTTTCGAAGAGATTCTTGAATCCTTTGAATGCAAATCGATGATCCTGCATCCTGGGAGTACAAAAATGTGTATCCTTTTACAAAACTTCAAGGACTCAGGCGAGGGGAAGCTGCTTAAGTGTTATCCTTTAACTTATAAAGATCATAACTCGGTGAAATCCTTTCACGCTTTGGCAGGTCTTGTTTTATATGGTTCTCCAGGACCAAATCTATCGACAGGAACCAATAATAGTTGGTATCCTGTGCGATTTTTAAGGACTTTAGAGCATCCTGTTCCCAGGGAGTACAGAAATGCGGTTTCCTTCAAAATTATAAAGGATATAGGAGGAAGAGCTATTAAAAAATAAATCCTTAGCACAAGGATACGTTTTGGGCAGGACAACAGCAGAAGCGTCAACAAATATTTTTAAAATGTTTTTATTTAAATAACTTGACAATAATAATGGTATATTTTCGAATTTATATATCTTATATGCTTGATCGGGTTATTCAATTGCAAATAATGTAAATTACAATTAATATTTATGTAATATTAAACTAACTCACAATCATTTGAATTAAGTAATTGTTCAGTATATGACTCTATATACTTTTCATACGCACTCTCTCTCTCTTGTTCTTTCTAGTGTTTCTCTTTATTAAAATATATATTTATTTATATGTTGTGTATGTATGTTGTGTGTTGTGTGTGGGTGTGTACTGTTCATGTAAGTTCTCAGTTATCGACAATTAAACGATAATCGCATAAAGAGCGCCGATTCTATACATTAAAACGTAACCTAGGATAAAAATGATTGGCTGCTAAATAATTTACACACGGAGGTGGTGTAGGAGGAGGCGGAGGCGTAGGTTGGGGCAGGTGTAACATTGAATGAGCTTTACAAATGTATTTCATATATATATATAGGGAGAGGGTAAGCTATGCATAATTGCTTGGCATTAACTTACAACTCGCGCACTTGAAAATAGTATATTAATTACAAACATATCTATAATTGTTTTGTTATGTATAAGAAGCAAATCCACGGCTGTGTTATTGATTTCTCCTACTTTACATGTACAATTGCTTCACTGACAGTCGCGAGCTGTGATCTCTTAATTCTGTTTACTTTTTCTACATATCAAGTTAAGACTGTGCACATTTTCAGTGGCTTTACATTTACATAGGTTTATATAGTATATATATTTATATATCGATTTATATAGGCGATTTGGCTGGTTGGCGTCTGTGTCAGGAAGACGATTCACCACCATCACTTTATCATATATTATGCACGATTTGGTTATCATTACAAAAACAAAACACGATTGGCGGCTGGATTAGACAATACACAAGATCGATCATATATATAGTATGAGAATCAGCTGGCAGCAATCACATGCAATATTTTCTAAACTCTTGGGTTTATTTTTGTTTTTGTTTCTGTGTACAAATTGCCTTCTATACAAGTCAAGTTACAAAATCTCTAAATAGAATTGTTTTTAGCTCTTAAATTAGGGACGCGCCTTCAAGCGTTATCATAATTAAAATTATTGTGTTTGTTTTTCTTTCGGATGCTGCTGCTTTCCTTTCCTCTTGAATTTTCCTGATAATGGCTCTTCTCATGGTTGTCGGTGTCGGTGTTGTGTGTGTGATTCAGTGTGTGTAGTTCTTTGTTTGTGTTTCCTTTTGGATTAACGTTGTTGTTGTTGTTGTCAACAATAACCAAATCGCTGTAATTCTCATCTGGACAGACTATGGGATCGCTCCCGGCTGCTGCTGCCGGAGGAAAGAGGTTGCTTACTGCTTCCCATTTCCCCCACCCGCTGATGCGGTGGCAGCCTGTCGAAGAACGGGTGTCTCAGGGCCTCACCTGGAATACACAAAGAGATTAGATAACAAATAATGTAGCTTTAGTTGTTTGACTGGGTCAAATACTTACCTAACGTGATGCGGGACGAGGGCTCGTACTCCAGCATTTTCTTAATCAAGTTGAAGAGCTCGTTGTGATCCTCGCTATCACTGAGCTGGCAGAGGAACAGCGGCTTGCAGTGATCACGCACATAACGGCCAGCACTGGACTTCTCATCCCAATCCAACTTACCATGATAGAAGTACTTTGTTTTGGTTTTGCTATAAAGAGTATGATTGCTATACGTTAAACGATTTCGGTGAAGAGAACTGCGCCTTGGAATATAAAAGCATGAGCTGCATTGTATTACCGTGCCATCCGATATGGTATTTGTCCCAAGATGCGCTCCATCATGGCCAGATGCTCGCGGTTGTCGTGCGTCTGGAACAGCGTAATGCCCAAATACAGCTCGAACAAGATGCAACTGAAAGGGATTCGAATTAAGACTCATTTCGATTCAAAGAGCGTGTGTTGTTAACTCACCCGATAGACCAGACATCGCAGGGCTGTGACCATCCCAGCTCCAGTATTACCTCGGGAGCACGATAATGTCGTGTCGAGACAATGGTGCTATGATGCTCATGATCGAAGGTGGCAGAGCCAAAGTCAATCAGACGCACGTCTGTGCTCTTCACGCGTCGCACCTCGCGGTTCTACAAAAAATAGTATACAGATTACATAAGTGGGTAGAGTTTTAACGCCGTTTGCACTTACAATTTTATGATTATAGTGAGACGAGTACTCCGAATCAACAAAAAGTATGTTTTCAGGCTTGAGATCTGTGTGCGTTAAACGATTGTCATGTAAGAACTTCACAGAGTAGCATAATTGATAGGCCATATGACGCACTTGGTCCAGAGAATACGGCTCATAGTTGTTCTCGCGCTGAAAGTATAGGTAAATACAGTTAAATAAGATGGTAAGTCCATTTAGACGTCTTTGAAACTCACCAAGAAATCGAAAACACTAAGACCGAGCATTTCAAAAACTATGCACATATGTCCATGATAGTCAAACCAGTCAATCATTTTGACGCACAAGCTGCAAGGAGAAGAAATAGTTTAAATTATAGGTATTAGATTAGAGGAATGTCTGTTTAACTTACTGATCACCATGGGGATCCTTCTGTGCTATCTTCTCCAAAGCATTTATTTCCAGCTTTGCAGCTTCGCGATACTTCTCCACATTCTTGATGATCTTCAGGGCCATGCAAAAATCACTGTGAAGCAAATAATATCAAGTCGAGATTAGATAAGATAAGACTGGATTAACTTAAGGCGATTCAATCGATATATTCCAAAACAGATTTATAAAGGAGTGTGAGCACTTTTAGGGCTAATTATATATTAAAAGGATTGTTTGAACAGACGGACACGACTCCTTGAGCCAGCACATACATTACAGGGCCTGCTGCTGCCTGTTACACACTAGGGATACATTAATCTAGGTTTCAACTTACCGTTCCATGTCCTTGACCTTGACCACACGTCCAAAAGTACCTTCACCGAGTGTGGCCATGATCTTATCTGAAATTTGGCAAAAGGATTCAAATTGTAGTCGAATTTTAGTTGAAATTCAATACGAAATTAACTGGATTATTATTGTTTTTTTGTTTTTGTTAAATTATGTAATTACGATAAGAGCTAAACATGTAAACTGGGAGTTGTCGACTACTATATAATTGTCGTTTTTGAGATAGAGGCAAAAGTAAACCCCAAAAATTGGTACTCTAACCTGAACTGCACTTTCAAAACAGTTTCAATATTCATTAATTATGCGCCAAAAGAGTCAGAGTGTGTGTGCGAGTGTGTGTGGGTGTGCGGGTGTGGGAGAAAGACTGAGAGTGAGAAAACTCCAATGTTACAAGTTGGCAATTCTTTTGTGATCTTTTTTTATCTTTCGGAAAATGTATAAAATTTAGAAAGAGATGCAATTAAGAAATAATAAAGAAAACTTGGAAAGTTGAATCAAAATATATATAGAGAGTTATACGAGTGGCGGAAGTATTGAGTGAGGCAGTGTCTTTCTCTTTTTTTCGATATTGTTTTTGTTTTTGACTGAAAGTATTTTTTTTTCTTTGGGTCTTTTGGTTTCTTGGTTTTTGGGGGTCGGTAAAACTAATATATGTAGAAAAATAAAAACGAAAAAATTGTCACGAACATCTGTGATGGAGAATGTCTCCGTTGTGGTAAATTAAGTGACCATCGGCATCATCTTGAATGACGGGCTTTGCTGTCTGTAGTTGCAGTAGAAGTCGAGTAGTTGAGTTGGTGGTTGAGTTGGTGCAATTGCGATTGGAGGTCGAGTTGGGTGCATTCAGCCGTTGATAACAGAGCGAGGAGGAGGAGGAGACGACGAGGACGAGGACGACGCAGAATACATAGCGAGAGTTATGATCAAGCGATTTTCGGTAGTGGGTTGCAAGTAGACGCAGTTGTTGTTGTTGTAGCAGAGGGGGGGCGTGGTTGTTGTTGTTGTCGATGGCCATTACACAGTCGTATACATAAGGTGCGTGTATGTGGTGGTTAAAGTATGTAGTTTGAAAGAGAGAAAAAAGAAACAAAAAAAGAAAGAGAAAAAGAAAAAAAAACGCATTTTTTTTTTTTTTTTTTTTTGGTAGGGCCAGAGAGCAGAGATCCATCCAGTAATCCAGACAACGAGTCCCACAATATCCCGAGTCATAGTATCCCACGATGGCACCACATCACCAAAATGCATCCAGTAATCCGATAAATCCAACATCATCACCATCATAAATCACAGACATTCCATAAACCAACCATTTTACATCATCATATCATCAAGTTGTACATCAAACCATCATCATCATCATCATTGTGATATATCATCATCATCATCATCATCATATTCAGAAAAAACACGAGAAAAATACGTTTCGTTTGTTCGATAAGAAAATTAGTTCGGACAAATTTTTTTTGTAGTTTTTTTTTTGTTTTTGTTTTTTAGAGAGAATTGTGTTTTACATAAAGTGGGTTAATATTTTTTAAATATATATATGTATGTTTATAGAAGATATATAAAAACATTTACAACAAATAGCAGCATATAATATATTTGATGAGTGTGTATACATACATACATGTGCATACATGTATAGGTGTGCAGCACACACACATGTATACATATGTACTGGGGAAAATGCACACAAAGCAAGTGCCTTTGTGTCCATGGGAAAGAAAGGAAAACAAAAGAGTATTGAAGATAATGAATAGGAAAACAAACAAACCATAAAAAACACATGGGCAATAACACAATTTCGCATACGTTTATTGCTACAAAATAATGCTCTTGTATTTTGCTAGACTTTTTAACTATCATTTCAATTTTTATATATTTCTATATTTTTCTTCTTTTTGTTGTATGGTAAAAGGAATATTAAACATTTTCAAATGATTTGTTTTAAATTTGTAAAAAGGAATCAATTCAAGTTTTCTTACATGCACAAATATGTTAAGTTAACACTGAGCTGTTAGTTAACATGACTGCAGTTGTGGGCGCTCTCTTTGTTAGGCTGTTAGTTAAGCGCGCTCTTAAACTGTGAACTTAACATGGCTGCAGTTGTGGTCGCGCTGTTAGTTAGCGTTACTGTAAGTTTGCTGTATGTGTGTGGAATGCACTATGGGTCAAACGCCCGATTTTTAGGAAATAATTAATATCTCAAGAACCAAACAAGATATTTTAATTTGGTTTTTTGTATTTGACCTTTGACATCAAGACGCGATTCTTGGAAAAAAATGGGCGTGGCACCGCCCCTTCTTCATATTGTTAGCTACCACAACTTTTTTGTTTTTCGTGCTATTAACACCAAATCTACGTATTAGATGAGTTTTCATGTTCTGAAGACCCTGTGAAAAAATGGTCAAAATCGGTTGACTATATCATATAGTATTCCTAGAAGAGTTGCTCAAATCACATTTTTTGCAAAAAAAACCAAATTTTTTTGGATTTTAGGCAAAATTTAAGTCAAAACAATATAAATTTGTCGTTTTCTTATACAATGTTGCTATTAAACTTAATATTTGGCTATTGCAAGCTTTGGAAATATTGGAAACGGCGTCTTGCTTGCTTTGCTAGCTCCCTTGTTGACGCCAAACTTCACAGAAAATTGCATTGCATACAACGAGGTTAGTTGCTAAAAACTTAAATTGTGCAAAAAGTGCGCAAAAGTGCACATTGAGCTTTTAGGTCTGAATTCGTAATTGATTACTCTACAAAATGTATATAGTTGCATTGCTACAAAATGCTACAAACATAAGTTATCTTCTCTCAAAGATGAATTTTTAACACAAAATCTTTGTTTGAGGTTAGTTTTTAGTTTACTTAAAACTCCACATAGCACGCAGATTTTAGATAGAACAAAAACATTAACTCAAAGTTAAAACCTCATCCTTTGCTATCCATTAAACATTTTAACAAAATTTCCTTTATATTTGGGTCAAAACTTGCTTTAAATGTACGTATCGATTGCTTACAAACGTTAACATGCGCGCGTTATGTATAACAGCTCTGTTAAGGAGGTGTTATCTTAACAGAATGCGCGCCTGTTAAAATTCTGGGTATGTAACATTTACATATGTGGTATTGCTAATGGGTTGTGATCAAAATTATGTAAATTTAATCAACTTGAAAATTAGACTTAATTCCTAAAAATCGGGCGTTTGACCCATAGTGGAATGGAGCGGGCTGAGGATAAGGAATAAAAGCAGAGCACTGTTAAGCGGCTCTTAACAGCACTGCAGTTGTGAGCGCACTGTAAGTGGAGTGAATGGAGCGGTTGAAAAAGGAACAGAAAATGTTGAAGCAGTTGCAGTTATGATGTCGTGCGCGCGTTGATCAAGCAGCATTAAATATGGCTTTTCGTTGTGGGCTTACAAAGGTCGAGAGTGTCTTTGGAATGCGAGATCTATGGAACAGTGCCGACGAGGTGGCACTCTTCGACAGCAGATACTGATCGTGTTGCTGTAGATAATGCTGCTGCTGCTGTTGCTGCTGTTTGTGCTGATAAGCATCCAGAGGCTGTCGCTGATAGAGGGAACTGCCTAAAACACCCGACCGACGACTACTCGCGTTGGCATAACTATCGTGTAGATAACTCGAACCGCTACCACTAATCCCCCCTCCCGACGGCTTATAGCGATCGAATTCGCTGAGCACCGCTGCGGTGCGTGAACTGGCGCCCTGGTACCGCTGCTGCTGGCGTCGTGTGTCGGCTGCTGCCAAACGCGCGCCGATGCCACCAAAGGCGAGGGCACCCGAGCTGGAGGAGTGCAGTAGATTGCTGGGTCTGTACTTGGACAGATCGCTGTTAATGCTACTGTTGCTGCTGCTGTTGTTGTTGTTGCGATCTGAGTTTAGCAGAAAACGGCTCTTGTTGCTGCTGCTACTGCTGCTGTTGCCTGTTGTCGTTGTTGCTGCCGTGTCTTGCAGAGTGAGGTTAGATAGAGCAGAGGGTATGTTGTTGATGCTGGTAGCAGTAGTGGGAGTAGTAGGAGTTGTAGGAGGAGTAGTTAGAGAGGAGTAGGTGGATTGGGACGACGTGTTGTTGCTCTTGGTGCTTGGAATTGAGTGAGTGTCGTTCTCGTCTGTTGTGCTTGTGAATTTTGTGTTTGTTAGTGGCTGGACAACAACAGAAGTTTCATGACCACTTTCGGCCTCATCAGAGCTACTCTCTGATGTGCATGAATTGCTGCTGGATGAATCGCTATCATCGTTAGTTACTTTTTTGCTGCGCGACTTTTTCTTGGGCGCCTCCTTAGTGGCAGCTCCATTGGAAGTTGCCTCCGCTGCAGCTGCTGCCGCTGCTGTTGCCGCCGCTGTTGCTGCTGCCGTTGCCGCTTCAATTGCTGCTATTTCCGCTGCTATCCCTGCCTCCTCAGTCTTTTTTTTAGCCTCTGCTGATCTCAGCTCCATCTGTTTGACCCGCTCCTTGAGCTCACGTCTTTTGCGCATGCGTTCCTCAAACTTCTTCGCCTCCAAAAACTGATTGTCCTCGCGTAGCAGCAACAATATGGCTGCATTATCCTCCGACGATCGATCGTCGGCCAAAATCTCCTTCTCCTCTGCCGTCAGCTCCTTCTCCGCTGGCTCCTCTCGCCGTCGATTGGCCTGAAAGCGGCTGCGATAGTTCCCAGCATGATCCTCTGTCGGGGGTATATCTGTGGGCAATACTTCGTTCTTATTGCGTCCATAAATCCGACTCAGACGCTCCGAGTTCAAGGCAAAGTCCTCATTAGCCGGTCTACGACCATAACGACTATTGGGATACCCTGTAGCACCGCCAGCACGCAGCGCATCGTGATAGTCGTTCGTGGCATGTCGATTACCATAATCAAGTGGATAGTTATCGTCCAGCAATCGATTGCCACTGGTAGTCAGATACCCACTGTCGGTAGAATCAGCCATATAACGCTGCTGTGGTCGCTGGGGACGTGAGCGATCCTTGCGATCAGCGGCACTGAAGGAGGAGCTCGACAACAGCTTCGATTTGCCCAAATGATTGGAGGTCGCACTGCGCAACAGCAGATTACTGTTACTGGAGCCACTGGCACCACCATAATCATCCGGTTCCAAGGTCTTGTCGCGATCCTCCTCATGACGCCGTCGACTTCCCGCCGTGCGCTCCAAGATGTCCGAGTATTTGTTCTCCAGCCGCGACACAGCGGACACTCTGGTCGGCGTCTTGTCTTTGTCCAGGAGGTAATCGCGACGCTGTGCGTCACAAAGAAATCACAAATGTTGAGTGGAGGAAAGTGCTTTTTAGCTGCGTTCGTGTGAAACCAATGGAAACGACGACGACGGAGAGGGTAGGGTAATGGGGGTAATGCGTTAGTTAAACGCGGCACGCTTCGACGGAGACAGTCTAAGATCGGGTTGAATCTGTTTACACGCAGCTCAGTTCATGAAAAGGTTTTCGTAGTATGTCTAGAGTAGGTATAGGTTCGAATGAGGGTTCAATTCAATACATTTGGCCCAAGAACCGACCTCATTTCTCTACTATCGAACATATATAAACGGTGTTGGTTGTATTAGCTGGTTCAGACTGAATTTTAAGGGCTTAAAAAGTTCCCCTAATCAATTACTTAAGTTTTCCTACTCAGAAACTTTTCCAAAGAACTCGCTGTAACTTTCTCATAAACATCAACGAAGTCTTGGCATTTCTACGTGTAAACGTAGTAAGAGATCATTTTAGAGGGCCAAAACTCAAATTGGCCATTTCGACAATGGCTAATAACAGTGCTTGACGTAGAGTTATTTCAGATTTTGGCGTTTCACGCAATTTCACGGAATTTCACTCTCCAGCCGCTTTCTCCGACCAAAGTATTTCATTAAACGAGAAAATTTAGAAGGCAGTGAGTCAGGGGGCGGGAGAAAAGGGTGGGTGTTATGCTCTTCTTTCTTTTTTTCTTCTTTGAATTTTGTTTTATTTTTATTTAGATCGCATAGCGAAAATCTAAACAAAAATCTACGGCACGACGACCTTCAGAGTTTATATATAAACCTATATCAGAATCATGAAAACTGTGAATAGCTTTTTATTATACGAACATCAGACAACCAAGAGAGACAGAAAGAGTGCAGAGAGGAGAGCGGAGAAGAGAGAGAGAAATGCACGGAAATTTTGTGTGGAATCGAAAATAAATTTGGACGGCGTAAATGAACACGGCGGAAAGAGCAGAGAAGAAAGGAGAAGGGAAGAGCAGGAAGATACAGACTTCTATATACGATATATCGAGAAAGAGTGCCGTCACTTACGAGTTTTCCCGTCAGATCTAGCCTTTTTCAAGACAGTTTCGCAGGAATTCTCAATAGAGTTATAGAATGTTAAAGTTTTTCCCATAAAGTTATTGACATTTTGAAATAGATCGAGTTCCGATCTGTCTTTATAGTTGATTTGTCAGGAACTTAGCTTTTTCTAGGTTCACGCTCTTTAAAAAATGACAACACTATATAGAAGCACTATAAAACTGAACGCTTCATGTGGGCACACACAGAATGCATATACAAATATAAACATATATAAATATATGTATCTTATATGTTATTTAGCTATATACACCTGCTCTACACGCCGTAGATATATATTATATATATACTTTAGTAAATAATGTGGCAATACAAGCAGTGAATTGCTTATTAGCAATCATATTAAAGAGATGAAACATTCCCTTCCCTTCCCATCACTTTCCCTGTCTCCCCCTTTCCTGTGTTCTCCCGACTTTCTTCACTTTGGGGTCTGTGACAGATTTGGGCCACTGACTTTGTTCTGACTCATGCGACAGGTGAAAAACAAAACAAGAAAAATTTGGGAAAACAATTTCAAAAATGTTCCATGAGTCAAAGGGGAATATCGAAAATCGAAGTGTATATTGAATGCTTATCGAATTAATATCCAATATTTCTTAGATCAATATAATCTTCGATCTCTTTCACTGTCTCTGATCTTTCACCGATTAATTGCTAAATTTCGACCGGAATTCAAACATTCACTTATCCATCTCCGATCTGTCTCAGGTGTTTCCGTTGTCCTTTGAGTAATCGGAAAATATAGTGGACTAACAGCTGATCAGCTGGTCTCCGGTCTGTCTCCATTGGTTCACACTCTTGGTAATTTAATCACTTTAATACTAACATCTCTTGTTGGCTTATAGTAGCTGCTGCTAACGGGGCTTAAATGGGTTCGCAGTCTGTCGAGTGCATTCGCTGTGGTGCTGCTCTTCTGGTAGCGACCCATGAGGACAGCGCTGCTTGGGCCACTGCCGCTGCTGCCAGCGGCGCTGCTACCAATCGGATGGTAGCCCAAGCCACCGCCAGCATAGTAACGTCTGTGTCGATCGCTCATCGCGTTTGGGTCTCGTTCTCTTTCTCGTTCCCGTTCTCGTTCTCGTTCCCTATCCCTGTCTTTATCCTTCTCCCTTTCCTTGCGATTGGTGCAAGACTTTTCCGAGCTGCGACGACGTTTCTGTTGTTTTGATTGACTTGATTTTCTTTTCTCGTTTCTGTTGTTATTGTTGTTGTTGTCATTCGTTGGAGTTTTGGAGCTGCTGCGTTCAGTGTTGTTGTTGTTGCTGCTGTTGTTCTTTGTGCTATCCTCGGCTATTGTTGGCACACTATAAAAGCCCAAAACAAAACAAGAATTGCTAATGACGCACTTAAGGCTATTCCCTTCTTTCTATCTATTTAATTCTGTCAGTGTACTGTGCTATGTATGTGTGTGTGTGTGGTGTAGTGTTCGTAATATTCGCTTTTCCACGCGCGAGAACGCGCGTTGCCACGACACGGACTAAATAATAACTGAGGAAAATTCAATCGAAATTTTGTGCGACGACGACGAAGAAAATGTTGGAAATTTTGCTGTTTGTCTATACAAAACACAAAACAAAAAAAATAATATTGAGGAATCGTTTTTATTTCTGTGTGAAAAAAGTGTGAAAATATTGCGCACTTGCCCAGCGGCAGACAAAGAGAATGCCACAGAAACGTCCGAAGAGAGCGAGAGAGGCGAGTGATCAATGAGTGAGTGGGTGGTTTGGGTGGATTGGAATAGCTGAATTATTCTTTTGTTTGCTGCTTAAGAATGCATTTATTATTTAAACGCATTGCGCGTTGCTTTTCAATTTCCGTCAGTTGACGAAACAAGGAAACGATTAAAAGCTTGGAGGAAAAGTCTTTCACTCTTTTAACAAAACCAAAAGCAAGAACAAAAGTGAATGGCACAATTAAGTTTTATGCGCTCTGCGCATGAAGAGTAATTGCATACGACAAACTGTCAAAATAAGAGAGAGAGAGAGAGAGTGACAGCACAAAAGAGAGCTGAAGAACGAGAGCAGGAAGAGAGCTGCCAGACAGACAGGCACAAGAGAGCGAAAGCATGAGCGAGACAGACAGGCAGCAGGCTGTCGAACTTGAAAGCTCTAGCAAAGCTTTGCTCTACAGCTGCCCGTTACAACGCCATATGTGTGAGTGCATGTATTTGTGTGTATGCTATATGATTTAAATCATAGAATGCACTTATGTAAATGAATAGGATGGAGCTAGGCAGTGAGGTAGATCACTTTCACTCTCTCCCGCTCTCACACACGGTTGCTGGCTCTCGCACAGTGGAAATATTAATATTAATGAACATATGCCAGGCTGGAATTTCTAGCGTTATACACATATATTTTCACACTTAAACCGATAGATTTTTAAACCGATAGGAGACTATTCAAAGAGCACTCGATTTTTACATAATGCTGTGAAGCAAAGAACGCGTCGAGAAACGCAGCAGCGAATTGCTGCGTTGCAACTAACAGCACGGTGGCAAATTACATACTTAAATTAGCGATTAAAAAAAAACATTCAGAAAAAAATCCAATGAAAATAAAAATAAAATATATGATGAGCGCTGTGTGACGCGTCTGGCAACATTTTGACCGAGTTTTTGTTGGTTGAGGAAAAACGGACAAAAGTAAAACCAACAAAAAACACAAGGAAACTTGAAGTAAACACTTAGATATCGACCGCAAGAGACCCTGTAAACGTTGTACGAGATTGACAAGCTATATAGAATATAAACTACACTCATAAAAATAACTATAGTAAGTCGACTTTCAGATTTAAACACGATTTGATTAGGAATCCAGCGATTGATTCTAATCCGAATCATAAACACAACACGTCACCGTTTCCTTTCACACGTTTCCGTAGACCCTTATAGCACTATTTGAGTGCCGGGTCTAAAAAAGGAAAAAATTAAAAATAATTTATACATGTGTGTTTGTCACACTTGTGCGCGTGAGAGTGTATATGTGTGCATGTGTGAGTGTAATTCATTTGCTTCATTTCTTCTGCATCGATTACCGATTGCGTTGTTGTTGTTGTTGCTGTTTGTTATCAGGTCGTTCGCTCGGATTGCGTCGAAAGCGTTGCAGCAAACTGTTGCAGCTTTCGGAGAGCAACTGTGTGACGCTCGCCGCTGTCGCGCTGCGCATGTAGCGTCTCTGTTGACGCGGCTGCGCAGCGGACGTCGCTGCTGTCGTTGACGTCGCTGCCGCCGCCTCCATGTCAGCTGTTTTCCTAGAGTTAATGTTGTTGCTGTTTTCACTTGATAAAATCTTTTCGCTTTTCTCGCGATGAAAACGACTTAAAAATGTTGCCATTTTTTTCGCGTGGGTTTTTGTTGCTGCCTCTTTTTTTAATTCCTTCGCTCTGATGACGGAAATCCGACAAATATTATTTTATATATAAAGACTATATAGAAGCGTTCATATTGAGGGACTGAAAGATTCGATTTTTAATTGTTTTCTGGGAGCTCGAAAGGTTCTTTCCTTTTGATTTCATCTATTTGATGTAGTTAACTAAATTTATCGATTTACGATGTCTGATTTTTGGCATTAACTCGCCAACAAACAGAGAGAGAGAGAGAGCGAGAACATGTACTGTATATAGTTAAGTATACTTAGTAAAATATATATAAAAATATATACATATATAAAGAGCGTATTTATGTGTTGTAAAAATAATTGAAATTGTACGATTTTTGTATTTTATTTTTTGGCAGCTTCGACAGAAATAGACACAACAGGAGCAGCGACAATTTCGAGAGCGATTTCAATTCCGATTTCGATTTCGATGGCAAATTCCAAATTGCATTCAATTTTCAATTTCAATTTCCCATTTCAATATCAACTTCAGTCACGGAATTACACGCACTTTGAGCCATTAGCGGGTTTCTTTCTTTGAGTTTTAGCGTAGTTTTATTTCGAATCTTTTTAGCGGTTTTTGCATCTAAATCTTGCGAATAGTTTTTTGTTTTTCGTTACGAATCAAACAAAAACACAGCCCCCGAAATCAGAGCAACGTTTACGAAAGCGCACGCCACAAATACTAATTATAAAAATTGAAAAATATATAGATCGCCAAAGTAGCTGGCGAGTGTATGTGCTCACACACACACACCCAACCACAGCAGAACACGCTCCGATTCGATCTCTGAACCGGGCGCTTGCTTTTCTGCGGCCACCGCGGGAGAGCTGCCAGATTTTCTATTATTGTTTGCTATGCTAAATAGCAAAAAAACTGAAAACAAAAATACAAACTAGTAAGAAAAGCCAGAGTCGAGAGGTAGCGACTGTTAAAGACCCTGTGCTCAACCTGAGGAGAGCAAAAACTAGTAAATTTGAAGTATGTTGATTTTACAGTACAAGTGATTTAATTCCTTAGAAATTTTAACAAATAGTATCCAAAATGCATTTAGTCTTGGATATATAAAATTTTTCTCTCAAATATAGCAATCCACTGTAGACTCTTTGCGTACAGGGTTTGAAACTAAAAACTAACCACAACCATCACACAGACTGTTGGTACATTTAAAATGCACTAACCGTTCTGTAAATGCC
Source organism: Drosophila dunni (assembly GCA_018152125.1). Classification (NCBI taxonomy): domain Eukaryota; kingdom Metazoa; phylum Arthropoda; class Insecta; order Diptera; family Drosophilidae; genus Drosophila; species Drosophila dunni. The sequence goes on from JAECXC010001917.1 coordinate 719,830, forward strand.
CTACAAAATAGTAGTCTTGAGAGCACAAAGTTTAAGAAAATTCTATATGATATATTTTGAGTTTTTGATTACTACACACTAAAAGTTTAATGGCTTCCATGGAAGAAGTTTATGTTTTAGCCGATATAACCGGTCTGTTTCAAGACACTCCCAACAGTTAAAATACTTCTCAAATATATACCATTTACATATATTTATACCACTGTACTTGGAATTAAGCATCCATTTTCAATTGCATAATGAGTATATAAATAGTTTAAGAAAGGTCTTTAAATTAATAGCACAATTAAACCGCAAAAATAGTATTCCACTTTTATATGATTGAAATGAATCACTTATGATTTTCATTCTATTTATTCCAACTGAACCGATTGGTATTAGTTTTATATTAAGTACTTTAACCGCATGGAAAGGTATAGCACTTTACTCATCAGGGAATGATTCATTCAGTAAACATAGTATTTATGATTTTAAAATTTGTATAATACACCTCAACCGCAAATATCCGGAAAAGTTTAATAAGCCTACAGTTTCCCCTGAGAACTTTGTTTCATCAAGGTACTTTAACCGCACATACTTATTTCCTAGAAATCTCCTACTTTTTATATAGCAGTTCTGTCCTACTTTCTGGAAAGGGCATTTTAGATTCGAGGTGACTTTGAGACTGTTCGGCACAGAGAGCAGGAAGAGAAAAGTGTTTCCTTCGGAATCGGCATCGGGTGAGTACGAGGTATGTTTTCATGTTCATATTGTTTTGAGGTATTCGTTGTTGATGTTATACATGGATTTGATTTGATCTTGTGTGTTTCTTAGACAAGCCAAGCAGATTTTAAAGCATTTCGAGAGTGTTTTACACACATTTTAATTATAAATATAAGTTTATGGTCAGTATTAAAAAGCAGGCGGTAATTACAATTTAATTTTAGTGAACAAATAAAAAACTTGCAATTATAAAAAATAATTTAGTTAAGTGTTTTTTTTTTTGGTTTTTTGGTTGGTTTTCTCTTGTGCACTAGATAAACAAAACAACATAAATTAAGTGTGAAGCTATTTTTAGCGAACCACAAAATTGACATTGAAATTTAGTGTTTTGCTAGAATTTGTTGTTGTATGTGGTATTCGTGTGTGCCACACGATTGTGCAACGCTGTCGAGACAAGAGGCTGTTGCTGATGTGAGAGGCCAAAGAGACTTGGAGGCACACAAGGTAAGCGAATAAACGAATGCGGAAGGGACATTTGGCAGGCAGCAAGCGGCAGGCAGCGAAGAGGTGTCAAGAGAGCAGAGAATCGAGGGATTGTTGCACAGGAAATGCGCGCCACAATTTAAAAGACTGTTCTGCTTCTTGTTCTTGGCCCCCAAAAGCGCAGCAAAAGGCCGCTGCTTTTGGAGTGCACTTTGCAGATGACTCAAATGACTATTTTTAGCCACTGTGCCACACATGTGTGCGTACCACTAGAAACAGTGTCACAAAAAGTAAATATATGCATATTGATTTAGTGATTTTACAGCTTGCTCACTTATTACTGTTGCATACTTTTGAGCGCTAAAGCAGCCATGGGCTAAAGAAGCTAAGCGAAACAAAGCGACTAAACACTTGGCTGTTTCTATTTTTTTGCACACATGTGTAGACACAGTGCTGAATCATAGAGTCGCACATGTATGTGTGCGTGTTAGTAAAAGAGGGCAATAAACACTCGTGTGTGTGTGTGTGTGTGCGTGTGTTTTGTAACATTCAACAATAAACACATAACAATAACAAACAATAACTTATGATTTTGGTCAAGAAGTGCAAATCTACCTCGATGAAATGCAGACCCAAAACCGATTTGGACATTTCATTTTGCTGTTGTTGCTGCTGCTGCTGTTGCTGGTGTTGTTGTTGCTGGTGTAACTGTTGTTGTTGTTGTTGTGAGTGACTGAATATGACTGAGTTGCTTTGTTGCAGTTGTACTTGTGGCTGCTGTTGTTGTTGCTGTGGTTGCATATAAAACAATTGCGTATTTTTATTCGCATCATAATGAAGCGCAGCTACGTTGACGCCGCTGCTGCTGCCGACGCTAGCAGCGTTCATAAACTGCGCATGCGGATGTGGTTGCTGCTGCGGCTGCGACTGAGGCTGGTACTTGTGTGTGTTGAACAGCTGATTTTGATTTGGCTTGGGATAAGCATACGGATCAAAAGTCTGCAGCGGCTTACGCTCGTGATTGAGAGGGGGCGGGGCTTGTTGCTGCTGCTGCAGCTGCTGATGTTGTTGCTGTTGCTTGGGCAGATTAAAGTAATTGCGACTCATCAGTCCAAAGTTGTTGTTGTTGGCAGTAAAGGAAGCCGAGTGCGTGAGTGGCTGATTAAAGCTAGATTTTGTATTGATCATGGCTTGAAAACCGCTGTTGTTGCCGCCATACACCTGAGAGTGTTGCTGCTGCTGTTGCTGCGGGTGTTGCTGCTGCATAAACATTGCTGGTTGTCCGAATTTATTCTCCTTGTTGGTGTTCTTCTGCTGGAACATGTTGAGAGCGGAGTTGTTGGGCTTTGCCAGGGATTTGGGCACATGTGATGAGGAGTATGATTGCTGCAGCTTGTGGGGATGTTGCTGCTGCTGTTGGTGTTGCTGCTGCTGTTGGTGTTGCTGCTGTTGTTGATGTGGCTGCTGAAAGCCGTCGCTGTTGGTGGCACAGGCGAAAGAGTTCCAGTTAAGGAACGCTCGTTTCTGCTGCGGATAGTGTTGATGCTGCTGCTGTTGTTGCTGCTGCTGTTGCTGCTGCAACAGTCGCTGGTAGCCCGTGGACAACTGAGAGGTTGAATTGGACTTGCCAATGGGATAAGCAATTCTCTGTTGCTGCTGCTGCATGAGCGGCTTTTGTGGATCGTAGAGCTGCACGGGCACTGGAATCTGCGATTCACTGCAGAACTTGCTGCTGACTCCACGAGTAGCAACATCCTCCTCGTTGTTGTTGTTGCTGCTGCTGGTTTTGAGCTTTAGCATATCGTTGAGACACTTCTCCAACTTATTGTCCACATCCTTTTGACGCTTTGTTGTTGTTGCTGCTGTGCCTGCAGCTGCTGTTGTCGCTGTTGCTGCTGCTGGCGTTGTTGTTGCTGCCGCTGCAGATGTTGCTGGTATATGAAATGACGAAGTGAATTTCGAGAGTTGTGGTAGGTGTGTGGTGCAACAATTAGTGACCGTGAAGCTGTTGCTGCTCACAGTGCTATTGCTCTTCTCCGACTTGCGCTCCAAAGACGGACAATCCGACGAGCTCTCCATTAGAGGAGTGGCACCCACCGGATTGGCTCCAACCTTCGTGACTGTATCCGCTGGACGGCGAAAGAGCGCAGCCGCACAACGTGGTGAGGGCACACAGGAGCTGCTCGAACTCTTGAGCACACCAGCGGAGGACTTGGTCTGAGCTGGGGGTTGCTTAAACGCTGGAGTCTCTTTACTAGGCATGAGGATGGCTGAATTGGATGTGCTGCGACTCAGCGAAGGCAAGTGTTTCATGTAACAGGGTATGTGTGTGCGACTAGAGCTGCGCAGCAGAGCAGCGGGCGCAGGCACTGCAGAGGATGTAGGCGCCGATACAGGAGCTGAGTTTAGCACCGACGTAGGAGCTGATGTGGGAGAAAACGTGGAGGCAGACGTAGGATTCGACTTGGGATTGAACGTAGGAGCACTCGACATAGGACCAAATGTAGGCACAAAAGCAGATCCCATGCCCATTCCAGGCACATGTGTCATGGACATGCTCTTGTTCAGCTGCTGCACGCCCGAATTCAAGTTAGTTGCTCCCACAGCTTGTTGCTGCTTCACGGGCACACGACTGACAAAATTCGTAGCTGTTTTGGGCTGATCGTTGCACACGATCAACTTGTAGAGATCATCCTTGGTCACCGCCTGACGCACCTTCAGATCCAGCTGGGACAACGAGGCATTTTTCTGCAATCGATGACTTGGCGGTGCCTGTGGCTGCTTTTGCAGCTCCTTTTGCGCCGCCTCTGCGACTGTGGGATCGAAGATGGCCAGCTTCTTGGCTGTCTTGGCGTCCATCTTGAAGGGTTGTCCCGCATCGCCCAACTGAGCACCACAGATCTTCTCGTAGTTCCAAAACGTGCGTTTCGGAGTCTGACGCTTCTGGGAGCTACAGAGATTTTCACTCCAGAATTCGTTCATCAATTGTTTGTTCAGTGACAGATTCGAATCGCCAAGCTGAGCAGATCCAACCACCTGAGGGCGTACTGGAGTGGGAGTGGGCGTCACCGTGGGCGTAGGCGTAACACTACCCAGTGGCATATTGGAGCTAGAAATGCTGCGCTGCAGTTTGGGTTGATCACTGTTCGTGCCCGTCTTGGCAAAGATCGAGGGATACGCGAGTCGCGGTAAGGCGCGGTTATTGGCAAAGTTAATCGACGAAGATTTGGTTAATCCAGTCGAGTTGTGATTGCCTGAAATCTGCGGCAATTGCTGTGAATTGGATTTGGTGAGCTGTTGCTGCTGCTGTCGTTTGAGGCGATCGTAGAGATCCTCGCACTCCTTAAACTCCTGATGCAGCTTGCGATCAATTTCACTGTAGTCGGGCAGACTCTTCAAATACTTGTTCATCATTTCGATCTCGGCATCATAGAAATTTGCATCCAGTTTGGCACTCGTTGTCGCCGCTGCGGACTTCTCCTCAAGCTGCTGTTGCTGCTGCAGCAGCTGCTCCAAATCGATTTCCGCAATCGTCGAAGTTGTGGGCTTCGCCTTGGGTGCTCGGCAGGGCACCGGCGGCGGCGGTGGTGAGGCGGAGGGTGAACTGCAGGACGAAAGCGATATGCTCGAGGCTGTGGGACTATTATTCCCTAGCCCCGTTCCCGTCTGGCACAACCCACTGCGTGAGGGCGTGGTGATTGCTCCAGTTGTGGCATTATAGGCCATCGGATGATGCTTTCGTGGCAGCGGAGGCGTAGACTTTGGACTGGCGGGGAGCAGCATGGAGCGATTCTTGCGCATTGCCATCGGTGAGGAGAGTGGTGAACGCACGGCACATTTGGTTTCCGGCAGACTCGAGGACAAAACCGATGCAAATTGCGGTGAAACAACCTGAAAGAACTGCTGTCCACTTGTAGCTGGCGTTGTGGGTTTCTGCATGGCGCCCAAGGTGTCTTCCGCTCCTGATTTCGGAGCAGAAACGGTGTTACTTGTAGTAGCTACCGTTAACTGCTTTTCCGACTGGGGTGTTGGCGTTGGTGCTGTGACTGTGTTAACAGCATTGCCATCTTGACTCATTTATGCACTAGTCAAGTACTCAAAATCACAAATTGGTTTCAGTTCACGATCTTTTATCAATTAAATATCCTTTTTATTGTAAAAAAAATCAGCTGTATGTGAATTATTCAGGTTTCGATAACGATTTCGATTAGTTTAGCGCGCGTGTGTGTGTTTGAGTGTATTTTTGTGCGGGTGTGTGTAGAGTAATCGATAATAATATCGATAGCAGCAGCAAACGAGGCAAATTCAAAACAAAACACAGTAATATCGATGGAGTTAGAGAGAGTTGGGGAGAGAGGAACACCTACGGATGCAAACAACTTTAAATGGATCACAGATCAGGGAGATAACCCTACAGGGAGACACCTACGGACACTAAACGATTAACAGATCACCAAACAGATTAAACAGGATCACGGTGTACAGTTCACGGTTCACGGATCGGGAATCAATTATGGCAATCAACCGACATCCCATATATATCCACACAGTGTAACCAACCTGGAGATACTGCTCCGGTATCTTGCTATTCTTGGGAACAATGATCTTTTTGATTATGATTATCTTATCGCCTTCGATTCTCGTTATGGTTATGGGCACACCTGGCTGTGGTCGTTGAGGTTTCGCTATCACTGCCGGACGGTTGACGGTGCGCACTACCTGTGGACCTGTGAGTATACCGCCTCCGCTTTTGGCCGGTGGAGCAGGCTTTGGCTTGGGCTTCGCTGCAGGCTGGTGCTCTTTGTTGTCGCTGCGTACAATGGACAGATGATACAAGGGTTTATCGTCGTCTAGGATGCTCTTTTGAGGTGCCGTCTTCTTCTCCACCTTGCGCAGCACTACGCCCAGCATAGGCGAATCCTTTGGCTTGATAGTAATGGAGCCACTAGGCGCGGTGACGCGTTTGAGACATACGCCAAGATTGGCGCCCACGGGAGGAGGCGTCTTTGTGCGGTGTACCATCTTTCCGCTGGGTATTTCACGATAACCGTCTTCCTGTTCCCGCTGCGACTCAGCAGGAGCGGTGAGAGGTGCCTCTGGATTGGTGTGCAGTGCAGGCTCCGGCGCTACCAGTGGTGCGGGACCCGGAAACATCGATGTTAAACTGCTTCGACGTCGGTTGATTATGTTTGGTGCGGAAACGGTCTTGGACAATGGGAACTTTGGTGCAGACATTGCCAGCTCCGCAGTGGGTTCGTTGCTCAGCGCGCTGGCGGTGCTGCCACGACGACTGACGCCGGCTGAGATGCTGTTCAGGCTGCTGATGCTGGAGCTGCGTTCCTGGCGATCGGGAGCAGCGCTGCGTTCCCGACTGCGACCTCGCTGGCTGCGCAGATACTCAAGGTTGTCCATCAGTTGGGAGTGACTTGTGCCGGGTGAAGAGGAGCAAGTGTCGTAACCGGAAGCAACAGAGGTCTTGGGGAAGTTTAGCTCTTCCCTAACTGTAAGCTGCTCTTGTGTATTGCGCGGAGATGGAGAAGGACTTCTCATCTGCAGCTCCTGTTGTCGAAGAACCTCTTCCTGCTGCCGTAGGATTTCCTCTTGGTGACGTAGGATCTCATCTTGCTGTCGTTGCATTTCCTCCTGCTGTCGTCGTATCTCCTCCTCGGCCTCGAGTGCTGCCCTAGCTTCAGCCTGGGCAGCCAGGCGCAGTTGCTCCTCCAGTAGAGCACGGGCTTTCGCCTCGGCAGCTGCACGAGCCTGAGCTTCCTCTGCCTCGGCGGCCCGAAGTTTTCCGAGCTCCGTGGCCGTCATTTGTTTAATGCTCAGTCGTCGCTGGGAATCGATAACTAACTGGATTTCCGCGCTTTCTCCCTCCGGACGAGAGGTGAGATCCGCACAGGTCAGGGCGATTAATTCGCTCAGTTCATGGGACATGGCTACTGGTACGTATACGTGATTTATATATATTTCTTAATCTGTTTGTGAATCTGTTATCTAATTAGTCTTTTTTTACTTTCTTCTTTTTACTTTTGCCACTGCGGTGAACTCAACGCGAATTGCGTTTACTTTGCTCGACGCGACTCGCGAAACTGCTGGCGGCGTTTGCAATAAACCTGAAATCTGCTTGCTTTATAGCCCTGTTAATAACATCGTCGGATACGAGTAGGTATTGGGTTGAGGGAGGGTGGAAGGCGGTGTTGGGGTAGAGGGTTCGAGGGGATGCTGCTCTCAATGTCAATGCCTCATTGGCATTTTTGGCAAATCAATTGCATGCCGCATTTAATTTCGACCTGCTTTATTAATTGATCAAATAGTCGCCAGCAACAAAAACAATCGAAAAGCATTTGGGAAACAAAGGAAATTCGACTTTTCTCTGCCTTCATTCATTCCTATTGACGCCACAAACATCCGTTACTAGTTCAAGTCATTAACATATGTAAACGATGTTTGTACTTGGTTTGCTCAAGAAATTTGTCCTATCGTTTTTAGGTTGCTACCGTCAAATGCCTCTGTGCATACGGTAAACAGTAACAGTCAGTTTTTTAAGTAGCCCTTTCATGAAAGGTGACTTTCTTCTCTCTGTCCTTAGTCTCTTTTATTAAGATTGCCCACTAGGCTCTTCCGTCCCTATTCTGTCCGCTTCTGTCAACTTTTCTCACCTCTCCTTCCTATATTACTATATTGATCGCTTTCCTCCTATTTTCCATTCAACTAGCACAAAACAGAGACCGTTCACAACTAACAAAATAATGAATCAAAGTTTAGTTTCCCTCTGGACCGAAATTCTCATTTCGGACAAATGAGTGACGGGCCCTGATGTGCGTACGTCTGTGCTGCTGGATGTTGCATATATAAACACATATATTTATTCAGATCTTTATGTTCCCACTGTTAGTTTGGTTCAAAATCCGTTTTTATTTTTAACAAAATCAAAAAAAAAAAAAAAAAAAAAAAAATGACAAACCTACGGAAATTTGCGCACTTCTATAGTATATTTTATACACGGTACATATGGAAATATTAATGTACATTCAGTCATTCAGGCATATATAGTATTCATGTGTATCGGTTTGAAAATACAGTGAAACCTCAAGCAGTGTACACTAATAAAGTAGAACGTGCTTTAATTTAAGAACTTTAATCTAAAAACCTCAAGTTTTTAAATATAGTTTAATAACTGTTGTAAGATTTGTTATAATTGCTTCCTGTACAGATTTCTGCTGTAAATGTAACAACTTTTCGTTCTTATTTTTACCAGTGTACTGACTGTAGACTAGTTTATTCAGAGATCTTGAATTTTGTGGTTCGTTGTGCTTACTTTTTACTGTATTTACAGTTCAAGACACATTTGCTTGCCAAATCTAAACAACACACACCGTCACATACACAAACATAGGGCTTTTCTTTTTAGTTTTTCTTCTATATGGACAATATGTACGTAAGAAGATTTCTTGACATTTTGCTAGGTTTTTGTGGAAATAACGCGCGCGTACCAAAAATAAATCCAAACATTACAAAAATAATTAATGAACATGTTCATAGACCAACTAGAAGAAGAAGAACAAGCGAGACAGCATGAAGAGGAAGCAGCACAACAAGAGATGAATAATCCCTGCTGATCTCTCACATATACACATGTAATTTACACATACATGTGTGTGTGTGAGAGCGAGAGTGTCTGCTCCAATTGGACTTTGTTTATGTGTTTGTTAGTTCTGCGTTTTTGTTTTGATTTGCGTTTTGCTGTTTTACTCAACACTTCTCTTCCTTTTCCTTTTACATGAACAGACTCATGTACATGTATGTGTATATCGTATGCATGTGTGTAACTCTCTCTCTCTCTCTCTTTTGCAATCTGTCTACTCCAAAGAAAGTGCAAAGTTCAGGCTGCATACAATTTTACACCTGCTTCAATTTTAATTCCACACGAATTTCAATATTTTGCAACAAAGTACATTTAAAATTTCTTGTTTCTCTTATTCTTTTTTATGTTTCATTTGCTGACATTTTCGGCACTTTTGTAGTTTGTGTTGTTGTGTTTTCAACTGGTTCAATTTTATTTTTAAAGCACTTAAGTTTTCTTAATATATACCGTGTGATTATATCACGCGTGATGCTTAACAATTGTTCAATTTTATTTTATTTTATGTTTTTATTTTTATTTGTGTTGCTATTAAGTTTTAAATGCCGCAACAAAGTCAAATAGTTTTTCATTAGTTATTCATGCGAAGTAATCGTTACATATATGTATTTATAAAATTTTTACACACAAACACACACACACATGCACTCGCACACGCCAAAGTACATATATGTATATATAGAATTATAAACAAATTCGCGATAGTGTGGGAGTGAGTGAGAGAGATTGTGAGAGGCTCCGCGTGCAGACCACGTACCGTTACACGTTAGCTGAAACGACGAAGAAGACGACGACGACGATACACAACCGAAGAACGAATATTTGTATCTGATTCTGAAACAGTTTCAGAAATGAGAAAAACACACAGCAGCAGCAGCATCAGCAGAAGCTAACTTAATTTCATTTCTGTTTGGTGTGTGTATATTTTTAATTTTCCCCCAACGGCGAGAGAGAATAAGAGAGCGTGAGGAAGGAACGATAAAACAGTATTTGCACAGGCGCTAGGTGGCGCAGTAATCAGCTGGTGGCACTGTCATGCGCACTGTTAATACTGTTGATCACAAAGAGAGTAAAAAAATGAGAGAGGCAGAGAGTGGGAGCCTGCAAGTGGACAGTGCATGGTGAAATTAGAAACATAGTGACGTATTCCACAGTGGTGAATTATTTTAATAACTTCACTTTAATAAAAATTATTTAGGGCTAAGGAGGGCATAACTCACTAAGTAATCATCAATATGATCGACAAAGTATTCCTCAACAATCCAATTATCGCCGACATATTTGTCCGTGGGTATATCAGAGATGGCCACCAAATCGAACAGATTCCGTTGACGCTTCAATAATAAACAACGGCTAATTTCTGTTCTATCATCATCGCAATTCTTTTCATTTGAATCTTCACCAGCGTTGCCAGATGACAGAACTGCCGCCGCCTTTTGCGCATGTCTTTGATGTTGTTGCTCCAATTGCCGAAAGAACTGAATGTTGAAAAACTAAATGGCAACGCCAGCAAGCTCAAGCTTAAGAAAACACTCTCACACACGACTGTATAACAGTTTTAAGAAATGTAGTGCGTGTTCTACACTTTCTGTTCTACCCAATCGCAATTGGCGTCGAAATTAGCACTGACTGACATGAGCTCTCCTCTGTCTGAATGTCGAATGATCAATTGAATTACACAAATCGAGGTCAGCGGGGCGAAGTGGAGGGGAAGCAAAGGGGCACGACAAGACCAAGGCGAGAGCAGAACAATTAATTCTGCAGATTATCAAGTGTCTGAGTAGAGGGAAACACGACATAGTATCTTCTAGCTAAACTATGTCATCTCTGTGCTACCCTCTCAAGATCAAAATGTCACTTCTTATGTTGGAAGCCATTATTACTCGCTTATTTCCAACCAGTTTTAAACTCATTTTTAAAGCTTGTGAAAGATCTAGCTGAGATATGTGTTATATTCTTTCGTAATTCAGCAAGAAAATTTGCGTTGTCTTCGGGTTCTGCTTACTTCACTAACATTTGACACTACAACTATTTGTGAAATATTTGTTCATAAATTTCAAAAAGAAACTAAAAAAAACATTACACAAAAGCCAAAAAATTCTGATCTGGCAGCACTGGTAATCGATAACGATTTTTAATCTCTAAGTGTTGGACGTTATGTATTTGATAGTCAGCTGAATGTCTTGAAATGTTGAATTGCTAAATTAGCACACAAAAGATAAGCCCCAAGTGGTGAGAGTAAGTGGTGAATATGAGTGTAATCACGAGTATTTCGAGAGATTTTTAGATAGAGAAAACACACAAATGTGGAAAATCGTTCAGTACAGATTTGCTTACTAGGTAATCGCTGTCGTGATCGGCAAAATAATCAACCACAATCCAATCATCCGTATACGGCATAAATCTCAGCGATGAAGTCTCGAGCAGCAAATCGCGATAGTTATCGATACGACGATGCAACAACGGTAAATCGAGTAGTTTAAAGTTACACGGAATCTGAGAGTCCTCAAATTGTTTGGCAGTTATTTGGGATTTTTCTAAATAGCGCTTAAAAAACAGCATGATCGTTTGCTAATTGAGTGATTCGATAACTAATTGAGAGACAGCGTGAAAAACACAACAAATTAAGCAATAAAGAAAAGAAATAAAATTGGCAAGCAACGAGAGTAATATCAGAAAAAGCTACAGTCGAGCCAGCCGACTGTAAAAGACCCTGTACTCAAACTGAATTATTTAATGTGCATACAAACAATTTGTTATAGAAATTAACCTGATCTGTGTGAAGTTTAGATCAAGTTGATCTTTATAGACAGACAAATGGTAATGTATATAACGCTATAACGAATTGTATGCTCTATAGTATCGTCCAAGATAACTTGTGCCTTTTATAAACATTTTTTCGCGACAAACACAAAATACCATTTACCATTATTGAGTACAGGGTCGAAAAACACAGCGGGAAAAGCGTCTGAGAGGGAAAAGGACTAAGAAGAAAACTTGTTTGACTTTTTCGTGTTCTCTTTTCATTTTTTGTTAAATTAGATTTGCTTAATATTCCTTTTAACCATACTTGTTATTGTTTAGCAATTAAATTGCTTGTTCTTTTCACAGCCTCAACAAGAAAAAAAATGTTTTGTTTGTTTTTCATTTTCCTCATTTCTAGATTTCTATTGATTAGTGTAAAATGAAAAGTTTTTACCTTAGTTTGCGATTGCTGCCTATTGTTGCGCCCACTATCGCGCTCATCCTTGGGCCGATCGCGATGACGGCGCCGTGAGCTCGACTTCGATGTCTCATCCCTATAACGGTACTTGTGCTGCCTTCGCCCCGAAACGGGCGATTTGCGGTGCGAACGCTTTGAGCGCTCCTTGCGGCGACGGGAAGAGGAGAGGCTATCATCAAAGCTGCAAGAGAGCAAGAAATGTAGGTTAAAAATATGTTTAAATTAAATTACAAATAACAAATTATTAGCTATGGTTAAGTTTGATACATTAATTGATAGGAATTGATCAGTAATCAATTGTAATTTGCACTGTTGTGTTAATGGTTTGCCTCATTAACATATTGTTACAATAATATGTTAACTATTTAAACATTAAAAGAAATTTAAGTCAGTTGACTAAAACTTACTGCTGACACTTAACAACGAAGCCATAAGATCGTTATGGTAATTAACATCATTTGAAATGTTACGAAATGACATTTATTGTTTTAAATTTTAATTTTTCAGTGTCTTAAATTCATTTTATTGCATTAAAATTGCTTATTACCTAATAACTGTTATACGTATAGTATATATATAATTTTTATTTTATAGAATACTGGATAGATGAATGGCCGGCCTTGATGCTACGCCCAGCAATCTGTCGAATTACAAACAAATCTCAAAACGAAAAAAAAGTGGACAATAAATGGAGTCAACATGGAAAGCTACTTAAAAGCTAAGCTCTCCCCTCTCTCTCTCTCTCTCTCTCTGTTTCCATACACCCCTCTCTTTCTATCTGCATCTCCCGGTCGAGTTCTTGGCTCTCAGAGCTGGCCAAGTATTCGAGTGTCGGCTCGTGTTGGCGAATATGCGAATGCGATTGTGAATTTGCGTTACCAATCAAGTTAATCAACTTGGCCGGATGGCTAACTGGCTAAATAGCTAACTGACTGAACTGGCTGAAAGGCTGACTGTCTGCCCACCATGAGCGACATGCCTTTGAGAGTGCGTCGTCGTCGTTGTCGGCCAAGTTGGCAAAGTGGCAAAAGGCTTATGACACGACGGGGCATAGCAATAAAAAAGCTAAAGAGTCACAGCGCCAAAAACCTTTGAGTACTTAAAAAACTGAACCCAAAGCACAAATTGTGCAAGGCCAGAAACTGTGTCAATAACAACGGTAGTTGCCCTTCTCCCCAGACACTGCCCCTGCCCCCGCCACGCCCCCTTACTTGGCATTACATCAATGAAAAACACACACACGCTCTCACACCCATGAGATTATCGACACGCCCAAGCAATACTTGAAACATCCAAAGTTTCCACATGCGGGTGGGCAGCCAAGATCCAAGATCTTGCTATGATTCAGCTTTACCTTCTAGCCAGTGCTGACAAATCAGCTCTATTTCCGCCAAATATGTCTAACGGCTGTAGAGAAGTTTATTTTCGGGAATCAAAAGAGGTTTTCATTTAAATGTTGAAGTAAAGTGGATACATTTATAACTAGAATCAGGAGTTGATCAATACATCAGTTCATCACATGTTAAATGATTTGCATTTCAAACTATACTGACCTCATAAAAGGAAAATGACCTTTGCGCTTATTGAACTTATAAACTATAGACTAAACTTACAGACTATAAAGATAAGTATTTCTTTACATTGGTTGTTTTTAGCTTTTTTCTGCGTTGTCGCTTAACTAAACTTGGCATCACTACTCCCAAGTCAACCGATTCAATGCGAACCGTTTCGATCTGCAAGTCAGATAACTGACCTAGGCAGCTACAGACAGAGAGACAGACCGACAGCTACCAAGAAGCCAAAGAGACAAGCGAATGCTAATTAGTCAACAACTAAAACAACTGCTCTCAAGAGTTTAATAGACCCTGTACTTACAAAGTGTGTAAGAGATTATGGCTTGAAAGTAAGTGGTATAAAAAGACACATATTTATGAGCTGAACCTTTCAATAAAGTTAACTAGTTATAAGTACAGCAACTTTATTTCATGTATTTCCTCTAGAAGTTTACTAGGTCTGCTAGTGATCAGTACATATGAAGAGTAAAGTACGGCATTATCTTCAAGTGTAATTCCTTCCAAAACATATGTGCACAGGGTCTCTTACGGTCGCGCTTCCGTTCGATTTAAGCTTTATCTAGTAGCTTTATTTTTTTGTGGAGACAAATCAACTGTTTTCGATTTTTTCGGTCTACTCTTCGCCCACATCATCATCATATCTCTCATATGCTACGGAGCAACTCTAAATTTGGTCACGAAAAATTATGAGAACGCAACGAAGCTGAAAGTGACTTTGACTACAAGTACGTTACACTCACACACACACACACACACACTCACGTACACATGCGCACACACACTTGAGCACTCGCAACAGCTGCAGAGTTTAACGCCTGCGCGCAGCGGTTTTTAAGCCACATTTTGTGGAGAGAAACAGCCAAAAAGTCAGCGAACTGTTTTTGAATGTAGGCTCAAATCAAAAATCAGTTTGTCTCTTAGCCAAACACAAAAAGATACTTTGATTTGACTGGCGTCTGACGCAGCGAACGCCTCTTAAGGCAATACGGTAGTTAATAGAATAATCGCATAGGAATATTCTATGGAACGAGAGTTGATTTAGAGTTTTTGTGAAAATTATTAAAGCTAAAATAAGGTAGTAAAATAAATGTACGGTTATGAAGGATTATGGTTCTTTAGTTCTTATAAATATAGAAAAAAATTATGTTTTATCATAGCTTTTTATCAAAGATTTTAATCGTAGCCAATTGTGCCATTTCAAACATGTTCAAATTTTAGAGAATTCTATAACAGAATTTTGAAATTAATCGTTAATAAAACTCAAGTTGTCTAGAACTCATCAAACTCCTCTCGCTCGTAAGCGACAAAAAAATGCCGTCAGTAAATCAACTTTGTTCTGAACACTTGATTAATGACGCGACGCGTGCAAATTAGAGCATACCAATTTTGGTAAGACTTTCGTAATTAAATTGGATATTAATGGTGATTGGTTGAATCGTTGAACTTGCCGAACTTTTCACACTTGCCTCGATTTGGGCGGAACATATTAATTATATAGGCAGCACTATAAGATCATTAAACAAGCAGCTGATTTTTAGCGGTTTGTTAACAAGTCTTATACAGTAACTGAAGATAAGGAATTGAAATTTTGACAGATAACTGCTAAATTGATAATATTCCAGCTAATTAATGATTTACAAATAATGCTACGACTCGACATGGAATATTGGATAAGATATGTCGCAATATTTATTGATACAGAATAAAATTAGGCAATTTCCTATGGGGGATCACACCCATTTTCAGAATTATGAGTGTCTGCTTCTTCGTAAAGGTCACTGAATCAATTGTTTTATTTCACAATCAGCCTCGACTTCTTCCTGATTGTGAGTGATATCGGTTAATCTTTATTTAATGAAGAGTTCTACAAACTTTTCTTTAAAAGATACTTTTAGTTCTTCTTTTTAGCAACTCATTACTTATACTTTTATTTATCGAAAGTATATCGTTGTTATGCCCATCACTAAGTCTAATCTGCATGGTCTGAGAAGACTTTCAGAGCTTTCCAAACACATGTGAGAACTACTTCTTGCGTCTCTTGCTATTGAGTTATGAAATTAATCATTCGAAAACCAGTTTGTTCGTATGATTTACATAGAGCACAGCCAAGACACTTTAAACCCACAAGCAATAAGCAGTTAGCAGTTAAAAGCCAAGCGGCCAACAGCCGACAAACATTTGTTGTTGTGTTTGTTTCGAGATACATTTGTGCTGACCCTGAAAATGCCATAAATACATTAAGCAAAGCCATACACATATATCTTAATATATATAAATGTATATACTGCTGTACTCCCCCTCCTTCCTCACCCACCACACCGCATAAGTTGTGCGTGTGTGTGTGTGTATACAAATGCATAATAAACAGAGTTAATAATTTGTTATTATTGTTCGATTCCAAAGCTTCAATTAAACTGCTTAACTCATGCGTCATTTCGAATTCGACTTCGAAAAGCACATAGAAAAGTTAAGGATGTGGAATAGTTGTGCTTAGAAAACGTAATGAATGGGTTGGGAATTGAAAATCTAATTAGAAATTCGGTATTTTATCGTTTTAGGATCCTACCTTATCTAAGCAAATTCTTTCTGAAATATGCTTCATGGAAAAACTTGAACTGAACTAGACTTTCCTTCAAATCAAATTAAAAATCTGGAATTCCTGCCTGAAAATCTAAACAGAAGCTTCCTAAACTTGTTATTACTTATTAAAATGGTTAATAAGTAATTAATTTAAGTTAATTTTTTTACACACACATTTAAATCACACTTTAAAATAGCAAATTCCACAAACTCTAAAACTTAAATTTCTTGCAAACTCTGGTAAATTCAACGCAGAATTCTTCTAACATGATTCTACGCAGAGACAGTCAAAAGTTTAAATTGGAAACCGGAATTATTGGTTTGGTCTTGGGTTAAAGGCGATGACAACAACGCCGTATTGCTAAATTGCTGCTTTTATTCATATTGTTGTTGTTATCTTGTTAATTGACGATACAAAATGCCGTTACAAATATTGTAAATAATATGAAGAAAGAAAGAGAGCGAAATAAACTGATACAAAGAACAAACAACAATGACAAATGTAAATGAAAATGATAAAAAAGAATGAGTATTGGGCGCATGAGGCGTATGAGTAACGGCATTATGTAAATTGATCTGATCTGGGAGCGCGAAACGATGCGACGCGAAACAAGAAACAAATCGGAATTGAAAATGGAATCGGCATCGGCATCGCATCAAGGGCGCTGTCAGGCGGCGAGCCTTTGAGCTCGGCAAACGACAAGGTCAAACAACCCTAGTGATCAAACAGACCAAGAAAGAAGCGGTATCTGAGGTGCAGGGCGACTCTTTAATACCCCTTTATTTCATTTAAAACAAAATTCGCCGAGTTTTAGTTATCATTTCAGTATAAATAACATTGTTTTGAGGCTAGTTTTTGCCTTTATGAAAAACTTTAATCGTAAATCTTCTTTTTTCATAACCCTATCTCAAGCAATAAGTCTACACTACCGTCAGTCAGGGTATAATGAGAGCACTGCAAATATAAAGAGTGACTGAGGTGCATAAAACGGGCTCAAAGTTGAAGCTTTGTGCGTCAGGAGCAAAGAAATTAAAGAGATGACTCATCCAGTCTCCCATCTGTCTGTCTCTTTCTCCGTCTCGCTCTTAAAAAGAGATCGCACGCGTCTCTTCGAGGTTCATTGAACGTAGTGCAAAGTTAAGTACAGTGCACACTCCTTACACACAACCCGCCCGACACTCAACACTCAGCAATGTACACACACTGAGCTCCACACCAGCTGGACAGGCCATAACCGAAACCGAAGCCGGCCATTACAGTTAACAAAAACAAACAAACAGTTAAGCGAAATCAGCAATGAAAACAAAAAATCAAAAAGAAAAATAAAAAATCAAAAACGGCGTTCACAAACAACTCAAAAAGGAAGTAAATAAAATAATTTTTGAAAAAAATAATATAATATATACAAAGAGAATTGAGAATTCTAAAAGACAATTCGATATTGCATTAGCGTTAATATTATTATTATTGTTGTTGTTTTTTGTTGTTGTAGTCAATCACCTTTTGGTTGCATGCTTAAATAGGAAGTCAATAAAAGCAACAACAAATCATTTCGCATAAACATTTCCCCAAATGAGCCGTGAGGAGAGTGGAAAGTGGACAGTGGAGAGAAGAGAAGAGAAATGAGACAAACACTCGACAGACTCTACACTCTAATGTTGCATGTGTACACTTCAAAGACCCTGTACTCAGTAGAATAGAGTGGTCAACTGGGTTTGTCAGGGAAATATAGAGAAAAGAGCTGGAAGGAGCCTTTTGTTTTTGTTCGTGCCCCTGGAGTATTCATAGCTAAATTCTGGTATTATAGCTTTAAGTTAGGATCGGCCAATTTGTTATACTCAGTCTAAAGTTTGTAAGAATCAAACAAATCTAATATATAGCTGCCATAGGAACTATTCTTCAATGAAAGTACAGAGTCTTTTGCAGTCAGCACGCTCCACTCTAGCTTTTCCTGCTAGTTTTTTATTTTTGGCTACCTTGCAGTTGTCGGAACTAATCGAGAATTCTACTCTACAAAATAGTCGTAGAGTCAAGACAACTTCATTGTTCTTGTTGTAGTTTAGTTGCTGTTGTTGTCACTCTTGTTGCTGTTGTTGTTGTCGGCGGTAGTCGCATCAATTATGAGCGTATATGGACTACGGAGACAAATCCGGTTTTTGGTTTTGTTTTTGGAGCGCGATAAACGTCAGATAAACGAGCTCGAGAGCAAAACAGAAGCCAACAAAAAAAAAAAAAACAAACAAAATGTGTAGCAACAATTTAAATTGTTAAACAAAATGCGAGAATTTAAAACAAATTTCTCAAAAAGAGGGTGAATTTAGGTAATCAATTACTGGCAGACAATCCCTGACAAATCGTTAAGATCCTGAAGTTTTTTATAGTAACGCCAATTCCAATTCAAATTCCACGCCTTTGTTTTAATCCCTGACATCAGCTCTATCGATTTCAACAATTCAGAATACCAAATGTTTAATGAGGTCATAACATAAACGGAACAAATCGTTTTCTATATATTTATAATGAAGTGTGCCAGCATTAAACGGAGGGCCAAATCATAAGCCAGAAAAGCCATGGGCACGTACAGACAGTGTTGACCAAAAAGCGTTTAGAAAAAAGGCTAAACAGGCCTAAAAAAGTATAGATAAATTTATAAAAAGGGAAAATCTCTTGAACAAAATATGTAACCATTATATTTAAACAAATCTAGTATAATTAGGAAACCAAATTTATTTAAATGATATCCAATTAATCAATAAAGTTGACTAAAAATGTTTTAATCCTTTGTCCAAATGTTTCCAGCTAAACTTTGAACAAAGCAGAGATCTTTTTGAATAAAGGCTAAAGTGTCAGCACTACTCAGAACCCCAAATCTTTTGCGGTAAAGTCTCAACCAAACTGGCGCTAAGATTGCCTAATGAGTTGAATTCAACTGAATTATAATTTGAGTCAAGTCGACTTGAGTTGGGTTGAGGTTTTGCTTTTGTTTTTGTTGTACGCTCTATAAGTAGTCGTATTAAGTAGGGGCGTCGGTGCTTGACCAAATTTGGCAACGAGAGAGATCACGAGCCGTTTCAGCGGCACAACGCCAACAATTTTGAAGAGAACTTTTGTAGACTTGAAGATTTTATGAAGTGCTGACAAACGAAGAACGCTTAGTCAGCCTTTTAGCCGAGTTGGATGGGGCTAGCTGAGGGGCAAATCTTGAAACTAGATCCAGTTTCCGCATATAGTACTGAGATATATCGGCTTAGGGATGGGGGGTTAATAACGAAAAATATATCGCTAAAAGTTATGAAGCTTTAACTAAGAATTTCGTGTACAAGAAAAGGTTTAGCAAGGCAACCAAATTATGCCAATGTCTAAAACTATCGGTATTTCGAATTAGTGATGGGTGTCGCATATAATTTTAAACTTTAGAGTAAGAACTTCAATGGGAACTAACCGCAGTCTTTAAATTATACTATCGATGGTTGATGGTTACTCGATAGTATCGTTAGTCTACCATCCCTAGGCTTAAGCAGATTCGAAACCCGAGATACTCACTTATACTCACAGTTCGTGGACCCCAAGTGCTCTGGACGACGTCGCGTCTGTTGCTGATTGCTCCTGTGATCACATTTGCTGTGATTGCTGTTGTTGTTGGCGTCGTGATGTGGCAACAGTACGCGGTCGGGATAGAGCGGCTTGGGAGCCCACGATGCAGCGGCGACATAAATATCCGTTTTGGGTGGATCGGGTATTTGGGGATCGGGTGTGCCCGCGGCATAGCTGTAATACCCGTCCTCGGGTTCCTCAAGCAATGCGAGTCGTTGTTTCGTGTTGTTTGTTATCGATTTGTTGATCGTAGTCGTATCGTTATCGCTATATAGATAATCGTGCATAGATCGTGCATATTTGGCGCTCTTTCTGCGCTGCTGTATAGGCGTTAAGCCCATCATCTCCGGCGGCTCTGGGGTAGAGCGAATCCAGGAACTGGCGGGCACATATTGACGCTGCTGTCGGTGACTGTGCACCACCTTGGTGAAGTCCACATAGAGCGCCTCATCTGTGGCTGGTTTACGCTGGAACTCATCGTCCTCCTCGTCCTCATCCTCATGGGGAGTCGTTGGTGCTCCCATGGAACTGTAGAAACTATAATTGCTTGAGGACTGCGAATAGGAGCGATTCCTCTGACCATAAAACTCATCCTCAAAGGGCAGACCCTGTGGAAACTTCTTTGAGTAGGCTTTTTTCAGTTTGGGTGAATCGTGTGAATCACTGGAGCCAGTCGACCCTGTAGACACGGCCTCCAGTTCCTGCTGTCGCGGAACTGGAACTGCAACCACACGTTGTCGTTGGCTTAGCTTTGGCGTTGACGGCAGTTGACGACGCACAAATTTGAGATCATTCTGTTGACGTTGTTGTTGTGGACGCTGCTGTTGCTGCTGCTGCTGTGGTGGCAAAGGAGCTGCATAGTTTTTGCTGGAACGCGGAACTGGGCAATTCTCCTTGGCCTGATAGGAGCGCTTCTGGCAGGGATTAGTTGACGAGTGCTGAGTTTTGGTGGTGCCATTTGTGGGCGGTGCAGGGGCTCTGGCCTTGCCATAACGGGAGGCGCTCGCAACGGTGGGGGCGTGGACGGTACCGTTGCTATTACTAGCACAAGTGTGCTCTATGCGCCTGATCAGTTTGGGAGTCAAGGGCTTCACATTCTGGGCCGTTTGTGGCCTCAGCTGCTGTGTTCGACTGTTGGCACAGAAGCTGCTGCGCCAGGGCTGCAGACGAGTGAAGCCCTGCACCTGTTGATGCAGCGATGTGGAGGAGGAGCAGGACGAGGAGGTGGTGGAGGTGGAGTTGGCGGTATTGGCACCGCTTGTGTTGTTGTTACTGTTGTTTTTGCTGCCAACTGTTGTTGTTTTACTTGTGTTTCTGCAGTTGCTGCTGTTGTTGTTGCTGTTGTTGCTGCTGCGCGGCACTCGAAACGAGCTGTAAGGACGAAATCCATTCGCGTATTGCTGTCCCACAATCGGCATTTTGTTGGCTTTTTTACGGCTAGTTCGTTTTTGGCGTTAGAAATTTAAAATTTTCACATTTACTTTAAACGCGATGTCGTTTCTTTTATTTATTTATAACTTATGTGTGCTAGCTGCAAATTACACCATAAATTAGTTATTTGTGTGAATATTTAAATGCTTTACACACACACACACACGCACAACACTGCACTTTTCGCTTTACTTTAGTGAATTATCACACAATTTGGACGCCTGCACTTAACACGTTTTATTGCATGCTATTTCCCTCGCACTTGAAGGTGTCCCCCGCCCTGCCCCTTCCCACCACGCCCCCTTCTGACACTTGCCAACCATTGTTGCATTTATGCGACTTCTTCTTGGCCGCGTTTCACGTGCGTTGCAGTTGTCAGCGTATTGTAGAAATTCAATTAGCCGCTAAAAACAAAACTGGAACTGGAGCATACTCGCTGCTAAAGACCCTGCACTCAAATCGACGAGTAACACATAAAAAACTTGATTACTTGGCTTACAAAATAACTATAGAACTTTAACAACTAATGTAGGCAGCCCAATACCTCCTGCTGCCTCTTGCACATACTTTTCCTTGCGAACCCAATAGACCACTCTACACTTTTCAAGTACAGGGTGTTACAACCCTGAACCTCGACTGCGATTTTGTCAATTTCGCCTTTTCGCATCAGCAAAACAGCAAATCCAATTGACAAGTTCATTGATAGCTGGTATTAGCCGCATCCCCCTTTCCGCCCACTGCCCATTCCATCCCACTCATTGCCTCCTGCCATGGTCTAACCAGTTTTTGCAGTTTTATGCAATTTAAAAAACTTTTGGTAGAAAGTGCCTCCAATGGACACTGCAAAATCCTCCAGCGACCAGTTTTCCACCTGATTTGAAAAGGAAACGTCGTAAACGGGTCAACAAGAGTTGAACAGCCACAGCAGAAATTTGTACTCTTTGTCACAACGATGGGATAATGCTCTCACTTGATCCAAAACTAAGCAGACTGTGTAGTATATTATTTAAATTATTAATTAATAAATCAAAGATCACACCACTGAACATTTACTATAAGCAAAGGCAATTCAAGTTTTTAAATCATAATCATGACTTTTAAAAGACTTTTTAATCAGACTACAGAAACTGATAAATTGTTATAGGAATCGAAAACACATTTCTCATCAAATGGTAGATTTAGCGGTCCTATGCTATAAGACAGCTATAGTTAACCGATCGACCATAAGTTTGTTTAAATAATATTAAGCTTAGTCTACAAGCTTATGACCAGCTATAGCTATTTTCTGCAACAAACTATCCAATCCTACCTCCTTCAGTGCGTTACAAATACCATATCAAAGTCGTATCACCCTATAGTCCCAAGCGTATGCCAACAAATCGACAACTTGTTGCGGTAGTTCCGAAAAACTACACGTATTGCACAAAAACCAGCTGCTGTTGCTGCTGCTGAGGTTGTTGCTGTTGCTACTACAGCTGCTGAGGTTGTTGCCGATTTGACAAATGACTCAAAGTGACGACAACGACAACGCCAACACATGAGTAATGCCTAGAGAGTTTCGTGTTTAGGAAATCGAGAAATGCGTGGAAATCCCTTTAACTTCCGGTGCTTGCAGCCAAAATAACGATGCCGAATTTTGATAAGAAGCTACTTGAATAGTATTGCATGGAGTACACGAGTATGTACTATATACACATTTGATATAAAGGCGTCTCTATGTCGTCGTCGTTGCCGTCATATCTTATCAAAGTTAGTTAACCTAACCAAGTCAAATTCACTCTCTTGGCCAAGAACGATCGGTGGCGGTGTGTGAGTGTGTGTTTTTGGTGTGTCTCATTTAAATTCACGGCATTGAAAAATGAAAACTGTTTTAATGAATTTGCCAGTATTCAAATATTCACATTATTAAATTGCAGGATGCATAAACAAATCGTTTGAGATTAATCTTCTTCTTGTTGTTATTGTTGTTTCACATATGGATCGGAGCACGCACACACACATACACATGCACTCGTGCACACAGTCATATATACACTTGACAGCTGCATTTGTTGGAAACTTATTATAAGCACATACACTACACACTTTACATTAATTTTGCTTCTTATTTCTTCTTTACATTTCGTTCATAAAAAGGCACTTGATTATCGCTTGTGTTTGTTGTATTTATTGTTGTTGCTGTTGTTGAGGCAGCACTGCGGCGACGACCGAAGCCAGCACCTCCATTCGCTTGCAAGTTGTCGTTGCGACTGAGCTTCAATGCGACAAGTCTGCAGCGAACAAGTGTCGGTTTTGTTCGCTTTGCTGCTCTGCTCTGCTCAGACGCTCACTCGCTCACTCGCTCACTCACTCACTCTCTTTCACTTGCTTGTCGACTTCGCCACAATGGCCATTTCCAGTTTACAGTTCGATCTACCGACTGCGGCGAATTAACGAAGCGACCGCATGCTGAATTCGCCGTGCGTGCTTGCAACCATTTTTGATACTCTCATTCTCTCTCGGTTCAATTACAGAATTTTATGCACAGCGAACGTATTTAAACAATTGAAATTGCAAATTTCAAATCAACAAAAAAAAAATAAATATATTAAAGGCGGAAATGCGCCAAAGTTCAAGCAATAAATAAATTTAACAGCCACATTTTGTACACCAAATTCTCGTTGAGTAAACAAATATAACACTTTGTATAACAAATACTGCCAAAAGTTATGCCTAAAAGTATTTAACCATTGAAGTGTGAGTCAATAAATTATTTTAAGTACTTTAAATAGTCGTTTCAAAATAAAACAGGAAATGCAAAATAAAAAAGGTTTTTCTTACTTTCTTTTGTTCAACAACAAATGGAAAACTTTTCCTGTATAGCCAAAAAAGAGCGAAAACAAAGGCTCGGAAAAGGATCAAAAAAGATCCGTACTCAAGATACGGAATGATTTATAAGACAAATGTCGCAGGAAACTGGCGGTTTTAAAACCGAAACTGTCACAAAAAATTATATCAGTCAAAAATAGTTATAAATGAATGAATATCAAATGTTCTTTTGTTTAATTAAAATTATTCGTGCTTTATGAAACACACATTAGAGATCATTCAGCCTTTACAATGCGTCTTGTAAAGCAATAAACACATAAATTATATGATTGATTTAGTAGATAAATCAATCAAAGTGTTGGAAGTTTTCAATCCAATTTGGAAATCCAAAACAGATAATCTCAGATAAATTCAACTTGATCTCCAACCAATTCTTTGACTTTGAAGATTTTCTTTATTTTTGAATGTTTTTTTTTACTTCCGCGTTGTTTTTATGCCGGATGAATAATGAGTAAGTCAAGTCACTGATTTAGCAATTAATCTGGCAAGCAGTCTTTTTGTTTTGCTTTTTTATTTTTATTGCAAAATGAAAAGGTTAATAAACAAGGCGATGCTGTTGTTGTTTAATTTTTTCTTTCTGTTGTACATGAATTCAAGAAGTTTACGACAAAGAAAGCTTCAAGTCGAGTCGAGTCGACTCGACTCGATGGCAAATAAATTACAAAATGCGACAAACTTTCAGTGCGAGTGGCGATGGGAGGAGAGCAAGGGGAGCTGAGATGCTGTGTGGCCGTGGTTAAGGCCATGCCTAAAAAGGCCATGCCAAGTTTTTATATAAAAAAAATTGAGTAAATGAAACAAAGTCGCGCCTCAGACGCTTTTGAGTAATATGCAAATATGTTTTAAATACGCAAGCGAATAAATTAAATCAACTGCAGCAAAAGCAAAGGAAATGCAACGAAACGAACAGGACTTTAAACGCCCACACACACTCGAGTGAAGCGGGTTAATTGCAATTGGCACAAAGAAATCGCAATCAGTGCATAAATTCACAGCTAACTGGAAGCCAGGAGGATTACGCGCCTTCGGATGACTCGACAATGCGTTTCAAAGAAGACACAAGTTTCACCTGCTACCATATTTGGAGGCACTGTTAATTTGTCTTGCTGGTAACACTTGATTACGGCTTTAACGGCTCAGAGGATCATTAAAGAAATGGCCATTTAAAAGACGTTTCAAAAGAAACACTGCTGTCACTTCGGGAGTCCCCCAAATTGTGTGGGCCGCACCAACAACCCAGAAGAATAGCCTTGGGCATTTGGCGAATTCTTTCGAATTCCTTCGATACTCTTTCGCTTGAAATTATCAGTTAAAAAACGCTTTGAGCAATAAAACACGCAGTTCTAAAATAAATCCCTTGTTTACACTATAAAAATGACTAAAACTAGTAATCTACACAGAAATACACTACAAAAGTTACACTCAGTAAGGAATTCCTTCAGAGGAAACCCCTTCAATACCCCTTGAAAGTATCTTTTAACTGCTGTTTGTCTACTCACGTTGGCTCCTTGGAAATATGTGTTGAAGTGTTTGCATCAATTTCATGTCTTCGACGCTTCGCTGCCGATCTCGTGTGATGTGTCTTCGTAACGCGGGGCCTATTTTTAAATATGAGAAAGTCGCAATTATAACAATGTTGTTGCATACACAAAAATATTCTACTACTTTATGCATATTTATTGGGCAATCGTCTAGGCAGCTACAGTTGGTCAGATAATTGTTTTGACCAAACACACAAAACCAAAATTCACAAGAACCTCAAGAAACTGACATAAACAATCGCCAATATTTGCATGTGAATTTCGTGTGTGTGTGTGTGTGGTCAGAGTAATTATTTGAGGAACTGTGTGAGCACACAGACACTTCGCACACATATATGTACTTACGGCGACGGTGCTTCAACTAAGGGTGGTGAATGATCGCCAGTATCGAGCCGTCTACGCTTGTCTCGTGTGCCCGCTGAGGATCGATCCCTCGAGTGATGGCGTCGGCGTGTTCGTGGCATCTATAACGAAAAAGTCACACAAAATACATAATTCTTATTAATACTCATTTGTGTAAATAATTGTACAATTATTGCCAATACGTCACTCACACACACAAACTACATTCAGTCCAAGCAAAGACACAAAATCAAAAGCAAATCAAAGACAAACTCAAAGGCAAAGGTGAGTATCGTTGTCTGGCCATGTGTGCGTGTGCCTGTGTGAATTGCATTGCGCATTGTGTGTGTGTGTTTGTGGGATGAGCTTCACATTTTGCCTGTACTTTGAGCAGCGTACTAGGAGTTGTAGCATACCTTTAACAATTGCTTATTAGCTGCTTTTTTGCTTATTTAGTCCACTAATATTATTGAATGCGATTAGCTTAACCGAAAAGCAGCCCGAAAATTGTTTCGTCTAGTCTTGTTTTTGTTGCTTTACCACAAGCAGCGTCTGCTTGTCTATCGAAATTTACGCAGCTGCCTGTATTTTGCTTGTTGGCCACTACTGGTTTGCACGTGTTGGCTGCACAGCTTTCTGCTCTATGCCCCGTCCACGTTTAACACTATTATTTTAGTTTTAAAATGCACTAATCACTTGGATGGTACTGATTTATTATTTTATTTTTTTGTGAAAATCGTGTTTTTTCTACACATATTTCACGTCACGCATCAAATTCACCACGACTGATTAATGCTGCCACTTGGCGCAAAAAATAATTAATGAGCGCTGCCAACTTGCTTGAAATACTTGCAATAACAATTGCAATATACAATCACAAATACACATTTATGCACATTGGGCTTATCAGGCGGGAATTGTTTAAATTAATGTGTATACACATAGGTATTGTTTGCCTCTTGTATTTTTTTAAAATTATAATGAGGAAAAGTGGCAACGCTTAAGCAGCTGTAAATGTGCAGCGCGGCATATAGAATCAGCCGCCTTCGGAATGTTTTGTTTTTATATCGTTAGGTAGCCGCAACACAAGGCTATGTGTGTTACACAAGTATGTACTTAGGTGTGTTCACAGATATGACAAAAAGAATATGTGTTGTTGTGTGTTGCGTTTATCTTACCTCTTCTTCTTTTTGACGCTCCTCCGACTGTCGTTTGTACTCCGTGATTGTTGTTGTTGTTGTTGCTGCCGTTGTCTCTGTTCTATGCGGCGGGGCTGGAAGCGCTAAAAACGGTGATTGCGGCAAGTATAGAGGATTCCACAGTCCACCAATTATTTTATTTAGCTTGTGCCAAGTGTGATTTGCTGTATTCGATATTCTTTTGAACATTAGACTAATTTTTTTTTTTTACTTTTTGGCGCAATTTTCTAGTTTGCTGTTGCTGTTGTTGTCGTCCAGTGCGGCCACTGTGCTACACTATTTCTTTGACACGCTCGTACATTCTAAAACGAATGTATTGATATTTAACACATTTGCTTATTTGAAAGCAAAACAAAAGTAATGCTATTTATACGTTTGGAAAATTGAATTAAAGACAAGCCAAGCGCGTCAGCAGCTGACTTGTCTTGTTTCTGAAATGCTTGGCGTTGCCACATCACATAGTGCTCTTAAGCAAGTGTTGGTCAACTCGCGCCTTCCTATGTGGCGCTGCCACTTTGGCAAAAACAGTAATGATTGTAAAATATGTTAAGAGCTGCCACCCGTTGGATTTAAAAATATCAGCTGTTTCCGTTTGCGCCGGCGCGAGTTTTTTCTTGTTGGCGCCTTAAGAAAATACTGGCAATTCAATTGCATAACAATACACGGTATAACGGTATCGTTATCGCGCACATTATCCTTTCCCTCAGTCAGATATTGACGTGCTTACGCTAACGGTTGCTGTGGCGCTTGCTTCACACTCAGTGCTGTGTCCGTAAAGAAAAGAGAAAAAAGTTTTGGGCTTATAAAATATTAACGGATAACGGACAAAATCAAGCATTTTACGCGCGTCAAAATGTCTAAATAATTGATTGTGGTGTGGTTTTTGGCACACAATTCGTACGGGGTATGTCGCGTCTACGTCAGATCTGTTCTAGCCACATTATACATAGCCAGGCTACATAGCAGAGTTCGCTTTTTTTATATACAGTTATACCCAAAAACGTGTTCACACCCCGCCCAAAAGAACTGCATAGTAAGCACAACTACAACATCCATCCTTCCAGAAACAACGATTACAAATGATTACATGCGCATTTTTTTTTGCATGAAACATTTTGTTTGCTTTAAACTGCACTGAACGAAATTTGCAGAAGTTTCTTTATTGCGGAGCGAGCCACATGTGCCAGAAGTGAGTATAGCTATCGATTTTATGTACTTAAACGCTGTCAGCCGGGCCTGAAGTCCCAAAAGTCGCGTGATTCACAAAAAAGTTAGGACAAAAAAAAAAACACTCAGTTTCGGCTAACTTCTACTCACACACATACACCCACAGAAACGTACACATACAGACACAAGCACGCATACCACAACAATTAAATATGCTTCATAGGCGCACATGTGCACAAATACAAGCGCAATTCCTTTTTGGGTCACGAGGCAGCTTTGCTTGTGTGCGTGCGCGTGACTGTGTGTGCTTGTGTGTATACATACGTATGTGTATGTGTCTATATGTGTTGACATTGTCCTGGTCTCTTTATTGCTACGTAAGCACGTGCTTTTTTTGGCACAGGACATTGCAGTGTATACGTAACACATTAAAGGTCGTTTCAGCGCCCGCGTGTGACGTGTCTGTGTGTATGTGTGTGTGTTCCACATGCTGCTTGTACGAAGCTTCTTTTGCCTATTTATTTTAAAAAGTTCGAAAAGAAAGTTTCAAACATTTTCAGTTTACGGCTTAAAATATTTACCCGCTTAGCTATGTTATCGAATTGACGATTTAGAAAAACCGCTTTGGCTCGTTGTTTATTTTTGTGTAACAAAACTTTGTGGTTTTTGAGTTCTTTTAAGAGTTTTGTTGTATTGAATTTATTAATCGGAAAAGTGGTTAGTTTTTTAGTAGTATAAATGAACAAATATATAGCTGAGTGTTATGTAATTCAATAATTTTTGATCCTCTCTCTAAAATATGTGTCTAAAACGTCTTTGAGGTATTAACTATTCAAGAGAACAAATAGTAAAGCGAACCGGTTAAGTGAGGTTAGGTTTTTGTGCGCTTCACAGTACTATTATAAATACGATATCGTATGCTTAGTATTACCTTAAAATATGTGTCTAAAACGTCTTTGAGTTATTAACTATTCGAGACGATTGAAAGTAAGCCAACCAAGCGAAGCGAACCGGTTAAGTGAGGTTAGGTTTGTTTGCGCTTTACTGTACTGTTACGGAATCGTTTGCTTAGGATCTGTGTGATTGCTTGAAATATTACTCATATTTAAAATTCGGCGGGAAACAAGCGAAAACGTCAACACTGAGTCTTGGGGCTTTAATTTTTTTGAAAGCACTGCGCATCTTGGTGAATAATTGATGAATTGGATTTTCAATTTGATTTCAGCTGCTGCTGCGGTCGTCGGCAACTGTAGGAATTGGAATTACCCGCTGCTCGGTAAAGTGACGCAAAAGGCGTTGAATCTTGTGGGCATGGACACTGCTGCCGCTGCTGCAGCTGCCGTTGTGGTTGACCTGACCAGCGAGGGCGGCAAATCGAGTGCAGCTAAATTGCTGAATAAACCAAAGTCAAAACTGAGCACGAACTACACGCTAGCAGCGGGAGGAGGAGGAGGAGGAGCATTAGGAGGGGGAGGAATAGTGACAGGGGGAGTGGTGGGCGGATCACTGGGAATTACTACTGAACTGGACATTGTCAATTGTTTGGGCAGCACCGTAGAGTCCATGTCCGCCACGCCCCCCACAACGCCGGCACGCGGAGAGGGCGCCATAATGGGAACGATCAATGGAGATCATGTCATGTCAATTAATGGACTCAAGGATGCCAGCGCAGAGAACTGTCCGATGGAGAGCACTACTGCGGCAGTAACACTATCATCACTAGCGTCACTTGCGTCACTAGCACCAACAACATCAACGTCTTCCACAAACGCTTCCACAACGCCAACGTCTGCCTTGCTTACAGCACCAGCAACAACAGCAACAACAACAACAGCAACATCAGCAACAGCAATCACACCAGCAACAACAGCAACAGCAACAACAACAGCTACACCAACAACCACAATACTCAAGTCGAGCACACCCAAAAGAGGTGACAACCTTGACGACATCGATCAGCTGCTCCACTGGCAGGATATGCCGAAATATCTACAATTTAATCCATATGTCCTCAAGGGATATCGTCCGTTGCAGACCTTCAAGGGCTGTCTGCTCAGTCTCTTCTACTGGCACAACGAGACCATCAATATTCTGACGCACGGTGAGTCCTACTGGGATGTTAAGCAGTGCGGGCACTTTAGCTGTAAACTAGCTAGTTTTCAAAAGGGAATAAGAAACTAATTCAAACATTTTGCTTGTGAAATATTATATTTCTTACTCATTAGGTGAATTTATCCAGTAAAAGAACAACATTTCCATTTCCAACACACTTTAAAACGATTTAGCTAGAAAATTGGGTGCAAATTTAAAACTGTATAGCTTTAAAAGTCGAATAGAACTAACAGGGTTTTGCATCATCAGCTTGTTTATCAAATATGTGTACTTTGGTGCAATTTTTAAATATTTTTAGCTTGTTTCCAACTGTTTTCCTTATACCAAATCACTAAATGTCTTTTTAGCTGGGAAATTCTATTGAAATTCTACAATTAGCTTGATAAATCGAAAAAAGCCAACGACTGTTTATTTTTAGCTGTTTTATAACTACTTTGTGTGGACTTTTCATTATCAAATTAGCCGTTTCTGGCCTTGACATGTGTGCAACACTGTTGGGGGTGGACAAGGGCTGATTTAGCCATTTGCTGTTGTTCATTTATCGACCTATTTCAATGGCATTAAAATTCACGGTCAAAGCCAAGTGCAGAAGCAAAACTGCACACACAAGTATAGGCCACAAATAGATTATTTCGACCTTTGTTCCGCTCGTAGGAAAGTTATGGAATTCAGTTTTGGGCCTACAAAAAAGACGTTACTTTATTGCTTACGTGTGTTGTTAATTCTTTGTGGTTACTGGAACTATTGGACTTTAAGGTGACAATGCTTTTGAGTATTTAGACCCTGTAACCCAAATTGTATGTGTACTTTTGATCAGTGTCAAGAGCAGTATTTACTTATATAGGGACTTATGTATGTCCGTATTAACAACTTCTGCATATAGCTCACTATGGAACGAGTACGGGGCCTTTCATAGCCGGTTCGCTCGACGGTCGCTGGTACACACAGATTTAGATGTAAGGGTTTAAGGCTTAAGGGTTTCTTAAGCTGGCATTACCGACCCCATAAACTACATAATTTCCTGATTCAGGCTAACCGTTTTCGAGCTATCGTATTGGAGTCCAAGTAAAACAGGCTCTTGTGCAACTCCAACTCTTCCACTTGTTTTATAATGAAATATCACAATTTTTAGACTATTTGAGGCTTTATTATTCTGTCGAGCAGCTAATACAGCAGACACTGTTCAGTTGGGTTCATCACTGTGCGTTTTTGACACTGAAAGCTTTTGGCGAATTCGTCAAAGTTGGCTAGGGGACCAATCACTCGAAACTTTCCAGGGACATGATCATCTGTAGCGATCTGCAAATCGCGAACCTTTGGATGCACATCATTGCACCAGATCTGAGCGTAGCTAATGAAGAAAAGCTGCTTGTTCGTGTAGTCGAGTGTGGGCAGTGTTTCCCATCCCAAAGATTCTGTCGCCGAATTGCCCTGAGCACTCAGCCACCTGATGTAGGCGGAGTAGGCGAGTCGCACACCGCCATTATCGGCGATATTCTCGGATTGGGCTTCTGTCTCGGGCAACCTCCTTCCGTTGTAGGTGAATTTACTGTACTGACGGGTGAAGCAACTCTGGCGTCCCACGAAGTTATGTGTTGAAGCCTCGTCCCACCAGTCGTTGATATTGCCAAGTGCATCGAACTTTCTGCCCTGAGTGTCGAAGCCATGGATCAGTTCATGCCCAATCAACGCTCCCAAGGTGCCAAACTTGATGGCATTGGGATAACTGGAAGCCCAGAGATAGTTTGGTTGGAGCACTGCCACGGGCACCTTGATCAGGTTCTCGAGAAGTATGTTGGCTGGTGTAAAGCTTAAGGTTTCGCTCATTTCCAGTGGCTTAATGGGCTGATGCAGTAGGTCTCTCTCCTGGAAGGCACGCACTCTGTACACATTCATCAAGTTCTCGATATAGCTGTCTTCCAGCAGATGCATATCCTTAAAGTCCTTAGACATGTCTTCGTCTTCATACGAGTTGATTTGGAACCGCATAGCTTCCAGCTTTTTCAATGCAAGGTTGCGAGTCGAATCGCTTATCCAGGTTATACTATTCGACTCAAGTTTCTCCTTGAAGGTTTGCTTGATTTCGGTCCACATGGATTCAATGTTGGCGGCTGTTTCGTTGGTGTTGTACTGTCGGTAAATCATTCTGTCCAGGGGCTTCGCGAAGAACTTCCGTGTCGTGTCCAAACACTTGAGTGCCCGCTTGACCTCCGTCTTTCCCGGATTGAGGGTAAACTCATCAATCAGTCTATAAAATATGTAGTTTGCCACAATCCTTTTGGGTGTCTCTTTCATCACTTTGACTAGATTCGCTTTGTACTGTGGAAGGAAATCGTAGACAATTTTAATTTCTTCTCCTATTGAGACATCCACCAGTTTCTTTAGGTGCAAAGTAGGATAGAGCTTCTGAATTTGCTCGATTGTCATCATTTTTGTAATCTCCATGAGGTCCACGTCATCAGTTTCATCCATCAGAGCCTTGGCGAGTTGCACCTCAAAATTCATTAGCTCCCTGGCGGTCACTATAGCCTTTTCCAACTCGACGTCCAGAAAAGTATGTAGGCTCTTTGCTACGAGTTCCATATATTTCTGGCGATAAATTGCCATTTCCTTCATCAGATACATGCCACGGGTTTCGAGGGGAAAGTCCTGTTGGACAACGTACACCACATTGACAGTGTTGTTGACCAGATCCTTTGACACTTCCGTACTCAGTATAATACTGTGCCCATAGTGATAATGTATGCTAGCTGTGGTATTAACCCAATCAAAGCTGCTTTCATTCCACTCGCCCTGCTCCAAGAGAGGCATAGATCCGAACTGTTTGATCAGATCCCTCAAACTCTTCTGATATTTGTCGTCTATGGTTGTCACTCGTTTGCAGGACTTGAAGAAGTTTCTCACTTGAATGTCCTCCTGGGTATCGTGCCTATCGTTCTCCCTGCTCAGCTCTTGCTTTACCTTGCGATCGAAGGCATCGCTCAGGCGCTCAAAGAGTCCAGTTGTCAAGTGATTGATATCGGCCTGATTGATCCGTGCAAAATTCCCACAAGCAAATTCGTAGAAATTGTCACACGGGTCGGAGGTCTCCTTCATATAACTTTGGATTTCCGCTGCCTTCGCATGTCGCATCACCTCATCGACGTAGGGTTTTCCCATGCGACTGTTTGAAATTGAGTCTTTCTGCGGAGCTGCTGAGACGGCAGCCACGAGCAGCGCTAATCCGTATAGTATACGCCGTAGAGAGTGACTCATTTTGTGGCGCATTGCTGTTATTCCGATCCCACGTTGTTTCCTATTGAATTTATAAATTTGAACTAAAACGTATCATTCTCATCTGCTGCTTCTGGAGTCTCCTCTCCCAAAGCCCCAAGCGGAATTTGCTTGTGATTCGAACTGACCCCGTTGGGTTATCGCAATCGAGACGAAGTCGTCACAATTGAGTCGCATAATCACCACAATTCGGATTGCGTGTAGTAATAGGAATTGAATTCGCCCACTTGCATTAAAACTAGCAAATAAT
Source organism: Drosophila dunni (assembly GCA_018152125.1). Taxonomy (NCBI): domain Eukaryota; kingdom Metazoa; phylum Arthropoda; class Insecta; order Diptera; family Drosophilidae; genus Drosophila; species Drosophila dunni. Next base: position 753,815 of record JAECXC010001917.1, read on the forward strand.
AATAAGAGAAATAATAATAAATAACTTGAAATTTATATCAATAGTCGAATTTATGCCAAGTATGGCTACTGCAAGTGTCTTTGGGTTCATTGCGCATTAAAACAGTCGGGCGAATCGACTGGAAAAGACCCTGTACGCGTTGTAGAGTACATTTTTTCATTCAGATCATCATATTCGATTGATTGGTTCATTAGGTGATGACTTTATGTGTAGTTTTTTAGGACGGGGTCTAAAAGATGTATGTCTATTGTATGAAAGTACTAGAAACCTTTATAAAAGTGAGGCCAAGATCTTAGAATATAGTACTTTTATTAAGACACTCGGGTTATCTGGGCTTAGGATGGTGCACTTTAATCGCGGATTCATGTCTTTGTTTTATTAGACTTTATAGTACTTAATATATAATATTCTCTATATATATTTCTATACATACTCTCATATTTGCACATTTATCATTAATTTTTTTAATAACCCATAAGCATTCACTTAGCATAACGCGATTAAAATCATACCGAGGGCCTATATTCGGCTATAAAATACCCTGTACTGGGGAGTGTCATGTCTCCTTGTATTTCCCTCGATTGTTAAATGATACAAGTAGAAATTTAGCTTTATCAAGCTAACTAAATCTTTTCAAATATGTTACTACCTATTTTGTGTGTTTAACAGACCCTGTACTTTGCACAGGGTCTATGAGTATATTATAAGCAAAGTGTACACAGTGTTGTTGTTTTTTGAAGAGCTAAAAAGGCTAAACCAGCCAAGAAAGAGGGGACAAAAATAGCTAAGCAAAAGATGTTTACATGTCAACTCGTCGGAATTCAATTTTTTGAAAATCATAGTCGATTAATCAACTTGATTAATAGTTTTATTCTTGTAGTTAAGTTTTGACCGCGTCTTTCTATGGTACTGGGGAAGGTTAGTTAAGAGTAGATGTTGTGAAGTTTTGGTGTTTGGAAAAGGGGGATTGGATTGTGAACCAGAATATATATGCTATACCAACTAAAAAGGGCCTTGTAATCGTTCTCATGGGGCTACTTAAAAGCTAGATTTGACCGAAAAAAGGCGAAAGCGACAACACTTTTTGTAGCAGTTTTGTAAGTAACAGCGTCGACGTGAGCTGTAAGCTAATCAGGCTCTCTGCTGTGCCTGTCTCTCTCTCTCTCCTTCCCCCTTTTTCTCTCTGTCTCTCCCTTCGCGGTCAGAGCGATAAGGCAACTTGTGGGCTTTGATCAGTGATGAATTTGAATACGGGAAGTGCGTAGTGGAATTGATTTCTTTAGTCGCTCTTTAGCCTTGAAAGGCGTTTGTAAGCACGCTGTGCTGCTGCTGCTGTGGGTGGGCCTGGAGGTGAAAGGTCACTGGCTGTCGCCTCTGTCCCAGCAGAAGCTGGACACACACATTCAGCTGAAAAATCACTGGATTTCACAGCACAATGACAGCGTTTATGTGCAGCGAGTGATGAGATTTGCCAAATCGGCCGAGATACGCAGCTATATGCAAACAGAACAGCATCAATGCGATGATTTCTTTGCCTACAGCTGTGGAAATTGGGCCAAAATTAATCCGGCCAACGATATGAAACCGCGTGAGACAAATTACCAACAACTGTTGACCCATGGCCTCAACCACAAGCAGCAAAAGCTGCTCGAGCAGCCCAGTGATGCGGAAATCGATGAACCAGCCGTTTACAAGCTAAAAGAATTCTACGCCAGCTGTTTGCGGTACAAACAACAACCCGCTCCACTCTATCGCCAGCAGCTGATCGGAATTGTCTCCGAATTCGGACGTATGCCTGCTCTGGAGTTAAACAGTGCACAGTGGAACGAAACGGAGTTCGACTGGCTCGCAACAGTGGCTAAAATCAGACAGAAATATGGCTTAAACATAGTGCTGCGACTGCAGGAGGTAAACAGTCCGAAGAACCAAACCGAAAGACGGCTCCATGTGGGTCAGCCAGCTCAGCTGACTGTGGAATACAATCCCAAAACGACAGAGGAACGCATTTCGCAGGAACTGCGGGAACATCTGGGACTCCAGCTGGCGAAGGCTGTGACTACGGCAAGGGAAATCGTCGAGTTTGAGGTACGGCTGGCCAAAGGGATGGCCAGTTACCCGTTGGGTGTGCTCGCCACACCGCGATCCACTTTAGAGCTCTCAGAAGCCTATGCGCCCACGATGAACCTAACACGCTACGTGGAGCTGGCGTTAAGACGGAACTTGACCTCAGAGGAAAGGGTCTTTGAGCACGTGCCCAGCTATTTAAAGCACCTGTCGGCGGTGTTAAATGAGACTTCCCCCCGCGTGATATCCAACTACATTTTCTACAAGCTGTCGCAGAGTTTCTTCTACGTTCAGGGAGCTAGTTCAGTGGTGAACTCGTGTCTGGAGAGCAGCAGAAAGCAGTTCCCCGAACTGCTCAATCAAATGGTCTATCGGCAGTACGTGGATGAGGCCTCGCTCAGTGACATCGAAGCCGTTTGGCAGGATATTAAACGAAGCTTCAGACACTTGATCGAAGGTGCTGGCTTGGACTGGTTAAAGCTAGCGACTCGCGAACAGCTGCTCCAATGTGTGAATGCCACTCGCTTGCTGATCAATGGATATGCACATGTGAATTTCACGGAGGTTTACCAGCACTTGGAGGTTCAGTCGCAGAATTATCTGCAGAACTTGTGTGCCGTACTCAGCTACACAGCGGAGCAGCCCCTTGCCACGCCCACTGGTCAGTCCAGTGTGGCTAGATACGATGCCACAGAGAATCAAGTAGTGCTGCCCATTTCCCTGCTACAGCCCAACTACCTCTGGTCTCGCTACTATCCCAGAGCCCTGCGGTATGGCAGCTTGGGTGCAATTCTGGCCCAGCAACTCGCTCACAGCCTGGACAATCGTGACCACTGGGATGCGGCTTCCCTGACCGAGTTTGGCAAGCGGAAAGCATGCTTCAAGCATCAGTACGAACTACTGCGTTACGGCGGCGAGTACTTGCCACCCACCGAGTTGCAGGACGAGAATATAGCCGATAACACAGCGGTGCAGGTCGCCTTCCATGCCTACCTATCCTTCCTGGATAACCTGGCTTCATCTGCATTGTCAACGGAGGAGCTACCCCAACTCGAGCTCACGCCGCAGCAGCTTTTCTTTGTGGGCTATGCTCAGCTCTGGTGCAACGATGCCAACGCCCAGTTCCGGGAAAAACAGTCACTACTTGCTCCAGGTACTCCGAATGCTCTGCGCATTCAGGCAGCTCTGTCCAATTTCGCAGCGTTTTCCAGCACTTTTAAGTGCGCCCGCGATGATCGCATGAATCCCAGCCAGAAGTGTCGCATGTACGCCCTAAACTTGAACTAGCGCCTGCTCGACGCTAAAATACCCTGTAACCTGTCATCATATGTATTAATTACATCTGTACACTGAAAAGAATCTTACTATAATTGATTCGTTTATATGTCAGTGGATATTTTAACTCCCTACGTTAATGGACAAATAAAACTGGAAATTATAGGTTCCATATATAATTGAATGGTAGAGTCAAGTATTTCATACTCGGTTTTACTCGGGAATATGCGGGATTATCCTATTATGTCCTAGTAAATAGCACACTTGAACTCCGGATCCATTCTCGACTTCTGCGGACAGTTGAAGACCCAGGAGAACTCCTGAAAGTTGGACAGTGAACCGATGACACGATACATGCCAGGAGCATGATCATCCGAGGATGCCACCGATGACCTAAACAACGACTGAACATCGTCGCACCAGAGCTGCGCAAAGGCCACAAAGAAGAGCTGTCGACTGTTAAGCTCAAGGCCTGATAGAGTCTCCAGCTGAATTGTCTCTGGAGACTGTTTTACCAGCCAGTTTTGGTAGGCGATGTAGGCCAACTTAATGCCGCCATTGTCGGCTATGTTCTCCGATTGTTCCGCACTCTGGGGCAGATGGACGCCACCGTATTTGAACCCACGATATTGAGCCTCGAAGCACTGGCGCTTCTCCTTAAATTCGTAGATGGATTTTGGATCCCACCACGTCTCCGGTTCTTCAATGTCGAAGCCATGGATCATCTCGTGGGCCAGCAGGTAACCCAACGTTGCGTACTTGAGAGCCTGCGGATACTTGGTGTCCCAGAGATAGTGTGGCTGCAGCAGAGCCACCGGAATCGTGATCTGATTCTCCAGCATGCTGTAGGCAGGCGTAAAGCTCGTTATTTCATAGGTATCCGGTAGCGAGGGACTACTGTGGAGCCTAGCAAGATTTCGTGCTGCTCGTGCCTGGAGCAACTGCTGCACATTAGCCACGTAGTTGAGTCTATCGATGGCGATGTTCCCATAGAGATCCCCGAAGTTATCCTTGTCATGTGTATTAATAACGAGCGCCATGCGATCCAGCTTCTCCAAGGCCTTTGTCCGCGTTCCATTCGAGATCCAATCCAGTTTATCTCCTGCTAAATGCTGCCGGAACACGCCCCGTATCTCACTCCAGACACTGTTAACTTGTGCCTCCGATGCTTCGCTGCGATACCGTGCATACACCATGTGATCCAGCAGCTTGCCAAAGTACTTCCTCGACTTGGCCGTGCACCACTTGGCCATCTGACCCTTAGGAGCATCGATGAAGAATTCCTGCACCAATTGCCAGAGTATAAAGTTGGCTTGAGTGCTGGGAGGAGTTTCCTGTAGGATCCTCAGTGTGCCGTTCAGATATTCATTGCCGTAGACGTAAATGGACTCAGGCACGTTCCCGGGACCCAGTGCCAGCTCCAGGAACTCACTGATGTTCCAATGAGAGCTATACACTTCCTGCAGCTTGGAGACCTCGTAGAGCCTGAGATTATCGCTGATCGCATTCGATGCCATCGTTAAACCATCCAAAAGTTTACGCTGCAATTGGTTTAGTTTCTTGGCCAATTCTTTGGCCTGTATCGCATCTAAGCCAAAATAGTTTTCCATGTCATCTGCGGCCTGGGCGTCTTCCAGCAAATTGAAAATCTTGGAATTTGTCAACTTATTGTTGTCCGGAGGCAGCAAATAGACCTGATTTATGGTCTTATTGTGTATGTCCTGCATGATACTCAGATCGAAGATGATTGATTTGCTGTATTTGTTTTGAATTTTGGCCACTGTGCGCCACCAGTTGAATTCAGTGGAATTCCACGATTCACCTGCCAGAACGGGAATGCCCCCGTACTCCAGGTACACTTGTTGCAGCGCCAGTTTGTAGTGCACATCGTCGCGGTTGATTTGCTCACAGGATTTAAAGAATCGTTGTGCCCTTTCCTCCAGCTGTGTCTTCATTTCGCCGATTTGCAACAGTCGCTTGAGCCTACGTTCGAATCCCTCGGCGATTAACTGAAAGGTGCCGGTCATTATATTCCGGAACAACTGCGCTGGATTCTGGCGATGCCAATTGCCGCAAGCAAAATTGTAGAAATTATCACAGGGTGCAATGAGTGGGTCAAGCATACCCTGCATTTCGGCTGACTTGGACTGCAGTATTATTTTCAAAGCGTATTCAGTTGTAAGATCATCCCGAATTGGTCCGTTTGTTTGGTTTGCGGGTGAGGCTGAAGCAAGCGTAAGCACAGTTAGTAGTAACAGCGCCTTAGAAAACTCTACCGACATCTCGACTCTTATTATTACAACTAAAGCGACGAGCGTTCCACTTATCAATGGAGGTTTTGTTTTGCTGTTGTTTTTGCTTTTCTATTTTTAATTCCAAAGCCGCGTCTGCCTAGGTCAAGTTGTTATCGCTTCAACGAGCATTCACGTTGCACTGTCTGTACTCTTTGAAGCAAGCGCATAGTTATAAATGTTTGTAGCCTCAACTGTTGCTCTCTTTGAGCTTATGCTTTTAAATATTTGCAGTGAGAGCGTTGCGGCGTTGTGAGAGCAGCTGTTTATGCTTGGCTGCAGGGCAAAGGGAGATAGCACGCCATCTGTCCTGCAAGCCGAAAGGAGAAAGCTAAGCAGCTGAGAGTGCGCTCTCTCTTGAAAGCTCTCTTGGAAGTGCAACTAGACTAAAGGCTAAAGCGAGATAGCTGTCGCTGTGTGTGCGTGTGTGTGTGTGTGTGCCTACGCAGTGACAAAGAGCATAATAAGATCCACTCATACGTTTTTCAACCTTTTTTTTTTCGATTCTTTCTCTTTGCAGCCATACCCATATTTTATATACTGGCCATTGTACCGGGACTCATGCCATGGGACAGCGGCTTTAAATTTCTGTCGTTCTGTCATGTGTTTGGCTCAGTGGCGCCCTGGTGTGGCAGTTTCGTGTACCATCTGTTCATGAACATTGAGAAGGGAGAGAATGTGTACTACAGATTACTCAAGCTGGACATGGTCGGCATCTGGGTGAGCCAGAGTTTTGGTAAGTGTCTTAGCATTTTAGATCCTCTACTTGTAGAAGTAGAGAAGCTGAGTGATTAAGTGATTGAGATAATCCAAAAGCGGTTCAGGGTCTTTTACGGTCGAGTCGATTTATGTTCCTCTAGTTTTTTCCCGGAGCACAACCTCACTATAAATAAACGTTGCGACTAAGCGTGAATAGAACGGAACGTAAATATTATTTTGTATATATATTTTATATGTTTGTATGCATAGTGTTATTTTCAAGTACACAAAGGAGGTTACTTAAAAGATAGCACATTTCTCAGTGGGGCCCATAGCAGAACCCTGGGCACACTCGAAGCTCTCGGCGAATGCCCCAAAGTTGGCCGCAATGGCATCGAGTCGCATTTTCGGTGCGATAATCGAGCTGTAAATCCATTCCTCACTTGGGTTCGTGCAGGACAGTTGACCCAAAGCGAGAAAGAAGAGCTGCTCCGAGTTAAGCGACAGTTTGGGCAGAACCTCGGGATCAGGCTTGGGTTCGGAGTTCGATTTGGTGTCCCCAATGGGTTGTTGTCGCTGCCAGTTGAGGTAGGCACCGTGGGCAATGCGCACTCCAATATTATCCGCAATGTATTCCGACTGACAATGTAGCCTAGTGTGGCGCTCGTGATCACCGAAAAGGAATTGTTCAAAGTGTTCGACCAGGCACTGTTTGCGGGTCTCAAATGTTTGGCTTGAATTTGTGTGCCACCAATTGTGTTGATTGCCCTGAGCATCAAAGAAGCGCGCGATGTGGTCGAATCCGTGTGCCATTTCACGGGCCAAAATGTACCCAAGTGTGCCGTACTTAATTGCCGTGGGATACAGCTCATCGTACAAATAGCGATACTGCAGATAGGCAACTGGCAAGTGGACTCTGTTAGCCTGCTTGTCATAGTGTGGACTTGATTGACGCTCCGCCCGCTGTGCATGCTGCAAATTCTCTCGCAAATTTCGCGCTTTGAACTCCAGCACGCGCCGTACATTGCCAAAATAATCGGAGTTGCTGATGACCAACTCATCGTAGAAGTCTCTATCCAAGTTTTCAATCTCCGCACCGCTTATGTCATAGGTCATGGCCTTGAGCTTATCCAGAGCCGCACTTAGAGTGCTCTTGTCGAGCCAGGACTCACGTAGAATGTGACCGAAGGACTCCTTTAGCTCATGCCACAGCTGTCTTATGCTGCCCGGCAAATGGGGCGTCTGCTGCTCCAGATCCCTATAGACCATATGGTCCACGTAGTCGGGAAACATCGTAACAGTTACCTCAGAACAGGGCCGCACATCGTAGTCAGGTAGCAGCGATGCGAGCATATAGTTGGCCACAGTGACTTTTGATTTAACATCCAAAAGCGCTTTCAGTCGAAACAAATACCTGTCTCCATCTTGATAGACAGGCAAATTATAATCGCGGTCCAACCAGATGCGCACGAAACGCGTTAGATTCAATATCGGACCAAAGATCTCGTCCATGTCACTCAGCATGCGCAGTTTACTCAGTTGTTTCAGTGAAACTTCATCAGTCGGAAGGTGGACTCCAATATGTAGCTTGTCGTGGAAACGTGTAATATCGCGTGCCACATCTCGGGCGTACCACTCATCATATTTGAGGAAGTGAATCAAACTGTTTTGTAGTTTTTCTTCATTTCTCGTGTAGAATAACGACTCATGGCTTCCCATGTCATACCGCTGTCCTAGGTACAGTCGATTGATCTGACTGTTGTTCAGATCTGGCGCCAATCGAACATTCAGTAGCGTTATCTTGTTGTAGCGTCTCAGCAGTAGTGCCATCACTTCTGTTACATCAAAATTGGACTCGTTCCAGGCAGCGCCACCGAGTCCGGGGAAGCCTCCGAACTCCGCGAAAATGGCCAACATGCGTGAAGCATCATTCCATTCGTGTTCCCTTCGCTGTTGGCACGAATCGTAGAACAACTTGACTCTCATCTCGGCTGCACTGTCGCTGCTGATTTTTGGCTTTTTCAGCAACTTATCCACGCGACTGTTGTAGGCGTTTTCCAGATTGTACTCGATGTCCGTTCCATACATGTTCTCAGTTGGGTTTATATTGGCATAGTTGCCACAGGCGTAGCCGTAGAAACTATTGCAGGGATTTTTGGTTTCGTCTATAAAGGATTTCATTCCCGCCGACTTTGCCTGTCGTATTATATCGTGGGCCAGTGGCGTATTGATGCTGAGGCTCTCGTAGGCACCTGCGTGTGCTGCTTGGGGCACTAGCAGTGCCAGCAGGATACAGCAGAGAGTCCATCGAATGGCAGCGGATACGGAAACCAGCCACATCTTTATTTATTTACGTCCAACACGCGCGAATGTCTGATTCCAACTGAATTGATAATAAAGACCAAAGATCGACGTCGCGACATCTTCTAGTTTTCTAATTGAGGGCTATCTCTCTGTCTTGCCCTCTCTCTTCTTAGGCGCTCTTGAACTTTATGTTTTCTAATCAATGTCTAAATCTGTCTCCCTTGCAGGTGCCTTGCCCCTGGTCACGGCCACAACATTGTGCTTCAATCCAATCCTCAAATGGATAATTATTGTCGCCTACTGTCTGCTCTCGCTCTGGGGACTCTACAAGGTAAGTCTGCCAAGCAGTCATTATATTGCCAAATTTCTAAAACACTTTCTCATCTCATCATTACCCTGGACAGGCCCTCACAGCCAGCTCCCCCTGGCAGCGACGCCTCTGCTTCGCGCTGCCCTTCTCGATGCGTTCGGTGCTGACCTTTCTGCGCATTAGGGGAATGGTCGGGGGCAGTCACATGGCCCTTTCCCATGTCTATCTGCAGGTGCGTATGTCAAGGCATTCCAATTGACTAACTTGTTATTTTTACCAAAAACCGTTTTTTGGGGCTGGCCTGTTGCGTGTTGTGTTGCATAGGTTGAAGTTGTAAGTGAAATTTTGTTAGTAATACTATGTACATTCATTGTATTTACACTAAGTGCCTAATGGATTAAGTGTAAGATTAATTGTGCTGTTTTGTTGTCTGTTGATTGTTTGCTTGTTGAAACACAAAAACTATACAATTTATCACTTTTGTATTGCTAACTCGCAGAACTTTTGCATTTCCTTCTGTTCTTCCCGGTTCCTCTTCGTTTCAGGATGGAGTTTCTATCTTGGGAGGTGCTATTGGCGCTATGCGTATTCCAGAAAAGTGGTTTCCCGGCCTGGTGGACTTCTATCTGAATTCGCACAACATTATGCATGTGCTGGTTGTGGTGGCGGTCTACTCTATGCATAAGGTAGGTTCGCTCGATCAAGTTCGGAACACCGAAAAATCTAAATTTGATGAACCTTCACCAAGCTTGTTGATTTTAAACTTAAATGGAAATCTGCAGAACTTTTCTACTCCGAAAATTAGTCCGAAAATAAACTATTCATTATTCAACTCCGAATAAATTACAGTAAAACAAAAGAAAGCTTGCATTGAGTTTTTATGAAAGATATTCTCCGTAAATGTATATTTTTGTTACTCCGAAAATGACTCCGAAAAATTTTTATTATATATTACCACCAAACATTTTCAAAGGAATGTGTCAGCCAAGTCCTCAAAGATTTCTCGACTCCGAAAATGAGTCCGAAAAGTAAAATGAATAGCTATTTACCACCATTTCCTTTTCTATTTGACAGGCAACCATTAAGGACTTTGAGTGGATGTCCACTCAGACCTGCAACTCGATGGCCAATGCCACGGAAGAGTCCTTGGCTCATCTGGAACTATGACCCGCTTACTGGCTGCTCCCTATTTTGCTCCTTTCACTTTTGCTGTTGCTAAAGCCTCAACCAGAACGCGCTGCAATCAATTGGAAAACTCGCGCCCAGGTGAAAACTGACTAGATAACAAATTAAAACAGAAATAAAAGCATAAAAATTAAAACAAATTTAAAGAATTGCTACTCGAATATACCGTGTATAAATGAGCGCGTGCTGTAACAGTAACAATAAGTATAAGAATATATATTATATAGAATATATAATAATAGAGTAATAGATAATGCATAATGTACATACATGAACTTATGTATATGTATAATTAGTACATACATACATCGACTGTGGTATTTAGCATTAAGTTAATACGAAGAATTAAAGAAATTATATAATAAATTACAGTGCACTTTCGGTATAAAGTTCTATGCGCGATTTCCATGCAACAAAAACTCTGAGTACTATACATAAACAACATATACATAACTATATATATACATAGACATATATATATATATATATATATATATATATAACGGATAATTTAATGATGTTGATACATACGTACCTCATTATGCTTACAACAAGAAACATCTAATTTTCAAATATATATAACTTTGTACCTCGTCGACTATAAAAACAGAAAACAAAACGAAAATTAAGCAATAAGAGAACTTACAACATTTGAACTTAACAAACTCTTCCTAGTTGAACAATTAAGATATGTTATTTGTTTACTTTCGCAAGCTTAGTACGTAATAGAGAATACTTTGTGAGAAACATGAGGAAAGAACACTAAGAACTAAAAACTTAATACTTTAAAACTGAATCACTAATGCGTGTTTTGTGCCATTAGTTAGATTGCAAAATTTGGACAAGTGTGAACAATGATCTTCAAGCTAAAATCGCTGCTGAATCGAATTAATTAAACTTCCTAACGCCTAAATTTTACCAACTTATTATCTAGCAAATGATTAACAAAAAAACTCTCCTTAAATTATATATTTAATCAATTTCCCTAGGTTCTAAGGAGGCAAATATTTAACAAATTGCGATTCTTGAAAGTATTTTAATCCAAACAGATGGAACAATTATGAATAATTAGTTATTAGTAGTTTCAATAATTTACACCAAGCCTATTATGAGAATGCAATGAACAAAATAATAATAATGATTATTAAACGAAACCAAAGCTAACAAACAAAAGCAATAAAATTATGTATAATAGATGCTTGTAACAAGTTGTAACTAAATTATAAGAAGCAATTAGAGTAATAGTGTTATATACTTGTATGATTTTCAGAGAAAGTTAATAAATAAACATTAAACACATATGAAAATTGAAGCTCAACGTTCCTTGCTTTTTAAATGGACCGCCAACTGATGCGTACGCCGTTCGACACAAGCCTATCGATAACAGTAGCACAGTCGGTGTTGATGGTTAACAGCTGACAGTGTTGGAAAGCCTGCAGTTTACTTTCGTTCGAGTATCATTCCAACTTTAACAATAAAATAAAATCTAGTGTTACATGTTTATCATGTCAAGAATTATTTTAATGTGGGTGTATTATATATGATTTTTGCTTTTGTTGTTAATAAACTCTTTTAATTATCGCGCATGCAACTCTAAGTGTTATCGCTTGCAAAACGAAACGAGTTGGCAGCACCAAACAGTCTCGAGTGCAGTAGTGGATTGTTTTATATTTTCTCAGCAAGTTTGTAATTTTAATAAGCGTTTAATAAACTCGCCATAATAAAATGAGCACACAAATTGCTGAGGCCGGCAAATCGGAGACTGAGTCGGCCAACTTCTTCGCACTGCAGACGGCGTTTGAGGTGAGTATGAAAAATTTTCCCTGAATCGGCGAGCTCTTTCAGCAAAACGACGCCGGTCACAACTTGTAATAATATAAAAAATCTTACAGAATTCACTGCAGCAGGCAATTGTGCAGAATAGTGTGGATTTGCTGGTTAAGGATTATCACAGTTTTAGTTCGAACTCGGAACACGACAAACGCTCGCCGATGGATCAAGCGTTCCGTGAGATTCTCATGAAACAACTTAACGACGTGGAACACATTGGATCTCTGGTCCGTCTGTCTGTAGAGGCGGCACGAGCAGAGATCGTGTCGAATACCATACCTGTTGTGCTGCTGGGCGACACTTTTGACGTGGTCACGCTCAGCAAATGCGAGCAGATATTCAAGTTTGTGGAGCAACTAGTCGAGGTCTGGAAGGAGGAGATATTCTTTGCCTCCTGCAAGAACAATCTGCTACGCATGTGCAACGACTTGTTGCGTCGTCTCTCGCGCACACAGAACACTGTGTTCTGTGGTCGCATACTGCTGTTTCTGTCCAAATTCTTTCCATTCTCGGAACGCTCTGGACTGAATATTGTATCCGAGTTTAATTTGGATAACTTTACCGAATATGGTCTGGACAGTAAGGATCACGATGATATTGATAATAAGGAGTTGGAAGACACTGCAGAAGATATACCACTCAAGATTGACTATGATCTATACTGCAAGTTCTGGTCCCTGCAGGACTTCTTTCGCAATCCCAATCAATGCTACAGCAAGGCACAGTGGAAAATGTTTCAAATGGTAAGCCTATAGTCTACCCAAGTCTATCTACAATTATAATTCATTTACTTTGCTTTCAGCATGCCGAGACCATATTGCAGGCCTTTGCCAGCTTCAAGCTGGAGGATGTGCGTCCCAACAATGACACTGTAAATGGCAGCAGTGACTCTAACAATGTTCAAGCCATGGACGTCGACATGGATGATCAGTCGATTAATGCCGCTGCAGCCCTGGCCGTCCGCAAGGATAATCATTTCTTTGCCAAGTTCCTGACCAATCCCAAGCTACTTGCCCTGCAGCTGTCAGATTCGAATTTCCGACGTGCGGTGTTGGTGCAGTTCCTCATACTCTTTCAGTATCTGCAGGTCAGCGTCAAGTTTAAAATGTAAGTACTGACCGTCAGGAGCAGTAATCTTTGTAGCAGTTTTAGCATAGGTACAGGGTCTTTTCTCTTTTCTAGTGATTCATATACCTTAAGTAGCGCACAAGCTGACTTTATCAAGGAGACGGATCTACGTGTGTATAAACTTTTGGAGGAGACTCCACCGTATGGCAGACGATTTGCACGCACTGTACAGCACATGCTGCATAGGGAGGAAATGTGGAACAACTGGAAGAATGATGGCTGCAAGGAGTTCAAAAAGCCCGAGGAACCAGAGCCCAGCGAGGAGGAAGCAAAGCCACCGCCACCAAAAAGATCCAAGCGTCCTTTGGGTGATTGCCTGCGTGATGCGGCGCGCAATGGCAAATTCTTTCTGGGCAAGTATGTTTAAACACACATAAGCCAAATATCCTAAACTACAACTAAAACTCCTATTTCCTATTTAAAGTGACAACATGACCAAATTGTGGAACTACTCCCCGGACAACCTACAAGCCTGCAAGAGTGAGCAGCGTAACTTCCTGCCCATGCTGGAAACGTATTTGGAAACGCCTCACGAAAAGATTGATCCCGCTTTCGAGTGGCGTGCGCTGCGTCTCCTGGCACGACAGACGCCTCATTTCTTTACCTTTGTGTCTCAACCGTCGTGCAAAATCTCCGACTACCTGGACGTGGTGCGGAAACGTTTGCTGCGGGAAAAGGAGCTGGCGAAACAGGTCAACACGGCGTCCAGCAATGCTGCCGATCATAACAATGGTCTGACCCCGAATAATGCTCCATCCGAGCAGGAGCATGAGGCAGCAGTTGCCCTACAGGAGATTGAACCTTTGGAGGTGGAGGACACTGAGGCTGTGGGCGACGATGTGGATGAGATGCCCACACATGAGAAACCTTTGATGGTCACGCCTGCCCACATCGATGAGATTACGCCATTGATTGGCGAACCTTGGATGAAGGTGGGAAAGAAAATTGGCTTCAGCAACGACGAGTTGCTGTTCTTTCAAATGGAGAATCCCACGGCCGGAGTGGCATGCACCAAAATGTTGACCAACTGGATCTCCGACGATGACGACGCCACTCTGGACAATTGGGCCTACATGCTTGAAGGCCTGGAGATGCACAAGGCGGCCGATGCCGTCAAGGCGATCATTGAGAGGGAAAAGACTGGATCAGGCCCGGCACTAAGCCAATCCCAAACCCAATCGCTGCCAGAAACCACAAGCACTGATGTCGAAATACTTTCCGATTAGTCGTTAATTTAATTCTGTTACATACATCAAAATAAAATCCTTTTTTTATGTTCATATCACATGCAAATTAAATGGGAATGCTGATCAGATCCCAAATCGATTACTGTGCGCTGCTAGCGCTTCCTGGGCACCGCCTGAGGATTGCTCTTACGCGGCTTATTGTGGATCATGGTGGCACAGCGCGGAATATGCCTCTCCGCGGCCTGTTGATTGAATCGTCTGCCGCAATGCGGACACTGTATATAGTCGGGATTCTCCGACGGCGGTGGCGGTGGCAGATCACTTAGTTTACCGCCACGCGCCAAGTGGGCCTGCACCTGTTTGGCAGCCCTTATGGCCTGAATGAATTCCTCATGCTTCTTGCGCCAATTGTTCTTCTTCACGCCCGTGACCAGACCCTTCTGCTGGGCCGCACTGCTGTACGTGGATTGGGAGCGTGGAAGTGGCTTCTGTTGCTTCTTTGCATACTTTTCGTTGTCAGTGCCCTTCACCCGCTGCTTGGAGGCATCAAAGATCTTGCGTCTCGTACTCTGCGTTCGCTGGCAAACGCCCTCGTGCTTGGCCAGACGGTCCGTGTTGAAGTGACGACCGCAGTATCGGCACAGGGAAGTACCCTCTGGCGGTGCTTGACTCTGCGGAGGAGGAGAATTAGATGCACTCATTAAACGGGGATTAACAGCGTTTACTTACCATTGGAACTGTGGTAACTGGAGATTTTGGATTGGCCTATTCAGGTACAAAAACATGATAGTTTAATAAGTGTAAAAACTGTTCTAAGCACAGCCAGCTAGGTTCAAGGAGCTGGAATTTGGAGCAGTCTAGACTAGACGTGTAGACTAACTAGACGAACTGAGGTTAAAAAGAGGATTGCTTCAGAAAGCGGGGTTAAGAATTTAAGGAGCAATCCCCATGATCTAGATTGGAAAACCTAGATTGGCTATAGCCAAGGTAGGAGTCAGAGTAGACTGGATTTCTGGAGATCTTATTGGATGGGTCAACAATTTGAAGAGCTCAGTTCATGCTCCATTGTTTACCGTCCTAGATCAAGCGAAGGTAGGAGGTTCCACTTCTGTCCTAACAAGATTTCTTCGGACCGGCTTGTGGGGGACACAAATTGAAAGGGTTCAGTTCATGTTACCGTTCGGACAACTCGAAAAACACTAGCTTCAATGAACCAGCTTTCCTGGCTTAAGTGTAGGAGCCTTAGCCCCCCAAACTCACCAGCCTTGCTCCTCTTGGGGGTGCCGCGCGCTCTCTGTCCTGCCCCGCAACAGCTCGTGTCACAGTCGATCGCGTTGCTGTAGTCGCTGTTGGGGTTGTTGCCGAGACCGTACCCTTTGGAGTTGTCCTTGTTAAAGTTCTAGTTCTGCCACTGGCCGGAGGAGAGGAATTCGTCCGGAGTGGACTCTCCCTGTCCCGATTGGGTGGCGTCTTGTGGGTAATCACAGGTTTGAGGCGATTTGCATTCAACGTGCTGTATTTGCTGCTGCTGTTGTTGTTGTTGCTGTCACTGCTCAGATGTCGGCTAGAGATGGGCTTATCCTTCAAGCCCAGATTGGAGATGCCCTTGATAAGCTGTTGTTGTTGTTGCTGCTGCTGCTGTGGGCGTGTCTCGGCAATGGGTCGAAGGGGATTGCTGCGATCAAAGCCAGCACCTCGACGCCGCTCGTCGAACATTTGACGCACTTTTCCGTTGCCCACGAGGCGCGAGGAGGCGCCTCTTGGAGTCGACGCAGCTGGTGCAAGGCTCAGTTCCTGACGACGCTGCTCCTTCTCCTCGTGCGTCTTTTGCTGGAAGCGCATCTGCAAAGAAACAGAATGAAAAGGAATTAATAAGCTTACAAGTTTGGTTGAGAAGGATTTCGAAGTCAAGAGCGGATTTGAGGCTTCTTACGGGCGCGGAATTGCTGTTGTTGTTGTTGTTATTCGGAGGCAGTTGACTCAGCGCCTCCATGAGTCGTCGGGCTGCCCACGATTCGTTCATTTTGATGGGCATTATATGATCCGACATATAATCCAGCTCAGAGTCGGAACAAACGTCACTTTCGTCGATTTCCTCCTCCGTTTGCGCCATATTAACGCTCATATTCGTGCGAAGCGCGCGTGTCTACTGAACAGTGAGTGGAACTGGAACTGAAACTGGACTTTAACATGTCCATTTTCCACTCCCCTTTTACCATTACCAATTTTCCTACTTCTTCCCCCTGAGAGGCTATTAGCTATGCAAGTGCGGAGGAGTGGTTTGTCTGTCCTACGTCTACCCAGTGGGACTTAATGACATGTTTGCCTTTCAGACACGTCGCTTGTAGGACTTTTGTAAGTGGTATTTCCGCTCAGGTTGGTAGGTTACCGGAATTTATACTGATTTTATATATACTCTAAATGTGACTTTAAGCTTGGCTGTACCCGCGGTAAAGTATCATCTAAATAGGGGGTAAAAATCAATCATGAAGATGCCTAAGCAATACATGTCCCAATATGTCCTAATCAATCATTTCTTCATTAGATTTATCACATTAATTTTTCAAGTAAACACTTGATTCATGTACGGATTTTTCATGAAGGCCAGGATATAAAGTAAACTCTTTATATATAATATAAAGAAGAAGAAGTATACATAATGAATTCTATGCCTACACTTGTGTACCTTCCCCATCTTCTGCCTACCGGTCAGTACTAAAGTCAGCACCAAAAGTCCTACAGGGTAGCGTGCTTAACGATGAGTCAACCCCCCTTGTGCTTGTCCCTTGGTCAACCTTCCCCAAATCTGTGTCCACTTACATGACGCCAGTACATAAAGCCGCGTGCCACACGACCCGCTTGAACGAAGCTCGTCGCTGGCGAGGCAGCAAAGTAGTTGGAGCGAGTCGTGGGCATGCTCCTCCTCCTCCTTCTCCGGCTCCTCGTTGGGGTCCTATCTCTGCTGCTACTCCTACGCTGCCTCCCAAGTACTCAGAGTCAATCACAGTTGACATTCATGGGTTGACCAGCTTGGAAAAAAGGCGTTCGCCCAAAAGAACTGCAATTTTTGTGGCACTTGGTAAATCAACGTGGTTTTCCCTTTGTTTGTCTGCCTGTTGTTGTTATTGTTGTTGCTAGTGCAGGCCAGCAACAACAACAACAACAACAACAATAACAACAAAAATCAATGAATGCAACGCGCCTTCAAACGTTGCCATGGCAGAAAGAAGAAGACAACAAAAACAAAGCGACTGCTGAGTACGAGAGTGGGAAGAGGATAGAGGTAGAGAGCGGGAGAGTGGGAAGAGGTTTGAGGCAAAGAGCGGGAGAGTAGCGAAGAGAGAGAGAGAGCGTGCTCACTGTTTACTCTCACACAAAAGGTGACAAAACTCATGAACTATTCCCCGCTCTCACTCTGCCTCCTCCCCCTCTTCCATCACCTCTTCCACCCCCTTCGACGGATAGGACATTCTACACTCAAGTTCCGCCCAAATTAGCGATAAAAATCTCGCGCAACAATTTTCGAGCTTGTTTAGCTGAAGTTCTTGTTGTTGTTGTTGTTGTTGTTGTGTCTGTCGCTGTGCTTGTAACTGTAACTGTATGTGTGTCTGTCTCTGTACATGTATCTGTGTGAGGCTTAGGCCTTATGAATAGCGCTAGGCAGCAGGTTAATTTGTCTACAAAGAGCGTTAATCGCGCGGGATAAACGACAAAGTGTTTAGACAAAAGCCGATTTAGTTCAAAGGACTGGACGATTGAGGAAATCAGAAAACTTGAGAATCCTAATTAAGGTTTAATGACCCACAAAAGATTCATTTGACGAATAAACAGTGAAGTGAGTACAAACTATAATCATAACTTAAAGCTTAGTGAATTATGATGTTACAAGAAATCTAATCAAATTAAATCTTCTAATTTAAAAAGTAATTTTTAACTTTATTCCCATTTATATTGACATCGCAATCTTGTTTATATTTTAAGAAAGCTACGAAGGGTAAGATCATTTATTTTTCTTTAAGGTTTAGTTTGCTAAGTAGACAAATTTCATTCCTAAAAATTACATTGTCTTAAGCTTCATTTTAGGGCGTTATTTAAGTAGGAAAGATAAGACATAAGATACATAGGAGTAAAGCAAGATCATATTTGGTCACTCGAGATAATGTATCTTAATGTGGAGTCCATGTTCAAGTCTTATTTTCGACTCTGACAACCGTTGATTAACCCTTGTTGATATCGGTTAGCCAATTGCTTGATCATGTCACCAATAAATCCACTTGCCAAATATGGGCAAAAAGTTGAAATTAATTAGCTTAAAATATTGGATGGGAAACATTTTATGAGCGACAAGTCTCAAGTGCAGACAAGAAAACAAACTAAAACAAAAGAGAAACATCAACTCGAACCATATTCGTCTTCGTATGCGGAAATTGTGCACAATCATTTGACTGTCACTGTCAGATTATGGCCAAAATGGGACAAACTGAATTATGAATGGCCGGCAAGAGCTGTGGACTAGGCCAAGACCCGCTGCCTTTGGATTTAATAGGCACACTTCCTGTCAACTCTACAAAAGTAATGGGATCTATCGCTCTTGGAGGCTGTGACGTCATCTCAGGTGGTTAGCATCTGGTATTGTAACTGGTCTTAAATTTAGGGAGAAAAGTCCTACAACAAACTAGCTTTTCCTGAAATGCTTTACACTTAACAGCTGCCGTTTTACACCTCTAAGTATGAGCGTATACTTGATATTCTTAAAAAATTCCAATTTTACATGAACTACTCAGCTACTGTCTTAAAGAGTGGAGTATAATGAAAGATTTCTTACTCCATTTGAGCAAAAAAAACTTTCATTTCTTTCTTAAATCAATATTTTTTATGTGGCTAATAAAATCATGTATTTATAGTATTGGTATTAAAGCCAAATGATAGACTTACTCGCATCTGCGCCAGCTTTGAAACGGGAAGCTCAGACGTGTTTTCATGTGACGCCATCTCCAAATAAAGTTAGCAGCTTTTGTGCAAATTGAGTCCCAGTCTCGATCTCTGTGTGTGTGTGTTGGTGTGTGTGGGAAGCAGTGATGACGCAGCCTCTGTATGTAGACCCGGCTTAGACTCTGCGCTGACTCACCGCACAGTCGGTAAAGAGTTGAGTTTGCTGTGCCTAAAAATAGCAACAAAAAAACACAAGACCACAAAAATAAATGAGCGACCATTTGAGAGACAATTTGAGAAACCATTTGAGCAACTTGGGAGCGACTTTGAATGTGGTCAGGAGGCGTCAATGGTAACGGGGCGTTCCATGTGGGCGCCAGCTGGAAGTCGCAGTCGAAAGCCGTACCCAGTAAACAGTAAACAGTAAACTAAACAGTACCCAGTACTCGAGTAAGTCATAAACTTGCACTCGTATCGCAGTCGTAACTGGAGAACGCCGTGGGCAGCGTTAACCGCCTGCTATATTCAGTCGGCACCCAAAAATGGGCAGCTCAATAATCAAAGTAATTGAATTTCATTCGCTTACCCAATGAATTGAATTGCGTTTATCATCAAGAAAGAGTTAAACAATCAAATGTAATTCAAGGATTTAATTTCTAATGTTTTTATTTGTTGTTTTTTTAAACGGTTTCACGTAACCAATTTGCAAACTGAAAAGTTTAATGGTCCAAGAAATTAGATATAAACGTCGTTTTGGCGCTTCTTAAATGAGTTTTAACGTATTTATGTTTTAGTTTATAAGACTTATTAATTTAAACTTTAAATGTCAATGGTGTCGAATAAAGTTCACAGCTAACTGAGTTTCTTTTTCAATAACTTATAGAAAATATGCATTTAAATAGAAGTTTACTCTACATATGGGAAACTAATAAATTATTTGAGCATTTGCATTTTATAACTCGTTATGTGCAACACTTCAGCTAAGGTAAAGTTTTGTTTAAAAGATAAATATTTATAAGAGTGCTTTAGTTTATTTAAGCATAACACAAATGGATTAAATAAATCATAAATACCAAAGATAAGCATTATTTATTTTATAACGCAAAGTAACATCATGGAGTAACTATCGGTCGTATAAGATTATTATTTTTTAACAACACATTTTTTAAAAATCTATAAGAAACCTCCACTAAATATTTATGGATTATTTAATAATCAAAAAATTTACTAAACAATATTTTATTTATTGTTTACTAAAAACATTTCAAATAACTAAATGCATCTATTAAAAGTGTCTATTCATTTTATTTCTTGTTTATTTTTTACCTACATCTACAATTTTAAAGGGTATGCAGTAGTCGGCATGCTCACCCACTTTTACTGCACAAAGCAATTAATTTATGTATATTTTTTGGCACACGTCTGAGCATGTGTGTGTGTGTGCGTCATGTGTGTGTGGCTTGAAGCGTTTTGTGTGTTGGCTTTGAATGCGCCAAGTGCTTTGATTTGCATATCTTCGCAGCTCGGCAACTCACCTATGCGCTGACTGCGAGGGTTGCCACCTGAGTTTGTTTGGGAGTGCGTGTGTGTGTGTGAGTGTGTACACACATAACAGCTGTTGACGAGGTGACTCCGAGTTTGTTGACACAATAAAAGTTGAACTCTTCAAACTAGGCCAATATACACAAGTACACAGGACAGGAATAGCATTAACGATAGCGATAGCGACAGTTGGTCAAACTGACAACAGCCTGTAATTACGCATACGTCGCGTGTGCCAGTGCCGGAAAATAGAAACAACGTTTAGCAACTAAAAGCCAACTTTAAAGTGGAGAAATCGCTTTTAAACCGGTCAACTCGAACTGTTTGCTTAGAAGTTTGCCCGCTGACTGAGACAAGATTGCGGCCGCTCACTCAAAACACACAGTCAAATGGCCGGCGTGTGCGTCGACGTCAGCGTCGACTGCGAAGTCAGCGTCAGGGACGCCGTCTCCGCCTAAGCCAGCAGAACAAGTTGGAAGCAAAATGGCTGCAGCCCAGACGATAGCTGAGCGAGAGCAGAGAGCAGCATAGAGTGAGCACAAAGCAGTGAAGAGAGCGAGAGAGGCAGAGAGAGCGGCAGAGCGGTGCCAGCTGTTGCCGCAGCTGCTGCGCTGTCAATGCACTGATCAGTTGCTCGCATTGTCGCTGCCTATGACGTAGTCGATACAGTGAGTCAGGTAAGTTATTTAACAGAATTAAATAGACGCATGACAAACTGTTAAGTTTAGGTAATTGCCCACTTATCTAATATTTATGTGACTATTATTTATTCTTCATATGCTCTCTGTCTCTTTTCAGATTCACCTGCTTATGGACTGCTCATAAAAAACAAGCTGTAATTTATGTTATCTAAACTGTAAATAATGTATAAAGTACATATTTAAATTTAATTTTATATATTTTAAGTCTTTACTTCATAAAGATATTTAATTAATTTAAATTTTGAATGTTAATCCGCTGTAAGAATAAATTTATATGAATATAAACTACAACATGCCTATGTTACGACTTAAGAATAGGATTAGCTATAAGTTAAAAAAAAAACAACTTTGATTTGCAATATCTAAGGACTCTATCGACCGATAGTTGATTGTTATGTCTTTTTGTGATCTTTGGGAGCAGAACTATCGATTTGCAACAACAAATCCATAATTTACAAAAAAAAAATTTTGGGCAATTTTTTCAAAAATGCAAAGGGGTAACATCATAAAAATTGGCAAAAAATGAAAAATTTCCGAAACTTCCAAATCTTTTATATTTTGATAATAATCAATAGAACTAACTAGAACTAGAACTAACATCATAAAAATTGGCAAAAAATGAAAAATTTCCGAAACTTCCAAATCTTTTATATTTTGATAATAATCAATAGAACTAACTACCCTGAGTCTAAAAAGGTATAACTTTTTAAAATATTGCATAATTTGGCTGAGCTATGATCACTCAAAGTTGGAAAATGTACTGAAATTTTCATTAATTTGTCTTACAAATTATCCAATTAAAATATCATGTTTTATTTATAAAATTACCAACTAATTTACTATTTTAATATTATAGTATGTAATATTATAATACTTTAGTTAAAATAAATATTGTAATCTGATAGTTTTAGAAATATTCCGATGTAAAAATAGGATTTTAAGAATAAAACAAATTAAAAATCAAATTCAACATATTTTTTATTTTCCTGGGGTTGGCTAAAAATATTTCGACCTACAAATCTAGCAAACAGCATAAATTCCTGCTGAAATACCAGGCGAACAGAAATGTCAATAGGTCGCAATGCAGAAAAACAATGCAGAAAATCAATTAACATAACAATTATGTTATGTTAACATAAAGCATATTAACAGCAGCATCTCCCGCTGTTAAAGCTATGTTAATTCGGTTTATATTGCTTGCTGCTGATTCTGTTCGCCTGGTATATCAGGCATAGAAATCTGTATTTTTGCTCTATTCCCGCTTTCTTTTAGCAGTTGCTATGTTATGTTAACATAACGCACATTAACAGCAGCATCTCCTGCTGTTAACGCTATGTTAATTCTGTTTTTATCGCTTGCTGTTGATTCTGTTCGCCTGGTACATCGCCAGTGAATTTTTTATTTTTCCCCTATTCTCGCTGTCTTTTGCCAGAAATGTTATGTTAACATAACGCACATTAACAGCAGCATCTCCTGCTGTTAACGCTATGTTAATTCTGTTTTTATCGCTTGCTGCTGATTCTGTTCGCCTGGTACATCGCCAGGGAAATTTTTATTTTTAGCCCTAATCCCGCTGCCTTTTGCCAGTTATGTTATGTTAACATAACGCACATTAACAGCAGCATCTCCTGCTGTTAACGCTATGTTAATTCTGTTTTTATTGCTTGCTTCCGATTCTGTTTGCCTGGTACATCACCAGGGAAATTTTTATTTTTATCCCTAATCCCGCTGCCTTTTGCCAGTTGTGTTATGTTAACATAACGCACAATAACAGCAGCATCTCTCGCTGTTAACGCTATGTTAATTCTGTTATTATTGCTTGCTGCTGATTCTGCTCGCCTGGTATATCAGGCATAGAAATCTGTATTTTTGCTCTATTCCCGCTTTCTTTTAGCAGTTGCTATGTTATGTTAACATAACGCACAATAACAGCAGCATCTCTCGCTGTTAACGCTATGTTAATTCTGTTATTATTGCTTGCTGCTGATTCTGTTCGCCTGGTACATCAGCTAGTAAAATCTTTATTTTTGCCCTATTATCGCTGTTCACTTTATGTTAATTACGCTCTCAGCTTGCTCGGTTAATTCTGTGTGCAGAGTTCAAGGTCAAGCGTTCCCTTCAACTGCTGCTATCTGCTTATTTATGTTCGCCTGGTGTTTAAACCAGAAAAGTCCCTGTTTTAGCAGCTTAGTCTGTAGCATCAACTGCAACACAGAATATTTTACAGGTCTCGCTGAAAAAACTCAATATCTTCTCTAATATCTTCACTCTTTGAATGAGTTGTATCTTACTGTGGATTTCTTTTCGCCCGAGAATTCAACTGGTAATTTATGTATTCCAGCAGCAAACCCAGGCGAACAGAACTTTCAGTAGGTCTCGGAACACAAACTGGAGCTCAACATATTTGTTAACAAAAGGTAATCCCCAAATATCAGATAGACCGATGGCTCTTTAGGTCGATTGCCAACACCAAAAAACATTCTTTCCGTCCCACTGTTCACAAAACAGTCAAGTTTTTCAGCTATTTCAGCTGTTTCAATCAGCCTTTTTCTATAAAATTAGCTATTTTGGCCTGATAAGTTCCGACAACTCTGTGGAGGGGTAGCATGTGAGTGGGCGTGGCAGGTTCAATGAAATAAAACAAAGTTGTACTGTTTTGTTCCACAAAAACATGTATTTATCGCTTCAATTACAGATATCGTTAATGTTATTATTATTATTGTTGTTGTTGTTGTTGTTGTTGCTGTTACTGCTGCTGTTAATCATTTTGTTTTGGTTTATTCATTTATTTTTATTGTTATTATTTTTGTCTATTTGTTTGCTCACTGATTTCTTAGCTTTAACTTTATTTCAAATATTTTGACTCACATCGAATTTAATTTTTATCGTACTTTTCAAATGTATGAGTGTGTCTGTGTCTGTGTGTGTGTGAGTGTGCGTGTGTGATCGAGTCCAACAATGAACGCAGTGTCTCAATAGTTATTATTTTTATTTCTGTTTGTTACCTCTCAATTTACGTGCGTCTCAGACATAATTAATCATATTTAACATGAGTTTTCAAATACTCTACCCTTGCAGAGCATGCTTGACTTTATCAACAGATTTGTAGAGCTTTAAAAATACTGAGAAAAATACTATGCAGTATTGTGACTAAAAGATACTGAAGATTGCTACAGAAATTTATTGCTTAAAATAAATATTTTAATACTTTTCCGGCTGTTAAAATATTCAAAATTTTTGTGAGCTGTAAATAAACTTTTAATAAATTCCTAAATTCCTCTGCAAGGGTATCGTAACTTCGTAGTTCCTTTTGCTGCCTCCAACTACCTCCGACACTAACACCGACACTCACTGCTGTTTGTTTACTCACATAGTTATAGCTTCTTGGCTCATCGTTTGTTTATAAGTACTATGATTATTCATTATTCATTTGTTTAGCTTTACTGCGGTTTTGAAACCTAATAAGTGCGCGATTTGCGTTTATTATTTGCCTCTTCATTTTCTTTATATTTTGTTTAAGACTTTAGTTTGAGCGAATTATTATCAAGTTTCTTCACTTTTTAATTTTTATTTTTTCTTATTTCAATTTCAACTTTGCACATTTTAAACATTTTTTAATTGCTTGTGCTCTGGACAATCGTTTGTCATTTTATTTGGAAATCTTTTCGAACTTTTCTGCATTTTGTTTATGTAACATTCATTCAGTTATAAATGGTTAACAATATAGACACTTTGTACATACATTTGTGGAGCTTTTCAAATTATACTCAGCAAATTAAACCAATTTGGATTTGGAATCAAGAAGTGTAAATCATAAAACGTTTGTGACTCTGCCGAATTTTCTTTAATTTCTGTGATTACCTTGGGACACTAGGAGTTTGAAATCTGAACACAATTCAGCTGGGAGTTTTAGTGTTTTTGCATATTTTTGTGGCTTTGGGTCGCTTGCACTATAATTATTTATATTTTCATTTCTATCAACTATTAGTTAGTGTACATTGTATATTCTGCTGCTGTTGTGCTGCCAAAAATCAATTACAAATATTACAGCGATTACGAATACATTTACGAATATGAATACGGCTTACAATATATTCAAATACACATACAAATACAAATACATTCATACAATCGAAGCCGTTAGAAAACACATACGAGTTCAAGTTACATTTAATGACAATCGACTATCGATAGCTGGCAATATTCTTATGTGTATGTCTGTAGATCGGTGTGTGTGTGTGTGTGTGTGTGTATGTGTTTGTATTTGTTTTGTAAACAACAATTACTTACAACACTAGAATTACTAAGAACTAGGCGAATTGCGAATCGGATTCTGGCCAAGGCGTCGTATACGTAATGCAAACACTTGACATCGCTCTCTCTTTCTCTCTCTCACTCTATCTCCTTCTCTTTCTACACAATTCTTGACTACAAACATCGGGAGACTAATCCTAAGCCAAATACCAAAGGTAGCGTTACACGGAGGGACACTCAGGCTATGGAAGACCCTGTATGATAGACACAAGGGTCTGTTAAGTTGGGCAATCAAAAGAGGAAAGCGAGACTAGAGATTTTGCTTTTAAAGCAATTGCTGAAAAGTTCTTCAAGTCTTCTACAGTAAAAACTAATTACAAGCGACAGCTAAAGCTTGAGGATTTGGCACACATGATATACGTATATATATACTATATACTATATGCTATAGTACGAATCGGTCTAATAAGCTCGCAAGTTGGGGAAGTACTGTACTTGTGCGGTAAGTACAGGGTCCATTAGTTATTCCAACGGGAAAAGTTTGGAAAGAAAGGGGGAAAAAGCTGGAAATGTACGGAAATTAAAGTTTATGAGTATTACGAGCCCAATTTCTGGATAGTTATTGTGCGGTATATGCGGCTCCATTTTTCATGCTTCCTCTTTCCTTTATTCCTAGTACAGTAGCCATCAATAAACTACTCCCGTTAAATCGATTTCGATAACTTTTAACAATACATTTGCTTTGACGATTACAGCATCGATAACGATAACTAACCAAACACAATTCGACGCAACGCCTTCTCGATTTTGTATTATGATCATTATGGTAAGCAGTATTAACTTCATTCATTCTTTATATCCGTGATTGTCGAGGTTGGTTTTTCATATTTTCATATTTTCTTTGAGTTTTTCTTTTTTTAGTTCTTCAAGATTTATACACACTTAGGGAAAACATTCAACAACATTTGTTTGTCTGAGCTTTCGTTTGTCTAACATTTAATTACATTCATTTACATATCGATTACTTTTTGAGGGGGCGTGTTGGAGGGGCGGGGCACAAGCAGTCGATAAACTCGTACTTCTCAGTAGTGACTACTTACATAACTAGTTTCTAAACATTTTTTTAAGCCAACATTCAATGCGCTCTAATTTAACGTCTATACGACAATTGCTTAAGTCTTTTAGTCTACATTATTTTTCATGGGGTTGTCATGGGGGTTTTCAGGGTCTTGGAGGGACGCGGGATCTTTTCCTTTCTCTCAATACATACAACACATTTATTTATAATTTTCGGTTACATATTTATGTATATAATACTAAAACTCTCCGAGGGTCCAGTGAGTTCTCAATGCTCCATTTAACTAAGGCTTGTCGGGCTCCCTTTTAATTCTTTTGGATTTGCATGCGGATCGCGTTTTGCCCTCATATATGGTTGTATATAAATATAGTTAACTGTATAAGTATATGCACACTTAATTGGAGCTACGTCTAAAGGGCATACTGTGTGTTTTAGGCAAGATTTTTCTTATTTACCCGTATTTTTATGGAATACATTTTTTATCCTCTTCTTGATCTTCTTCATTCTCGCTAAATCAACACACTTATAAACTATACACAAATTTTGTTTTGCTAACAATTCTTATTTTTTTGTGTGTCTTCTTTTGAAGACACCTTTTTTGACTTAATCTACACATTTAAATTCTAAATATTTTATTTTTCTTTTGGTTTTTTGTGTAAGGTTTCCGTAGCGGCGTTTTCCTCATTTTGCGCTCACGCGCTCAGAAGTTTTCAAAATGTTTTTCATATTTTTATCCAAAATTCATTTAAGAATTTTGTTTGTGTTTTGAAACAATTTCTAAACATATTTAATGGGCATGGACGTTCGAATAAGCATCAATGTTTGGAATGACGACATCTGAAGCAGAAGAGTGGAGTCCCTTTCTGGAAGATTCAGTTGCAATCACTCTAAATATTAGATCTTACTATGCGGTGGATGCAGCCTTAAAACTATCATAATTCTTGTTTCAAATTTCTTTTCTATTACTTAATTGTTTAAACTTTTTCGTTTTTCGTTTTTGGTTAAATTTATACTTGTTTTCTTTGGTTTTTTGTTTCATAAACTTTACTTTATCAGTACGGGTGGGCTTTGTGTATATCAGTTTCTAGAAACTCTTTTGACTTGTGGTGTGCTTTTGGGATAATGCTCGTTACTCATAGTATTATTATTATTAATATATATTTAAGGGCTCTCTACTATCGTATGTTATATATGTATATATTTAAGTAAACGTTTTATTAACCTGGTTTTCCTCTTGTTTGTTTTGGGCCATTACATTATACACTCAATAGCAAAACTTTTACATTTCTCGCCTCTAATCTAGGTATATGTATACTAAACTATAAAAAATGCTGTACGTGAACATATCCAGCATGTTCTACACACTTACAAATAACATTATGACCGTTTGCGATACATCGATTAATCGCTTTTATCGAATTTATCGCTTTTTACTTAATTAGCTGCGCTGTAAAAATGTTCTTTTAAAAATGTTGCACACTAAAAAGCGTACTCAACACAATCGCGATCTTCTCCTGCTTTCACTTGGGGCATCGGCATCCAAAACTGTTTAGCGAATCATTATAAAATTCATAAAAAGATGCTTAAGGTTACATACATGTAAATACACTTCTATTCGGGTTACATTTCGGGCTTTGCTTTTACACTTTCGTTAGTTCCTTTGTCAGGAAATATGCGTTCTCCTTTTTGACTGTCAAATATGTTTTGTTCACACTCGCACACACTCACTCATACACGGGTAGAACAATACTAATAGCACTAACTATACAGTTATGTATTGTTGTATGATTAGGGATAATAGGTTGCTCCAATTCTTCATGACATAAAGTTAGTCAGCTAATTACATTGACAGTGTACATTTTATTTTAGAGCCTATACTTAAAAAATGCTGTGGATTCTGACAATTCTCTTGGGAAGTAGGAGTAAAAAAGTGCCTGAAAAGTATCTGTATGTTTTAGGTAATCCTTTATAATAAAATCCATAAAATTCTCTTCGCAAACTCAGGCACTTAAAAAGCTAACGAAATGAAATCTAGATTATGGGTGGCTTTTTTTGGTAAGTAGTTTTAGTATGGATTAGAAATTAGGGGGATTTCTCTTTCTGGAATCGGTATAATCGGATACTAAACTAGGAGTATTCCTTCAATCGCTGCATAAGCTACAAATCTCAGTAGAGCTTCATTATAAGGTGTCCTTTCAAGATTAAGTTCAAGTAATTAACTGACTAACTTCTTCTGCGTGTGTATGTGTGTGTGCGTGTCTGGTCGTTCTCTGCTTTCGTCACTAGCGTGAAACTATGCTAACTGCAACACCTAACACGGGGGAACATTGATTCTACGCAAGCTTTAAACACTAAAATTCATCAATTACTTCAACTCCTCTTTTCTCTTTCTTCTTCTCTTCTCTTTCCTCTTGGGTGGGTTTTTACTGTTACACTTTTGTTGCGATGGAAGGATGCAGTGAGATGTGGAGCAATCCAGCGCTGGCGCTTAGAATATAAAGTCGCCACAGTCCATGGCGTAGTCAAAGTCCTCGCCCCCGAGATCGTCGACGCCCGTGGAGTGGAAATCGAATCCTCCAATATCTGTGTGATAAACTGCTCCGCTGCAGGAGGTGTCAATCAGATTGGTGCAGTGTGTGGTGGGCAGTGCATGGAGCGTGAAGGTGTCCTCGCACTGCGACCAGGTAAGACCACCGCTCCACACCCCATTGGGTAGAGTGGCCCAGCCCCAGCCATGGCCCCAGGGCAAAGCACAGGCCAGGGAGGCCTTCGAGTCCGGCTTCTTGCTCAAAATGGCGACGGCGGCATCGCTTTTGACCAACGGATTCTGGTTGTACATCAGACGCTGTGTGGTCAGCGCCGTCGAGGTGCTCCGATGATGACGGCCAGTTCCGTGCTGGGATGAGGACGATTTGCGCTGCTTCACCTCCGAGTTGGTGGCCGCTGAGCAAAAGGAAGAACAAAAAGGATTAGAGTCTGACCTAATCTGGAAGTGGCTTAGTAATTGACTAGTCTGCATCCCTAATAAATCTTGGAAAGGATCATTCTTCATAGTTTAGACTAGCCAATTACCCCCAGGTTAACTTTTTGCATACTCACGTCTTATGCGCACTAGAGGACGCCGTAGGACGTTCATCAGATGCGGTTTGTCCACTACAAGTTCGATTTGTGGCGGTGGTGGCAATGTTTTGGTTATGGCATCTATCCAATCGCTCACCTCCTGCTCCGACTTGGCCAGCATCCAGTAGACCTTGGACCTCTTACGTCTCGAGCCGAGTGCTATAAGCTGTGAGACACTCACGCCATCTGGCAGTGGAGGACGTCGCGGTATCTGGCCCGTCCAGTGGGCAATCGCTAGCATCTCCGGCGCCTCCTTGACCAGTATCTTGCCCGACGGAGAGGAGCGTCCAGGTTCCGTGAACCAAGCCATTGTCGAGTCATCGTAGAGTATAACCCACTCCTCGGCCCAGCGGTTCCATAGCATTTGCTCTGAAAGGGAGTTGTAAATTTTAATATTTTCTGGCTTTAAAGCTTCTTTTCTAAGGCTTAAAATGCATCGATGTCCACTTTAATTTAGACTCAACTTCATTAAATAACAAATACTCACTCTTATAGCGCAGTAGATAGCCGCCTTTGATTTGCTTTCCTCCGGTACCTGCAAAAAATAAAGAAAAAACCTTCGATTAAAACGCTGGAAAAAAGCTAAAGCTAAAAAAGCTACAAATCGTTGGCTAAAAGCTAAAAATCCGTGGGCCGTAGAACTCATCTAATCCACTTCCGCTACAACTGCGGCAATCGCTGGATGCTTAATTGAAATAAAGTTGGCAAAGACGAATCTCTCCAATCTAAATCTGGCTGTAAACTGAGTTTTGACTGAGAGCCAAATGTGTGTGGGCTTAAACGTTCTGACCAAATTACAGGTCAGAGTGGGAGTCTCACAGAAGAAACGCATTTGACTACGATAATACTGAATAGGAACTAGGTAGCAAAGTCGATACTTAATCGATTATAGCACAATGTTTTCGATTAATTAAATCTTCTTTATTGATTTCATATTTCATGTCTGGCTATTAAATCAATATTAAGTTTAGATTACATTATTTATGCTTGGTCCTTGACTGTAATGGATGCTCTTTATTAAACTTAGTTACTGTGTGTATCTTAATTAAGTTATTCATGTAAGTTAATTTAATCAGAAGCGGCCAGCAAATGGAAATATCAGATTGCGGTTAAACGAATTAATTATTCGAATGCAGATGAGTGTAATGAGATTATGTGATTTTACTTTGCATAAAAATGTATTTCTACCACGAAGGACTTGTGACAGTTTGTGGCCAAATTCAGATTAACTAATTTAAGGCTTAAACTGATTATTTATATAATTAAATGATAAATAACAAAAATCAGCCCTGAACTACCTAAAGTTCAATTTAAGCCTAAAGGACTTGAGTAGCTTTCAAGCAGGCTTTTAAGCCAACTGCAATTGCAACTGTCCGACTTATCGGATATATCCTGAGTGTCTCACGATGAATATGATTAGGCAAAAGTGCGGATAGACCCTGACAACGAATTTAGCCAAGTTGCTGATAGCTTGTCAATGCAATAAGCTGACACAGCAATTGAAAAACGCTCAAGGATTTGCCAGCAAAATATCTTGGCAAAAGTTGTGTCTGTGTTAACCCCAAACGAAATGCAGACGGATGGATTATACATCTGAGCACACAAACACACAAACACAGACAAATATACTATGTACTGTATGAAAATATGTATGCTATGCTTGTATGTGTGTGTGTGTTCTCTTTGCTGGCAAGTGTCGACGACGCTGGCGTTGGCGTTGGCGACCCCGAGAGATAGAGACTGCGAAAGCGTAGAGGAAGGGAGGCAGCGAGAGCGGAAGGGGCAGTCGGGGACGACTAGAGAACGAGGTCGCCGAAGGACACTGCAGACTGTCAACTGACTGCTGACAACGGACAACGGACGTGGGACAAAGCGACAAACGGACACCGGACACAGAACAGTGGGCACATCATGTGTAGCACTTCAGTGCACGCATACAAGCGCATTCATATTTTACATTTATCTGAATACCCAGTGAAAGGGGTGTTATAGAAGATGGGAGAGAGTAAAGGGGTATATTAAGCATGCTAGACAACAGGTAAACAACCGAATCGTGCACCTCCAATGAACCTATTTGACAGATTTGCTTTTCTATTTGAAATTTAACGAACTTCACCCACTGTTTCAAAACCACAGCCTCCTAGCCCTTATAGTTTGGGCTGCAAAAAGATATAGCAAACAAATTAAAATTGAATACAGGTCACTTCAAGGGTATCTTGACTTCGAGACAACCCCTTTCTGAGCTGTGTCCATTTTCACATTCTACATTCTGCAGCCACGTGACAAAGCAGTTGAAACAGCAAGTGGCTGCAACAGACAACGCAGCCGACGTCGACGCTAACTGCGACGCCAACGCTAACGACGACGTCGACAACGAAGACAGAGAGACTTAGACTACACACGGTTGCAAAATCAACTTGTACATAATTGTTAAGATGCCTCGGGTCGTAATGGGGCCGAAAGCCATGCCAGAGGGGAAGGTGAGGGAGGGAGGGGGGTAACGCCCACTCTGTGCTGCCCTAGTGCACTTGCATGATTTATGCACGTGGCTGCCTTCAACCAACGACTACGTTGACAGGCGCTGCTCTGCCCTCCTGCCCTCCTCCCTTTCTCTCGCTCTTTCTCTGTTCTGCTCCTCCCTTCAGATAGGATTCATTTTGGTCGCATTCAATTTACTTGCTGATGATGGGGGCGAGGTGCGTGTTTGGGGCGGGGTGTTTGAGCTGTTTGAGGTGGTTGGGGCTGCCTGATTGTTGTGTTGCTGCTCTGCTTAATGGTTTAATGCAGTTTACGTGCTCAGCCCACAAAAGGGCGTGGCTCTGTGTGGCAGTGTTACTCTTACAGTGTGACACTGTAGCACTGATTGCAGCCATAATAACCGATGCTGAATTTCACTTGATAAATTCAACTCAAGTGGACGACCACACACACACAAACATTCGCATGTACATGCACTTACTTGCACTTGTATGTACTTGCACAGACAAACAAACACCTACATACATGCGTATGTATGTATGTTCATAATGAGCAGGTCAACAATGAAACCACAACGACAGATAGAGAAACGAAGCTTTCCGTAGAAAGAGAGCAAGCGAGAGAGCGAGTAAGTGAGAGTGAGAGCAAATGAAAGCGAGTGATGCAAATACACCCCAAAACATACACATGCACACGCACTGGCAATCTGTGTGGCTGTGTGTCTGTATATGTATGTATGTGGCGCTGTATGTGAATTCATTGAGAAAAATTTTGTTGGCCAGGCACGCGAATTCACGAGCGAAAAGCGCAAAAAACGAGTTCAAGGGTTTTTGCTTAAAAACGGGGACAGCCCCGCTATCCACACACACACACACACACATACGCATATATGTAAGGGCTTTTACATACACATAAATATACACACAGCTGCTTTGGGGCTGTGGCTCAGCTTAAGCTAGATTTAAGCCATAATTTAATTTGAGAAAATATGTATTAGAACAAAAAATAAATTATTTAAAAAATATAAGAATCAGTTAAGAAATGAAGTGCTTGAAGTCAAAGCATAATTTTAAATAGTTAAATAAAAAGTATTACTTTCATTGATTTCTGTTAAGATAAAACAATAATTGCTAAATCTAAATATTAATATTTCATTCATTAAAATTCCAGCCACTTTAGACTTAATATACTTTGAGTAGTCCCGTTACTTACCCGATGGCTGCTGCTGCAGTTGCAGTTGTTGCTGTGATGGCGTCGCTGTGGACTCTTCACTCCTTGGCTTTACCTTTGAGCACATGGAGAACATATTTATTGGCTTTGTCGTTACTCTCTCTTTCGCTCTCTCTCTCTGTCTCTATCGGTTTCTTTGGCAGCTTTGTTAGTTGTTAATTGAACAGTAAGTGGAGTGAAATTGAAAGCAGAAGTAGAAATAGAAGTGCTCTTATATTTAGTTCATTAACGCTTCAGCTATTGTCCTTCTTCTCCCACTGCTTCTCCTTCTCCTCCTATTACTCCTACTCCTTCTCGTTCTCCCGTGAAGACAATGAAGTGATGTCAGCAGCAAATCTCACACAGACAATGCGAAGCAGAAGATAAGTATTTTGTACGCAGGCAAACGAACAAAAAAAAAACGCGCGTGTTCCGTTATCAATGTTCGAAG
Organism: Drosophila dunni; assembly: GCA_018152125.1. NCBI lineage: Eukaryota > Metazoa > Arthropoda > Insecta > Diptera > Drosophilidae > Drosophila > Drosophila dunni. The sequence goes on from JAECXC010001917.1 coordinate 787,853, forward strand.
TTACAGCACATACTTAAACGCACATATACACTCGCACATACACACGCACACTAACACAGTGGCGCGCAAAAGTGTTTGCTGGTGTTGACGTCGCTTTCGCTTTCGGTTTCGGTTTCTGTTTCGGATTCGGTTTTTGATGGAGGTGCGAGCAACGCCTTTTCAGCTCAAATAGTTGTTGTTGTCGTTGTTGTTATTAGCGCTGCTTCTGTCGTTGTTCTTGTTGTTGTTGTTGCTGTGCTTGTAGTTAGATTTCGCATAGGGCAAAAGCAAGTCTGCTGTCAATGCTGATGATGATTGAAGGAGCCGGGACCTGACCTCGCCTGACGCTAATTAGATTTCCAATTGTATTCCGTTTCTGTTATGCTGTTTTTATTTTGTGTGTGTTCATTTATTTGTTGCCTACTTTCCTGGGCCTCTGTCCGGTACGCAAACAACAGCACATGCAGTGGACGTTGCCTCCTTGTTCGCCGTCAATCAAATTGCAAATGGCCAGCTTGCTGACAGTTTCACAATAATACAGAAACAGAGCGCAGAATTAAAGCATTCACAGACGCACAGACATACTTATTTCACTTTGATTTGTTGTTTTTGTTTTTCTTGTGTTTCTGTGTTTGTATGTGTGTGTGTTCGTTTTATTTTTTTCAATCTTGTATTCTGCGGCTTGGTGACAAACTGAAACTGTTTTTGCTGCTGCTTCTGCTGCTGCTGCTCCTGCTAATACTGGTACTGATGCCTCGACTTTGGTTGTCCACTGTCGCACCTCTGCTTGGTTATACGACCGAAACCCGACTGACAGACGCTGCTTGGCGAGCCTCGTTCGTTGACTGTCTCGTGTCTTGTGTGTCGCTGTCTGCCAGCGGCAGCAGGAGCCGAGCTCTCGCCGAAGCTCAGACGAAGCCACTTGAAAAGCTCTCGTTTGAGGACTAGGACAACACAAGCATACGTAAGCGAGCCCAAGGGGCGGGGGAAGGCGGCTAACTTATGCTGTCTCTGTCGTTGCCGTCGCTGCCGCCTATGCTGCTGCTGCTTTTGGTTGCTGTTATGTCCTTCAACGTCCTACAGCAACAACACAATACGTTGTAATGCCGATTCGCCCGCCAAACAGATGACAGCAGACGACAGTGGACAGTTAGATTCAGAGACAGACAGACAGCAGTTAACAGTTAAAAGCTTATAGCAGAACGAACAGCAGCCGCTGCGTCACTTTCACTCATCATCCTCACTTTCGATGAAGCTGAAGCTTTTTTGTTTGTTATTGCTCTCTGACTAATCCTCTCTCTCTCTCTCTATCTCTCACTCTTTTTGAACTCTCACTCTCGCCGCATGTACATGGGGCTCTCCCGTGTGTTAGTAGGTTACATGCACACACACACAAGTACGTGTGTAGGTATTTGTTCCTCACCCAGTTCCAATTTCATCTTCACTTTGTCGTCGCTATCCTCAGTTACCGTTACCATTGTCTTTTACTTTGGGTGCTCATGTTTTTGGGCTGTTCACTACAAGAGCGATTTGGTGATTTTCGGGGTGGGGGAGTTTTGTTGGGGTCGGAAATGTTGTTTTGTTTAGGGGATTGTATCTTTTGTTTGTGCTCCTCTGACAGCATCTGCTTGGAGTCTCTTTTCCCCAGTGATAATCGCTAATAATGCGTTGTGTCACTATTCAAACGGACACTACAGTAAATAAACCACTCAGTTGCCAAAAGGAAAATGATTAAGTATTTCCTGTTGATGTTACATGTGTTGTAACTTTTAATCGCTCTGTTTAACTCTTTAATAACAAACGTAGCATCAACAAGGTATCCATGGATGCTTTAAATTCCTCAAATACTGCGCAATAAAATTGCACTTGTTGTACGCCACGAACAATGATGCCGATGAAAAGTCTCTTGGCAGGGAGAACTGCGGTGCATTCATTCAATTATACATGAACAGACTGGTAGTCAAATAAGTTTGTTGATACAAAAGAAAACTTAAAAGTCTTTTACTATTTTGCGTGGAGCCATTTAAATGCATTGTGTTAAGTGTTTAAAAATAATATACAGTAATTGTTTATTTGTAAGGCAAATAACTTTTTTAACGCACTGTACTTACTGTACATGCAAATGTTGCATCGCAATCTCTTCAGTTCAGTGTTTTCAACACACACACACACACACACACACACTATGAAATACTTTTATTACTGAAACGTTTCAATGCTCTGGAAATATGGAAAAGCTACAGACTGGAACTTCCAGAGTGGAAAAAGATCGTGCGTGGTATGATCTGTTCTTGTTGAACGCAGCAATGCGACTGATCTTATTTGTTTTGTTCGATTTTCGGTGAAGCGAAATGAGTGCTTGGGCAGCGACGCCGGCAGAAGTTCTGTCCTAGACAGCGCTGCTCTAGTTTAACTTCATGAAGAGCAAAGGGAAAAGTAGTGCAGCTATATGTATGTAAGTAGGTATGTGTTCGTGTGTGTATTTGTGTAAATACGTATGTAATTCCTAGAAAGCACACCTCGAATGCAAGCACTTAAATGGGTCACAGCCATAACCTGAATGTGGTGGAGCTTTAGTTTTATGGCTTTGTTCCCGCTCTGGTGAATGTAGGACGATGGATAATGGGAAAGCTGAAGCTAAAGCTGAGGTTCGGTCGTTGGATGCAACCTGAAATCACTTGAGCATTTTACGAGTATGCGCTGCAAAGAAAGCACCACGAAGAGCGGTTAAAGGGAGTGTGGGCGGGAGGGTGGCGTGGGGGATGTTGGTTGGCTTAAATGGGACAAAGCAAGCTCGTCGAGCTAAATGATGGCTCCTTCGCTTGTCGCATCCAAGGCTCTATTGAGACGTAATGACTTTGTAAGTGGCATTAATTTGATGCTGCAGCTTTCCTGCCCCCTCACTCTCCACCCAGGACACTCCCCCTAAGCAGCGCTGCAATAATAAATCAATTTTAAGTTCATTTCTTGTGGAAAATGTGTCGCTTCGTGGCCTGCAGCCATTTTCAAGGCCTGGGCGTTTTCACTTTCGGTTTCCAATTACACACTCACACACACAGGCACACACGCATACAGCTGTGCTCACACCAAACTCTGACTCGCTCTCAGCGTATTTTTTCTTCTGTCTCTCTCATTCCACGTTTGTATCGAAAACACAAATTCACACACCAGCACAAACACACGCATACACACGCACCACCTTAAAGTGCGAAACGGTTTTTGGTTGTTGGTATTTGGCGCCCGTTACCGTTACTGCCACTGCCACTGTCGCCACCCACACTCCTCTGACCGTGACACAATTTCCATTGTTGGGCCAACAACGGACTCAACCACAGGCAGCATCCAGCATCCTGGCTATTGAATGACTTACACAAGTAATATTACACCTATGTACAACATGTGCACACACACACACACACATGTACATTGTACATACATGCATGTTAAGCGCTCACTGCTGTACATAAGCGACCCGAACACACCAAACATGTGTTTCACATTTCATCAATTGAGCAATTTCATTATTTTAAAATATTAAAAATTTTATCAATTGATTCGTATATAACATTTGTATACCGTGTAATTCTAAAGTTAATAAAAATTGTATGTTTAATAAAAATTATAACGAACTTTTGGCTTATAAAAACATCAACTAATTTAATATTGCATTAATAATTTACTTAAGAATTTCTGTATAAAATTGATGAAATATTCACATTTAATGATTTAAAGAAATTTCGAACTTGTTATTAATGGTTTAATTTTATTATTTTTTGGCTGGCCAAAACGTTTAAAATAAGAAATTAATTTTTTAATTACCACTTTAACTACTGCCAGTTGAATATCCAAAAGAAATACCAAATTATTGCAAGTGTGATTAAAATAATTTGTTTTATTATTATTATCATTTGGTGATTTGATTTAAGGCTCTATATTGTACGACATACATGTAAATGGTCTACACTGAACAACAAAATTATGCACATATACACATATACAGATACCGATACATATACATACACATAGAAATACAAATGCTGTCAAGGACGCGCAACTCGTGTCCTTTTTTGTACTTTGTATTTACAAACGTTTTGGGAATAAAGGAACTAACTCATTGGGCCAAGAAGCCAAAGCTTTAAGCCACAATGATAACACTCTCTCGCTTTCCGTCTCTAAATTTGTGTATTGGTGTGTGTTAATTTAGTCTAATTTATAAATTCATCAACTAACAACTAAGTGTAAAAATTGCACTAAAATTAATCAAATAAAAAGTAAAACAAATTAAAACACGTTTAAAAATGCTGCAACAAAATTATGCTATTGCTATGCAAGAATTTCCTTGTTAAATATTTTTGATATTTTTTAGACATTTGGTTTTTGATTTCTTGTGTTTTGAATGAAGCTGTGTCGTAATACTCAATGTTATCATTGTTATCAGCGTTATCAGATCAAGTTGTTATCATTAAGATTAATTAACACTAAATGAAGTACAGCTCAACAAGCTGTGTGTGTATGTAGGAGTGTGTGTGTGGTGTGGGGGTGTGTGGTGTGTGTGCTGTGCCTAGTTCTGCAGCGCTGCCCGCAGCAGACTGTCCAGCGTGAACTGAATGGTTCCATTTGCCGCTGCCTGCAGCACCGATGGCGGTTTGGGCAGGGATGGAAATAGTCCAGCTGTGCTTGTGGCAGGTAGCCCTGGCGGGGGTTCCTGGCTGCCTAAGGGTGAAACGCCCACTCCCAGACTGGGTGAGCTGCGTGGCGGCGTTAGCTGCACTGTGGAGCTCTCCAGCTGCAGCTGCTTGCCATTTGGCGTCTTCTCTAGCTGCTGCTGTCCCTGCTGCTCCACTTCTCCTGCAACCTCCTGCACCTGCTCCGGCTTCTGCTGCTGCGCTATGGCATTCACCTTGTTCCAGAGATTGCTTATGGTCGCATCCTTCGTGCGCTTGGCAAACTTCTCAATGAAACTCTCGCCAGTACTGCGCTGTGTATCCATCATAAACTGCTGCTGCTGTGGGGGCTGCGCAGGATTGGCATCGCTGCGCGTGTAGGAGGTGAGGCGTGGTCGTATCTGCGGACGCTCCGCGGGCAGCTCCGGCAGCGTGGCGGAGGCAGCACGTCCCTGGCTCACCAGCTGCAGCATCAGGCGACGCGTGAAGCCGCGAACCAGCGGCTTCTTCTCCTCGCTGATGTACGCTTGCCACTGCCGGGACTTGGAGGCAGCATTAGAGGAGTCCTCCACGTGGCTAACGCTACTCGGCTGGCGACGCAGCTTCGCTCGCATGGAGTCCACAGCTGGTGTGGCTCCTGTTCCCCCTCCCGCTATCGCTGCTGTGGCTGCTGCTCCTCCTGTCGTCGTTCCCAACGCATCCGGCTTAAAACTCACCAGATCATAGACAAAGTCCTTGTTGACGGCCTTGACGCGTTTACGTATCGGACGCTTCTCGATGCCCGCATCTGGGGAGATCTGAGTGCGCGACTTGCGACGCTTTTTGCTCGGCACTGGTTCATCCTCCACTTCCGCTGAGGGTTCCACTTCCGCCTCCGGTTCCGCTTCGACTGCCGTCTCCTCTTTGCTCACAGGCGAACTGGGTGCAGTTTCTAGGGAGGATTCTGTGTTGGTTTTAATGCGCTTGGAGCGCTTCTCATACGTTTTTGTTGCTGGCTTCAGCTCCAGATCAGCTGCCGCCTGCTCTGCCGGCTGCACCTTGTCCAGAAGTATGATATCCCCATCGACATCGTCACGGGAATACTCGCATTCATGGGTGGACACATACTGCTCCGTCAAACTCTCACGGTCTCCGGCTATCTTGTGAGTGAAACCCAAATGATTGACGATGTCGTAGCGTCGAAAGGCGCGATAATCACAGATAGTGCAGCCAAAGCGTCGGGCACGATAGTGGAACATGGAGATGTGTCGCCGGAGATTGCCCAGGGCATTGAACTGCTTGTGGCAGATCTTGCAGCGACAGCGCAGCTGCTTCTCGAGCGGCACATGGCGTTTCTTCTTCACTTTGCAGGAGGACTTGGAGGCATCCTCGGTGCTGGGCTGATCGTGTTCCCGATCCAGCTCCTGTTCCTCCGGGTCGTGCTCCTGTTCCTGCTCATGTTCGTCCTCCGTGTGGGATGCCTCATCGCTGCTGGAGTCACTCTCGTGCTGCAGCTGCAGCTTGTCTAGTGTCACAGTCTGCAAGCCCTTGGCATATTTTCCATTTTGCTCGGCAAGATCAGCAAACATTTCATTCAATTCCTTTGTATCCATGTCCACATTTGCTTGGACTTCCTCCTGTCCCAGGCCATTGACCTTAAGCTTCTTAACGGCTGGCGCTGGCTTGGCCAGTGCCTCCTGTTTCGCCCGACAGTTGAGCAAGTGCGTCGAGAGCGCTGCTCTGCGCTCAAACGATTTCTCGCAGTAAATGCACAACGACATGATCTTCCTCTGCTCGCCATTGGCGTCCGTCTGCTCCACGGGCTGACCCACCACATCGTCGGACAACTGCAGACGCTTCAGCTCCCGGCTGGGACCCTTAGGCTGCACGTCACTCTGTTGCATGCGACGCTTGAGGATTGTGTTGCGCATCATGCGAATGCGACGAGTTGGTTTCCTGCAGGGCATAGAGACAGTTAGTTAAAGGTGAGCTCAGAATTAATCAGGGTAGCCCCTATCCCGTCCAGCCTTACTCACTTGTGGTCCTTGGAGAGATGTCGGATGACAGCAGCTGCCTGTAGAAAGGTCAAAGAGCACGCCGGACACTGAAACACAAAAGCAGATGACGAGTGATGCTTCTGAATGTGCAACTCGAGCGTTTTGTGAGTCTGGAATGTCAAATTGCCTGCAAAAAACGAATCGATTAGATCAGAGCCTACTTGGATTGCAAAGAATTCATTTCTACAGATTTCACAGAAGACATTCGTCTCGGTCTCATCGCTGATGGACTGATCTGGAGTCTCCGCGGAGTCGCTGCCACTGGGACGCTCATATTGATGTGTGGTAAGGGCTTTGCCATCGGGTCCTACAATGGTGTGGCCCGAGTTGAGCATGTGGTGCACCTCGTTGACCTCCGTCTTGATGCTGTCCTCCTGCTCAACCTTTATGGTCTGATACACCGCCTGACTGGAGGTGGCCACCGATTCTAGCTGCAGCACCGGGGAATGTAGCTGTTTACCCGCCGTACTCGGCGCCTTTTCCCGCCGCAAACGCTCGATGACGCCACTCAGGTCCCGCATGCTGCCTCGGATTGGACGAATCTCTCGCGGCACAGGGGAACATCCGGTGCTCCGACTGCGCAGCATGTGCTCAATGTCCTGTGCACTCGAGGGCTGTATGATCATGGTCGAATTGTGATCCTAAAATGAAATAGTTACAGGTAGAGGTCAAAAAGTTCGATTTGGTTGGACATCGATGGCGGGCTTTACGGCGGACTCACTGTGTATCCGGTGTTGTGGCTTGTGATGCGTGCGCTGATGCAGCAGAAGACACGTTTGTGGCTAATAAAGTTGGCCAAGCTGCGGAACATGTTGCGGCACACATTGCACTCGTAGATTAGGTTGCACTCCTCGGCCAGCAGACGGCGCACCTGTTATGAAAAGTAAAGAAACAAATTATTAAAACTTTATCTAAAATCATAGTATGCAAAATGCAACTTCCTAGCTCTTGTCATTTGGCTGCACGCAGATCAGTCAAACAATTTATTGACTTTCCAACACTGATTGCCTTACTTAAACTAGCTGGCAACACTTACTGTTAAGCAACAAATGGCTTAAATGAAAAAATTTATAATAAATCAAATAAAATGTTAGTTAAGTTAACTGCTTTGCTCATTGATAGCAGCAGTAAGCTGCGTTTAAGCGACTTTTGAAAATGAAGGCGGTCTGGCAACGCTGTTGATTTGCTGATTTTGAAAACCTACAAAATCCAACAAATTAACAGCTTATGAAACTTGTCAATTGAAATTCGTAATAGTTATTTTAGTTTGGAAAGAGATAAACTCCTTTCTTCAATGGTTTATGTTACGCCATTCTTGAACCCGCTTGGGTCACGTACGCAGGCAGCGGCAGAGGCAGCGCAGCGCAGCTCACAAACACGCTTACGAGAGATGTGGGTACACTACTATGCTGTGTATATATGAATGGAGGTAACCAATTGGCGATTGGCTCAGTCTTACCTCACTGGTGCCATTCTCATAGGCACGACGGGCCTCCTCGAATCCCGTGTGCGCCGTCCTCAACGGTCGCTGCAACAGGCTTAAGTCATTGCCATCGTTGTCCATCTGTTGTGTATCCGAATTGCATCGTGAATTTCGTTTCTTCATTGCGGCGCTGCTGCTAGTTTTGTTCTGCTCGCGAAAAACGAAACCGCACTTAACTTGTTTAACTTAATGAGATTTAATGTTTTGCGCACTCATGTGCGTATAGCACTTCTTTTTATTGCTTGCACTGAAATAAATTTATTTCGGTTGTCCCCAATACAAATTTACACCTGCATATTGCACATTTTCTAGTATTGCAATTTTCGCTCAGTTCTGTTCTCGACGAACTGAAACACTCGCTTGTGTTGGTCTCGCTCAAAGGCGCTCTGCGTAATTACCCAGCACTGTTTATATCGATAGTGCGAGTATCGATGCATTTCCCACTATTAGCACGACAATTGACTATCGGTACACCTATCGAAGTGGCAGCACTGAAAAACACTATTCGCAAGTAAAAATAACGGACACTTGAATTCAAATACGTTTTTACTGTGTATATTTGTTTTTGAAGTTTTTATTAGCTCAAGCTTATTGTTGGTTGACATTTAGTTTTTCAATACATTTTATATGGTAATTAATTAACTAATACTAAGCAAAGTTAGTGATTTACGAATATTGTATAATGAATTTCATTTATTGTAAAAAGCGTTTTATCATAAAATAAAGTGGATTAATCATATTCTTTTGCACTGCTGATTTCCATAGTTTTGCTTATTATTGTTAAAGTTATTATTATTATTGTGTTCCTTTTTTGTATAACGCTTTTTCGGGAAATTCAATAACTAAATATATATTTTTATTTTCCATACTCTGTCTGCTATTTATTGAATTTGAACTGAGATTTATTGAAAAATATATGAATTGTAATTGTATTTGGTGTAAATAGCTTGAATTTCATTGTTTACATTGATAAGCAGATAATGTTTGTATGTTTTATGTAAATATGATCTCTTTGAATACTTTATTTCAGATCTACACATTATAGTAGTGGTATTCCCAGTTAGCAGTTATACGAGTATTTGCTTGAATTAATGCTGAGTAAATTTGTATTAGGATTAAGGTAATGCGTTTATCTTTAGTAAGGCACTAGTTACACGTCATCAACTAGCAAAAGTTCAACTCCAACGTGTAACTACTGACTACGGCGTATATAGTAATTCCTCCTTTTCTCCCCCTTTTCCGTTATCCCATCAAATTTTCATTTTTCTTAATTTTTTAAAGCTTACGTGTACAATTTTCATTTTCTTTTCACATGTTTTAGTTTTAGTTGTAGCTACTAGCGTTCCTCTGGCCCGAAACTAAACTGATTACAAGACAAAGCAACTAACCATCGCCTACTAAAGATAATTTATGATCAGCTACTATATCTTTTGTTATGTTGGGTGTTCTTGGGTTCTTGGGATATACTTGTTTGGTAGGTCGGTTGCGTGATTCTTGTTGATAGTGTGTATTTTCGAATAATACAGGTATATAACTATATAGTGTTTTATATCTTTTCTTTAGTGTTTTTTGTCGCGCAGTTTTGGATGTGAGGACAATATCTCTAACCTAGAAATATATGTATATAATGTATAGCATTATTATATTGGGAGAGAGAGATAGAGAAAAATAGAAAGTTTTGTATAGTTAGCTCGTGATTTTCCATTACATTTCTTTAATTGCTCCGTCCAGGACAGAATGCAACTAAATTTCATTAAATTTTTTAATTTTAACATAGAAAGTTGACAAATGCAATTGTTATGTTAAAATTTTTGGTATCAAAATTCTTTTGGGTTTTTAAATTCCACATATGATGTGTATGCGTGTGTGTAAGAGAGAGATAGAGAGTCTTTTCGTGTAAGTGTATGTGTGTTACACTTGGTTACATACATAAGTTTCTCGTAGTTTTCTTTACAGGCAGTTTTTGCAAAGTTGTAAGCCATTGCGTCTTAGATGTATGTGTGTGTGTTCTCGGAGCTGTACTAAATTGCAATAAAGAAATTGAGCAAAGCTTCTGATTGGCTGCCCACATGCACACTACCAAGCAGTGCATAAGTATTAAATACGAAGTTACTGCTTTACTCTACACTGCTTCGCGTACAACATTCAAAGTTCGAAGTGAGAGGTAATAAGCAAACGAACGCTCAAAGCAGATCGTGCGATAAAAGCTCTCTCCTGTTTGAACTGATCTTCTGTCTGTCTCCTTCTCCTCTTTCTCCTTAAGCAACAGTCGAATGTGAATTGCGTGTAATACACGAAGTGTGTCACTCTCAGCAGAGACGTCGACAGAGCTGTTATACTCAGTTACGAGTGAGTGGCAGGGCAGAGCATTGTGGGCAGCACTGATATAAGCTAAGATTCTTTTTCGATTTGAATCATTTTATAATCAAATCTTTCAAATAATAAGTTAATATTGCAAAATGCTTTTTAATTAATTTGGGAAATATCACTTCTAATATTGGTTTGCGTTTTAGAACTAAAGAAGCTCTGAAATGAGTTAAGTTAAGAAACTGTGATTTAAAAGTAATTGCAAATAATTCAACTTGTGTTTAATTTGAAGTAATTGCAATCTGTTACAGCTCTCTGGTGTGTTGTGGGTGTGGCTGAAGAGGGCGGGGAATACATGCGTAGCATAACTAACAACTACATACATAGGTGCATAGGATGGCTTCTATACTCTATATTTATGTATGGTTTCTTTCAGAACATATATATTTAATTCTCTATATATATATATTCGATTTATAGTTTATTTGTAGGCATACAATTTAACCTAAGTAGACAAGGCTTAAGTTTTAAAATCTACATATGTTTTGTCATAATTCAATTAAATTAAAAACTTGAGTATTAATTTTTTGGGGTTTATTATAAAATTTTCACATTGTTAAAAGGTTGCGATGATGATTCGTTTTTTTGTTTTTAAATTTAGTTACATGTTCAAAATGCTCGTTATGTTACTTGATAAAGTGTATCTATGAAGTCGATTTGTTGTTGTTGTGGTTGCTTTGAGATTCGTTTATCGATTGTGATGTGTACATTGAGATTCGCATTCTACGCACTTAGTATATATACTAAAGATAAATAAAACTCATTCATGATTATAAATTAAAACACTTCAAATTGACACAAAAACAAATGTACACTCTTAAAAATCAAAAACAAAAAAAACTAAAACGATGAATACTAAAAAACTTAAAACTTATCGAGCAAAGTAGACCTTAAATGAACTTAAATTAGAAATCATGTGTTGTGGGTGTGTGTATGTGTGTGTGTGGAACATATTAAATATTAATTAATTAAGAATAGAGTATATATTTCATATAATACATAAGGCCTTGGTATGGAATTCGAGTTCAATGCTTTCAAATTTACAAAAGAAGTTCTTTCAAAATAGCGTTTTCATGGAGTGTGTTTTGGATGTGATTCAAGATGTGACACATACATAAAATACAGCTCATCAATATCATATATGAATGTATATATATATGTATGAATGTACAACATGTGCTAATAAACATATTAGTTTTGGTTTCATTTGTCTTGTTGCTGTTGTTCGGATTCTCTATGACGACTGTATTGAGTTGCATTTCTTGGTTGCTTTGATTTTGTTTGTTTCTGTTTTTTGTTTTTGTTTTGTTTTTACATTTATGATTTAAATGCGTCTTGTTTTTGTTTTTTATGTTTGCTATCTGGTTTTTAGTTCAAGAACTTTGCTACTAAGATCATTATGAGGTTGGCCAACATGATGCAAATGCTTGATTCGGGCAAATAGCTACCTCCGCTCACAACAATATCTTTCTCCTCCAACAGCGGATAGTCGATGACATGGATAATGCCATTGGTGCACTCCACATCCGGTCGATAGACATTGATCTTCTTGTAGTTCCACAAAATCACATATCCTGCAAAAGCAAAGCAATCAAAAGTCATTAGTTATCTTATAATATATATATTAAATATAGTAGTTAATGCTATGTTTATGCTTTGCTTTGTAGTGAGAGTTTTGATGGCTGGGCTGTGGTGGTGGAATTTGTGCGATTTGGATTTGGACAACACGACAAACACTCACCAGTCCATTCGTGACTAGCATACTCATCATGTAGATCTTTTATTTATGGTTAGTTAATACAATTTTGGTTTTCGGTTTATGATAAAGTTATAGAGAAACAGCAAAAGTTAGTACAAGTTTATGGCAGAAACCAATAGCATCGAATTGTATTGAACACAAGCGAATTTTAGTTCAAGCTTTGAGTTTCTAGTCAATTATACTTACGTCCAGCTTCCTCCTCAACCTTGACCTTGAGGGAGTCACGGAATGTGGGCAAAACAACTGTGTCGGTGAGTGACATCTGTGCCAGATCCTTCATGGTGTACACTTGATCTGCGATGACCAGATGGCGCTCCAGCAGACTCTTGGACTAGGTAGGAGAAAGGTTGAATCAGTTAAAGAGTGTTTAAAGTGATACCACTAACCATACAACACATAGATGAGTCAAACGCAAGATTTTTTGAAAGCAAACGCTAGCTTGCTAATGGACCCCCACAGAGCTACGGCAAAAAGCCGAACGTCATAGCGCCCCAGAGAGCCGATCGCTTCTTAGCAAATTCGACGCTGACGAGAGTAAGTTTAGTCTGATTCAGTCATTATTTCGCTTGTGCTCTCGTTTCGTATTTATATGTTTGTCTCTTTCTAGCATGCCAGATACACATATTTGCGAAGTCAGCACACTTCCGCAATCAGCTAGTTGCAAAAATGTATGTTTTCTACAAAATAGCGATCGAGCTTGGGAGTCATAAGTTTTTTTTAGCGATATGTATTGTTTTAAGCGGGTCGAGAGTAATTGTTCCCATGGCGCTAAAATTTGTTGAAAATAGTTTTTATTGATAATAGCTATTATGAAAATATTGAAAATCTAGAATTTAATCATTTTTTTCAAAATCATGTAGTCCGCTCAGCAACCATGATCCTAATCTAACTCGCGCCAGCGTCGAATTTGCTGAGAGGCGATCGGCTCTCTAGGGCTCTATGACGCATTTGCTTTGAGTTTGAACTCACGCACTCCGCACGCCAGTCAAGCACCTAGTCGCCTGCGCCACGAGAACGTTTGCTCGCGGCCGGCTTAAAACCATACATATGCCTAAAAATGATTTATGGCACCCAAGCTCGATCGCTATTTTGTCGAAACCACAGATTTTTGAAGCGAGCTGGTTGCTTCGCAAAATGTGTGTATCTGGCATGCCAGAAAGAGACAAACATATACATACGAAACGAGAGCAAAATCGACACAGCCGTGCTCATCGTTTCGCTGACTGAATCAGACTAAATTTATTTTCGTCTGCTTTGAATTTGCTGAGACGCGATCGACTCTCCGGGGCGCTAGGCGTTCGGCTTTTTGCCGAAGTTCTGTGGGGGTCCATTAGCAAGCTAGCGTTTGCTTTCAAAAAATCTTGCGTTTGACGCATCTATGTGTTGTATGGTTAGTGGTGATACAGACACATATACTCCCATTAGAGTACAGGGTCGATAAGTAGACTCACATGGTAGTGAAAGTCGCGCATGAAGAGCTTCTTGTGGGCCGAGGGATAGTCCAGTTCGGTCTTCTGCCAGCCCTTGTCGCGGGGCACGAAGTAGGTGTAACGTCTCTGGGTGTTGTTCAGCTGATCGTTAAAGTGCGAGAATTCGCCCATTCTGAAGGTATCGCTGTAAGCATAAAACAAAGTATTAGTAGAGCCAATGCCCAAGGGAAGCAAACTTTGCACTTACGTCATCATAGGATCGGTTTGCAGCTTGCCCAGCACAGTGGTGTGTGGTACGCCCAACACGCGATCTATAATGTGCACATAGCCATTGGTTTGGGCCACATCCGCCTGTAGCACCGTGGCATTGACACCACCGCCTTCAACGGTGACCACAGCATCGGCTCCTTCGCCCTGGACATTAAAGTAGAGGAACGTTCTGTTGTTGACAGTGGGTACTTGAGCAATCTGCAAAAGGAGAATGCAATTAAGTATGCAGGAAGATAAAGTCTTCTTCAATCACTCCTACCATATTGGCATTCTTCTGGCGAATCTTCTCGACATTCAAGCGATCTCTGATGATGTGCATGTTCAGAATATCCGTCATCTTGCGGCGATCTCTGTGGAATTAGATATTTAACATAAGTTGGTGTTACTTTTTTAGTTTGTAGACCAAAACTTACCTCAAAACATTGTCAATGGCTGAAACGTTCCAAGCCTCGTTGCTGGGCGCCAAAATGGTCACCTCCGAGAGGTTGTTAATGCCTTCCAGGACTACACCGCCGTTATCCATAATAACCTCGTAGAATTTACGCAATGCTCCGTTCTCGCTTTGTTCCTTTTGTAGAATAAACAAACTTTGATCAGTTGAAGAAACATTTGATTTGTAATTAACTAAACTACAACTTAACACGAATCAATTCAGACGTGAGTGACGACAAATGGAAAGGAGGACTCTTAAGATAGTTGTTATGTTTAATGTGTGATTTGTGTTTAGTTGGAATGATCACGAACATTTAACAGCAATGGTATTCCTTATAAATATATAGATCACAACAACATTTATAGGAATCCAAAATTATACTAAACGAAACAAAGATTTGCGCCAATTTAAATGGGAAGTTAAGGAGTGGAGTGCCAGGATCGAGTTTAAATTTAGTACCGATTGGGGGACGATATTTCTGAAGTGATATTTGATGGGAGTGTGGAATTCTTTTGATTCTTTTGCGCCAATTATGAAGTGATTCTACATGAGGCAGTTTTGAAAATGACTAAAATATATGATTAGGCAAAAGAAATCAGTTTAAGTAACGTAATTTGGTCTCTGTACTGATATTTTATGAAGGGTATAACAAATAAAAACTACGAATTTAAAGATGTATGTCTAGTGATTGATTCAGTCAAGAAATCAATTTATAATAATGGAAATGCTTATGAAAACCAAGGAGTATGAGTAAAATTTAAATTCCTTTATCGATAAATCGATTAAAGCGATACATCATGGCATTACGTGAGTGATAACTGCGGAATGTGCTTTCTGTGGGTTTTTGGGATTATCTTTTGTTCATGATTGTTTACGAGTATAGTTACTTACGTTCAGAAACTAAATCAGTACAGTCAGTGTACAACGGATGTAGTAGAAGTATTGGTAGTAGTTCAAAATATTAAAGTTTGTTAGGCAAATTGAGTGTTATTTTGATTGGATTTAAGACATTATAGATTGTTATTCAGGTTCCGCAAAAGAGTGCAAGTTCCGCCACAGAGTTTGGAAAATTGTTTGAAATAAAACAGTTGGGAAATTGAGTTTATTTTGTCTGTATCTTTTACAAACGATACGATACGAATACGACTATATACTTTGGTATTATAATTGAATTGGAGTCAAGCATAGTTGCGGTACAGTTCAAATACAAAATTTCCATTTTAGCGTGCACTCAAAACAATGAAGAAAACAAAAACTAGTAGGATAAGCAACAGTCGAGAGAGACCCGACTGTAAAAGACCCTGTATGCATTCTAAAACAAACATTTACATTTAAACTGAATGGTACCATGGGTTCTATATTTAACAACTGAACGGATTTTACCCAAATTGAGACAGAATTTAAGTTGAGATACCTAAATTTGTTCTTACTAATCTGATATTTCCCACCAGAGCTGTCTGAACTGGTGGGCAAGTTACACCAATTACCAGTTAGCTTAAGTAGTTTACAAGTTAAGGTGTTTTGAAAAAGTTTGTAATAAGAACCTTGCGTTTAAACAGACGGACAAATGCTCATCAATGCTGATTAGGAAGATATATATTTCTGCCTGTTCTGCTTACTTTAACTCCCACAAACCTAAAGACCCTGCACTCTATCTGACTACAAGACCTAAAATAGTAATTTAAGCTCTTTTCCCAAAACTTAAGCCATGCAAACTCTAGTCGGATTTCAAAACAAGACAAATGAAACAAAAATACAAGGAAGAACTAAAGTTTGAATTTGGTTATAGTCCAAAACTTGAAAGTTACTTGATTTCTAGCCACTAAACTTGAATTACTCCTCCCAACCCATGCTTAGTAAAACATGCTTTAATTAAGGGCAAACAAATACCAACATTTATATATAAATATATCACAAATATACTTGAATTTAGTAACAGTTTTTTACCTTGAACGACTGATCGATTGATTGGTCAATTGGCGATACATATTTTGGGGGATTGTCAGTTGTTTTGTGTGAGCGATACGAGAAACAGAATATATAGATCAATTGGTCAGTTCAATAAAGAAATAAACACAGAAATGGAGCTAATAATGGAACAATACAACAAAAACTCTAAAACAAACAAGTCAGAAAGGAAAAACATAAAAATGATTCTCGATTTCTGATTTGATTTGAATTGAATTGATTCGATCGAATGCACAACAATGTATGTATGTAGATCGGAGACATGAGGACTACATGTGTAGGATATATCTGATTACAGTTACACACATTTACAGTTAGAGTTTTGCGATCAAAGCATGCCGACGTAGCGAATGATCGGGCGAAATCGCATGAATGAGTGGGAATCGAATGGATTGAAGCCTAAGCACAGTGGGGCAAATGGCCTTATTTTTGGATAAGAGTGGAACATTTTTTGAGGGCAATTTAGTAAGAATTTTTAACTTAACTTTTGTTCACACTGTTGAGATAGCAGCGCTTCAACAAAGACGCATTACATCAATGTTAAATTACAGGGTCTCCAATTTTAAATTCAAATTTCTAAGAATAGTTTAGTACAAGAGTTGCTATAATTCCACAAAAATAACCATTTGACCCACAGTGCTAGGGGAAGGATAGCTTTTACACAATCACCATTTAAATGGATAACTTAATGTATATCAACACAGAGTTGTAATGAATGAAGTATTCGATTTTTGATTAAAGCAACGTTCGATATGAATAATTTGAATTTTTAATTGTCTTTTCGGCCAATTGAACGATTTGCTGCCGGATTTTCAATGAGCTGCAGTTCAAAGAAGGCTAAGAATTTTGGCTTGAAACGATTTCGAATGTGGTGCCTTGAAAATTGCAGCTCAGAGATGAGATCAAGTGTTGATTACGAACAAATTGAAATTGAAATTTTGTTTGAAAATATTAATTTACAATAAATACATTGCATTTTTTTTGGTTTCATTTAATTTTTGATTTGGTTTTTGTTGGCAATACTTACATTACACCCAAAATTTTTTAAAATAAAATTTGTATTTTAAAAATTATTTTAAAATAAAATTTTTGCTTGTGATTTTACACGGAACCGAACTAGTTTAGTAGTAGTGCTTTGCGAGGTCTTTTTTCTTAATAAAAAAAGCCAGCAAATCTTTTACTTATCTCTTGATCTTTAACTTAAAGATTAAAGACGATTTTCAATTCAGTTCTATGTAATATCAGACTTTGGGCTTGCGGGATTAAGAAGATCAAGCAACGCTTTATGATCTAGTAAATACATATAGAGTATGTGTATGTCTGTATGTTTATGTCTCTTTACTGTAACTAATTTTAATGTCACGTTTCTCGTGGTGCACTTGATTATTTGGTTTTCACTTTGCAGTTAGAAGAACGCAGAAAGTAGTGGAAAATTCTTAAGACACTTCAAGTTTGGGAATCGAGCGCAGCTCAGCTAAATGCAAAGCCGGATTTTTTGCAGTGTAGAAGCGCTTTTCTTTGGCGATCAAGCGGAGCCAATAAAAAATGCTAAATTCTAATGTTTTGTGTGTGTTTTTGTCTTATTGGTCTTCTTAGAGTAGACTCGCTAGAGTGGCTGCCACGCCCATTTACCTGCAAGAATTGTGTGACGGTCGTGTCGATGATCATGAGCGGACGATGAATCAGATGCACAACGCCGTTCTGAATGGGTATGTTGGCCTTAACGATCTCGGCGAGCACAACGCCACCTGGGTGCTTGGCATCGCCGATTATAGTGTTCGATTTGACATACACTGCAAGAAATTGATGGGCATTAGTACATAGATAAGCTTCCAGTTACTCCATTGTCTTACTTTTGCCATCCTTCTGCTTGAAGAAGCTGACAGTGACCTTGAGCTGGTCCTCAAAGGCAGCCGAAGTCTTGGGGTCGTCGTGCTGCGAGGCGGCAGTGAAAATGACAGTGTTTGGTATGACATGTCCATCGATGACCTTGGCATCCACCAAGCTGCTGCGGGTGGAGAGCTGTAAGGGAGCAAAAGAAGTGTTAGTTGGAAATGAAGCTTTTGATCTAGTTGAACTCACCTTGAAGCCTTCATCGACTGGCACCAGGAAGGTATGGAATCCAGGTGATTCATACAGCGATTCCTTCTTCATCATGGTCACCTGGGCGCGGTAAGTGCGCAGTCCATTGCCGCCCACATTCAGTTGATCGGCTGAGCGCATAAATTTCATCGCATCCATGTTGTTGATGTCTATGCCCGGTGACTTGGCAGTGAGTGGCTCCAGCACCTCATCAATGACGTGCATGACCTACAGCAACAAAGAAAACACTGATTAATAAATCAATTTGTTGGCTGAATTTGATTACCAACCTGACGTTTGCCCTCCGAATTGGTCAGCTCCACACTCAGTGAGGGAATAATGCGTGCATTGTTCACATAGATGTCTCCATTGCGTCCCTTTGTGATGTACAGCGGGGGATTGCCCTCCATGTCCGATGTCACAGTCGCTTTCAGCTGCGCCTGACTAAATGCAGCGGTGGCTAAAGGGGGAGACGGGGAAATGGGCAGAAACAGAGTTTGATTACATTAATTACTCAGTGATTCAGAGAGTAGATCATAGAGGGCATTGTTTGGAGTATGTAACTTAAATGAATCTGATCTGTATGAAGCAAAGTCCACTTAAAATCATCAAGTGAGTTTTGAGGTACTGATATTGAGGCATCTTAGATTCCTTCTCTGTTGAAACCACCAGACTACAGTGATCCTGGATCCTCTTTCTTTCTTTTCTACGAACTTTAAACTATTTCTGGTATTCCAGCTAACTTTGGTTGATGCCAATACTTACTGATGTGGTAGGAAACGTGGGTGGTGCCATTGTGACGCTGGAAGGCTTCGTTCGTGGGCACAAAGATTGTGCAGGAGCGCAGAGTCAGCGTCGAATTGGCAACGCGGTTTTGCTCCAACAGACTGTAAAACTGCAATTGAAAAAGAGAAACATAAAATCGATAAAATAAAAAACAAATAATTTGAATATGAATCACAACCAAGTTTATGTTGGACAGTGTTTTTTTGCGCTAAAAGAACTGAAATCATGCGACTGAAAGCAGTAGAAACACGAACACACACTCACACCCACACACACACTCATGCACAACGGAAAGGGGCCAATTCCATGGTAACGTCAAACAACCGCAAGTCGTGTAAGAGTATGAATATATATGTACCTACATAGATATAGTAAAAACTGAACAGAGGCGCTGGCAAAAAGGTTTATTGAACCAATTACGTAAGCACAGTGGGCTCAGATACACGTTTTCAGGGTAGTTTCAGCACCCTAGTAGCGAGAGAGTTGGAGAGAGGGGGGAGTAGATAGGAAGGGAGCGCACAGAATGCGTTTCATTAGTGCACAGGACGATGTCTATCAAAAAGGCAGTCGCAGGACACATGAAAATGCATTTTACAAACGCACCAACCCAAACAGTGCTGCCTGCAAGTGGCTACAAAAAGTCTAGACGCACAAAAAAGGCTAAATTCGTAAAAATCAAATAAAAATGCAAGACAGCAACGATACCCTGTGGGAGTATTAATGTTCTGTGGTAAATTTAGTGTCCACTTGTATACTAAGAAGGTATCAAAACTAAATTATAAAGTATTCTGACTTGATGGAAGGTTAGTTTATATTCGAACTGTTAGCATCTAGTTAAACTCCTCTTTCAGACTAGACTTTCTATAAAGTAATCCGATTAGTCTACTTTTAAAATAAAAGTTACTTGTGGAAACGAGACTATTCTATAGCAAGTGTCATCGGTATTTCTCTAAAACTGAAAGACTATAGAAAAAATACAGCTCTGCCCATAAAAAGGCTAACAAGGCAACACTGACCGCACATAACAGCCGGTGACCCTTAGCGGGTGCTCGTACCACCTGCCGCCTGCCACATGCAACCCCCGTCCCTTCCCGGCCGTTCCCCTTCCATCCCTCCATACACCACTTTGCGGCTTCCCAACATGGCAAACACCTACGACACGCCCCGCTGCACATTCCCAGTCAGCTTTATGAGCCGCGTTCTTAGACAACAAACAAAGCTCTAAATTGACCATCTAGTCGTGGGTATTACGAGTAGAGTATGTGAGTGTGTGTGTTTAACTGCACGTGTCTGTGTACACACAGTTGGTCAAATAAGTGTTTGAACCAAGAGTGCTAAAGTTCAGTTCTGACCATTAAATTAAGCACTTTGCAAACAAGATTTCGCTGTACGCCATTTTGGCCAACTTATAGCTAGATTTAGGGTTAGCTGGCTAATGATCTCTTCGACTATGTAAGAGTTTAAAATAAACTTATTAAATTATTTAAGAATTAACTTTTCGTTGAAGTCTTTTGTTTGCTTTGTCCCAACACTTACTTTCCTGACTGTATGCACTTTTGGCTAAATTCTTTTGGCCTTTTTCTCTGGTCCTAAGACAAAGTGACTCACTGAGAACTGCGATTGTATGTGTGTGAGTGTGTGTGTTTGTGTACCTGCCCCTTTGTGCGTTTTTTTGGTAACTCGAGAAGCCAACGACGATGTGTTGTTATTGCTTTCGTCTCGATCCTGTCGTTATTCGGTCTCGTTGTCGTCCTCGTTCCGGTCCTTAACTGGTTTCCATTTCACATTTAAAATGTTTTAGCTTATCTTACTGCTTTCCCTTCTGCATTGTGGTGGGAGAAATGCTCAATTCTCCACACCAGACTAGGTTCAAGAACGAAAGTAACTTTATTTCTGCTGTCTCTATATACTCCACTATATAATGTAGTCTCGCTACAATCTTTGTCATGAATAATTTATTTGATGCAATTTACAATTAAGCAAACAAGAGTTTGTTGGAATTCTCATTCATGTCGAATCGTAGTTATTGCTTTTTGAAGGGAGCATCAAGAGGGGAGTTTATACACTAAGGAAAAAGTTAGGTACATTGCAGAAGTAGACCAAAGAAATTTAAACTATTATTTATTTTCATTTAAAATAAGTTAAATGTAAAGTAACTTTATTTTTGGAGACTTTTATAACGTCTTTATGAAACACTGAGTGCTTTAAAGTTAACTTGGACTAAGATTTCTTTAAGTGTACAGGGTCAACGCAGTGTGTTTTGGGTGTATTTGAAATGAATTTGATTTCCACAAGTGCCATTGAACCCAGAGGGTGGAATTGGAATGGATTCAAGGGCAAATATGACTCAGTGTAGAGTCAGACGGCGGTGCAAACAAATTCGGCTAATGCAACCCTGAAACTAACGACTCCCTGCCCCCTCCCTGGCTGACAGGCAGACTGCTGGTGCCACGCCCACGCAGAACGATGCAACCCTTGTGTGAAATGTATTAACGAAATTAAGGCAAAAACATGTAACAATTTCTACTTTTTATTTACAAAGATAAAGAGTTGATGTGGTTGTTGGTGTCGTTGTGGTTGTTGTTGTTGCAGCTTACCCTAACTGGCATAAGGCGCCTCAACGAATTGGCAGTGCTCTGAAAGAGAGAAAGAGACAGAGAGAACCGCTGGCAGTTCAAAATTTTGTTTGCATTTTCACATAGTTTTTTTATACTCTCTGCAAGAGTATATTGGGTTTGTGCAAAAGTATGTAACAGGCAGAAGGAGGCGTGGCAGACCCCATAAAGTATATATATTCTTGATCAGCATCACAAGCCGAGTCGATATAGCCATGTCCGTCTGTCCGTCTGTCCGTCTGTCCGTCTGTCTGTCCGTCTGTCCGTATGAACAAACAGATTTCAGAGATGGTAAGAGCTACAAGTTCGAGCTTGGTGTCAATCGATCACATATTTAGTCAGTCAATACAAGAATCTTTTTTTTTTTTCGATGCCACGCCCCATTCGCCCACAATGAGCAAAAAACTAGACACACCTCGGAAAAAATCGGTGTTTTCGGCGAATATCTCAGTAACCATGGCACCTAGGATCACCAATTCTGGTATGGAGGTTCCTAGCGACAGCGCAAATGCATTGGCATTTGAAATTTTGGACTGCCACGCCCCTTTTTCCCACAATTCATACAAATAATTCTGAATTTTTTACGCATTTGTTCATGTAGTACAGCATTGTAATTGTATAATTCGAGTAGAGGCTAACTATATAAAACTATTCCTGAAAGGTGCATTAAAATCGGACTACAAACAAGAAAACTAGAAGCGTTACAATATTGATAATTGAACGCAATATCACTAATGAGTGCAAGCGAGACAGAAACGTTTTCGCTGCTTGTGTGGCGACATCTCTGGCCGCAGTCGCTGGCCACGCCGAATACACACATACATACATATATGCATCATATATTCTTAAACGTATGTGTATTCGCATACATACAAACAGATGTATGTGTGATAATGTTTAGATTGTTTTTGTTATACTCTTTTCAATGTGTTTTAATGCAAGTACTAGATATTGTAATATCTTGATACCGATTTTAATAATAATATCGGGATTAAAATGCAGAGAGTATTATACGGTCGGGCGTGCTCGACTGTACTGTTCTTTCTTGTTTTTTTTTGGTTTTTTTCTGTTTTCGTTTTTAGCCAAATTTATTAAGTTTTGTCCTAGTCAGGGCATAAAACAAGCTAAGTAAATACAGGGACTTTGACTAGTTGGCTCTGCGTGTGTGTGTGACTGTGTGTTGGTGGAGTGTGCGTGTGTGTCAGGGGCAGTCGCAGTGGCAGGGGCGTGGCAGTTTTTAGGCAGCTTCCTGGACAGCAGCACTTGAAGTAATGTCATTAACGATCGCTGCATGGAGTGAGAGTCGAGCCAATTACACATGCGTGTAGTGTATTCATATTCTCATATACCACTCACAACTTTAATTGCTACAAATTATGCAGATGGTAGCATTCTCTGTGTTTCTTTTTAATTTTTATTTTGGAATAATTGCAGCGGCTGCAATCCCCTCGGGTATTGTCTTAATTGGAGTCGAGGAAGACTGATGTGGAGCGATCCAAGGAAAGAAGTAGAAGCAGTCGGGTGCACTCGAACATAGAGTACTGATTTTGAGTGTAAAGTCACACTACTTACAACCGACTCGTATTACCCTCTACACTGGGTATAATAATGATTGAAGTCAGAGGAATTGATATTGCTGCATTGCATGTCAGTTTAGCCACCCGGATCTCTAATGCAACTAGGGTATAATGGTACATGGAGAGCATTTCTGTGTTTGCATAGACTCTGATCCATTAAGGTCAGAGTCTCATTCACGTTCAACGCCTCAGAGTCGCTTTATTCATTCCGAAGATCATATAACACACAACTAGAGATGTTCCACACACAAACACACACTGTACTGTAATCTTAAATTAAATTTAATTGAATTCGATGCTGTTCTTGAAGATCTCCCGCGCGTGTGTGTTGCTGTGTGTGTGTCCGCTCCTAGGTCGGTCAGTTGACAACAATCCCAACCCACACTTATCATATGGTCGATTACTGCACTTTCAGTAAACGTTGCCGGTCAAAGGTTAAAAATTAAAATAATAAATTAAAAGATCGCAACACTTTGAAAAAGATGACGTTGTCCCTCATCCGAATGGATAACAGGAAGTCTGGGGTCAACGCTGGAGGTCAACGAGGAGCTCTCAAAGCCCAGAACATCAAAATAACGAGAAGGAAAAGCTCAAAAGGCATTACTTGGACAAAGTTACTGTATGCACTTATTTTAATTATTTATTATTTGAGAAATAAAATAAATCATTTAAAAAGTCAAGGCCAAGGTGCTTATCTTTTCCATCAACTACAGTTAAACGCTTTTCTTATAATTAATGACTTGTTGATTTATAATTTTACTTTAAGAGTCATTACTTGTTGTCTTTGTCAAGACTTACAGTAACTATATTACAGTCTAAATAAACATATAATTTCTGTCCAAAAATTAAATGATTAAAACCAGTTTGACTCTACGGACAAATTAAAATCTGTATTAAAATACGTAAATTTTATAAATATTTTATTAGTTGTCTTTAAGTAAGTACGACTGTCTAAAAAACACGCTCTGTTTAGGTTTCTGTCTCCACTTCAATCTAGATCCACTTGAATATATTCGCACACACATACACTTGTGTCTCCGTGTGTTGGTATGTTGGCATGTGCATATTAGAAGTAAATGTAAGACAGTTTTCTCAGCAGCGCAGTGGCGACAGGTAAAGTCAGGCCAAACACTCCACTCACTCACTCTTTCCCTCTCCCTCACACACACTGCGACCCGCAGCTCGCACGCTTTCTTTTCAATTGTGAAATTTTCTTACCGTCGCTGCAGCGCGAGCATTTTTTGGGCATTAAATGTTTAACAGAGTAGAACGGACAGACACTGTTACTGTTGTTGTTGTTGCTGCTGTAGTTATTCTAGCTGTTGTTGTTTTAGGCAGCCAACCTTTAATGGCTTCTGACTTTTCACACTTTTATGTGTTGTCCATCTGTACATGTTACGTAGGTGTGTGCGTGTGTGTGTTTTTTTTTGTGTTTCGGTGTGTGAAGGTGTAAAAAGGCAAACCAAACTTTATAAATAGGTAGAAAACTGTTATGCTCAGTGGACGTTGACGACAGAGACAGCAATATGCGCTTATGTTATTGTTGTTTTTGCCTTTGCATAATTTACTTTACATACATAATGGGTTCAACATGCATACCAAATGTGATTGGACTTTGGACAGTGGTTAAGAGACTTAGGCTCGTATTGATTTTTCACCAGTTGCAACAACAAGTGAAAATGTCAAAGGTCAAGGACGAGAATCAAGAACGGCAGCTGCATCAGCATCAAGGTGAACTAACTAACAAGATGACGCAGTTGCTTTAAAGAAGTCAATGCATCAAAGTAAGGTGACAACCTTACTTCTAATTCCACCATGCAGCAGATGCGGTCGCTCTCCCTCTCTCGTTTTTTACTCTCTTTCGCTTCTCTCATTCGCAGTTTGTCAAGTTTGAGCAGAAGGCTTTACATTTCAAGGTCAGTTGCCGCCAGGCTCCGTCATAATACATGTATAGCTGTATATGTGTTTGTGTGTGTATCGACAACAACTAATGTATGTATGTGTAAGTGGGCTGTGTGTAAACAACTGCACGGGTACGGGTAAGAACAACCAACCTGCTATTTAACCTACATGTGTTTTCTATGTCTTTTCAACTACTTTATTTACTTTAAAGTTCTGACTCACCTGTGAAAGTTCCGTATCATCGCGCAATTTTTCTGACAGCTCAGCGGCAGCTGCAAACGGGGCAGCGCCGCAACAGAGCAGCAGCAGCGCTGCAAATGCGCTTAGACCGTAGCGTGCAAATAACATTTTACAACACTCGCGCACTTGTTTTTGCCTGTGAAGAACAGCAGCAGCAACAACAATGCTGACGACGGCGGCGGCTGCGACGTCGACGACGGGGGCGACTTACGAGGGTTGGCAGTATATGTTACTGTATTGGTAAACGCGCGTGTTTGTGTGTACAAGATATTTATCTGCAATTTTAATGAAAACAACCATCAAATATTCATTCAGCACCCTTTGCCTAAACATTTTGAGTCAGCATTAAAGAAATTCAGCAGAAATCGGTAAAGTTGGCAAAATACAAACGAGGCGAACGAGAACGAAAGAAAACAATTAGGAAAGCAGCAGAAAAAACAAGCGCGGCTTGGCTTTGTGAATTGCTTTCCTACTTTTGCACAAATACCACTCAAGCATACAAACACACACACGCACACAAACAAACACAGTCTTGTTGGCATAAGGAGATTCGCATGGCAATCAAATACCGTTATGTCACATATAAAAACAAGCACAACAAGAAGAAGAAGCAAAGTACAAAAGCAAGAGCCAAAGCTTAGCTGCGCTTATTGTATATTATTTTTGGTATTTTTTTCTTTATAGTTTTTATGCACATTCCGATTGTATACATAAGTGTATACACATGCACATTTCCTGCCACTGCTTTAATTTGGTATAGTCGCATTATTCTTTCTGCTGCCGTTTCGCGGTTAAATAAATAAATAAAGCCGCCGTTTTGTCTCTCTCGCTGTCGTTCCAAATTCAAGGATAAATTCAGTTCTTAGAAAAAAGCTAAAAATTATGCAATGTGTCTCCCAGCAACCGTTGTGGCCTGCCGCGTAACACTTTTGCTAACTGTAAAACGGCTATTTTCATTAGCAATCAATATCGAACGTGCAATTTTTATTTTTTGCTGCTTACACCACTTTTATTTTTTGTTGTACTTCGTTTTTATGTTTGTAGCAGTAGCAGAAAATCTATACTAAGAACACACAGCAGAAGCCAAACTGCCACTGAAGCCACCACACTAGTTTTCACACGCCCAAACAACTTTACCGGAGCACTGACGTACACCACGCTTGAACGTTTTACTAAGACTGAATTGAGCGTCGCTACAGCTGAGCTTAACAGACTGTTAGACTGTGCTCTCCGTGCTCTGTTACAACTTGCTGAAACCGTTGGAACCTGTTATACGCTTTATATGAATTTGCTCGCATACTAACATAATTAAGTGTATTTAAGCATGTTGTAAATTAAACAAAAAATTACTTTTTTTTTATTTTTACTAATTTAACAATAACTTTTAGAAGAGTTTTAAAGTCTACCTTCCCGCCGCTGAACTAACAGCGCTTTACCACAGCTGAGCTTAACAGACTGTTAAGTTGCGCTGCGCAGACAATGTTATGTTCGCACTGCTTGCACTATATTGTCTAATAACCGCTAAATTTTAATTTTACAGACTTTTACAGACTGCTTGCTGCTTGCTCTGTTATATTTGTTAAGGGCGGTTAAATTTGAACATTGCATAAATTTCCTTTATTATATAAACATCGAGTTTAATTAATAAAATACACAGCTTAAATCTATACATGATTTATAAAAACATTAAATGCTATAAATTCTAAATCCATTACCAGCGCATTGCATTAGAGGAACTTAGTTCCTGTAAAAGAAGTTGTAAATGAAGCGAATGAAATAAAAACTCATGGCACCAAATACGCCGCAAAATAGGGTTTGTACAATAAAGTTATAGTAGTAAAAGCTGTGGAAAAGAGAAAGATATTAACTAATTTGATTAAATAATAAATTAGAGCCTTACCGTCTCATAGTTCGTCGAGCTTTCTTCAGGGATTCCTCAGTGGGCTTCTCTTTGGCAAGATATAGTCGGATGCCCCACAGTGCTACGGTTAAGTATTCATCCCAACTTAGTGTTTTCATGTCACACTCAAACAGCTTTCGATCCTCTGCCGACATGTGTTCCATAAGTGCATCTGAATTGTGCATGTCAAAAGTCCAATCGGAAGTCGGGAAATAGGAAACTTTTCGAATATTCGCATGAATTTTGTTATAGATTTTCATCATTTTGGGCTTCTGACCAATAACACGCAACAACATATCGATAATGTGTCCAGGCAGTATGTGATAGATTATTATGGCCAACTCAAAGGCCCAACGCTTGGTGAAGGTCTTGACAAAGGGATACCAAATGATCTGTTCCAAGGGACAGATGTATCTTTTGTCCTCCACCGCCTGGAGAAATCTTCCCCAGTTACAAGGATTCTTATTGTGGGCAACATAGTTGTAAATCATCGGTTCCTTTGGCTTTTTGGCCTTTTCAGCGCGTGTTTCCTGAGCAGTTTTCCAGCCGATGGTCATTATCATGTTGGCACAGTAGTCCACAGGCACCAAGTGGGCTCTTGCCTCTTTGTTGAGCATTGTGACTCGCAGTACTCCAATTATTCCGCCGTAGAGAATGGCTATGGGGCCGTACAGATTGTCAGTCCAGCCGGGAATGGGCTCCTTGTAGGTGCCCAGAACTGGAAGAAAGAAGTTCGATTAATAAACTTGATCTGCGTGGGTAGGGTAAAAAAAAGTAGGTCGTTGGGTTCTGGGTTACTATGCAGATAGACGACCTTCCAATCGTTTCTATTTGCTTATAAGGCGCATGAATATCTCGTGCGGTCTCTCCCGTCATGCATTGCAATCTAATAACCGGTTCAGAGGTCTATAATTAAGCGTTACGTACTCATAGCCGGTCGAAATATGGAGGCGGGTATATCACTGGCTTCCTTCTGTAGAACCTGCTCGGCTAGGGCTTTGGTAAAGGCATAAGTATTGGGATAGGTCTTCAGGAAGCCAGGAGTCATGGTGTCCATGAGTTCGTTGCTCAGTCCATTTCGCAGGTCCAGTATCTGGTCGTAGGTGCAGCTCAAATTCTTTGGATAGTAGTCCTCCCCGATGTGCTCCATCACGCAGTTCGAGAATCCGGTGGACACGTGAACCAATGCCAACAAATGTGGCATCTCCTTGGCCAGTTGCACGACGAGGCGCGTGCCACGTGTGTTTATGTCCAGTGCCACGTAAAGCTTCTCATCGAATCTCACTGTGGCCGCACTGTGGAGCACGATCTGCACCTCGCTGACCAACAGCTTGCGGTCCTCTGCGCTGATTCCCAAGTCGGGCAACTCGCAGTCCCCGGAAATGGCCACTACACGATCCGCGAAGTTTGGATTCAGTTTGAGCAGCTCGGAGAAGACCTGTAAGTACACAAGGGTTCATGATTAGAATGGGTAGTTGAAAAGAGTGGAGGGTGTGCAAGGGTTGACGAAGTAAGTACTTATATTTCTGATTCACAAAATGATTCTGAGGATTTATAGCCATAAGAAGTTAATAGGTTTCCAAAGTGCATAACTTCGAAACCTGTTGAGCTAACCAAACAAAATTTACATATTATGTTCATAGTACTGCTAAGGGTATTCCAAACAAGTTTTTATATATACATAGTTACCATAGGCAAAATCAGTGGAAATCAAAGATACATCGAGATATGTCAAGACATATAGTTGTGTGAGTACAGGGTCCACTACAGTCGCTTCTATACTTCCCACCAGTTTTAAAATTAGCATATACCACTTACCGGATCCTTATGCCAAGCAGACATGCGATCCCTGATGCTGACACCCTTCTTGGGCCTGAAGAGCACATAAATGCACTTCACTTTGGTGCATCGCAGCAACTTTTCGATGATTACTAAAAAGCAGAGTGATTAGATCGAGTGATTATTGATTAATGATTGATTGATCAGTCACCTCTGCCCAAAAATCCGCTGCCTCCGGTGATAAAAACTCGTTTATCTTCGTAAAACTTTTGAATTTGCGATACCATTTCGCCGTCTTTAAGCCAATTTTTGCCAATTTACAGATTTCTAGTTAAGGTAAAAATTCCACTCGCGTTAGTTAGTGCACAATTGCGACTGATCGAGCGACGATTAAAAGAGAATTATTGCTTTTGCTGCCGTTTTATAGAAACCAGGCAAAGTTAATTTGTTAATAAAGAAGTAATTCAATCGGCTGAACGTACATGAGTCTATATATATATAAATACAAGTACATATGCTCATATGCGATGACAAAGGTTACAATCGATTGAAACTGTAATCTACAGCCAGTGCAAGGCATTAAAAAACTTGAATACAAATTATAATATCTATGTATTTATAGTGCCCTAATCAAGGGTATTAGGGGTTTGCTGTGTAAATGTGTAACGAGCTCAGAAAGTAAAGATTAGCTTGTTAAGTGGGCTATAACTTGAGTCACTGTTTGGGATCGTTCACTTGATCGTAAAGCTAACATAGGATTGACTTGAAATTCTGTAGTTAGTCAGAAAAACTATCTTACTTTTCATAGTTATACACTGTAAACTCACTCACTTTGTTTTGGGTATGTTTTTTACATATAGTGTCCAATTTAGGTTAACATCGGACTACTATATCACCTAACTGCACACTGAACATTGGTAAAAATTAAGATTTATAATGAGAAACCTTTTTTATATGGTATCTAGCTTAATTATAATCCAAATCGGTTTACTATATACCATAAACCCTACAGAAAATGGGTTTAAAGAGTACCCAATCTTCGGTTTTCCAAAAAAAAGTTCTCACTCGTGTTCTAACAACTTTTAGCTATAATCTAGCTGCACTTCCTTACATTGTTGCCAATTATCACTGTATTGGTGTAGTTATCTTAAACGTTATTTGCTGTTGTCGTTCCCACGTTGCTACACTTGGAAAAATTTGTTTCTCTGTTAGAACTTTTTAATAATGCGGAAAATCAACAGCCGTTATTATTTTGCAGTGCACTTAACAATATTAAACTGGTTTTTTGCATGTAAGAAAATAGCAAACGTGTTTTTTTACGCCCTATATAGAGCTTGAAACCGTACACCCGTTTAAGTTAGGAAATGCATTCAGATTTCCAGCAAATTTTGCGAAACTTCAATTCGCGTTGTAACTGCAGTATCGGCAATTTTAACCGATTGAAATCAAAGTATCAAAAGCATATAAACTTTACCCGTAAATTTGTATTTAAGAAAAATATTTAATCTGCCAATTTGTGTGCAGCTGCCGATTGAACTGATCGAGCTTGGCGATCTAATAGAAGTTGATTCTAATGATTTATCATTTTATAATATATAATTTATACGACATTCGACTATTGTTATATTCTCAATTTACGATATGTTACAACTGACGTACCGTATACGTCTGTTAGCAGTTACAGCTGTTAACAGTTAGCAACTCTGATAAAGTCAAACTACACTACCACGGGCACTCTCTTTTATGATTCCAGTTAAGTTACGGCCACCCTTGTTTCATTTGGCCACTTGTAAAAGGCTTAACTTACACACATTAGTATGTTTGTGCATCAACTAAACAATCTGTAAACAGAAAACTACACTACTAAAACTAATACGATCGCGTTGAATGTAATTTTCTCTATTTAAAAATGGCTGCCTATATCGTTCGCGCGCTCGCATTCAATGTTAAACTGCACCACAGCCCTTAACAGTGTCTAGTTAGCAGTTCCTAATGAGTAGGCTGCTTCTGTTAACGAATGTCAATGTTATTGTGAGTGAAGAAGAAGCAGCAGCTCACTGTCCAGCACTGAAAATCTTTAACAGCTGTTTGTCAACAGTCAGCTGTGTGTTGTATAACATCTCGAAAACGAAATTATTTCTTTCGGCATGGAATGTGCTCGTAAATGTTTACGTCTTTTACAATATCAAAAACACATTGTTTCACGCACCATTACGATGTCATCTGCAAACCGTGCCAAGGAGGCCATTGAGCAGTTGAAGGATGCCAATCCATACTACTCAAAGTATGCCGATAAAATAGCGAAAATGCAGCAAACGTCGGCCGAGGAATTCCTGGATCGTATTGAGCGTGTTGTCAATCCCATTAAAGATGGTCAAAGTCAGGCCAGGTGAGTGGGAGTTAGAAATATCCAACTTAATCACAAACTAAACAAATCACTACTTAGATCATACTCTGAGCTGCTGAATCCCAAGCAGAAATTGGCCAAGGAAGAGAGCGAATTGCCGCACAAGAAGCTATCGGACATCATGAAACTGGAGCTGCTTGAGGACAAGAATGCCGAAGAGATTTCCAAAATCTGGATCGAATATCACAAAACCAAGGATGTGCTGGCTGCCACCCTATCCACAGATCAGTACCAGACGCTCACATCCCGCGCCAAGGAGCACCCAATATTTCTGCTTCCATTGCCGCGCAGTGAGGGATTCGAGTTCATGATGCTGCAGTTTGCTGCCAATCACACCGTACACTTCACTCCCCTCCTGGCCTACCAGGTGCACCATGAGAACGCACCCGAGTGCCTCACACTCGTCCACTACACGGAGATGCAGGACAAGGGCATTGTGCTGATGCGGGGAGAGTACGACTCGAAGGTGGTCAATGCCCAGGAGGCTCAGTGTCTGGCCAATGAGCTGCAGATGTTCTACTATAAGACCGATGAGAATAAGCTTAAGCTGCTGGAGACGTTCACCAAGCGCCCGGATGAGTTCAAGCACGGGGATCTGATCAAAGAAGTCGAAAATATTCAACTTGGCTAAGAGTTTTCTGGACAAACCGCTAATAAACGAATGGAAAATCTAAAGGAATTTAAAAAGCTTGCAACTTTAATAAGATTCCACTTTATTTATGGTTTCAAGTTAACAGTATTCTTATGCTTGCTACAAATATGCTGCTTAAACTATTGCTCCAAAATTATATTATAGATTTAGAGAGTTGTCTGCTCGCTGGCCAGTTTCTAAAATGGTTCCTCCTCGTTGCCCGAGTGCTGTAGGTAATAAGACTACTATAGTTTAACTGTAGGATTAATATAGTGGCTTATATTGTTACCAACTCGCCCGCATTGCTGTTGTCATTGATGGCATCTATGATGTTGTTGTTGCCATTCGATTCGAGCACTCGATTGCGTAGCAACTGCATCAAAGTGCCGCGTTTGCCGAATCTCACACGAGCCCTGTCCCCGTAGTAGACATCCAGATCTTGTAGGTACTTCAGTGCATCGGCCATGGTGCTGATATCGTTGTTGCGCGGTGGACGAGTCTTGGAGGCCTCTACGTTACAGCCAGCGGCGAAGAGCGCGAGGGCCACGCAGACGACCAAAGTGCAGCGCATTGTGTAGGACATCTGAGGGAAAGAAGGAGAGGGGAAGACCGGTCAGAGCAAGAGACGATTGTGCAATGGTTCTCTCTACAAATTATAGTAAACCCACTCCTACCAAACATAGACAGGGTTTAATTCTTGGTACCCTGTTTGAGGGACTTTGATTGTGAAAATTCTAGCAAGTCTGTAAACTTTGATCGATTTCTAATAAGGGTCCAATATATAATAATTTAATTGCCCGATAAATATTATATATATTTTGTTATTATTTTATTACTTTTCCCAACTACAGGGTCTAAATGCGTCATCAGTTTAGTTGCTTGCGTCAAAAAGCAGAGAACCTTTGGGTTAATTGGACTATTGATTAATTACTTGTGTCATTTTGGATTACGAGTATTTAATTAGTTAGTAATCTTCTATGTTAATTGGCAAGGGGCGTTTAGTACTTAAGAGTCTCTAGACGATCAATTGCGAATACACTCGTAATGCTGGAAGGCTACTTGGTTACATCACTTTAAGAATTACTCAATTTCGAGACTAGTGAAAATGAGAAACAAGTGAAAATTCGACAAAGAAAATTCTGAATTTATGGCGTGCAGGGAAATGCTCATTGTTTCTGTTTCTGTTTGATTCACATTTGCATTTCACGGCACAGACTCGATGAATACTTTTCCAAGGCACTGTTGAATTTTCTCGCGCTGCTTCCGAGTTCCTCTATAATTTTCGCAAATTTGCGTAATTTGTGTAGTCTCAATTACGATTACGATTACGGTTACTTAAGTCAGTAAGTTCGACATGAGTTGGATAAAATTGAATTTAAATAAATCAAATGATTAATGTTAAAATAATTGTGTGTTTAATTTGAATTAAATAAATTAAAGTTCTTAGGTATTTTTTTTATACAATTTGTTGTTTATATAACCCACTGAAATTATGTAAAATTAAAAAATAAATGACTAACTAATAGCTGACTTTTCCTGAACAACAAAATTTTAAACCATTTCAAATAAAATTGTAGGGAAAATAAAATGATTGAATGTTTTAAATGATTAATGAAGAGGCAAAATAAAAATTTGTTAATTGCTAAACTTTTCTTAAGTTCCGTGTAATTTTAAATTGTTTAGAAAATTTAAGATTTATAGAAACATTTAGTTAAACTTTAGTCACGGTTCTGTACATTCGTCTTATATGTTTGTACTTGTTAAATATTTTATTTAAAAACTAAATATATTATTTTAATGAACCTATCAGTGATTGAGTGATAAAATTGATAAATTATCATAAACTTCCACAAGTTTCTAGTTTCTACACGTGTCAGGTTTTGTATAAATTAAATTTCTTTCCCCTAAATTGCTGACAATTTCACAATTTTTGTATAAAATATTATTAAATTTAATTGATTTCATATCAGAAATAATGCTTTTCTTTTTTGAAATCCAAAATCAAATTTCCCCAATTAACTAAAGTGTTTTAATTAATTTTTGAACTCACCTTCAAGTGCTGAGTATTGACGGAAGGATTATAAAGCAGAGCTCGTTGCATGCAGCGTTGTTGCGCCTCACGGTTCAGACGTCGACTGATAAGTGATAACACGACGAGTGACCACAAAACCAATCAGAATTAGAACCAGATAACTGATAAGCTAAACGCTTGAGTGAATTTACCGAGCTGAAGAGCCAATCAACGGACCGAAGCTGATGAATCCAGAACGAAACGAGAGCAAATGATTGTCGAGTGGAGAAAGGCACTGGCATTTATACCCCCAACTGGGACTCGAGTATCCAAAGGATTTGCCAACAAACCACTGAGTCCGCCCCCCTCTCACCTGGCCCACCTGCAAGTTGCGTTGGTAGCACTGGAAGCCTCAAAAATCTACATTTTCCTATGCAATGCTAATTACTTTGTTGTGGAAAAGTTTGTTCCGTCAGCAGCTGGAACGGAAAATCAGACGGAACAGAGTCGACAGAGGCGACAGCGACGCTAACAAATGCTGACAGTTGTCAAAATGAGAGATAATACCGATATGATTGGAATACTCCTTGATATTAATGATATGAAATGCGTAACTGTGAAGGATTACTGCCTCACCAGTTGGATTCCCAGCCTTATGGACACTATCATTAATTAGCATTACATTATTTAATTATTATTTAATTGCCGGTGGCTTATCAATAATGTGTTATCGATTTGTGTGACGCCGGGCTATATTAAATTTCGACCCGGTGGTTGAATGTTTGAGGGGTCTATAGGTTGTAGTGCTCACATAGGCACCCCACTGTACGTACCACAACTTCACTTTTACTATTTGTAGCCACAATCGTTTACAAACTCAGTTACATTTGTTAATACTTAATTAAATTAAATAAAATTTCATTGTCTTTATAAATTAGTCTATAAGTTTACGCCTACAGGGTCAGCTGCAGTCGTGCTCGCTGGAGGTTATCACATTTCAAATCATTTTATTAGGTATTTATATTCAACGCTGTAATTTGAAATTGCTCTTCAAATTGGGGGTCATGATCTCATAAATTCTAAATCACAAATTACGAATTTTTTAATCTGAGTTTGTATTTATTTAATTAAATTAAACTTCAGTCTGGTTAGCGGCATTTACGTAACGCTTTGAGCCATATTACGTATGCGCCAGATAGTCCGGATACGTATACGTCGCCGCCTTTGTTGTTGTCGTCATAACAGTGATGACTTTTCTAAATGCATATCGCTTTAAGTATAGGATAGCTACCAGATATTAGCTGGAAATGACCTGGTTAATTATCACGGCTCCCGTACATATTGCAACAATTAATTTAGTTGTTTGTTTTATACTAGTCGCTGTTTTAGTTTTACTTAGAGTTTTATGCTCTTGTTGTTGATTTGAAGTAAGCGCAATTAGGGTCGTTAAATATTCATTAGAACTAACCGACTACTAGTACCATATTTAAATCTAATTGGCGAGCCAACAATTCACTTGGTTCCTTATTGGTTGATTAAGACCTGGCTGTTTGTTGTTGGCTGTTAGCCGTTCAATTAGTTACATGCTTTAAACTTACAACTTTAAACAAAGAAATTTTCCTATATTATTACAGTTTAATAATCGCATATAATCGCCTTAAAGCTCTTAATAATACACGCCAAGATTTATATCTCTGTCTTTAGCTACTAACTTGACTACTTCCTTTGCCTTGACTCCAACTCTTCCGATAACATTTTCCACTTCGACAAAAATCGCTGCTTTATTAATGCTTTTAGCCATAATTTACATACTTACATTCATGTTTGTTCTTGACCACTTATCTCTATATGAGTAATCGCGTTTAAGTTGCGGTGAATTCCCGCCTTTAAGTACTTCCCAATGGGTGGATGGCGAGGGGCTGTTGGCTCGGGAATCACTTGAAGGACACCCTTTGGACACTGTACTTGGAAGGTTTAAAGAGTTTAGTTTAAGTAGAAACATGTTGATAGATTCTTGATGGACCCTGTACATGGACCCTGTACTTGAAGAGCTTAAAGACTTTAGTTCTAGTAGAAAAATGTTGATAGATTCTTGATGATCGTTATATCGTTAACTGTTTTTAAAGATATGTTAATTATGAATCTTTGAGCTCTTTTGAAATGTATCTTATGATCCCCTTATGAACTAATATTTTTTTTAAAGGCACATAAAGAACAAAGTGATCAACAACAAGTACAGGGCCTTTTAAATACATTTCTAAGGTCTTAAAATCCAAACACAATCGGATAAAATGTTTTAACACTATTAAACAAATATTTCTAGTTAGACAAGTATCAGATTTACTAGCTTTACTAGCTTTGTAAAGTGTTTTTATCTCACCAGTCAACTACAGGGTCTCTTGCACTCGAGCACACCCAACTTTTAACAGTTCTTCCAGCTATTAACTACAAAGTCTGCCAAGCGCTTAGATGTCAATTCTGATTATTAATGAAAGTACGGCAAAAAGGCAGCGCCTCTTGAATTAAATGCAACAAATTTACAGTTATAATGCGCCGAGGCATGCAACCGGGAAGTCCCGTTTGGCGACTTACCGTTAGGCTCCTCCCCAAGATGGAAACAGACGCACGCAAAGCGGTTAAAACTTTCAATTTGCATGTCGAATTAACTCCGACTGTGACGGGGAGTTGCAAATCGGAAATGATATATGTTATATATATATTTAGGTATGTTTTCCCCATAATTTGATTAACTGTCAACTCCGTAGAATTTGTCAATACTAAAATACTGTGTGTTTTCCGCACTGTTTGTGTGATTCATTTGCCACATTCGTTGAAAAAAAAAACCTTTTAATTTTCGAAGCAAACAATTTAAAGCGCTTTTAGCGTTCTACCAATTAGGTGACATTATGCATACCCTCTAAAACGGAGTCTACCTGCATACCACCCCTTAGTTTCGATCAGTTTAGTTTTCTAGTTAATCTGATTTATGTATTAGTTAGTTTCGTTTTACTAAAAACATTCAAACTATGCCTCTCGCAACAATGTCCGCATTCTATTAAACAACATTTAAGCGATCGGTTTAAAATAGGTATATAGTATACATATTACTTAGTATATATATATTTATCTGTTGAGGTTACTTCTGTGTGATTTTATAGTCTCTGATCATAATTGGGGTAATTATAGACCTGTTTTTATAGGTCTTGGTCGAATCAGACTAAACTCGATTAAAATAATTATTAATATTGCGACTTGGATTGGGATTATGTAACCAAATAGTTCCTGAACTGGCACAAGATTTGTTATGCACTATTTCAGCATATGGTCAGAGTGTAAAACATGCACTAAATTAGACTTATGGCATTAATAATACTTTGTTAGAACAAGTATTTCTTACAGTTGTGATGGGAAAAACACTTAAAAGTCTAGTTTACAAGTAGTTTCCGATCTGCCATTATATATCATGCGATCGAGGTTTTCATGTTGCCAACCGAGTTTATCTTGTTTGCCGGATTCCCAGAAAAAAAACCGTTTAAAATAACTTTATTTGTTGATTTTAATATAAACATAAGCTTCCATCTTTGGAATGCAGTTAATGCTAGTGACGAAAGCAGATCTAAACAAATCCCAGGCAGAGGTTTTTTCAGAGGTTTTTCAATGAGCTTAGCAAATAATCTCATCTCCGATTTTAGTCAGATTAAAGGCACAGACTGAAATCATTTATAATTTTAGTTTAGTTTTAAATTGCATTCTCAGTAAACATATCAAACTACAAATTTATAATTTAAGTAGTAATATATAGTAGCTAATTTGAAATGTACTTAAATTACAACACTTTACTATTATTTAATATACGAATTATTTAATTCATTAAACGTATACGATAATAATTATTTAATTGAAATCTTTTTATTACTTTGCAAATATATTCCAAGTCCATCTATGACTACGTCACACAGTTTTTAATTGTAGTTTTTTTATAGCTTAAAATCCTATTAAGCTATAAATTTATATTAAATGTTGAAAAACAAATTAAACAAAGTAAACAGAATTAAAAAATACTTTTCTAGTTAATGGAAAAACTTATTAGTCATACGGTCTTTAACTTTTTTATTACCTAAAAAACAAATTAATAAACTTGTAATTTATTTAAAGTACACGATTTAAGACACTTTTCTAGTGAAAGAGCATTTGAAGTTCTTGCATGCTGTGCGCCATGGCGTATACGTCATATGCTCCCAGCGCATTAGCAACAAATGACAAATATTTAAAATGATTTTAGTAAATATGTAGCTAATACAGGTAGCAGGTGAAATATGTTTTTCTGGTGTGAAAATTCTCGATTGTTCAGGGGGTCAAAGTGGAAGTTTTGTCGAGTGTGTGCGCAAAAACTCTCGAACCTTTTCAGTCCTTGACACTGCGTGGCGACGAAGAGCTTTAAGCTTTCCATGCAGAAGCTTTTGGGGAGTAGAGAGAAAAGCACTGAAGCGTTCTGAGTAATTTGCTATAATTATGGCAGTTCGTTTGCCATAAATAACTAATAGATGGCAATTAACTGTTTATAGCATGGCAACTGATATTCAGTGTGAATTTATTTTTACTCTTTACACTTTTTATTCTTATTCTAGACTAATTTAGTGAGAGAACTTAAATTTTGGAAGTCAGATCAAAAGACAATGGGCGTAATAAACGAAAAAGCAGCCGACAAATGTTGGCTATAATAATTAAGTACGAGAAATTATATGTCTCTCCGTCCGTCCCTCTGTCCGTCCGTCTATCCGTCGTCTGTTTGTCTGTCTATTTGTTTTGCCAGAGCATTAAGCACATGCGATCTTTACATGGAATCGGGGAATCAACTTGGTGTTTTGCTCGCCGTTTTTAACATTAGGGTCACTAAATGCCTAATGGAGTGCCCCGTACGCCCCCCCCCCAACGACCCCTTGGTCTCATCTATAAAAGCCATCCCCTTTTCTGTTAACTAGTTTGTGTTTAATACTCGGCTACATTGGCTTAGCCACTAAAGGCCAATGGCAAAAGCCAACTGAACCCAGTCGAGAGTTGTCAACGATATCGAGATCGATCATATAGATCATTATCCGCATTGCTTCTTAATAGCTTTTGTGTTGCTCTCTAGAACTGACTGGTCGACTCTTTCACTTCTCCATTCCCTTCATTTCCTTTATATAACCAGCTAGAGTTGGGTTTGTCGGCAGTAAAAGGCCCTGTAGCTAGTCTGGGACAGTAAATAAAGAGCTTACTCGAATAGATCTTATTTTAGTTGAATTCTTATAAGGAAATACAATCGGATAGCTTCGCTGATCAAGAAAATATATTTTATTTTACGTTTTGAGCCTCCTTTTACCCACACGTCTTCAACACCTCTTCAAATTTGTTCAACTACAGGGTCTTCTAAGCGAGCAACTAGATGAATATAAAATATATTGAGGTTTGAGGCACGTGTGCACGCTTATTAAGGATTAAATAGAGTAATTTGAGCTATTAAAAGTGCTCGTTTGAATAAAACAAGAAAACAGTCTAAACTGTCTAAGCCGACTGTCAGATACCCTACCCACCAAACTGGGTAGCTGTGAGCTGATTAACCCTGTAGTGCCCGAACTGATCGTTTTCCTAGCAGAATCAGCTTACTACCCCAAGTCCTAGTCCCAAGAGTCACCAACTTTCTGTTCTAGCTAAAAAGCTTTTCTTATTAGCCGTTTAGCAATTAAAAAATGGAAAATTTCCTTAATAAACTTGACCAAGTTTGTTGACCAAGTCACAGTGTAAAACACTAAAGCTAAAGACCGGCAGCAAAATAATTATAATTAAGTGTGTATAGACTAGATTAACTATATGCTGTCGGGTGACGCAAAAGCGGGCTTAATAGACCCTTTTAAAATACAGGGTCTAATTATAATGGATTAA
Source organism: Drosophila dunni (assembly GCA_018152125.1). Taxonomy (NCBI): domain Eukaryota; kingdom Metazoa; phylum Arthropoda; class Insecta; order Diptera; family Drosophilidae; genus Drosophila; species Drosophila dunni. The sequence continues at coordinate 828,094 of JAECXC010001917.1, forward strand.
AATGTAAACAACTTTTGAAAGTGATCTGGTGAATAACCACAGCTATATGGTCAAACTTTGTTAACTGTTTCAGGTGGGCAGTATTGTGGGAGGGGGAGTGGGAGGGGCAGGAGAGGGAGGGCGATTAACTCATCAATTCTAAGAGCATGACGATTTGTAGCAAACAACAAAGTTGCAAGTACTTTGTCTACAATCTTATTGTTGTTCTTATTGCTGTTGTTGTTGTTGTTGTTGACACTCAGGGACCGGCGTTGACGTCGCTAACACGCCGCTGCGTCGACTTGAGCGTCGGCGTCACCGTTGGCAGCGACGTCAGCGCTTAAAAGTGGACCGGTTCAGTCAAAAGCTTCGCTAGATGCTCAAGCGCCTAGGTCTATGTCTCTGAACTTAGCTCAGTATCAGATCTGTCAGTGCGGAGAGCGTCTCAGTTGGCGCTCAGTCGGCAGCTCAGTCGGCTGCTCAGTCGGCGCTTAGTTGACCGGCCCAAGAGTCCATATAAAGGTACCCACTGTCGTCTAGCTCGGCGCATTAAGTTGTCAAATATCGCGAGAATAGGAAGTGCGTGTCAGTCACATAGTCGCCAATACTAGTTACAACACTAATCTAATAACCCAACTAGCTCTAGTACAAGCAACTAGTAAAGTAATCACAACAGTACTCCGTCATACACATCGGCTATAAGTTCACTATATTCCAACAGATTTCGTAGCCAACTGGGACATGTTCTGTGCAAAGTAATCGGAATCAAAATCAAGTGTTTTAATTCATATCGATAATTAAAATAATAATAATTATAAATCGCTCAACGGCATTTAAATTTATGGAATTTTAATTGAAATTAATCAGACGATATCACCCGTGGACTTGTTAATTGTTAATCGTTTTATTTACATACAACTTAATAAACAATAAACCATAAACCATCAACGTAAACTACTTAAACTATAAAAATATATATTGAAAAAATACAAAATAGCTCAAGTAATTGATTTTAGTCATAAAAGCAGCTAACCATAAATAAACGTTAATTGATTGCCACACGGCTTTAAATAGTTTAAAGACACGTTGTTGCAAAAAGTCAAACAAAGTTGAAACAAAAACCAAAATCATTTAAAAAACGTCTGAAAATGAAACTGTTTGCAAACAAAACGCAGCGCAATGCAAGTGAGTAAAAAACAGCGTTAATGTCGTCAATGTCGCACTTAATTAAGCCAGACTGTACTACCGTTAGCCAGACTGACTTGGCTGCTCGGTGTCCAAGCGCCGTAAACGGTAATTCGGAACGCCTTTGAAAGTAAAAGGGAACTGGAACTTCCCGAGTCCGAGGCGATCGTTAAAAAATTATTTATGCCTCTTGCCTCTTGCCTCTTGCCAAACTCGTTGCAGACCCAAATACTCGAAAACTCGACTTTAAAAACTTTTCGCAAGAATTGAGCTGGATTTTAGGGGAGTTGAAAATGTTGAAAAGTGTTGAAAATAGCGGCTTAAATAGCCGTTTTAATGGATATTCGAATGCAGTTTTTATATGCTATTTTAGTTAGCCATTTGTGGGGGGGCTTTTAACACAAATTGCTAAAATTAATATGATACACATGGAATTCTTGACACGTCGCCTCGTGTCGTTATTTAAATAAATTGCTCTAAGTAGTATGAGTTTGAGAAATTGTTTAATTTGCTTTTAATTGTTGGACAAATTCCACTCCAGTCAAAAGGTGAATGATAACAATATCACAATGCCAAAAGTAGTTGCCGCTGTTGAGGTTTTAACTCAATAATAATTTATAATTGATGCAAAGTAATTACTTTAAATACAATTTAGTTTAAAAGGAATGTAAATTTCTTGATGCATTTCAATCAATTAGTTCCAACTAATGCATTTGTGTGTTTATTATAATACAAATAGGTAAACAAACTAATCCAGACCTAATTGATTTGTTTAGCGGGAACTAAACTTGACTTAATCTGTTCTGAATTTGATTCGATTCGTTTGTAATTGCTGTCAGCTCATTAGATCGATTTGATAAAGTCATTGAATATCAACTAATTCCAAAGTTTAGTAAGTACTCTAGTAGTACGTGTATTAACGTCTCTCCATTGTAATTAATCGTGCATAAATTATAACTTAATGTCGCTTGGAGTCTGTAACGTCACGTACCAAATCTTACCATGAAGTCTGATTTAATTTGACGACGATTTGAATCAACCAAAAATGTAAAACAAAAATTATAAAAAACGATCTCAAACTGAAGGTGAACTTTGGGCAATGTGCAGCAGTTGGCCTTAAAGATGAATTGGGTGTGATTAGCCCTCAGTTGGCCCATAGTGCCAGTGTGTACTGTGGAAGGTACTCTGTAAATCCATAAATATTCCTCACGTTCGAGATCGCGTGAGTTCCTAGACATGAAAGGGGTTAACTTTTGCTATTCTTCCGTGTTTGAGTTGTTTTATAGTTAAACACTTGTAAGTGCGTTACCACACTCTTTTTTGTATTTTTAGACCCTGTACTCCAATAGGTTTAAAGTGTCCAAAGGGCGTGTGAGGCTCAAGACAAACTGATTTGTTTCGATTTATATTTGAGTTTATTTTAAAATGGGATTTATAGATTTGATAGACTTAAAAAAAATCAGAAGATCGCTGATAAATCGGTATATTCAGCCCCAAGATACTTAAAGTAGATTTTATTGTAAGTGCTTAATGCTCCTGCCAACTAAGTACAGGGTCTTTTGCAGTCATTAACCCTCTGGCACTACTTTGATTTATTTTCTTTTCACTTTTGATGACGACCCATTCCCAGACCGAATGTGTTTGGCCTAGCATAATATTTGTGGAATTCTTTTGAGGCCTGAGAATCGGGGAATCGGAGAATCTTCACTCGTCACTCATAGAAAATAGAAAATACTGCACACCTTATTAACAAGTACTAAACAATGTAAATAACAATAAAACAAAAGCAAAAACAATTGTCAAACCAATGACAACAAATACTCACTACGAGATCAAACAAAACAAAGGTGATCGGAGATTGGAGATCGGAGACTCGGAGACTCGGAGACTGAATGGAGACAGCTTAGACGATAAGCCTGGAACTTGGGGAAGTTGTAAACGATACACTTTACTATGTTTGCTTTTCCTGATTAGCGCAAAACTGACAATGACTATTTAAGGGTTTTTTTCTAGCCTTTTTTTGGTGATGATTAACAGCAAACAAACAAAAGTGACAATGTAGGATTGATCATTAGCGGAGCACGAGCTGGAAGTAGTTTAAGTGTATCTTAAAGATAATTTGAGTGCGTAGACTCCAGCTAAAACAGCCAGATTAATGCATAGCTAAAAATAGCCAAAATTCTAGCTAAACATTGCAAATTAAAAGTTCGCTAAATCTAGCCGTAAATAAGCCCAAGCGGCAATACTGACCCCAGAATCTTGTCGTTGCCGACTGACTAACTCGGCTGTTTAGTATATTTACTTAATTTATTGTCATTTGACGGAAGTCACACATACGCAGTCACACGTTCAAACAATACACACACACACACACACACACACATATATAGGAGTGTATATCTAGTATTGTTCAGACTTTGTTGCCTTAGCTCTTGGTTAAATAAAAAGCAATTCATTCTTGACTTTAGTGGGTCAACGACAACTCCAACGCCAAAATCAACGTCAACGTCAGTTATTTTTTTTTTTTTTTTTATATTTTTAATTTCAACTCCAACTCTGACTTCAATTTTAGCCGTGATTTTAGCCCTCGGTTCATAAATTCGGCCTGTATGCATTTCGAGCACTATTTTCAGGTTTTTTCTGTTTTTTCTGAGTTACTTTTCATTGTGTTCAGATTTTGTGCTTTTAATGCTATGTCAAATTGCAGCGAACTTGAACTTCAAACTGCTGCAGACAGTCGTCAACCGTCAACTGACAGCCTCATGAATGTTTGGCTACACTGCGAGAAATATATGCTCTTCTTGAGACATCAATTTGCATAAATATGCGTAGTCTCAGGTGTTGATTGGGCATTTGTATTAATTTATATTGAATACGCTTCAAAGTGTTAATGAAAATATTAAATTCGTTTCGTTTCGTTTGAATTTTAATGGTGTTTGAAGCTGATGATATTTATTTTGACAGTTGAAAGACATTTGTTTGTTTTCTATAAACACATTTAAATTGAACTAAATTTCTTAGGTGTTTTAGAAATAGACTGAATTTAGAAATATTTAAGAAATATTTAAAAATAAAAGTGATCAGTGGGAAATATTTAAAATTCTTTTTATTAAAGCATAGTATTTATTTTAACCACAAATATTGCCTTAAAAATAATTTTTATCACAAACACATGTTAAATCACACTAAGATTTTTATTACTTATATTTTAGTTATATTTTGGTAAATTTATTAGAATTTAATATTTAAATTAGACAGAATATAATTAAAACTGCCATGCGTATGCATAATTATTTTTAAAACTCGTTTTTAGTTTATAAATCACTTGGAAACGATGTAAGTTCAGCGAAAGTATTTTTAGAAGCTAAATAAATTAAAGCTAATTAACAGATTTACATTTTTCGGGCAGTGTAGCTTGCATATGAGCATAATGTTTGAAGCGCTAATAAAATATGCCCCACTGCGAGCACAAGTCTTGGCCAGAAACGGGTTCGGGCCAAAATCAGCTGTCGAGACAAGCAGCAGTCATTCATGCCAACACTTGGCTTCGGCTTTCGGCTTTTTGGCTTTTAAATCGCCGTCTCAATATCAGTATCAGTTTCGGTATCGGTATCAGCTTGGAGTTTTTTGTTTAGGCCAGAGTGTTTGCCACAGCTAGCAACTAACAGCTAGCAACTAACAACTTTGGCAATGCAATTGCATAATTTACCACTCGATTGCCGATTGATTTGCTTTGTTTTGGTCTCTTTTTTGGCCTTTCGTTGCAGCAGAATAATTTGAGCTGTGTCTTTGTTTGGCCATTTTAATTTATGGCCAAAACGAAACTACCAACCGGACTGTTATTCAAGGCAAGGATACAAGCTGCGTCGGGTATTCATATGGGTCAAATATTTCAGTGTGTGACTCATGAATGTACTCGTAAATTTATTCAATGGATAGTTTCTTGAGTTTTGTTTTGATTTGGAAATCTTGAACTTATTAACGCGTTTTTGTGGCCTGACAAAAGTTGACAGCAAAACGAAACAAAACAAAACAAAACAAAAAACAAAACTAAATTGTTAATGAGTTTATGCTGTTGTTGTTGCGGTTGTTGTCTTTATTTTGTATATGGCTTATTGTCTTCTGAGTGCTTGACAGAACCGAGCTAGGGGCTTGGTGAGATTGGTGAGCTTGTTAAGCTTGGTTCAATGATCTTGAGCACTTGCCCGATGTGATTCTTACTGTATTATTCGATTGTTTCTCGCTTATTGACTAATTGACTAATTGTCACAGGTGTTTGTAGTGCTTCAGTGGGGAAGTTTGCGTAAAATGGGTTAATAATTTGTTTTGATTTATTACCAGTTCAGCTGACCATGACCTAAGCAAATCGGTCTTACTACTTGGCTTAAATTCTCTTCTCTTTTCTTCTCATTTTTTATGGTTTTTGTTGTGTTTTCATTACGAGGAATTTGTAATCAGTTTTAAGATCGCACCCGGAACGAAATAATTCAATGATAACACACTTTTGTGGAAGGTGAGCATCTTGACAAAGTATCAGTTAAAATCGTTGCGAAACCAGTTTTGATACTACTAAAGAATATTACCTATATACGGGATAGTAATCTCTTTTTATTTTATATTATTTTATTTTAAATAATAAGCATTTTGGTAGTTTGGGGGAACTCGACTTAGGTAGACTCTGTATGTGTTTAAAAGGGGAAACATTTTTAAAAGACCCTGTAGATATTTATGAGAACTTTTTGGTATTTTTGAAAGTCTTTTTCCCTTTTTGGCACACTTCCCTTTAAAATATGTGTCAAAACGTCCCCGACCTTGGTCGTAAACTTGAACCAGACCACAATCTAGTTACATTGAACCCTCTTTTTGGGTAGTTCTCACAGTAAGCAAGTAAATCAGTCCAACTGATCAGCATAAAATGTGACACAACAAGTTTATGATTTTGGGAGCAGCCATAAATCTTGTTCCAGTACCAGACTCACTATCCGACTATCTGCCACTTGATGTTTATTTTCTTTACCTCAAAAAAATACCCGAAGAACGTTTATTGAACTCGGGGAATAACTGAGAACTCCAAGTATTTGCGGGGTTTTTTTATTTTACCGGCATTTTTGTTGGGTTCCTGCTCCTGCCATTGAGGTAGGTCGCAGATCTCAGAATTCAACAAGGTCAATATCACGGCAGACACACGCGATCCGCAAGTTGACAGAGACTTTGCAAACTTGTTGAACTTCGACTGCTTGCAACATGCGGCAACGGCGACGCGGACAGAGACGCCAGCTGCGACAGCGACTGAGACAGCGGCAGCAGCTGCAACAGAGATCTCGTTTGAGATCGCAATCGAGATTTAGCTAATTGCATAACTCACCTCGTTTTCCATTTTTTGCTTTTGTTGTAATTCGCAGAGTTACTACGATGTGCGGCACTTGGAATGACCCTATTGTTCCTTGGCACTGTCATCTTTATGACCGATCCCGTCAAGCACATCTTAGATTGGGTAAGTGAAACACAACTGATTTGTTGACCCTGTACTTTGAATACTACGGAGGTCTATTGGGCTATTAGGCAGTGGAAGATATAGGTATTGATGTTCTTGTTCTAAATCAACTGATGACAACTGACTGCTATGTCAGGCAATTAGAGAAGTCAGTCTAGGTAATTAGTATCAACTTATAAACTAATTAGTATTGAATACTATTTTTATTCACTATTTTTCTGTAGCCCTCAGTTAGTGTACCCTATTTCAAGTACAGACTTAGAACAAAAACGGTCCTTTAAAGTCATTAACCTAAATCTTATCCCTTGAATTTCAGCAACTGAGTCTCAGTCCCAATGCGCTGCTCTACAAACTGTGGCTCTTCCCCCCTCTAGAGGTCTTCATCATGGTGCACATGTTCAACTATACAAATGTGGATGAGTTTATAGCGGGCACAGCAGACAAGCTAAAGATCGAAGATGTGGGTCCCTATGTCTATCAGGAAGTGCTCACCAATCACAACGTAACCATAAACGAGGCCAACAATACCATCACCTACACACCTCGTCGGGAGTATCGCTTCATAAGGGAACGATCGGTCGGAGATCCGAAAGTGGATCGCATTCGTGCTCCCAACATTCCGTACATGGGCGTAAGCACCCAAGCTGCCAGTCTGTCGTTGTTTGCATCCCTGGGTTTGAGTGCGCTGACCAAGCGACTCAATGCCCAGCCCTTGCTGGAGGTCTCCGTCCATGACTATTTGTGGGGTTACGAGGATCATCTGGTGCATTTGGCCTCCAAGTTTGTGCCCAGCTACATAAACTTTGCCAGCTTTGGTATCATGGAGAAGGTGAGTTATCTGAAATACCTAATCCCCTTCTCACTCATCTTATATATAACTCCCAACCTTTGACCTTTTACAGATGTTTCGAGAGGGAAATGAGAGCAATGTTGTGAACATGCATCTGCCAGAGAAGAAGGATGCAAATGGTGTTATCTTACCCAATTCCCCCCGAGCCTATACCCTACATAGCATCAATGGGGAGCGGGGATTCACGCGCTGGGGCTACGACGAGGCCACGAAGTAAGTTCTCATCCCTGATCCTCTTTAGGGCTTAGTCTAAAGAGGACTTTCTATCTTGCAGTGGCACAATGTGCAATCGCATTTGGGGCAGTCACGATGCCACATTGTTTCCTCGGGACATGAATGAGAACGACCAGTTCTATATCTATAGACGTACTTTCTGCCGACGTCTGCCATTGAAATTCAATAGAACTACTACCTTCAAAGGACAGGATGCATTTCAGTTCTCTCTGGATCCCAAAATGTTTGACAGCGAGTTGGGAAATGAGAACTCTTCGTGCTTCTGCACGAACAATCAGTGCCTGAAGAACGGACTGGGAAGTGTAATGCCCTGCTACTACGGTAAGCACTACTTTAACTACTATTTGAATTACCACATATACTACTATTTAACTACTGCTCTAATGACTACTTTAACTACCATTTGAATTGCTACTTCAGACATTTTTTTAATTACTACTAACTTGACTACTTTTAATACTATATTAACTACTTTATTTACTACTGCTATTACGTCTACCACTAACAGTACTTTTACTGCATTTTCTGCTAATGTAATTCCTATTTTTAATTCGCTATAATATTTCTAAATTCCCCTTTTGTTTTCTAGGCATGCCCCTGGCCATCACTTATCCCCACTTTACGCATGCTGATCCTAGTTTTGTGGAACCTTTCGATGGTCTTAAGCCCGATGCGGAACGCTTCCAATCCACTATTATGCTGACACCGGTTAGTAGTAGGCTCTTCTTACTTTCCCTTACTCAAACAACTGACCTCTGATCTCATCCTTCTTCCTCTTCGCAGCAACTGGGAGCTCCCTTGCATGCCCATGTGCGATTGCAGGCAAATCAAGTGGTGGGAAAGGTGAAGTTTGATCGCCTGATGGCTCCCTTTGAGGGCATGGTGCTGCCACTGCTCTGGATTGATCTGACCATAGACAATCTGCCTTTCTGCCTGCAGCTGCTCGTGCATAGCATCAAATACATTTTTCCGATACTACAGGGTATCGTAACGTTGGCCTTAATCCTCGCTGGCTTCTATCACCTGAGTACTGCCGTTACTCTGTGCATCTGGTCGAACTCCCCGGGAATTAAGCACATTTCAGATCAGGGAGAGAAGAGAGCCAGCATCCTGAATGGCTTGACCCTCGGAGCAAGCTTCCACAAGGCGCAGGAGGCGGGTCAACACGAGGTGCAGAAACTGTTGCTGCCCGAGAGTTCTTGCCACAAGTTGAGTGACGTCTAGAATGCTGCTGAACGATGGATTATTTTGGAACTTTACCTCAATTGGATTATATAATACTTATGTAATACATAGCTTATAATTAGATAACTGTGATATTACCAGCTAAGACAAACAGGAGATTTTTTTGCTGTAGATTATATTCTGCATAACGGAAACAACTTAGGGAACATTCTATGCTTATATTGTTACTAAGCTAAGGTTAAAGGTTAAACTATTTAGCAATAAATACACTTAAATGATTACAATTACAGCACAAACATAACAATCTTTGCTTTTTGGGCCTTAATGTGAGGCAATCGTGTCTTCGATCCAGCTCAAATAGTAGGAAATCCGCAGATAGACGTCCGGAAAGTTCTCAAGGGCACAGCCCGAACCGAAGGACGTGACCCCGGCCAGTATCCAGGGTCCATCCCGAGACAGTCGACACTGCAGCGGTCCTCCCGAGTCACCCACGCAGGTGCCACCCTGTCCATTCAGCTGCCCGGCGCACAGGTGTCCTCCATGGATGTTTACAAAGCTGCCGTAGGCATCCTTGCACCTATGGAGATATTATTATCAATGGATAAGTATAGAAGGAGAATAGGTATTAAAGGAGGATTGTAGGAGAATTTAGGATAGTTTTTAAAGGAAACCTATAAAACAACTTGGAAGAAGTAGACGAGACGAAGATGAATTTATGAAGAAATCAAAGGGGATCCTGTGAAAGTCTAGGACACTCGTACGAGGAGAGGAGTTTGAAGTTTTTTAAGAAGAAAACTTTGATTTTCTCAAGTTTAGGATAACTGAATGATAACTTTGGTAGATAGGCCATTTTTGATTTGAAGGAGACCTAGAGTGACCCTAGTGGTCTGAAGCTTCACTCACCTGCGATTCTGATGCAGCGGAACGTGTGTCTTCAGCAGTTCGTTGGACAAGTCCCCGCTGATGTTGGCCTTGCCCCAACCAGTGGCCACACAGTCAATGAAGGGCATTTCCTGAGACCGCTCCTGATCAGTCAGATCTGAATCAGGATCCGATTCCAACTTGAGCTTCATTAGCTTATCATTTCTTCGCCGCGTGCGTTTCTTGCTGCGTGGCGAACGCTGTGATTGTCTCAGCGCCTGACGTAACCGATTCAGAATCTTCATGTTCATCAGTTCACGCATGGACGTGTCCATGGAACTGGGAGTTGTTACATTCCGATAACGCCTGCGACTCTGCACACTGCGCAGAAAGTTATCGATCTTCTCGGGCACATCGTCCAGCTCCAGTTGCTGGCTGAGCACATCCTCTTTGGGAGGCGTTGGCGACTCCTGGGATTCCCTCAACATGAAGGGCAAACAGATGCGTCGTATGTGTGAGGTGCGGGAGAGATCGGCGGGCTTTGACAGCTTCATGAGCACAACATCGTGTCGAAAGTTGTGGTACTGATGATGCAGCACTATCTTCTCCACGGGAATACGCTGCTCATTTCCCGATTCCAAGTTGCGATCGTGTTCGCCCAGCACAACTGTCCACAGCGGAGGTATGGGCAAATTGAAGAGATCACTGTAGGGGTAGAGGGGAGTATGAGTTACTTTTGTTTGCATGACTTGACAAATCTTCAAGTTTTCCTACTTCCTGTGACAAGCACTGTCACCTAATCAGTATACCCTAACTCTACACTACCCTAGCTCAGTTTTTGCTTACTTGTGCACACAGTGGGCAGCGGAGAGTATCCAGTACTGATGAATGAGCACAGCCCCACACCAGTGTCCCAGGAAGCCCAGCGAGGGATGCAACAGCTCCAGGGATGCCTGCCAAGGAAATTGTCCCTCGACGGTGGCAGCACCGGCAATAATTCTCCCACTGCGCTGTCCATTTCCACGACGAGGTCGACAACCGCAGTCTGATAAAGTACGTGATGGATTTGTAGTTGGATTGCTGATGAAGATGTCTGCTGTTTGGACGGGAATGGGAATGGGGATGGGGATCACTTACCTGTCTCAAATTGCATCGTTTGTGGCACCAACAGCAGCAGCTGCAGCAGCAGAGGCAGCAGCAGCAGAAAATGAATCAGAAATGCCAGCGACACTTGTGGTGACGTTGGCCTCATCTTCATTTTGAACATCATCCGTGTCCTCATCATCGTCTTGAACTTGATCATGATCATGATGTGGCACAGCCTCTGGGGCTCATGGCACTACTCGCATGACTGACCCACAGTCAGAGTCAGCAGTTAATGGCTGTGGCTGAGGCTGTGACTGTGGCTGCAATGCTGACGCTAACTGTGACTTGACTTGCCTTGGATTGTGATTCCAATGATGCCAGCTGGTATCCTGCTAATGATGATGATCACAATGATTATGAGGTTCGGCAGTGGAGTATTGTTACTGTTACTGTTTCTGTTTCTGTTACGTTTGCGTTTTCACTTTCACAACTTTGACTTTTTAATAACACGCGTTTGTAGCTTAGAGACCTTTTTTGGTTTTCGGTTTTTTCTTCTTTTACTGCCTTTAAATATTATAATTTACGAGATTTCCCAGCTACAGTTTTCACTGCTTCCGCTGCCCTCAGTCCGCGCTGGCACTGCCCTCTCTAGGCGCATTAATTAGCCAGCAACTGTGGGCGTTTCTGGCTAACAAATTGTGCGCAGAAGCAGTAGCAGCAATGGCTAATTTCCAGTTTAAAACGCAGACTTAGACTGAGTCTAAGTTGGAGTTAGTGTCGGAGACTGAGTCTTGAAACTGCCCTCGGTTATATAATCATGAAGTTTAGTGCCAAATTTTGTTTAGGCCGCAGGCTATTAACGGTTACGGTTACGGTTTCCGCTTTTTGGCTTTCTTTAGACGCGAATTCGGTGTCGGATTCGTTTTCGGAGTCGTTTACGGAGTTGGTGTTGAATTCGGAGTTGGTTTTTCTTTGTGCTTCCGATGCTGGCGAATCGTTAGCGACGAGCGCCAAAATGCAACTGGGCGCTGCTCAGGTTTGGCCAACAAACATTTACCGTTTCGGTTACATCGACATGCTGCGCAGTCGGCGTCGACATTTGGCTGTGACTGTGGCTAGTGTTGCATGCCCCTCCAAAGAGCGCTGCTGCTGGTTACAATAATATCAGCCGCTACAGCAGCTCCAGCAGCCACCGCAGCAGCAGCTACAGCAATAATAATAACAAAGCGACGCCAACGAAAGTGAAAAGACAGCGCGAGGCAGCGGGCAAAAGAGTCAGCAACAACAACAGCAACAACAACAAACAACAACAAACAGCAGCCAAACAGTGAATGAACAACAACAAACAACCGACAACCGACAACAACAACATCCACTGAGCTGATGACGACAACGACAACTACAACAATTGCGACAGAGTCGTAGAAATGGCTAAAATGGGCAGACCTCAACTCCAGCTAATCATTCACCTGCCTCAAAAGCTCTTTAGTGGCTAAGCAGCAGCTTTAGCCAGACAACGTATTGTTGGCATTGTACAATAGATTACTAGTCATACACTAAGCACCTCTTTTCATAAAAAACTTTGAGCCAATAGTTTATTAGACTCTGTAATACAAGTAAAAGCATTTCAAAGTGACACAATCAGTTAATGATTTATACCCTTTAAACAGTTTTCAAAATTTTACTTTAGTCACTCTGACGTCAGAGTATTAATCAAACAATTATCACATTATTTATTGATATTTAATAGCTTGTCCAATATTTGGCTATAAGCCAATTCATTACTTAATAAGCATTAAACGATGTAGGGAATAAGTAGTAGTCATTAAAAATAGGGAATTAAATGAACTTAAGTACAATTTAGGCTTACTCTTTTATGATTACGCCATGAACTCCTTATATGGCTAAGAAAACTCTAACTGGTTTAATAGGTTGTGATAATTCCAAATATTTTTTATGTAAATTATTAGTAAATATTTTCCATATTCAAGAAGTCTTGGGAATTTTCTTCTTCTGATACAATATAATTAAAATTAGTATTAAAACGAATACGAAATCAATTAAATTCTACGACCATTTTATGAACTGATTAATAGCTAACAACTGCGGCTATCTCCAGTGTTTGATAATGCGTCGATTAATCAAGGCGCTTATTATAGATAATTTGCCTCAAACAGTAAGCCAATCAATTTATAATTAGCTGGTAGATCGGCTGGTGCTAACGATTTGTGCACGATATAGACTATCGAATTAGTATGTATTCATTCAGAACTTGACCCTATGGGAGAGGTGTCGAAATAGGTTGCTTACATAACTCGTGTTACTTAACACTGTAAACAAATGGGCGGCTTATGCAAAAACAAAATAGAATTTCTCGAGCCATTGGCTCCAATTAAGTGTGACAAAAGATTGAAACTGAATTAAATAGCGATTAATAATGTTAATGACGATTACACGAGTGCGATAATAGGAGCAACTAAGACCACGACTAAGACTGCGACAAAGTGGAAGTGGAAGGGTGATTTAAATTCCTGGATATTTTCTATTACAAAGTTGGACCAATTTACGTATACGGGTACGTGTGGCCTTCTGATTACCTGTAAGCTCGCATACCTGTCGCTTGTAAGATTTGTAAGATTAATCTGTGCAATCAATATTCAATTCTTGTAATCCATATTCATAGTCACAGTTGTCGAGGGTGAATGATTATGGCGTGTGTAGCTAGCCGATTGCATGAGTGAATGTGGAGAGTGTGAGTGAATGAGTGCATGAGTGTATCCGCAGTGCAGATGAGTGTTGGTGCGAGTTACTTTCGTTTTCATTACGGCCAACAGCAGCAACATTGGCAGCAGCTGACTCTTCGGGCCATATAACTTGGACCAGGCTAAGAGAGCCGGACTCGAATTCCGTGTTGATGTACAAACTCATAAGTCATTTAGTTTGTGGCAGCAATAGGGAAGTCGTAAATGCAACAGCAGCAACAGCGCTGACCATTACAATGGCACAACAGCAACATTGGTCTGTTTACGCAGCCAATTGATCATTTAAGCCAAGTTAAGCTACTGCCAGCCTGCCAGTCTGTCAATTTGTTATTGTTTGTGGGCGTGTCTTCTTGTCTGCTTGCCTCTATGTTGCCGCTGTGCTGCAGTTGCAATTGCTGTGGCTGTTGCAGTCACTGTTGCTGTTGTTGTACAATTAACGAACGCCTTTAAGCTTCCAGTGAATTGTTGTTGATGTTTGTTTGTCTCTTTGCTGTGTTTATTTGTTTGTTTGCCGCTTGTCGCTGATGAACGTTAATCAACAAATCCAGCCAAATACCAGTTTGGCCATATAAACTGATTAAGTGCCAGATCTAGCCTATTTTTCAAATAATTTAACGACTGTTTAGGTTGAGTAAAAGTACTTAAAAGTTATAAAATTGAGTATTTAATAACTATGCTTAATCTTACTCTTATCTGACTTCAAAGTCACAGAAATTAAATATTTTTATTTTCTTTTTGGGGCTACTTCTGTTTTAATTCTTTACCATTTTATACCAATTTTGATAAGATCTTTAACCCCACTCTCAGTTTCACCATCATCTTTTTTTTGGAGGAAAAAAAACGAAATTTCCCTTAGCCAGTTTAAGGCTAAGACCGCCTGGATTCAAGTCAAATGTTATGAACTTTCTCGCTCTCGCAAACACACAAAATTAAATTGAACCCAAAAATTAAAAAATCCAAAACCAAAAAATCATAAAAAACAATTTAAATCGAATGGAAAATATTAGAAAACAAATGGATTTTACGCATACAACGTGCGGCGACAATCAACGGAAGCGTTGCGGGTCAATTAGCCAACAACAACAGCAACAACTTCAATCTGAAGAGCATCGACAACAACAACGGAAAGTACATGTGAGCTCAACCGAGTATAGAGTACCCTGTACAAAGCAGCTTTTGAGCTCCGACTTACCAAAGCGAACGCCTTACACGTGTGAGAGCGAGACAGAACGCTATCAAGCTAGCTGCCATCGTTCGCTCTGTCTTGCTCTTTCACACTGGTTAACTTAGAAGCAATGTAAATTTTCTTTTCTTTATAACTTTTTGGCTTGATACCCGATCTTATTGAAACTTACAGCATCGGTTGCCCATTTTAAACTCTAGCCACCAGTACACTTTAATAAGTTTTCGGTTATAAACACCTGCTCAAATTGTCATTTAAATATTTAATAATATTTTTAACCGTTCTTGGCTTGACAATAAAAACTGCAGCCATTCTATTCTAGCTAAACATTCAGTCCATCTACATGCAAAATTTGCTGCTTCTAGCTTTTACCATCCTGGAGTTATGGCGTTTTGATTACAATATATGATTTATTTTAAATCCAATACATTCATGTAACTTCTTTATCTCAACCACAAAACCAGTTATACCCTGCACACAGAGTATATTAACATGTAGAGTCAAATTAGTCAAGCTAAACAAAATGATCACGTAAATTTGTTTGGCGTTGGCGTTTTTGGAGAAATCGTGGTTCGAGACCTTGAATGCTGTGGTTGTGGCTGTGGAAGAGGCTGTGGTGCATGCCAGTGGGCTGCAATTTCACTGTTATTCAATTGCAGTTGCATCATAGGCAAGTGGCAGCAACATGTGGCCAGCTGATCGGACAGCGGAGAGTTCGAAAAACCCGACAAAAATCGAGCAACATTTGCATTTGACTTTGAGCTGGAGTTGCCGTTTGTGTCTTATTTCTTTTTGAAGCTAGTTTGCCACAGCTGATCGACATAAGGCAACTTGTGTCTGGTGGCAAGTATTTGCATGCCACACCGTAGCAACAGTTGCTATCAAAGCGTATCTTCATGATGTGGCGAGCAGCGGGCGCTTTCCACACGACTGACGTCGCTGCTGTTGCAAAAGTCTCGCAGTCGCAGTCGCTGCCCCGCCTCTGCCGCCGCCTCTGCTGCTGTTGTTGCCTCACATGAAAACGAAAGTGCTTCAAGTGGTTGCCCAGCTGTTGGTGTTGTTGCTGCTGTGGCTCCTACTATTGTTGTTGATTAGGTTATACGCTCACGATTAAAAGCTGCTGTCTCTGTGTACTTTTTTGTTGCTTTTGCTTTTGCTGTGTTTCCTGTATTTCCAAGTTGTTGTCGTCGCTGTTGTGTTTATGTTTTGAGTTGTTGCCGCTGCTGCTGACAGTGGCAATGGCAATGGGAATTTGTTGCTTGGTATTTTGTACTTTGTTTTTGGTATTTGATGTTTGGGAATGCCAACTCCAATGTTGCATGCCACACGGCATGTGCACACTGGCGCCAAACACTTTGTTTGCCTAGCAAAACTCTTGTGCGATTATTCATTAACTGTTTTTTGTTGTTTACTGGAAATTGTCGTGACTAAGATTAGTTAAATGCCTCTTTAAATCGCTTGAGGAGTGTGTTTAATTTAAGCGCTGCTTAAGCCAACACTTTTCTCTACTTAAATGCTTACAAAGTAAATATTTTAATCGTATTTGAAATCAAAACTTTCGTAGTGTTTACATTTTAAGCTTACAAACAGTTTGTTGTTGTTGTGAAGTAATTAAATATGTAAACAGGAATTGAATTAGATTCGTACATAAATGAATAAATATTAAAGCGAATTGTTATTATTAAATAAATGTAAATCAAAGGTGTTTCTGTTACTAGCGACTTGTTTTACTAAACGGTAGTTTATAAGCTAAATTTATTGGTTTCTTAGAGATTAATTTTCCAAGTTTAATATTCAATAGTCTGAATATTACGTATACGTTCTATTTTGTAGCAAAACTGGAACTTAAAGTAAGATAAATTGCCATGCCTTCCTATTTAGCTTACAAAGTTTAGTGTTATCACTTGTAGGTATTGTAAATATAAGTTAAGATTAATACTATTATGATACTATAATGAAATATTATATTTCCGTTGCTTTGCTCACTGATAAGTGATTTGATTGACAAGGGCCTTACTGTACTACTTTTCTAGGTATTGAAAACCCTTCAAATTTATCCACCTTTAATGTGTTTGTTAGTTAAGTAAAGTCTGGTGGCAAAATCAAATATGTTTATTTTTTAAGATGCATAAAACGAGTGCATAAAATCAGCTAACAAAAAGCAAACACAAATCTTTGATATGCAGCAGGTATTTCAGGTATGCAGACACCTGAGACACGAGTGTAAAGTTCCGAAATCCAGAGTTTAAGTGGGAATCTCATGTTGTTTGCTCGTGAGTAGCGTTTTTAAAATTAGTTTTTAGTTTTTGTTTATTTGCTTTTTATTAGTAGCAATTAGCGTTAACCAAATTGCCTGGAAATTGTGGTGCATGTTATTTATTTTTATATGAAAACTTTTTGTTTTGTTTGGTTTTTTCTTTGCTTTTGTTTCGGTTTCGGTTTTGGCTTAAAACTTGCGGTTTTTCACATGGGAAAATGGGAAATTGCTCAGCAATTGCAAGTGCATTTTAGCTGAAGTTGATGTTGATGTATGTGAATGCGAATGTGTTCACTGTACAGTACACCCTACTACATGTTGACTACTTTTGCTTTTGCTTCCTCTCCAATATAAATACATGTATTTAAATACTTTGAACTCAATTGAACTCGACTTGCAGCTCTATTATGTGCCGGAAAATCGGAAAATCATCAAGCTGCAAAAATAAGTGACAAAACGCGACAGGTTGCAAAAGACTTTGACTCGGTTTGTGTGGCTCTGCTCAGGGGCCAAGTTGTGGAGATTGTCTAATCAAAGTCACGTTAAAATTAAGTGTCTAAATTATGTCATTTCTGCTGTTCATTGTTGTTGTTGTCGTTTTCTTGTGGTGTCTTTTGTTTGCCGCAGTGCAGGCGAAATGGCAGAAGAAAATGAGAAAAAAATAAATGAAACTAAAAAAAAAATACTTCGCACGCCACGCGCTTGATAAACGCAGTGAACGAGTTGATATAAATAATTGGAGAAAAGACTTGAGCAATAGCTAGGGAAGGGTGAACACGACTTTGAAAGGCACTGTAATTATGCTGGGATAAATGCAGAGGAAGTTTAATAGTCCCGGGATACTCTACTTTAAACTAAGTTGATATAAATAATTGAAGAAAAGTCTTGGGCAGTGGCAAGGGAAGGGTGAACACGACTTTGAAAGGCACTGTAGTTATGCTGGGATAAATGCAGAGGAAGTTTAATAGTCCCGGGATACTCTACTTAAAACTAAGTTGATATAAATAATTAAAGAAAAGACTTGGGCAGTGGCAAGGGAAGGGTGAACACGACTTTGAAAGGCACTGTAGTTATGCTGGGATAAATGCAGAGGAAGGTTAATAGTCCCTTGATACTCTACTTTAAACTAAGTTGATATAAATAATTGAAGAAAAGACTTAAGCAAAGGCAAGGGAAGCGTGAACACGACTGTGAAAGGTTCTGTAACTATGCTGGAATAAATAGATAGGAACTTTAATAGTCACGTGATACTCTACTTTGAACTAAATGATTTTATAAAACTTTTGAATTTAATAGACCCTTTAAAGGGGTTTATTATATTTTTAATAATGTCTGTAAGGGCTATCAGAAATTAAT
The DNA here is from genome assembly GCA_018152125.1 of Drosophila dunni. Classification (NCBI taxonomy): domain Eukaryota; kingdom Metazoa; phylum Arthropoda; class Insecta; order Diptera; family Drosophilidae; genus Drosophila; species Drosophila dunni. The sequence continues at coordinate 846,526 of JAECXC010001917.1, forward strand.
TGCATTTTTAGAGGAGCGTAAAAATTTAAAAATAATTTTTAAAATTTGTAAATCGATTCCAATTAAAGTATATAAAGTAGGAAAGGTTCAAATTAAGTCTCTTTCTGCTTCTAATGCATTTATAGATTTTCACGACCCCTTTTAACCCCTTTTACTCTTAACTACAGGGTCTAAAAGTACACAAAAAAGTCTGTAGACTCGCAGATAAGTCAAAAGACTTGACATTATGCACAATTATAAATTGCATTCGAATTAGCTTAGAATTTGCTGAAGAAACTGCTTTCAATTGCGACTGGGATTGCGATTGTGACTGTGTTGTGAGGCCAAATGAATTGCCCTGTTTATAAATTAAATAGAATTTGATTTCAAATTCAAATGACAGAATTCAAGGCTAATTTGATGACGACAGCTGTGTTGACTTGACGTCTTCACTGACGTCTTCGTCTGATAAGGGAATCAGTTCAAAGTCTTATCTTTTTTCTGCTTTTGTCTTTGAGTGGGATTCTTTTGGCAAACATTTTGGTGTTATCAGTGTGGGCCAAATGTGCCGCAGTTGTAAATGTATCTGTATCTGTTAGATACAAATGCGGCAATTGCAGGAAGCAGCACATTGGTTCGTTTTATTGTCTTTGAAAGAAATTTTTGCACATGCCTTCCGCATGTCATACTCGTAACCTTCGCCCAGACCATACACAAATCGCACTACTTAGAACTGCGGTCTCGGTCCCAACAAAACGGTCCGTCCAATAGATAAATTACCCCGGGCCAAGTCAAGTCAAGTCAACTCAGACCAAGCCAAAGCCAGAGCCAGTTGACCCCAAAAACCCATAGGCTACAAACATTTTGAGGCCATTGCCGACTGCAGACACTGTCGAGTCGAGTGTGGAGCGTAGACTCGAGTCTAGAGCTGGCCGCAAACTGGGCCCAAAATTTGGCAAAACAAAAAATTAGCACGTGCTCACACGACACTTTTTTGAGGCAGCCCGAAAGCAGCTAGAAAATCCCGTCATAGTTTTGGCTTTTGTTTAGTTTTTTTTGGTAGTTTAAGACCTGAAATGGGCCATTGAAATTAAGCAAACAAACGAAATAAGAACTTAATTTAATAGATTATTTTAGCATCATATAACCCTTTTAAAATAGGGATTTAAGGAAAATTATTTTAATATTTGAAGCCCATTTAAGCTCTAGAATTTTAGCCATGACTCTCACTAGACAAGGTTGAATTAAAAATCTAATTAATAAACTATTTTTGGTACCTAAAAGTTAATCACAAACTTAAATTTTTAGACACGATTTGTTTAGATTGGAAACCCATCTCTACTCTAGACTTTGAACTATGAATTGGCTGCCCCAGTCATCATGGTACTGCCTTTTTCATGGCTTCCGTCGTCGTCGTCGTCGTTGTCGTTGCTGTTGCCAAAATCCATGGTATATTTTGGCTTCCGCTGTCATTTCAGCCACCCGCCTGATTGGGCCAAAGAATAGGCCTCATTTCTACCCCTCCCCCTGCAGCGACCCAGAATCTGAATCAGCAGCAGAATCAGACCCACAGACCTACACAGACCCAAACCCAGTGCTCGGCTGCCAAATTGGGCCTCAGGGGCAATAATTGTTATGATGCCGTCAGTTTGTCTGATATTTATTTTACATATGTGCGGCTTTGTAAAGGGTTGCGACTACAGCAAATACCCTAACCTATCAGATACTCTATTTACTTAGCTCAACTGGCGGGAGATTATTTACCTAAGAGTATACTTTTGCTCGCAGAGTTTAAATTAAAACTTACTTTGGGTAACTAATTTTTGTTGTCATTTGTTTTAATTTATTTGAATTTATTTATGAATAAATAATAAATATAATAAAATAATAAATTTCTTGTTTTAGCTATTCTTTTCTTGAGCTTTATAAAGTGATATTAGTTAACACAATTAGATTGCGCTTAACATGCTTTTCAATTTAACTAACAAACATTGATTAACATATTCGCAACTACTCTTAATTAAAATAGAATTCTACATTAAATTACACATAAAACTTTTCACAATTCCTATAACTATGAAATTGTTATTTGTTCTTTTTTATGCAAAACTTTTACTAGAGTATTATCGACTGCGATGATCATTTGATTTGGTTTTTAGGGCTTAGTTTTTAGTTTGCATTTTATGGGGCGAGGGTCAGCTGTGTGTGTTGCCCAACGAAGGTCAGTGGTGGGCGTGCCCGAAGCAGAGGCGTGGGCGGTAGTATTGAGGAAAAGGGGCTAGGGGTCAATGGGGGGGGCAAAAGCTGCAAATTAAAATTCGTTTATTGTGCCAAAAGTTATGCAATCTCCGCTTTCAGTTCCCTTTCGATGTGTTGTGGGCCAAAATTCAATACTTTCCGTTTACTGAATAGTCCTCGCCACACGTGAAAATAATTACACAAGCGAATCGAGGGCGAATGGTGAAATTAATTTAAGTGCAACGTCGGCAACAGAAGCTGCAACTGCAACTGAAACTGAAACGAGCACAAATCTGATTTGAGCTCATCAATTTGACGGGCTAAAACGACACGAGGCAAATTTATTTTGACCAAGCATAAATCTCTAGCAACTAGACAAAGCAAACAAAATGTCACAGATACCCGTACCCTCACACACACACACACACACACACACACACACACACACACACACACACACACATACACTACCATACACAGGGGAACACACACATTCAGCTGCAATTGCAATGACATGTTGAAAACATGGAAGGACATGTGTAATTTCTCACGTGCTGCTCGACGAAAGGCAGACAAATTGAGCAAGGGTCGACGGTAAATCACCCTGTTGTTTTTGGAAATTAGTTCATTAGAGGTAAGTTTATCTTCATTGAGTTTAGTTAAGTCTTCAAAAAGGAATGAAACTTTTACACTTCGAATATTAAGTATACGTACTTTAATTTGAACAACAATATAAACCCAGGACTTTATGATTTCAATATTAAGTACACAAATTAATATTCAAATCTAACATTAGTGTGTCTTAACATTAGTGTACAAATATGATTGATGTTGACGGATAAAGAGAATTTTTTTTATTAGTTTTAAGTGCAGTGTAGAGTTCCTTGACGGACTGCCCTCATAGGCCTCATAGGCGAACACCCCCTTTGAGAGATTTTTTACTGCATTTAATATTAAAGACGACTGAAAATTTCAAAATATATATTCATTGTTTACCCTTTTCGTTTCAATTAATTTTTATGTGAAGCACTTTTGTTTTTGAAATGCTCGTTGCTGCTCGCTTAAAGGGTATTAAACCAAAAAATCCCCGAAACGAACAAACAAAAATTCGGAATGAAACAAAAAACACAATTGTTTGCACTACTATTCTGTTTTCTGCTTTTGTTTTTGTTGTTGCTGCTGCCAGTGCTCTTGGCGTGAGCGCATAAAAGAAAAGCGCTTAAAAAATAACAGTAAATTACACAGGCATGCCCTGCCACGCCCCCAGCTAAAAGCGGGCGGCCCTTTGAGCGCCGCGTCTCGGCGATGCATGACGAGCTTGCATACTTTTTAGGGACAGCTGATTTAATTTAGCAGCCAGGGAAGCTGAGCTGCTGTGGGGAAAAGGCAGAGGCAGAGTCCTTGCCACCAGATGTGGCACGGCGGGGAGAGGGGCAAGGGGGCCAAAGAGGAGACGCGGTCTGCTGCTCAGCGCAATTTGCAGCGTTGCCACAACCAACGATGCACCTGACTCTGTGTGTGTGTTGGTGTATTGGTGTGTGTGTCTCGAACCAAGCACGCAAATCTTATGGGATTCAGTGGGTAATGGAGTGGGGGGAGAAATTACGGCTTCCCAATTTGCTTCCACTTTTCTTCGAGCTCCGTTTCGAATGCGAATGCGAATTCGACTTGAAAGTTCCTTCCTTGCATGAAATTATACGAGCGGAATTCGTAATATGAGCAGAGCAACGAATTTTGAAATGGAAATGGGCACAGATATAAAAGTGGAAGTGGAAATTTAAATCCGCATGGTTATCTGGCCAAACTCATTTGCTTACCTGATCTGGCAAAGAAACAAAAGAGAGTGCACTCATATTGAGGTCAAGTGCGTATCGCCAAATGGTTTCAATTACTTAATTACATTAAAATAGGAACTATAAACGCTATATAACTATTAAGTACTTATGGCTTAAAATATCTTGAGGACATTTAGTTATATAGTTTTAAATTTACTGCTTTATGGATCAAATTGAGGCCTTTAAAAGAGTTGAATTATGCGCTGGCTCTTAAAGTTGCCCAAATGATTACGGCTTTCTTCGTCTCCCCACCTTTCCTCTTCTGCTCCCATCTTTCCTCCTTCCCTCCTTCCCTCCTTCCCCCACCCTTTTTACTGCATTGTAACTATGTTGTTCAGTGTAGTCGTCCGTTTGCTGACGATGTTCATTATGTTCGCTCTTCTTGGCGTGTTGCTTTTGTGTTCTCGTCTTCTCTCGTCTCTCCTCTCTCCACTCTCCTGTCTCCAGTCTCGTGTGTCGTGTTTCGTTTCTCGTGTATTTGTTATTGTTTTGTTTCCTCTGCCATTGTTGTTCCAGGTTCTCGGCCGGAACACTCCGGAACACTAAACAATACGGCGAAATTACTTAATTTCATGTTGGTCTAATCAAGTTGCCATTGCCACTGCCACTGCTAGTGCCACAGTCGCAGTCACAGCCACAGCCACTGCCAGGGCCGTGTTCTCTGTTCTCTGTTCGCAGTTCCCAGTTTCCAGTAACAAATGTGTGGAAAATTCGCACAAAGGCGTGACGGGGGCAAAAGCTCGCAAAACGTGTGTTTGCAGGTGTGCTGAATTGGTGTGTGTGTGTGTGTGTTTGTTGGGACTGCCTGTAAATAACGTGCTGCTGCCATGCCACACACACACACACACACCACATGTGGCACACTCAGTAGTTCTTTCATCTGAGCACACACACTTGTGCCCAAAAAGGCTGACTGCTGCCGCCTCCTTTGCGTTTTGAGACCCTGTAGTGAGCTGGGGCAGCGGGTGTATGAGGTTAGGCTAAAGTTAAGTATGCGTAAGAGTATAATACTGGTAGGACAAAAGAATATACCGGTTTGAGCCAAGGAAAATAAACAATTTAAGTTGCTATGAGTGCTTAACTCAAAGGAGAACACCACTGGGTCTTTAACAGTCGAGCTTACTCGCGGGCAGCCTTTTTTACGGCCAACGTTTAGCGGTCGCTCATTTCTGCTTGAAGCAACAAAGCAACAACAACATGAAATAGGTGGACAGCAAAACACTGACAACAACAACAAAGCACAGAAAACAACAACAAAAAGTAAATCAAAAACAAACAACAACAAGGAGAACGAGGAGCTAAAGCAGAGCTAAAAAACTATGCTAAGCGCTCAGCCATTTAACATTTGGCTACCAATGCTACCAATAGTTGTGCTGCTGCTGCTGCTCTGGTTTTGGCCAGGTTAAGGTTTTCTATCTGTTACAACCTTTGGTTATGGCATGTTAATATGAAAGTGTGTCAATGTCGGCAGCCGCTTCCTTTTGCCAAGAAGCCAAGCAGAGCAGAGGCAGCGACAGCGACCGAGGCAGTGGCAGCGGCAGAGACAGCAGCAGAAGCAGGCAACACTCATATGGCCACTTGAGATGCAAACAGGTAAAAGGGCCACAAAATTTAAACATTTGTCTACTCCAACACGCACTGTCGCCCACAAGAAAGCACACACATGAACGCACACACGCACACACGCACACCCCCACACACACTTGTAATAGAAGCAGCACAAAAGAGAACAAAATGAAATGAAACGAAACAAAGCAAAGCGAAACTTTGGCAAAACGGTCATCCGCAATGTCCAGTTCAGCTCATAGCTCACAGCTGCTGCTGCGGTCGCAGAGCTATTGCTGCCGCTGCTGCTGCTGCAGCGTAACGGAACATTATGGAAGTGGAACATTAAGATGGCTCTGTCTGTGCATTGTTATTGTCTTTCTGTGCTTTATACCCTTGGACACTGGGAACAACTTGAGTTGTTTAAAAGAAAATAAATAGTGGAATTATTTCATAATTCAGAATGTACACGATAATTTCATACTTACATTAAATTGTGATTTTTCTTTAAAACACTGACTGATTTCTTTCTATGAATATTACATGAGGGAAGATATTTAATTTGAAAGATTTAATTGTTTCCACAAGTTTACTCAGCCATAAGTACACCAGTCTTATCAGTCTAGACCGTTTAATTAAGTGAAAACGATTAGTTGTTTAAGTACAACAGGGTATCCCTACCTCGACTACTCCTAGCCACCCTTTCACTCTTGTTGTTGACTTCCTTTTTGTGTTTTCGGGTCCTGTGCCCGCTGTGATGTCGCAGCGGGAGCGCGAGTCTGTTGGCCACTTTTTCATTTTGATAAATTGGCAGCGACAATTCAGCCAGAGTTGACAATTACCAGCACATATACACTCATATCCTTGCTGAGAGTGACTGTGTGTGTGTGTGTGTGTAAGTATGCGACTTGTATAATTAAAAGCAAGAAAAGCAGGCATGAAATTGTTTTGCTTAAATGTCTTTGACGGCCATTGCAGTTGGCAACCGGTTGGTGGTCTACTCTGGGGCATGATCGACTGCGATTGCAGCACCAGTCACCTCAAACCACCCTCAACCCCCTCCGACCACCATCAAGTACCGTAATTATGCTGCCAAGTGCCACCGCTCAAGCCGTGTGGATAAATAAATCTATCTTTCCCCCTGTTGCCGCATTCTCGTGTCTGTGTGTCAAGGTTATGCTTAAAAATTGTCCAGAACATTTGCACATTTTGATTTGTTGAAGTTTCTCTCTTTTATTTATTTTTTGCACCCATGCACTGCACCAAATTTCCATTGTAATAAGCAGCCAGAAAGTAGGCTATGAAAATTACACTGTTGGTAAAAGGAATGGTAAAAAATAATACACAATTTGAATAATCACTTTATAAAGTAGATTATTTGAAAAATTAGACGACTCAGAATGTGATGAATTAACATTTGAGTTTAGATGGATATTTCATTAACACTGCAACTAAAAAGTAAATTGAAACTCACTCAAATTATTGATATTAAATTATTGATATTAAAATTATGCTTTTAAATACAAATTTATTTTAAATAAGGGATTTTTGTTAATATACAAACAATTATTTCCTTTTTTAAATGTAATCCGTTGTTTAAAATCATATTTTTTGGTTGACTTAACTTTCCTAAATTAAGCTTTTTACTGGATCGTTTAAATCTCTTTTAAATTTAGATAAATAGTTTATTTATGGAAAATTAAACAATCTCAAGTTAAAGCGCAATGCTGTTAAGAATAAATTAAATGTGTCACTTGGCCATCAAGCTAAATTTTATTTCCCCCAGCAGATAGGAAGATAAATAAACTAACGATAAGATAACATAATCTTCAAAGAAATTCTTGTTTATCTATGGCACTAATAGGTTTAGTAAACTTGTTTGAATTAAGCAAACTGTAAAAATTCAATTTAATTAGCAATTTTGGCAAGTGTTAAATCTTCCAAAAATATAAAAATAAAAAAAGTCTAACAGACAGCAGAAAATGCCGCATGCTGTAGTACAACGAAAGCTGCACGTGGTAAACCAGTAAAAGCAGACTGCACGCCGACACACACGGACACAGACACCAACACACACATGGAGTGCAGTGGCGGCAGAGCAGAAGAGCAGCGTCGACTGCGACGGCAACGGCGACGCAGCGATAAGATAAAACGTGCGATGACAAAAAGCACCCAAAGCGAACGAAGAGAACAACGACGACGACGATGGCGATGACGATGACGAGGGAGACGACGATGGCAACGAAGGACGCCGAAGCTCTGCAGTGAGCCAACTGCGACGTCGCTGTTGACGTCGACGTCGATGCCGTGGCCGATGACGATGGGCGCTTATAAAAGCCGCTGTTTCGGCAAGAACGAACATCACAAAACAGCGAAGCGCGTAGCCGAGCACACAAGAAGTTCGAAACTGTTGAAGAATTTGAATCACAGTTAACCCAACGGTAAAGTGAAAGCGTGTGTGTGTGAGTGCATTTGTATTTGTGTTAAGAGTTTCCGTTACAAAAATAATGCCACAATTTGAAAAATACATTTGGAAAACCGACAAAAGCGCAAGAACAAAAGCAAGTAAAAGAACAAACTGAAGCAGAGGCAGAAGCAGAAGCTGAAGAACAAGTCAAAAGTAACGAGCAGAATTTCTCAAAAATAAGAATAAGAAGAAGAACAAGGGAATATATATGAATAAGGCTGATGATGTTAAGTTTTGATGTTTGAGGATGAGAATGAAAATGAGGTTGAAATGAGGAAATGTCCAGAACAGTTGCTGTTTGCTACCTCACAGTCAAGTGGGTGGACAGGTTTCGCTTTGTGTTGAATACCTGGCCACGTAGATGCCCAGGGCCACGCCCAGCTCATTGTGGGCGTTCTCCATTGTGCTGAGCGAGCAGACAGCCAAGAACTGAGAAACTTAACAAGTGCAAGTAATGCTGCTTCTGTAATGAATTCATTCAAAGTGTTGCCAAAAGTTTATATTCCATAAAGTTGCCAAACAAAAATACACGTAGTTTTTACGGAAAAGGAAAAGAAAATAAAAAGCTCACAGCTCAAGGATCTGCTCGTCCTGTCTACTTGTACTTTGTATTCAGTGCGGTCTGTCCGTTTGTTTGGTCAGCTGGTTTATTCAGGCCTAAGGCGAACCGCCAGTGGCAACAGTTTTCTCTTATCTTCAGTCTCTGTGTTCTCTTTGCTGAATTCTCTCTTGTGTTGGCCCAGTAAATTAAATGTAAATTAATGCAAATTACTCAAATTACTGCGGGGCCACACACACACACAGACAGTACAACAATAAGCTCAGTGCGATACAGTAAGAGCAACAGCAACTGCAACTGCAACTGCCACTGGAAAACATCCACTCGGTAGTCCGCATTTCCCTTTTGCCTCCTCTTCTCTCCTCTCCTCTCCTCTGTCAGATAAAAGACAATCGCATTGTCTATTATTTTAAATTGGCTGCGCAAATTTGCGGCATCACAAAAAGTAATTAGTGACCATTGGAGAACTGTGCCACTCAGTCGTAATCAGCCGCAGCAGAGACATCAAATGCCACCAAGAATTTCAGTAGGTGACTGTGGAAATTATAGGTGACTGTTTCGAGAAAAAAAACCCATTTCTTATCGTATTTTATTATTCAGCACTGAGTTGACTTTTCAATAAATTTGGAATGTAAATTGTAAATTTGCAGTGTCATTAAATCAAGTATACGCTGTGTTGCCTTAACAAGTAAGACATCAAACCAGAAGAACAAACTACTAAAAACTCAATAGTTAATCTTAGAATAGTTTTAATTTTCTGTATGATAGCAACAGGAAATATTCCAGAAATTTTGTAGAAGAGAATTTAAAGTTGATATTTAGACTGGATTAAAAGAGTTTAAGAAAATAAACGTGACGTGAACCAGAGTGCATGTTTCTCAGCTTAAACCGGAAGTGATCTTTTCTATAAAATTATTTAATTTTTTATAAAAGATTTTGTTATTTCAAGACTAACCTAAACCTTAAGAGCTATTTGAAGCTTATAAAACAAAACAAAGACAAGTTTAATAGACTCGTTCCATTAATTCCCACATAAACTTGTCAGTTCAAAAACCTCTGAAACACTTAAAAATCTCAAAAATTGTTTATGTGAACGAAGTAGAATTTTCAACAGATTTGATATAGTTAATTAACATTTAAAACAACCGAGCACATTCAACATTCAACCGTATGTGACCCACATTATTCCTAATCTTTATGAATCCGCGCCTCGTTAAGGCCTAACTCGTGATTAATATTAGTTAAAGAAAGTTTTTAACTGCCTGACTAAATGCCCGTAGTAAAAATCACGTATACGTCACATAAATATATCTCTAATAATAATAGTTGGCGGAAATGAAGTATACGCCTCGTAAATTGCGCCAAAACACTTGAATCTCAACTTTTAATGGGCTGATAAAAGGCAGAGTTTACTCTGCGCCCAAAGCGTTGTCCAAATGTCAATTAAAATTTTTTATGGCCCAATATTGGGCGCGAATAATTATAACACGCCAGATGAATGTTAATGGGCAGCGAGTCATTAAAGTGACAACAGAAATTGGCAACAGTATTTGGCGTTATTAGAAAGTGCAGAGAAACCGTGACTCGGAGAAAAACTGTGACTCATTAATGAGCTGGCTGTCAGTGTGGTTTTGCCGCCACAAACCAGCCGGAAAAGCCATAGCCATTTTGTGGTTTGGCTTGCTGCGTGTGGATTTTATGCACTAAACGCATAAGTATTCATATCGACTATTGATATTGGTAATTAATGCGCAAACTTGTCACAATCCACGGCAAGAACTTAATGAACGCCAGTTAAGCGTGAAAAACCCGAGGGCAGCGGGAAAACACGCGTCAGCGGAAAATGCGAGTACGTAAATATTTATGCAAACATTTAATTGGCGTACGGCTGGGAACGGCGTACAGCGAACAAAAAACCAAATTAAATGTCGAATGTAATTTCATTTCGAACTCGGTTTCGGTTTCTGACGACCGCACCACGTGTCGTATGCGTTATGTGCGGATTTAAGTCCAAAGCGAATTCAATTTGCACGCATATTTAATTATTAATTACAATGCTGCATAGCCAACATATTGGATATATATTCAGTCCGATTGCGAATATGTAAATTCCACAAATGCCTATTAAAAAATGGATTTAAACTTCGGTTTCAATTTCAATTTCCATCGAAAGTTTTTATGCTTTGAAAGGAAAACTGCTCGCAACAAGAGGAAAATTGGTTTCTCCTTACACTCGTTAAAGCGAAATTAAAATAAAGTGCCATCAATTAAATTTCGGTTTGCTTTATTGTCACACTTTGAGTTATTTGATTCAAGGTGTGTTGTGTGTCCTTTACAGTCCTTTATAGTCCTTCACCATAATTGATACGTGTGTGCGAGTGTGTGCTTGGGTGTGTTTGCGTGTGTTTGTGTTTGCTGTCTGCCAAAGTTTTTGTTTGTTTGAATTTTTTATCTGCTCATGGAAATATAAAATAAATGATGCATGTTTTTTGGGTCTGATTTGATGTTTTTGCTGCATTCACAAGCCCCACACACATTTTCCCAGTTTTCCAGCTTCCCAGTTGCCCATTTCCCCCACTTATTCAAACGAATCTGTGCCCAACTGAGGCTTATGTTTGCCGAAGCAGTTAATTGAAATATGGCATCAGAGCCGCATCATAAACATCATCAATATTATTTTAGCAAACTGCCAAAATTTATTACCTTCCCGTTAAAGTTAAACATCAGTTGGATTTCTGATAGAGTCATGAATATAAACATTTATTTATGCAGCACTTAAATACCACTAAAGCTATCTAAAAACTGTCCATTAAAATACAATAAAAAGTTGAACTGGATTATAAAAATATTAGTGGAGCACTTGTCAGAGAAACTTGACAGTCAGCGGTTTTCAAATTGTTTCTGGAGATTAGTGCTATCGAAAAAGGGCTTAAGTAGTTGGAACTGGACTGGTTTAAACCCTGTACTTTATATCGAGAGATAGAAGAAACTATTAGGGATAGTTTTACATGACTCCATTTAAACACCCCTCTGCACTCTTTAAGTACAGGCTCTAATAACGCTTTCCAAGTCTTCGCTTTAATTTAATTGCCAAACTGCATTATTATAGAAGAAATTTCTATTTCGTTGGTCTGACTTTTCTTCCTCTTCCTCTGCTTCTACCAACATTCCACTGCAGTTTGGCTCGCAGCCCAAATCATCAGACTGCAGGTATCCCCAGAGATTTACCTGCCCAATCCACATCCGTTTGCGCATCCTTCTGCTCATCAGTATCTACAGCTGTATCTGTGGCATGTCCTTTTTGTTGTTACTCCTGTTTCTCTTGTTGTTGTTGTTGCTGTTGTCATTGCATTTCACTTTCCGCTTGACATCCTGCTTGCAATTTCCTTGTTGTAAAATTATTCTTCTTCCACTTTTTTTCTGCGAAGATGCGACGAGCTGATAAAGGCAAAAAGGGATCACAAGATGATTCGCTTGCTACGCCAAAGTAAACTAAAGTAAATAGTTTCCGAATGAAGCCCTTGGCTATAAACTACTTAGCACACACCTAAGTACCTTATGCACTGAGAGAAATAATGGACAATAGTTTTAAAATGTCCATTTTGAAGTCAATTCTTGTTCTTTCTCTTCCAGCTTTTCCAGCTACTGTTTAGCTGCACCTCTGCCAAGTTTTCGGAATTCCCAACTCACATTCCTCTTAGATTTGTTTTTCGCAGTGTAAGTGCAGCTCACTCGCACCGATTAACGGCATGCGAACAAAAGGCTAATGGCAATGACCATGCCCCCCATGTGCGATGGGGGCCGCTACAGTCTGCAGTTTGTCAGTTTCTTTGGCAAATGCCACAGAGCCGTTTTGGCATATTTGCTGTGATTTAACGTGTGCCGCCTTTGACCTCGTTAGCTGTATTCAGTTTTTCTTTTTTCTCAGTTTTCAGTTTTCACATTTTCTGTTTTCTGTTTGCTTTTGATTGAAGGTTAAATGAGCCATGAGCCTCGGGAAGGCTGACAGACGATTCATTGCAACAGTCGCACCCCTTCCCTCCCTCTCCTCCTCATTTGCCGCATTTGCATTACGCGCATCCTTTGTGCATCTTTAGACAGTTTTATTTTATTTCCTTTTGGCTGAATTAGCTGACATAAACTAACCCCAGGGGCGGGTTAAAGACGCTTTAAAGAACGTCAACCCGTTACCCGTTACGTTCCTTGGCCCATTCCGTTTTACGATTCATCAGTGAGCCAAGATTAAACTTTCTGTCACGCCCATTTAAGCACTGACGCCCCTAATGAAGTGCATTCCGAATTTTTCCACTTTCAATGCATTTTATTTTCTTTTAGTGTTTGTCTTTCGTTCCCCATTTGATTTACCAATTTGTTTCCTTCTATTTTTCTACGCAGCTGCCGAAGCAGAGCGAAGAAGCGACTTTAAGCCAAACCTCTAACGAAACTCAACAATAATACAACATGTCCATCTCCGACTTTCGCAAGAAGAAGCTGCTGTTCCTGTTCAATGTTTTCTTTGGTGAGTACAAACAGAGCTTCCTTATTTAATAAATATTGCCAGACTTGGGTGGAGAAACCAGAGATTGGGGTGTGATTTCAGTGGTCGACAGAGCAACGAATTTTATTATATATGCATGAGCCAGAGATCAGCCACTCAATTTAAATAACCAAAGCACTTGCACAAATTTATTCTGTATTATGCTTTAAAACCGTTTAATCTGTTGGACATTAATCTGGTATTTCAAGGAAATTATCTCTTGCACATTTAATTCCAATTACCATAGATCTCCACAGCTTTTTTCAACAGTTAAGACTTTTAGCCCAAATTAAAACATTCTAAGCTAACTTTACTGGTTTTCTAAGTCACCAAGAAATGCTTTTAATAGTTGTGTATTAAGTTGCATACCTACTTGGTAATGTTTCATAATAATATTTCAAGTACAGCCTCCAAAACTGCACATTACTCATTTCAAACCAAAATTTTCTGCATACACTGCGTATACTTAATGTCTGCTGCAATGCTACCACAATTTCCATATGCTCAGAGCTCTTGGCTTCCATTAGCCAAATTTTGTGTGCTCTAAAACCATTTTATTGTAAACTTTGAGGCCAATTGTGGTAAGTTAAACAAAGCAGCAGTTGCAGCTGCCCCAAAATGTAGGCAACACTTTTTGCAACTCACTTTTGAGTGGAACAAAAGTCTTAAATAAGCAGTAAAAGTGGAATTTAATTGAAATTCACTTCGTTTTGTGATTGAATACAGCTTAAAGTATTCATTACTTATAGTATAAATATTTATAATGTACTTAAAAAGTATTTAAACTCGATTTGAAGCAAACGTTAACATTTAACACTTTTTGAGCACCAGCAAACTGAGGTCAAGTGTTATTTGATTATGACTAATTGAGGAGCAGTAAACAGTAGACACCCGCTAAAGCGACTTGGCTGCAACACTTTTTGCCCCTGGCTGTAAACGGCTAACACTTTGTCGTTGGCCATTTGCCAGTCTTGTCAACAGCTGCCTTTACCGCTGCCACTGTCGTTGCCTTTGCTGTTTGGGCCATAAAATGCAAGCGCCAAATACTTGACACTGAAAATTTTAAAGTGGTCATTTGCACACCGTTTCACACCGTGTAGCCATCGTTAACATGGCTAAATTTCCCGCTGAATAAGCATTTAAGCGGAAGTGAAATTTGTGCTGGCAGCTGCGCTGTAAAATTTGCCAACTTTCTATTAATGTGCACACATATTATTCTCTAATGTGTTTTATTTTCTCGTTTTTTCTCGTATTTATTTTCTGGCTTTATGGTTTTGGCTGACAAACATGCAACTGGCCATCAACTGGATGTAAAACTGGATGCAAACAATGCGAACGATTCACGCTAAATGCACAAAATGTCCAATTTGGCCAACAGATGTGAACCAAAGCGGTGAAATTGACGTTAAGGACTTTGAGATGGCCATCGAGGTAAGTGAAAAAGGAAAAGCGGAAATGCGGAAATGCGCGAAAAGTGCAAAATGTGGCTAAAACGGAAGAGCGGCAAAGTGGAAAGCGGAAAAAAGAATTAAAAAACTGCGAGCCCAAAACAAAATGTGTGGAAATGTTTTTCTTTTTTTGTTGTAGGAGAATTCAGACTGATAAATATGCAAAACTGCGATGTTTATCGACCAACAGCTGCAACAATAACAACAATTGCCACTGCAACAACAACAGCAACAACAACCACTAAATGCACTGCACACTTGCAAAGGATTCTTCTCCTTCTTCTGACTCCTTTTATTTGCTTTTTTCTGGCACTCTGTTGATTTTAGCAGGAGTTTTCTCTCTGTTTTCTGTTTTGCTGCCAATTCACATTTTTTTGTTTATTCAACTCGTAACTGATAACTCAATTTATGTGGCCATTCCGTGTTGTAGTTGTGATACCCGTTAACGGTAGGGTTTGAAGGGGTATATAGGTGGTAAATATTTTTGGCTACACTCACGGGTAAAGCTATTTGACCTAGGTTCTCCAGCTTTGTAGTTTAAGTACTAGTTGGGCTCATAGATTTCCAATTAAGAAAAATGTTCACTACTTCCACTCCACTCCACTTCTTTGCTAACGGGTACTTTGAAGTCGTGTACACTTGGCTTAAGCACTGACACAACTATTTGTTTTGGTTTTTGTTACAGCGCGTGTGCAAATTGCGTGGTTGGGAGAAGGGCACGCCGAAGAACAAGGAGACCTACGATGTCATGATGGAAATTTGGAACGGACTGCGATCGCAAGCGGACAAGGATAACGATGGCCAGGTAAGTCACCTGTTCAATGCACACAGTGGGGTGTGCGTGTGTGTGTGTGTGTGACTATAAAAAAGGACAACTAGTTGTCAAGTGCTTCGTTTTGGGGACTTTTGAATTGCTTCATTGTCAGTGGCAAAAGTGCTGAAATCTATGGACTGCACTCGATGCCATTGTGACAGCAGTTGACAAGTGGATTTACAAACACACACACACACGCAGACCCTATGTATGTGTGTGTGTGTGTGTGTGTGTTTGTAGTAACGACAAACATTACAAAGTCGGTCGCAAACTGCACACAAAAAATGCTCATAAATTTGCTTTTTATACGGGTTTTGGGTGGGCAAATTTTATGGGAGTAAAGAGGGGAAAATAGGGAGGCGGCGGGGATAGGGAAGAGACTGCTGAAGACAGCAAGCAAATTCCTCGTCGACAACAATGGACGGAAATTGAATTGTGAATTATTTGAGCAATGCAGCTGCAGTTCCGGGCCACGACTTGAGTTTCAGTTTGTTTTCTAGGCCATGTTTAGCTCATTACAAGCGAGCCAAGTTTATGCGACTTTGTTCAAATAGCGTGAGGAATCCTTGGGATAATCGGCATCAATTCGCACACCGCCACAAATTGAATAATCAACTCGAGTGTCGCACGAATCAGTTGCAATGAGCAGCGCTCTAAGCTGCACTGCTTTTGTTGCACTTACCTCTGTGGCAGCTGCAGTTGGAGTTACTGTGGCAGTGGCTGTGCCTGTGGCTGGTGGTTGTGGCCGCTCTTTGATTGTGACACAGATAGCCGCAAAAGTTTTGGCTCAAAGCCAGACACTTGACGAAGTTTGCTGCAAACTATAAGAGGCGGTGGGGGAAACGGACTGCAAGAGACTCTGTAGTGCTTCAGGCAAACGACTTCCAAAGAATTTTTCCTTTAGATGTCTTTTATTTGAGCACTGGTAAGTTTTAGACCTTCGAGTTACTACCAATTCGCGCTGAAACAGAGCTGCAAAAATCTTAGATTTGATTTCTTAGCCATAAATTCCAAATCACGGCTATTTATAGTCGATTTAATAAAAAATCGTCTATGAACTGAGTTTTCTGCACTTTCTATGGCCTCACCAGGTTTATAACCCCATCACACAGTTCAAGTACCGGGTCTAATAAGCTGAAGTCAACTGCTTTGTGGCCTTTGTGCAGTTCTTGGCTTTGTGCTCCACAGACTTGGATTTATTGTAGCTGCTTTAACTCACTTTATGGCGCAACAAGACAACAAAAATTACAACAACAACTTTGTATAGAAAGCATTATAAACAGGGCCAGCAAAGACAGGACACGGTCAAGGATATGCGGCCTTTTTGGCATTTCAATTTGGCAACGCGCAGCATTTAGATGCAATAAACATAAAAAATATGCAGTTAGTTCAACTCGAGGGTGTCTGTGTGTGTCCGAGTGTGTGTGTGTGTGTGTGTGTGTTGTGCTGTTGTGGTTGTGGTGTGTGCGGTGTGTGTGGTGCTTGTGGTGGTTTCGATTGCCACTGCAATTGATGGCACTGGACGCACATTGTTTAGTGTTTAGCTTATTTATGGCCACATTCAAACATGGCCAACTGCCCCCGGCCAAGTCTTTTGGCCCAAAAATTAACGTGTAACAGCGGGGCAGTACAGTAGCGTTGTGGGTGTGGGGCGCTGGGGGGTGTGGGACACAAGCAGAACGTCTGCTCGGTCAAGGGGCAATTTTGGCTTGTTAAATTTGGTCAAGGCGTCGATTGCTGATGTAGCGGTAATTGCCTTTGTTTTGGCCTGGTCAAAATGCCAAACAACCAAAAAAATGGAAGCGAAATCGAGGCTCATAATGTGTTGGCCGCATAAATTACCACTACCAGCAGATACTACCTACTATCTCACAGCAGGTCTCAGAGCCCCACAGCAGCGCTTACAACCTCCAACCACCTTGCCACACACCCCCACCACCCCCACTCCACTCCGTCCACCTTGTGCCATTATGATGTTTTATGTGCTGAGCTTCATCTACTTTGCGGCTAGACGCTTTATGCGATTTTCAACGCATTTTGGGCGTAACGCATAAATCCGATGCTTTTAACCCACTTTCTGCTCAAGCTCAAAGCAGAGATGCCTGGCAGAATCGATGGCTTGGTTCAATCGGGGAATTTAAGGAAGTTTAAGCATTACTTAGCTGCAATCCAAAGCTGTAGCTTATAGATACAAAAGTATCTGCAAATATTCCTTAGAAACTGACTTTAAAAACCCTTTATACTTCTTTGAACTATTGGTAAACACTATGAACTACTTAATTTTGCTTTTATCACCTTTGGCTGCTCATCTCTAACTTTTAATAAATCCCCCCTATTCGCAGGTCAGCGTGGATGAGTGGTGCAACATGTGGGACGCATACGCCAAGGATCCGAGCAGCGTGATGGACTGGCAAAACGCGTATATGAACTTCATGTTCGATTTGGAGGACGCTTCCCATGATGGCGGCATTGATGTGACGGAGTTTACGCTCGTCTGCTCCAGTTATGGCCTGGAGAAGAAGGAGTGCGAAGAGGCTTTCGCCAAAATGGCCCAAGGACAAACCGAAGTCACAAGGGAACAATTCGCGGCCTTGTGGAAAGAATATTTCGCTTCTGAGGACCCGAATGCGCCCGGAAACTATATTTTTGGCAAGACATCGTTTTAACTGCTTTGGATTCGAACCATAATTGATATGATTGATGATTAATAATGCCTGACTTGGTGATTGAACTAGTAATATACTAATATATATCAAAATGTACATTCTAATTTACACTTAAAAACAGGCAAAAAAGAACTCGCAAAATTCCGTTTTGATTGAAGAAACCCTTGATGTTAAGAGAGCGTAATTAATTAATTAAAAATGTTGTTAATTCAAAATGTTTGTCAACTATAACTCAACCTACTTGCCCAATTTAGTAGCCTAATTTGTTAATGAATAAATGAAAATTACTCTATTTATATTATATTTTATACTATACTAAACAGGTATATGAATATATATGGTATATTTAAATTAAATGAAATATAAAAGCTCAATAAGAACAATTGTTGATGCATCTAATATGAAATTAAACCAATTAAAATTCTCAAATTGTTTTGTGTGTGTAGTTCTAGTTTATCGTCGCATCTCTGGCGTTATAAATTAATAATAATTGTAAAGTGTTCCAATAAATACAAACAATAAATGCTCAACATCTACAAACAGCCAGCCACCAAATAATTATTTAAATCGGGGCTGGGCTTCTTCACCTGTTGCTTACCTGTTTAAATCCACGTGGTAAACCGGAGGTTACGAAATCCCGATAAGATCCGCAATTGCCAATTGGCTGGCAATTTATGAAAATTATAATTCAGAATAACAAATAACCTTCGGTTTGGCGTTCAGTTCTGTTCAGTTCATTGTCGAGCTTGGGTGCATTTTCAAGCGATTTACAATGCCATGGGGCGGATACGTAATTTATGCAACTGATTTTGAATGGAACTCTGCACTGCATGCACATATTCAGTGTTGATAGAATTTCCTCGCTAACAATCGGTATTTTAGAAGAACTGAGAATTAACTATAAACAGTTGAAAATATTTTCAAACTTAGCTGAAATAATCTGAGACTTTAAAAATCATAGAAATCTAAATTTAACTAATTTTGTTTAAAGAAATTTTCTATTTGCATCCGTTGAGTTTGCTTTTGAGCTTGCCATTGAACTCTGCAGACCATTAACAGAGCAAGCTGGAGTGTAATTAACATAGAGTGATCAGCTGGAGAGTCTGTTAAATCAGCTTCTGTTAATTAGCATAACAGTTTTGCTTTTCATTTCCTATACAGCAACCTCCCAACAAATCTGTTCGCTTGGTGTTGCAGAAATAATTTATAATGCTTACGAGCTCTGCAGATCGCATCGAACACGAAAAACTGGCAAGAGACAGCGAGAATTGGGCAAAAATAAAGATTTCACTAGCTGATATACCAGGCGAACAGAATCAGCAGCTAGCGATAGCAGCAGAATTAACAGCGGCAGATGCTGCTGTTAACATGCTCTGTTGGCGGCCTTTTGCAGCGGCATTTAACATAACATTTTGCTAATTGGTAAATTAAAAATACGTTAAATTTGAATTTTATATATTTATTTATTCCTAAAATCTTATTTTTGCATCGGAATATTCTTAAAACTATCAGATAATAATATTTATTTTACTGAAAGTAGTAAGATAAAACAATAATCAATTTGTAATTTTAAACAAAAAATATGTTTTTTTATTGAATAATTAATTGAACAAATTAATGCAAATTTCAGAACATTTTCGAACTTTGAGCGATCATAGCTCAGCCAAATGATGCACTATTTAAAAAAGTTATACCTTTTAGGACTCAGGACAGTTAGTTCTATCGATCATAATCAAAATTTAAATGATTTGAAAATTTTGAAAATTTATCATTTTTTGGCAATTTCTATGATGTTACCCCTTTGCATTTTTGAAAAAATCGACCAAAATTTTTTTTACTAAATTATGGATTTGTTGTTGCAAATCGATAGTTCTGCTCCCAATGAGCACAAAAAGACACAACAATCAACAATCGGTCGAAAGAGTCCTTAAATATTGCAAATCAAAGTTTCGTTTTTTTTACTTATAGCTCAAACTTGCCTAATATGTGTCAAAAGCTTAACGCTGTGAAACTTATTTCCATCCGTTACAGTCGTTTCAATTCAAATGGCAAGCTTTCCAGTGGTAAGTTTAATGCGAAAGCTTTCGGCGTAAAAGCTCTGTTGGTGTCTTGCAGCGGCGAGCTTCGGTCGTGGTGATTGTAAAATAACTTTTTTCAACCTAGTGGCAACGCTGCAGAGTTTTAATAAGAAAGAGGCAGAGAGTGAGAAAGTGAATGAGCGGGGAGACGTCTGTAAATGTTATCTTTGATTTAAGCATTTAAAAATATATTTAATGCTCTGAAATTATAGAAAGTTCTTAAACACAAAGCATTTAGTAAGCCATCGGCAAGTTTACCTTTAGTTTAAATTGAAAACACATGATAGAATTTGTATTAAATTTATATTTTTATTAAAATATTTAAATTTCTTTAGATAGTTTGTTTGCTTAGAGTTTAGAGTGAAAAACGTAGAGGAAATAGCAGTAGAGTAGATACAACTTTATAGTATAAATATTAAAAATATATTTGTATGTGTGTGTGTTGATTTTATGTGTGAGTGTATTTATGTGTGTGTGTGTGTGTGGTATGTAAATTAAGACTACAAATAAATGTAACTTCTGTAAAATGCCTTAGTTACTGGAGTCATTGAACTGAGGGAGCAAAGTTTTTAGTAGCAACTGTTGCAGTTCTCAAATGTTTTGGCACATGTTGTGTGTGTATAGGTGTGTGTGTGTGTGGTTGTGTGTTTATGGTAGTTTTAGCATAGCTTTGATCGATTTGAATATCTATATATTAACAATAACAAATAACTAAATGTATGTATGTACTAAAACCAAAGCACTAAAATTCATCAGAATTTATACCGAGGCATCTCCACATTTATAATCATTTCTTCTCTTTCTCTTCCCCTTTCTTATTATTCCTCTTCTTCTTCATCATCTTCATTTATTGCTTATCGATAAACGCATTTGCAGCTGAGGCAATTAGTATTTTGTTTTTGTTTGCTGCAAAGCATTCAATTCGTCCTTGAGCCAAGTCTGCCAGTTCTCCTGCGAGGGTAGAAACATTAGTTCTCTAGCTAGAAAATGGCTTAAAGTTGTTACCAAAAAAAATTATTTAAAGACAGGAAACAAAAGCGTTGCCAACACCAAAAGCCAAGCCATACAACATTACGATAAGAGATAACTACGTGTGTGTGGGTGTGAGTGTGTGTGTGCGTGTGTGTGCGCGTGGGAGGCAGAAGTGTTTATGCTAATTGAATATACAGTAGTTAGCCCGATTTTGCTAGCAGCCAGAAATGCGAGCCACTTTGCATTTGGTTAGCGCTAATTGCATATGTCAACAGACAGAGACAGCAGAACAGTGAGTGAGGGAGATGGAGACATAGTGACTGAGTGCGAGAGAGATGGCATCAAGTGCGGAGCGGAAATCGGAAATGCTTAACTACGAGTTCTCCATATGAGTTGCGTGTCTCCCTGAGTGTGTGTGCGTGTGTGTGTGTCTGGGTGTGTGTGTGTTTTTGGAAATCTATTTGCTTTGGCTGAGTTTCAGCGTGTTCGTGTAAGTGTGCTTTGCTGGGTTCAGTTTATGGCTCCGTTGCGTTTTTAGTCATTGTTATGCAAATTTTCCTGATATTCATCATATTCGTTTTCATTATCCTCCGCTTGGTCCTCCTCCTCGTCCTCCTCCTGCTCATAATCGCTGGCATTGCTCTCTGGCTGTGTTACATCTGGCAAATAATCCTTGTGCATGGGCGTTGAGATGATGGTCTCCTGTGCGGGTGTGTGTGTGCGTGTGTTTGCGTTTCCGTTTCCGTTTTGGGTTCCATATGTCAGAGGTGCGTTTGCGTATTTGTTTGTGTGTGTGCGTGTGTGTGTTTGTGTGTGCGTTTTTCGTGTTAGTGTGCAAAAGCAAAAGTTAGTTAGTTGAGTTAGTGCAAAACTATGACAACAACAATTAAGACAAGTACATACACACAGAGAAAAGATACTTAGGACTCAAGTAATATGCAAACATATTTTGCTAATTGTTTTGAAGTGAATTTGTTAGTACAAAATACTTTAAGTTAAAAGATAAACACATAGACTAGCTCTGTTTAATTTTATTTAACAGTTATTACGTGATTATTTGAAATTTTTGGTGTCTACTATGATGCCATTTAATAGAATTAAATTTTAACGAGGACTTTATTTTGACGTTAAGCTTGTCAATCTGTAGCTTATTAAGGGCCAAAGTTTTATAATGAGGTGGAAAACACTAGCTTGATAAATTTAAAATATATACGATTTTAAGATAAATTGTTTGCTTAAATTTGTTACAACTAAAAACTTTTAAATCTCCAAATGTTTTGAATTTTGGCATTAACTTTAGTTTGTAAAATATTTTTTTTCCCTTTAAACCAAACAGACAACAACCAACTTTTCTCTGAGTGTAGTTCAAGTTAGTTTTGGTCCAATTAGAAACAGTTAATTAGAATAAGTTTTCAGTGGGTTTTTGGTAACGCATGCTAACCTTTGGCGGCCGCCAACCGCAGCCCGGCAATGGCAGCCCGTCGACGCCCAGCGGACAGGGTGCATCCAAGCCGGGCACGCCCTGTTCGCCCTTGTCGCCGCGGTCTCCTTTCCGTCCCCGCTTGCCTGGCGGACCAGCATCCCCTCTGGTGCCCTGCTCTCCGCGCGGACCCTCCTGACCGGGTATACCGTCGGTGCCCTTTGTTGTTGGTGTTTGTACAGTGTCAAAGTGTGTGTGTGTGTGCGTGGGTGTGTGTGTGTGTGTGTGTAAGTTACATAGTTATACAGTGTACGACGCCAAAAGAGTGTGACAGAGAGAGGGAGAGCAAGAGAGAGAGACAGAGTGTGTGTGTCATGCATACAAGAAAATACAATAAAAAGAAGAAGAAAAACACAAATTATTCAAATTAGCAAACCAGATAAGGTAAATAACAACAACATATACACATATGTGTGTGTGTGTGTGTGCGTACATATAGTAGACAGTGTGTAAATATATCTAATTCAGCTTAAATTGCTTAATTGCACAGACTTTGGCTACAAATTAATTACAGATAATTATAACAAAAGTTAATACATTTTAAAAACACAAAACAATTTCAAATTTCTTTGCTTTTGTTTAATTTTTGTACGTGGAAACTAACAAATAATTTACTACTCGACTTAATTGTAATTTGTACTAAATAATTGGCTTCAACAGAATAATTGCTTTTTCGATAATTATCAAAATTTGTGTAACAATTTATACAAAATGCTCATACACAATGTGTATGAATGAATAGAAATTATGCAAAATATTCAAACTGAGCAATTAAATAAATCGTTGGATTTTTAATATACTTTTTGAACATATTTAGATAAATTAGCGCAATTAATTGAAGTATGCAGTTAAGCAAATTAAACTGAAAATTATGCTGAAATCTACTTTGTGTATTTGTTTCTATTTTTATTTTTTTTTTGGAAACACTCGGCTTACCGGCAGTCCTGGATCACCGCGCTCTCCCTTGTGTCCCGTCTCGCCCTGGGCGCCCTGTGGGAAATGAGAGGAAACAACGAATGATTGAATGTTTGGCTTGGCAATTATCAATCAATCAATTTGAAAGTAACGTAAGCAGCTTAATATACCTTCATGCCATCCAAACCCGGTGGACCCTGTATCGATTGAGAACGAAAAGAGTGGGATAAAAGCGTCATGAGATTAGCGTTATACTTTGGCTTAAAAGCGTTAAAATCTTTGCTGTTTTTGTGGTTAAATATATACACGGATTTAGTTTTGTTTTAGTAAAAAACCATCACTTTATTGAAAATGCATAATTAATATGAAAATGATATTGATTTCATTAGCCGCTTCACAATTTGCTGCCCTTGGATTAGCGATTCTTTTTTGTTATTTATAATTATGGCAGTTACACGAAATCTCAATCTACATGTATAGACATAAATACACATAAATACATAAATACATAAATACATACATATGTATAATTATGCAATGTTTTTTGTTCATCTGTTGTTTGTTTTTTGTTTTCTCTTATTTAATTGCAAAAACTGTGTTTAGTACGTAATTAACAAATGTACACTTATGATTAACATTAGCAGCTTATAATGTCATTAATTTCATACCTTCAATTGAAATTGTTGTTATATTATTATCATAATTATTATAGTTAGGGTTAGAGTACATGTTAATGTTATAGTTAAGTTGCCATTCGAACAATTCATTATTCTAGCCTATAGATCTCGAAATACATAAATCTTTGAGTAAGACAAAAAGTTGAGAGCGGGTATATAGAGTTGTATAGAGTTATGTATGGAAATTGGAATTAATTGTTCAGTAAATATCATATATCTTATTGTTAGCTGACATCGTATGTACAATCTAGAGAGCGAATCGATTCAATTAATCAAAAATTGACATGCAAACTAATTGAAGAGCAAAATTTAGTTTTCCAATTTTGGCATTCGACACATTTAATTGAAAACAAATTGACATTTATTTTTTTTTAATCCGAAAATACGCCTATTTGACCCACTTTCCACACACACATTTGCGTGTATAAATATTTATTTTTTTTAATTGATTTCGTTTGCATTTGACATTCATTGTTTCCTTTTGAAATTTCTTTTTGTTTGTTCAAAACATAAATTAATATTTTGTGGAAAATTTGTATTTGTTTTTGTTTTTGTTTTTTCGAGATGTTCAATGAAACCAATATTTAGTTGATATATGTATATATAAATTTAGCAAGAATCGTTTCAACTGTCTACAGAATGAGTGAACTACAGTAATGCATTTTAGAGGGTATTCTGAGGCCGTTCTGTTTTGCTTTTCATCGGTTGGCCGATGGCACTTGACTTTTTCTATCCTTTTTTTTTTGGGTTTGTATTGTGATTTTGTGTATAAATATATTTATTTAAACTTTAGCCTAACTAACTGCCATGGCTGCGCAAAGTTTAACATTTATAACACTGAAAAATATGCACAATTGGAAGATAGCTCTTTGTTGTTATTTACGATTATGCCGAGTTACGTTATCAATTAATAATTGTTATCATGTATTTTACTTTTGTAGACATAAAACACATCAAACACTTACATGTAACTAAATGTTATTTCAAAATGTCTTGATTCTGAATTTATTTCGACTTTTATTACCGATATTGATTATTCGACAAAGCCTCTGGACGGCACCTAAGACAATGCAACAATATAACAATGCAATGCAGAATCTGTACTGAATTTATGATTCAAAAAGAAAGTGTGCGATTTCATACCAAATTACGCTCAAAAATATGTTTCACTTTTCATTCTCCTCCTTTTTTCCCGCTTTTACTTGGCGCCACGGTGCGTATGATTTATGCAACTGCTGCTGCTTGGAAATGAAATGCAATTAAAATATTTGCATTGTATATTTGTATGCATGTTTGTTTGTTTGTTTGTTTGCTTGTTTGCTTGTTCGTTTGCTTGTTTGTTTGGCTCTTTTGTGCTTATTTGTGTACTTTACTCCCCACTCCCCACTCCGTTTGTATATGTTTTCTGCATATGTATTGGTTTGGACTATATATTGTATTTAATTCGGGTTGACTCGATTGTTAGATTAATTGTAAATATGTCAATTCTCTTTACGTTTTATAAGTAAATAATTCTGCTCGCTTTGTTATTGGTACTCCTGATTTTGATTTGGATTCTCTATATTTGTTCTCTGTTGTCTGATATGAATTTAGTATGTGTATTAATTACGAGTTCTCTGGTTAGTTGGCAAGCACTTTTAATTCATTATTTTGGGACTTAATTAAGTTTCTACGACATGCGTTTGTTGTGTATGTCTGTACATGGGGCTTTCGTATGTACAACTTGATATACATACATATACACAGAGATCTTATGCTCTATATACGATACGTTAGGCGACTATATAGACGATAAAAACTGAACGACGCGCGTTAATAATTTCTATGCGTATTTTCTTTTTTATGCACTCTCTTTTATATATATAAATATTCTTTTTATATGCTGTATCCTCGTTTGCTCCACTGTAAGTGTGTGTGTAGGTGTGTGTATGTATATGAGTGTGCTTGTGTGTGTGTGTTTGTTTATTTAGCTCTTTTTTGTCGCATTTCATTTGACTTTGGCGCAATGTGCTTGTTATTAATGATTAAAGTTGTATTAGTAGTCGCCCCACACCTGTTCCAGTTAGAGGGAGACAGCAGTAAACGAAAGAAAGAGAGAAAGAGACACGTATACGAATCAAAGGTTAGACAACATGTTTAGTCACATCAACAGATTACCAACAACAATTTTGTAGCAACATAAAAAAATCTCAACATAAAAGAAAATTAAACGCCAAATTCATTAATTTCGGGACAACTCGGAAAACTGCAATGAAAATCGGATTAACAGCAACTTACCGGTATGCCGGCCTTGCCCGTGGGACCAGAGGGTCCTAACTCGCCACGCATGCCCATAGGACCCTAAAAGCAAAGAAGAGTTGGGTAAAATAGCTAGATTGAGGTTGCTAACGAGTTGAGTGACTTACGGGCAGACCCATGGGTCCCTGATCGCCTTTGTGTCCTTTCTCGCCCTGTAGAAGGAATAAAAATTCAGTTATAGTCGAACTTGGAAACTATTTATATATAGTTACTTACCGGATCTCCCTTGCGTCCATCCAAACCGCGGTCGCCTTGGCTGCCAGTGTGCCCAGGTGGACCCATGGGACCAGGTGGACCCGGAGGTCCGTAAAGCTAAAAGTTCATAGGCAGCTCAAGTAAAGCATAGAGTGTTATAACCTCAATTAACTTACGTATTCAATGGTGGGCATATGTGGTGCATCGGACATGCCATCGTCCTGTCGACGCCGCATCTTGCGGTACTGCAAAGCGATTAATCATCGATAACATTTGTCGATTAACTTAAGGAAATTTAAGATCCCACTTACCGAATCCCCGCGATCGCCCCTGTCTCCCTTGCTGCCCGGGTAGCCTGGAGGTCCTGGTAGTCCCGGTGGTCCCATCAAACCTGGCGGACCAATATCGCCGCGATCGCCCTTCTCCCCTGGCGGTCCCTGGTAGCCCGGCAGCCCTGGTGGACCCACACCGCCTGGCTCACCTGGCAGACCGTCCAAGCCACGTGGACCCAAAGATCCCGGCTCTCCGGGTTCTCCGGGCTCTCCTTTGACGCCGTCGCGTCCATCTCTGCCGTCATTGCCAGCAATGCCTGGGGGTCCTGGAGGTCCTCGAAGCAGTGTGACTGGTGGCTCATCGTAGTCGTCCTCCAGTTTGGTGCCGCCTGGTCCAAATATCTGCTCAGGGATGCGTAATTTTCAGGGGTGGAGCGAAGGGGCAAGAAATGGGGGTGGATGGAAAAGAGATATGAGGGCAAATTTAGTGGGAAAGATTAATTTATGCCACGTGGCGTCGCCTCAGGCGGTGCACGCGCTCATTTTACACACACACATACTAATACACCAATACACACACCAACGCACACCAACACACACACGCTTTGATGGCACAACAAAAGCGGCGTTAAATTCGCTGGCAAAAAAACTTGTTCCAAACACACATTTGGTGTGGGAGGGCGAAAGGTGCTGCCTGTGGTGGTGTCGTGCCACTGCGGGGGCGGGGGCGTGGCAGTGCCACAGTGAAAGTCTTTTGTGTGCCGCGAAATTGTGTTAAGTGCAAGTTGGAGCCGAGTTCATACGCTCGCATCGCATTCACCGAAAACTTAGACAATACCCGGCATAGAAAAGCCTTTAAAACGAAGGCGGTGGGGGAGTGGGGTGTGTGGAGTGGGTGGGGTGTGTTCTAGGGGTAGTGCGAGTCGAAAATAAAGTCAAGCAGCGACGTGCTTCGAGTGCGCGAGACTGTGCGCTCTGAGTGTGTGTTGGAGTGTGTGTGGGTGTGTGTGAGTGTATATGTGTGTTTAGGTGTGCCATTGCCATTGTCTGTGTGTGAATTTGGTGCTTTGGTGCCAAAATGAAAGATAATGAATTGATTTTTCGAGAGAGTAGTTTTGTAGTCAGCAAAACACTCTGTTTCCGTCCTGCTCTCTGCCACCCTCTCTCTATTCCCCTCTCTATGATTCACACTCGAAGCTTCTCTGTCTAAAAAACCTGCATTTAGGCCACATTTGGCACTTGGAAATTGGCAGACGCACTCGCTGTGCCTGGAAAGCTGAAAGGACTGCGAGTGAAAGCAGCAAAAACTCTGTACTTATTTTAGTACATGTGCTAAGAGTTAAGCAAAAAGAACAACAATTGAGTAGAGGGTTTAACTTAACAGGGTATTCAGCAAACTTTATTCAAAATTCAACTCTTTTTACTTAAATTAGAAATAGAAATTTAAGCTGTGAATTTCGGTCTGCTGTAAGCACAAGGGCCTCAAATATTCCGACTTGCAGTCTTGAGTTTTCTATTTCCATTTGTATTTCCATTCCCATTTCTATTGCCAAAAGAATACCAGATAAATTGATTGGTTAAGGAAAATGTGTGGGCAAACCTATGGCACTTTTCAAATAATATCCTGCTCTATTTTCCATGGTGTGTGCACATTACGCAGACAGTAAAAACAATTAGGTTTTATTGCAGTTCTGACTGCCGCATTGTTGTCTAAGGAAGTGCCGTACTTGCAGATATTAAAAAGCCAGCAACAATGCAAAACGCTTAACACACACACGCACACGCACACCACAAGTGCACACCCACATACACACACGCAACACACACACATATGCTTAAGTGATGCTTTGTACGTTTAAAGGCACAAAAACAAAGCAAAGGTAGAAAAAAGAAGGCAAAAATAGCAAAAAAGGGAAGCATAAAGACTTAAGCCCAAGTTGTGGGCGTCGGAAGGGGGAGGGGGAGTTAACAGAGGGGGCGTGTCTAGGGCTGGAGCAACGACCATGACGGCATGACGACATGACGGCTTACCGCAAATGCACTTGCCACAGCAAAAGTAACTTTTGCTCCTTTATGCGCAGCTCATCTGCATTGTGTGTGAGTGTGTGCGAGTGTGTGTGTGTGTGTCCGTGTGTGTGGCAAACAGTAGCCCAGCTGGCATTTTGTTGCAACTTTTAAACAATGTTGCACGAGACTCTTGGGAAAGTGTTGAACGTTGGAGCGAGGATGGCAAAAAAGGGAACTTGCTTTTGACTCACTGAATTTCCGCTTCCGCTTTGCGTGCGCCATTGTTGCACACAGCGGGATGGAAGCGGAAGAAGCTGGGACTGTGGCAGAGGAGTGGTAGTGTGGGAGTGGCAGATCTGGTGATTAGTCGCCCATTTGTAGAGCAATTAAAGCGCTTTAAATGAAAGCTCACGATTAACATTTGCTCTGCGTGTGGCATTGCCGATAATTAAGGCACATTCTGCAGGGGATTAACGGAGCCCACATACCCTGCACAGCCAGACACTTAGTCACTCAGTCACTCAGTCACACTGCCAATCAGTCACTCCCTCAGTCAGGCTGATAAACAAATGCTGGCGACAAATCAACGACTGTCAGAGCGAAGTAACCAAAAAAGTTAACAGCCCAAAAGTCTTCACACAAGCTACACTAAGAAAAACACTGGGTACTAAAGTATATGTCTTTTGCATGCTTGAATTAAAGACTTTATCTAACGGTTGGCCTGCTTTCTAACAGTGTAGTGGGTCTGCGCAAAAAGGACCAGCGCAAAGATTTAAAGGCTTTAAGAAGATGCCAAAGGCAGTTGCGATAAATAACATAAATAAAAGATACATAGCCAAAAGTGAATTGGGCAAATGTTTGTTAGCCATTCCCGATGCTCAATCCTCAATACTCTCAATTCTAGGTTCTGCCTGCTGCCTTTTCTCCGCTCTCTACTCCTCCTGCTCCCCTTCCTTCACTCCTTTTGGTCGGTGGCAAGGACGAATGTTGGCGCAGCTGCCTAACTACGATAAAAACTTCTTGTCTGCTTTTTCGGCAGCCGCTTTGTGTGTGTGTGTGTGTGTGTATTTGTGTATGCCATTATCTTGTATTTGTGTTGGTATGCCTGTGTGTGTGTCACTGGGTGTGCGTGTGTGTGGGTGTGTTTGTGAGAAATCCATTAGAATGTATCAATATTTGTGCGAGCGCCTCGGGCTGATTTTAATTTTCAAAGTATATCAAACACACACACGGAAGTACACCCACACACTAGCACACCCACTCACACACTCGTAGCTCTTAAATTATGCGTAAATATGGAAATTATTTGCACAAACGATTTTCGAATTTCAACTTTCCCCAGGACACAAATTCATTGCATACTTTCAGGCGACACGGTCAAGAAAACTACGTTTTTCCTGCAGGAAAAAAAACCCGCTTTTATTGCAAACGAATTGCCCGTACTCCTCGAAATTCCTTTTGCCTGCTCTGGCGCCTCTTCGTCACTCGACGCACTCGTAATTTTCCACGGAAAACGCGGCGGGAAAATGCCCAACTCAAAGGCAGACAAATGGTCGCACGTAAATGCGTTAAATTGAAAATCATTTTGATCTCGACGCGACACGACACGACTGACCCCAAAGAGGTCAGGCACAGGGCGGCTTGCTGCCCCGAGTGGGCGTGGCCAGCACGTTCCGTGCTCAAGTGCAGCATATGTCACAAGCTCGTGCCTGAGTCGTGACTGTGTGTGGGTGTGAGTCCTTGCGTGTGAGTCCCTGTGTGTGTGTGTGTTTGCGTGCGCGCATATTTTCCTCATTTTTTATAGAAATTTCCTTTTGAAATTTCATATATTTTTTCTGAGCCACCGCAACCGCAGTTCGAGCGTCAACAACAATGAAAAAAAAGAAGGAAAAGCAACAGAAAATGAAAAGAGCAGCTGAACATCGCCTGAGGTGAAAGTTTTGCAGCTCGTTTCCGACTGCTTTCCCTACCCCTCCCCCGTGTTCCTTGCTATCAGACAACCCCCTTACAAATTTGCCCCTTCTCCGAGTTGGACCAGCCGTGTAATGCTTTCCCAGCTTGCCACAAAAGTTTACAAGAATCACACAATGGATGGGAAGCTCTCTCGCCAGAAACGCGGCCACATTAAATGCGTAATATGTTCCGCATCGCATCGACATTGCGTACAGTGGGCAGCAAAGCAGTTCTATAGCTCATAATGTAGTGAGAGCTTAGAGGAAACAAAACAAAACAACAATTGATGATTTCATGATTCATTTTGTTATTTCAAAAGAGACCTTATTCTTTATGCCTAAGAAACTTTCCCTCGAAATGAGCTTTAAGCTACAGGATTTTTTGTTTTTTAAAGACTAAATTGAGATGTAATATTTTGAATTACATTTAAGGTACTGGAATATTTAAAAACTTCCAATATTTTATTATAAGAAATACATTATTTTCAACCCATTAAATTGCTTACTTTCGACCACTGTGTAATGCAGCCCGGAGCAAGGAGAAAGTCAAGTTGCGTTGTAAAAATTTCGCGTGATTTCATTTTGCCGCTAACATTGTTGCTGCTGCTGCTGATGCTGTTGTGATATTGTAATATGGCGGAAATTCGGAAGTATTTAGGGAAATCGTTACCAAGGATTTCGCATTTTCTTCCGCTCAGCCGCAAAACGGCGCCTCAACAATGCCAACTGTCTCCAACCCTCGTTTCTTAACGGTACCGCGAAGGGGAGGAAACTGAAAGTTTCATACGTAGATGTTGCCACTTTTGGGGCGCCTTAGACCCCGTCCCCGCCTCCAGACTCCCCGCCCTCTTGTCCTCCTGCGCAGTGCCACACGCGTGCCTATAAATTTTCTAGAGTTTTGGTAGGGCGGTTCCTGGATTTTGGTGGTATGAGAGGTGTGGGGGCGTGGCCATTCGTTTGGTGCCGCTAACTTGAGATTCTTATTTGACTGCATACGTAACTACGATGATATTTTCGTGTGCTCGTAGATCCGTATCTGAAATTTCTTTATTCAATCGCTTTTGTTGCTCCCTTGGCGTTCTCATCATCATCATCATCGTCATCGGTTGCCATCAAATAAAAGTTACGCACACCCCAGGGGATAGCATTACAAGTCACACACAAACACACACACTCCCACGCACACCACAAAGAGAGAGAGAGGGAGAAAGAGAGAGTAAGAGTGTGGGAGAGTGGGAGTGGGACGCCGACAAACACACCGCAATGTGACATGTTGGAATTCTGGGCATGCTTGACCGATTTCATATGCCATATTTCAGCAGTCAATATTGGCAACTCTTTAATGTCTAAAAGACGTTACATCAACTAGAAAAAGCTGACTTATTAAGCAGATAAATGGCCAAAACCCTACTTAAAAATAGGCTACAATTAGCTATTTAATTTTGTAATTCTAGCCTGAGTTTCTTAAGGAATTTTGCACGAATTCCAACCCTATCATTTTTTAAATGCTTTCGGCTACGAACAAAAAACTTGCCACTAAATTGCCAAATCGACAGCACTGCCCGCAGTTTAGACTTATTGTCAGACTGACCACAAATAATTGTCGATGCAAAATTGCGCAAAAAATAAGAAGACATTTTGCGATTTGCATGCTGCGCAGTTTTTCAATGAACAATGACGTCACACACACACACATGCACACATAAAAAGACATATACCTCAGTGTGTGTGATAAGCTACATAAGAGTGGGGGAAGAGGAGGGTTGGCTTATCAAATCGAGGCCATAAAAAAAAGCCAACGCAACTTAACTCAAGTCGAGCAGAAGCAATGAAAATTCAGTCAGAGATTTTCTGTCTCCCTCCCCCGTCCCCCACACTTGGTCTGGGTGAAAAGTGTTAAGCTTATTGCGTCATTTAGGCAACACCCAAAACGAATTGACATCGAAAAGACGAAAGAACCCTTTTGAGCGAGTCCCAGACACAGCACAGCACACAACACGACACAAGGAAAACTCAGGAAAATCAAGGAAAACTCTATACAAAACACATGCAAAAAGGACAGCCAAGGGATAGACAGAGAAAGGAGGGTAAGAGACTGGAGTGGAGTGGAGTGAAAATGTCGTCGTTGTCGTTTAGATTTCACGTAAGCAACTTTAAGGCTTTGATTTGCGAGCAAATGTGACTGTGGAGGACACAAAACGTTGCCAGCCAGCAAATCCAAATTGTCAGTGGTGTGCCACATGCGAGTAACTTTTGGCCAACACTGTGGCACCCAGTTTGGGACTGTATTTGAGTCTGGGTCTGGGGTCGGGTTCGAGCTTTGGGGCTCTGGATCACATTACCGGAGCAACCGGCAACTGGAAAGTGGAGTAACTTGAGGCGGCGTCGTGTGACGTGTAGCGAATCTGCAAGTTAAGTTTTCTACACCCGTTACAGACAAAAGCTAAAGGGTATGCCTTTTAGATATTGGAGCTTAAAGTAGACGAAATAATTAGCCAAGTAGCTAGCATCTACTCTAGAGCAGCTACAAGTAAACAGTTCTTGCCTTCATTTCCAACACATTCATTTTCTTCTTAGATAGCACCATTAATCAAACAATACTCAAACATATTGTCTAGTTACAGAAATCGTTCACTCGATAGTGCTTAACATTTCCCTTGATTTATATTAATAGTCTTACTAAATGTATAAAAATTGTTATGGCTGTTTAACATTTAGGGAAATTTATGGTTTGTAGTAATAGCTTAAAGCCAAATTATGGAAAATAGACAAAGTTTCCTATTTTAAAAAGAATTAAAATCCCTTTACCAACTAAATATCACACTTAACTAACAGATAACTCTCA
The DNA here is from genome assembly GCA_018152125.1 of Drosophila dunni. NCBI lineage: Eukaryota > Metazoa > Arthropoda > Insecta > Diptera > Drosophilidae > Drosophila > Drosophila dunni. The sequence continues at coordinate 880,305 of JAECXC010001917.1, forward strand.
GTCTAGCAACTCAACTTAAGCCTTGTAACTTGTATTTTTTTTGCGGCGAAGGCAATTTTTATGACTCCATTTAGCAGAGCAGCACAACAACACACACAGACACTCACACACACAATTGAGAAACTTGTTGTGATAAGAAATGTGAGCTGGTAGAAATTTTATGCAGATTTGAAGGCCCAAAAGACAACAACAAACACACACGCATACACACACACACACACGGGGTGAGCTACGATTGTAAAATATATTAACATAAATTTGACATAAATGCTTCAAGAACAGTTTTTGGCGTAAGACTTTACAGGAGGAGATTCTACTAGGAGTAAACTTTTGCCGCCTAAGTGTGTGACGGAGTAAGTGTGTGTGTGGGTGTGTGAAATATATATTGTTTCAACTTTATTAAAATATGACAAAGCAAAGCTAACAAAAAAAGCTAACTCGCTGTCAGTTAGCATAATAAATAGCGTATTTCCCTCCCATTCATTGGGTATTCATCATACGCCCCGTTGCCACAGCGTCACAGCATCACAGCTTCACAGCGTCAACAGTCGTAACACAGTTTGAAATTAATTTAAATTTTTGATATGCTGTCTCTGATCGTAAATTGTATATTAAATGCAAAGCTCTGTGTCCAATGAAAAAGAGCTGCAATATATAAATATTTTTGTAGACTGGCAAATGACATAACTCTGCAAGGCTATCGGAAAGCCAATAGATCAATTAGGATTATGCTCCATAAATTTATGAAAACACCTTGCAGCAAATAACGAGAGAAAGTCCAGCCATTTGGCTTTTATTTGTTAGGGCATATGCACAGTGTGTCAAGAAATTATGTTGTCAAAGCAACGAATTTACATACACCATTAATATTTCATAACACAATTAAGGCCATCAAAGCCTGTTATTTATTTTATTTGCATTGCTTAACAAAAAATGTTATATATAAACAAAGGATAGACGGAAATATATTGAGACTGTAAGAAATATGTTGGGGTATCTTAGAAAACATATTCCACTTGTCTCCAAAGTTATTCAAAAGTAAAAAATATTTAAAAAATATATTGAATTCCGCAGGTGATAGTAAATGATGTTGGGCTTAGTTAACAGACTTTCGAGCATTACCAGATATTTTAAAATCAATTGAATGCCAATTCTTCCTATAATTTAGCTGTCTGTCCAATAATTTATTTGAACTACTGTCTATGCCAAATATGCCATTTAAAGGTCTTGAGCTAATTTGACTGTGTCGTGTGACACATTTGTGCCAATGCTTCGCATCGTTACATCAGATCACAGCTCGTTCCATTAACCTCCGCAAACTCTTTTCCTCTTCCACTTCCTCTACCACTTCCCCTGCCTCTGACCCTGTCATATTTCGTTTGACAAACAAATTCATTTCATATGCTAACCCATCTCTGTCGCCATCTTCAACTTCCCTCTCCCCTCTTCACCTCCCACACTCCCATCCCGTGACGCAATGACGCAATATTCTCGTCTGACGAGGCGATGAAAATAACATGTCAAATTTATAATGCCTACAATTGCGTTTTTTATGGCCACAACAAAAATAAAAAATAAAGAAACAAAAATAAAACGGGCTAGTCGAAATTGTTTCGGTTCTCGGTTAAAGCCATAATGCCATGTGCAAAGTCATTGAAGGGGGCGTGCCAAATGGAGGCGCAAATGTTTCAGCACACGAGCAATCAGATATATGATTTTTTATTTTTTACGACTTGCTGAACTAATTACAAGAATTTTTAATGCATCCCAGCTTGGCAAGCCTTAAAAGTTTTTCAGAATTCGCTCAGCAATTTTCAACGCAAGTAAATGTGTTGTGATTTTTTTAGGGGGTAGTGGCAGGGGGTGGTGAGGCTGAAATTGTAGGCGGCATAATTTCGCAGCATCATTTTAGGCATTCACAAGATGCACATTCACATTTTCCATTTTCCATTCAACGTAATGACGCTTGCCTGAGCTTGGAGGTTTTCCACGGAAAATCAAAGCCGTTGATAGTCGAAATTCGAATTGAAAAATCGACGCCCCGTTGCTGGTTTCGTAAGTCTCCTGCTGCTTTTGCTGCTGCTGCCGGAAGCTGTCACGTTCTCAGCTGCTACGGGACCAGGCTCAGATTCAGATTCAGCCTCAACCTCAACCTCAGTCTTGGTCTTGGTCTCCCTCTCAGTTGATGGCAATTGTTGCAAATAATTTTTTATGCTCTGCATTGCCTTGGTCGCGAACTTTTGTTTGTTGCCAAAAGTTTTCTTTGTTTGTTTGCTTGTAGCCAAAGGCAGCAGCAGCAGCAGCAGCAGTGGAGGCAGCGCCGTCAGGAAGCCGTTCCCTATGACTTTCATTTGTTTTGACATCACGTCGCTGCAGCAACTGAATATTCGTATCAGCGGGGGCAGAATGCCATAATCGCTACATTCAAACACCACGGCACGAGTGCGCATAGGAACAACAACAGTGGACATACAACATGGGGCAATCAGTAGACGAGCGGAGGCAAGCAGCAGCAAGGAGGCATGTAGTAAGTTAAAGGGGAGCAAAGTCATGCGTTACCCGCAGCTGAATTAACCCAAGAGGGCGGACACTAAAGTTTCCAAACGGAAAACAATTGAGTTGCAAATTTATTTAAATTTACTTAAATCTTTAAATTTACATAAAATACTTCATGTGGATCTAAGAATTATTTAAAATATATTTTTGGTTTAATGTTTGTTAATTTTCCTTTTATTTTAAATTTCTTAAAATGTAGTATTAGGTCATTCAGTTTGCAAACTCTTGAGTTCACCCTCTGTTAACTCCAAGAAAATCGACACAGAAGTCATAAATGCGAAGCTGCACGTTGCCAGTTGCCACTTGCCACTCGGTGTTGTTGTTATTTTAGTAGTAGTTGTTGTTGTTGTTGTTTGCTTCTGGTTGTATTGAAAGTCAGTTGCGACTTGAAGCCGTTTCTTATGCTATTTTGTTATTACGCGTTATTGCAACAACAACAACACGAGGAGTAACAGTAACAGCAGTTGGCCAAAGGCATATTACATGACTTAGCCTCACGTCTACATGGGAGTGTGTGTACAAGTGTGTGTGTGTTTTGGCCATACAATAATCAGACTCTTTTTACCAAAATTGGCAAAACGCGCAAATATTTGTGTAGAAAGGCAGCGCAAGCGAGTGAGTGAGAGGGGAAGAGAGTGAGAGAAAGAGACAGCAAAAATAGAAAAAACTCAGCTCAAATTTGGCTTGCGGCGCTTATGCATTTTTCATAACGCTCCGCAACACGTGCTAGATACACAAATGTATCTTTGTATCTAAGTATCTACTAGCTTTCACCCAGCCTGTATCTGTAGCTGTCTCTGTATCCATGTCTGAACTTTGTTGAGCAAAAATATGAAAATCCGTGACTTTTCTCATGCATCCATCAGCACGTCATAAGGCGGCAACAGCTGCCAGTTTTCCCTCCATCTGCCTCCCCTACCGCCACTCCTCCAAAGCCCCCTCAAGTGCCAATAAAAATGTTAAGTATCTGTGCACTGTTGACATTCCAGAGCAGCGCACATAACGCACGGCAAATGCTTAGATAAATGCTCCCGATACTCCACAGCAACAGCAACAACAACAACAACAACAAAACTTTGGAACACATAAATTAAGCTCGAGATTTACGCGGCAAAAAACATTTCTGACAATTTCGATGAGACGCTAAAGTGCGTCAATATAGTTGCCCTTCCCCTCAAGACCTACACGCGGAGAAAAGTATTTTAATATGCACACATTGGTTTAACTAATTTCGAAGTAAAATATGTTTTATAAAAAAGGCAGCGCTTTCATAAATCAAATTAAATGCGTCCTCAATATTTTATTACTTAAACGCGTAATAAATTCTTTAAAAAACTACAAAGAGACGGCAAAGTGCAGCGCTTTTAAATGTCGATGTTACCCCAGAAAATAGTCCTACTATTAATAGAAAAATAAATCTGAATATAATTGCTTCTTTCTTTCTACTCATTACCTCAAACATTCTTATCTTTCATAATTTATCTCTTCGAAGCCTGCATTTCTCTGAGTGTAGTCTTGACAAATGCCAGCAGATTGGGGAATTTCTATTAAGCGCACGCTCCCCCCGCCCAATTGCGTATCTGTGAGATACTTTTAGCTTTAATCAAAGGCATTACATCAAAGTTGCCACTCGCTGCTGCCGCAGTCGTTGCCACTGTGTTGTGAAACTGCCGCAAGTCTGTAACTGTAATGAGTTTAGTTGAGAACGTGGCACGCGGCACAGGGAACGCGGAACGTGGAACAGGGAACGCGGTACGTGAAACGGGGAAACCTTCTGTGACAGCTTCTTGGTGCTGCTCCTGGAAGCCGTTGAGAATTTGAACATGCTCATTACACAGTCAAGGACATACACAAACGCCATCAGTCATAAATATATGTATATATGTACATATTTAGCATGCAAGTTACAGGCCACCAGGTGGCACTGCTGTGCTCAACTGCCGTGTCCTGCCTGTCCATGCGAAAGGATGCGCCCTAAATATATTTACAACTCTATTTACAGCTCCAGAGCCCTCCTGAGCTTACAGAGCTCAACGAAAGCACCAAAAATATTTACAGATTAAGTTTAGCTGGCAGCTAAATTAATGCAACGCTTCTACGCATTTTTACAAAGCAATTTACACTCCAATTTACATATTAATAAATTCAACTCTTCATTATAATTTCACTTCTTTTCCTGTTTTCCTCTTTTTTTTGCGTTATCCTTGATGCCCTTGCAGTGGGTAGTATAAATATGTCATAAAGTGTGTGACAAAGTAGATAGACTATGTCTCTGGTTGGAGAAAACTTCAAGTCGGTATAACTATGTTATTTGATGAGATATTTAAACTCTCCGGATACATTGGGTTTATCATATTGTTATTTTAATTATACACAACTTTGGTTAGTATCAGACAATTATATCTTATAGCTGTCCTGGAAACGATTATAATTCCTTTCTGATAAACTATTTCAAAACTTCTCATAAAGTCTGTATTTAATATCCCTCTCTTGTGTTTTCTAAAATGTAACTAATAACCATTTAAAGTACGCTGCAAGGACATCAAATCTTCGGCATGCCAAAGACAAAACCTTTCATTTCTTGTTAAATTTTCATTCGCTGTTGATGTGTATTTTTTTGGTATTTTTATTTTTTCTCTAATTAAAATAGACTGCAAACGAGTTTGCCTCCCATTGCTTATTCAGTTTGAATTTGCCACTCACCCGCTTGCCGCGTTTGCCACGTGGTCCTTTCTCGCCTGGCGGTCCGGCTGGTCCGATGGGTCCAACCTCTCCACGTTCACCTCGCTCTCCGGGCGGACCTGTAAATGAAATGTTGAAATTTTAATACACTTGGCATTTATAGCGACAGATTTCAATAGAGCAAACAATAAACAGATACGCAGATACACAGATACAGATACAGACACATAGATTCACTCACAACAAGTGTGATGCAAATGACAAGGGACGAAGTGTCACATAGGGAGGGTAGGGCGTGTGAAGGGGCGTGGCAGATTTGTAATTATCACCGTTATTATCGCAGCTCGACGCTCAATGGACTGTCAGTATTCATCTGTCAGTCAACAGGCATTTGTTGGCATTTCTGGTTAGCTTAACAATTTAGCCAACTGCTGTAAATATCAACAGCAATAACAATAACACAACTAGTACGGGCAAATAACTCTGGTGTTGTTATTGTTGTTCTTGCCTTCTGCCGTTGATGGCTTTTGGATTCTAGTTTCAAATGCAAATTGTTTATTTGCCAAAAATAAAAAGGCCCAAAAGCCACACACACACACACACACATACACTGCACTGTGGTTGCCAACCGCTCGTTGCATGCTAATGAAGCTTGTGGTTTTTCCAACTAACTTGACCCATTTTCCCCAGGTGTTTCAGCAGATACACTTTCCAGCTTAAATCGGCAGTTGCTTTGCTTTCTTGTGAAAAATTTAGTTTTATTTCATAAATATCTTCAGATTATAATAATAAACTATTTTAATGGCATTTGAGTTTTGTGCCGGATTGGAATCAAAATTTGTGCAATTATTTTAAGAGCCACAAATAAGTAAATAAATTTTCACTTTATCAACTTAGTCTGTAAGAATTAAAATAAGAAATTTTATCTAAACTCTTGAGCAATTTTTGTGTTTTTCCACCATCGGATACTACAGATTTTGCAAGATTGGAGATGGGCACATTTTGCTCGTAAAGCTGTCAACATAAGACACACTTTTGCCCCACTGTGGCGCCACTATGAACCATCGACAACAACAAAAACAAGAGCGACCTGTTTAGTTGAAATAATGAGAAATTGTTTTCTACTTTTTTTCTGCTTTCTGCTGTCCGAGACTATTAAGTACGGCCATTTATATAACCCACAAATTCAACACACACATTCAATGGGATAAAGAGGCGTATACATTATATCACACCCACATACACACACAGAGATGTATTCATATCACAGATAAATCCAATTGTGGAGCTTGTCAAAACGAGAAGCAGGCAGAGAGGGAAAGACGTGTGTGTGTGTGTGTTGAAAGATATAGAAAATTTATTAAGTTCGTAAAATTACGTCTAAAATGGGGGCTATGTTGATGAGGTCCTACGTTCCCCTAAGTCCTTCGTGTCTTCCCTTCGTTCTTTCAGTCCTTGTCCTTGCTGGTCCCTTCGTTTTTGTGCATACATTTTTCTGGCTGCCTCTGCTGTTTATTTATAAAGTATTTTTGACTGTTCCTCTTTTGTTTTGCTCCCAAAGATGGACTACAGTGGGGCGTTTCGAAGTATTTATGGTGGCATAATTTAGCGTTAAGCATTCTAGGCGACAATTTGAGCCACAATAAAAACTATTCCAGCGGCAGTCGACGACAAACAGCCAAACTTGACCACAGAGCTTGGACTTGTGGACTGTCCTGGCCAATGGGGCTTTGAAGTGGATTTATAGAGCCAGGATATTGGATTGTTGTCGGTTCGCTTGAGTTTTTCCCATTTTCCTATGTCCCTCTGTTCCCTCTGTCGTTTCCTTTTCCCCTTATTCGCTCAGCACAGAAGCCAATGCAGATGAAGTGCAAATGATAAGTTTTAATTTCATATCCAGCAAAGCAGCACAAAACTGGACAATGGATAAAGCAATAACAACAAAACGTCAACAGAAGGAACTGAGAACCGAGAACTAAGAAGTGAGCAGTGAGCAGTGTATGAGCTCCGCCCGGATGAAATGCAATCAAAATACTTATAAACTGAAATGAAAATCAAATAAATCAGCAAATAAATTGACATTTTTTGGTTGGACTGTGTATTACAACGGGGACTTTTGTCGGTTTCAGCTGATGCTGCAGATTTCAGTGGGATACAAATAAGTTGTAAGGCAATGAATGAGGGTAATCGACTGTGAGATACCCTACACTTCATTTATTAACATTTAAGGTAGGAGCTTGGAGCTTAATGGGTATTTATGCTGTTGCCTACTTTTAGGAGTATAAGTAAATTAACTTCTTTCCTCACAATCAAAGTATTCCACTCAATCAAGCCCAAGTCCAGCAGAACTCAGAAACAGACGCATTTCCCTTGGATAGGAAACCGACGCTGATTTTGGGTAAAATAAATTGCAATTTCATGTCACAGCATCGTAGAAGTGCCCCCTCTATTTCTAGGGGAGGGGCTTAGAGTCGGGGTTAGGGACAGAAACAGGGAGAGTCGAAGGCACAGGAATAGGGGCACTGTGGGCAACTGATGACATCTTTGGCTATCAGAGCAGCAGATCGCATTCGAAACTAACTAGATACTTATCTAGAAACAATGTGCACAACATTAACGCAACTGCAACTTACAATTTACAACACAGAACACACAACACACAACTTGCAACAACTGCGACAACATTGATGCACTGATAAGGTTGGCGAGTGGCGAGTGGGAGGGAACTAGATGCGGGTCAGTACAGAACATGGGCCTAATTGATAGCGCTGCTTCTTGGTCAAATGCATTAGTGGCATTCACTTCAATTAAGACTTAATCTTCATTCAATCTGTGTTCCATGCTCGCGCTGAGTAGTCATCATTTTAAAAGTCTTGGAAAGAGGAATGCAGTATCTCTACCTTCTTTCCTCTCACCCCATTGCTACGCACCCCTCTTTCTTGTTCTTACTTAATGAGTGTGGTACATTAACTTCAATTGGAGACTCAATCTCCATTCAGAAATGGTCTAGTGCTGCCCTAAGTTGAGCGGAGAACTGAAGACTCCAAGTATTCTAGTGTAGATGTGTCTTTCGTAGGAGTGTTCACTTGAATGGGAAACTCAATATCCATTCAAGGATTGGTTTGAACTGAGATCTTTCGAAGAGAAGGAATATCATTAGCTTTCTCTAGGGGTATTGCTTCAATTGGAGACTCAATCTCCATATGGCTACCATATGATTGCCTTCATGACCCTTGGGAAGTATATTGTTAAATCCTTTTCCTTCCTTCTATACATTTATTTACTTTCTTCCATACTCTTTCTCAGCGACTCATCCTTGCCTCTATCTCAAATGCATTAAGTATTTAATTTAATCCAGAGCTGAGGTGATTTGCATAATTGAATATGTTGTTTTTTCCCTCGGTCTGTTTTCCCTTTTCCCCACTTCATAAAACGCATTAGGGATATTCACTTCAGTATAAATAAACATGCACCTAGAGTTGTCCCTTTCTTAGAGCCTTTAATCGAGAAATTATACATTCCCCTTCATCTCAAATACATTAGTTTTATTCACCCAAGTAAAGTCCAATCCTCGTCCAATACTTTATGACTTTATCTCCTGCTCTCTCCACAACAAGCCATACAATCTCTGTTTTCCCAGGTCCAGCTTTCCCCTTCCATTCAGTGGCCACTTATGACTTGTCTCTTTATCCCCTTTTAGTGTTATAACTTAAGTATTGTTTGTTTTACTATTATATATGTAGAGACTCTGAAGACCCCTAATAAAACAATTGGACAGATACACAGCGTATGGGGCCAAAGGTGACTACTTCGAATACGACGAGAGACCTATGCCACATGCGGCATAAACTAACACCACATGCTGTAGGGAGGTAGGGGACGTGTAGGCGTGGCATGCGCACAAGTGAAGGGGCGGGGAAAAGAGCGATGCAAATGAGCTGCTAAAAGCAACATAAATGACATAAAGTTGCATTTTTACGAGCGCGGTAAGTGTTTCAAGCTCTACAGGGTCTACAAATTTTTATGACAAACGCCAGTTTCGAGTTCGAATTCGGCTTCGGATTGGATTCCAAAGCGTTTCAACTATTTGAGCGCTGCGCTTGGGTTATTTTCGTTTATTAAAATCGCATAAAGTGCAGAAATATGTTAGACCAGATCGTAAAAAGCAGCCAGCCAAAATGGAAATCATTCGAGATGTTGTGGGCGTATATACGTGTTTATAGGGGATATGGTGAGTAAGGTGGCAGGGGGAATTGGTCTCCTCCACGAGTATTTGTGGGGCATTTAATTGACGTCGACGTCAAAGTTTGCGGCATGCGGCAGCACACAAAACACAAAGGTCGTAAATGTTATCGCAAAATGCGGCAGGCTAAACAATTTCCAAATGTGGAAATAAACTAAAAGTAAAACTATATATACATATAAAGTACGCAGTGCATATATAGCAAGGCAGCTTTAATGCCGAAGATTCGATGCTCTAGCGGATAGCAGTGCATGCCGTTCCCCATTGATTGGCTGCATGAAATAGTGGCAGTATCGGGATTGGATTTCTCCAGGAAGACATTACAAACTGTTGGATTGCTTATTATTTCAGTAGGGAGAACTCGATTGTTCCTATAAGTGAAATATAAACACTGAATGACAGATTTGGTAATCTTTAAAGGAAACTTTTCTTCAGTGGAAAAATATGGTTTCTCCCTTGTTTCCTATGATAGCTTCCTGTATGATATAGCAAAATAGAAACATAATATAAATACTTCAAGCCAATAGTCACAACGTCCTTCCTCTAAAAGCCCTAATAACTCTGGTTAGTGTATAAAAATATGTTTCTAAAATTTGTATGTTCATAAAAAAGGCATGAAATGCATTCGTTATTCGGTATTTTTCGATTTGATTTACATTTTAACGAGCAGCGTTTCACACCAAGAGCGCAAATCAAAATCAAAATAAAAATAAAACTACAAAAAATCGAAAATGTGTTTTAATGGGACAGCGCTAGTCAATGGCTCAATTAGGCTAGGTCTAGGGCTGGGTCGCGGTCGCAGTCGCTTAGGGATACCAAAGAGTGGGTGAGAGGCGGAGGGGAATAGGCAATAAATAAAACAACCCGCAGATGTGAAACCAAATGGCCGCGTGGCAACACTTGAAAAACCCATCGATCGAGCGATTCCCAAACATCAATGAGCTGCGGTTTACTTAATTTACGGCTATTTCCCAAGTATCTGTATCTGTGTTTGTGTCTCTATCTGTATCTATGAGTAAAGTGGCCTTTGAGTAAACAAACAAGCTGTGAGAGGCAGCTGCTGAGTCAGCCAGGGATGGAATCATTCGGTATCACTTACCTGGTGGTCCAGCAGGTCCCGGTGGACCCTCGATGATGCCCGTTGGGAACTCGTCGCCCTTGATCGTTGTGGTGAGTCCGCGATCACCGCGATCGCCCTTGTCACCCTGTAAATGACACGAGACGGGAATAAGAAGAAGCACAAGTATTTTAGTGAGTGAGTCACATGGAAAATTAAGTGGAAATCCCGAAAGGTGAGAGAGCCTGTGTGTGTGTGTGAGGGCGCTTAATACATAAATAAACGATAAATAATGTGGAAAACCGACAAAAAGTAGAAAAATAAAAGAGCAGACAATGGAAAGTCTGGAAAAACAAAAGCAGACAGCACACAGACACCCCTCACACACACACACACACACCCTACACGCACACAGATACGAATGACGACGAGTCACTTTGAACGTCACAATGTTTATCCAACAGATACAAATAGTGCATTAATCCTTGTGACATCTCTGTTTCACTTATGAATCGCTTTCAATCCCTATCATCTCTATCCCTCTTTCTTCCTTTCTCTTTGTTCTTCTTCCTTTATGGTTATAATACCCTGTGTCTAGGTAGGGTATAATGGCTTTGTACCTATATTTAGGTAACTGATGCACAGATAAAATAAATCCGGGATTTAGACATAACATGAGTCATAGACTAGGTCAGAAGTAGACCTGTACTTAAAAACAAAAAAACAATAAGCTAAATAATTTTACTGGGTATTTTCTAGTCGTTTCCTTCTACCGCAACGACCTTTGTTCTCAACTCAGATTTCTAGCGATTTTTTCAACGTGATTGACTCACCTTTGTGCCAGGTGCACCCGCCACGCCAGGCGGTCCCACCGGTCCCGCTTGTCCTGCCTCGCCCTGCACTCCCTGAGGTCCAGTTTCTCCAGGTGGTCCACGTTCGCCGGCCACGCCCGGATTACCCGGTTCACCTGGTGGTCCCGGCGGTCCTGGTTCGCCGGGTTCGCCCTAAATTTGATTGAAGAATAGCATTTGATTATTAGCAAAACACAGGTAAACAAATTTATTTCCAGCTAAAATGTTACGGGGCACGTGCAGCAAACAAAAACAAAGACACAACAGAAAGGGGCATGCAACATCATGTGGCTTCGTTTGGGAACTTGGGGAATAGCTTAGACCACAACCAGAGAGCACTTACCTTCAGCTGTATGACCGTCGAAGCGGAGACGTTAACACCCGCTTCTTGCAAGTCCTTACAACCCAAACACAACACACACATTAAAGGATTAAAAGTAATTGAAAATAAATAAATAAAAGTTAAATTGGTTAATAAAATAAGTTTGAAAACAAAATATTAGCTGCTGCAAAGCAATTAGCTACCAAATAAAAGTGGCTAAAAAAGAATTAAATATAAAACTGTTATTAAAAGTAGTTTAAGCCAAATAAAGAACCAGAATTAAAGCAATTATAAATACAATTTGTACTGTAATAAATCAAACTATTCACTGTTTTATAGTTTAAACCAAAAGATGTTTAAATAGAATTTTATTTCAAAGCCTATTTCCAAAGATTTACTTTCTACAAACTAACATTGGTTAAATCATATTTCTGTTATTTTTAAAAATTGCTTAGCAGTTAATAAATACCAATAAATCGAGATAATCAACATGAAAATGTCGGAAAATCTATTCGTTTTACTGGCTGGACAGCCAACATAAAACCAGTACATAAAATTCCATTAAACCAATGATAAAAATTCCAAAGCAAATATCCCAATGACATCTAAAATTGACCAAGGGTAAAAGGAAGGGAAAGGGGCTAAGGGGGTGTACTGGAATGCTGTTTCCTTTCATGGAACAGAGACAAAAATGACTAGACAAAAAGTATGCAAAAGTAGCAAGAAATTTATTGTAGAGCTTAAACCAAAGAGCTGAGCCGAGTTAAAAGCATTACGAACAACAATGACCAGGATAATAAACAACTACAAAATACAGCTAAAACAACAACTACAACAACTACAACTACAATGAAGGACAAGTGCAGAACAGACACAACAAGTTGCAAATATTTGCAGTTCTACTGTCCAACTGCAGTTTGCCTTGAGAAATGTGTATCCTACTGGGGTGTTGGGGGAGTGGGAGTGGAAGTGGGGCTAGGGAGACTTGGCTTGGTCTGTCAAGCCGTGTGTACTACAGTTGAAACATATTTATGGCTCAAATACCTTTACAGCAACAATTTCCGCATAGCCCAACGTGCCACCGTGCAGCGTTGTCACCGATCTTTTCAGGCCCTGTTTGATGAACGGATGCAGCAGCGTAAGCAGAGCAAAATAAATTTTGTTAGCCAGTTATTTTTTATATTTTATTTAAAATGTTTAACCTTGCAGAGTGTGTTACAGTGTGTAGCTTAGGGTATTCAGGCAGGTGCGACGAAAGTTAAAAGTTACACGTCGGCAGTGAAGGACAAAACTTTGGTCCTTCAGTTGAATTACAAGGAAAGCGTGTGTCGGTATAAAGCTGCCATCGGAACCATCAGTTGGGAGTTATGCATTTTACAAAATTAAGTAGTTTAAACTACTTTATAACATATTTTATTAATATTCTAAGGTAAATAATTCCCTGTAGTAAAACACTCTGCTAGGGTATCAAACCTTTGGCATGCCAAAGACATAACCTCACTTTCATTATGTTTGTAACAGAATTTTGAATAAAAGTTTCAAGTTGACACATTTCGGACTTTGTAACTTGCAGCATTTGAGTGCAGATTTGCAGCAGCTTATGAGACCGGATTTGTATCCTCGACTTACCTTGACTGTTTGGAAGACGTCCACGCCCGGATGTCCGGTGTCACCCTTTTGGCCCTTGTCGCCGGGCTTGCCCGCCGCGCCCTTCTCCCCGCTGATGCCATTAAGGCCCTTTTTATTTTGTTGGAATTATCAAGTCAGGTCAAAATTGGTATTCTTGATTTCTTGGCTCTTTTCGAGTTGTACTTACCGCCTCGCCCTTGTCGCCTGCATCGCCTTTTTTGCCTCGCTTCCCTCGCTTGCCGGGGGGACCGGGTGGACCGGGAGGACCTGCAATTGAAATGAAATTTTCTTGCTCAAAACTTTTGTGCAAAGTAATAAGGCAAAAAGACAAATTCCGAGTAGTGTCCTAGGGTCAACAGCTGCCGCCTCATTAGTTGCGCACTCAACTTTACAGCTGACCGCAGCAGCGTGCAGCGCGCGATGACACGGCGAAAAGTTAGCCCGAACCTCAACCCTACCACTACACTGAAAAAAAATTACTTTAGCTATTTTCTTAAAGTACGCTGTCTTCTTTATTTATCTTAAAGTCTTAATTTTAGAGTATTTTTTTAACAGTGTACCCCTACCCCTTTGTACACTCCTAGCTACTGCTGAACTCTGCTTTCAGCCCTGTTCCCAAAAGACAACTAAGCACTAATGATTTTTTGTGTCTATCGCAAAACCACAAAATGTGGTGACAACAAACTGGGCACATGACAGTCGAGCTTCTTGAATGTAGCATTCTTACTGTTTTTTGTTCGTTTTTTGCGCAGTTTTGCTCGCAACTTGTGCAAATTCATTTAGCTGAAAAATGGCTTTCGTTGCATTTTGTCGTCGGTCTCATAGCTGTGGTGCCGAGGGGAGGCGAGGACAGGGTATAGGTTTTGGGCCAAAGGACAACGGGCAACAGAAGCTGTGCACAAAATATTTATAACCACTTTGGCTGCTATTATTCTAGCGCTGCGAAAAACTTTATCGTCTATACAGAAGACAGGCAGCGTCTTTACACTGACAGAAATCAGAGGGAAAGAGAAGAACTGAACTACGAACTCAAAGAAAAGTAATTCAAATAACTTTTTATATATTCTGACATCTTCAACCTTAAAAAAAGTATCAGTTTCAAAGGAAAATAATTTTTTTTGTCATGAGAAAAATTTACTAGGGCTTAAAAATAATTAAATCTTATTGGAAAAAGTAATTGATATTTTCTAATAGTGAATGGTATTCAAAAAGTGAGAATATATTGTATTCATTGTTAGAAGCTGGTCTTCTTTGGGTTGCTTTATAATCCCAATGTGTTCCCTACTCTATATGGTAATACTGGTGGTTTTCCGAACTTTTGTTCAGTGCACTCGAACAAACAGGACAAAAGTGTCTTGAGTTGAACTCGACTCGACTCTCGATGCTTTTCAATTATTTCGCATGCAATTTTACGGCGCATAAAATTTCAGGCATCGTGCTTTGTAGTTAGTCCTGGCAATTATTCTTATTAGAGTCGACGGAGAGAATGCAGCACGCAGACAGGAAATTAACACCTACATAGAAGCTGAAGGCAACACCAAAGCCAAAGCCAAAGCCGAGGCCGTAGCCAAATTCAAAGTCAAAGCCAAAAGACTATATCTAAGTGAAAGAACTGTTTTTCCTGCCCAAGCTCAAATGAAGTAGGTGTGAAAATATTTAATTAAAATAACAGCCAACAACAAGAAACAGAAAACAGTAAACAGAGAAAACAAAAAACACAAAATACGAGGAAACACACAACAAACTCGTGCCTTCTAGTGCCAACAACTACAACAACAACAACAACAAAGCAACAGGAAACGCAACACGCGCCGTTTCCAACCATACTTTTCTCCTCATTTCGTTTTTCTTTATTTTCATTATTTTCCCAACTTTTTTTGTTGGTTGTTGTATTCTTGCTTTCGGAGAATACGCAGACCTTTCGGCTGCTGTTTAATAATTGTTGTAATTAAGTAATTCCGTTTCTAGCTGCTCTCCAAAAAAGAAAAGGTGCAAACGAATGAGAAATGTAGGTACTCGTACTGCGTACTGTAAAACAGGGCCCGAGGCGAAGGAAGCTGCCGTTAATGCAGGAAACGACGCAACTCGCGCCAAACAATTTAAATTCATTTTGCGCCAAAATGGCGCCACAAACTACCAAAGTGTAGAAAAAAGAAGAATTCGAATTACGATTGTGCTGACACGATCGCAGAATACCCTGTGGAGTTCGCAGAAGATTCCAGAATTTTCTTAGGCCTCTACCCTCAGCATCCTACATGACTATTGGACCCTACTATCTGTGCTGATTAAGAATATATATTTACTTCTATACTGCCGCAGATACCTCCTGCTACCTCTTAAGTACAGGGTACAAGAAAGTGCGGCACGCGTCTACCCCAGCTGCCTGCCCTCCTTACCGCCCTCCCCTTCCCCTCAATGGGTGTGGCAGTTTGTGTAGGTGCGATGTGAGCAGCCACAGGCAGTCTCCAGGCTGACTCCACCTCAACATCGTGGACTTCATTGGGCAGCCAGCATGACTCCAAACAAAGAGACGCCTCTCTAATACAGCCAGCTCATTTAATTAAAAAAAGATTTTCATGTCTCGCCCCCTTGGGAAGGTACTAAAGGAGGCGGGGAATGTGGAGCTGAAGGCGTCGGAAGCAGTGTCAAGTAAAGATAACTGAATTCTGCTGCTCCTAATCGGAAATCATAAGCACATTTGTAATCAGTAGAGAGCTAATAACCGAATAGTGAAGATTGATTTCGTGCAAATTGTGTAAACTTTGGAAAGAGTTTATAGAGTGGGAAATTGTTGGGAAAATATTAAGTACAAACAGGGCAAAAATAAGGAAACCCTAACTATCTGTGAGATAAAAACTGGGAAAGTTCTATTAGAAAAGATTATAGAAGAGTAATTTAAAATTTCGGAACTCTGAAAGATATGTAGTATACTTGAAACCTAACCTATAAAATTAAATAAAAAATGTTATAATAAAGTCGTTTCAGATTCTTTTTAGACAAAATGACTCTCTTCTTCAAAAAAATTACCTTATAAAATCTTATCTTTATAATAATTGTGCCTATTTATATCTTTATGGAGCTTATTAATACATTTTCCGCATTTTTATGTACCCAAAAAAACATGTTTCATTTTCCAAGCGGAAATCCTGCAGGTAATTTATTTTATAGTATCTTGTGCCACTGTGCTATGCAAAATAAAACTTATCTGCCCACAGTGCGGCACTTGGCCAAGTAATAAAAGCCAACCAATTAAGCGTGGCTAAGACGTTGGCACAGCTTGAAACAATGGACGGTTTTCTTGTACTCATTCTCGTTGCCTGGCTGCCTCATTGTCGCTTAGGGCCTACTCGGTAGCTTGGCCAACCGAAATGGTGGAAGAAAGGCGTCAAGTGTCGTAAGCCAAAGCCAAACGGAAGTGTCGAGCTACCAAAAAGCTCATTGTGTTAACAATGGCATAGGAAGCAAGCATTAAAGGCAAAGAAAAGCGTCAAGAAAATGGCGAAAAAGAAGTGAAAATTGCGCTTAATCTAATAACAACATAATAATCATAATCATAATATCGTTTTGCCTGCTTCACATGCCGGGCTTCCCCCAGCTCACTCTCCGAATTTTCCTCTTCCCCTTTGAGCTTTCTTTCTTTGCCATTAATGCCGCATTTTCCGTATTATTTTCGCGTTGATGGCGTCGATGTTTGCAGCTTTCAACGCACAGTTTGTTGCCTCTTAATGGTATTTGTTGTTCTCCTTATTCTTTGTGTTCTTTTTGTTGTTGTGCTTTTCGCTGATGCGCCAAAAAGTCCCATTGTATGACACACATACATAGACGGGTATATATTGAGTTAGTTGACAAACTAAGTACGCGCTTTGCTCTGATAAAGTTGTTAAGTCAAAACTTGTTTTACTTTTATTTGCTGACACATAATGAACATTAATAAGTTACTCTCTTCACGATGATAATGATGATGATAATGCTAATGATAATGTCCGCAATTGAACGCGTGATGCAAGTCGCACATACGCTACACATAAATCCATATCGATGTCAAGTTTCAGCTCCTTTAGCCCCCACTTCCTTTCACACCCCATCTTTACACGGACACTTTGTCGCAGACTACACTACACTGATCGCATAAGTCAAAAGTTATTTTCTGTTTTAGTGCTGGTAGTGCTCTTTGCTTTTTAATAAACTACTTGACATTTTCTCACAGTGCAGCACTTACTGCGTAGCAGCAGACTATGGCTGCTGCTCTGGCCGTGTCAACATTAGTTCGACTGCTGCAGTAGCTCATCCCCAGCAGCCAACAGCCAACAGATAAGAGAAGTCGTGGGGGCGAGGGGAGTTTATGTTGTTCTCCAACTCGAGCTTTGACTCAACTGGCAGAGCGGAAAAAGGAATTATGTCAAGTTGTACGCGTAATAAATACTCGGAATCGTTTACGTGCGTACAACACCACAACGACACGTACAACAAACAAGAGGCAAACAAGTTGACAAACACCGAGATAAGTCAAGAGACAAACAGAGACAGAGAGGCAGTCGGAGAGAGAGTGAGAGAGGGGAGAGAGGAAGCCAGAGAGATACTCTGTGTGTGCTGTCAATTGACTCGCTTCAAGGAGAATAAAATGTGCCTGGCCTGAGTGCTAGTTATCATTATACAACTTTGCCGCGACACTTGGGACCAAGCTGGGAACTGACTCTCCATGGAGACTAGGCTAATTTGAAAACTTCCTCTAATATGGCGAGTAGAAGAGCACTCCGACAACTATTTTGAAACTAAAAACCAAACTTGGCTTAATCAGCTCAAAGTATAAGCGTGTTGAGTGCATGAGATGCTTCATGAAGGACTCACTACAGCTGCCTCTTAAGACATTGATGAAAAAACTCAACGACTTGTGCTAAATACACTTCAAAATACTACAAAAAAAACCACAAACATACTGAAAACTATTTATAAACATGTTTTAATTTACATTTATTTATAAAAAACATAAACAGTTTCTTAAAAGTGTACTGTCCCTAGAAAATCCAACTCTATTTCAATAGCTGCAGATACATTTCAACCCGGAAGAGATTCATCTGCTGGTATAGATATCTATGTTTGTGTCGTCAATTGAATTCCAATCGAGCAACGCAGTCAAGCGGCAAATCAGGACATTAAGCTCAGTTTGGTATTTGGACCGAATGTCTATTTATTTTTTCGACTTTTTCGATTGGCAAGCATATTGTTTGCACTTTCCCAAACTGATTGCTCTAGTTCGATTTCCCTCCCACTTTATCAGCCATATTAATGGAGTGTGCGTGTGTGTGTTAGTGTGTGTGTGTGTTGGGGGTATATGTGCGTAAATAACGCTGATCTTTGACTTATGAACAAAGTTTGTAGTCAGTGAAGCACAACTTTGCTTAAGTAGGCATCTCTCTAATGAATTTAAACCCCCGAGATACTTTCTATAATTTTCATTAAGCCACGCCCTAGAAGTATCCGCTGCTCTACGCGCTTATATCTTGTATCTCAACAGCGTGTAGTGCAGCTGCATCCTGTCAAGGCCGTCTAACTGTGAAAAGTGCGCTGCGAAAGTAAAACTTCAAATGCAAACATTGAAGGCAAACTTTCAACTCAACTCGCAAAACTGTGACGTGTCGTCGTCGTCTGTTGTCTGTTCCCAGTTGCTCCTTTGACTAATACACGCTGGCAGGGAAATGGAAAATGGAACAAGGAAAATACTAAACTTGTCTAAAAACAAAATGACGAGCGTTTCATTCATACTGATATGTCTAAGGGGAAACTTTCTTGTTTTCCATTCCCCAAATGAGTTGCCCAAAGGCAAGGACATTTGTTTAGTTGTTGTCAGCTGTTGCTATACTGTCGTCTGCCAATGTGAATCTTCAATAACTGCATTTTCTCATGTCAAGGATATGCAGCAGCAACAGCAACAGCAGCAGCAACAAGGATAGCGACAACAATGTGCATAATAAAGAATCCCAACTGTTTGGAGTATAAGCAACTGTGCAACTTATCTCTGCCCTAAAATGGCTAAAAACTCCTCCCAGCTGCAGCTTTGTCCTTGTCCTTGTCCTTGTCGCTGCCGTCAGTCGTAAGCCCAGCAGACAAGGTAAACAGTTAGCTTATCGGTAAGCAGTAAATATGTTTGTATGATCTTGATTAAATTCACCGATGCTGACCTAAGAAATTTTCTTGATATATTATTTTTTATGTTTTTTTTTAACAACTTTTAGGCTTTCTGTTTCCTATCTCAAATATTTCATTCCCCACTACTGGGCTTTCAGGAGTCGTTCATCTCGTTTGTAGCTTGTTTACTACTTTCTTGTCATTTCGTTTCGTTTTCTTGCTCCCCTGACACACGATACTCTGCGTAAAATATAATTCTTGTCTCTGCCCATGTCCTGTATCCTTTTTACCTAACGGTACACATTTTTCGTCTCAAGTTGTCGCACACACACAGCTATATCTACAAATACACACACACTTGTAGGTGCTCCTGTGCGTATACGCGATGTAATAGGAGCTACAACTGCTGTTGTTGTTACTCTAAGGAAATCTATGTTTATGCAACTGTTGCCAGTTGCTACAGTTGCCACAGTTGCCTCACGGCTGCTACAGTGAAACCTGCAACATCTGGTCAAACAGGTTAAGGTTCATTCCACATTGCTTTTGGTGGAGCTCATTAACAGAACCTGTTTTGGGTCATGTCATTGCCGCTGCGTACAATTATTGGCCATAAATCACGAAGAGCCCACAAACAGCTCAATCTTAAAGCCATAAATAAATGTATTGTAAACAAGCTGCACTCACAGACAGTTTTAAGTAGACTTTCAATTTAATTGCACTAGCTATAAAGTATTAATTTAATTCAATAAACTTTTCTGTGAGCGAAGAGTTCAGTTGAACTTGAACTAAGAAGGAAAGTATCTTTCTCTTTTTACAGTCCAAAAAGGGAAACGGAAATTAAACCCCAACTTCTTTAATTTTTCTGTATAATTCTAACTTCCAAATAGAGTAATTCTCTACTCCAATTGCTTAATATTTTTGTGTCCAATCATAATAAACCTAGTTATCTCACAGCTATAATGTGACTACATATTCATGCTCGAAATTGTCTAATTAGTGCACTTGAATGCCCACAAGAGGCAGGGACTAATTGAGTTAGGGTCACCAAACGATGACTCCATCCGCAATGAGCTTCGTAATTATTTACTGACTCTATCAATCTGTACGTCCGTCTCACTGTCCCTCTGTCTACATGTCGGTTTGTCTATCTATGCCTCAATTAGACTATTGTTTGTTGCCTTGGTCAAATCGGTTGCCTTTGGGCATAATTTATGCGAAGACAGAATTATGACATACTTTTAATAACTATGTCTGGCCAATACAATGACGGTAGGCACACATACACAAGACACACACGTACACACACACACTATAGACACACATATGTTACGTGTCTCGTTGAATCTGCTTGGGTTTATCTTTAGTTTTGATGTCATGTTAAATTGGCACAAGACAAATGCCGTGTGTGTGGGTTGTGTGTGTGTATGTGTATTCTGGGTTTATCCTTTGTCTCTGCTTTAACAAATGTCTGACAAATCTGCTGCATTAGTGAATCCGTTTTGTTGCATGCAACACATCGATTTGTCTGTCGACTCCTGCGCAGTTTTGGCTTTGCTTTTTTGCCTAATTAAATGACAGCCATAAATTCTGGTTACTAATCAGCTTCCCCCGCACTTTCTACACTCTCTTCTCCTTCATCTCCCTGCCTATCTCTATCTCTAGTTCACTGTGCTATTTGTCTGTCTGCTCTGTTGTCACCTTTGTTTCATTGTTTGTGCGATTCATCTGCATTGCGTGTGTGTTAAGCTAGGAGTGTGTTTAAGTGTGTGTGTGTTTGTGTGTGTTGACAGTTTGATCTCATGATGAATTTTTAAGCCCTGTGCTCAACATATGCTAAAGGTCGATTAGGTTGGACTGAAAGAGGGTGTGATAGGCACGAGCTAGTTATACAGCTAAAAGATACAAACTGGAATCAGCGACCTACAGTTGAAGATAGAAATTGTATTCAAATAAAAGCCATAAATACTTAATTTCAGCTTACATTTGCTTAGTTCTCATAAGCACACATATTAAAATAAATAATTAGTGCTACTTTACTGATTTTAGCTGACAAACTAGAATATATTTGATTAACTAAATGTGAACTCTTTAGGTCTGTATTTTCTGCATTCAAAACGAGCTAAGATTATAAAATTCTGCTACTGTTACTACACAATCACAGTACAGAGTCTCTTTCAGTCGTTGACACTCCACTGCAGCACTCTCCACTAGTTCTAATGATACATTGATGCATTACTGGCATTCCAATTTGTGTGTGTTTGTTCTGTTCACAGCAAAGTCAACAGGTTGAAAGCGCCCACTGTAATTAATTAACAGTTATATGTGGCCACGCCCACTTTGACCGTAACACATGTTAACACACAATGTGCGACAAGTGAATGAGTGTGTCTGCGTGTGTGTGTGTGTGTGTGCGTGTGTTTGCGGTTTTCGGGCGATAAATATTACAGGTAATTGTTGAACCATTTAAAGAATACACAAGTTAATTGCAAATTGCGAATTTCGCTGCATTTACTGAATTTCAATTCCAATTTCAAATTGATTGATTGCCCCTCGTAAAGCTCGTGTCCCGTGGGCCCCCTTGTGACCACCAATTGTCGCTTGTTTGATGGCCTGACATTTCAACAAACTGACAAATTAGCTTCACATTTATTTGACATTCCATTTGTGTGCGAAATCATTCTATATCTGGCTAAATTTGTTTGCATTTTTTCATTTTCTTTTTTCCATTTTGATTTTTTTTTTTATAATTTGCTCGTTTTCTTTTTGGTATTTTATTTGTTATTAATTTTATTATTTTCAATGCAAATTATATAATTTATGGCTATTTACGCTCTTTGATTTATGCAAGTCACAACCGCATAATAATTCTGTTTATATTGCTTATAATTTTTTGTGTATTGTATTTTGTGTTTTTATATCCATTTGAATTATTTAAATGACATTTTACAATGCGTAATCTGAATTTCATAGTCCGTTGGGAAAGCGACGGCAAAAAAGGCGATAAGAATGGGCGCAGATGGGACTGCGCGACTTTTAAATACCCTTTATAATAAAATTTAGCTTCCTTGGAGTGTCTAGATGAACATGCTTATATAGCTCATATAGAACCTGTTCAGTATACCCTTCAGCTTTCCTCCAATTGCAGGGTGTACCAAGTTTAGTCTGCTCCACGCTTAAGCTGGTAATAAAATATGTCTGCAAATTGTTCGCTCATTTTGCAGACAGAACAAACGACCACAATGCATTGTGGCTGTCAAAAGTCATTTGGCCACAGACAATTAGGCCAATTTCCCAACCAGTCTCGGCTTTAATTCCCCTGACAAATTTCAAAATTGCCTTGGGGTAAAGACGAATACGACTAGTCGCTGCAGTCGACAGTTTAGTTCCGCACATGCTTGATTAAACAAAAGATTTTCCAATTTTCGGTTTAAAGTCAACCGAGTTGCTGCTTAGGGTTGCCAGGTATCAACAGACTTGTGTTAATTTTTTTGCAAGTGAAAACAACTTAAAACTAAGCTCCAAACACTCGAGTGTACAAAAAGATAAAATTAAACAAAAACGAAGATAACAAAAATAAAAATAAATCCCAAACGATCAACTAAAGAGCAGCTCACTTTAATAAAGCGGACATCCCTGAACAGGGCGATGACTATGGGAAAAGCAAAGGGAAGAAAAGAGCAAGAAGAAGATGTTGTGGATGGGGAAAACACAAGGAGTTTAAGAATGAGAAAAACGGAAAACTGGCAGCCGGAAAAAACACTTGTAAATCCCCAAGCGTTGCTTATGTTTAAGTAATTGGCAAAAGGCTTAAGCTGGTGCCTTTGCCTTCGCCTGACAACCCGACACCCTGGCAACCCTAACAACCCTGCCGCCCAAACAACTCTACACCCCTGTCCACAAATGTGCGGCAACCTTTTTAGACTATGCTTGTTGAAAAGTTTTGCAACCCAAGCCTAAAAAGTGTGTGAGCAATCTTTAAGATACACTCTGTTTTTTAATCTGCACTTTAAGCACTTTTCAAATGTGTCATTGAATTTATTTTTCAGTTAGTCGCTTGCCGATAATCCTATTCACAACACATTCATAGAAGCCAACAGAGAAAAGATACTTCTTTACAAACTGATTATTAAGCACTTTTAAGAGGTGTTAAGGAATCCCTAAAATACTTTTTGTGTAGTTGGTATGGTAAACTGCATTCAAATCTATTCATCTAAAAGATACTTCTCTTTCAACTAGATACACTAAATGTATTTATTGTGCTTAAAAAGTTATAAGATGAGTTCAAGATACATTCAACATCTTCCTTTTAGTAATCCCACTCCTGATAATCCCATTTTTACAATTAAAATCAAGTCGTACTCCAGCACAAGATTTCATTTATTACTTGAAGAGTTTTCGACTCCATAAAAACCTTTAAAAACACTTTTGTAAACTGTTTTTAAGCCATTTACAATGCGAGAAAAGCCACTCCTTTGTAAATTCTCCCCAGCGTCTAGATAATCCTATTTATAGATTTTGAAATCAAACTCCCCTTCAGTTAATGGATATCCAATTGTTTTGTTAACAAATAGTAAACAAATATTCGGCTAAATTGATGCGGCATGGAAAATGCCAAAGAAATTAAAGAACAACAAAATGAGCAACGGAAATGAAAACAAATGCGTCGGATTAAAACAAGCAACTGGAAAAACAATAAAAAAAAATAATTCTAATTCTAAAACAATTTCAATACAATATACCGTAGCAAAGATAATAACTTTAGCTATGAAAAACGAAATCTATTAGGGTAGGGGAAGCTCTTCAGGGGTTTTTTTTTGAGGCTCTCGACAATAGAAAGTATTTGGAGGGAATTTAATACGCTTTTAGTGATGTGCGGCTTCTGTGCCGTCAGACAATTGACATTAGCATATTTCCAACTGGATTCGATGATTGAAAGCGTAATGGAAGCGTAATGGAAAGAGGGGAGGAGGAGGAGCAGCAAGAGGAGACAGGCGATCAACTTACTTTCAATACGTTTCCACGCAATTGCATCGCAGCAGAGAGAAAGCGACGTAGGGAAAGGAGGAGAATTTAAAGCGAAAAGCCGCAGATAAATGGAGGTCTAAGCGAGGGGAAGGCAGTAGGACTACACCGAGAAAAATAGGGACTAACAGGCTAAAATCATCCCAACTTTCCTTTAGCCAAATATGGAATACAAAATTTTATACATTCATTGAAGTACGGTTTTTTCTCAGTGTACCGATTGTTGCCGGTGACAACGGCAAAAGAACAAAGCATCCATCCGCACCTACGACTACTACTATTACAATCTGTGTGGCAGCTTGATGTGGCATGTAGAAAGAGAATCTGTAACTCGCACCATGGGGTAAATCAAGAAATTAATCCCTTCAACAGCTGCGACAGCAAACAAATAATGGAAAAAGTGTATAAATATACACACATAGTATATATCTGGTATATATCTACTTGTATATGCGGAATATTTGTGCGCCTTATGAACACAACAATGAATGGGAATCAAGCTGATGAAGAATGATATAATAATAATAATAATAACAACAGCAGCAGAAAGTAGAGGGCGGGTGTTTGCTGGAATCTGGATGTGGACGTGGATGCGGATGCGCCATAAAAAATCACAGCAACAAAAGCAGCAACAGCAGCAGCAGCAACAGCATCAGCAAAGGGCAATGATAATAAAAAAAGTGACAAGTGATACAAAGTAAATTCATGCGAATATGAAACAAGTTGAGGGCGAGCGAGCAATGAATGAAAATAATATGTATCTGCATATATATTTACTGTATACAGACATACACATTTGTATCTGTAACTATATCATTCCTTGTATCTGTATCTGTTTGTGCATCTTCTTGGCTCGTTGCCTCCCTGACAGACTGTGGATATGGCAATAACCCTTTACCCAGTACCAACAAGCTCTGTCTTCTCCTCCGCCTCCCCTTTTATCCCCTTCGACAGCCCATTGTTATTGGCCTTTTTTATGCTGACGAGCCGCTGTATATAAATTCGCGTGTGTGGCATTTTTGCGTGTGTTTTGTAAGCCTTTTTTTATGAGCGACATAAGTGGGAAGCGTAATAGGATGTAACCGATGGAAAAGTGTACAAAAGAACATTCCGCACTGCCGACGATGTTATGGTTTAATTTGGCTTTTATTCCCGTTTAACTTGGCTCAAGTTTAACTACTTTAAAATTGTAACTTTCTTGTAAATGAAAAATAAAATAGAAGGGTTTAACTTGGAATTTAAGGTTAATCAGAGCTTTAAGTATATTATAAATTCATAGTTTGATATCAAACTAAAGTCTAAGTTAAACTTCCATCTTTTTACATTGTCTATTCCCCAACTCAATGGCATATATCTTCATCGATGGCTTTGACTCCATTTTCATTCGTTTGACGCAGTCTCCCAGCATTTTCCAACACGATAACTAAACAGCCATCCGCCTGTCAGTTACCAGAGATCAGAAATACACAGGCATTGAGTGGAAACCAGTTCACACTTGCACGGCCTTTGGACCGGCAATAACTCGGATGACAGCGCGTAATACGGCGACAACGACAGCGACATACGCGGCGTATGTGCAATATTTTGTTTGACGGAAAGCTAAGGGAATAAGGGACTGAGGAAGCCAGTTGGGCAACATCGTGATGCGATGTGATGAGATGAGATGAAGTGACACTTACACAATGACAATGATGTCGATATGCGCGATATTCCGAGCCATCACTCATCTCGACTCCATTCCCCGCGGTCGGTGTCGCTCCCCTGCCCCCCTATCTCCTATGTAGCTCACTCTTTTGGCTATGAATGAATTATGTGGGGTATATGGGAATATGGGTATCTATATGGGCAGCTGGTTGTGCGGTCTGTTGGGTCTGGTGGGGAAGTGTAGCGGAGCAAGTAGCGCAACTCGATAGCAAATGGATGGAGGCTGCCTGTGTCGACATGCGTTAAACTTGCGGCAATTTTGTAACACGCCAGACGAGAGAACAACCAGCAAGAAAAGCTATTCTCGGCACACCGAAGATTTATTACCCTATACAGCCTATTAATTTAATGTGAAACATTTAGAAGCTGCTAATAGTTGGTAAAGTTGTATAAGAGTTTCTCATGCTACTTAGGGTTTTCCTTGTTTCGATTCGAACTAAAGTTAATCGGTATGTGTAGGAGAGTATCTTTTATATAGTTAGCATGTCTGATTTAATACACTATCTCAAGGTATTTTTAAATCTTTAAGACTATATTGCATAAAGATAATATAATTATTTTAATTTCGCACAATTTAACATTCTTTGAACCCTTCCACAATTTTTATGTAATCTGCCACGCCTCTTTAAAGGCTTATGCAATGATGTGACTAAATTAAAATACCCTTTGCAAGAGGGTATATAAGATGGGCGACAACATTGTGAACATTTCGCCAGACAGCAACCTGCAGCTGTTGCTGTTGCTGCCGCTGCTGTTGCTGGTGGCATATGCGTGGCAAACGCTTTTGTGGCATTGTTCATGTGGTATAATTTAAATAATTGAAAGTTTTACGCTTGCGCGCATAATGCGATGGCACAACAGCAACAAAAACAGTAGAAACAACAGCATAAACAACAACAACACAAGCTGATGGCCGGATGAGCAGAAGCTGAGCCCAGTGGCACTGCACTCGGCACTCGGCAGTCGACTGTCGGTAGTTTGTATCCCATTTTATCCTCTGAAAATGCCGTCAGCTGTCGCTGCAATTTAATGAGCATATTTAAAACCACAGTCTGCAACGCCCTGGCATATGCCACGCCCCCCAAACGCAAGCTGCCTGTTGTACAAATATTGCGTGTGCGAATTAAATTAACCAATTTTAATGTCGCCAGCACCACCTTCCCTACCTGTCCCAACAACAACCACGCCAAGCACAATTTCAAATGTGCCGCGACTGGAGGAGCACAGAAAGGTCTTTGTTCTTTTGTGACCCCGGGCAATGCCGGACAAGAATTACAATTAAACGATCGGCGGACTAGACAAATGCGATATTTGCCTCTGGCAGTGGACACAAAAACACTGCACCGCTTTTTGCCCAGCTCCAATTACAGCTCCCCAATTCCAGCACTGGCAGCAGCACAGTGGTCAATTTTGTCAATTAGTCGACAAAATTGCATTTACAAAATTAATTAATTGTGTTGAACTTTTAATAAAACAACTCAATTAAAATTTTAAAATCTTTAACTACAGCCAATTTAATTTTAGCAACTAAAACCTCAAAACTGACCACTGTGGCATGGTTCGAACCCTTTTTTGTCTGCCATGAATCCCAGTACGTGAGTGCAAACTGCTTACGCTCGTATCATACAAATCATGTAGCTGCCATAAATTCCAAATTGCCAGACATTTTAACACACACGAACACGCAAGAAGGAGAGAGAAAGAGGGAGAGACAGACAGAGAGAGAGAGAGGGGTGATGTATGGAGGAACAGAGATAGATTGCAGCGGACATTGGGACATTTACTGATGCTAAAGTGTCGGGAGCTGGCGATGGACTACAACGACCAATGGGAGAGGGAAATGGGAAGAGGGAACTGGGAAGCGGCAACCGGGAAGCGGGAACCGGGAATGAGCAAAGTCAGCGGTTGCAGGTTGACTGATAAAGGCAATGTTGTTGCTGTTGGTGTTACTGTTGCTGTGGGGTATCGCATCTGGATTTAGTTTAACCGGAGACAGCAACAACAACAACTGCTCGAGGGTTGTCTAAATTGTGGGCGAACTATAATGAAACTTGACATGTTATTTGTTCATTGAGTAAACTTGCGATTGAGTGTGTGTTCAAGTGAGTGTGAGTGTGTGTGTGTCAGTGTGTGTTAGTAAACTGTAATTCTTGTCTGTCGTGTCTGTGAGCATAAATATTACACGAGAATTGCAACAAGAACAACATCATCGATTGCACAGCAGCTGTAAAGTGCTGGAAAAAAGCAAAAGAAACTTGCAACACGTCGACATCGTTACTAACATGGCCAAAAGCAGTTGGCTGCCAACTAGTAAAAAGTTTCGGGCAAATGAAAATCAGGCTACCCTTTAAGCTAAGTAAAAAGAATTTGGCCATAATTAAATTTTATGATACGTAATCAATTTAGGGAAATTATTTGAAGTCATTGAAGTTAGTAATGAAAAAAATTTAGGATTTTTGGAACGTTTGGAATTGTGATCTTTATTAAGTGTATGCAGATTTAGATGAGGTTTTAAGGTGAATATATTTTAAAGTATTCTTTGACTGCCTGATCATAGTGGGCAGAAAGTGGAAAGAGGTAAAACACTTAAGTTTCTAATTGACATAACTTTTCGTTAGTTTAGTTTCTTTTTTGAACTTCAGTGTCATATTATAAGTACTTTGTTTGCTTGAAAGATCAAATTTTCGACCTCCACACATTTTCCAGAGTATCTTCAAGTCGCAAACACTCGCATTTAAATAATTTAAGTCTGTTCTTAGTTTCACTGCTGGGCTATTGGGACAGCTTCACGAAGTTTGAGTTAGTGAGCGCTGCGTTTTGAAAATAAATCGAGTGCCAGTGCCATGATAAATACATAAACTACACACACACCACTTTCACACACACACACACCACTCTCACAGACACACACTCATATAAACACTCTCATATGCAAAGTCTATTTATTTAAGGGCCAAAATATGCAGCAGACGCAGCAGCTTTCTATTGTTTTAACATTTTCCATTTTTTGTTCTCCATTTTCATCTCTTTTGATTTTTAGTTTTCCACCATCGTATTTTCGTTTTTTATGGCACACTCTAGTTCCCTTCATTTTCCATCTTTTTTTTTGCAACCCCGTCTATTGTTATTGTTGCACTCGAGCTTCATTATTTTTATTAGATTCCTGCGAAACAGACAACGAAACGAGTCAGCGACGAGACCAGAAACCAGAGACAAGGGACAGGGGACAGGAGACACGAGAAACAAGTCAAGAATTACAGCTGAGGTTCCCAACTAGTATTCCAAGCTGCTCTGTGCATTGTTCTGCAAGATATGATAATGTTTCTGCTTTGGGGTTCAATAGAACCGTTTGCTGGCAATGCAAGCCAAGTTAAGGATTCGCAGTCAAGTTGAGTGCCCCTAATCCCCTTGACTGCCCCTACTTAAACCGCTATCCACACACCCACACTCTGTTGCAGTTGATTCAAAGTGCAGTCACAGACAGAGACAGAGAGACAAAGGGGGAACGAGAGGCAGATAGAGACACAAGCCACAGTTTGTCATGTTTGCTTGGATTGCATATAATGGCATATTACACATACGCCCCGTGGCGCCCAGCCTAATAAATACAAATTTGGACAGCATGAAGTACCCCATTGCCAAGCATTCCATTGCACGAGCCCCGGGGCACTTCAAAAGGGTTTAGCAATGCGATGACAGCTAGAGATGGCAGACTCAATAAAGTGCAGAGAATCTATGCCAAAAAGCTCAAACTTCAGACAGTAAATATCACAACAACAAACCGTTTAGATTCCACTCACATCAGTCAGCAAAAAGACTTTCGATAGTTGTGCCGATTAATTCCAAGACTTCCCATTCCTAAAGCCAATGGGAAATGCCAAACATGAAATCTAATATTTATTGGCATCCGGAGCGTGGGTCAATGTTCAACTGCAACTCGGGAAAGTGGAAACTGGACAGACGGACGCAGGGACGGACGGACGAGTGCCTGCATGACGTGTCTAACAGGCTCATTAGGCACAAGTGGCAATGCGCTAATTATGAGTGGCCATCACAGAAGGGTCAAATGCTCTGTTCAGCTTAGCTCTGCTCTGCTCTTACCACCGAGTGTTGCATGCTGCAAGTTGCATAAATCTGTGGCCACATTGCCAATTATGCACTTTGTGCCAGCCAGACAAAAGCCGTGGCACAGCTCACATAAATCTAAATTCCATCTCGCTTCCCCTTATACCCTGTGCTCCCTTTGCTGCGGTGGCAACCCTAAGCCCAAGTCGCATTATGACGTTGCAAGTATGAGTATTAAAAGTGTGGTTAGCAAAAGAGGCAAAAAAAAAATAGTACAAAAGAGCTGCCACGTTTTTATTTTAGCCACTATCCAGCAGCTGTTGACCCGTTTGTGCACTTCTTAAGCAGTTTCAGTTGCATTCGCTAATTAAACACGATTCATTTTAGTCTGACTTAACTTATTACATAATTAAACTTTACAGCTTTGGGCACTTTAGTCAAGTGATTTACTTTACCCCTTAAAAAATGAATTCATATTAATGACTTCCTTTAATTCTTTACTTTTAGCTTACTTGATTTCCAATTTTATGGGAATTCTTAATTGGTTATTACTCTTAAACAGTAGTAACTTTCACTTACTTAGTAAATTGAGCTGCTTTAAATTTTTCCAATTTTATTTTATGTTTTTCTTTCCGTCTAGCACACATCTATTTTTTTAGCCGTATTAGCCTCAAGCTAAATTCAAATGCAAAATGTGCTGGAAATTCAATGTGGCGCATCAACACGTTGTAAAAAATTGTTTTTGGCCAACGTTGAGTGGCCAAATTTCAAATTTCAAATTAAAATTAACATTATGCTAATTTTGTCTATTTGCCGCCGTTTCGGGATCGTCGTTGTCGTCGTTGCGGGTCGCTGGCTGCCAAACAATCAGTCCACCCACAAGCCTGGCCTTAACTTTCTTCTTTATTCTAGGACCCAGACCCAGACCCAGATCCATACCCAGACCCAGAGCGCCGAACCGTCTCCTTACCCGGGGGTAACTTGGGCACTGTCACCTACTTACCCCATGGATGTATCGCAGTCAGGGTAATCGTGAGATGGCAAACTTTTTATGCAAATTAAATGTCTGCTCTTGACGCGCGTGCGTTTTGTTTGCTCTGCAGGCAGGCAGTCAGTCATTTTCTTTCATTCTTTGCAGGCTAACTGCCTGCTGCCACATGCCGCTTGCCCCATGCCTCCTGCCTCAAGCCCCTAGGACCTGCGTTGGCAAATGTCAAAGGCTGGGCGGACGCGTTTCGCACGCTGTTTTGGCAGCCAGGGAAACGCGAACAATGAATTCGCCAAATATTGTCCACCTGACTATGGAATGCTGCCACTAAATAGTGCAAATTATTCATAAAGTAAGTGAGGAGTTCAGTCATAAATCTTTCTAACTACTGGTATTTAAGACTAGATACATTTATTCAAAACTTCCTTAAAATTCAAAATGATTTGAATATAAAATTTAAAGGTAAATCAGATATTATTTGAGTTCTACTACAAATCTCTACTGATTTGAGTGCCCTAAAAAGTAGCATCCATATCAGACTTTTACCTATACTTTCCAGCAGAGTGTGGCATACCCGCACTGTTCAATCTGCTCAGGTATTCGTATGGAAAAAACGTTGTTTTAATGAATTTTTTAGCCGCAGCGTTGAGCATTTTGTGTGTTTGCTTAATTAAAGTGTATGTGTGCGTGTATGTGTGTGTGTGTGCTGCTACTGCTGATATTTCTGCAGCTGCTGATGTTTATTTGTCTTTCAACACGCTGCGCTTCATCATCATTAACAAAATAGAAGCAGGCCAAGAGAATGAAAAGAGACGGCGAGACGGAAAGCGAAACGAAAGAACAACAAAAATAAGTGTAAAAAGTAAAAAATCAAAACAAATACGCAACGGCAAGAAATGTGCATGACAACAAAGCGAAAGTGGGCGTGGCAGGCAGGGGAGTAAACGGTCTTAGTGTTAGATGACGGCATGTGACAGGCAGCAGCTCTCTTTCCCCTCTCCTTATCTCTCTCCCCCTGTCTCCTTTTCTTGAAGGTTGCCACTTTTAGCATTTCAGCAGCAACAATTTATAATTTTCAACCCACTTTTTTCATCATTTTTGCTGTATTAAGTGTAATTTTAGTTTGTTTGTTGTTAGAGTTGTTGTTGTTTATGTTGTTGTTTTTAGAGTTGTTGTTGTTGTTGTTGTTGTTGTTGCTTTGGCTGGCAGCCTGTTAAATTTATGCGCTCTGCTTTCAAGTCTTTCTGTTATTATTTTCCTGCTTCCGCTGTGCCTAGCAACAACAGCAGCGGTGACAGCAACAACAACAACAACTCGAACAACAACAACCTTTATAGTTGCTGCAACAAAGTTGCACCACGCTGTGGCAAAGACAAGCAACAGGCTGTGCCACAGGCAAGTTCAATGTGGGTGTGTTGTTCTTGCTGTTATACCCGGTAGTCGAAGCTATAAAGGGTAAGCTGCAGTGGATGAAAAGAAGCAGAAAACATAACAAAATACTACAGTTCAAGCTCAATCCTAAGGTGGTTAAGTACAGGGTCTTAACAAGTAGGTTTATCTAAGTCTAACCATTTCTTAGTATAACTTTTAAAAGACGGGTACGGGTATATTGTAGTCTACTACTCTTAGTTGTAGTTGCTGTGAGCTTTTTGGCCTGGCTAGCGCCAGTTGCCGACTGAGCCGTCGAGTCATCGAGTCCGCCAATTTTCAAAGTTCTCTGATTGTTGTAGCTGGCCTGAAGTGCACATTGTTGCTGCAGTCGCTTTTGCCACTTTGCCTCAACTTTTGTTGCTGCTGTTGCTGTTGCTGTTGCTGTTGCAAGTTGCAGCGATGTAAAGGCACTTGGATAGTTTCCTCATCGTTGCCTGCACTTTTGTTTGTATTGCATTTAATTTGATTGCTTTTGATTTATCTTTTCATAGAGTGTTCGAAGTTCGAGTGGAAACAGAGTAGAGAGAGAGAGAGAGAGAGGGGAAGGGAGGGCGGTAGGGAGACAGGGATAAATAAGAGGCGCCTCTGAATTTCTGTGCCTCAAATTAATTCCACTTGATACACAATTTTTATGTAGCCAACGCTTGCATGCGGTTTGTGTTTGGACCAACTTGATTAAGCGCCAATTTATTAGTCATTCATGGCCGGACTCCTTTGCTTTCAACGCCATCTAGAAATATTTTTCATTTCTTCTGCCACAAAACAACAAAAAACAACTCAGAACTAAGAACTTGTGAGCAACTTTAATGGTCAATAATTCACGGATTCTTTTTAAAACCATTTGCAGTGGCGTAGAAAGTTATTAGCTCGTTCTACATGCCTCATAAGTAGAACTTCTAGTTTTTAATAACCAGAAGTATGCGAACAAATAACAGAAAGGGTCACATAGACTAATTTAAAGAGCTGGAATTATCAAAGGCTATCAATTTTTTCACATTTGTAGAGCTTCTCTTTGGGTTAACGAAGAAATAGATACATATCTTAGTTGTAAGTACTGGGTGTTCTACAGCTGTGCCCACTCGTTTACAGCCTTCACTACTCACTTAAAGTTGCCGTTGATTTAGCATTCACAACTCGAAGGAATCTAAATGGTAGGCGCCTGCAGAATTCTACTCTCTATTTGTTTATACAAAATGCTGGAGAATATTTTATGAGCTCTATGAGTTATGAGTATGAAAACAAAAAGCAGAAATACTTAACACTGCTTTAAAGCCAGAAATGAATCAACAGCAGCAACAACTTGTTGTTCTTTGTGCAGTTGTATTTTATTTCATTTAGCCACAAATCATTATAGACTAAATACACACTTCACTGGTGCGTGCCAGATTTTGTATCTGTCAGATTCATTTTTCTTTGCTTACGTAGATGCTTCATTTCTCACTCTGTCTCCTCGTGCTCTTTCTTTTTGTCCACATTCACATAAATAAAACATTCTCAATTCATTAGCATTAAAAATTCCATTCTGCTTAACTTAATGTTGACTTCTGTTTCCTCTTTCTCGAGTCTCGATACAAAAGAGAAGCAAATCAGAGCAGAGAAGTTAAATTGTTGTTGTCAAAGCAGTGACAAAAAAAATAAATAAGCAGAGTTGACTGCAGTTAATCACTTTACAAACTGTGCAACAGAAAGAACTGAAAAATCATTGTAAAAATCAAATAAAGTAACCAAATTGGGAGAGGAAAATCGAATCTTTAATGCACTCTCGAAATAAGTTCGATTCGATTTGAATAGCTGCTTCAACTAGAAAATACATATAAATAATTTGTGTGCTACACTTATCCCCACATAACTTTACTACCTTTAGTCAGGGTATTATAAATAAAATAAATGAACTCTTGTTAGTTGTTGGTCCTTGGAAAGTGCAGGACATATTTCCAAGCAACTTAACACACACACCCCCGCTCTCTTGCTCTCCCTCTCTCTTACTTTATACCCTTGTCTCTGTCCCTGTCTCATTCTGCAAATGCAACAGCGTCACGCACATCAGACAGCAGACTAATTGCAGCTGTCGTGGTTGCTATCAGGTTGGGGCGCAAGAGGTTTGGGGATTGTGAGGGGCTGGGCAAAGCGGGGTAAGGGGATTAAGGGGGAGTGGGGGGACAGTCCAACGACCGGCGTCAAAATCAATTAAACGGGCAACAGGCGAACGGTAATTGCAGCTAAAAATCGACAGAGATCCCGCACTCATAAAGAGTGTGCCATGAAGCACTTTCCGCTAATTGCACGCAGTTTCAATGAACAGCAGTGAAAAAGATTAGGGAGTCGTAGAGTAGGGGCAAGGGGTAGGGAGTTGGTTTTGAAGAGCTTCGGGAGAGACTTGAGTGGCAAGCCAAGGCGAATGGCAAATAAAAACAGAAATTAAACAAAGTAAATAGAAATTCATCAACGTCATTGGCAGCCTCAATAAAATCCACAAACAATCGTCGTCGTTGATATTGTTGATGTTGTTGTTGGTGTTGTCGCTGTGTTGTTGGTTTGTTGTTCTTGCGATACAAAATTCCACTTGCATAGCCTCTTCTGGCATCGCCTCTTCGGCTGCTCCTACACAGCGCAAAAAACTCAAGTGGCTCAAAAAGTAAACTTTGCTTAAGACTCGAGTTTAGCTTTTAATCCAAATATGTTTTAGAGCTGTTCTGTAAGTAACAACTTAGTCAACATTCCCCTAAGAATAGATTAAACAAACCATTGACTTTAAAATGCTTTCTAGGTATCATTTAATCTAAATTCGCTCAGTGCAGCTCTGTCGCCGCCTTCCGCTGCTTCAGCGCTTCTGCGGTTCAGGCATTTAAAGCAAACAAAACATTTGCAGCCACGAAGGCGAATGGTCGACGTTTGCTCAGGTCAGCACAAGAGCTGGACACACGGATATATACCACGGATATAGCCCAATTTGCAGAAGGTGAAAGGAAGGGGGTGGGAAAGGGAGTAGAGTGGAGGTTATAAAGTTGCAAGCATTGTGGCTCATTTTTAGTGTGCAATAAAAAGCGATCAAACGTCCTCCTTCCCTGTCCCTATCTCCCTCTCTGTCTTCGTCTGGGGCTTATTCAATTGATTGGAAATTAAACTGGCAATCTCTTTTGGGGTCAGCACCTCGCAACCATACGCATTGGGTTGAACTTTTCCGCCAGATGGCGGTACTGTGCAACATTATGGGTGCACCTCAGTGTCTGTTCGTGTGTATGTGTGTGTGTTACTGCGTGTGTGTGTTTTCCAAAATGATGCCAAATGACTTTGATGTGGTCAGACAGTGGGAGGTATTCGTACTCGTTTTCCAACAAAAACCATTCAATTTTCTTTGCCGTTCTTCAATCATTTGCATCCATTAATCAATTTATATTTTTTCCAGCATTGTTTAGACTAGCCGTCTCCCTCTCTCCCCCAGCTCTCTCCCTCTCTTTCGCAGTCTCTATTTTGCCCACCTTTCACTCTGCAAGTTTGTGTATCTTAAGTAGCTTTTGGCCCAATCCATCGCCATTAACCAATGCAACAAACTTATCTCGTGCCACACAGACATTTACACACTTTGACCCCTCGAAATCTGTTCTTCCCTCCCCCATCGACTATTAGCTGCTGTCCAATTATTTGTTGTTGTTGTTTGTGCTTTTTCCCCCTGGGGCTACAAAACAGACCCTTTTGTCCGTCTGCCTCTTAAAGCACTGAGCGAAAAAATGTTGTCGGTAGATCTCTGCTCGTTTGGACCACGTTAGACCACGTTAACTGTGGCTGCAAGTTGAACATAGTTCATTGTCTTCTTGTTCATCAACTTTTTTTCTATAGCTGCCGCGGGGGACGCAGTAAACTGCCCCTTTGCCTACACGGCCCCTTTCCGCCCCCTTGCCATCATCCACCCATTTCCCTGGGTCACTGAAAACAATGGCCTACGAGCAGAGCAGTCGGTAGGTACGAGGAGAGTACTTGTATTCCTTGTTTACTGTTCGACATGTTGCAAAATAATTTCAACGTGTTTCGTGTTGTATTTTGGGAATACCCGGAAGCCAGATTACGTAGGGTATATGCACACAAAATAGTATTTACATTTATAAGCTTATTTGAATGTTTTTCTTAGCAAAGACTACAAGTTTAATATTTATTTGTATTTAAATGAATACTTGATACTTCTTGTTTTAAAGAAATTAATTTCTTGGGCTTAAATATGTATATCAAACGCTATCTCTTAATTACCCGCATACTAAATACTAACCGATTTTATTACTGTGTGCTTGAGTTGGTTTTGATTAAGCTGAGACAGTTTATTATGATAGTTAAAGGACTATTGAGAGTGTTAAATATGTGACTAACTTTGAGCTGTCGAATTATTTATTTCAGATAGGCTTAACTCAATGCATAATTCAAGTTAAATATTTAATAATTTGGCAATTTAGTTTTCTAGAGTTTTAAGTTCTTCTGTATTTATCTATGTATTTAAATTAATATTTTTTACATTTCTACTTTATATTGCAGCGTATTAAACAGCCGCTATCAACTATCTACATACACATAATTACAGTTTATTTTCTTTTTGGCATTCCATGACCGTAATGTGCTACGCTGTAACTATTTATACGTAGGAACAAACACACACACACACACACACACACACACACACACACTCAAACACACACTGATTTGAACGAGTGGTAATTAAACTTTCAAGCTCCCCTTGGGACTGTCATTGACGTGTCTCAGTCCGACTCTCCTCGCTCTGCTCCTCACCCATCTCCTTCCAAATCCCAGGTTAAGGTTCACCAAGGCCGTGCTGTGCGGCACGGCGCATAATCAGATAATCAGCGGCAGGAAAAGCACAACAAGAGCAGAGAGACACGCCCACAGAACGCCCCTCAATGAGATTCATGACATTCATGACAGGCATAGACAAAGTTGAGTAGGATTTCGATGGTGGCCAAAGGGCAAAGGGAATTGCGTCGGGGCCACTTAATTGTATAAGAAATAAGCCAAGCAAAGTTCAAAACAATAAGAAGCAGAGGGTTGGGGAGGGGGGAAGAAGCAGAAGAAGCTGCGGCCAAAAGGAAACTGAGGGCTGAGGGAGCGAGTCTATGACTTGGGCGTTAATTACATTTTTATTATTTTCATTTGTTGGCCATGCAAACCGCAGCAGCAGCAAGAAGTAGAAACCGATGGAGGAGAAGCAGAAGAGGTAGAAGAAGCTGAAGAAGCAGAAGACCGAAAGTCGCTTTCAATTCGAATTTCGGATTTTCGGGCCATGGCTAAATTAATGATGCCATTGACGGGCAAACCCAAAAAGTCAATTGACTGCGTCCGTGATTAGGCCAGGCCAAGAGGGCGGAACGCCAAAAATTGGTAAACTGCTGGAAGCAGAGTGGCGGTGGGGAGGGTGAGTAGGTAGAGTGGGAAACGAAGTCTTCACTGCATTGCTTGCTTCATTTTTCATGCCACAAAATGTTGCTTGGGTTGCAGGTCACGTGATGCTGTTAATTGCATGTCCATTGCCGCAACTTGACGCTCGTCTTTGCAGTTCCAGTTTCAATTGCAGTTACACCCGCTCCTTCCCTCGCTCTCTTTCACCTCGAGCCCCCTTCCTTCCTCTCTCCCACTACCACCTACTGCTCTGAGCCAACTCTCACTTGTCTACCTTTCCGACTTTTGCTAATTGAAACTACACAGCCAGAGTCGAAAAAACTCAACTGTAAGTTACCCTGTATTCATTTTGTAGAGCCTGTAAGCATCTTTTACTAACTATCAAATATGTTATTTATTCCTTATAAAACTCATATAACACAAATACTTTATGAATACACTCTTGCCTCCCTCAGTCTATTACCCACAATTTCTTGGGATAATGCTCTTTGTAAATTTTATGTACAGGGTTTACAACTGTTTATTGTCTTTCCCTCACAGACTGTCTGACAGTCTAGTCTCAGTCCGTCTGCGTCTACAACCCCGTCTTCGTCTACGGCTCAGTTCCCGTCGCATTTGCAACTAATTGAGTTTCCTCAGCACTTCAGGTAGACACCGAGAGAAAGAGAGCTCTGAAATGGTCCCTCTGTGTGAAACTGAATACACAATTGAAATTGAAAACTTTTACACTCCGTGAGGCGCCTCTCATATTTATCTTCATCATCGTCATCAACATCAATAGCTTCTTACACGTCTACTACTTCTCCTTTTTCATCTCCTACTCCAAGTTCATCTTCATCAGCATTCATCGAGCAGTCATCATTCAAAGTAGCCTATCATGCATCTTAACGGGTTCTTTTGTGACCCGACTGCTTGACACTTGAAACCCTGTAACGGGCCAATGAAAAACTCGACTTCAACTCATGATTATTATTATTACGAGCTATGCTCTTGTTGTGCACACCCTTGAAAAACACGATGGAAAAAAACAAGTTGAAAGCTATTAGCAATTCATCTTCGAGGCAGTTCTTCTTGTGCTGTTACTGTTGCCTGCAATTAGAGACACACACACACTCACAAACACTCTTGCCAACATACGTTCACACAGTTTATTACGGCAGCTCAGTGGCCCGGAGGGATGGGGCGTAGTCCTGTGTTGTAAAGGCTACCGAGGAGGGCAAAACAAGTCAACTTCCTTAACACTTTGACAGCAATTTGCGAAATATGTTGCCGGCAATCAGCAAGGAAGTGAGAAAACAGCAACAACAACAACTTGAACAACAACAACAGCAATGAACAACATGAAACTTACAACAAGTCGCATAAACAGCAAATGCGCACAAAAGTATGCTACAAAATTGCCACACCACACAGCGAGTGAGACAGAGGGAGTGTAAGAGAGAGGTAGTCAGTGTGTGTGTGTGTATTGGCTCTCTTTTGTGCACAATCTTACTGACTTCCTTCCGGTCTGGCAGCAAGCGGCTCTGCATCGTTCTAGTAGGCCCGGCCACAAGTGTTTGGCCTGAAACGTTTTTTGGCCAGCTTCGCTTTTTGGCAATTAATTAAAAAAAGGCAGTCCCTCTTCCCTCGCCCCCTTTTCCACACATCCCCCTGTTGCATGAGTGTGTTTGTCACAGTGTTGAACAATTTGTGTTACATTGTTGCTGTTGCCTTCTTTATATTTGTCTAGCTACGATAGCTGTCCAATTTCTCTGTCTGCTGAAACTTTTTTGGTTAGCTTCCAAATAAAAGCTGCAGGCACAGCAGTTAGCTGTCTTCCACTCCCCCAGCCACACCTTCGTCTCTGGCACAACAAAAACGGCAGTTTGCCATTTCGTTGCTTCCGGAGCTTGGCTTACTTACAGCCCCAGACAAAAAGCAGCTAGTACTAAATTAGATTAAAATCAGTTGAAACATTACATAAAAAGCTTCAATAATAATGCAAATTTATTGTTGGGGCATAAAGCAGTAATTATGTATTAGGAACGAGTTTTTCTCATAAGCCTTTACTGCTTTTGAATTTCATTTAATTACATCTGAATGATTTCAGTTGGAAACCTTATATTATTCAATTAAAAACTATGATTTCTGTTTAAGGTAAATAGCAAGTTCATTTAAATTTTTAAATTGAAATTATTTAACCATGTAAAAATGAAATTTAAATTTAACTTGTAGCCCAAAACTCAAAGCGATTTAAGCTTAAGAACAATGCAAGTTTTCAAGACAATTTTAATTATGTTTGACTCCAATTTTTAAATCCCTTTTTGCCTTAGTTCACAATGAAAAGCTTAAAGTAAAAATTGTTTGATTTTCCTTGTATTATTATTCCTTGTATTGTTAGCCACACCAAACAAAGAGTATTCCTCTGTCGACTTCTGACTTTTGCTGTACTAAATTTTATTTCTTTTTACGTTTCTGTTGATTTTGTGTGTGTTTTGTGAGCCACGTTCACTTTTTTTTCCATTTTCCTTTTTGTTATTTATGGCTACGTTCTATTTTCTTTTGTTGCTTCCTGCGCCTTGC
The DNA here is from genome assembly GCA_018152125.1 of Drosophila dunni. Taxonomy (NCBI): domain Eukaryota; kingdom Metazoa; phylum Arthropoda; class Insecta; order Diptera; family Drosophilidae; genus Drosophila; species Drosophila dunni. The sequence continues at coordinate 920,940 of JAECXC010001917.1, forward strand.
TGCCATTTCTGGGTTACATTTGCAACAACAATGGCGACAACTCCTGACAACGAGTTGCAAGCAAATTGAACAGCAAATCAATACACAACAACAATAACAGTAACAACACCAATAGAAAAGAAATGGAAGAATAACAACAACAACAACAAAACAATGGGGTTCTGTGTGTTTAACAAAAGTTTTACTTTTTTTACCTTAACGTTGACTACTTTCAGTTACCGCGAATATTTAACTAGTTTTCAATTTTTAGCAGCCATGTGGTTGACTCCTCTAGCTGTTGTTGTTTTTGTTGCTGCCGTTGAGCAAATATTTTTGTTGGCTGCCTTTTTTTGTTTTCTTTAATTTTTCAGCCTTTTTGTTTCCAACAAGTTCAAACCGCGCTCAATTTTTGCAAAGCAGTCAACAAATTTGTTGTTTGCCTTTTTTGGTTAAACTTTTTTGTGTATTTGGTGGCTTTCAGTGTTTTTCTTTTTTTTGGATTTCGTTTTTTGTTGGCTTACCGTTTAAACGTTTACTCTTTTAACGGCATTGCAATTATGCCCTTGTTGTAGAAAAGATTAAATGATTTCGACCACGCCCAGCTATCAAAACACACGCACACACACAGTCAAACTCAAAAGTATTTGCATCGATTGAGGAATTTAATAAATTCTTAGAAACCGAGAACCTTTGGTGACTCCATCAATCAATTTCATGACGCAGGTCAACAGTTTAAACTCATACATCAAAGGCAAAACATAGGGAATCAAAAGAGAATTGCAAATGAAAATAGATGGAGAAAAGGAGAAAGAGAAAAAAATACACGCTTATCAGGTTTGTGCCACAAAATTCAAGATTTCATCGTTTGAAGAACCCCGCACTAAATGCTTGAATTTTCGTTGAGGAAACTTATTTTAAAGTCAATAAATTAAATAATATTTTGAATACTTTTCAGATATTTTCTGCCTTTTGAACTATAAACTAATCAAATGCCACTCCATTGACCTTTTGGTTATTCTGTGGGTTATACTGTCTATAAATAAAACAACAGAATAGCTGTTCAGTAGTTGGCTAACGAATTAAAGAGTTCAGCTGTTTTTTCTAGCTATTTTTTCTGCATATTGCACACACATGTTGTCAGCCCTTGGCGCACTCCGAATCCATTGGACGGTGCAAATTTGTGTGTCTGCAATGTTTTGTTTTGTTGCGTGGAACCTTTAATTAGAGAGGGTCGCTTGTTTTGGATCCCGGGGGCTCTGGCTAATCAACAAACAATGTTCAACTTTTTAACAGTTGGCAAAACTTGCTAATTAACCAAACTAAACAACTGGCAACTGACAGGAAGCTGCAAGCTGAATGCTGAAAGGTGTTGCATGTGTTGGGAATACACCTGAGCGGCAAACAGTTAGTCAAGTAATTGTGTTGACATAGAAAAAGACGAGCACATAAAAAACTGGAGTTCTGCGGCTGAAAACACTGTTTAAAAAATACATTTTTTGTTCGCCGTGTCAGCAAAATTTCTTAGCTAACTGTAGCTATATCTATTGACACGACGCATCGTCTTTGCTTAAAGTAAACGGCTAATTACACTCAACTCAGACCAAAGACATTAGTCTCGCCAGCCAGCCTGACTGATTGACGAACTGTCGGTTTAACTCTCTGACTCACTGTTGCTTAGGCCAACCGACAGATACTCCGAAACGCTTAAGAGCCACTCGATGTTTGGCTGAACGCGCTAATGGACAATCAACATCGGAAAATGCAAATGGCAAATTACCGACCAAATGCAAAGACCGCGTGCATTCCGTTAAGCAAATAGATGCAAAGATCTACAAGAATCTCTCAGATACACTACATAAAACAAAGAGAGGTCGTGGAGAAGAGGAGTTTGTTTAGGTTTTCTATTCACTAATTTTACCAAATTTATTTCATAATTTAAACCTGCCTAAATTAATCTTCACGTCATAAATAATATGTATCTATTAATCATGCCCACGCACCTGTTAGTTTAATACCCCTTATTAAAAACTCGATTTGATAATAATATATTTAAATGCCATTAATAACTGCTATGTTTAGGCATAGCTTCCGATTTAACTCAATCAAGTCGTTAAAGATACAACTGAGTTATGGCAGTTTAAAGTGCTCCACCCACAACTGGCTATAACTATTTGCCATATCAAGCTAAGCTGACAAGCTGACTGACCCCATGGAAATACCCTTTATTTCCATTGAACCAAGGGGTAGAAAAGGTAAACGTTTGGCAGCGAGTGGCGGGCGGCTTAAGACCAACAACAATGCAGCTTAAAAATACAATAAATGCAATCAAAATAACAATAAAACATGCTACATTTGCCACAAATGGAAGACGACGGCGACGTCGACAGCGCAGCGACTGCAACTGGCTTTGGTGCCACTGAAAAAGGCATGGAAAAGGGAGGAGGAAAAGCAGCTGAACTCAACTGAGCTGTTTAAACAAAAACGGCAAAGAGGCACACTCAAAGGTAGTATGTGTGTGTGTGTGTGTGTGTGGTGGTTGTGTGTGTGTGTAAGAGTGCAGAAATTATGACAATATGCAAACGAGTTTTGCAAAGCAGCAAAACTGAGTCTGAATCTGAAGCTGAAGGCGATGAAGATACTCAAATCGCACACAAAGGAGAACAACGAGGCGGCAAGACAGACAGAGGGACAGACGCACGGACTGATAGACAGGCGATGCGGTAGGCAGATAGAGACAGGGAGGGAGCGAGAGGGACAGAGAGGGAAGCAGCAGTAAAGGACAGGAAGTGATGGTCTAGGCAGTTGCATAGGCTGTTGCAGATGCGGAGGCTGTGGTTGCAAAGGCGTTGCTCCAACTCACTCTGTGTCTTTCTACACTGTTAAAAAAGAAAGTGAGTTTTAAAATAATAGAACTTTTGGTGTTTATTACACGAACATGTCCTACTTCAGAGGAGCTCGAAAACCCTTAGTGCTCGACGCTACTCACAGACAGAAAACTTTAGTTTTGACAACAATTCATGCCTCTTTTCTTGCAGTGCATCTCTCTCACTGTGTCTATCTCAGTGTTGGCTTAAGCCCGTTGACATGCAAAGAGCGTTAACAAAGGAAACGAGCAAACGAGGAAAAATGGTAGGAAAAAAGGTGAAGACCGAATCTCAAATCCCCGAGACCAAAACCAATGCTGCTGTGAATGATGATGTTGATGGCTAAAAGGAATGTAAACAGAGTTATGCCAACACAAAAGCCACTGACAAAGAGATCGAACAGCCTGTAATAACTGCCAAATAGCAGGGGTATGTAACAAGGCGTGGCAGGAGAAGGCCAACAAATGGCAATTAACAAAGGGTGTTGCAAGGTCAGAAAAGGCGAAAAAAAGGGGCAACCCAAGTGCAACAATGTTTACACGTGAGATTATTATTAATGAGCATCAAGGGTGTTCCAGGGTGACGGGCCTGCACTGACAGAAGGTACTTAATTTTCGGCAGTCACTGTAATTGACTGCATTCAATTAAAAGCAAGTATTTGAACATAAATTAAGGAAACTGAAAGGAGCCTGGGAAATATGGGCTCACAGAGTTTAAAGATTGAATCAGATATAGATATATATTTTAGATATATATTTTCTGTTAACTTGCATAAGATTTCACATAGTTTTTATAAAGACTTTAATTACATAACTAATTAAAGCAACTAAAATTATTCCACACTCCAGACTATTTTCTACTTTTAATGTGCCCTAAAATTGCTTGTGCCCATTTCAGTATTTTTAGTCATATTTCTAAATATTGCTGTAAAAAATGATGTTCATCAGATACGCTAAAAAAAAGCATCTAAAATGTTGCAACTTGTTGCAGATGGCCAAAAGTGAGCAAACAAATTATGTGAGTTTTGAGTGGGCTTAAAAACTCTAGACGAGTCTAAGCGTAGATGCAGATACTTCTGCCTCTTCTACTTTTTCAAGCTGCAGACTGCAAGCAAATGTATCTGATGCGGCGAGTCGCAAAGGTGTGAGTTTTATGTGGAAACCGTTTTGTTAACAGCTGCCTGACACATAAAATAAACTCACACACAGAAAGACAGACCCAATCCGAGTGAATAGCAGCAACAAAATTACAATAAATTATATAAAGTGTTAAATGTGAAGCTGAGACGTAAACTGAGATGGAGACTGCGCGTCGCACTCTCAGATACAATAGCAAAGATACAGATACAAAAGCGCTGCCAGACATTGAACTCCCCGAGATTCTTTAACAAATAAATACTATACGAAAGTATCTCACACGCATTTTGTTGAACAAAACGCTGTTGAACACATGGTACGCGTACCCTTTCTTGGTCTAGTTACAAATGTATCTGAAAAGCCTTCGTGCCTCCGCTATGACCCTCAGAGATTTATGGCGCTTAATCAAGCAGCGAACCCAAAAACCGAAAACTGAAAACTGAAAACCCATTTCGAGCATAACCAATTTGTAGTGACAACTTAAAGCTGCATCCCACAGTTTGCGAGCGCCATAAAAATATTTGTATTTCTATCCCCAACTGTATCTTTTTTGTGCTTTGTATCTGTATCTTGAACTCGCCTGTTATTTGCTGCAAGTGTGAAGGTGTCAGAACGTTGACGCCATTTGGGTTTCTTAAACATAATAAATGTGATTTTCTTCTATTTGTTTTTCAGCCTCATTCACTGCGATGCGGGTTAAGTTTTTCCCTAAGTTGTTGTATTTCTTGTGTTTATTATTGTTGTTGTTGCTGTTGTAGCTGCTGTTGTTGTTGATAAGGCGACGACCCTAGTTGCCATAATGTTATGTCTATAATTGTTATGTTGTTGTAGTGTTGACTTTAATTGACAACTCTTTGGCATTGGTCCAGCTTATAAAAGTTGCCCTTACAGCGCGGCACAGTGGAGCGCAAGCGATGAAAACTAGGGGTATTAAATATATTAAAAATGTCACTTTTCTCCTATGTAATATCTTATATCTTTATAGCCTTCTTTAACTAAATTTCTTTTACAATTTGTTTTCCTAACTGTTATTTCGGTTACCTGATAAAACTTTGAATTGAATTGTTGTTCTTTCTCTAGCTGCCTCTTTGCCTATTACTTATCTTCTGTTTGTTATTGTTGTTGTTGCTGTTGCTGTTGTTATTGTTTACTTAAGCATTTCACTTGCCCTCTAAGTGCAACTTGGAAATGCATTTCTGATGCTTAATATGTTTAACTATGTAAATGTTGCCCTGTTTATGCAATGAGATGCGATGTTTGAGTGTGTATGTGTGAGTGCGTGCGTGTGTGTGTGTTTGAAGTGCAAGACACTTGAAAGATGCTAAAAGGCCAAATATAAATAAATATGAAGACAACAACAAATGAGAAGCGCCACACATGAGTGCCCCTACCAAGAGAGGGAGGAGGTGTTAAGTGAGTGCAGCCAGCGAGGGATGGAGAAATGCTTTTTTAATTTCCAGCATAGCGGACAACGCACTTTACCTACATGATAAAATGAATACGATTTCGTACCACTGTGCAGCGAGTTATGCTCCAGAATGCAGCGATGTCTTGCATACGAATACGTGAATACGAATCAAAAGAACTGCATAGTTATGAATGGCAAAGGAGAGGGAGAAACGAGGGGAGAATGTTGAGGGGAAGACAAGTGGAGCACAGAGAAGTTAAGAGTAAAGAGGAGAGAGAGGGAGAAAGAAGAGAAAATAACTGACGTTGTCGCTTTAAGATGATTAAATTTGTAAGCTGTGCTTCCAACAACTTGACAAACTGGTCACTGACATGGGAATGAAGCAATCACTGCAAGAAACAGGAGTGGAAGTAAGTATATGGACACAGGCTGAAGCGGAGAAAGAAGAATCATTGGTAGGAGTAAGCTAAGAAAAGGAGACAGGGAGCTGAGATTGAAACGGAGAGAAGAGCAAAGACAGAGCAGTGAAAGGATTCAAAGAAGGACGGCGAGAGACGACAGAAGTAAGTACAAGTAAGTACAAGGACGCATACCGCAGAGCAGATAAGAACGAATGGATAAGGTCAAGCAGGAGCAACTACAGGTGTGAAGATAGGTATATGCTACTCTGGAGTCAGTAGTTGTAAAGGAAACTGAGATAAAATCAGAGGAATGTAGGCATTGAGATAGAAGTGGGGATAGCGCCGGTAATCGAAGCTCCTTTTTCTCACCACCTAAGGGGTAAATGTGACAAAGAGAAGACAGAAGTAAAGATCGAATCCAGTAGAGCGGTTGTAGCGGTTCCAAGAGCGGTCAAGAAGCGTTAAATAAATAAATAAACCTACACCGAGAGAAGCGTGAACAAAAGCGTAGTCTTGACTGACAACGCATGCGTTCCATTCCATTCCATTTTGCTTCGTTCCGACAACCATGTCTGCAGCTCTTGCCAAAATGCAATTCCAATGAAATTGACGTGACAAACGGCTACGAAGATGAGTGTGACAAAAGCCGCAGACTGGCAGAGTGTCAGCCTGGTCGAAACAAAGCAACCGCAAAAGCCTCAGCCCGGTCCAAATCGACTCAGAGCCAGAAACAGGGACAGAGACGGAGACCGAGACCGAAATAGAGACAGACTCAAAGTCAGACACGGACGTGAGAGGAGTCTATGAACGATGACTTCGTAAACCAGATACTAGAGAAGTATAATTCTCAAGCCGAACACTTGTGTACACTACTCGATCAGACAATAAACTAACCAAAGTAATACTAACATTAAAAAAACCTTTAAACAAAATGTAAATATTTTTGTCTTTGAGTTAAAAGGGAAACTGTTGGTGAAAGCAGCTTGTATCGAAGAGTTTTGCATCGTTTACAGCACTTTGAACATCTTCAGTGATCAATCATACCCTCATCATGGAGGGAATAATGGGCAACAAATGAAACTGGCAGTGAGAAAACAGGGAAAACGAACATTTCCAAAGGTGTTGCATGCCATTGAAAAGCACTTGAAAAACTTGTCGCCTGTTAACGTTGTTGTTGTTGTTGCTATTGTTGCTGTTGTTGCTGTTGTCGCTGCTGTTGTTACTGCTGATGGTAATTTGAATGGCGACTGATGATCGGCCTACAGTCTGTGAACGAACATGAATGCTTCATTGAGCCATGACTGAGTGCGAAAGAAACAAGCAGCAGCAACACCAGTAACAACAACAATCATGGCTAAAATGCTTGGTAAAGAGGCGACAACTACAACAACAACTACAACAGCTACTACAACAAGTTGTGCAACAACAAAACGCGACATCAACGGCGACACATTCGCATTTTGATTAGATTTAAGCAACGCTCCAATTGTGACCAGAAGCAGACAGCGAGCAGGAGAGAGAAGCGCACAGTGGGCAAATTAAACGAAGAGGTGAAAATATATAAAAGGGGTTTTAGTCTAAAACATTTTCAGTATTGGGATTGTATGGAATTTGTATGGAGCTCGAGGAAAAGTCGGTCTCATTTCCTTAGTTTGAAAAGTAAATGCAGAAATAATGGAATAACTATCTATGCTCAAAAATTAATTAGCTTCGCAAAAGCTCAAAGCATCTAAGTGCCCATGTGCCCACTGTGTGCCAAAGAGCTAGACAGCGAGAGGCAAAGAGAGTAGGAGAAAAAGAGAGAGGTACTCAGACGCGGTGGGCAGCACATTGTCAAGTCGTGGTCGTGGTCGTGGTCGTCGTTGTCATCTAACGATGTTGCATGTCTGACAATGCGTTTTCAGCGAATGCAAATGGAAATGCCTAAGCTGGAGGCAAAGGCAGGAGACAGAGGCGTGGAAAGGGGCAGCGACATAGTGGCAGTGGCAATACCAACAAGGCGTGCCCCACTAAAAAGAAAAAAAAACCCACAAAGCAAAGCGCAACTTAATTGCACGCCAAGGGTGCGTCTGGGCTAAAAAAGGGGAGTGGACCGGAGAGAGGAGGGGCGGGGCGGGAATATGGAATGTGGAATGAGCAGTACATAGACACTGTCAACTGTTGGACAGACAAGTCCGTCATTGACAAAACGGCGACAATTTTGATTGAGTTTTAGCACGAAGCAGCAAAGGATGGTCAGGAGCACTCCGAGAGACAGTACAGCAAAGAGCCTCGAATGAATCAGACAGCCACAACAAAGGAAGGTAATTCCAGGCAACACTTTACGACCAATCATTTTTTTTTTCTCCTTTGCTTCCCTATTGTATTTGCGGTTGTCGGACCTTTATAAAGGGTGTCACACGGGACACGAAAAGCTGTTGGAAAACCCGTTTTTCCTATCAACAAATCATGCGGCACATTTGCGATGACTAACCTTTTGGAAACTAGCTAAATTACAGTGCTGGTGGGTATTACTGGCACAAAGGTTTAGCAATTAGAAAACTTGAATTTCAAAAGTTTTAGCAGAAATCTTTAGCTTGCTAAATTGTTGATATAAATGAATATTCTTATTAATTTCCCTTCATTTATACATATTTTTTAACCCATCTGAATCCCCTCTCACCCACTGCTCGATTTCCCAGGCTCAATCAATGGTTAGCCTTGAGTATTTAGTCTTTACTTCAAAAGCCATCTAAGCGTGCAATTTTAGAGCTAAGAAGTGTAATCTTATCGCTTCTCCGAGAAGAAGACAAAGAAAACAAAAAATATACGCATAAAAAACTGTATGTATATTTATGCCATAATTGTAGATTCCCCGACGTGTTTTTTCGTTCTTGGTCTCGGCTCTCATATTACAGAGCAGGCATAATATATCAATACCCAAACCAGTTCCCTGTGCCTTTATCTCGTTTACATGCTCGATTATTGGTGCATTGCACCACGCACCACGCACAGTGGCAGCTGGAATGAGAAGCGGGATAACTTCCCTACACACTTCATTTTTTCAGGGCCAATATGCTGCAGAGCTCGGCTTTTTATTGAATTTTCTGGGAACAGCTGTAAAAAAATCAAATTTAATTACGAACAAACCGAAACGAAGCAGCAGTCAACCAATTACGTTGCTCGAATTTCTCTAGCGATTCTCCGATGTTAACTGATTATTTCTTAACGATTATTATGTTTTTTTTTCGTCTGGTTTCTTCTGGGTTGTGTGTTATTTTATTCGACAATGATCGATTGTGATTTATAAGAATGCTGATGTTGTGGAAACAAGTTTGTCTAAGAAATATTTTTGTCTGAAATTGAAATTGATATGGGAAACGTTGAAGATTGATTCGAGTTTGGATTGCATTGAATTGGGATTTTAATGTTGACTTTCGCTCGCAACGCTCCTCTGCCAAAGAGCAGGAGAGAAACTGTGTTCTTTAACTGCTTTATTACAGACAGATTGTGTTACCAGACTGTAAAACATTTCAAATGACCAACACGATAGAAGGAAAAACAAGTAGAAGAAGACGAGCTTTAACTCTGACATTGATGGCAGGTTTTGGTTTTCGTTTTTCATCTTTCATTATTCATTGATAGAAATATAAAAAACAAAAACAAAAATAAAAACAAAAAACCAAAAGCGAGACTGTGAGACATTGGGACACTGGGGCAGTTGACAGTTGAAATCTCTGATTTTGTGGCCTAATGAGCCATGCCGTGCTCTGTGTGTTTTTGGGCTGGGTTTCGGCTTGTCGCAACGGGGCGTATGAGTGATATTTTATGGATTGCGCATATAATAAAAAAATAATGATGACATTTTCAACTTTTATGCATATTTACAGTTGATTTGCATAAATAGTCGAAAATTGAAAATGAATATCTGAGGCCAAAGCTCTCTCGAGCCTCTCTGGCAAATTATGCAGCATAAAATGCTAAAAACAGTATTATATTTTTTATTATTATTATTTTGTCATAAACGCAGGTTTAGGCAGATTTGAAATTCCAAATGATGCAATAAAATTCACGTTAGCTAAAAACATTCCCAAAAAAACATTGTCACGCCGTTTAGCCATTTAGCCGTGTTTTTTTCAGGCTATTTAATGCACAGATTGTTGCGAATCAAAGCCCGATGATAAATTGCCAGTATTTCTATTTATAAACGTAATTGCTAATCCTACCTGAAAACATAATCCACCCACTGACGCCTCGGTAATACATCATCTTTATCTGGTGACCAGGAAGACCCCCGAGGAACAATGGCAAAATAGCGGAAGCCGAATTCCGTGTCCCCAATCCACAGACTCATCCTCTCTTCTCATGGTCTTTACCTCCTCGACTACCTTCCCTTTGTTGCCTTGGGAGTTCAGAGAAAAAGGCATAAACAATGGCAAAGACTAGACATGACAGCAGCAAAAACAAATGAAAACAAAACCAGACTATTTGTCAACGCGAATGAAGCCATTTATTATCCATCATAAAACTTGTATTTATCGCTAAATGTGGACAGACGGACAGAGTGACGGAGTGTCAGAGGGACAGACGTTTGAGGCAAGTGTGTCTGCCACGCGTTGCACTAACGCTAGTAAATCCCACGAGGAGCAACAGCAGCAAAAAAAGGCAAGTACACGACAACTGAAACTGCTCGACTGCGAGCAGCCCAGCGCGTAGCCCTTAAGGCTTTAAGAAACCATGATCATAAGGGAGACTCTAAGCAGGTTATACTTGATTATAAGCTTGACTTTGTACCATTTCCAGATTATTTATATAATTTTGTACCTATCTATAAGATTTCACAGATTTCGCTTATCAAATAAACACACAAACAGCCAAAGCTTCTTGGCTATTATGACTAATCCGTTGATTGCCCGACTTTGTTTCTTATCGCCGCACGTTGCAAAGTGCGTCATAAACCTATCAACCCCCTTTGCAGCGCATTTGAATGCAGGGCTTAAAATGACGACAAATCCTGGCAGACGACGAGTAGTTTTGTGTGTGTCAGTCAAACAAACAATGCGATGGTAAAAATAAACGATGCCTCGTCCAACGCAGCCAATGGCTTTCAAAGGAGGACACGAGGGGAGTAAGCAGTGTCAAGGGAAGAGCGGGGAAGGTACAAAGAGAATGAGAGAGAAAGGGGAGAGAGAGCGAGCGAGCACGCAGTGTCAAGGCTATAAATCATAAAGCAGCCGTTGTCGCTGCTGCTGCCGCTGCCGCTGCGGATGCCACAGCGCAATGGAGCTACTGCTGCCATTGGACGCCGTGTACGTGAGGCATGCCACGAAATTGGAGCATGTGCGTCGCCCAACAACGATGTCGCCTTTACGCGCTGAATTGTCGCTGAAAATCACGTAAAAGTATAAAAATGAAATCTGTTTACAGGCATTGCACGCCCAGTACCCGCCTTATACCAAGGCACAGTGGGCAAGAGTCATAAAGTAAACTGTAATTTATTGGAATTTTGAATTTGAATTTTACTATTCAAATAAAAATTCAGTTTACAATTATTTGAATTTAAGCAGATTTGATTTGGGAACACGTTAAAAAAGTTTAAGTTTGTTACCAAAACTCGTCCAAATCAGCCACTGTGCTTACTACCAATTCGAGCTGGAGCATTGGGAACTGTATCTTAGCCAAGTTGGCAGCTTGGCTGGCTTGTCAAATGTCGAGAGCCGCAAGTCGAATAAATTTCAGTTTGGCGCTGAAATATTTACGCAGCAGCCTCAATTTCCAGGAACAGGCAATAAGACGCAACCACGAACCACCAACCACGAACCAAACGAATCTAAAGTTAAAACCGAAAAACACCAAAAACCGAGCCCAGTTAAAAGCGTAACCAAAAACCAAAAAAAAAGAAATCCGCGCATATGCGGCTAATAAACTAACCAAACATCCCAGACAGTTGCAGATCCGGTCGCAGCTGCAGCAACACAGCTACAGATACACATAGAAATAGCTAGATGGAGATACATAGCTACAAGATACACACATGTCAGTTACAAGATTGAAATGATTTAAATTCTCAGCTGAACTTGAAATAACTTGAAATGATTTCGGCCAAATTAATGCCAGTAATTTAATTCAGAGCACAATTTGGTTGTTTCAATTTTAATGAACTTCTCACCTGACATCTGTGTCAGCGCAACAAATGTGTGTTAAAAATAAATTGAGGGGCTGACAAACCGACAAAGAGACTGAAGGACAGACAGATCCAAGCACGCAGTTGGAAAACGGAATAAGAATTTAATGAAATTTATGGAATTTTTGCTGGCAATTCATTTATTTTAATGCTGCCAATGAATTCATTTCGTTTTTCCTCATAAAATGTAGCAGTGTTGGCTTTTTGGCTGGTTTTTTGCTAGCTTGGAGTCTGAAGAACTAGAAAAGTAAAAAAATCTTAAGCTTCAATTGTAAATTGAATTGTCCACCTTTGAGATTAAAATAAAAAATAAATATATTTTAACATATGTTAATAGATAGCAGTTATGCATTGATCGGTGTGTTTTATTTAGTGTTTATTTATTTATTAAAAATAAATCCAAGTTTATCAGACAATTCTCAGTTGTTCCAATCAGTATTTCGATTTTGAAATTTAAAATATTTTTTATTTATCTGTGCATTCCAGTGAATTGAAACATTTTACGCCTTCCCAAATGCTGCAGTATTTTAATTGACAGTGTTTATTATTTATTTTTAATTTTTTAATATAGCTATTTTTTACTGCAGCCGAAAAATTGACAGCACTGATAGTTTGCCACTTTTCGCTGCATTTCGCATCAGTCTGTCTGTCTCACTGTCTCTTTCTTTCGCTCACTTTCCCATCCTGCCCATCTCTGTCTCTCTCTTGGGTTATTTTTAATGGCATTTTTTATCCAACGTGGAATTCTGACACAGAGCAGCCGCCGCAGGCGATGAGCAGCTGGAACCGCAAATAAAATAAAATACAAAGCAGCCCCAGCAGCGGGAGGGGGCGTGTCGGAGAGGGGCTGGCAGCGGAGGGGAGGGGAGCTAGGCAGCATGCCGCATGGCAAATAAATAAATTTGTCAACAAATGTGGCAACGACGACGGCGACGTGTGTGGGACACGCACCGCACGATATATTTCTGTGGAAGGAGCATGAAAATAATGTCGACAGTTTGGCATTAATTTTGTTTCACTAATTAATAATTTTTCGCTGCTGCACTTGTGTTTGTTGTTATTGGCTTTCTTATTGTTAAATGTTTATGGTTATTAGTGTTGTTGTTGTTGTCGACTGGTTTATTGGCCTATTAGCGCAGCGTTTAAATGGTAATCAAGGCGTGTTTGGACATGCCAGGTAAGCCAAAAGTCACGCAAAGTCACAACTGTTGGCCAAAAGCAGCAACAACCCAGCGCCAAGCACCAAACAAACAACAAACTCGACAAAGTCCCATAAACAAAATGACCAGACGAGCAGTGGGAGTAGGTTAAGGGGCGGGGCAGTAGGAAGACAGTAGGGAGGCAGAGCATGCCAAATTGAAAACGAAAAGGAAATCAATTGATGTGTAGCGACAATCGAGAATCGACAATCGATATGCCCCAAAGTCGAGGTGTGGCCTGTTTCGGTTTTTGGGTTCTCCGCAAACATTGGCACAAAAGAAGCAGCCGCAGTAGAAGAAGCAGCAGAAACAGGAGTGGAAAAGGCAGCAGAAGCAGGTCTGCTAAAGGAAGAGAATTTGTCTGCTTTGGCTCGCCCTTAAACCGCACAGTGGAAGCAACAAGGAAAGCTGCTTTACGCACAATACGGCACAGTGGTTAAAGGGTCAAAGAAACGTCTTTATAAATTAGCCAAAAATTAATTAATGCCAATAAAGTTCAATCAATAATTCAATTTACCGTGGTATTTATTAACCAAATTTCAATTCGACGAAAATCCCATGCAACTTGCTTTCGTTCGATGCTGCACCACTGTGCGATGGCGGGAGAAGGATCGAGGGTGGTTGCCCTGGTACCTGATGGTCGCAGTAGCAACATATGCGGCGACAAAACGAGAGAGGCGGAGGAGGGGGGAGTGGCAGCAACTGGGAGACATATGAGTCTATCCACTCGGTGTTATCCTGACAACGTGATTGAAATTTATGACTGGCAAAAAATACCATATATACGTATGCAGTCAAAGCCAAAGCCAAATCCAAAGCAACAGCAGCTGTGTGAAAAAAACAGATACTTCTTGCTAAGACAGCAGAGGAGGGCGGAGGAGGGAATAGAGGGGGGTTGGGACACTAACGCAGAGGGATGGACGTGATCTGAATGTGTTTACGTAGAGTGTATTCCTGCCTGACATTGGCTGTGTGCTCCACTGTCCTCTGTGAGAAATTGCACTGAATAAAAAGCACTTGTACGCATTAAAACCTAATTGGGAATTTCCATAGTTCATATGCCATTTTCTCTAACGGTTTCTACACTGATAAAAAGAAGGGTTGGTTACAAAAAAAGCACTTATGATAAGCGAAATCATCCCGATTTAAGATAATAGGATGAAATACTAAAACTATTTGAAATATTTACAAAATGAATTCTAAATCGTGAATTTAAAATTAAATTTAATACCACAACGTTTGAGATGTGAATTCCACATTTTTAAACTTTTTTATGATCTGCTTTTTAAAAGTGTAGCTCTATGAACTAAGCGCTCGCATGTGTGTGTGTGTGTCTCGTATCCGTTTGTTTCGCTCTCTGTGGCATGTTCTACATATTTTGGCTTGCAAAATGTCACACGCAGCCAACGATGCCCGTTGAGCTCGTCAAACGTTGTCCAGTGTCGGTTGTTCTTCTTGTTCTTGTTGTTGTTGTTGCTGTTATCATTGTTGTCGTTGTTGTTGTTGTTGGTAAAGTGGATTTTGCGCTTGGCTATGATAAATTGTGGCACAGTCCAGTGGGAGTGGCAAATGAGAGTATGGTCAGCATTAGAGAGGCAACGTCATCGCTTGGAAAAACCTCCGTGCACATCGCTCGCACAGACATCAAGGTTCACATCTAGAGGCCAAGAGCTGCACCAGATGGAGAGTTCACTGCGAATGAGAGGCGAGTGGTCCTGAAGGGGGTGTCGAGGGTGTGTAGTGGGAAGGGTAGGGGGAATGATGAGCATAGAATGAATGAGAAGTGGCCAAATGTCATTTGCAGTCTGACAGTGCTTAGCATAGGGGTGCACAGTGGCACAAAGAGCGCAGTTTTCTAAATATTTTCCGAAATTGGAAAAATACTAATAAAATCGAATTTTTAACTACTCAAAGAACTATATAATGTCATTTAAAACAATTTTGTTTTCTTGTCAAAAAGTTTGATATCTTATCTTTGGTACCTTCTCATCTGGATTTGCGCTCCTATTGCAACCTTCCAGCTTCAATTATTTCATAATTTTTTGCTCATCTGCACCACTGTACCAGCGTTTATCTGTCCTCTGTTTAGCTGCACTCGCACTCCACTCGCACTGCCGTACTTGAACTTTGTCATACAACGAGTAATTTTATCAATTGCCAACTCCAAATCAAAAGCAAAGCCAAAAGCAAAAGGAAAAGAAGTAATGAACTTAACTGTGAACTGTTAAATGTACCTTGGACAAAGTCAATGTATGCTTTTGGCCTTGGTCCCTGGTTTTGAAGGAACTTCATATGCAGACACGACTGCAGATCGAGGAACGAGCGACGAGCAGTCTGTGGAGACAAAGGACTCTATCTCAGCCATTCTCCGAGATAAGCAGAACAAGTATAAACGTCTTGTCTTCCACTTTGCTCTCTCTCCCCGTTGGGCTTTGATTTATTGCGTACAGCTCAGAGTTCTGAAATTGCTCTCAGTCTCCTTTACTCCCCCACAGACGTGAAGGACTACAAAATTTATTTATTTGCAATGACTTTGAAAAGAAACTTCGACCAAGCGAAAACTTTCGACCTGCGTGCACATCGATTAGAAAACTTTTCTGTCCTATCTTGTCCCTAAGAGGAGTGCCCAGTAGAGGGGCGCCTAGGGGTGTTAAAGGCAGAGGGGGCAACACAGCGAATTGGCCAAGTTGTTAAATAATTGCGCTGAGCATTTAGTGCTCTCCCACACTGCGTATGCGTCATATATCAAGGACTTTGCCGCTGCAGCTGCGCCTTAGGACTCGCTGTGCAGAAAACTATACAATTTTAGTGCAGAAAAGTCAGCAGCAGTCCTGGCAAAGGGGTCCCACTGGGTGAGTCAGCTGAGATTGTTAAGAGAGAATGATCCTGATGATGATGGTCCATACGTGGTCAGGATTAGCTGCCAAGAAGAAAGTTTGCCAGCAGCTTAGCGGCACTCGAGTGGATGAGTTAATTGTGCGAATGTCAAGACAAATTGCGTTAATGCGCCAAGCGCACAAAAGGACAAAAGCGACGCGACGCGACACAACGCGACACGACGCGTTTCGACACGACTCAGCGCGAGGACAAAGTTGTGCATGTGCTGGGAAAAATCCCATAAGCAAAGGTCAGGCATGAGGCTGATTGCAATTGAGGATAAAAGAGATCCTGTGTGGCGACGTGTGTGTGTGGTTGTGTGTGTGTGTGTGTGTGTTCGAGTGTCGCACAAAAGTTTTTAAAAAGTATTTTAAGCAAAATTTATGCAAACCACAAGGCTAAATGGCAGACAAGAAGCTTTTGCTGCTCGGCAGTGGTGTACTCAAAGGACATGGCCTAATCCCCGAGTAATCAAAGTTTGGCAGCGAAATAAGCTGAAAGCCAAACACGGCACAAAGGAACTTCAGACAAATTGCGCAACGTGTGAGACGGAGAAAGAGAGAGGGAGTGGGAGATGCGGAGACTAAAGGGGCAGCTTGTGAATAACTCTGTCTCTGTCGTGTGTTATCAAGGGCGTAGTCTATTATGACTCATGAGTAAGGGAAGGGGATACTAAAAATATTTAAATCCAAGAAAAACTGAATTGTAAGAGATCACTGAACCTAAAGCTATCAAAAGTATTAAATATAAAAACAAAACCCTTTAGCAGTCTATGAAAATAAAATCTATTAAATTTTATCCGAAAAGGAGATTTTATTTCGAATAATTAACTTAACTTCTTTTAATCGAAATCCTTAGATACTTCCAAAATAAATACTTATCTTAAGACCCCTTTCACACCCCTTACACCCATTCTACGCCACTGTTTGTGAGTTGTAGGAAAAAACACTTTTCCAATTAATGAAATCTCTAAACTGCCATAAATTTGCCCAGACGCAAATAATTAAATTGCGTTGGCTTCACGCCTGCACACGACTTGTTGACTTATAAATGAGTGTGTGGTGCGGTGTGGTGTGCCTGTGTGTGTGTGTGTGTTGTGGTGTGTATTGTGTGTGTTTCTGACTGACATGTCTGACCAATTCAGCATCAAACCATGTCCAGGCCACAGACCACAAATGAAGGCGGTTGCCGGTCAACGCGCAAGCCATGAAATCGACAAGCTTTGCCAATAAGCTCAGAGCCACAACGAGGGCTGTCACACAAGTTGTGGATTGAGTGGAGAGTATAGTCAGTGGAAAGATGATTAAATAAAGGAAGGATTAAGCCTCCCTCGCAGTAAACTTATATTTTCGATACTCCCATTGAAAATATCGCCTTTAAAGTCCACTTTAGTTACCAACTAAGTATTTCCCTATTCTTCTCGTTCAACCCTCTTTCATTTGATACTCAGTTGCTAGTTGATATGAAACTTCTTATCACTCACCTGCTTGACACTGGCACTCGCCACTGCCACCTGGATTGCCGCCCTGTCCCGCAGTTCCTGCCGCCGCTGCCGCAGCTGCTGCCTCTGCCGCCTGGCGACGCTGCTGGCGTCGTGTGAGCTGCAAGTAGGAAACATCGCGACGCAAACGATGCAGCTCACGACGCACATGCAACGCCAAATGTTCCGAGGAAGAATTACTGTTGTCACTACTCTCATTGCTGTTTGTATTGTTATTGTTATTGTTATGGTTATTGTTTTTGCTGGTTGTGGCAATGATTTGAGCCTGTTCAGCGGGCCAGTGGATGAGCTGCTGCTGCTCCAAGCGCAGCTCCAACTCAACGATGCGTGCATCAAGTTGTTGCAGGCGCTGCAGTCGCTGCTCGAGACGCGTTTGTCGCACGTTCGCGTAGAGAGCGAAGCTGAAGGCGCACAGACACAACACATAGCAGGCGATTTGCAGCAAGGACATGAATTGCACTCTATAACGCGGTCGGAGCTTGCAACTATCGGTTGCACGCGGTTGTTGCTGTGACTCCTGCTGCTGTTGTTGCTGTTGCTGCTGACAGCTGACAGTTGTTAAAGGCGCTGCAAGGCGACTAGTTGCATTTGTTTCATCTTCAGTTGCTGCTGCTGTTGATGCTGCTGTGGCAGCATCGACTGTGGCATGTCCTAGCAGCATGTGCTGCTGTTGTTGTTGCTCCAATTCGACTGTTGCTGACATTCCAGTTGCTGTTGCTGTTGTTGCTGTTCTGCTCGCTGTGTTGCTGCTGTCTCCTCTTATCGTTGTCCTTGCACTGCTGCTGTCGCCGCCGTGCGGCACTTTGTGTTTTCGCATGCTGCTGCTCTTGCTGCTGCTGCGATTGAAGACTGTCAGCAACGGCTTCTAAGCTTATGTTTCTTTCTATATATTCGACTTTATTTTTGTCTTTTTGCTGCTGTTTCTATGCGGCTTTTGCTGTACTTAAGTGCGTCCTTGTGGCATCACCGAAACACATGCAACACTGCCGCACATAGTGCCTCAAAAAGCAGCTATTGTTCTACTTCTTCTTCCTCTTTGCTTAGCCACAGCATGTGAGCTGCATACGAAAAGCTACCCACTCATAGGTGGGTGGGAAATTGGAAAAACTGGGAGAGTGGGGGCTGAAGGGTGGGAGGGGAAACTAGCTGCGTGCTTTTTCGGTTGCCACTTGTGCCACTTGTCAAACTCTTGCCACTTGCCGCTGTGGCTTTGTCTCTATTTCTTGTTGTTTTTGTCTTGTCAATCGTCACAGCAGCTGCTTCTGGGCTTCCTTCTGGGCTCCTCGACAAGTTTTCTCTGCACTTTTCCACTTTTCAGTTAGTTTTTCCTTTTTCTTTTTTTGCTCCTCTTGCCTTTCTCAGTGCGCGATTTTCACTTGTTCTAGAGTCGCTCTTCACATTGCAACTTATTTAGTTCTTGAGCGCTTTTCACTGCAACAAAATCTAAAAAAGAGAAGAGAAAAAAGTGAAAAAGTGAATAAGCGAAAAAGTGAAATAACTGGTGCAAAATAAGTACAAAGGGGAGTGTTATTGACTGCTAAGGGCCGAGCAGTTAGGCTATAATATAATGAATTAGAGAGTGACTATAGCATACACCAAAAAATATAGAATATTATATAGTATGTAAACAAAACTTCAAACTCCTTTTTTAAGCCGTCCCAGCACACCATTCACTTGCTCCCACTACAGGGTCTACGCAAAAAGTTTAGCCCAGCAAAACTTTGTCGGTTTTGTGCGAGAAATCTGTGCAGGCGTTTGCCGCATTGGCCATGCTTGAATTATGGCAACTGGACCCAGTCGACACATTTTCAATAATGAAGCAGGTTTCAGTTTTACAAGTACGTATTGAGGTTGTTCAGATGACAGGACTACAGGGCGACAGGACGAGGCAATGTCCTTGCAGTGACTAGTACTAGGTCTACACGGCGTTAACTTCGTTTTAAGTTCAGTCAACCGTGTTTAGCGATGCTCAACAACAACAACAACATGCAGAGAAACAAGAGCAACTCGTACCTCAACTTGTTCAGAAAACTTTGCAGCTTTTTTGTATACCCTGCGAGTGGGTATAACCGGATTGTTATGTGTATGTGGTAGGCAGAAAAGACACTTTGGGCTATTTCTGTTTCTTAGCTTAGGGATGTTGAAATTCGAGACACTCCTTGTGTATTACAGGGTATTCTACGGTCGTTTGAACTCAATTGCTCTTCTTTCTTCCACTTTTTTTAAACTCAACAACAAACTGAAAAGCAGCTGCTATTGAGAGGCAGTGAAAAGTATTTGACCGACAGAGTTGACGTGTCAAAAACATTTGCAGCCCTCAGTTGAATTGGATAAAACATTGGCAGCGAATGTTTTGGCCCAAAACAGACAAACGATAAAAAAGCCATAAAGTGGAATTCTTCTAGCTGCGCAAATAATTCCCAGAAGGGCGCAAAGTCTTTAAAAACGAATAAGGAAAACTCACTGGAAAATAAAATAAATTTATTCAATATTTATGACAAAATTCATTTAATTTATTTACAAATTTGTAGCAAATTGAAATCAGCTGTGGTGGGTGAAGACTCAAGGGCTTTAAACTAAATTAAGCATTCAATTTGAACACTTATTTCAAAAGCGCAATTAGCTATTTTTATATATTAACCAATTCTTGATTCAATGTCTTATCAATGACCTTTTGATCCCAGTGAGCAGAGTGAAAAACACAATTAAATGTGTGAACTCAAAGACCATTTTATAGAGTACATCATTTTGGATTATACTATACTTTATACAGATAAATTTGTATGTGAGTGTTGCGCAATCATCCGGCAACAATAAGACAAAATATCGCTCATAAAAGTCGACAACAATCGCATGAAAATTGAACCACACTCTGAGCCACCGCAACCACAATACAAAAATTGAACATAAAAGTCAAAAGGCCAATTTCAAAAAACACAAAATAAAAAAGAAAATGAAATGAAGTGGAGTGGGTGGGGTGGGGGGTAACAAAAAAAGACAGTAGAGCAATAACAATAAGTAGAAGTCGAGGCATCAGCTTGAGGCATGGAATGGGATCGAGAACGGGAACGGGAACGGGTGCAAGCAAGTCAATGGAATGTTTGGTACACCCAAATAAAACTAATTGAAAGTCTTGTGCGCTGTGAAGCCAATAATGCCAATAACGACGGACGGACGATAGAGCACGACGAACTGAAGACGAAGGACGGACAGCAACTGGAACGCAATGGAGCTTTTAATTTAACAAATAAGAGCGAGTCGGACCAGCAGACAGAAGGAGAGAGGGATAGAGCGAAGTCAGTCAGTCATTTAGCCAGTGAAAAGTGTGGAAAATGCCCTGTAAGACATAAGTGGAGAGGGGATATAAGGGGCGTACGAAAAGCAGTAAGGTCTACGAGTTTTAGAAATCGCATTACTAGTGTAATGATGTAAAGAATTTTAAGCAAAAAGATGACCAAATTAAAAATCATAGCTTATATATCTTTCGTCCCCTCTTTCAGAACAACTACAGGGTCTTTAACAACCAAGTAGTCTCCTTTTACTACCGCTGCTTTTGCTGACATTGCAATTGGAAATTCGTATAAATATCGCAGGAAGAAGCAAAAGGTTAATGCTTTTTGATGCTAACTCAATATAAATAAATTGATTTCGAAAATTTCAACAGCTTGGCTCAGCTCAGCTTTTGTCAATTACATTACATTACATTACATACATAGAGTGCCATGATCCACAAGAGCACAAAGTGTGCGTGGGCAGAGGGGGAGAGTGAAAGGCGTCGACGCTAAAAAGTATGCTATGAATTTTTGTGCGCACAAATTCAATTATGTTGTCGGTCATGACAGCAAGCGAGAGCGAGACAGGCGGAGTGCGAGTGGGAGTGGGAGAGAGAGAGAGAGAGTTGGAGGTACATCATGTGTGTGTTAGTGTGCGTGTTAGTGTGTGTCCAGCTGGCAATTGAAAAATTTGATTTCGAATTGAAATGCAAATCAAGCAAAATAGAAATGGCATTAGCCCAGACGAGGTCCACTGGGCCAATTCAATGATGGCTAAGAGGCGAGCGGCGAGAGGCCCTACAAACTGGTCACAATGTTGAGTTAAGTGCTGCACGTACACACACTCGAGAGACCTCTCACTGCGTGTGTGTGTGTGTGTGTGAGTGAGTGTGTAACCAAAGTTAAGGGCAGCCAATGGCTGTAAAAAGCTCAATTGCAATGCATTCAAAAGGATTATTGTCCTTATTTATTTTGCTAAATTTATTCGTTACGCACAAATGCGCAAACCAATATACACACACACAACAAGCACACACACACACACACACTCACAGCTGGTCAGTCGCTGGAAGGAAAATGAAAACATGAAAGAAACAAGCACACAAAACACGAGGCCAAAATCAAAGCAAATAAACAATAAAAATAATCGGGCCGTTAGCAACACATGCGCATTCTTCATCATCATCAACATCAACATCAACATCATCATCATCATCATCAGCTTCCAGAAAGGCAGGCAGAATGGGCACTAGACGCCTCAACAACCACCGGTCACATCTCAACGCCAGCCCAAGTTTATTGTTGCCACTTCACGAGGACCTGTAGTGAACAGTTTACAGGGTTTGCTAGGTTCAGGACTTCGCATTTAGTTAAAATAAGTTTTATTATAGATATGCGACTTTCGCCACTAGAGTAGACAAATCTTGGCAGTGTTGCAACTATTCTAAACACAATACCAAAAATATTTGTTTGATTAAACCTTTATTTATTGAACAATAAATCACAAAGTTTAGTTACAGGGTATTTTAAAGTGCAGTTAGTTATTTAATAGTTTCTTTTTCACTCGCTTTACAAAAAGAACAACAAACAGACGCTTACAACCTTCGGGCTACGAGTTTAGGGAGTCTCCTTAGGCGAGAGTTGGGGTAATAAATAGTTGTCGTGTCATATGAAAAATGCAAGCAGTGTTTAAGGTTCTCTTTTTTCCCATTACACTGCCTGCTAGCCAGCACCACCCACTTTACTACAGCCACTTTCTCAGTGAGTGGTGCTGCCAATTTTCACCAATGCCCGAGACACAGAATTTCTTGCTACTTCATCGCCAAAATTGAAAAAACGTTGCCCAAAAAATCCAAAGAGGAAGTACAAGAAATAGACCTTGGCAGTATCGAAAGGGCGATATAAGCGAACCCAGTTTGCTACATCATTCATTTAGTGTAAATTATAATTATCTCAGAATTAAATTAATTTATATAAATTATCTTAATATAAACTTAATTCCATTTAAATTAAAAATCAGACAGAAAGTCATAAGTCTTTAACTTAAGTCCAGCCCTAGTACACCATATACTGTCCTGCTGCCTATTTCAACTTTCCCCTTCATATCCACTTTTCCATCATTATAAAAATATATGTAGATGTTTAAGTATCGAATGCTTAAGAAAGAGGTAAGATTTAACTATGTGGGACGCATATAACAATTATTGTATCACTCTAATTTTACGCTCTACACAGAAAAAAATGTACGTATGTGTCTGCTATCAAATCTTGAACGATTTAAGGATATTTTAATCAAATTTAGAAACAAATGGTTAAATAAAAATGACAGCTAATATATCATAAATTAATATATTTGCCTTGTGAAAATCTTAGATTACGGTACTTCTGAAAACCTTTGGTTTTGATTTTATTCCTGATTCCCATACTATTTTTTCTGTGTAGCTAATCAAACTCTTTAGCTAAAATGACCATAACATTTTAGTGTGCTCATTGGTTTATGGGTAAATGATGTTGCTCATTTCAGCTCGTCCAATCTCGACTTTTGCAGCTCCCGTTGCTGCTGCTGCTGCTGCCAAGTCTAACAAACTGTTTTTGCTGTTGTTGTTTATGTTCTCTGCCATTTCCTTATAATTTTTACAGCTTGTTTTGCTGCGGCTTCTCGAAAAGACGTTGAGGATGTGAATGTGGATGTGGGAAGTGTATGTGGATGTGGTTGTGAATGTGGGTGGATGCGGTGGCTCTGAATGCTTGTGGTGCGTCTTTGCTGTTGCCATTTTCTAGAGGTTTTTATGAGCCAGCTTCATACATACTATTAGTGCTATTTATTCATGTCGTAGATGTTGTTGTTGGTGTTGTTTGCCTGGTCGTCATTGTAGTTTTATGTGCGCTGTTTTACAACACTGTCACCACGCCCACACCTACACCCACAGCCCCAAAAGCCACACCCACGCACAGGAACTTGCCCTTGGGGAAAATTACTTAATTTCGGAATTTCAATTTAGCACTTAAGACTTTGCAACAGGACCAAGGGAGAGAGTACACCTACTTGCAACAATGGACACCATTTGTGTGTGTGTGTGAGTGTGTGTGGTGTGTGTTTGTGTGTGAAAACCCTAGCTTACACATGTTGTGACTTTTAAAAATTTCCGGAATTTTTTTGGCACACTGTGTTTGTTTTTGTTTACCGACTACGCAACAAACTTGAAGTGAATCGCCATCTCCAGACCCCTTTTTTGTACCCTTCGCAGGAGGGTAGGTTAGTTTTTTCAGACAGTTGGCAAAGCCTTGACGGAGGAGTGTTTCAAATCACTCAGTGTTATAGCTACCTACATCAGATCGTTTAACTATATTATACATAGGAACTCTGCCATGGGAACTCTAGTCTAGAATTGCTGCTTAAATTTACTTTAAAACTCTGTTCTACATTTAAAACTGTTGACTACAGGGTATCGATACTTTGGCGTACCAAGGACAGCCTTTTCTCCATTGACTGTTCATTTTAAGCCAAGCACAACATTGTAAGTGTGCACAAGTTTCCTCTGTTGCTGACGCAAAGAATTGCAGCCACATCAACAGCAGCAACAACTGCGGACAAGTGTTGCAAGCATAGCTAATTTATAGCTAAAAAATGAAATTAAAATTTAATTTAATGACATGAAAATTCAAAGCAGTTTCAAGTTAAATTCTTTTCAAACTGCCTTTACTAACTTCTATTTGAATTTCAAAAGTTTTTAAGTCTCAGCTACTTTAAGTGTTTTTTAAACTTTTATTAGCTGTTTATATCGGTTATTTAGTATGCAACTAGCTAAATTAGACAACACTAATGCAAGCACAACAATTGTATGTAAACTTATTTATAAACATAACTTTAAGTAGCAGTTTTTTGTCCCTTTTGCACTTAGGAAAAAGCTTTTCCATTAGCTCGGAGAAATATATAAATATGTAAATATCGGACTTATGTAAGTGAAATATATAGAAATCATATATATTTCTGGGTATATAAACATGGGTTGACTTTAAACAGAAAGAGTTTGACTGAAAAGTAGCGAGTTTTCTATGAAAAATTGTTATCAGCTTTTAGTTTGATTGGGAATGAAAGTCTAGATGATTAATCTTAAAGTTAAAATTATAAATGACAGTTTCTATTTTATTTAATTGCCGTATTTTGCTGGGTATCCCTCTACTCGCCTCTTTGCCTCAATTTCCACCTATTAATTGAATTTTCTATACCAGTTGCAAAGAGTTTAATAAGTTTGTCAAGGGAGTAAATTATCTAGCAGGGTGTACTGCAGCCGGTTGTG
The DNA here is from genome assembly GCA_018152125.1 of Drosophila dunni. Classification (NCBI taxonomy): domain Eukaryota; kingdom Metazoa; phylum Arthropoda; class Insecta; order Diptera; family Drosophilidae; genus Drosophila; species Drosophila dunni. The sequence goes on from JAECXC010001917.1 coordinate 946,041, forward strand.
CTCTTTTCTATTTTACAGATTACTTTTTTTATATTCTCGAATCATGTTTCCCCAAGAACTCCCGCTAAGTTCCATAAACTCATCATTTGGGCAGATTCGTTTGGATTTGCAGGAATTTCGACTTGTGGGGAAGTAAACGATTTTTGGCTTTGAAGTCGATAACACTTGCTGTTGACTTTGGTGGATCTTTAGCTAATTAAATGGCAATTAACTGAACACCTGTCAGTAGCAACAATTTTCTAAGCACTCACACCCACACAGCTACACCCACACACCCATCTACACTCACACACACACGGAGGCTTAACAAAGTTTGCGAAAGCCAGTTAAACGATAATAAAACCAGTCAAGACAGACAGGGTAAAGGAGTGGGAGAGAAAACAGGTAGAGAGGGAGTGAGAGAGAGATGGAGTATGACAGAGACTGCTCACATACTTTCAACATTATCCTTGCTGTTTGCTCGGTTCGCTCGACACACGTATTTGCACCTGCAGCACAGCAGGCACTGTGCAACACTTGGTTAAAGGTGGTCACACCCACCTCACCACCCCCTCCTCCATTCTGCGGTTAGTGAGTTTGTTAAACAGTGTAAAGTTACACGCAACTAAGCACTTAACTGCACAAAAGCTCAACGAGACCAGCAGAGAGCGGGAAATGACGAAAGAGACAGAGAGTGACTAACTAGCAGGCTAGAGTCGGGTTAGCCGACTGCACAAGACCCTGTACTAGAAGTGGAGATAGAGTTAGCTTAAAGCCACAAATTCTAAGTTTGGAGTTTATTATATAGACGGGGTATAGAAAATATATACCCTCTGGGCACGCCTCTTCCTGCCTTTGCTTATTTTTCTTTTGACCAACCTATCAAACCCTGTTTTTCCACAGCACCGGGTCTGCAAAGACCAACAGTAACTGCATAAAACTTGTAACCACAAGCGGCAACGACAACGACAACGACGTCGCCAGCGACGTCAGCAGCGGCGTCGGCGGCGAGACATGCAACCTTGCAGCCTTAGCCGCAGACAGAGTCTAAAAAGTCTGAATTGCGTGCGTTTTTATGAATGAAGTCGGAGCAACAAATGTTAAATCCGCGTCCCTTCCCGTCAAAAGGTCAGACTCGCCACTTGCCCCACTTGTTCTACTTGCCACATGGCACTTGCCACTGACTGACCAAAGAACGACACTTCCTTTCACTCGACTCTCGACACTCCTTTCTACCCGCTCCCTTCCCCTCTCTCCGTCTGTCTCTTTCCAACTGCCTGAGGCTTAGGCGTAAATTGAAGCAAAGTTACAACTTGTGTGTGTGTATGCATGTGTGTGTGTGCTTGCCACAGTCTGTGGCACAGACGGCCAAAAGGGCTAGCAGTGTAAACATTGACAGCGCAGCAAGGACATGTGGCAAAGTGGCCCAAATGAGACTGTGGCTTAGCGGCATGTTTGCCTTAAAGTCTGAGCAGCTCGACAACATTTTCAAATTTCACTTTTCTGCAAAGCACTTCTGGAAAAGAGTTGGAAATTATGGAAAACAGCTGATAGTGCTGTATTAAACTTATGTCGAAGATTGTGTGTTTCTAAGTGTTGCATAAAAATGAAGTACCATCCAAAGTTTCCGGTTAAGCAAAAGAATTACTTGAATAATTTTAATTTAATAAATCCATATTTTAAATAAGTTTTTATATATATTATTTCAATTTCAATGATAAGGTTTTTAGCATTATTCTAGACTTATTTTCTAAGTCTTTTTTAAATTCCCCAAGCCTAACTTATACTTCCATTTAATTATTCCCTTTTCCTATTTACAAAATCTAATTTATTTGCATTAAATTCATCCCAATTTGAGTACCTCAAAACATCAATAAAAGTTTGTTCTTCGCTAGCATTGGCAACAGCTTAGTCTTGGCTTTAATCCCGGCTTAGATCCACCATTAAACTGTGTACAAAGTCTGGACAGGTAAACAGCTAGAATTGAGCAAAGTCTCGTGTTTACTAGGCAAATTTAAGACGGCTTTATTCGCTGTTTTAGTCTGGTCTTTAAGTAATTTACTGCCTGCAACATGTCGCGAGTTTCCTCTTTTTCCCTCCACTTTTCCTAGCAGTTTTCTTCCCTATTCAGCAAAGTAGATGTGCAATTTTTCAACGGTTGACAAGTCAGTTCGTCTCAGGTCTCTCGTGTCTCCAGTCTCTCGCAGGTCTCACGTCTCTCATGTCTCGCATCAAGCATCTACCGTCTCCCTGTCTCTCGCAGACCTCTCGTCTCTCGTCTCTGCTGCATAATTGCTTTGCGGTTTGAGGATTACATTATACACGGTTTTCGTACTTCTTTTGCCAGCTCCTAACTGGCTGACGGTCGGCTCGTCTTTCCCGCTCTCTCTCTCGCTCCATCCTTTTTACTCTACTGCCTCACTTAAGACAACGTCTCTTGCCGCCGTGTGGCAAGCTAAGCCGTGATTTGCGGCAACCGTCAATGGCGACTGTTAAGCCTTAAATGCATTCAGCTCATTTAATTTGCACTGCGTTGCAGCAGTGCTGAGAGTTTAGCTTGTTTCCGGTTAGATTTAGCCAGTTTTTTCCATATACTGATCAATTTTGGTCTCGACGGGAGAATCAGATAACTATATCATACAGCTGTTTGTATAATTATAACGAAATCAATTGATTTGCTTATGTTAGTCTGTATGTGTGGTCTTTTTCAGTCGATGCTGACTTTGTAGATGCAATGGAGTTAAGGAAAAAACCTGCTGACTTTGTTTTCTGGCCTTTTTCACCTATTTTGCTGCTTACATCTGGTTGGTCTACCGGTTTTTTTGGCAAACATTTGGCATCTCCGCGCTGCTACAAAAACCATCTCTTTTTGTGTCCCTCTCTTTCTCCTAATGTCTCTCTCTCACTCTCTGCTACTGCTACCACATGGCAAATTATATAATTAAGTTAAAGTGCGCGTCGGCTGGCGGCAATTTGCGAGGTTCTAGCTCTGAGCTCCGAGCTCCCAGTTTGCAGCTCTCAGCTTCCAGCTTCCAGTGTCCCCATTTTTTGTTGTTTTTGTACGCTAATTTCTTAATTTTCACCTTCCGCTTTTTCTGCGGTCTGTTACTGCCGTACACACAGCCGTACTCGCAGCCGTACCCGTCGCCATCGTGTGAAACTCAACCCCTTCGCTTGTTTTTTTGGTCTGCTTTTTGAAGCCCAAAAATCATTTCCGTATTTCTATGACTATTATTATTATTATGACTTTTATTGTTATGCCGACGACGAGTACGGCGGTTGTTCTTGTTCCTGCTGATGTTGTTGCTGTTATCAACACCAGCAACAATGACTCGTTGTTGCCCCTTCCCAAATAAAAGCAAAACTCCAGACTGTCCAGTTTGCAACCCCCTTTTTTGATTGCTTTGTGGGCAGAGAAGGGGGTGTGGTCGGGGGCTAACACCCCCTTTTTTGCTTTCATGGTTTTCGCTGCCGTTTCGTGTTCAATTTAGCGTCATAATTTTCGTTCATTCAGCATGGAAACTCTCCACTTGTCTCGCTTACTCTCTCTCCCCACACTCTCTCTCCAGTCTTTCCCCACTCCACACCCCTCTCTGTGCTTCTCATCTTTTGCCCTGTCAGTTCTGCTGTCAAGTGTTTTGTTAAGTTCATCAAAATTGTCGCTGCTTGCCACTTAACGCAATTTTCCACGTTCAGGCTTCTATATTTACACTTGACTATCATTCATACACTCATTTGAGTGTACTCGTCTTCATTCACTCTGTCATTCATTCACTCACTCATTCATTCAGTCAGTCGTTCATTCCATTCACTCATTTCACGCCATTTACAGTTACAATTAATGCTTGTTTGCCTTTTGCCCGCATCAGGTTTTTATTTCAGGGGCCACAACAACATCAAAGTAAGCTCCCAAGTAACCCCGTGACCCCTGACCTCCGAAACCTAACCTCACTACCTTCTTAACCCCTAACCTTTCACTCGGGAGGTTAGGCAAGACAGCAAAAAGCTTGCATATTTAATAAAAAGACAACTTAACGGAGTTTAGCTGAGTTTTCGAATACAAGATACCCCTTAGATTAGAAAATTAAGTTTTCCTTAAAACCTTAAGTGGGATAACTTTAAATACAGTCAATAGATCATAAAGAAATTAAGTGGATTGATGGGTTTTAATTAAGTAAAAAGTTATAGATGAAAAATAGAATTTTTGGGTAAAAATATGGATGTTATCCAAAGCTTTAGCTTAGGAGGGATTGTATTTGTTTGCTTCTTAGTTCGACGCCCTCCTCGGCATTGCCTCCCTTTGTTATAGAACTCTAGAGCAAACAATACACCCTCTAGCTCAAAACAAACGGGGTACAACAAGTAAAGTTCATAAAAAAGTCGCAAAAGCAAATCCTTCCGACGGTACCAATTGCCCCCAGGGACCCTGTGGGGCGACTATGAAAAAGGGTCTTTCTGGTTGTGGGGCCAAAAGCGCAACCTTTGTGCCAACAGGCAACATTCAGCATTCAACATTTCACATTCAACATTCAACATAAATAAATATTTTTGCTAGTCAACTCGGCAGACTTTACACCTAAGTTCTAAGCCTCGGGGATACGCTCCATTCGCCCCTCGTCCACCTGGCCACCCGCCCACCTGTCTGTATGCCTGCCTGAATGGGATACTTCGGGGTTATTCCTGGGATTCCTCTGGTCAGCTGGGGCCTGTCATAAAGTATGTTAAATATTTGTTGAGCGAGGTGCGTTCAGTAATTTTAAGGGCCACTGTGCTGGGGGTTCATTAGATTTGCGTTATCAACTCAATTTGCAGACGAGTCAGTAAAAAATACAAAAAAAGGGGAAAGAATTCCGCAAGGAGTGGTGTCTATGGGTATGCTGAACAGTACATACCCTTGCATAGGAAATTAACAGATTTGGGGTGCATTTTAGAGGTAAATTAAATGGAAGAGTTACCGAATTTGTTAAAAACTGGAATCTATGGGTTTGCTGAAATTTACATACCCAATTAAAGAAACAAAGGAATTATCGGATTTATTTCAGAGTGCATTAAGCCAAAAAAAAAGGAAAAGAATTGTTTAAATTGTGGAATCTATTTAAATTACATACCCTGTAATAAGAATTATACACGACTTTGATTAAATGTGGTTTTACCCGCTTTAGAAGCTTTAGAAAATAAGAGACATAAGAGACTTTTAGCAAATGCAAATTGAAAGCATAAGCAAACATATCAACAAAGCAACTGACTGCACTTTAAACGGTAAAACTGCTTGGCATCACTAGTTGTTGTTGTTCTCCTCTTCTCTCCTTCATCTTCTTTAAACTCTGTCAGTCAAACGCTGGCAGAATTTCAATTTCAAAATTTGATTCACTTTTTTTCGCCTAAAAGTGAGCCATTTTTTTCCTGCTTCCCTATTTACTTTTTGTTGTTTTATTTTCTACACATTTAGTTTTTTTTTGAAGCTGCTTTTGATTTGTGTTTCGTTGCTTTGTCTTTTGCACAGCTACCACCCTAATTTGTTGTTGTTCTCCTTCACGTTTTGCATGCATAGCAAACACACACACACGCACGGACAGACAAAAGCTCAGACTCCCTCTCTCGCACTCCCTCTCTCACACACACAGGGACAAGGTTAAAGCATCTCATTATGTACAAACATGTACTTACATCTATGTGTGCATGTTTGTGTATGCTTGTAGTTGTTGTTGTGGTTTTTGGTTGCTTGCTGCAGCATTAACTGTAAATTTTTCTTACATTTTTTGCGTTTCACTTCACTCTTAGTAGTTGTTGTTGTTGTTGCTGCCGCTGCATCGAACGATTTATGCACTTAACATAATTTAATTTCCAAAATACCGCAAGCGACAACAAAAATAAGAATTGTTGTTTTTATTTTTATTCTTCTTTTTTGTATTTTTGGCACACAGACACTTCTTGCTTCTTTTGTTATTGTTTTGCTTTGCTTTTTCTTTTATTCTTCCTTTACTTTCCAAGTGATGGGGTGTGCTGGGAAGCTGTGCCTTTAATCAAAAGGCAACAACAGCATATAAATGGAAAACAAGGAACTTGGTTATAACGGTTTTGCTGCAGGCGAAATATATTCGCGTTACACTTACACTTAACACACACACACGCTCACGCTCTCATATAAATTCGACATTCGTTGAGTTTTCTTGGCGTTGTGATATCCGTACCGTTCGCACACACACGTCCGCTCGCAATGCAAGTCGTCGCGCAACTGAAAACTGGAAATGAAACCAAGTTGTTGCTGCCCTTGCGCTGCTGCGATACGCTGCCGGCGTCGCACAGTTGTACACTTGGGTACATTTTAGTGGTGAAAATGAAACAAGGCTCCATGGAGTGCAGCATGAAAACTGTTATGTGCAGTTAAATTTAATGGTTTTCAAGCATAAGATATGGACGCTGTACATTTTACTGCACTTACCTGAAAGATTTATTTAATTTTAATTACATTTAAATTTACATAAGAATTGTACCACGGTCGTTGTGCTGTGCTGCTGTGTTTATGTTCTCTTCAGTTGCCTGAAGCTGACGCCGCTGCCGCTGCTGCTGATGCTGCTGATTTGGACCATTCTCTGCATTGCAATCGTAATCGCAATCGACTGACGTTTGATTCTTGTCTGCGGTTTGTTGCACTGCGTGAGGAGTCCACTGTTAAAATGCATAATTAAGCGATTAAAATTCAGCAAATAATTAAACTTAAATTCTCTTGAGTGTGTTTTAATTGATTGAATTTAATAAAGACATACGGTGATGCCAAGTGTATATTCTGCATATATGCAGACGCAATTAGTATAAAGACATACTCAAATATTTTAAATAGCATTAATTTAAAGCAATCAAAACATTCCATAACACATTCTACTTAATTCGTTAGCCGGAATAGTTGATACTTCACTCACTCACACTCCCTCTCTCTTGTGCCAGCCGCCTGCAACAATGTTTCATTTGCCAAACGTTCCGCACACGCTCTCTCACGCTCGCTCTCTCTTACCGGTGTTTGCGCTCTCTTTGGCGCCCACGCAAACTGCTGCTCTTTGATATGTGCGCTTACTACACCCATAGCACAGGCAGTTTTGGGTACACTTGTGAAATGGGTACACTAGTGCTGGGTACACTTATCCTGTTGGGTACAGCGCTGTGTGTGCTGCCAGGCGAGACACTTGGGTACTCCCATTGGGTGCCATACTCATTTCCGGTTTCCGTTGCTTTGTGTGCGTATAAAATTTGAATTGCGTTGCAGAGTTTAACGCGTTGTGACTTTGACTTACATCAAATCTTATTTTTTTTGTGCACTCTTCTTTTTGCGTATTGCAAATTATAGAAAACACATTAAGCGAAGGATGACAACCCTGGCGGATGTTTGCAATTTCCACCTCGTAGAAGCGAAAGAGAGGGAAGTTGTTGTTTTTGGAGGCGTTTGTCGCCGTCCAAATCAAATTGTCTTGTGAAACAGAAAACTCATTTTATTAGCTTCCAATTGCCGGCAATAAATATAATTTCCCTTGCAACTGGCTAATCAACCGTTAGGATTGCGCAAGGCACAGAGTTCTACACAGAGAGCTACAAGCGAGCGAAGTGAGAGAAAAATCGAGAGAGTGAGAGAGCGGAAGATAAGAAAATCACAACTGATAAAAAACAAGAACTATTTACTCAGGTACGCACGACTGTTAAAATATCCTGCTCTGAGTTAATCGTACGATCGCAACTCCGCTCTTAATTGGAAGCTTTACGTTTTTGCTTGAAGAGTACGCCTTTGCTCTCTTTATTTCACTTGCTTCACTACTGCACGCATTGTTACTTGGGTGCCTTGGCTTAAGCTTAAACTGGCAGCACTAAAGCGCTCTCTTAATTCCATTTGTTCTTTCGTCAGTTTGTTTCTTAAATTTTCTCTCTTAGTTTCTTTGACGTTCCAAAGCTTTGCTACTTTATCTTACACTAAATCAAATGATCAAAGTGCCTCTCTTACTTACATTTGATTTACGTCTCTTTCCCTCTTTGTTGCTTTACCTTATGCGTGAGTTGGAAGCTCTAAACTACTCCGTTAGTTCTATTTGCCTTTCGTTGCTCCTCCACTTGAGAGCGAATCGGTTGATGAAAGATGTTCTCTTAACTCTGTTTGTTTATGCGAGCTGGACACCGTTAGTTTTTGAAGTGTCATTATTTATACAGCACAAAATGGTTGCTACTTATACCCTTTGTAAAAGGTGTAAGTGGTTTAATTATGTAAGTAAACAAATTAAATATTTTGAACCTTTCTCTTCACCTGTTTTTCGGCTACTACAAGCCTCGCCATAAACTAGATCACCCGCTACTCCTTTCCTAAGTACTGGGTATAAAAGCGCACTGCATTGATAAGATAAGCGTGATAAGAGCAGCTGTAGCTGTAGGTTCACATGAAATGCGCGCGATTAGTCACAGTTTGGTTGCCTGGCAAGTAAGACCCACAAAATGGACGACACCGACTTCTCGCTCTTCAACAGCAAGAACAAGCACAAGAAAGACAAGGCGGATGCAACGCAATACGCCAAAACGCCCACCTCGGAGGCGGATCTCAAACGGATCATCATCTCGCGTGCAACCACCGACGAAACCTACGAGAACTGTCCACGCACAGGAGTCGCCATAATCCTCAACCACAAGGACGTCAAGGGCCAGAAGCAACGCACTGGCACCGAACGGGACCGGGACGACATAGAGAAGTCCCTGAAGGAGTTTGGATTCGATGTGCGCACCCACAACGACTTGACCTTTGGTGAAATCAACGATTTACTTAAAGAGGGTGAGTAATACTCAGCCATACACTGTGAGAAATAAACTAATATCTTTTAAAACTTTTAGTGGCGCGTGAGGATCACAGTGACAATGATTGCTTCGCTCTGGTTGTCATGTCACACGGATCGGAGGGCAAGGTCTACGCCAAGGTGGGTACACTCGAAAAAACTAGGGACAGTAGAAATCAGTGCTTGTCTTGTTTGTAAGCCAGAATAGTGTAAAGTAGGCAGGAGAGATCGTGGCTGAGCTTATAAAACATTTATACTTGTGTTGAACATCAGGATCTAAGAGTCTATAAGTGCTAAAACCTTTCAAATCGGTTAAAACGTACCTACTCCACCGCTTTTTGCAAAATCATTCAAAGTGGCTTAAGTTTGAAACTACTAGAACTATCTTGATGAAATCCATACATTACCATACAAGAGTGGTGTCATTTGGTCTACTGCACCATATAGGGTATATGACATATAATTTAATTTCGTACATCCTCAACTATGTCTTATAGGAAAGCTCCTCGGAGAACCAGTAACTGGCATGAATTTTTAGTAATTTCATATTTCTTGGGCCCCCCTAGAAATTTCAAACAGATATCTGATAATTATCAGACTTAGTACAGGGTATCTATACATCAAATCTCTAAAGTTGATTCTATTTTCCCTACCTTTCAGGACATGGCGTACCCCGTGGAGCGTCTGTGGAATCCCTTCCTGGGCGAGGGCTGCAAAACTTTAGTCAACAAACCGAAGCTCTTCTTCATACAGGCCTGTCGCGGGGAGTACCTGGAGAAAGCCGTCGAGTTCACCAGCAGAGTGCAAGTGATGACCCGAGAAATTGGACCCGCCAGTGTGCCAGACGCACAGCCGATGACCTATGCCATTCCGAGCACGGCAGATCTGCTCGTCTTCTACTCCACATTTGAAAGTAAGTAACTGGAATTAAAAGCTAAAACAAGCTAAATTTGAGGGTAGTTTGTAGTGCTGAATATACAAAGAAAGAAAGGAGAGGACAGACCAAGCAGATTTTATAGTCTATAAGATCTATAGGTACACCTCGACGCAGATCAAACTAAACTAAGTATTATAAAGTTATAGTAATTTTGGGTGTTAAAAAGCTAAGTTTTCAAGCTAAAATATTAAGTTATAGTACCAGCTTACGTCCACACCTTTAGAAAGTTATACCCATTTAGAGTTTGGTATATTTGATATATAGATGATTTTTCAGGTAGCAAACTTGAGTACAACTCCATTAACTCCCCTCTTCCCACACTCCCGTAGAATTCTTCTCGTTCCGCAATGTGGACGACGGTTCGTGGTTCATTCAGAGTCTGTGCAGAGTGCTGGATGTGGCTTCGGACTATGAGGCGCGACAACCAGAGGGCGCTGAGCTGATGCGACTACTGACCGCTGTGAATCGTAAGGTGGCCTACGAGTATCAGTCGAATACGAAGAACGAGGCACTGAATCAGATGAAGGAGATGCCAAACTTCATGTCCACATTGACCAAAACTTTTCATCTACGCGTCAAGCCAAAAGGCCAAGTTAACTGAAGTTGGCCAAGAGACCCAAGAGAAGTCAAGCGATTTCTGAGTCAACGACAACAAAAAAGTTAAAAATATCAAACGATTTGTGTTAATAATAATGTTTGCCATTTGTATCTGTATCTGTAACTCTAACCGTATCTGTATCTATGTGTGTGTGTACAATATACATTTGTATCTGTATCTGTAGCACGGTGTATCTGTGTATCTATCGATCGTTTTGCTTTGCCACACTTATCTCCAATTGCTCCAAAGCCCCTGGGGAATGCGATAGCGTCGACTACACTACACGCTAAGCGGTTATGCGAGGGCAGTTCGTGAAGTTTGTGGTAACTTTGTAAGCTTTTAAACTACTTTTGGAGCAACCCTCTTGAGCCACTCTTGGCAGCTATCGATCCCAGCAGACACCAGAAAATTCAAATTCAAATTGAAAACTCGGAAAATGGAAAAATGGAAAATTCCCATTCAGTTGCCGTGAAAATGCCTCGACTGCCGCACTTGCCACACTTTGGGGCACTCTGTCTGCTGGTGCTGCTGCTGCGCGAGTGGCAACTGCTGGCACTGGCACCGCTTAGTTATGCGAGGGGGCGTGGCGCACGCCTACGCGGCGTGCTGACAACTCTGGCCACACTGCGCTTTCTGCTGCTGCTGGCACTCTCACCGCTAATGTTGCAACAAAGTGTGGCGCTCTACGATGCCACCAACGTGAAGACGTCGCCGTTGTTTAGACGCATTGCCTTGGCCACAATGGTGGGGGATTTGGCCATCTCCTTGGCCATTCTGGGCACTCACCTGTGGCAGCGGAAGCGGCTAAATAAATTAATCAACGGATTGAAGCGACTGCAGCGCAGGAGTCGACTAAATTTGCTGGCTACTTGCCTGCTTTGGGCCAAGTTAGCACTGTCGCTGTACGAGCTGCTCTGCAATGCCCCGTTCCTGCTGCAGAATGCGGCAACCCTGCCCTGGCTGCAACTCTGCGCCTACAGCCTGCAACTCTACGTGCAGCACGTGAGCAGCGTCTTTGGCAACGGCATCTTCGCTGGCCTACTGCTCATCTTGGCCAACATGGAGCAGCTGGAGCTGCAGTGGCAGCACCACTACCTCGACAAGTCTGTGCATGTCCGTCTGCTGCGCTGCGAGCGACGTCTGCTGCTCGTCTGTGCCGACTTTATAGCCGTTTTCCAGCTAGGCATCTTTCTGCTCGTCATTGGCAACTTTATCAACATCTTGGCCAACATGTACGCCTACATGTTCTACTTTGTCGAGCAGCACGGCATTCCACTGACCATCTCCAACTACTGCCTGATCGTCGCCCTTCAACTCTATGCGGTGATTCTGGCCACGCACCTTTGCCAGCTGCGGCATCAGCGACTGCGCAGTCGCTGCTTGGAGTTGAGCTACACACCGCCGGAAATGTCTGTAGAAGAGGTGGGTACACTGAGAGAAACTGGGGGCAAGTGGGAGCAGTTTGTACTCCATTAAGATAATTATTCCATTTCTATCCTGTCTTCTTGCCTCTCTTTCATTTCCTTTAGGCTGCGCTGCCCACACCGCTGCTCTTCTGGCCTCTTGACCCTGTTCAGTTCTCCGTTTTGGGCCTCTTCAATTTGGACAATGCATTTTGGCTTTTCCTGGTTTCCTATGCTGCCAACTTCATTGTCATCATACTGCAGTTCACCTTGGAGCACATGCAGCGCTAAAAGCTTTCGAGCGGCGAGCTTTCAACTGGTTGCAACACACACTTAGCGCAGACACGCACCGCCAGTAGCTAGCGCCATCTAGCGTTCGCATGCGTCTCCCATGCAATTCAATCAATTGCGCCGCGCTGCTTCTTTTATTTTGACCAGAAATGTGCAATAAACTGGATAAGAAAGTTGCCGAAAAAAGTGGCTAAAAAATAAAACGAGTTTAATGAGTATCTATTGACAGTGCTGGCAGCGCAGTGCAACAAATTGTTGAACATTTTTATGTCTATCTTTCATAATCAGCTGGCAGAAATCCTGAACCACATTTCACATAGTTTATTGCCGCTTTTTGTTCACAGCCCACAAACCATAGCCAATTTGGCCCAAAGCACTCCAAATGTGTGGCAATAATCAATTGATGGCATTACATAAAAACAAAAGTAAATGGAAAAATTCCCCCGTGGACATGCTCAGATACCAATTAATTAAAGATTTGCATACCAAAATTAGGCGAGTCGCTTCTTCCTGCTTTCACTGATAGTGGGTAAAGTGTTCGAGCAACTCTCGCTGCTGGGCATTAGCATAGGTTCGAAGTACACTCGAGTCTTCTGCACGCGCCAATTTTCCAATTCGCTGATCGGACGGCGGTGGCTCTGCCCGTACCCCCCTCTCCCTCCATCTCTCGCTCTCTTCCCTCTCTCCAATTCCCACTCAGCTGTTATGTAAAGGCTATTAACCACAAAAGCTTGCTTTGCTGATCACTTTGCATACCCTGTAAGCAGGGTATTTGAATTACTGTAGGCAGCTGGTTAAAAGTTACATATTCACGGCTTCTGTAAGACTACAGGGTATTTTGTAGTCGACTCACTCTACTCTAGCCTTTGCCACCTGTTTGTTATTGCCGCTTTTGTTGACTGCTTTTTGTTCACTCCATTCGCTTGTTGCATTCTTTGAGCGCATCTATCGTGTTCAATCTTTGGCTATGACCAGAACCGTTAAGACGCCTCTGCAGCAGCAGCTTTTGGCCATAACATCGGCTTGGACTTAGCCGTGGTCTTGGACTTGGACTCCGACTTGGCTTTTGTGTTGGCCAAGTCCATTGAATGTGGCCTCGAGGGGTGCCAAGCCGCAGCTAAGCGCATTATGAAGACCCTCTCTCTCTCTCTCTGTCCCTTTCGCACAGTATCGCGCTCTCTTTCTTAGGCACGCCGTGCTCCTCTTGGCCCTGTTTATTGCCCGCTGCTAACCAACTGGGAACGGGGCGTGTTAATGGCCAACTCCACTCATCAAGCGCATCTCTCTGCCTCTCTCTCTTCTTCTCTCCCCCTCTCTCCCTTTCTCTCTCTCCGCCTCGTTCGCGTGTTTATGCTTATGGTAATCAGTTTTCTTGTTTATTGTTTTTATTATTTCAAAGCAACAAGTTTAATGTTATTGTTTCTTTTGTTGCTCTGCTTCTTCGCCGTCTCCGTCTCCGTCTCCTGCTTCCTCCTCTTTCTTCTTGTTATTCCTTCCTTCATTTCTTTCTTCTTTTCTTCGTATTCCGTTTGTCTGCACAAAAGCCAAAACGGTTTTCGACTTTTTTCTGTGCATTTTGAGTTTGGGGACAAATCTTTTTGGCCAACTGACTGATCAGCTGTTTGGGCTCTAACAGCAGCCCGAAAACTGGTAACGAAACTAAGAGTTAAGTCAGCGAATCTGAAAATTTACATTGTTTTAATTTCTTTCTTTGTTTTGTTTGGATTTTATTTACTTTCCCACTGATTTGGTGTTAAGTTTCCTAGTTTTTTATTAATGTTTTTAATACCGTTAAAAAAACAAAGTTACTAAAGATACAAAGATACAAAATCGAAGCTAGATATTTATAGTAGATATTTAAGTTACAAATTTATTTAAATTTAAATTCTCCAAATTGTTTGATTTGTTAGTTTACTTACTCTTTTCTCAAAGGGTGTTAAAATATAATTACTTTGACTTAAAATCACTCGCTTAAGTGTTGGCTTCTCATTTTTGTTTCTAAAACTAATTTATATATTTTTTAAGCCATTCTTTATATACTTTTACTAACCACAACTTACAGCTTTCAGATTTAATGAATTTATTTCAACTCTTAAACTTAAACTAGACTTAATTATGAATTTAAAGCCTAGAACAATTACGTTAGCTGTGCGAAAGCGATAACAATTGCGATTTGTTAACCCAGACTGCGGTTATACACTGCACAAAATGAAGCTAAAGCAAGTAAGTCGAGTGAGCCCAGTGTAAAACACCCTGTACTCATTCTACTGCTTATTTTCATTACAAATAAAAATTTAGGACCGATTTGTTCAATGAGAACTATGGGCTATAGTTGACCGATCCGCATCAAACTTGGTAAGAATACCATTCATAGTACCCTTCATATACTGTGGTAGTTTGGTCTAGATAGCTTCACTAATTTAACACACGTTCACACAAATTTCCCATTTTCAAGCCATAACACATGTGTTAGCTTTGGCGTATCACTTAAGATCACTTCCATTCTTCCAGTTCTCACCGTGTAGCTCTGTGCAACTTCTGCCACAACCGCCGCCACTTGCTGCACTTGTTGCTGCCACTTGCTGCAAGTTGGTAGCAGTTGCCTGCTGTCTGATGGGAAAAACTAGTCGCATCTTGTGCTCGACTAGGTCTTAACGCGGCTCAAAGCTAAGCCAAGTTAGCAGCCAAAGACAGCAACAGATTTCAGTTGTTGTTGAGTTGTTTGCGTTGTCGGTTGTCGGTTGTCGGTCGAGACGTCGCTGTCGATTGTTGCGGTTGTTTTAGCTGCTGGCGGTTGTTGCGTTCACGCGTCGCGATGTGAAAAACATTTAAATAAAGCGCAAGAAAATTAACAAAATTTAAATTAAAATTAAATCGAGTGGAAAACAAATGAAAAATGTGTCAATACACAACACTGCGTATACTTAATATTTGCAGCATTTATTTGCTGGTTTCCGTGTGGGCTCAAACGGGCCTAGTGCAAGGCAAGTTGTTGGCCGAAAAGTAGTTAAAGCCTTGTTAGTGGACAAGTGCGTGTGTGTGTGAGTGTGTGCGTGTGTGTGTGTATTAGAGAGTTGTCCAATCGATTTGTCAATGCAACTCGACGTCTTTCAAACTCTGATTTGTCTTTGTCTGTGACTGTGTCGTTTTTTAAATGCATTGACCAACTTGTTTGGCTTGTTGTGTCTACTACCAATTGCTGAACCGTTAAATAACCCCAATTTGGCTATTAAAAGCTGCTGCATTTCCATATGCCAGAAGGAAGTGTGCCAATTGCTGATGCAACTAGTGGCACACATCGGAGTCGCGGCTCAAAACTTGTTGGCCCATTTAGTTGGCCAAACTCCTGACTGAGTTGCCAGTTGCCACCTTCACAGCCAGTGGGAAGGCAGAAGTCACCCAAGTTCTGTGCTTCTAAACCCGAAGAACAAGAATTACAACTTTATAGTTGAAGAATTCTTTAAAAATGCCGCAATGTTCTAATTAAAACTTAATTTCTTTATGCTTGTGTCTTACTCGGAACAAATAAACTGTTGACCGCTTGAACTCGTGGCTACTCCACATTTTCCCATTTCCCATTTTCATTTAGCCACCAACAAATTGCCGGCTATGAAACTCATAACTCAATTAAATGTCTTTGACACCAATGCAAAATACACTGCAATTATTAATCAATTCAAACAATTAAATCGGTTAAATAAACTAGTTGAATGATTTAACACATCGACATGAATTTAAATGTGAAGTTTAATTTACTTTTAATCGATTTTTAATAAACATTACGATTGTGCAAATTTGTTGTGCCCGAAAGAAAAGTGACTAAATTTAATGGATTTGCCTACGGATAAATTATTGTCTGTTAAATAAAATAGACAAAGTGTAGTTAAAACTCTGCTAAACTGAAAACATATCCATAAATAATTTAATATTTGAGACTTTAATTTATTTAAAATTTATTTCAAGTGTTTAGAGCTGTTAACAAAACTCATCAAAAATATGTGTAAATTTTTCTTAAACCAAAATGGATTGTCAACTCATTTGTTTGTGGATTAGACCCAGTTTTAAATATTGAACTTTCGATTTAATTTAAATTTGCTTAACAAAATGTAATAAATGCTCAGTTGAACCAAATTTGTTTATTGCATAACATTGAACAAAAGAAATGAAAAATAGTTAAACTATTGTAGTTTGATGTATGGAAGATTATTAGACAACTGAGCTCTATTTAGCAGCCCAGTTTATACAATGAAACAAAAAGTAGTCATGAAATTGATTTAGTAGCTTTAAAGACTCATAAACTATAGCAAACACATGTAAACTTTGGAGGAAACTTCGACTTGTTGCTATAGAATTAGTAGTGGGTCAAAAAGTGAATACTTTTATGGAGTTTACCTAATATGTATAGGAGTTTATGTGTTTGAAAAGATTGCTAGAATGAACAAAATGCATAAATGTATTAAAGGTTTGGAGTTTTGAAATCAATTCTTAATTTGGATAGAAATATAATTAAATAAAAAAGCAGTACGATTTGTGCTATGGGAACTATAGGCTATAGTTGACCGATTCGGATGAAGCTTAGTGAGAATAGTTATAATGGCACTGTTAACATAATGTGCTAGTTTGGTCTAAATAGCTCTAAAACTTTTCAGTTTATGGCTATGTGAAAAAAGTATTATACAATTTGCGGGGACGGTAGGGGGCTTGGCAACAATTTGAAATTAACTTAATCTGCCTGACATATAGATGGACTTTCATTCCAAATTTGATGGCTGTAGCTCTTCTAGTCGCTGAGATCCAGGTATTTATACGAACGGACAGACAGGCGGACTGATGGACATCGCTATATCGTTCCTGTTATTGGTGCTGATCAAGAATATGTATACTAACTGGGTTCGGAAAAGACTCCTTCTGATTGAAGGGGTCACTTTACGAGATGTAAAAATTAAACTACATTATTCAAGTAGATATATCGATGACTAAGGCTTTTGGAATAGTTTAGTTTATGAATAAATAATCGCAAATTAATGTCTAATTTGCGATTATTTATTCATAAATTTGTTTAAATGCAGTTGTAGTTACTGAAGATTCACAAACATGAGCCCAAGACACATTTTTCCCCACTTTGCTGAACACCAAATGCGTATTTCCGGCGCAAGCAATCTAAGAAAGACTCTCTACAGGGAACAGAGACTGAGACTGGGACTTGGACTGAGTTTGAGACTGAGACTGAGACCAAAACTGCGACTGCGACTGAATTATTTCAATTCTTCGCGGTCCACACCGAGACGAGCTAGAAACTGCAAGTAAATAGAAACTGCAACTTGGATTGCAGCAAACTGAAGCCAAGAAACAACAACAACAATGTTTTAATAATGAAATAAGACTAACAATAAACACACACACATCAACACACACACAGAGTGAAGCCTAAGAAAATAGTGCTGTGAAGATTTCACTCCAAAAACAACAACAAAACAGCAACAATAATAATAATAACAACAATGACAAAAGACAAATCTTGAAATGATTGTAGTTTCACGTCGTGTACTAGATGCTCCGAAAAAATGTCAGCGCCAGTGTGGCAGTAAGTCAGTCAGTCAAGTGGCAGAGGAGGCCAAGGGGGACAGGTAGCCCAGGGGGACAGGTGGGCAGAGGGCGGAGACGCCGCTGATTTGGTTGCAACTCTGACAGTTTGCAAGAAAAATGGTTAATTATGTCATGAGGGTGGGAAACGAAACGCAGAAATAATTCAGCGAGTTGCAAGTGGAGTTGAATTGTGGAAAAGTGTTGCAAAAGCGCAGCGAAGGCGCTGGAGGCGCAGGGGGCGTGCCACTAAACCTCAGCCACGCGACAAACGTAGAAAGTTTTCATCTATTATACTTTATTTTGGCCAAGTTGCACGTTGCAAGTGGCGAGTTCCTCAAACAATTGCCACAACAATTCGCTTCGCACGTCACGACATCCAATTGTTTTCCTCTTCTGCTGCTTTTTTTGGTTTCCGTTTTTGGTTCTCAGCCCAGCGCACAATTAGCATGTCGAACCCAAAGTTGGCGGAGAAACAAGATTCAAACTTATAATTTGTCAACGTTTCTAAATTTTCCACAGTTTTTCACTTTTTTTGGGCCCATCTAATTGCGTGTTTATCTCTAAGTTTGGTGCGAGAATTTAGTCGAGAATTACTGAAATTAGGCACACTATACACAGTTTAGTGTTTCAATTAGAAACTTAACCCCCTTTCTTACTCTAGGCATCTCCCCCAACTGCGCCTTCCACTCGCTAGATGGCGTCGCGTCCGAGAGTGAAGGCGTGCGCTTCATTCGCCTGCGGGAGGACGCTCAGGTGGGCAAGGAAGTGCTGAGAGTTCAAGCCTATCCACGCTCCAGTGTGAGTCTCAAGGGCTCCGATGCCAGTGGCGATCACAAATTCTTCAATCTAACGGAACACAATGCTACCACTTTGGTGGTAACCCTGGCGCGCTCCCTGGAGCGACTGGTAGACCGCGATGTGCCCAAGAATCTGCTCAAATTTCGCATACTCTGCGCAGGCAAAAATGAAAAAATCGAAGAGGTGAGGTCTTAAAAACTATTTTAGGAGAATAGAGCTCACTTTTTGCCGTACCTCTACAGGGTAGCTTCCTCTCGATCACCGTGTACATCGAGGATGTCAACGACAATGCTCCCGAGTTCCTCAACGTGCCCTACGTGGTCGACGTGGATGAGAATACATCAATCGACAGCATTATCTTCGCGGGTGTGCAGGCCTTCGATCGGGATAAGCCCAACACACCCAATTCGGAGGTTCACTTCAGCATGTCGACGGTACCGGAGCAACTGTCTGCGGATGGAAGACCGTACTTTGCACTGAAGAGCCCTCATCGTCCGCTGCTCATACTCAAGAGAGAACTGGACTTTGACAATGGCATCAGACAGTTTAAGCTACCGATTTTTGTGTGGGATCGAGGCACCCCCGCCAATCAAGCCAACACTACCATAACAATCAATGTGCGGGACGTGGATGATTTGCCGCCAAAGTTTACCGAAGGAGTTTACAGGACAAAGATCAATGAGTTCTATCCCATGACAGGGCAGGTCATTCGCATTCCACTCTTCTTTGCACCACCCATAATGGCCTTCGATCAGGATTCGCTGAACACCACGCTCGTCTATGAGATCATCTCGGGAAATGAGCGGCAACTCTTCAGGGTCAATACCCACAATGGGGTCATGTATTTGCAGAAGGAAATCGATCTGGAGGAGGAAAGTCTGCCTGGCAACTGCTTTGTTGTACAGCTGGAAGCCAGACAGAAGGACAATCCTTTGAAGAAGGCACTAGCGCGGTGAGTAAGAGAAACGTAGGTTAAACTCCTTTCCTTGATCAGTAAACTTTCCTTCCTAGCATCGAAATAGAGGTTCTCGATCTAAACGATAACATGCCCGAGTTTGAGGCTGATTTCTACAACATTTCGATAGTGGAGAATCTTCCGACGGGTTTCAGTGTCCTGCAGGTGAATGCCGTCGATCGAGATCAAGGGGAGAACTCCGAGTTCCTCTATAACCTCGTGGAAAATAAGACAACAACAGGAGCATTTCGCATAGACTCACGAACTGGTTGGATTACCGTACGCGATGATCGAATACTTGATCGGGAGCAGCGCAAATCCATACAGCTCAAAGTGGAGGCCATAGAACGGAATCCTTCCTATTTGGACGATAAGCACCTTAAGAAACCCGGTCCGAGTACAGTCAAAGTGGAGATCACTTTGCTAGACAGCAACGACAACAATCCCAAATTCGATCATGGAAATCTCTACGAGTTCAAGGTGCCCATCACCGCAGCGGTGGGGTCCAAAATCGGCCGTGTGGCTGCCCATGATCCAGATGAGGGTCCGAATGGGCAGCTGCTCTACGAACTGCAGCGACCCAAGGGCAGTGGATACATACCCTTTCGACTGGACAACAAGAATGGCACGATCTACGTATCGGGACCTCTACGAAGAGGTCGCATTGCAGTGTTTGTGGAGGCGAGTGATCAGCCAGTAAATCCCTCCGAGCGTCGCTTCTCCTTGGCTGTGATTACAATCGAAGTTTATGCCACGATCGATGATCAGGCGATTGATTTCGTGGGTGCACCCTATGAATTCTGGGTGGGTGCCAATACACCGCTGGGCACCTCAGTAGGTCAAGTGCGCACGACACTGATATACGATGGCGAGGATGAGATTATGTATGATCTCCTGCACACCTACTCCGAGGGCGTGCCCTTTGCAATTGAGGAGAGATCGGGCATAATTACGGTGATCAGGGAATTGTCAGAGTTTAAGCGACAAGTTTACAACTTCGAAGCGGTGGCCAACTATGTGAGTAGGAACTTAGAAGTTTCCTGAAGGTAGGAAACTATTTTAACCCCTTTCTTCACTCCTCATTTCAGCTCTTTGCGAACTCCTCACAGCCCCTGCCGCGCAGCACGACACCCGTGACCACAGTCGCTTCCACCGAGCTCAACGACGAAGGGGTGCTGATCACAAACCTCACCATACACATAGTCAACAAACCGGAGCCAGAAAAGGTGCCCCTACGTCCAGTCATCGAGTAAGTTCCCCTC
Organism: Drosophila dunni; assembly: GCA_018152125.1. Taxonomy (NCBI): domain Eukaryota; kingdom Metazoa; phylum Arthropoda; class Insecta; order Diptera; family Drosophilidae; genus Drosophila; species Drosophila dunni. The sequence goes on from JAECXC010001917.1 coordinate 966,651, forward strand.
AAAACCCAACACATACAAAGCTTAAGTCTTTCTTTCCTCTCCAGGGAGATCAATATGAACATCATCAACTTCCATGTGGAGGAGAACGTTGTGGGCGGCATTATAGGCCAACTGCTCTACAAGAACGCTTTAAATGTGGCCAACAACGAGCTTGGCACTCGCCGGGAACTCACCACAGCGGTGTCCAGTAGTCTAAGCAACTCCAGCCTCAGTTCAAGCGGTAATCTGACAGCAGGAAGTCGCTATAGAAGTCGAAATCGCAGTCGCAACTCGAAATCCAAGCGGAGATTCCCCCGACGTCTCGCGGGCGATGCGAATCTGAAGCTGCGCTACATTATAGCCAATCAGCAGGAGGTGATCAACAAGATTTCAATCACAGAGGACGGCACACTACTCACTTTGATAGGACTCGATCGAGAGCAGCAGCCCAATTACGAGCTAACCGTAATAGTCGAGTACAGCACGGGTTTGGTCAGCGGTGCGGGAATTTATCAGGTCAACATTAAAGTGGACGATGTCAACGACAATGCGCCCAAGTTCAATGCACTTACCTACGTGGGTCTGATCAACGAGAACTGTGCGGTGGGTACGGAGCTCTCCATGAACCAAGCACTGCAGATCACAGATGCCGACGAGGGCAGCAATGCGGAGTTCCGTGTGCAGCTCCAAGGGGATTACAGTGATCAGTTCAGCATCGAGTACATAAACGCCAGTGCCGTGGGCAATGCCAGTCAACACAAGCTGTCTGCCAGCACAGGAGCCTTTAACATCTTCAATCTGACCGATCAATGGAACGATGAGTTCAAGTACCAGGAACTGCACAACAGTTTCATGCAGACCAACTTTAAGCTGAGCACAGGACCTTATTTTAGAATAAACTATGTGGGCAAACGTGGCTTGGATCGGGAGAAGCAGCAGCTCTACAATATGAAGTTGGTGGCGGTGGACAATGGAGGACTTACTGGCTATGCTCACCTCACCATTTTGGTAGCCGATGTCAATGACAATGGACCAATGTTTGAGCGCATTTCAGTGTTCAAGGATTCGCGGTTGGAGATACGCGAGTACAACACGGATATGGAGATTTATTTTGTAGAGAACTCCATGGGCATGTCCCTACCTCCGTCGGCTCTGGCGCCGCCTCCGTACCACATACCCGGCTCGCCACGGTTACACACGGAGAGGGAGACGAGTCCAGTGGTTGGAGGAGGAACCGGGGCTGGCTTAGGAGTCGTCGCTCGTGCCAAATCACGACGACGCATTGCCAGAGCTACCAACAGCAAGTGTCCGCTGTTTGCCGTCTATGAGGACACTCCCGTAGGCGCCAAGCTTCTCCAGTTGGGCGCCAGTGACGAGGACTTTGGGAAGAATGCTCAGCTACACTATGAACTACAGGGTGAGCACTTGGAGCGCATCTCGGGCATGCCCATGATGAAACAACAGACGAGTGTACGACACTTTGCCATCGATAAACTCAGCGGCGAGTTGATTGTGAATTATCCTCTAGCGGCCAACATAGAAATCTGGCTAAATTTGAGTGTCACGGACATTGATGGACTGAAGGACACCACGTGTTTGAGGTTTACGGTCATAGATGTGAACAATCATGTGCCGGCGTTCAAGAAATCCTGGTACAGCTTCGATACCGCCGAGGGTGACTACAAGGACAGTGTGCTGGGACAAGTGCTGGCCATCGACATGGATTACGGCGAGAATGCAAACATAACCTACACTCTCAACAATCCGGAGCTGCCGTTTACGGTAAAACCCGCCTCGGGAGTGCTTAGAATCAACGGAAAACTGGACAGGGAGCTTCGTGCCAAGTACAACTTCCAGGTGATTGCCAGCGACAATGCGGAGCCACTGCATCGACTGTCGAGCAGTGTGGATGTGGAGGTAAATGTGCTCGACATTAACGACAATCGTCCCGAGTTCATTGGCTACGATGATCTGACCAAGGCGGTCAAGTACATAGCCGATATACCCGATAGGACCATGTTAGTGCCGGTATATAAGGCTTACCTGGACAGGAGCACTCTACCCGGCATGTTTGTGAAGCAGGTTAATGCCATCGACAAGGATTACGTTGGCAATGGCAACGGACTCGTGCTGTACTCCATACTCCATCAGGAGCTACATGCGCCTGTGTTTCAAATCGACTCCCGGGACGGTACGATTACGACCGTATCGAACATCCGTGGCTACAATGACTACGAGCACCTGAACGTCTCGGTGATTGCCTCTGATCTCGGAAGTCCTGCGCTGTCAGCCACCGCTGTGGTGCTGATCAACCTACAGGGTCAAGCGGTTACCGAACCCACACCGCCTCCTAAACCCGAAGTTCCCATTAACGTCACCGTCTTCCAACATCCCTACTACGATGTGCAGCTCAGGGAGAACAACGAGGCTCCCATTGAGGTTATGCGTCTAAATCTTTCGGCGGGATTGAATCCCGAGAACTATCGCTGGTCCCTGTGGCTAGAGGAGGGACTTGATGAATCGGATGCCCATCCGCCCTTCGAGTACGATGCCAAGAACATGCTGCTCTACGCCCTCAAACCCTTCGATCGGGAGCACATATCCCGCTATCAACTGCGAGTTCGTGCCGACCGCTTGACTCGTGAGGCACGTAATTATGCACGGGTTAGCTACCCTGTGATGGACGAAAGGGTCGAGGGTTTGTCCCCCAGCGAGTGTCGCATTCTGGTGCGCATTACAGATGAGAACGACAATTCCCCAAGGTTCCAGGGCAACGGACAACCGATTGTGGCCGTACTTCCCCGAAGTGCCAGCTTCGGTTATCATGTGACTCGTGTTTCTGCCACCGATGCCGATGAGGGTCTCAATGCGGAGATACGCTATCGTCTGCTGAACGAACCCACAAAACTCTTTGGCATCGATGAGATGAGTGGGAATATCCGTCTCCTGGGAGATTTACCCCTCGACGAGCGCATTTACGGCTTCGATGTGAAGGCCACGGATCGCATGGGCTCCGATGATGGACGCAGTGGCATTGTCAACGTCTTTGTCTACATCATAGATGAGTCCAAGCAGGTGCGTCTGGTGGTGGCGGGTAAGCCCGTAGATGTGGAACGGCGTATTGATAGCCTCACGGAGGCCCTGAGCTCTGCTATTGCTAGAGACGTACGCGTACGGCTGCTGGAACCCAATTCAAGCGGACTCGAAGTGGCGTAAGTATAGAAGGAAGTTCCACTTATTTCTGTTGGGGTTAAAACTCCTACAGGTTACAAATATTCAAGGATCATAGGTTTTCAATTTAATTCGCTTATGGATAGGAGATTTCCTAGGGCGACTGACATCGCAAAAGTACAAAGATATTTCTAGTCTTCCTTAGGCTTATTTAGAAGCGATCTTTCTTCTCCTCTCTCTAAAAACTAAAATTGTCCCTGCACCTACTCATAATCAATTCAATCCCCTCTTCTCTTTCCCGACAGTACCAATGCCTACATTTACGCAGTGGACCCACATACGAATGCCATTGTGGAAATGGAGCAGCTACACGAGTAAGCATACATTTTTCTCTGGGCGAGACTGAAATGATGAATGTGTCCTACATTTTTTACAGCTCCTTGGCTGGTCTGCAGCTGGATGCATTGCAGTTGCAGCAACAGCAACTGCAACATTTGGACGGCTCCAAGATAATGCCTCGCATCATAGAGTTGGCCGAGTTCGGAGAAGTTCCCCGTCCTACGCAGGCCTCGATCTCCCACTTTATGGGTGGACTGGAGTATGTGACCCTCGTGCTGCTCGCTTTGATCAGTCTGGGAGCCGTCATCGCTGCCTGTTGTTATCTCTGCCTGCGACAGAAACGGTAAAGAAGAAAGTAGTAGCTAGGAAACAGCTAAGAAAACGGCTAAACGAGCTGTCTTTGTAGTGGCTCATGTAGAATTAGTTATACATGCTTACAAGTACGTGTAGTTACATAGTTAGTTACTCTAAGGCCATCTAATAAATCTTTAAGTCAAGTTTAAACACTTTACCTGCTGTTGTTGTTGTTGTTGTTGTTTGCTTTGTTGGTCAGCAAATACCTGTCGTATTTGCTCCTCACTTGTCTCACAAATTTCTAACTGTAAAAAATACCAAGAAGAAGAACAGCAGCAACAGCAAAGACAACAACAACAGCAATCACCTGATGAGGTAGATCAGCCAAATAAGCTGATAATTAAACGCAGCCTCAGTTCTTGTGACAACTGCATCTTAAATACGCATACGAATAGGAATATGAATGTGAATGGCAATGTCAATGTGAGTGCAAGCAAACAAAAACTAGTGGGAAGTGGGCAGAGTCGACTGCAAAAGACCCTGTAGCCATATGAGAACTCCCAATGTCTTTTATGTTGGGTCGATTGTTCCTATGGCAGCTATTTAATGTAGTTAGTCGATCTAAGACAACTTTTTACTGTAGTATATACACAATATGTGAATTCAGTTCAGATATTTAAGATATAAACTGTGGTTTTCATACATTATCATAAGACCAGCATACCCTCCTACAGGGTATTAAGAACCCACAGTTAATGCCACTCAATGTCTTTGCTCTTCTTTCTCCATTTCTTTTTTGCAGACAACTCTGGTCACAACGCGACTTTGGCGCCTCGGAAGCCGGTCTGACTTATACCATAGCCGGGATTAATCAGTCCCGATCACAGCAGCGACGTCACCGTCAACAGCGACACATGCAGCGCTGCAGCAAAGGCAGCAGCAACAGCAAGCACAACAACAGCATCAGCAACAACAACAAGAGCCAGAGACCAACAAGTGCGTTTCTGCCAGAATCCATTTGCTCCTCGGCGCAGACACAATCGACGGCAACTGCAACCGAGAAACTGGAACAACAGTTGCATCATCATCACCAGCAGCAGGCGCTGGTCACACAGCAGCAGCATCATCAGTATCTCAACGAGTAAGTGGCAGCCAGAAGAATATTAAGTAGGGTAAGCTGCAGTTGAACCGACTGCAGAAGACCCTGTACTCAATCGGCAGTAACATATCACCCAACCACGTAGCTTCCCATACAGTTCTTCTTTTCTACTTTGACTCCTCTGACTACTGGCTCTAGAGTAAAAACTCGTTCTAACAAATCTTAATCTTTTTCTAGTCAACAGCAAAGAGAATACATTGATGTGCCGCTGCCCAAGTCCATTGCCAAGGCAGCCCAGCAGGCAGCAGCCGCCGTAGATGCTCCTTTTGTGCTCAAGTACAATTCGTGTCAACCTGTCAACAATCTGTAAGTAGCGCAACTTTATCAAGTAAAGGAATGCCAAGTTCTGAAAGTACTGCTTTCAGCAACAATTACGAGACGTCGTTGTTCTCACTGCACTCCACTGGGCAGGACTCGGGCGTAGAGTTCCTCAGCAGTCGGGAGTTGTACGAAACCTCTCCCGACTCCTACCACAGCAACTCCAAGCGAGGGGGCAGCAACACCGGGGAGCTGCTGTGTCCCAGGCACGCCAAGGCGCATCTGGAGCTCCGACAGCATCCCAACACAGACAGCAGGTGGGTTAGTCAATAAAAGCTAATAAATAAAAATAAAAAACACAAATTTCCAACTAGCGATACCTATGAGGACTCGCTGAAGACCGATGAGCCGCTGGTGGCCCACAATTGTCGCAGCGGGAACTGTGAGCATCGCCAGCACCAGCAGGTGCAACATCCGCATTACCAGAACACCAAATTCGAGAAGCGTTCGTCCTGTGTACGGCACTCGTTCTCCGGGGTAAAGGACGACCTCATGCAGCACTCGCCGCAGATATCGCTGAGACCGCGTGGACACGCCCTACGCAATTCGATGAATGATCTGGAGCAGCGGCTACACAATCTCGAGCAATCCTTTAGACGTCCGCTCGAATTTAGCAAATCGAACTCCTTGTTTTAGTCACTAAGTTAACCAAGTGCAATCTCTAGTTAGTAGTTCCAATCCATTAGTACTAAGAACCAAGTGCAATAAATCAAGCTTTCTATATAACAACTTAAAACCGGGAGTTTCTTGATCAGCGTACAGCAAGCAGATCCACTTTTTAGGCCTCTGGTGACACTACTTTTCTGCTTTTGTCACTAGCTTCCATTTAATCACCTTGAAGGCCATGACGACCCACAGATCCGGGTCGATAGCACAAATCCATCACAGTTCCAGTAGCTGAGGTTAATTTAAATAAATGTTTTTTTGTAATCAAGAGCTGGGGACAGTGACTAAAGTGAATACAATCAAACAACAAACAAAAAACATTCGAATACCCGATAACACACTCAGTTCGCGATAGTCACTTTCATTTGATGACATAACAGGTGTACAATAAATCCCAAACAAAATGTATATAATGCCATTATCTACCTACGAGTGTTAACCATTTTTTTTTTTGGTAACAAAGGGAGACTATCTAATGATTGGGCCTGTGAGGCTTTCTACAGGTTTGTAGTAAAACCTCAAGTGATGAAATACGAATAGCTCAGGTGATAATTAACGAAAATTTATGATTTCTAAATTTAGCTAAATCAAAAGCAGATTAATAAAGCTTCTAGAAGTTTTGGAAATCAAAACAAACAGCAGAATTATCACTCAAACATGATGTATAACAATTATTTCGAAGGAATGTTTGATAGGTAATTTCTTGTAAAGTCATAATTATTCAAAAATAAGTTTTATTTCTTTTGAATATAATTTTAATGATCTTTATCTTTTTTCTAATCGTACAAGTTTGAGTAATCATCTTGTGTGTATTTGCTTGTCATGCCCCATGGGGCTTTTTATGACCAGAATGACCCAGTAATACTCAAAACTGATTAGATTAAAGATTAGATAACAAGACAAAGTTGTGGAGATTGTAATTTATAATATATAATATCAGTTTAGACAATATTTTTATATCATTTAAAGTGCAACTTAAATTCTTTTTTTACGTGATTATAAATGTCCCTTATTTTAATTCACCCAAGTAGAGCTTCTTGTAGTACAGACAGCCCTCCCAGTTCTCCTCCCAGCCGGGAATTTCCTTCTTAGCCAGCTCATACCAGTTGGTGACGTTAGTGTATTTGCCAAAATCATAATCGGATACCTCAAAGGTAGAAACGGTGGCCAAGAGAGCAATATCAGCTATGGTCAACTGATCGCCAGCTGCGTACTTCTGTCCCTCGAGAAGAGTGTTGAAGGCACTGAAAGCAGCATCGATTTTCTTAAAGTTTTCTGGATCAGCTGGCTTCTTGACGTCATCAAACAGCTGTGGATAGTAGTAGTACACATAGCTCTGATAGAGTGTACCCAAATCGAAGAACAGACGATGGTTAACCAACGCGCGCTTCTGCAGATCCTTGGGATAGAGAACACCATCCTTGTCAAACTTTTCCACCAGATACAGGAGGATAGAACGTGATTCCCATAGAGCGAAATCCCCGTCAACAAGAGTGGGAATTGTGTGCTGTGGATTTATTTTGATGAATTCCGGCTTCAGGTGATCCCCAGCATCCAGATCCACTTGCTTCTTGTTCAGCTCGATGCCCAAAACTTGAGCAGTCATTAGAATGGATCGACATGGTGCCGAGTACAGCATATAGTAGAAATCCAACATGATTTACTTTACTTTTATCCAACAAAAAGACACTAAATTTGCTTGCTTTTTGCTTCACCTTTAAATGCGAACTGACTGCGAGAGAATTCAAGCAGAGCTGTAAATGTATTGTCGACCATGTGTTGTAGTTTTCTACGTATTGAAATAAATACTCTTTGATTTGACAACTGTAGCAAAGCTGTGTGAATAAACAGAAAAGTCTACACCAATTTACACAAGTGTGCATGTACTAGAGATGCGCGTTTTTTTAATTCAGTGAAGAATATCACAAGTAGTGACTAAGCTACTATACATCGATATAAATTGATTTGTTATGATAAAACATCAATGGTACGATTTTTTATTTAAGCACCTAAATTATATTTGTTATCTATTTAATTTAAGCGCTTAAATGCATAAAACGTAAAATACCAGTCACTATTACTGTCACAGTCACAGATATGCGTCACCTAATAACCAAACAAACAGCTCTAGCGTGCGCACTATTAGGGAGAGCATCTGACAGCGAGCGAATAATAAATGTTTTGCCGGCGGCAAGCGCTGTGAGCGCAACACAAAAGAGAGACACAATAAAAGAGAGAGAGAGAGATATAAGAAAAACAAGTCTACACAATAGCTGACTGAAAAAAATACATTCATACAGTTAGCGAACTAAGTTACTTGACCATAAAAAGTATTTGTAAGTGGAAAATTTTTCTGGTTTTATACAATGTTGCTAAGCGTACATTAAAAAGTTTCTAGAAAAAAACAATTTGAATAATTGTGTGAATTCCTTTGTCCAAGCATTTACCACACAGACTGTAATACAAGCTTGGACACTTAATATGACCGGTTCTAACGGAAATTGTACACAGTGTACACTGCACACCCACCAATTGCTTAAAAATGATTGCAAAAAAGACCAAAAATGTCTGAATTTAGTTTTTGTATAATTCGTATTCAATAAAAATGAATACGCTTTTCATTAAAGTATTTTTAGAATTATTAGCACAACAATAGGACGATCTCGAATCGCGATTTGTGAATAAGTATTAATAAATATATTAAATGCTGATAAAATAAATAACTTATTCGAAGTATTTCTTGAACTCCAGGCAGCCGGCCCAGTTCTCCTCCCAGCCAGGAGTGACCTTCTTGGCGTTCTCGTACCACTTGTTCACATTGGCGTACTTGCTGATGTCGAACTTGGCGACCTCGAACGTGGACACGGAGGCGAGCAGAGCAATATCGGCGATGGTCAAGGAATCACCGGCAACGTACTCCTGACCCTCGAGGAAGGTGTTCAGGAAATCGAAGGCAGCCTCGATCTTCTTGAAGGCCTCGGGATCAGCAGGGGCCTTGGCGAACACCTGGGGATAGTAGTAGTTGGCAAAGCTCTGGTATAGAGTACCCAAATCGAAATACAGTCGCTGGTTGATCACGGCGCGCTTCTTGGGGCACTTGGGGTACAGTGAGTCGGTCTTGCCGTACTTCTCCACCAGGTAGACAAGGATGGCACGAGACTCCCACAGAGCAAAGCCATTGTCCACGAGAGTGGGAATAGTGTGCTGGGGATTGATCTTCAGGAACTCGGGCTTCAGGTGCTCACCGGCTTGGAGATTGAGCAGCTTCTTGTTCAACTCTACACCAACGGCTTTGGCAACCATGATGACGGAGCGGCAAGGCGAAGAGCCGGGCAGATAGTAGAAGTCAGCCATTTTACTAAAATTACAAAAGAGCACACAGAGAATTCACAGTTAGATTTAAGTTCACAAATTCGAATTCACTGTATCCTGTGCAGCGATGACGTCAGTTCTTTCTTTTTATTATTCTTGTCTTTTTATTCTTTTTCTGCACACTTGAGTTATTTTCTTAACACACAAATACAAACACATTAAACACTTACATTGGGGATTGTAGTATAGACGCGGCGCACTGTACCAAGTATCAAGCAATACTGTTGGGTCACTGGAGAGAGGTTCGCCTTTTATAGCCGCTGGTCGCGAGCTATGCTGACTCGCAAGCTGCCATGTTAGTGTCGGCGAAACAAAACAAACAAAAAGCGTCACACACACACACACACACACATATATTCAGCCCTGTGAGAATGCCTGCAAGTGTGTGCACAGACAGCGCAGAGACTGCCATAAAGAGAAAATACAATTCGCGTGTTTGACGTTGCTTGTTTAGCTCGAGTTTGTGTGTGTGTGGGTTTTGCCCCAAAACTTAATGCACTGAATGTAGTATGAAGAGTTATTGCCGATGTGGCATAGCCAAAGATTATGAATCAAATTGTGTTTACTTGCAACATTCACTTGTGGCAACTACAAAAAACCGGCAAACTTTCTAATAAACTCGTTATACACTCTGCATTGCCGACCGGCGATCGCCCAAACTTTTCTTATGCCGACTTTTTTTGCTCGCTCTGCGCTCTTAGTTTATTATGGTCTCTTATTTTTATTATTTGTTTGAATTTGCTTGTGTCTATCGTTCTGTGGATAAATTTAAAATCTACACAAACAAACGCAAACTCATAAACATATGTATATGCATGAGTATGCGTGTATATGCTATGTACGTGCTTTGTATGTACAGTGTGTCAAGTATTTGTTTTGTCAAACAGTACTCACACATTTAATTAAAAACATTGTGTTGTTGTTTAGTTAACATTTATTTATTTTTTTTTATACTTTCCTTGTATGGAAATAAATGTGTGAGTGCAGGCTTACCGTGGCTAAAGTTAGTATTGTGATGAGTAATAAAATATGACTAATATGTTTTGCATGAAACAAAAGTATTTTGTTAGTTATTTAAATTTAATGCACTAGCTTAGAGGGTAAAATATACAAAATGTTTTACGTTAAATTAAAAAATTCTTTATCCTGTTAAAAAATTTACTTGACCCACTGTAAAGAAACTTTTGTGTTAGTACATTCGTTTGTTATAAAAAATTCAGATTATTTTAATCTACAAATTCTTCTAAGCTCATGCAGCTGCTCAAATCTTTGGGGTTTGAGGTTCGAAGCTATTTATGTATAAAAACGATTAAAACTGGTTTTGTGTGAATAAGAACAATTTCAACTATTTGCCATATACAAGAAATAAAGTCTTTTTAGCTGAAAAACTGCCTTGAAAGAACTAGACGACCTTGAAAGTTGTACTATATGTTTTACCACCTTCGAAGCCAACCTACGCCCTTTTCTGGTAATCCATTAATGTCCGAAATGGATTGCAGAGTTGATTATATCTAAATAAGTAGCGTTCCCATTGTATTAACCACAAAAAACGAATTACTAAAAAAGGTCACATGAATTATGGGGTGACTAAGTACACACAAATTGACATACAGTCAGTGAGGTAAGTGTTGACACTAAAATAAAGAAATACTTTGTCTATAAAAGTAAAAAGCTTAATTGATCTTATCATATCTTATTAGAAACTTAAACAACTGTTATACGTAAATAAAAATAAAATGTTTTTCTTGATAAGATTACAAAATTTGTTAGTTTTGTCCAAACAACTACTTGACAGACTGTGGTACAAAGTCGTTAAGACAGAAATTTGGGAAATTAGGCCCACAAATCGATAAGTAATTAATTCCGCGTGTACGCATACTTATCTGATGGATTGTTGTAAACTATAACGCAAACAATCAATAAACAAATGTTGAAAGTCATGTTGGGAGCATATAATTTCACCAGAACTAGAACGTTCTATGTACTGGGTATATACAGGGTATGTACTATATACACCATGGCCTGTCCCAAGCAAATTTATCAGTTTCACAACGGGCAAACTTTATAATCAGCATGATACAGCAAAAAGTAAGTAAAAACTAAATAATAAACAAGACAGATACTTGACGCTTTTGAAATACAAACATTAAGTTTGGTACACGTCATATTTGTAGCAAGAGAGGCACACCAACATACACACACACACACGCTCATGTGAATTGCCGGCTTGCTTAAGAGCATAATCTGGAATATTCCAAACTGTTTGTGCTTCCCACAGACTTTAAGACGCAAAAGCCGACACCGGCTTATTACTCATTTGTACATAATTTAAGAAATTCAGCGAATCGGAAAACATAAACATAGCGTCACAAGTGGTTAGGTTTTTACGCACAATTCTCTGACGAAGAGCATTAATGAAATATGGAGAAAGGTCAAGGCGCTTGAAAAAAATGTGAATACAATCCACAGCAAAACCTGTTTAATTGTTCACATACTTTAACTACACAAGCCGGCGTACGATCCACAGTTTTTAAGAGACTCAAGTAAAGAGACCAATTTTAAGAGATCGCCTTAGCAAGAGAGGCACACATGCTTTTTTGTCTGTTTTGGTTTGTGCTTCGCAAAAATAGTTTTGCTAAATGCTTGCTCATGTTTATGTGGTTTGTATGAGCAAATGTATGACTGTTTGTATGTATAAATGTATGTATGCATGTATGTTTATTGCTGAAGCGTGCAGTTTGTATGTATTGCTAGTATTTTGTTTTTACAATTGCAAATTTCACTACAGCAATCTAAAAGTTTAATTAATTTACTGCATTTTGTTGCCATGTAAACGAAAGCACAGTGGATCCAAAAAGAATTTGCAGTCAGAAATGCTATAGTTTAAGTAACAAACAATTTTATGTTTATAGTTTAATGAAAGCGATCTATTCTTTTACTTTGTTTGTATAGCTAGCAAATTTATGTTTAGTCTTTTAGTTTGCCAATATATTTGGCTCCACTGTACATATGCATGAACATTTGTTAGTACATAGCGATAAAAGTGTTTGTGATTGCAAAAATTGTTACAGTTTTTCTGCTTGTGTGTATATGTTTGTGTACTCAAGATAACGTTTCACATCTGCTTACAAATTCCACCAAGTAGAGAGCTTTTGTGCCGGCACGTATGCATGTTCATTGTATGCAAGTATGCGTGAGATTTGCCGGCTGCTCTGTGCTATAGTCAAACCTTTGTGTGTACATGTCTCCACTGGGAGCATCAGAGAGCGAGAGAGCACTGAGAGGATCGTAGCTGGCATGTGTATATAAGCTTTGGCACTTTGCAATTGTACTTTTAGTTGTCGTTCATTACTTGTGAGGTAAACATGGATCTGCACTGTCTGCCTTTTGCCAATCCCAGCCGTGCGGTTATTTTAGCCGCTGCTGTCGTGGGCGTCAAGCCAAATCGAATTATTGTCAACACCTACGAGAAGGAACATTTGACGCCAGAGTTCTTGAAGCTCAATCCGCAGCACACAGTGCCCACACTTGTGGATAATGGCTTCTCCATTTGGGAATCACGTGCCATTATGGTGTACCTAGCTGAGAAGTACGGCAAAGACGACTCTCTGTTCCCTCAGGATCCACAAAAACAGGCGCTGGTCAATCAGCGTCTCTATTTCGATATGGGCACACTGACTCAGGCCTTTGCCGAATACTACTATCCACAGTTCATTGACAAGAAGGCTGGAGATCCAGAGAAATTCAAGAAGATCGAAGCTGCCTTCGATTTCCTCAACACATTCCTTGAGGGTCAGAAATACGTCGCTGGTGATCACTTGACCATCGCCGATGTGGCCATTATTACCACCGTGACCACCTATCTGGCCTGTGAGTTCAGGCTGAAGGGTCATCCCAACGTGGCGAAATGGTACGAGACGGTCCAGAAGGAGATTCCCGGATTTGAGGAGAACGTGGAGCTCGCCAAGGAGTACACGGCTCGCCTGGAGGCAGCTCGCAAACTATAAGCACAATTAATTTATTTTGTTAATTAAGATTAATACACATATTTGTTAACTAATTGAATAAACCCGTATTGAAAGCATAAACTGGGTCAAAAGCCGTTTTGTGGAACAGCTAAAAGGAGGAAATATTAGGACCTTATGGGGAAATTGGTCTAAATTAATAATTGGTAAGAGAAACACGACATACTTTAACCCAACCCACGTAAAGTGTGTATGGTGTCATTAAAGGTACCCTGTATACATTTTGTACGATTCGGGTAACTATGTCATACAGTAGTTGTAGAAACACTCGGTCTAAATTTAGTACTGTTGATCATAAAATTCATATCTTTTGGTACAAAAAAATAGTTTCGATAGACCAAGCAAACTTCATTATTATGTTACACATTTTTATCATTAATTTTTTGTAGCTCTTATCGCATTGTTAATGGGCATTAAATTCATAGTAATCTCTCAATATCAATTGGCATATCTTATCAGAAACTTTTAGTAATTGAAAGGAATGAATGAGTTTACTGTACCGACTGTTTGGGAGAGTAAGTTGTTGAGATTACCAAATTTCGATTTTTCATTACCATTAAAGCTACCCCGGAGGGCTTCTGGGGTCCGCTTTCGGCACTAGCGTGAGGAAAGTCAGTGCAGATAACATTGTTGATTCACCTCATATTCTATACTCATTGGAAAATATGATTACAGGGTATTATGAGTTAGTACAAACAAGTGACTTACTAGCTGGTGACGACATTTCTGATGATTAACACTGCAAAGTTTAGGGTGTGTACGTGTTTATAGTCTAGTTGGTTGGTAAACTGTTATAGGTTTTACAGATTATAAACAATTTCGTAAACTTTAAGAAATATTAAGTAGATCTCACTTAATATTGACTGGATTAAAGTAGAATATTATAGAATATTACGTGGAATAAAATTAGGGGCCAGCTTAAGATTTGGTAAATTATAGTGCTTAAGAAAACTAAGGACTTACTTTAAAATTGAGTTTTCTTTAAATAAGTTAATTACTAACATTTAAAACAAAACGAAACATAGAGGGCCGCACTAGCGCCATCTCTTGCGTAAAAAGCATATCTACAGCAAATGAAGTGGTTATAGGTTATCTTTTAGTCGATAACTTCGATTATTTCGCTGCTTATTAGACCCTGTACGGAAAAAGAGTACATGGTCTACTTGGTTTGTCAGAATATATGTGAGTCAAGGACAGAAATGGATGTGTCCAAACAAAAAAGTATTTATATTTTCTAAATTACATACTAAAAATCTGTTTAGAACACTATAACTTTAAAATTACTACAGCTTTCTCAAAAAAACTTAAAAATTAGATGCGTCGAAGAGTGTTATACACAGTCAACAAATTTTATACGGGTCAGACCATTATACAAATATAGTAATTATAAAAACAAATAATATAATTCGAAATGCATGACAAAACCCAAACCAAATTCAAATATAGTTTTTATGGTATTGGTATACCCTATCTTAATTTGGTAACAATCAGATAACTATAGCTGACACAGGAAAATTCTGCTTAAGTTGCATCATTTGTTTGAAAAACTATAGATTACAGGGTCTTTTAAAGTAGGCTCCGACTGTAGATGTTTTTAGAAACTTAGGAACAAATTAAAAAAGCGCCACTAACAATGACAATGACAATTTAATAAAATCGGTAAACACACTCTATATAACACACGTACACACACACACACATCCGACAATTGTCAGTTTCATGAGTCACAAATTCTTATAAGCTTTTGGTATAAAAAGAGCGCGAGTTTCACGTCGAGCAGTCAGTTCGCTCTCCGAGTTCCACCGGGAAACAAGAGATTTTAAAAGCTCTCGAGCACACACAAGCAAACACACATTGATACAGAGATGGATTTCTATTATCTTGCTGCTTCGGCCCCTTGCCGCTCTGTCATTATGACCGCCAAGGCCTTGGGAGTGGAGTTGAACAAGAAAGTTCTGAATCTCATGGAGGGTGAGCACATGAAGCCCGAGTTCCTGAAGATCAATCCCCAGCACACTATTCCCACTCTCGTGGACAATGGCTTTGCTCTGTGGGAGTCTCGTGCCATCCTTGTCTACCTGGTGGAGAAGTACGGCAAGACCGACTCACTGTACCCCAAGTGCCCCAAGAAGCAGGCCGTGATCAATCAGCGCCTGTACTTCGACATGGGAACGCTCTACAAATCATTTTCGGATTACTATTATCCTACGTTGATTTTCAACAAGCCCGCCGATCCCGAGGCCTACAAGAAAATAGAGGCTGCTTTCGAGTTCCTCAACACCTTCTTGGAGGGACACGATTATGTGGCTGGTGATCAGCTGACTATCGCCGATATCGCCATCTTGGCCACCGTATCGACCTTTGAAATCGCCGAGTTCAAGTTCGACAAGTATCCCAATGTGGACAAGTGGTACAAGAACGCCCAGAAGGTCACGCCCGGCTGGGATGAGAACTGGGAGGGTCTGGTGGAGCTGAAGGCGTGGTTCGCTGCCAAGAAGAGCTCTTAGGAAAAACACGGTGAAAATAATTCGAGTAGTATCAAAACTTTGAGTTGAGTTTTTGAGTAATTTATGAATAAAGTTAAGAATTTTGAAATTTAATTTGAGTACTGTTTGTTTTCTTTCTGTGCACGCTTAAGTGGTCACAATATTCTGTGATTGTTAGTTTTAATTCCAGCCGTAATTAAAAATAATCACTTAACTATGACGTCATTATCAAATTATATTCTCATCACAATGCTTTGACATGCATCAAGTCTTTTGTCTAATTATATGGGTTTATTTAGCCATATAATTTTATAATTAGCTAAAGTAGCTTTATTTTGGGAGAAAACGGGCAATTCTATTAAATATTTAAAGTAGATACTGTAAAATACCCTGTATTGTTAGCATTAAATTCAAAATGTAAGATATTTAATATCATAATTAGTTTCAAAAGTTAAGTGAAAGTTTAACATATGTTTTATGTGATGATTAACGTCATTAACTCAATTTCAGCACAGCTGAATGTTGAAAAATCTTGAAAAGTCTTAACATTTTAGTTCCTAGATCAGTAGAATAGTCATAATCTTCCAAAGTTGACAGAGTTTTGATTAATTTATAATGCTAAACTTTCAAATTTAGGTCACAAAATATCAAAAGTCCCCTGCCAAATGAAGTCCATCGATTGCCATTCCATGTATAATTCCAGAATTTTTAGATCAGGGGAGAAAATAATCGGTCAAATATATCCACTAGAGTTTTAGGCGCATTTTCTTTCTGACAAACCCCATAGACCCCTTGAATTTTCATGCAATCGGTCGAAATATTTAAAATTTAGTGAATGGTTCTGATTAGACTCGTTACGCTTTTATGGCGAAATTCGGGTCTCGTCACTAGTTTTAGCTGTCTTTAATACAGATAATACCCCCCAAAATAAACGCCTCGTCATGCTGACTGTGTGCAGATCACCAAAACCCCCCCACATGAACAACAAAGCGTCGTTTATGTTTAAATTTTATTGGAAGCAATTACTTAGATGAGAATGATACACAAGTCCATATGCTAATCCGAGTCGACCAGTTTCTGCAGAGCGTGATATTTGTTGATGGCTTTCCTGACGAATTCCGCCGTTCTCCTCACACGTTCCGGCGTAATTTCTTCGGCCAGCATGCGTCCTACGTCCTGAGCTCCTCCGGAACGTAGGTAATCGACGGCTTTGCTTGGGATGTCGCAGATCATAGTGTGACGACAGAGCGCGCTGGTGATGGCGCCACCAAAGAGGATAATGCCCACAGTGGAGAGCACAACGGCGGCAATGCGAAACAGTGTGGACATCAGAAGGGTGGGAATTAATCTGGAGGCAAAAGCCATCAGAGGATTCATTCCGGGTGAACCTGAAGGAGCAGGCGATACCGCAATCGTGGTACTTGTATCGGCGGCAGCTTCGGAGTCGACGGGGGGATTGGCTGGTACCAGGAATCCCTCGTAGCCCGTCTGCACCACAATGGGACCTGGGAAGGGATAGAGCCCGGGTGCGCCGTTCATCGGCGCTGGATAGCTGGCAGCAAGTGGCGCTAGGCCCTGCGCACCGCCAAATTGATTGAGGTACTGCTGAAAGGCTTCGGGAGTCATGAGGCCGCTGGCGTAGATGGACACGGGCTCATTGCTGCTAGCACTCGCCTCATGGTCGCCAGACTGCGAAGGGAAACAAATGGATTAGTTAAAGATATTTGTATATAGTGACCAAGTATGCTTGTTATCGGAACTATCTACTATAGCCATTAATTACTAGTTTCTAGAGTCTTTTTCCCGCTATCGACTTACCAGGGTTGGATCAGTTTCTGCTTCAGTTGCTCCGCTCGGCCCTGAACTTGTCGCATTTGCGGTTTCCGGCGCTGGAACCGCGTTAACTGTCTCTATATTGGACTCGGGCAATTTATCAGACTCCTCCGGAGTACTCACTCCAGTTGTTGCCACTACAGGGTCCACTGCAGGCAGTGTGAGTGCCTCGTAGGACATCATAAGCAGCAACAACATAAAGCACTGATTTCTATAGTTCATGATTGACAAACGACTTTCTGCACTCAGACCAAAAAGATGACTAATCTCGGGACAAGACTTCTCATCTCATTTATAGCTTCGGATTGGTTTGAAAGGACTCTGTTCATGACTGTATTTTCCAGCATTCCTGGATGTCCTTGTTGTCCCGTTGGGCTGTTAATGCACAATTTTCCGGGAATTTTCCAGCTAATGTCCTTGCATTTCCGAAAACATTTCTCCATTGTCTTCAGTTGTCTCTGCTTACCTGCACAGGTAATTGCAACACAGGTAGCTAGGCAAGTGTCCATGGCAATTGTTAAGCGATTACTACACGCTACACTGCCGTCCGAAATAAAGTGCACAGTTGCAGTTGTCTGAGGAGTAGACACCATTTTGAGTGCTCAATTAAGTACGAAGGGAAAATATGAAAATTCGCCACTCTCAAAAGCTGATTCACTTTATTTTTTGGTAATCAATAACCTATAAAACACGTAGCTACAGTGGAGTAGTGTTTGAGTCGAGACTAGAGTGTACCGAACTGTAATAGTCCCTGTAATCAAACTATTTACATAAGGGTTATTATTATTAAGGATTTATTGAAGATTTTAACAGTCAAACGCAGAGGAAAAACGGCTAGAAAATGAATTACGAAGTGTGTTCACATGAAAGCACGAATTTTAATTCATTTTTGTATTGGTAACACATTTGGTGTACTCACTGTTGTTGACTTAGCCTTTTTAAAGCTAGATTTAAATTTTAATTTAAGTTTATTAAGCTTTTTTTATTAAGTCTTAAGTCTTTTTAATTAAGTCTTAAAGAGGTGTCTATAATTATTACTGACTTATTTAAGAGTTTCGTTTACTCTTTAAAAATTACTTCGACATAACTATAGAAAAAGGCTCACTTGACAACACTATCCTTGAATAGACAAATATATAAAACAATAAACAAATACATAAAACTGAGTAGATATACTTAATGCAAACTGCCACGCCTCCACAGCACTGTCTGTTTCCCACACAATTTCCGCTTAAGCTAAAGTTAATGAATCCCCTGTGCTTATTTTAAGTACAGGGTTAAATTATGTAGTGGCTTAAATTTAGCTACTAAAAAAGGCACGAACATGAAAATTCTGACCGAGTTAGGAAGGCAACCAGCCGCCCACCTGAGCCACCCACAACACAGGTGAGCACACATCAGGTGAAGCGACGTGACGTGACGTGAGGCAACGCGACGCGACGCGATTGTTGTCCAGGTAACGTTCGCCATGAAAACTAAACGAAAACAAAACGAAAAACGAAAATAGAAGGAAAATGAAAGGAAAGCGCCAAGCGCCAAGCGCCAAACGAAGTTGAGGAGGACAAACCCCAAGCGAGAAAATTGACTGAAAATTCCAAAACTGTCAAACAACGACAACGAAAACGGATACAACAACGGACAGTTTCATTCTCAGCCAAGTCTTTTTGACACGTTAACAACGAGATTATATCATCCAAGCATCTGGACGTAGGTACCCGGTACTCTCTGGGCAGAGAAGTAGTCACAACTTGTGGCAAACATTTTTTATTCACTCCGTCGGAGGCGACAGTTGAGCTCGACACTCGTTGGCACACTGGGGAACTGCATAGACATCGACTCTGTGGCCGTTGTGCAACACAAGCTGGTGCAAAGAATCGTGTGAGTATGCTGGGAACGGGGACAGGTGGGACAGGTGGGCACGTCAGTGGTGTGGACGGTCAGAGGGGTATACAAAGTGCAACCACTCATATTAATGCATAAATAAGTAAAGCAAAATGCTTGCAATTAGTGCAAGTGATTGCTGTTAGTAGCAAGTATTATAAGCTGCGACTAACACATACCCTGGAAAGGGACAAGTAACGAGGTGTGAGTGTAGTTTGCGTGATTCGCTGAGTAAGTGGCTCAATTTTGGAGTTCAGAAAGTTTAATTGTGTGTCAAACGAGTGTTTTTAAAAGTGTTGATTGTTTGTTAAACACTTGGAAAATATAGTTTAAAATTCTAATTAAATACACATAAAAATAATTTAAATAAATATAAATAAAAATGCAAATCAAATATATATTTTTTAAAATAACTTAAGAATTTTGTATACGAATTTTGTATATAATTTCTGTTGAATTGTTAAAAATATTATTTTTACATATTTAAAATATTAATTTACTACACTTAACTTAACATTATTAATTTGTATATAAGCTCTGTGTGTTTTTAATAGCTTAAAATTAAATTCTCATCATAATTGGAAATAGTTTAAAGTATGAAGTTTTAAGTTTTCCAATTTATTTATATGGCAGCCAGAACTTTCCTTAATTTTTCTCAGTGTATCACCTATCTGACGCTTAAATTAGTTTACAAACTTCTCCTTCTCCTTTCCCTCACCCACTTCACTTTTAAACGCTTTTGTTGACTGTAATTTTAGGCGCAATTAAAGTGAATAAATCATATAAAATCGATGCATTGATTTTTCATATTATAGAGTCCCCTCCTTCTTGGGGGCTGGTTTATTAGAAAAGCTTTCGCTTTTCAGTTGTAACTGATGAATCAGACCGAACAAATTGTAACCGAATTTGTCTACTGCCTTCTTATCAGCGGTGGCAAGATGACCACGCCCACACTCTACTATCTGCCCCCAAGTCCGCCATGTCGCAGCATTTTACTTTTGGCCAAAATGCTTGGATTGGAATTTGAGCTGAAGATCGTCAACATACTCGAGGGAGAACAACTGAAGCCGGACTTTGTGGCCATGAACCCGCAACACTGTCTGCCCACCATGAATGACGAGGGTCTGGTGCTCTGGGAAAGGTGGGCTATGAAGTTGCAATCCAGTTAAAAACATATCTAAAACTTTTGGATTGCTTTTTAGTCGAGCTATACTCTCCTATCTGGTAGCCGCCTATGGCAAGAGCGACGAACTCTATCCCACGGATATACGCGTGCGCGCATTGGTGGATCAGCGTCTACAGTTCGATCTGGGCACACTCTACCAGCGCCTCACAGACTACTATGTGAGTACTTATTTCAAATCAGAAGAAATAACTAGAATCGTGTAGGAATTGTGGAAGTTGTAGCTGATTTAAGTTTGTGCCTAAAAGTATGCAAAGGTTTTTAAATTAAACTTAAAGTGACTATAACTTTATACTTTAAGTACCGTTTTCAATTCCATTTGTAACTCCACTTCTCCTTAGTTTCCTACCATGTTCATTGGCGCTCCGCTGGACGAGGGCAAGAAAGCCCGATTAACCGAGGCCGCGGGCTGGTTGAACTCTATTTTGGAAGGTCGGGAATTTGCAGCCGCTGATCATTTTACCATTGCGGATTTGACTCTGTTGGTCACCGTTTCACAGCTGGAGGCTTTTGGCTTTGAGCTGAAACCGTTTAAACATTTGCGACAATGGCTAGAACGCTGTAAGGATCACATGGCACCCTACGACTACGAGGAGCTCAATGGCAGCAAGGCCATGCTATTGGCCGACATGTTTAAAGCCAAGATGAATCTGCCTGTGGAGTCATAATAGAATTATTAACTGTGTTTAAAGTTATTTTATGTTTGGAAATAAAGATCGTTGTGAATTGAAGGAGTTGAAAAACTTATTGTTAGGACAAGAAGTAATCGTTTTCAAACTCTACCGATATAAATATGCTCATTTCGAAGATAAAAGGGTGACTGTAAGCGATTTCCCGATTATGATTGATATTTAGGTCTATCTAATTTAAGTTATGACAAAGTGTTTGATATACAAAGAATCAGAGCTGCTCCATTTAGCTACAAATCAGAGGGCTAGGACTAATTTCCCCTAATCCCAGTCGCTGTCGCTTTTCCTCCTTGCCAAACAGTTAGCTGACAATCGGTAGTGAAGAGCTGAAATCCACTTAAAAATAGCTTTGCCAAAGTTACAGGATGTGTGTCGATGTTGTTGCCAGAGGCATGGGCGTTGACAGAAACTAACGGATGATGATGGCGACACCTGTGAAAGAGGAGAGCAGACTGGGTGGACAAAGGAAGGCAGGAGTTAGGTTCATAAAAACCTCAACTTAATTTAATGACACGAAAAAAAGGTGCAGGTTTTTATGAAACGACTGAGGTTCTCGATTGGAGGGATACGAATTGAAGCGGAGATGACTGAAGTGGACATATACGTGTGTTAGGTGGATAAGGGGTAAAGGAGGGAAGTGTGGTTAGGGTAGGGGTCCACTGGCTATTTTTAAAAGAACACAAAGAGGCGCAGATGTGACAGCAGCTCACAGGACAGCACAGGACATCGCGGTGACTGGCGCAGTGTCATTTTGGCCGCTGGAGATGGCGGCCGCTTTGTTACCCATCGTGTTGATTTTGACCTGGTCAATATTGGCCCACAGTCAGCATGTGGCCAACAGCAAACAGTCGCAGCTCTGGCTGGGTAAGCACTTGATTTACTTACAAATTTGGTTTATTATTGCTTAAACGGGAAATTAAATCAAAGGGAAAAGTCAGTTACACTTAAATTAAGGTTTGTAGGTTTAGAAAAAGAAAAAAAAATCAATTTTCAATTCACACTCTTACTTTAAGTTTTATTAAATGGATTTTCTAAATTCTCTTCTAATAACTTAAGTAATCGCATTTCATCGCATTTTTAATTGATTGCCAACTCACAGATTGTTCGTGCCTGCATGCCAATGATAGAAACGCCACACAGTGGGGCAGCCTTGTGGTTAATGCCAGCCATACGTTGGGCGCCAAAAACAACTGCCTGATGATTTTTATTGGCGGTATGACTGATGAGTTGGTCGCTTTCCAGCTGCAGCAGCTGCAACTGCGCCCCGGGTGAGTTGCACTACTTCCGGTCCGGTCCCACTTTCCACTTTTACCCGCTGAATTTGAATTTAAATCGGCCACCGAATCCAAATCCAAATCCAAAATCAGAATCCAAATCGATCGGAGATTTGAATCTGCGACAGGTTGGCAGCTGTGCGAGAGTCATCAACAAAAAATGAAAATATGCTAAGAAAATGCATGCAGCGTAAAAGTCGAGGAAATCGTGGAAATCGAGGAAATCGCGACAGCAATGCGAATGTAATTAAAATACCTCTTGAAGGCCAAATGCTGGTCGGTTTGGCTCGGTTTTGGGGGGTCTTTTTTTGGGCGCTATTTTTACCCATCTAAATGGAAGATGCGCCCGCAAATTTGTGTCAATTTATGCGAAAATTTGCCACAAATTTAAAATAACCAAAGAAAAAAGTTGAGAAATCAAAATCGATTTGTCAATAAAATTGTTGGCCAAAAGCGCCGCTGATTTTAGTGGAGCTTGGGCAGAGCGTTGGGCCACAACGTTGGCCGCAGTTGCAAAAATTGTTTCGTAAAAGTGAACAGTGAAAATCGGGAAGAGAATTAAAGTGCAGTGAAAGGAATTTCTGGGAGTTTTACACTAAAACTCCCCAAAAACAACTGTGAATTTCCTGTGAAGTCGTCTGTAAATCCTACAAATTTTTGTTAGTGTATTGTGAACTTGTTTGAAATTCTCCTAGCATCGGAGGATAATTTCCCTGACTTGCTGTGAATCTCCTCAAAAATCAACTAGCTCAAAATGTCGATGGATCCAACGGTCTCTTTGGAAGATCTGGAACGCGTGAGTGAACTCCACTTACTTTCCACTCAACTCCATAAAGCTTATAGTGTCCACTCCTGCTAATCAGAGGCGTCGCCGCACCAGCTCCGCTCGGAAATCCTCGCAGACACCGCAACCTCCTGCGCATATTGCGGACTCTGAGGCCATGGCCGTGATTAATGAAATCTTTAATCCTCGTCTGAAACTGCCGGAGAGCACGGGACATTATACTTTGCCGGAGGAATTAAGTGCGGATGATCAGGTGTCGGCCAAAGATTTGGATATTGCCAAGTTGGCTGAGCTGAAGGAAGTAAGTTCTTTTTTGTGTGTAATTTGAAGTTGGATTCATATGTTGTTCGTGGAAAGGTGTTCACTCTTTTCGATACGGACTGTGATGGTCTGATATCAAAGGATGATCTGCGGTTTACCTACATGGCACTCGGAAACGAACCCAATGAACAGTTACTCGAGCAAATGATGCAGGAGGCACACGAACCCTTGGACTACGAATCCTTTGTGCAACTGATGTGTCAGCGCACCCAGGAACTAGACCCTGAGGATGTGCTCCTGGAGGCCTGGAGCAAATGGGACGATCATGGCACAGGCAAAATCGATGAGAGAAAGTATGTTCGTGGCATCTGTTTTGGGTTTTCCAGTAACTTTTTCCTCTGGTGACAGAATCTATGAGGAATTGATCAACTACGGCGATAAACTGACCATCAGCGAGGCGAAGGAGGCTCTCAGCCATGCCCCAATGGCCAAGCCGAAGACACTGGAGGAGCCACCCATGATAGACTACCCTGCATTCTGTCGCATGCTGGGAGGCATGCGTAAACGCAAAAATCCTTAGAATTATTCGGATATTAAAATCAGTTTAAATTGTGAAAGTTTCTATAGTTCTTAGAGATTTTTCCGTGTTCTTTATTATCTACTAAATACTGTTTATATTTTAGGTTTTGTTAGTTCTTTTCTTATTTATCTTTTGATAGTTTTTACCTTTGTTTTCCACTTCTGTTGTAACACATTATTTATTTTTTCTTGTCATTTCTGTATTATTTTTCCCCCTTTTCATTACTTTGCACCGAATTTCTAAGCGTTTTCCTTCCTCCAGTCTATATCAATCGCTTTACCGTCTAACATTTGATTGGCTCCCTATGTGAACCTTGTGAATTCTACATTGTATGCGAATATTTATTTGTTTTATGCTTAACGCCAACTTTTGTCAGACTTTTTATCAAAATAAATGATGAAGAACCAAGCAGCAATGCAATGTATCTTATTGAAGACCGTACACCTCCCGAGATCCCCAGTTGCTCTGTGGGTTTATTTATAGGCTGACCAACGAGGCGGCCAAGCGACCAGCCCCAAATGTATCGGCCAATAAATTTTCGACATCATTAGATTTGGTTGATTCTGCCATTTTGTCTTTTTTGCAATTTGATTAGCATTGCCTAGTGCTTTGCTTTTTAGACCCTGTAGTTGAACAAAGTGATTTTTGTGGATAACTTTTAAGTACATAATCAACTATAGCTGACAAAAAACAGACCGTGTACTGTATATTTTTCAAGTACAGCGTTTTAAAATTTATATCTTTTCAAAGTATAGTCCAGATTGGATAGGTTTAACTATAATTTAATTGTGTAGTCCCCAAACTGATTTTCCTAAAACAACTGCAGGTTCTTTAACAGTCGGCTAACTCGACTGTTACACATTTTACATACTTATTTTGCAATTTGCTGACAGCTGCTTGGACACCGTCGAGGTCTTTCCTTACCTGCGGGAGCCCGTCATCGAGAACACAACCCTGGCCACGTACACCTGGTGCCAGCACAGCGATCGCAATGCCACGCCCACTATCTATAGCGCCGGAAGGCTGTTCGGACTACGCTTGAGCTTTCAGCAGCCGCCTGCCAAGTTGGAAAAATGGCAGCTGAATCTTACGGCAAACTATCGATTCCTCAAACAGGGTGAGTACCTAAGAGTCGAAAAGTTTTGAGTGAAATCGAGTTTAATTCCATTTCCGTAGAACTTTTTAGGACTGAGGGTCGTCTGGTACCGCACAGCTTTTGTGATTACTATTTCTTTGCGAGCACCTCGACAGATGGTAATTTGGGCCAGGGATACTTTCACTCCCCTCGCTTTCCGGCCCACTATCCGGCACACATAAAGTGCGCCTACAAGTTCATAGGACGCCCGGATAGTCGAGTGGAGCTGCTGTTCGAGGAGCTACAACTTCCACCGGTG
This sequence comes from Drosophila dunni, assembly GCA_018152125.1. Taxonomy (NCBI): domain Eukaryota; kingdom Metazoa; phylum Arthropoda; class Insecta; order Diptera; family Drosophilidae; genus Drosophila; species Drosophila dunni. The sequence continues at coordinate 992,339 of JAECXC010001917.1, forward strand.
GCACACGGAGGTTGTCAGTTGGATGCCCTGACGATATTCGATGCGGAATCAGCGCACATGAATGCAGTTATTGATGTCCTGTGTTCTCCGTGTCCCACACGCCGCATCCTAAGCAGTGGACCCGATTTGCTCCTTGAGTTCAATGCCAGCTCCAATCGCACGGCCAAAGGATTTCGGGGCAAGTACAAGTTTGTTACCAATGAGGAGAGGGAAATGGCGCCCATTTTGGAGGCAGCCAGTGTGGCTCTGAAGCCGCCACTGTCCTCGCCAGCCAAGGAAAATAGTTTACCGGATACGATGGAAGCAAAGGACACGAAGGATATTCGACCCAGTCGCACGAATCGTAAGTTGGCGCCCTATAAATTAGACTTAAATATTTGTTGCTGTAATTCCCATTCGCAATCGATTGATCCAATCGAATTATGCTAATCGCCACCAAATGGCGACAAACTTCTTGCCTTCCCACAACTGACAGCTTCCGTCTGTGGCAGTCTGGCACGGAAATTGGTAAGGATGTGGCCAATTTGGCTCTCGCTTGGTGGTTGTAAAAACCAGTTACCACTCAGTGGGTAAGAGGGTAAATCGAATGTTAAGACAAGTTTAGTTTTTAGTTGCTTGTGAAACGGCGTCAAGTCTAAATGGTGGGCTCCTCGGTTGTCTTAGTGCTCTTAATGCATACGACGGCATCGTTATCCTGTGCAGGAAAATCCACGGGTAGTGAGTGCCTGAAACATTTCTTAAGTTATTCATAATTGTGTTTGCCAGCGTCCTTTTTAATTGTAACATAAAGAAGTTATAGCTGTTTTAAATTCAAAATATCAGAAACTTTAAGCAAAACCACAAAATTAAAAGAGCTGCACTGCTTAGACTAAACTTTAGCATCCGATGAAGTATGTAGAATCTAAAATGAGAACGAAGAATGTTGAAGTGGGAGTTTGGGATTATAAGGTCATGTTTTACCGTTTTCTTATCGCCTTGCTACGCTTCAGGCCCTCGGGACTGGGATCGTCCTTGCCCAGAAAGACTCGGATTCCGCCCATTGACCGATCTAAATAGTCATCCCAATTGAGAACTTTCATATTGAAATTGAAAGTCTGTTGATCGCTTGGTGTCATGGATTTAAACAAGTTATCCGAATTGCGGGTTTCAAAGTGCCAAGTGATTGCTGCGAAAAATGATATCATTTGCATTATACTATTATATTTCTGATACTTTTGAAGTACCAAGCCTTTCTGGCCTTTTAACCGCAACGCAATATCAATGAAAAACGCTGGCACAATGTGATAGAAGAAGGAGATCACATCATAGATCCGTTTGGAGGTGGTAAAGCGAGTGTTGGGATACCACATCATTTTCGCAATAGGATATTTATCATTGAGTGCCATCAACTTATCGTTAAAGGCGCCCCAGTTCAATGTATTTCCCTCCGAGGAAGTGTAGTTGAAAATTCTCGGAGATGCAGCTCCCTCCTTGGTGCGAGCACCATGCTCCGCTGCGGTTCGCCACCCGAGTGCAATTAGCAAATTGGCGCTATAGTCTGCAGGTACGACGTTGGCTTTCGCTTCGCCATCCACTATGGAGACTCTCACAAAACCAAACGAGCATCCGAATATGAGCGGAATAGCTCCAGAAATAGCATCAACCCATCCATCATAGGGCTCCTTGTAACTGGTAAAAACTGCAATCGCGGTAATACAAATAAATTAATTAATGGGGAGGAGAATGAGTGGAATGCATGAGGGTAAAGAGGAATGAAGAGCAAGAGGTTATAGGTTTTACGGAAAGAAAGTCAGAGGAATGGGACTGGATTGGGTGAGAAAAAAGGAAGAGGAGGGAGCTTAGGAGAAAAGGTTATTTGGTTGGGGAGACTGCTGACTTTAGAGTGGATACGCTTCCGTTTATTGTTTCTAATAGTTAATTATAATTGCAATTGTTAATATTAAAACATTCGAATAAGAAACTTTAAGCCAAACCATAAAATGGTAAGGGCTAAACCGCAAAGGATGGTCTGCAGCATCCGATGAAGTAAATAGTAGCTGGAAAAGTATATGGTTGAAATAAGATTGATTGGTATGAGGAGAGTAAGTTTTACCGTTTTCTAATCGTCTGACTACGTCTAATACCCTCAGGACTCGGATCGTCCTTTCCTAGAAAGACACGCATTCCGGCCATTGACCGGCAGAAATAGTCGTCCCAATCCAGGGCCTTCATATCAAATTTGAAAGTCTCTTGATCCTTTGGTGTCAAGGATTTCCACAAGTTATCCGTATTGTGGATTTCAAAGTGCCAGGTAGTTGCTCCGAAAAATGATAACATGTGGGTTGTGTTATGCAATTTCTGATACTTTTCAACCATTTGAGCTTTTTGGCCTTTCAATCGCAAGTACATATCAGTGAGAAAAGCGGGAATAATGTGATAGAAGAAGCCGAGGAGATCAAAGGCCCATTTGGAGGAGGTAAAGTGGAGAAAAGGATACCACATCATTTGTGCAAAAGGAAAGTCATAACTCGAAAGGGCTGTCGTCTTATCCCTAAAGTCGCCCCATGTCAAAATATTGCTTTCCACAGGAACATAGTTGTAAATTTTCGGAGGTGTGACAGTCACCTCATTCCTGTTGGTATTGTCCTCCACTGCAGTTCGCCAGCCTAGTGCCAATAACATGTTGACACAGTAGTCGACTGGCAAGATATTGGCTTTAACGTCAATGCTCAGGCGAGTGACCCTAACAAGTCCCAGAGCAGTGACGAATAATAGCTGCGTTGGACCGTAAGCAGTATCAATCCATCCATAGTAGGGTTCCTTGTAGCCGCTAACAACTGAAATCGCAATAATTCAGATAAAATAAGGTGGAAGGTAGTTAAGGTCGAAGTTAGTTGGGGCAGTAGGTAAGGTAAGAAAAAGGGAGACAGGACCAGAAACAGCAAGAACTATAATAATAATGTAGGATAAATGATAATGGAAGGATAACAAATTAAACGAATCCACCAGGATCATTGAAATTGTATCACTTACTAACGGCAGGCCGATAGATGCACAAGGGTAAGTTTCCAGCCTCCTGTTGGACAATCTGCTCCGCCAGAGCCTTGGTGTAGGTATATGTGTTTGGATACTTACCAACCAACACAGGGGCAACTTTATCGATTAGCTCATCGCCTAGGGTCTCTCTCAAGACGAGAACCTTATCGACACTGCAATTCAAGTGCTCCGGATAGAAGCACTCGTCGATGCGGTCAATAATACAATTCGAAAAGGCCGTCGAAATGTGTACATAGGCCTCCAGACGAGTCATTTCCTTGGCCAGAGCCAGCATGAGACGAGCGGCACGGGTATTAATGTCCAGGGCCAGATGCAGTGGCTCCGAGAAGCGCACGGTGGCTGCCCCATGTAGCACTACTTGCACCTCCTTAGTCAACAAGCTTCTGTCTGCTTCACTGATGCCTAAATCATCTATCATACAGTCACCCGATATGGGCACTATGCGCTTTAGGGCATTAGGTTTCAGTTTAAGCAATTGACCGAAAACCTTTTTGTGGAGATGAGTTAGTCGGGGATCTCACTGGACACTGCTAATACTTACGATTTCGTCCTTCCAGGCGGCAATCCGATCCTGCATATTCTGACCCTTCTTTTGCCTAGTTAGGACATAAAGCCTTTTCACATCCGTCGACCGGAGCAGCTTCTCAATGGTCACTGTGAGGCACAAATGCAATGAATTTATTGAGTTTGCGTTTATGTAACAATGGATTTGATTAACTTTATTGCGTTAAGTAATTCATTCCGCAGAACTTTAAGCCTTACGAAAGTCTTTTCATGACAGGGAAATTTAATTACTTTCAGTCTGTTTTCCAATTTCACTTAAAGGATCTGTTTCAGTTGAACATAAATGTATTCAGTCCTTTTTCTTAAAACACTTCAAGGATCACTTTCTAGGAGTTTTTCTCGAGCACAACACTGTTCTTTGGTTCCAATACCTTTTCCCAAAAATCCAGTGCCACCGGTTAAAAACACAGTCTTATTTTTGTAGAAATCCTGGATTGGCGAGGACATTTCGAAGCCGTATTAGTAATATCCTTGGACGAAACACTGATTCTAAGTGTTAACGAGTGAAAGCACCGTCGCGACTGTTAGTTTAACTGAGGAAATTTTGAAACTACACAAGGGTCTTATATACCCCAGGCCCTAGTACTTTGCATAGTTTGCTAATTTAACACAATTTTAATTAGTAAAAGTCGAACATTTTTCACGCTTCGTCAGACCATTTTTGTATAATATATTCGTAAATTTCTGAGGTCGAAAAGTTTACGATCGAATGCTTTCAAATTGAATATTTTCCGAGTTCTCCACAGCAAATTAGGCTAACTGATTATAATGGCTAAGAACAAAGCTAAAAGGGCTATGATAACGTGCATAAAATGTCAACAATCTCATTATAAGTCTGACTTAAGTCAGACTTAGTCAGTATAGTAAAGATTTAAGCTAATTGCATTTTCCATCGACGTCACAAAACCACAAACTTATTAATAATTCACTACAATTCACTAATTCAGGCTTTATTGTATTCTCAGTGCATGTCCACTGAGCAACAAACTAATTTATGTCAAAGACATTTTGTTGTTTGAATTCTACTTAATTAACATGTATTAAAAGTGTGCGATTCTTTGCCAATTTAATAGATTGTGTGTTGTCCTATAGCTGCAAATCGACTATATACTGTAAATAATGCACAAGTTTTATTTTTAGCAATAGCAAAGACAATAAATAATTACAATAAATTAAGCTGTACAAGATTATTAACAAAATGCGGTAGTTATCTATTAAATAGCTTGACTAGGACTTCAGTTGCAGGGCATAAAGTGGATAGGGCTGCAGCGCCTTGGCCTCCAAGGATGCCTGCATCCATTTAACGCTCAGATGTCGACAGCTACGACGATAAAGTGGTCTATAAAAAGAGAGCAAGTTTTAGTAAGCATCACTTGGGATACATATTACAAATTTGATTACAAAACTATTATATCTACTGCAAACCATACAAATTTTAATAGCTTTGAATAATTTTCGACCGATTGTTCTTGTAATAGCTATAAAATTCATAGTAGTTCGATTCGATAAGTGCTCAATATGTTTTAAAATGTAAATGAATACATATTATGTAAGTTTGATTAAGTTTGAAGGCACCGATCGTTACACTTAGTACTTAAAAAACAGTATAGCTTCTACAATGAGTCAGAAAACCCCATTAAGTGCATGTGTTCTTGACCAACAACAATGCAGTCGATAAACATAGCCTTGGCAGTGTGACCAAAAGGATCATTATCTAAAAAATTATTAAAATAGAACAAGTCCGTACTCTCCGCTCTTCTCATCTTCCACTTTCTTCGAGTTTAACTGTTAAAGTGCAAAATAATTCAGTTTACTCTCTGTAACCATCTATAATCACCTTAATTGCTCAAGTTTTGGGTCCACTTTGGAGTCATCTAGATGAAATGCCAGCGTTGCCTTTTGTGTGTTTGTGGTCAGAGTGCCTCCGTTTTGCACAAATTGATCCATTTCCTGGCTCTTCACGGCATTATCTGCAAAGTGTGCGACTAGCCCACTAAATAATTTACTTTCCTCCGCAGCAGTCGACTTCTCCTCCTCCTTCGCTGTTTTGGGCTTGAAAAAGTCCTTTAGTTTCCCCTGAGAAGTGTCCATTTTGGGCTTCTTACGCGCACTGGAACTAGTCGAGGGTGTGTCCAACTCATCATCGTCAGAAGCTTCGTTCTTGATCACAATTTTTTTCTTTTTACTGCTTGTTCGAGCTGTGCTCGGTGCTATGCCCTTTTGTGGCGTCTTTTCCAGCTTAGCTGTCAGTTCATCTTGCTCATTTGTATCACAGTTGGCCAACAATAAGTCCACGTTAACGCTCTTCTTGGAGGCGGCATAGAGTTGCTCTAGATGTGCCAAATCATTTGCTTGTTCTGCGCTTTTATCGTTGCGAAGTCGCGTTATACGTGGAAAGCGTATGGAAATTCCACTGGCTGTGTGGGCTTCCGATTGGGTGAACTCTGCACCTGTTATCTCCCAAACTGGCATCTTCTCTGGCTTCTTGGCCAGCACATCAGGTATGAGGGCTTTCTTACAGTGCAGCCATGTTGGTATCTTATTCGAGTCAGCGCGTTCCGTTAATTTCATAAGGGATTCATGTATCTCTTCGTTGGTGGCATCATCTAGACCAGAGTGTACTTTGGTTACGGTCTTCCAGAGCTTGTCATTGGCGTCGTAGCAGCCCATGAGGAAAATACTGAGTACACCGCCCTTTTTGCCCGAACCATACCACGCACCCAGCACTACCAAGTCAGCCGTGTCTGCCATTTTGCCGCCAAAGAGGTAATCCTTCTTCACCTTTAGCCAGTTGCGTTTGCCAGGCTGATAGGTGCCCGAGGGACTCTTGAGCACAACTCCTTCCAGATTTGCCTGCAGCACCTTGGCCGTCATCAGGGCCAACTCGCTCTTGGTCTTGAGAAACTGCGACTCGGATAATTGCACATGAGATTTAATGGGTTTGATGTTTTGCTCCAGTATCTCGCGACGTTTGCAGAACGAGCTGCAAAGTTAAAGAGTTTAAAATTAGGATATTAACAGGTTATAAGGTGATACTAGCGACTTACAGCTGAGTGAGATCATCGCCATCGTAGAGCAGACAGTCAAAGACAAAGAGGCAAACGGAGGCATTGGCAAACGTGTGCTTCTTGTGGGCACCCAGAGTGCCAAATGGCAGTAATGCACCTGTCTCCGTGTCCACTAGTATAATCTCCGAGTCCAGAATCATATCATCGGCGCCGGGAAAAGCTTTCGGTAAGAAATCCTTGAGCAGCTTGATTTTGTGATCCATTACAGGCTTCAGATTTCGACTGAAGAACTTAAACCCCGTGCCCTGTTTGTGTATTTGCACACGTTCGCCATCGTACTTAACTTCACTGTATAGTCCGCCGGGATTCTTCTTGAACGCTTCTTCCACAGACTTGCAGGCGTTGGCTAACATGGGGGAGACGGGAGTCATTACCTGAATGCCACTCGCTGTCTGCTTGGTCTTCTTGCCAGCAGTAGCTTTGGCTGCCTGTGGTGCTGCGGTCTTGCCCGAAAAGGACTGCACAATAGAAGTGAGATCTCGTGAGGATTGGTACGCCGGATAGGCTTGGGGACCAAAGGCGTCCAAAATGTGCCTGGCTCGTGCATTGATGCGCAGATCTTGTTTGATAAGTCGTATAAAAGTGCGCAGATCCAGGTCAGTAGCCTGCTGACAAAGATCTCGGAGCACCTCGCTTTGTCCGTCCTCCTTGGTGCGCTTTTCCAGCTCCAGCAACAGCTGTTCCACCTCTTGTAGATAGAGTTTGCTCTGCGTTTGCGGCTTTAGCTTGCTGGAGGCAGCAAAATGCTTCCGTAGCGTCTCGGAAATATCTCCATCTGACAGGGAAAAGAGTTTAATTGGTGATGGAGCAGTTTTCGGATTCAATGCTCACCTTGCTCTAGGTCTAGTTGCATTTGCTGTGGATTCTGCTGCAAGATGCGTGCAAATAACTTGATTAATGCCTTGTTCTGCAAATTATAGACACGCTGCGTGGCACCAGGGATTAAAAATTGCACCCACTGCAGTGTATCGCCCTGGAAGCTCTTGCCATCGCAGCCCCGCTGGAAAAACTGCTCCAATCTTTCCACCTTCTTCAGGTAACTTGACTCAGCGGCAATTTCATCACAAATGCGTCGAAATGTATCCAGCTTGTTGTCGTCATTTTGCCACTGTTTGCTGCACATAGTTCTGCCCCAAATTTGTTTTAAATGCCCCACGCTAACGTTGTTTAACAATTTATGCATCAATTATTTTAAGTACAATTTTTAAGAATTATTTATTTACAATTTTACAGAGCACTGCAGTTATTTGTACGATTCGCGCGTCGGAAAGTCTGGCAACTCTAAATTGAAACAGCTGAAACTTATTCATCGGCTTAATAAAATGATCGATTTAGCTTTTACGAATTTGTGGTGCACAGACGAGTTCAATTTTAATTTCATAATTTAAATATCTATACAATTAATTTGTTAATTATTTTCAATACAATTGCTTAAACAAATTACGTATTTCTTGCAGAGCACTGCCGTCATTTATATGATTCGCGCGTCAATAAGTCTGGCACCTTTGAATCGAATCAGCTGTTGGGCTCGTTTATCGGTTTGTCGATAAATAAAAATACCGATTCAGCTGTAGTCGTGCAATGCCGTTACGAATTTGTGGCGCAAAAACCCGAACTGATTCAAATTAAATTCCACGATTTCAACATTCCAACGGAACGTGAAAATTCGAGTCTCTGCTTGGAACACGATGCTCTGCACGTGCTGGAAGAGGCGCGGGGTAAATATAGTACACAGGAACTACTATGCGGTGCCTTTCTGCCAAAACCGCTAATGTCCAGCGATCAGAAAATGCAGCTGCAGTTCGTGGGAAAATATCCTCCTAAGCTCACCAATAAGGTGCATTACTACGGATTCCGCGCGGAGTACAAGTTTGTCACAAGTAAGCTCGAACTAAACTTATGAAAAGTTTTTTTAAATAATTTGTATTGCTTACAGACTTTGGCATTAATTCGGGTCTGCAGCAGGGAGACGAGTGCACATTTATTTACAACAGCAGTGAACGTATCAGTGGCTTGTTTAACTCTCCCAACTTCCCCGGATACTACCTAGAGAATGTCGTATGCAATTATTATTTCTATGGCTACGACGAGCGAGTTGTGCTGCGTTTTACTTTCTTTGATGTCGAGGGCATTGGCACGTAAGATCCCACAAGTAATCCACACTCTATTTCTTCTAACAGTTTCTGTATACCCAGCTGTGATCATCAGACGGCCAGCGATTATGTGGAGTTCTCAAATTTCATGAGCACTGACAGGAAATACAGTCGCCATTGCGGAAAACTACCGGATTTCGAAGTGCGGTCCGACAGACGTTTTTTCCGTGTCACCTTTTACTCAAACGACCGATTTGTTGCCAATGGATTTCGAGCGTTGTACACTTTTGAGTCCACCGATCCCAAAAATTTCAATTCAACTGTTATGGGAGAAAATAATGTGTCTATGCAGAGTTATGTGGCCAACGGATTGCCAGATTTGCTTGTCCTAAATAACATAGTTTTATTTATTGTATTCGTAGTTTACTTAATTTAATAAAATAATTAGTAGTAAAATTTAGACCTACATTTCTCCCGCTAAAATGCAAAATACTGGTGGGTTAAAGTTGGATCAAAAATACTGCTGGGAAATAAATACTGGTGTTTTTACCATCGTTGGTACTTTAAATTCCTTGTCTGGCAACGCTTTTTATGAAGCGAATTCACCAACACTGTGTTTAATCACAGCCGCGCCGCGCAACTTTCGTTTGCCGTTTTGTCGTTTCTCTTCGGCATTCGTACATCATTCGCCGACAGCTTCGCGCGAGGTTCTATTTTCCCGCGGCGCGTTCAACGCTTAGGTTTTTGTTGTTGATTGGGAAAATATATTAAGGGTGTTTTGGTCGTTATTGTCGTGTATTTCGTATGTGGACAAGCTTTATCGTAACCATAAAGTATTAATATACATTAGCAATAAGTGTCAAACAACAACACACACACAAAACAGTTAACACATCAAAAGCAATTCTATAAAAAAAGAGAAAACCACAGCGACAAAATGTTCTCAAGACCCAGGTAAGCAAATCCAAACAATTTTTAAAGATCAGCAACAACAACAGAAAAGTTGCCAAAGGAATTTTGCGTTGTTTGCAACTATTTTCATGCCATGTGCGAGTTTTGTCGGATATTATGCAATTTCCTCAGTTCTCTTGGGCGTCCCAGCTGTTTTTGCCAGTGACCTAGTCAATCTTCTTCCTCTTCTTTGTGCGCCAAGGCAGCATACGCTCTTCCTCCACCCATCTCCTGTGTTCATCGTAAGCTGCGCAGAGCAGCGAAGCTTTCGTTTTCATTGGCACACATATACACTTACACACACGTGAGCAGAGTCCCTTTGCTGGTGGTAGTGGTAAAAAGAGGCACATGTTTTTGGCATTGACCTAAGTTTTCTAATTTTCGCTTGTTCCTTTAACAGCTGCATCGCTTCCATTGTTTAAAATTTCATGTTCTTCACTGGTTGCATAAGCTGAATTTGTTTCTGCTAGAAAATTAAAGCTACAATATGCAATAAAAAGTAAAAGGAAAATTTAATGCGACAATTTTGAACACTAAACAAAAACAGCTGAAAAATCAATACATAAACAAAAGCTGCACACACACACGCACACATGCTTAGATGTTTATACACATACAGTAGCGGCCGGAATATATGAAACACTAGTGTATATATTTACCGATTAATATAAACTGAAATAAGTAATTAAACAGTTGACAGTATAATGTATACTGAAATTTAGTGACTGAAATTTTTTGTGTGCCACTGTGCCTATATGTATTTGTTTGCTTCAACGCCAACGCTTTTCATTTGACTCTGAAAATTGAAAGACACCTTCATTTTCATGGACATGGACAGTCTGCGTTCATGTGTGTGTGTTTGTGTGTTTTTCGCACTGAAAATTTCCTCTTTTGCCAAATTCTAATTTTAAAAACCAAACAGTCAACACACACACACAACACACACGCACACATTTACAATATTTTATGCTTTTGTTTATTGTTGTTGCTCATTTTTCAATTTTAATTTTCGTTGCCAAGTTCAAAAGTTTTTTCTGCAGCTTCATCAAGTGCTCTCTTTGATTCTCTTTCCTCGCGCTCTTCGTTCTTGCCTTTTGTTACTTTCCACTCATTCCATAATCTAAATTTCTAGTCGAGTACATTGACTTCTTTTTGGCAAAAGTTTTATGACTTTCGGATACGCATAAGCACACACAGTGCGTCATGCAATTCTTCTGACAGCTCAAATAGGGGAATATATTTTGTTTAAAAATATTTGAATGGCTTAAGTTATTGAAATTTCTGACCATTAAAGATAAGAAGCATTGTTGACATGTCAAAGCTGTTGCTCACCATTTGTACTATATTTTAGTAGCTACTAATTAACCGTTACTCAGCTGATTGCTTACGATACCCAGTTCTGATGTCATACATAATAATGGGTGTAATTTTATATGTAGGAATTGCTTATACAACGTTTATACGAAAACCTTGATTAAATATTCTGTTTAAAATAGAATAAAAACATTTTTCAACATTTCAAGGGAATTTTTACTTAATTGCACATGAAAATGTGTCTAATTTTAAGGAATATTAAGAAATATTTAATCGATTATCATTTGTTTATTATAAAACAGCACTTTTCTATTATAAACTTTACTCTACAAATTAATCCAACCTTTTAAAAGAAGTGCTTTTAGTTTATTAAATTTAAGTATCTCGAAAGAATGCTTTTTTCTTGCATTTAAACAATTATACTTTTTTTGTTTAAACTAAAAAAATACAAATATTAAATTGCTTAAGGCATTTTATAATATTATTTGCTCTAGAATATGGCAATGTCTATAATTTTACGTCATGTGTGCTCGTCGTGTAAACATACTAAGTAGCAGATACAAAATTATTTATGACACGCAATATGCATCTGTATGTGTGATTAGATAGATACCTGTGAGCACTAGTGATGCCAACTGTTAGATATCGGTTAAAAATTGGATAAAAGTATAGAAAATAAAACATTAATTTACTAGAAAACTCAGATTTCGAAATTAGAAATGCTTTATTTTATTTCAGCTTGCTTTCTAGCTTTCTGAAAAAGGCTAAATTCTCATCACTGCTGTACGCCCTGCTTTCTGTTTAATACGAATTTGTTGCTTAGGCGAAATGTTTTAAGCACTTGTGCTCATGTGAGCACTTCTGGTTTTGGTTTATTTATTTTTTTGGCGATAATACCAAGGGTTTTCCCTTTACACTTCCCCCATTTCCACACTCCCCCGATAATTGAGTGCCAGGTTAGAAAAACACGTCACGAGCGCGTGGGACAAAATCGCAGCAGTCGCGTCACTAACGAGTTTCGATAGCGCTTTGAGTCCGACAAGCTTTTGTGGCCATAAGCCTATATTCGTGTTGATAGCGAATGAGTTCTATCAATGAACGGCTGTGGGAAATAACACACGACGGGGAAATACCCTGTAAGCAAGCAAATTAATTGGGTTTTCACGATAAAACACTTACTAACTAATCAAACATCACGTGACGTCACCAAAACTGCTCTAAAACTGTAAACACGTTTTTGGCACAATTTTCAACAAATTTTCAGTGCCAAAATTCCCATACCCAGCAAACAACACACTAAATTTAGAACAAATCAAGAGAAACACTTCACATTTATTATAAAAGCGCAACCACGCCCACTTTTCTCTATTATATACTTGTATACGTACAACAAACTACCAAACACTCACTACTACAGGGTATAATTAGTCACAAGGCACTTGCAATTAGCATTAATTATGCAAAATTCATCAGCAAATTCATCAGTAACACTTTTTGTCGTCATGTTAGCTATCAAAATCTTATCGCGTCTTCATAGTAAACAATGCGGTTGTGATTTGTTGTGAACTGCTTCACTATCTTCCCCTATATAATACCCGATACCCCTACATTTCCTACAATTACCTCCCGCTATGCGATAAACAAAAAGCAGCTGACTTTGGCCTTGGACTTGGCTTTGCTTTTCTATGTCGTGATCGCTTGGGATCAGCGACATGACTCAATTTGTTACAATTAAGTAAATATTACTTTTATTTTACATGTGATTCATTTGCTTCTCTGTTTGCAGTTTGTGTGGCAACATCGGCAAATTGTACCGCAGTGGAACTGCATCAGCCACGACACCAGCCACAACAGCAAAACCAACAACAGCAGCGGCTGCATCGGCGCTGGCGCTGGTCGATGCCCGCGGCTATCATGAGGTTGTCGGCGACATCATCTGCCCCTCGCAGGTGCGCGGCATCGATCACATTCGCGATCCCCGCTTGAATAAGGTGAGTGCTGGTCAAACACCTGCGGCAATTAAAAAGGGGTTTAGATTTTGTTTTGTTACATTTAAGGCTAAAATAAAGCTAGAAGAAACTACTACCAGTAAGCCAAAGCCTTAAACCCCCACTGATAGTACTTTTACTCTTATAAACGTTGATTAGAGTATAACAAGATCATAAATATAAGTATGAGATTAGTTTGTTTTATACTTTTGTATTAGTACTTTTCTGCTGATAAATCAGAAACTTGTTAGACAACAGTTCTTAATAAATCTTCTTAAATCGCATTAAGAAAGGCTAGCAGTTTATGGAATGATTTGGTAGGTAAAAACCACTAAAATGTTGAAAAAAAAAGCTTAAAGCTGTAAACTTTATCAACACCAAACCAAAATCAAGTACCGAAATAGCCACTTTAGAAATAGCGGATGGCATTTCATGTAGTTTTCTGAGCTAGACATCAGTTAAGGTATTTTAGATATTAGGTTAAAGTATTTATAGATTTAAAGTATTTATAGATCATAAAATGGTATAACTTTCCAAGACAAACTAGAATTGGGCTGAGTTCTAAGCATTCATTATGCAGCGGACGCTTTCAATAAGACTTTTGTTAGTTAGTAGTAGTAGAAAAGTGACTAATTGTAGGTGACTAACCCTAGGAATGCTACCGAGAAGTACACGAACCGATAAGTAATTTTTGTGGTTTAAAAATGCCACCGTTTTAAGTTATTTGTGCTTTTCTTAGCTTTAGTTTACAAAGGTAGTCTTATTCATCCCATTCTCCTCTTACAGGGCTTGGCGTTTACCCTGGAGGAACGTCAGGTGTTGGGCATACACGGTCTGCAGCCGGCTCGCTTCAAGACCCAGGAGGAACAGCTACAGCTGTGCAAGATCGCTGTCAATCGCTACACAGAACCGTTGAACAAGTATCTGTATCTGAGTGATCTGCACGATCGCAACGAGCGTTTGTTTTTCCGCTTCCTCTCCGAGAACATTGAGGATCTCATGCCCATTGTGTACACTCCGACGGTGGGATTGGCCTGTCAACGTTTTGGATTAATCTATAGACGTCCCCATGGTCTCTTTGTTACCTTCAATGATCGTGGACACATCTTTGATGTGATGAAGAATTGGCCGGAACCGAATGTTCGTGCCATTTGTGTGACGGACGGAGAGCGCATCTTGGGTCTGGGTGATTTGGGTGCCTGCGGCATGGGTATTCCCGTTGGCAAGTTGGCTCTGTACACGGCCCTGGCTGGCATTAAGCCGCATCAGTGTCTGCCCATTGTGGTTGATGTGGGCACCAATAACATTGATTTGCTGGAGGATCCACTGTACGTTGGTCTGCGACAGAAGCGTGTGGTGGGACGTGAATACGATGACTTCATTGATGAGTTTATGGAGGCTGTTGTCAAGCGTTATGGCCAGAATACCCTCATCCAATTCGAGGACTTTGGCAATCACAATGCATTTAGATTCCTGGACAAGTACCGCAACACATACTGCACCTTCAACGACGACATTCAGGGCACAGCAGCTGTAGCTGTCGCTGGATTGTATGCCTCCAAGCGCATCACTGGCAAATCCTTCAAGGATTACACCTTCCTCTTCGCTGGTGCCGGCGAGGCAGCCATTGGCATCGCCGATCTGGTGGTTAAGGGCATGGTCGCCGAGGGTGTGCCCATCGAGGAGGCTTACAGCAGAATATTCATGGTGGACATCGATGGTTTGTTGACCAAGTCAAGGAAAGTGGGCAACTTGGAGGGCCACAAGGTCAACTATGCCAAGGACATTGAACCCATGTCGGATCTCGAACAGATTGTGTCCACAGTGAAGCCAAGTGTAAGTTCTGTGCTAATCCCACTTGACTAGACTTCTTAAAACTTAAGACTAAATTTATTTCCCACCTTTTTAGGTTCTCATTGGAGCTTCGGCTTGTGCGGGTCTCTTCACCCCCAAGATCCTGCGTACCATGGCGGACAACAACGAGAGGCCCATCATCTTTGCCCTCTCGAATCCAACCAGCAAGGCTGAGTGCACTGCCGAGGAGGCCTATCACAACACAGATGTAAGTACACCCCAAAGTCCGTACTACTTTTATTAATCATCTACTCTGTCCCTGCAGGCACGTGTCATCTTCTCGTCTGGCTCGCCCTTCCCACCGGTTACCGTGGGCGACAAGACCTATTACCCTGGTCAGGGTAACAACGCCTACATTTTCCCTGGCGTCGGCTTGGGCGTCATCTGCACTGGTACGCATCACATACCCGATGACATGTTCCTGATTGCCGCCCAGGAGTTGGCCAACTATGTGGAACCCGCTGACATTGAGCGTGGCTCTTTGTATCCTCCCCTGCAGAGCATTCGCGATGTCTCCATGAACATTGCCATTGGTGTGACCAAGTGTGCATATGACAAGGGTATGGAATCAACTGATTTTTAAGTGTTGCTCCACTTTATTTGATTTTTTTGTATTAATGCTTTATTCTCAACAGCTTTGTTATTAGTTTATGAGCAATTATCTTGACTTATTTGTTGATTTAGTTTCCTTTTGATTTCAAATCATTTAATTCCTTTTAGCCCTTTAGTTTCTCCCTTCTATTTTACATTACTCGCTCTTTCAACTTAAATTTTCCTCCTCTTTCTCTGCTATCAACAAGTTTCTGTTGTTTTCGAACGCTTCCTTGATACAATCTTAAACCAAAATACAAAACCTGTTGCTACTTTTAACCAATCCCTTTGAAACTCTCCATAGGACTTGCATCCACATACCCAGAGCCACAGGACAAGCGCAAGTGGCTGGAGGATCAGTTGTACAACTTCAACTACGAGAGCTCGATGCCCGTGACATGGACCTGGCCCAGGATGCCCTTCATTAAGACTCGTGATTTAGTGCCCACCAAACTCTATGGAAAAAAAAGTGATTAACATTTATTTTTCTTCTCTTTCTACTTCCCATTTCTAGGTGCTGAGAGTCCATTAATTGCCGCAATTAAATAATTGATTCACTCAGTTGTATTGAATGAACGATTGATTGATGGCACCTTATGTTTTGCATTCTAACCCACTCAACGTGCTACTGCAACCACAACCACCACCAAAACTACTGTTGTTACTACTACTACTACTATCAACTATCACTACGATTATTCACCAATTAGCACCAATCACTAACCAAGCATTCAGGCCTAGAAAATAATTCAACTTAACACGGCTGAACAACAAAATCTCTATGTTCTTATATGTTTGACATGATCGCCACGTCAAGAAACAGAAGTTCAGATGGTTATGGGCATTTCCAGCTTTCATCGAAGATGGCTTAGTTTTAGTTTAAACTCAGACTAAAGCGACGTGTGCGATGACTAGTGTTTTATGTTATTTTCGATATGTATATGTTTTAAAATCGATCTATTTATGTGTATAAATTATCATGTTAACTATTACGGCAATGCAACAGTGATGATGCGATGTTGCAACTTAATTCATTAATGCTTTGTTATTGGTTTTTCCCTATTGTATGTAAACTAAGTTTAAATTGGCTTGCTGGCATTAACTTTTCCCTATCTGACTATCTGCCTATCTGCCTCTCTCATTATTTATCTATTGCTTTAACTCTCTCGCTTTCCTGCCTAAAATGTATTACTAATTGAATGCGGCGCTGGGCGCAACACTTGCCTGCTATACAAATATTCAACTTATTTTTAAATCCAACTTTTCCCCACTAAAGTATAATTTTCAGTTTAAGAATTGATTGATATTGATCTATTGCTATTTCCCTTTTTTTTCGTTACCGTCTTTTTTTGAATCTAGAAAATAACGAAGAAATCATTTAAATAAATCCAACCCACATCGAGCGCATATATAAACCATTGGCAAACATATAGACAGCAGATCGGAGAGATTCTGCCCCATCCTTAAAGAAATTAATAAACCAAGTGCAGCCGTTGACATAATTAACTTTAAAAGAAAACTTAAGCTAAAAGTTATAATTTAATTCACTTACAAATTGTAGTTAATGATATATACATAGAGAAGTGTGTATATATATGACTATAGTAATTATTATGTTTGTTGTTGATCCATGTCTGATATTTATTATTAAATAGCATTGTTTATTTTTTAACTTATTGTTACAAAAGTCAATTTTAATTTACCATAAACATTATGTTAAATGCCAGAGATAGATAGATAATTATCCCGAAAGCAATTGTACAACTGAACGATAATAATAATAATAAAAAATACACAAAATAATGGTTATTACAACAATTCTGTCGCCTTTGCACTTTTTCTATCGTCCAGCAAAAGGGGCGTGATAAGAACGAGTTTCCGACTTCCGGTTTAGTCTACGCTATTTTCTCTTAAAAAACTGTAAACGTTTAACGCTCTTAACTATTTTAGTAGCGGCATTTGTTGATCAACATGTCGTATGAGTAATATGCAAAGTATTGTCAACAAGCAAGTAGTTTAAATAAAATGACAATAAAAATTCTAGGGTATGTGAACTTTAGTACTATACTATATTTAGAGCGTTATCTGTGATGGCTTAAATCGCGGGAATGCAGCGAATGTTTGATTGTCTTATCGGCATTGAGGAAATTAAATGTATTACTTAAACTAAATAAATCAATTTCCTGCAATTTGCACAATGTGTCGTATGAGTAATGTGGAAGGTAAGTAAATAAGTACGAGTTTGTTGAGAACTATTGAATTTTCATTTTTAAAAAGGAGGAAACTTGAGTTATGAAGCTCTCTAAGTGCTTGATCAGCGCACAGGTGGAATGGTAGGGGATTTGAGCTTGAATTCCTTAAAATAAAATTATTTTCTTTTATTTTAAATTAGGTATGCATAGTATAGTTTCAGTGCTGAAATTTCAAAGAAAAATAATTTTATGCGAATGTCTTAAAGAGTATTTAAAGTGCAGCTGGACTCTGCTGACTCTTGCTGTCTACAGAGAGCAGAGAAATCGGGACTTTAGCTCAAAAGAGACGTGTGTAAACAAAAGCTGAGCGCAAAAACTGATTCTGTGTAAAAACAAAAGCGCTTCAAATAATTTTATAAATACTACGAAATTATTGATTATACTTGATCGTACGTATGATTAGCTCAACTGGCACTTGAATGAATGGTTTCAGCTCTTGAGAACATGTTTCCCACAGCTGGTAAAATCGAAGAAGAGAGCGCTGAGCTGATCAATTGATCTCTGAATCAGAACTCGTCTCACACTGAGCTGAGTCTCTCCTGAGATTGAGTATAAATTGTGTGTTTGGAGCACAGTGCGCGCAGTAGCGCTTGGAGCAGCATTTTAAACGGTTCAAGTTTAAGTTAGTCCGGATTTTGGATTGGAAACTAAAAGCGAATCAAGTGCAAAGATGCCTCGTATCTGCTACTTCGTTGCCTCGATCTATTTGCTTGTAGTTGGTGCTAGATTGACGCTAGCTGGTGAGATACTTGTGAAAACCTTCCCATGACTCGCTCGTCGTCTCGTTTATACCCTGTGCTGGGAGTGCTTAAAGTTTGTGAAAAGTGTGGAGTAAACGTTTAGTTAGGCTTTAATCTCGGGAAGCTTAAAGTTTGGTTTGCAGTTGGCCAATAAGTTCAGGCACTACGAGTCTGCTTAGCTAGCCAGTTTTTGATAGTAATGCTAAGAGTATACTCCTTAAATTGGAGTGCTTTTTAGATACCAGTGATTTGATGCCAATCTGTACCTATCGTAAAGATCGGTGCGTAAACAAAAAAGTTAAACACAAGTGTTGATCTCAAACTCTTACAGTGCACAGGGTATACTCCGGTCGGTTGTGCTCCCCTGCATTGCCTTTCATGTTGCTGCATATATTAATTGTTTGCATTGACGCCAACTTAGATTACGGTGATGATTGTAACACCCCGAACGGAGAGCGCGGTGAATGTTTGCCCTTTTCCTCCTGCACCGATATCGAGCAGCGACTTTTGGAGGCCCAAAAATCTGGAGGAATTTTAGCACCGGAGTATGCCACTTACTTGCAAAAGGCCGTCTGCGGCGAGTTTGATAAAGTGGTAAGAAAATCCCCGATGTTCGAATTGAAATTCCGAAAGTGAAGGCCCATAAAAAATGTATTGTAGCGACACTTTTGCTGTGCCAAAAGTCAAATTCAACACAACTCGAAGGTTATGCAGATTTTTAAGAACGACAGTTACAGTTGTGGAACAATACTCAATCAGCGTGTGGCGAATGGATACGAAGTGCTGCTCTCCTCGAGGCCTTGGATGGCACTGCTGCGGTATCAGAGCCTAGGGGAATCCAGATTTCTCTGTGGCGGCACTCTCATCTCAAATCGTAGGTGCACTTGCTAGAAATGTACTGCCATAACTTTTAGTTCTATTACTAAACTATTTTAGGTTACATTCTGACCGCTGGGCATTGCGTGCATGGATTGCAGGATCAACTGTAAGTGAAAAGTCTTTAGAAACTAAATATATATAATAACTGCAAATAAGGGAAGCGTTACCACATTTCTATAGGGTCTTCAAAAATATATGATAATTGAGAGAGATCTGACCAAGTACACTAAAACTTTGATTTGTCATATCTTGGGACTTTTAAGTCCAAACTTCGATTGAAACACCTTTTTGTACCTAGGAGGAGGACCTAGACTATCGATTTGCATTTGAATTTTGAAAACAAATTTTTGATCGATTTTTCGAAAAAATGCAAAGGGGTAACATCATAAAAATTGTCAAAAATGGGCAAATTTTGAAAGTTTCCAAATCAACCCAATTTTGATTATGATCGATTCTCCCAATTGTCCTGAGTCTAAAAAGGTATAACTTTTTGAGATCTAACATCCTTTGGCTGAGTTCTGAACATTCAAAATTATGAAATATTGTTAAAATTTTAAATTCTTCACTCGACTTTCTCTACTGAAGTTATGACCTTTAAATAAACTATACTATACCTACTTATATTTTAGGTATGAGATACGTTTGGGTGAGCATCGCATCTCGACGGAGCGAGATTGCCGACAGCAGGGACGCAAGGAGAAGTGCGCTCCGCCAGTGAAAGATGTGGGCATTGAGAAATTTCTGATTCATGAGAAATACGATCCGAAGTATATAACCAACGACATCGCACTCTTGCGTCTAAATACCAGCGTCAACTTTGAAAGTGAGCACTAAACTATATCTTATCGCTTAATCCTATAACAAACTACTTTTTTTGGGTAGAGCACGTTAAGCCCATTTGTCTGCCCATCTCCGATGAGCTGAAGAGACAGGCTGAGTCTCTGTCCACCTACTTTGTTACTGGTTGGGGCACCACTGAGAACGGCTCCTCCTCGGATGTCCTTTTGCAGGCGAATGTGCCGATCCAACCCAGATCTGCATGCTCCCGTGCCTATAGACGAGATGTGCCGGAGACGCAGCTTTGTGTGGGTGGTGGCGATTTGCAGGACTCCTGCAAGGGCGACTCTGGTGGACCACTACAGGCGCCCGCCCTCTACCTGGACGAGTATAAGCTGCGCATGGTGGAATTTGGCATTGTGAGCATGGGCGTCACATCCTGTGGACAGATTAGTCTACCGGGTCTCTACACCAACGTAGCTCAATATGTGCAGTGGATTACAGACACCATGGCCAGACACGGTCTTTAAGCTTAGGAGCAGGCAACAGCCTTAGTATTTCATAATTTTTCATATCTCTGATAATGTAAACTAAACTATAAGAAAATATAAATTGCACATGAACTGAATAATATAAATTTCTAAATTTGAACTCGCGCCAAACAAACTATCGTATAAAGTTTTACGCAAATGCACGACTTTAAGCTGGTGCCCCCTGTTGTTGGTTCAGAATTCACCACAAACACCACACGTTGAGCATAGTTGAGCTGCGTTCACTATGGCTCAACAGCGGTTACAACTGTTGAGTCATTTGCGGTTGGCCCAAAGATGGCGCTAGCAAGCTGCCAAAAATCGCTAGAGGTCGTGTGCTTGCGCCTGCGTAAAACTCACCACTGACTACAGCTTGCAAGGACAAAATAGCTTTTGGTTACTCCTATTGGTGTAGATAGTTAAGCCAATAGCCACCAGAGGTCGCAAGCAGTATGATAATTCCAATGTTGATTACAGCAGTAGACGTTTTATTAAAGGATGGTTATTAGTTATTTCTAAGAAATTATTTATAAATATTTTGCAAAATACTGCATATTTGAACGAAGCTAGAGCTTATGAGCAGCTTAAACAACAACTGTTGTGCTACCGCCATCTATTGTTCAGTCGCTTGTTTTTTGTGTGGCGCGCAACCGTTGAGCATAACAGAACGCGCTGTCTGAAAGAGCGCCACATTTGAAACTTTCAGGTTGCAGTAAAAAAGCTAAATTTAAGTAAACTTCCAAATTGTTAAGTAGCCAGCAACACAATTTAATTGAATCAAAGGAGCGAGTGAGGCAGAGAGAGTCTGAAATATCAGAGACGTCGAGTGCTGCTGCTTGTGCAAATATGAGCAGCAACACTTTCGAATAAGAAAGTGGGACTTGTTTTAAGCAAACATGTTGTGCATTTAAGCGAATTAAATGTAAACATCTTCAGATTGCCAAGACATTAGTGGCCACTGTGTGCTCAAGTGCACATATACACGCATATATAAACATAAATATGAAATGTGGCAATAATCGCAGCCATCATAAAAAATGAGTTTTGTATCCGTTTTTGTGGCCCTGAAGGACACAACACACAACACACAACACACAGGACACATACAGGAGCTGCCCAGTGAGACAGCGGAGTGCTCGGGGGCGTGACAGCTTGGAAGACACACCTCTTGTAACCGTAAGTTCTTTGCTTTTGAGTTGCAATTTCTTTGAAAACTCGACAAACTTTTGCACTAGAAAAACATTTCCCATTTAGATGCAAAAACCAAACTCATTTTTAATGTTTCCCCTACAATTTTTCATAAAGTTTACCCATTCCAAATAGAAAATAACAATTGTAACTACATAATAATTTAATAGTTTACTTGGACTTTTTAGGGATTAAAAATTTGCAGTTTTCATTTGTGTAAATTATTTAAAATAGTTATTGGCAACTTTTGTGCAAAGTCAAATATTTGTGTTTGCAAAACTTTGCGAATTGGGTAAATTAATGAAGAATTATAAAATTCAATAAAACTGCAGAAAGAGGGCAAAAAACTTATCAGAAGTAATGAATTTCCAACTTGTTTATTTCTGCAAGGATTTCCATTGTGAGTTGTGCCAAAAATCTTGAGGCATTTCGATTGGAAAGTCTTGTTTTTGGCTGTCGATGGTGGCAAAAACTGTGCCACAAACAGGATTCATTGACGATTCCTGTGGCTTGATTGTTTTTGCTTTGTCAGATGAAACTTTTTGGGGTTATCTTATCCTTGTGCTGGCCGCACTAATTGCACAAGAATCCGAGGAGGCGTAAAGGATTTGGTCGGCTCGAGGAACTTCAAGGCGATAGGGAAGCTGGAAGGAGAGACTAAAAGAGAGAGAGTAAAGGGGTGGCTAGTTGGCAGCTGTTCACTCAACTGTTTGGCACTCAGTGCATTGGCGGCGTTAATTAAAACCGTCTCAAGGCAGAGAAACTAATAACAGCAAACAACAATTTTTGAATCAAGACTTTCAGCATTGCTTTCAGTTGTTGCTTTCTATACTCAGCAAGTGTTGCACAGTGGGGTGTATTAAGAAAAGAGCTTTACTTCACATCAGAGTTTGGCATATGTATATTTATTTTACTGTCAGTCCCTCAACTTAATTACAACTCAATCGCTTAACTATAACAGAAGTTATGGCAGCTTAAAGTGTTGTGCCTAAAAGTATGCTACGATTTTTGAACTGTAACTTGTAAAGGGTATCTCTTAGCTGTTAATTGCTTTGCTGCTAATTCCTTTTTGCATTGTCGATTTCCACGCAAAAAGAACTGCGGTCGCGGTTTGAAGTCGTGGTTGCAGGAGGTTGCCAGACGTTGCCAGAGGTTGCCACACCAGTTGGCCAGAGGCGACTCTTTTGTTTCAAGGGTTTGCCCTCCCGAATCGCAGCGAGACGCGGTTTGCAGTGCTCGTCGATTCGCTTGGATCGGCTCGGGTAGTGCTGAAGTGAGAAACGGTCGTCATAGTCAGCGTCATCGTCGTTGTCGCCATCGTCGTTGTCGATGTTGTCGTCGCCTATGCAGATGGTTTGCTTTGTTGTTTGCCTGATTGCCTGTTTTTGTTTTGGAGCTCTGTAGTTGATGCTGAAAAGGGTATGATTTAAAGATGGGGAGCCATCGTGGAGTGTACTAAAATTCAAAAGAAAATACTTCTAAAAACTGACCCTTCTACTAACCCTCTAAAAACATGAATTCCTGGAGAGAGAAAGTAGAGTGACCAAAAAAGTACTGGGTCTCTTACAGTTGTCTTCTCCGTTGTGCCACTGCTTGGTAGTTTCTGTTTTTGTTTTGCTTCTAAACCGACAGCAAGGACCAAAGGAAGGAAGAAGGGGCTAAAACCGAAGCAGTTGTTGTTGTTGTTACCACTGTCACTGCTGCTGTTGCCACTGCTGCCACGAGTCTTGTTTGCTTTCCATTACAACATGTTGTTGTTGCCCTGCACTTACAGAGCAACAGAGTAGCACAGTTGTACTGTGCAGCAGCCAGCAACCAACAAGCAACAGCAAAAATATTGACACTACCCAAAACCATTCCAAGCTGGGCGTAAAAGCAAATTAATGAAACTTAAAAGGGCTAACAAGTGGAACAACTGGCTAACAGCACTCAGCTGACAACTGCCAGTTACCATATACATATTTGCACATCAATCCGGTAGATCAGTGTCACAATTATTCATTTACCCATTCACTCATTTACTCATTTGGTGGCATGCAACCATCGGATATCCTGCCAGATATATTTACCATATAAATTCAAGCGGCTCGAATGAATGGCATCAATTTGAAGAGTTTTTGTTACACTCGCTTTCATTCGATGCCAGTGGAACAGAAAAACCCGCTAAGAGTTATGAAAATATAAATAAATTTCCATTGATTTTGCTCATTTGTTTAACTTAATAATGAACTCGGACAGCAAATAAATATTCAGTGCGCATTTATAATGTTAAATGTTATCAATCAAATCAAGGTAAATAACTTCAGTAATGCTTAATGGTAGACAAGTACTGCCAGACACTCTGAATTTGATTTAAAATAATTTACTTTAATTATTCAATTAGTTCGTTTGTAGATTAACTGGGTATGAAGCGGATATCTCTTAAGATCAAACTCGTTGCCTCCAACTAAATCTACCTCTAACTCTGGATAAGTTTTACTGAAAACTTCCTGCCACAACTTGAGCCTTGAGCAAATAAATTTAAAAGATGTCCTTTTGCCAGTTTTATACAGCGTCGCTGGCACAGAAGTGCAATAAAGTTTCACTGCATTCGTATTTAATATGAAATTATAATAAATAATGATTTAAATGAATTATTCACAGAATTATTCAGGTCTTTCCATAAAGTGAATGAAGTCATCGGATGTTGCTTGTCGGTTGTCCAATGTCGGAATTTTCTTCTGCTCCTTTTAGCCATCTACAGGAATTCATTTTTGGCCCGGTTCGCGACTTGTTCCGTTTGGCCAAAAAAATAAAAAAATTACTTATTCAAACTTTTTGGTTTTTATTGTAAATTTGGCATTTCCGAATGCAATGCGGCCCAGGATAACATACAGTGAGTCAGTGTGTGTGCCAGAGAGGAGTGTGTGTGTGTGCGTGTGTGTGTATGGGCTGGCACATTTGCATACAGAATGTAAATTATATTGTCCGTTTCATGCTCCGACACTTAAGAGACAAAATGAAATAAAAGATGGCTCCAACGACAACGAACACAACGAATGAAATAACAAGCCAGGTAACAAGGATGTGCCATACGCGCACGCACACACACACACACACACCCACACTACACACACTCATTCACCCATCCACACGTACGCACACAGTAGCAACAAGAAGGACAAACAAAGAAACAGACAAACAACAACAAACTTCACCTCCAACTGACGTGCGGCTCAAAAGGGGCGTGGGAACAGGTGCCGAGTAGTGGGAGGGGCCAAATATAGTACCGCAGTTGTCACACACACCCACACACACACACATTCACAGGCCGATTGAATGCGCTTTAATATTTCAAAAGCTTTAATGAAATCGCTTTTTGCCTTGCCTTTTCAATTTCCAGCGCGAGACAAGATGTCAGCTCTTTAGTTTTCCACCTATGTGGGAGTCTACACTGCGCGAAAAAGTAGTGCTAGAATCTGTGATAAGAGCAAGAAATAAAAGAGTTTATTTAAATGTTTTCTAGCACTACTCTTTTAGTATTTACTAACAGTAAGGAATTAAAATTAAATAAATGCTTACGCTGTACTTGTTAATGCAGAATTTATTTATTTGTTTAAAAATAATAAAAACACAATTTAAATTAACTAAATACAGGATTCCAATCCACCAGAATTATGTATATTTTATCTATATTTTATTCGCTATTAAACACATTTATATTACTTTTGTATTTTATTTTAAGTTATGCTAATCAATTCTGCTCCCAGTTGCCCGCAGGTCAAACCGTTTCGCTTTCAATTAAGTTGTGCAAATATTTTCCTTTGAGTAAACTACTTTTTTTCCAGTGTAAACCTGTCGTAGTTAGTTTTGCGAACAGGTGCAAAACACGTCTTAGCAGCTGACGTCGAGTTGCGTTGCGGTAAAAGGTGCGGTGAAGTTAAAAAAGGAACGGAATAAAAGAGAGCGAGGAGTGAAAGGGAAGTGAATGAAAATGCGATTAAATGAATAAAAATTGTCGCATTCTGTAAAGTGTCAAAAAACGAATGCATTTCATGCTGTTCGCTTCAAAATTAGTTCCAAGGGGGCAATGGAACTTTTGGCGTTCTCCGAATGTTAAATTTAAGGATCACTTACGTTGAAACATTTTTGACAAACACCTTGGGAAATTAAATAAAAACAACATTTATGAATAATTTACATCGTTTGAGGAGCTCAACTAAACGCAGTGAAATATTTTTGTATCTAAAATGTTTGCTGAATATTTAGAAACACGAAAACTTTGAACTAATGTTGGATCAAAGTTATTTTCACATTTATTTTTCTATCCTTTATCGTTTATCCTGTACAGCCACGAGAGCGAAACAAGTTTAAAGGATATTTCTCAGTTGAATGCATTTGGAACCCAAAAGACCAAAAATAAATACGATTACACCCGCTCAGTCAACAACAAACAGGCACACACACACACACACCTCTTCCCCTCACCTCTCGACTCTTTTTGGCCTTGTCGAGTTCTGGTTTCGGCCCTGTTTGTCTATCACATTAGGGCCATTGTTGCGTTCACATCGTGGCCGTAGGCATTTGGTAATTTTGTCTTCGATTTACGTTTTCAAAAACAATTTTCTCTCATAATGATGAGACGGTCGCTTCCGATTCGCTTAACCGCTCGTTTTTAGTTGACTTTCGTATTTCTTTAGCCGCTTTTTACGAGTCCTGGTAACAGTAACATTGCCAATTGAATCCCCAGTCCACACACTTGGCCTTCAAATACCCTCAACGCCCATCATTCCCCGGAAAGTGTAACGTCATCTACTTCAGCCTAAGACATAGGCTACTTTATCTCGTGTCTATTCACTTTCTACTTTTCAAGATACCGAGTAATTTTTGTAAATAATATTTTAGGCTTTTTCTAAAGAATTTTCTGTTCGTCAGTATAAAAACGGTTGTTAAAAAATTTTCCTTTAAAATTAATAACCAAGGAAATCTGCGGTAAGGTTATAGGCTTTAGTCTAAACATATGGCAGATCATTTTGACCTACGATTCTTCGCTAAGTTTTAATTTTCATATCGGTATTATATATTAATTATGAAACCATAGGAACTAGTTTCTGTTTATGCAATACAGGGTACTTTCAAGTCGGGCAGTCTTTGCCAAGAATTTTCGATTAAATTTCATTCGATTTTATCTGATTTCTAAAATCTTTTTATGCTTATCTGCTATATGAAATGTGTACAGCAGAATGTGTACAGAGTCTTTTAAGGTTGAGCATGACTTTTATAAAATAATTATTATTATTTAAATATTTTATGACAAATTCACATAACTTTTTATTTTCAATGTCTTAAGAAACCCTTAGAGAGCTATTTTTCCTACTTTAGTACAGGGTACTTTCAAGTCGAGCTGCACTTCAGTGTATTTATTAACCTAATTCCCATATTTCGGTTCATTTTTATGGAACATCGCATAGACATTTTGCTGGTTTGCCAATTATTGTATTGTCTATATGAGCATATGTGTGTGTGACTGTGTGTGTAGGAGTGGGCGGGTCAGTGGGGGGCGGGGACTATTATTGTTCAGCCAAACATAACTGATTTAATATTGGATACGACAACGTTATGACCAACTTGATTTCTACAACAAATTAGTTTATTTCGCAATTGCGTCAAGACTCAAGTCCGAATAATTCGCATTATTTGAAATTTATGCGGAATGCGTCTCTCAATTGCCATGCCTTCTTTTTATTGGGGCTGGCGGGGGTCGAGGGGCGGTTTGCTTTGGAAAATTGAGTGAGTTCGAGCATCGAAATCATCGACATCAATGTCTATTAATTTTGTGGTGGCGCCAAACAATCTCATTGTCATTCCGAATCTGATTCTCATTCTGATTCAGATTCTGATGCTCATACCGAATCCCAGTTGGAGAAACATTTCCAGCTGCGTCTTTATTATGCCATTAAACTATGTGAAGGCAACTTACGCTTCAGATAATTCCTGAACGTAATTATGCCTCCTGCGAGTACAGTAAGCTCTGCGTATAATGAACGTTTGTTTGCCCACTTGCAGCTGATTTCGATGTGCAATATGCAAATGTGTTTGATGCGAATGAATGATTAATTGGCTTATTTTGGAAACATCTTGTTAAGCTCCATAACTGTTCATATCCGAATCTCATAATTATTAAATGATTGAATGCGATAGCTGAGTGAATGTCAACATTATCGAGCTGGGTGGGGATAACATCAAGGAATTTAACTTGAAGTGCATTGAAAGTTATGCTAATAAGTCGATGCGTGTGATGTACTTCAAATAACTTGAAGTTATTAAGTTATTAATTTAATAAGGATACATTTTTAATATAACTTTTGTAGACATACAAAGTAGGAACATCATTTGAGAACTTCAACTGCTTTTATTCCATTTCGAAGTGAACTTTGAAATCATTAAAATGTTTGATGTTTATCAAAAGATCTGAGCATTGACTACCAGTTAGTTCCAACTAAAGATCGAATCGAATGTGCTCGGATTTCAACTCGAATTTTGCTATGATTGACCAACAATTAGACTGGTTAACAAAAATTGATTTTAGTCGGAAGTTTGTTCCATTTCTGTGTGTGTGACAGTGTTTTTCCAAGCTATTGGAATGCAGCTCCAAAGATTTTTGCTAGTTGTACGCACAAAGTGCGTAGGTCGCAACTCATCATCAACAGCAACATGATTATGGTGATCATAATGAGCATTGGTTGGCATTGCCGTTGTCGCTTTTGCATACCAAATGCTAAAAAGGATACTAAGACCAAAGTCTATTTTGCATTTGACACAAACAGGTCAGAGGCAGAGATGCTCATCCAACTGATGCATGCAGACCACGAGCGAGGCTCAAAGCTTTAACCGAAGAGAACCCAGATCCATAGTGGGATTCACAAGGCTGGCAACACCATTGCGTATACGCCTGGTGCTCAGCGACTTTGTCTCATTAAAATGACGCAAGTGTCCTCGCCATCGCAGTCGCAAAGAAGTGCAATTAAAATGCAGGACACAACGACAACTACAACGACAACGACAACGACAATGGCAGCAGCGCTTTTGATTTTCAAACAGCTCTAAATAGAGCTGCACCGACTCACTCCCACCCACTCACTCTGAGTGAGGAACTATAATTTATTCAATATACGCATTCTATGTTAACTCTAAGCATGAATTTGAATCTTAACTCAATCTATGCTGCTGTACTCTGCTGATTATTCGACCACAGCTCAAACTTCCCTAGCTATTGGGGTCAGTGAAGACAACTTTTAATACTTCCAAAACTACTAGGTAATCAAAGCACACTGATGCATTGAACTACCAATAAGTTTATGATTTGGGTAATCCCAAAACTAGTACACAAGTTTGTGGATTCAGCTGCTGTATGGAAAATATATGCAAAACTATAATCAATAGCTTCTATTTGACAATGATGTGCCATTTAAAAATACAGAATATTGAAAAATTCAAACTGTCAATTTATAATATTGAAATCGGTTAAGTTTTGAGTTTCTGACATTTTATTATGAAATGGTAAAGGGTAAAACAGTTATACCATAGATGAAATGCTAGAAATTGTATATAAATTTATTGTAATAATTTTATGTGCCTCCGATAGACAAAGGATGAAATCATTTCTTATTGAAGAAATATTCTACATATTATTTTAGTGTGGCATATTTTTTCTAATCTTTGGGAATTATATTTGTCTTTGAAAATCTATACCTTAACATACCATTCAACCCACAAATATATAAAACAGGGTAGTTCCTGGTTGAAACCCTCCAAAAACTCTACAATTGTTTTCAATTGCTTTGTATTCGGGTCACGTCCGTTAAGAGCTTAAATTTAATTTACCTGTTTATATTTTTCAATACACGACAATGAAATGCAAACATTTGTTGATCTTTGGCCAATTGTCGACCTTTGCCAGCCATGCCCCTGCTGTCTGCTGTCTGCTGTCTGCTGTCAACACGTAGCAACGCCCATGGATACGCATTGAAAATGCATTAGCAATTTATAAGTTTTATTTACATGCACAGATTGGTCAAGTTGAACGCATAAATATGTGTATCGAATGCATTCAATTGTTGTTCTTATCTGCATTTTGCAAGTGTTGCACTTAGCAGCTTACAGGTAGAGGTAGAGGTAACGGTAACGGTATGTGACAAAGGTGGGGGAGAGACAGGAGCGGAGCTAGGGTGGTGGGTGTTGGGCGCACGCATGGGGCGACTATGGAAAACTATGAGTTAAAGGTTAAGACCCTGTACACCTCTTATACACTGGTTGTTCAGTGTTAGTTTAGATACAGACAGCCCAACTCCCCAGTACACCAACTGCGCTCCTGGAACTTGATACCAAGTTCACTCTATCTCGAGTGCACAGGCAAAGAATTGTTGGTTACCAACTCAAGCGTGATTTCTCCGTCAGTTTGCGATATAGATTCTATTGCTGTTGGGGTAGAAAAAGTAGAGACTTTGGGTCTTGTTTGGTATTTACACTTGGGTTTGAAATTCCTGCTGCAGGAAAGTCTCCTGAACGATAATCGAAAATCGATTGTCCTTATAAGTTGAACAACCGGTTCGTAGCTGGTTCGTAGCCTGCGTGCCACAAACACCTGTGCTAACTGCAGTAGCAGTGGCATCAGTGGCATCAGCAGCATCACCTGTTTCAACAATTTAGATGCAAACGTATTTTGCATACATGTCCGTTACATCCGCTGCAAGTTTCCGTAGTTCGACACACAACTCAGGTAGGAGCCCAGGTGGGTGGTGGCAGGTGGCATGTGGCTAAAGGGCCTGGTTTGGGACTAAAAAGTTGTAAACTTTGATTCGCATTATGCGCTGCCCGTTGAAATAATCAGACAACACCAACACAACCGAAACATTCACTGATTCAAAAGATCAATTATATTAGTTCAAAGGGCTTTTAATAAATTAAATTAGTTTATTTAAATTATTTGCATAAAGTTCGCATTAAAGCAATTTTTTATCACAAAAATTGTTCAGAAATGTAAAATTTTGTTGCAATTTATAGCATTGATAATTGGACATTCCAAAAACTAAAAATATGTGAGGTATTTTGTTTTTTATAAACTTTAAACTGTTTTATTTTGACTGTTATTTCAGCTGAAGTTTTGTCACTTGCACTTTTAACAGTTTGTAAAAAATTGGGCAGGAATTACCAGTGGAACTAGGGAATTAATTGTCATGTCACCGTTTAAATTCCTGACACAACGCAGATTCCAGTTGACGCTACAAAATAAACAATTATTTTTATCGATATCCACATAAAACGCAATTATTTCGATATATCCACGTGTTTAATTGGAATTTTAGCACAACAATTGCAGTTGGAACAGTTTCCATATGTGCTTCACTGGAATTAGTATCAAATCAAGCGATTTAATGAACATGAGGGGCACTCCTGATATGTCAATGTGAGCAGAATTCGATAGAATGTTAGGGGACTCAACATTTGTGGGTTTGAAAGTTTTAATTGTGTATCAACGCAATTACAAAATAAACAATTATTTTTGCGAATTATTTTAAAACATTCTAACTATGCAAAGAGCTGGCTGGCAAACTGATGGACCATCAGACAGACAGGCGGACGGATGGACTTTTGCATAATTATGCTCGGAAAAACAGAGTAGTTTGAGGGCAAAGCACTGGGAAAGTGGTACTTGCAGAGGGGAGGGTAGAATTAATTTGACAAGCGAATTCATTTGCATTTGAAAATTTACTTACAGTACACACAGAGAGAGGAGGTGAAGTAGGGGAGTGGCTGAGGTAGGGAAGAGTGTGTGAGGGGTGAAAAAGGACCTCTGCAATGTCTTGACAAGGGCACGAACATTGCAAGTCCTTTGCAAAACTCTCAGACACGACGTCACGCAGACAATTATGTTTCCAACAAAAATATGTAAATGTCCGTAAGTGTGTGTGGTGTGTGTGTGTGAGTGTACATATAAATGTGGGCGCGAGTGTGTGCAGATACGAGTGTATACTTAAGTGTGTTGTGGTCTGTACCTTTTATGTGAAAAGTTTGCTCTTTTATGAGAAGTTCGCTTAAAAAGTTGACGCTGATATGGTAGAATTATCATTTTCACATTTGAATACTGAGCATGTGCCACGCCCCCACTCAGTACCTGTACCAGTACCAGCACCAGTACATTATATTCGGATTTATAAGTACTTGTTTTCGCTGTTTATAAAATTAATGTAATTTATACATTTTGCTGCAAACAATTATTTTTAATGTTAAGTGAAGTAAAACACGTTTTATTTTCGCGGCCAAATTTACATAATAAATTTAAAATTATAATGAGTTTTAGAATTGTAGAATTTTAAAAAATTATCCAAATAGCTATAAATCTTTATATTTAGCTTAAAATAATGTTTAATTAAATAATTTAATTTTTGTATATTTTAATAACGCAGTAAACTTGTCTTTTATCTGAAATAATTTCTTTGATCCCAAAGAATCTTTAATAGAATCTAAACGTTTTAAATTTACTACGCTTTAAAGAGCACCTGGGTTTTATTAGCCAAGCAAACTATTAAATTAAGGCACAATTTTAAAGGATTTTGAATTAATTGTGTTGATAAAATTTTGAAAAATAAATTAAGCGTTTTCCGAAGTTTTATTAACAACGAATGTATTTCATTGACATTGTGGTTTCCCTGCTAAAATTTAAAACTAGAACAATGGGATTTGGAGCACCTAATTTGCTTACCATAATAGAAGGGGAGTGGGGCAAGAGAACTGGAAGAAAGGGGAGAAAGGATAAAGGATTCTGGATGGCATATAGCTTATGCCATATGCCGTCTGCATCTCAATCGCCTTACTCAACCATAAACACATTAACCCACACTGGCTGCCAGTGTGGTTTTATAATGTGTGTGCAAGTGTGTGTAGGTGTGTGTGTTTGTGTGTGTGCGTTTTGGTTAATTAAAAATGTGCTGCGCATTAACATAATTGCCTTGGGAATACAATTGAATGATTAATAATAGCGTAGTGATTAAACGAAAAGACCCAGCAATATACAGTCAACCTTCGTCATTGTTGTTACGGCCTGGCCCGAAAGCAAGTGAGTGTAAAAGGGGAGGAAGGGAACAGGGAGTGGGGGACTGGCAGTGAGTCGAGGGATGCGACCTCCTGTGGCACACACTTGAAGTGTGAATACATTTAAAATGCGTTGCGGTTCCAGGCAGGCACAAAAAAGGGACACTCATTTAGCAAGCGATTACAGGGTATATGCTAGTGAACCTTTACTAAGTGAATCATTTCATTTTACTGTGAAATTGTATTAAACTTGATTAGTAATTCGTATAACTACTAATTACTTAATTTCAGCTAATTAAAATATATGTGTAATCATGTGTAAAAGTTGGTTTGGGGTATGCTGGACATGAACTTGATTTTTGGGATACATTTTCGGAGTAAAAAATATTACCATAAATTAATAATTCAACAAAATTGTAAATTTATAGCGTAGAAATACAAAAATAATTTTAACTTGAATAATTTTAATTAGAATTGTTATATTTCCCAGTCAAAATAATTATTTTAGGTAAGCCCTATGCATATAATAATTTGCATATAATTAACTAACTAATGGGTATCAATGCAAAAGGTTTCGTAACACTTTCACATCGATTTTTGGTTTGGCTATGTCAAAGGATTAAATTGTCACGTATCAAAAGTAATTAAGTGTTGGTAAAACTGTGACCAAAACCCCAACACCAACCCCAACCCCAAAACCCTCCACAATCCCCAATTCAAGCCAATCCCGTGTAACTCAATTGTGGGCTCTGAACTGTGGGCTGTGGATTGTGGATTGTGAGCTGTGGACTGCGGGTGTGTAAACCAGTTCAGCAAGAGTCGGTTGGCATTCGGTGTGCTGCGGTTTGGCTTTGGCTTAATTTAATTATGCGACACTCGACCATGATCCGAAATATGTATATGCGAATCAAGAGGGGACAGAAGGAAGGGGAAGTGGGATAAAGTCCAGAGTGGAAGGCACTATGATTGCAAGTTTCGAAAGTCCCTCTTTTTGCACGGAAGTCATGATGGCCAGTTGCATTTCTGTTTTATCGTTTTTTTTTTTATACAGTTCTTTGAGTGAAATAATTGTGAGCTTTGAGCCTGAAATCCTGACACTTCCACATTTCTGCCAATAAATTGAGACGGACTTGAAAATTTCTGCCCTATGTCTGCCGAGCTGGTTTCCCTTTCATTATTTTGGCTTTTTTCTCTGTTTTCTGCACTTTCGATTGCTAAACGACACTTTTGTTTCGATTTATGGGGCCGTAAAAGCCAAAAGTGGCGCAGTTGTAATTTTACGACTTTGCGCAAAACTGGGCATGGACAGAGAACTTCCGGAATTGGCAGGGCTTAAAGAGTGAGAAAGGCAGAACAGTAGGTTGTAGGTTGGAGTGGGGTTAAAGTAGAAAAGCCGGAAACTGATTTGCGATTGAGTTGCGTCTGCGTTTCTGTTCCATTTCGAGTCCTACCTTTAATTTGAAACCGATTTATATGGCTAAAAGCAAAGCATATTGTGCATTAGTTAATTCGGTGGTTTGCAAAATCATATGAGCATATTGAAGCACATCTTTTTTTTGGCAGCTAACAAGTTGTTTGAGCAATTTTACAGCGCTTTGCTCCAATGATTTTCCATGTGACTGAGCGCCATTTAAACATCTACATACAAATATATATATTTATATGCATATACTATAAAATAATCGAAAAAGTTATTGCATCGTTTTGATTTATTGTGCATGCAAATGTTTATTCTCAATCCTGTTGCGCTTCCCTCGAATTTCACTCGCTTTCCCTCGGCTTTCCCTGGTTTTCCCAGCCAAATTCAATGAAGCAATCATTACCGAATTGCCAATCATTTGGTCTGTCTGCTCACGATTCAAGGGCCAACAGTGCGTATACGTTGCCATCGTTTTATTTATGGCTGTATTAAAATTGTAAAAAAATACACAAAAGTACAGACAACAAAATATTAAATTTTGGCTCAACATTATGACAGACACTCAGTGAACAAATGGATTGACAACACATTTAAGTGCTTAAAATTATGGTACAAATTCATGGCGATTTTAAATAAATTCGAATACATAAAAGCGTCTGAGATGAATTTTTTATGGCATAAAGTAAGCATTAATAATTTATAATTTTCTTAAAGTTTTAAAGCTTAAAAAAATAAATACTAAATCAACTAAAACTTTTAAAATATTTAAGTTAAACATAAAAAATTTAAAACATTTTTATACTCTCTGCAAGAGTATATTGGGTTTGTGCAAAGTATGTAACAGGCAGAAGGAGGCGTGGCAGACCCCATAAAGTATATATATTCTTGATCAGCGTCACAAGCCGAGTCGATATAGCCATGTCCGTCTGTCCGTCTGTCCGTCTGTCTGTCTGTCCGTCTGTCCGTATGAACAAACAGATTTCAGAGATGGTAAGAGCTACAAGTTCGAGCTTGGTGTCAATCGATCACATATTTAGTCAGGCAATACAAGAATCTTTTTTTATTTCGATGCCACGCCCCATCCGCCCACAATAAGCAAAAAACTAGACACACCTCGAAAAAAATAGTGGTTTTCGACGAATATCTCAGTAACCATGGCACCTAGGATCACCAATTTTGGTATGGAGGTTCCTAGCGACAGCGTTAATGCATTGGCATTTGAAATTTTGGACTGCCACGCCCCTTTTCCCAAAATACATAAACAACTTTCGTTCCGTTTTTAGGCATTGGTTCATATAGTACAGCATTGTAATTGCATAATTCGAGTGGAGGCTAACTATTTCAAACTATTCCTGAAAGGTGCATTAAAATCGGACTATGAACAAGAAAACTAGAAGCGTTTCAATATTGATAATTGAACGCAATATCACTAATAAGTGCGAGCGAGACAGAAACGTTTTCGCTGTCTGTGTGGCGGCAGCGCAGCCCGCAGTCGCTGGCAGCGCCAAATACACACATACATAAGTAAGAACACATTTAATGTCAAACGTATGTGTATTCGCATACAAGCAAACAGATTTATGTGTGATTATGCTTAGATTGTTTATGTTTCAAAGTGTTTTAATGCAGGTAATAGATATTGTAATATCTTGATACCGATTTTAATAATTTAACCGGGGAAAAAATGCAGAGAGTATTATACGGTTGGGCGTGCTCGACTGTACTTTTCTTTCTTGTTGACATTTAAATTTCATACAGACCCATTGTTATCTCTTGAGATTGGGGGCCACTTCTGATGTAACAAAACACATTGATAGATATTTACAGAGAGAGAGAGAGAGAGTGGGAGAGAGAGACGCACATGCTGTGTATACAAGTCATGCCACATGTTGATAGAACTTAAATTGGGGGAAATGAACACATCAGTTGCAAGTAAATTGATTTACCAATTGTTTTGCCAACTTTTGTTGTGAGTGAACAAAAGCTCATTCGGTCGAGAAATTAATCCAATCGAAGCGATGGGCCGCTGTCTCAGCCTCATCCGTCAGTATTTGTCTGCCACTCCTCCTACCGCCCCTACAAGAATATGGCTTTATCATGTTGCGAACTCAAAAGTTTAATAGAATGAGCGTTTTATATACATTTTTCGGGGTAACGAACACATTTCCGCCGGATGTATGTTAAAAATAATATATATATGTATGTATGTATGTACGTATATAAAATGCGAGATTTTAAATCCTTTCGCGTTTCTCACGCAACTGGGCAGCAACAACAGCAAAGGACGAGGAAAGGCAAAAAAATCGAGTAACGGCAAAGTTAATCGGATTCAGGACATTGGAAATGCCGTGAACAATGGCGACTGCGAAACGAGCAGGAAACTCTGGCAGCTACCAACATTGAGCAGCTTTCAATTCAATTGTGAATATTGAATTTCATTCAATTAATCATCCAAACGAAAAATGATGACGTTGATCAAAAACCGCGAACGAATTCAGCCAAAGAGCTCCAAAAGACATATCGCTTGGCAGGGAAGACGAGTCATGGGTGTAGGTACAGGGGGGTAGAGGGGAGTCCTGTCTTTCAAAGGGGACTCCTGAGAACTCATGGCGGCATTTGCGTTATTAATGAATGAAGAACTTATGTCGTTGGCCCATCTTTGATTTATACGACTTCGTCAAAGATGGAGAAGGACAGTGTAAAATATAAAACATGAATAAAAGAAATGTACAGTGCGTCGGGTAATTATATTGCCAAGGAAGGCACGACTGTTCTTATATGCTTAAAAGTAATCTAAAGGCTACTTTGGGTAATATTTCTTTATATTTTGATTAATTACTGGTGTGTAATAAAGAAGGTCTTAAGCTTAATAAATTCAACAACTGTAAAGCTTATGAAAAAATTTAAAATTTAATTTTCCTTAAGTGCCTAATTAAATTTGTCTAGCATTAACTTGTGTAATAATTAAATAAAAGAGTTTTATTTTTCTTCAGAGCTATATTTAATTTGACAGAGTATTTATTTGACTGACTGTGCTGGTTGCAGCCAACTTCAATCAGCAGTAGTACAGTGAGAAAAGTCTTCGGATGCTTTCCAGACTGAAGACTGTTGCATAAATGTAAATGATTCATGACCAAATGTGACTTGGAAACACTCTTAGTGACTCAGTGCGGATATAAGAGTCAGAAGTAAAACAAATCTTTGGAAAGATTAAAGTGAATTCAAATTCAACGTTAATTATGTATGTGCACATATGTATTTGAGGTCCTCGGTAGTTTCATTCATCGCACAAGAGACTCGTCTCCTTCAATCATTATCCGTCTAAGTCTCCGTCTCACCCCCTTTCCATTCTACTTCTCTAAGTCTCTCCTTCTTTTCATCAATCAGTCACATCATCATGTATTTTCCGTATTCTTGTCAATCTTTGTTGTTTGCTTTTTTTAGACAAGTTAATAGCGAAAAATGCTACGTCGTGTTGTGTCTTACGGTTGCCAAGTCCCATTTAGGGCCCAAAGGACGCTTTAAGGTCGGAACCAGGGACCCTAAGAAACTAAGCAGCCAAATAACCAAGGGAACGAGTGAACGAGCGACAAACACGTGAGTTCATTCAACGTTAATTCCGTGTATTGGCCACCGACTTTCTAGCCCAAGGATGTTTGTCTAGGCTCAAAAGGATTGCAGCCGATGAATAGTCCTTACAGGTGAACTCGAATTCATATGTGAATTACCAAGTTAGTCAAAGCAAATATTTGCGAAGGCTTGACGTGTGTGTTTGCCGTTCATTGCCCAAGTAATTAAACAACTATTTGTTTAAGACGAATTAACTAATGATTGCAAAGTTATTAATAAATTCATATTGGAAATTCCTCTTAATCTGCTGTCTAAGGAGTACATAATTATTAGTGTTTAATTTATTTATTTTAAACACTATTAAGCTGCACATAATCCGATCACAATTAAATTTCTGATGAAAAACGTGTTTTTTTCTCAAAATTGTTCATAATTATTGTTCATTAATAATGGATCTAAGTCTGGAAAGTATTTTAATCTGCTTTAATTAACAACAAATGTGTTCAATGTACTGAAAGTAAATTGTTTTATTAGAACTAAATGTTTAATTATTTTTTTTGTGCTATAAAATTGGCAAAGGTAATTCTATGCTGTATAATATGTATTAAGAATTTATTGCAGACTCCAATTATATAAATTTATGTAGAGTTTTAACACTGAATCAAATCTTTGTAGCCCCGAAAAATACTCCAAATTAATGAAACAATTTTCCCAAAAAACCAATGTTTAAAAAGTTATTAATTATTTAGACAATACAGCATACAAAATGCCTCTAAATACCTCTCAAATCCGTCCATGACCTTTTAAATAAATCATTTTAAGCTCACCGCCTTCGACATGTTTGCTAAATTTAGAAATCAAGGAGCAGTTTACAGTGCGCATACTTAACGGTGGCTTGGAGGTAAATTAAATGCCACTTCAATTCAAACTGACAGCAAAAGGGCACTGAAAGCACATTGGAGCATGGGAGTACAACTGGGAGATTGGATGGTGGGTCTATGAGGTAACCTTCTGCTCATGCTCCTACTGCAAAGACTTCAATGAATTTGGCGTGGAATCGCATTGCGCTGCGAATGCGCGTGAAATTGTCAAATGAGCTTACAGACGGATTATTTTCGCCACGTAAAAATAATCGCATTAATTTGTTGGACAAGCAATTACAGTGAATTGCTGGACCTTCGTTGGCCAGTCATTTCCCAGGGGATTGCCAGCAAAAACATTCAGCGAATGAAGCAAAGAAAAAAAACACATGCCTTAAAAAGTAAAAATACGAACACGAGCTGGAAAAAACCACACCCACCACACTCACCACGCCCACAAATAAGTAAATCCCCCCCTTCATTATTAGTAGATTCCCCCCGCCCTTAGTGGGATCGGTTTACGGTGCTGCCCAGCAATTACCCGCGAATAAACTACAAAATTTCAAGCTGTTTTTAAAGGAGCTTGGCAGAAAGAAACACAGAAAAAAAATCTAGAAAGCAAAAGTAAGAGAGCAGAAAGTAAAAAGTGAAGAGGAGCAAGCAAAATGGCAATAGACAAAATACAATGCACTGAAATTACAATGGACTCGGACTGTGAATGAACGTTGAGTGAATAAGCAATAAGTGCCCTAGAGTACTGGACCACGGTACTACTTTTACAATTTCGGAGTGGAGTAGAGTGGAGTGGAGTGGAGTACTCAAGACGGTGTGGTTAACGGAGCTTGCACGGAGGAAATCAAAAGCCACTTTCCTGTAATTGCGACGACACTGGGGAAGTCGCTCAACCAAGCGAAACTAGCCGCTCTGAGGCGTTAATTAAATGCAAACGAACGCACACACTCAAACACACACACACAGATAGACACCCTCTCACACGCAGACACACCGTCTATTAGCACATACATATAGATGTGTGCAGGTATCAGGGATGGGCGTAGGCAACAATCTATCAGCTGTGGTCTCTAGAGATTCTCAGAAAAGTGGTTTTCCAGAGAAACCAAGCGAAATGTGTGGATAATAAATTTTTTAAATGGGTTTGGAATTTACTTGATAGAATATTCTGCTTAATCTTCAGATAATAAATATTTCGAAAGAACTTATAGGACAAATTTTTCTGATACGATAGAAGTTTATTAGCTGTTGTCTCTGGAGATTGACCAACTTGATTTCCAAAGGATTTCAGCAAAATATGAAGCTTATAAGCGATTGAAATCGTATTTACTAACACGTTTGCAAAAATAAAATTTATTTTAGACAACATTCCTGTGCAGGATTATTTGGGGTTTGAACTTTTTTAAAACATATCGTACTTTAGATTGATCCATTGCAATTTAATGCCACTTTTATTTGCCCCTTGAAGTACTTGAAATACTGTATTAATAGAACAGCGCTATCTATATACAATTACCCAACCCAAGTGTGTATATATTTTTATAGGTTAACCGAGTGGCCATCGATGTGTAGCGAAATTAAAAACGAGCTGAGCTTTTGTTTCTCTCAGTGGTTCATTGGCTTTGTGGTCGAGTAGCGTCGAGAGCAGCACAAAAATTATTCAGATAATCATGATTGCGGTCTGTGGTGAGTCTGTCCCCCTGCGCCACACCCCGCACTTTCCACATTTACTCAAGTGCTACCCGCTAGTTGCCGATAAGTCCTTAATTCCAATTATTGCTTAATACCTCACACTTGGCGACTCGAATGAAATAGCAAACGTACAACGCGGCGTATGAGTATTTATTGTCATCTTTCTTTGCCTTTGGCTTTAACGACTAGAAGCTGATTAAGACAAAGCCTAGACTCACTGTGGAGTGGAGAGCTAAAGGGCTTGGTCAGCTTCGAGTTAATGTGGTTAGACAAAGGGAGGACGAGAGAGTGCGTGTGGGAGCGAGAGGCGAGAAGGATAGACGACAGAATCTGCCCACTGCGACTGGCGACTGGCGACTCTGCCGAGAGCTGGCTAAACATTTGCACGAATTTAGAGCAAAAGGCTGATTTAACTTGTGCTTTGCTTAATTTACTACAAAATTAAATTGCACAAAAGTGGAATGCCTTCCGTTTGGATGACAGTTCTAAGTGCGAATTGCTTGTTGTCTGCCATCTGCGTGGTCAGTCGGCAGCGTTTTCGCATTTGCCTCCCAAATGCGCCAGTTCTTCTCCCTCCTCCTACCATCCACCGACTTTTCCCTCAAGCCTCGACTGCCTTTTGGCCTTTGGCGTCAGTTGAGTCAGCTGCTTCGATGTCGTTCTCAATTGAATTGGGTTGCTCTTGTTCATTTTCCGCCTCGTAAGTCTCGGTGAACTCAAGCACTTGCCGCATCTAAATGAGAACTATTGTTAACAGCTCCAAGGGGGGAAAAAGGTAGCGGCCTTAGAGGGTTGTCGAGGGGAATAAGGGGGTTGGGAAATAGGTATCTTATTCAACAGTCTCTAAAGTTCATTTGACTGAAGCTGGTATCAACTTTAATTTGGCTTCTTCCAAGCACTCTCACATGTAAAAGAGATTTTCAC
This sequence comes from Drosophila dunni, assembly GCA_018152125.1. Lineage (NCBI taxonomy): Eukaryota > Metazoa > Arthropoda > Insecta > Diptera > Drosophilidae > Drosophila > Drosophila dunni. Next base: position 1,033,712 of record JAECXC010001917.1, read on the forward strand.
TTCTTTTCAAGCATCCTTCGGCTGACTCGACCTGTCTGTGCCACTTTGTTATACCCGTTAAAGGTTGATTAAAAGGGTAGCAAGGGTTATACCCTTATTGTAAAATAATATATCTGCTCCACTGGGTCACAATTCGTTATAGAAACCACAAGTTATAGCTGTTTCTAAAACACCACGCGCCTAAAAGCATGCAACAGTTTTTAAAATTCGATGCATTTAGACTGAAAGCCGGGTATCTGATAGTCAGCAATTAGTCCATAATATTTCAAGCTTGTTTTTCTTTCCTGTCGCTCAGACAACTTGAATTTTGAACGGTAGTTGATTGGATGGAACATTGCAAACCCGTAGTTGAGGCAAAGGAAAGGAGTATAATTTTTGGATACCTGGCAGCATTGAAGCAATGGGATACTGAAGCACTGGAGCACTGCGTGTTTTCCTCTTGGCCGTAGGAACTTAACTTTTTTGTTTACCCAAAGACTCACAATGTGCATTGACAGAGAATTGAATGCCCTGTAGTTGGTAGTCAACTGTCGTCTGTCGTCCATCGTCTGTGGACTGCTGACTGTCGTCTGACCCCAGTCAATGGCCAAAAGGTATCTGGCGTAACGGTTTCGGTCGACGATGATTGCCAGTGGGCCAAGTTGAGTGGCTAATAACGTTTTAGTCGACTTACCAATTGGCCAACTTAAGTTGGAACTTTTTTCCGTTTTCTTGACCCCAATTCAAGTTTGCAGCTTTTGTTTACTTTTTTTTGGTGTTTTCCTTTTGCTATTTCCATGAGGTTTGCTTACTTTCGAATAAATCAGTTTACCTATTTGCTAAAATGTTCAACTTTAGTGTCCCCATTATCGGCATCTGCTCTTTGCGGTTTTGGCCATAAAACGCTATCTCAATACATTTTTCAGCGAAAGTTGCACAAACTTTTGGCCAAGTTGTCGCTTTAGGCAAGGTGCGGGATGTGCTTTGTTTTCTTTGCTCTGCTCTCTGCTCTCTGTTCTCCCCTCCACAATGTTCACACACATCATTTGTTTAACTAAACAAACTTAAACAAATATTTAAAGTGTATAATTTTATTTTATTTCAAGTTTTTGCTACTCAGCTTTTAAAACTTAGCTATAAAATGATTGATTTAAAATATTATAAAATTGTTATTTTGAAAATTCACTCAAAAACAACAAATCAAAATTAATTTTACTGTCTATATTAAATTTTGGCAGCTCACAGCTGTTATGTTAATAATTTTGTGTTTAATAAAAAGTATTTAAATACTTTTTAAAACAAAACGTTCCTTTTTTTAGACATGCATAAATCAATAAACGACTGAACTCATTTGTTATTTAAACTTTGCATCTGCATACGAGTCTGTGTATTTTTGTTTGTAAATTGGCTAAAACGAGGGGCGTTTTGAAAAAACAGTCAAAAGCCCTTTTATTTTAAGGGGCGTTGCTTGTTGGCAGGGGTGTGGGCAGGGGCGGGTTAGAAGGGGCAAACGAAGCGTTAACAGCTGTCAGGGCTTTAAACCTAATTTGGCTGGAGAAACGCACAGTGTCGGGTATAAATAAATCACCCTCAAGTTGACCCTTTGATCTAAAAGCAGCTGTCTGTTTTGGCCAACTCTCCCTACCGCCTTGCTTCCTTCCCCTTCCCCTTCCCCTTATCCTTATCCACTGCTGCTGCTGCCACCTTTTTTCTACGCTGTTGTGTATTGGCAAACGGTTTTGCAAATTCCACAGACGGCGGCTGCTTGATGAGCCGCAGCATTTTCCGAGTTTACCAATACCCGAATTCACTTGGCTGACAGAGCGATGACCCCGCAAGCTCAGGTCCCGTGGGGATTGCACCGCATACTCTGACCTTTGAACCCAAAACACTTATTGAGAAATAAATATTTCCACGTTTCTTGTCCGCGAGCACTCAAACACTTAAAGACCCTGTAGACGGTAGATGGGAGACGGAGGCTTGACGGAATCTTCTGATCTGCTGGACTATGAGAAAGGAGATACGAAACTCGATACTAGGGGTACCTAGGGGTATAAGTACAGAGTCATTCGCTGCCTGTTTCCTTCTGCATAGCCCCCTGATCAACTTGATCATAAGAGACAAAGAAAAGAAATAACTACAGGTCCCTTCGGAGTCGAGTTTTTGGTACTGCATTCCAGTCCCATTAATTATATACAATAAAGACTCTAGTTTGAGTAGCAGAGTAATTCTTTTTCTGTTTTTCTGTTTATTTTGCCATCATTTTGTGTTTTGGTACTCGTTCTTGTTGTTGTTGATATTTCGTTTGTCAGCATTTTCCATGTTGCATGCAGCATGTTGCAATGTGTTGTGCTTGTGAGCGTAAAATGGTTTTAGTTGACTTTGTTGCTTATGCATGAACAGGCAATTCATATAATAATAATACGGTCGAACAACAGTGGCTTGTTTGCACAGTGTTTGCCCCCCCATTATGCAACCCTATCGCACACATAAACAGAAGCCATTTTAAATTTAAATGCCCGATAAATAGGTGCAACATTATGATATTATTGTTGCTGCTCAAATTAGTGCAGAATTAAATTCAATGACCTCTGCTATTATTTATTATTTTTTACGAGGAGAGGGATTTGTTCAGAGTTTGTGCACATCTGTTGATGTTCTCTACTCACTGCTGTGTATCACGCATACGCCCCACGGCGCACACAGCGTTAAAACTTTAAGCTTCTGCTCGATTGAGTTCATTAAAAGCTTTTAAATTATCGATATCGATATGACAAGTTTGCTAATAAGTCTCGATTTCAGCCGAAAAACAATATTACTTAAACTAAGTTCCATTAAGAGAAACATTGACCTCTTAAGAATCTTAAGTCCCCGTTCAAAGTTCAGCGGGATTTTAATGGCTCCGGTTTGAGTATTGAATTATAAATAATATTCATGAATAAGTAGACATATTTCTATGCATCAGACATCGTGAATTTAAAACACATTACATTAAATTCAATTAATTAGCTAATGCAATACAACTTAATGACCAATTCAATTTCAAAGGTCACCAAAAAATGGTCAAAACTCTTGCTTATTAGTAATAGCTTTATATACAGATTTAAATATGATTAAACTGATTTAAAATTGTATATGTAAAATAATTGTATTGTCACAAATTGTTTGAACTTTGTTGAAAATCCATGTTGAACGTTGTTAGTAACACCAACAAAAACGACATAAATTTGGCAACACTTGTCAAAGCACAATGGCATAGAAACAGAGACAAAGAGAAAGAGAGGGAGAAAAGAAGAGAGAGGGTGGTTGAGCTGTAGTTTTTAGCGATTGTGACTGCTATAATTCCACACAGAGTTTTTTACTTGCTGTCACAAAGTCAAAGTTCACAAAGGCATTCGAGCAGATTTCCTACACAATTTCCAATTCGAATACTTGATGTCAGTTTCTCTGTTTCTGTCTCTGTTTCGGTCCCGGTCTTCGCCTCCGTCGCAGTCTGTTTCGCATTCTGTTCTTCATTCAGTTTCTGTGTTTGTTTCTTTTGCTGTTTTTAGTGTTGTCATCTGCTTTGCTTTATTATACTTAATTGCTCATACGCACCGTGCTCCGCTTCCAACTGGGCTTTGCCTCGTGACTCTCCTTCTCTCTTTCACTCTCTCTCTCTCTTCCGCTCTTTGTCTGTTCTCTGGCCAAAAGTGCTGACAATGAAGCTTTTGTTTCGTTTCGGTTCGCTTCGTTTTGAAGTCTGGCTGCCGAGCCAAGAAACGGATGCGATGGACGCTCTTCTTTCTATCCTTTTTTTTGCTCTTGTTTATTTTTTTATTGTGCTCTCAACTATCGAGCAAGCCGGCAAGTGTGTCGCATGTGTGTGTGTGAGTGTGTGTGTGTTAGCTTATTTATTCCCTCTTGTTGTTTGCTTTAATTACGACTGCTTCCTCGCAGCCACTTGCCTGGCTTTGGTCCATGCTCAAAATTATATGTTTGATAAATGGCTGCTGTTGCAAATCATAGTTATTGTTGTCATGGAATATTATCATCAACTTATCACTGCAACAGTATCTAATTTGTCCTTGTGTATATATGATGTTTTCAATGCAAACTGTTGGCTGCCATAGAGAGTGACAAACTGTCAATAAAATTATTATGTTATTAGGATTCAAGTGATACAGCAACTAGTTGTGGTTAATAAATAATTAATTGCATTTCGTGTGGTATTTTAAGAGCAGCAAAATGTGAAATTCGATATCAAAATAATATTCAATTAATTACCATGCTTTGCAATAAAATTACAATAATTTTAATTGATACTTTTGAAGAGTAAACATGTAATTTAATGCCAGAAATATTAAAGCATTTCCACACTAGTTGTAACAAAACTCACATTGGGTTTACTGGCTATGGCTTAATTTTTAAGCACACTTTGCACACAGTAAACGCTGGCTATGAGCACTCGGACGGTTTCTTTGAGTCTCAAGTGTCGACTTCCACATTGTGCAACTTCCACAGAGCCAATAGCTGCAAGGCAGAGAATATTCATTAAATATTTCCATTGTTTGGTGTGCCGTGTGGCAAAAGTCTGGTCTGGCGAGCTTAAAGTAAATTAATGTTGCTTTAATGGAGAACACGCGTAAATACCTCAAAGTTGTCTCTCGCCTGTTTCCTGTAACTTCCGAAAATGGCGGACCTTTAATTGCCACAGCGCCAAGTCATTTTCACCTACTTTTCCATGCAATAAAGAAAATTCTCATCATACAAATTAACTGAGGTGAAGAAAGGACCGCAATGGGCAACACGCGTTTAAGGAATAGTTACTTATATCGGTATGTCAGCAGCTGTCCCTCTCTTACTGTGTGCAGAGGCGTAGTCGAAATGTATGAATGGGGATTAAATATCGTAGTTTGATTAGATTTTTATTGTATTTCTTTGATAAACTTATTTTTACTTTTAAAGTGTGATTATTTTTAAGAATCTTTGCTACGTAACTCATGTATAAATTTTCTAGAGGGTCAAAAATTATTTTAAGAAACGGTAACAAGTTAAATATTGTTTTAAAGACCTTTTGCAGCCAAAGGTTAGGTTAGTTAAGTGCTTTTGCTTGTGTTGGACTAAGAAGTCCCCTTCTGTAACCCCCTCTTTACCCCTCTCTGTACCCTTGTCTGCCTACGCCCCTGCCTCATTCCACCTGTCTCTGCCCGCTTAGGTAATGTTGACTAGAAATTGGCCACGAAGTGAGCGCCAGTTCTGGCTGCTTTGTAATGAATTAATTATGTTGAGCTTGCCAATGGTTGTTTTAAGTTAATTGCTATTTCAAAATGCATGCAATGGTCTCTTAAAACGGAGTGGAAATATTATGTTTTCTTTTCTTACATTTGGCAAATGTTTTTGAGGTAAGCGAGAATTGTGCCCCAATTGCCAATAAAACTTCTTTAAAAATTACCAAAGAAATTAAAATATATTCTTCATTTATGAATATTTATTATAATGGCTTGAAATATTATTTATGCTTATTTTTAACCATGGATTTGAGTCTCTAAGCTCGTAAATTGTGAATGTTTCACGTTGATTGAAATCGTATATCAATTGAGGACGAAATCGACTTAGAGGGTTTTTAAAAATATTATATACATTCCCCTCGTATTAAGAAAGCAGAGGAAATTTTGACAAAATGCCATAAAGGCAATATATTATTATAAACAAATGTGTGTGAAAGAGCTACGTGCATTTATTAGGCTCCTGTCAACATCAATATTTTGTGGAAATGTATTGACCAAATTTGATCAAAGGATGAGCCATACAATTCAAGTAAGGATATTCAATTTAGGCAGCCCAACGAACACACAAAAGCCGTTCATTGTTGCCCCGGGGAGGAGTCGAGGAGTTGAATTTGGAGGGGGGAAGTGGCACCTGGTTCTTGGCGAAGCTTAGGCACTGGAGCTCAGCGACATTATCCACTAATAAATATTGATTTCGGGGTAATAAAAGAACATGACAGAAGTCAAGAGCATCCTTGATGGCCTTAACGCCGTTGTCGTACATCGGTCACACGGTCCTGGGGTGAAATTTGAGCAGAAGCTGAGATGCTACCCTCGACTGGTGTTTGCCAATACCCAAATTTATGGATTAACCAAAACTCGCACACGTGCCGAAAGAAAGCTGGCAGACTCAGGCAGACAACAAAAAATAAAATATAAAAATGTATCCGTATAAGAAAATAAATCGATGTAAATTATTTGCAACAAAGCTTGAAATTATTCAAAATTAAATATAACTACCATGTTCAAATTATGTAAATTTGTTCTCATTTTCAGAGTTGAGCGCAGAGTTCACCTTTTTGGCTGTTGTCCTTCTTGTTGCCAGTCATTTTTCCTAGACTCCACGTGCAGCCACAGATGGGGAAAGAGGCTTGAGGTAAAGGGGACTCACCGGATTCCTCGTACGAGTGGCAACCGAAACGAGAAGGCGAGAATTTCATGTGAGAACAGGAGACGAGGGGGAGTACGTGTAGGAGAACGCCGTCTCATGGAGATAAATATGGAAATGTCATGTTTACAAGTTCTGGCAATAAAAGCCACCCATGAAGCATATAAAATGCAAATGATGCTCTCTAAATTTGCTCTAGTCCAAATGCCACTCGCAGATGCCAAGAAGGCATTTCTCAGTCGTGTGAAAGCGTGAATTTCCCCAAAGAGAAAATTTCCCAACCAGCAGCCACGACGCCGAAAGTGCTTAGACTTGAGTTACTCTGCACTCGGGACGTATACTTGATATAGGATTTAAAAGAAATAACGCTTTGAATTTAAATGAATTATTTTTATTCAGAGTTGTAAATGTGTTTTACTGATAAGCCGATCTTTTGTTCCAGCTTATGAAAAGCTTTTTTAAGAGGACTGCACACTGGACGTATACTTGATGGCGAATATAAAGAAATGTCGTCTTTCTAGATTGAATTTTTTTATATTTACTGTTAGAAAGCGGGTAATTTTCTCGAAGAAAATCTCATTTAAGCCCCAGATGCGTATACCTGATATAAAACATGAAATAGCGCTCTTAATTTGATTGTTTTACTTAAAGGTAGTAAGTTGAACTTATTTGTAAGTTTATTTAATAAACATCGACTGCTTTAAACTTATAAAAAGTGACTCCTTCAGGGTTGATACGAGTGTTAAACTTGTCCTCAGATTTATATAGTCCCAAATTGTTACTGCTGTTAAATATGTCCTAAAGTATGAAAAAATATGTTTATTTAATACTAAATGTTTTTCTTTCTACAGAACTTACATTAACCAAGTAGCCCATAAAATTCTGAAGACCCAAACGCTTCAGCACAACTTCAAATGTTTGCGGACATAAAGGACATGGGCGATTGCATCCAAGGAGCACAAAAGCCACAGCATAAGAGTAATTACCAATGTTGTTAATGGGCGTTATTGGACGCAGCCAGACCTGGTTAAGAAAAGAAGTTAAGGTCAAGGAAAAGAGGGTAGTATGTAGACCCACCTGTACATTTCCATCTGTAAGTGCTAGTCCGCCTGAAATGCCAAGAACGTCCTGATCTACTTGGATTATGTCGCTGTAAAAGGAAGCTATTTAACTTATGAAATTTAAAGTTATTTTGTCACAAAACAACCGATTCTGCAGCAAAGCTTTGATTTCTGGACGCACTGTCTCCAGGTCATTGGTCATTATGAAAGGGGCGGCGATCACCGCCCACATGGCCAGCTGTAGGCGACTCGCTTCATAGCTCATCAGAAAGTTGCCGAGCACCAACTGAGAAGACAAATCAAAATCAGAATATTATACTTCTACAAACCCTACCATATCGGGATCATTCCAATGTCCAGGTCCAGCAGACTTGATCATCGTGTGCTGATTCTTATAGTAACTCTGCAAAATGGCCAACACAGAACTGTGGGAATCCTCAACATCCTCAGCAAATCTCCAGAGATTGCAGTGTGTTTTGATAAGCTCATAGTTGGGCTGAAAAACAGCAATTAAAGTATAGGTTCATAGAAGCAAAACCCCTCACATTTTCCTTATAAAAGGGCCAGCTACAGGAGTACACCATGGAACGTCCTGTGCTGTTCAAGGCTCTGCCGAATTCAGGATAGGCCACGTCCAAGTCCATGTGATTGGAAAAGCAACCATCTAGTTTCACATAATCCACATTCCATTCCGCAAAGGTCTCGGCATCCAGTGCAAAGTGACCATAGGCACCTGGTCCTCCATGCATGCAAGTTCGCTCGCCAATGTCATGGTACAGACCAAACTTTAAGCCCTTTTCGTGTATCTAAAGTGAATGAATTTGCTATGTGAAATAATTTAGTTATTTAAAAGCGACTTGCATAATTTGAGAGTGCTTTCAGACCGCTGGGAAAGCGTTGCCGATCAGCAACTAATTTCTGCGTTTGAGTATCACGTTCCCTTTCCATCCAACAGTCATCGATTATCAGATATTTGTAGCCCAGCGCCGCGTATCCCTCAGATACCAAAAGGTCCGCAGTTCGTCTAAAAAGTGACTCACTTTTTCCAGCAAAGTTAAAAATCACGAACTGTTGTTGAAAGTTTGGCAATATTTTTACCTGATACAATCCCGAGGGAATTTAACACAGTCTGTCATACAGCGAAATCTCTCAAATGGCATCCAGCCCATGGGCGGGGTTCTGGCCAATCCATTTTCAAGTCCATCAGCGCTCAACAAACAGTTGAAACACAAAAACGCCAACGGCAATAACAAGAGTGAAAAACTGCATTCTCTGTTTGCCATTTCAAGAGTATTATTTTTTTCGTTCTATTTGAATAGTTCTCTGCTCAATCTACTGCCACTATGAATACCGCTGTGACCACCCTCGACGATCAGAACTAATTTGATTTCCCCGAGTTCTTTTGGAACGAATTGCGGAAGATTTATTGCTCTTTTGGCACAGTGGAAACTTTGATATAATGAACATGATATTGAAGTGTTTTATTAACAGATTCACTAGCAAGCACTCTGATTGAAAAATACATGTCTAAGTTGTTGAAATGAGTTTGTAAAAATTAAAAAAATTCAGAAATCTTAAAAGTTTAAAGGCATTTATTTAATTTTAATTTTAATGCTTTGTCAACCAAATTTTACAGACTTTTTTACAACTTTCACAATATAAACTGTACTAAAAATTCATTGCAAAAATGTAAAAAGTTTTAATAGACACAAGTGTGGAAAAAGCCAATAAAACAGTGCTTTATTATATAGAGTATTTAATCATCTAGCTACCTATTTTTATGATAAACCAAGTAAAAACTGTAATAATTAATTTAGTAATCGTAGACATTTTAAAAGTTTTGTTAGCCAAGGTCAGCGAATAGCTATACATTTGTGATCTATTTTTTTATGAGTTGCACTAAGTGTAGTTAAAATAAAATTATACTTACTCTGGAAATATTAAAAATCTGTAAACTGCAGGGTATTTAATAAAAATGTTCATGTGACAAAATAAATTTAACTGACGCTTTTATAGCTGACACAATATAGACGGTAATAAAAAATACATTTACTGCAGTTATTAGAAAAGTTTTGATTTTAAAAAGCGTATAATGAGTTATACCTACAGGGCATTTACTAGATGGTATTTACTTAGTTAAATAAATTAGTAGGACATGTTTTTACAACTCAGCCAATATAAAAATTAATTAAAAATGTTTTCAACTGTGTAAATCATAAATGTTTTGATAGCTACAAGTGTAGAAAGAGCTTAAAATTATACAGTGTATTTTTTATTATTTATTCAAATACCCACTTAAAAGCTTATATATATATTTCTGTCTTTTCGAGTACTTCTGTTATGGTGTGCCCATTGTTAATGGATTATTTTAATTGCTTGTTAGTCAGCTTGTGATTATAATAACTTGAAGAAGTTCTTCAGCTCAACACTCTTCAAATAATACACAGAAAATGGCAGAATACAAAGCGCTGTCTCTTTCACTTTAGGTATTGCTGTCTCTGTCTTTCTGTCATTGGCGTTGTCCGTTGCAAGTTCGTCAAAAGTTGACTTTGGTACGCGCCTCTCACGGCTCCAAACTTCTGAGTGCAGTGCTTGGAATAATTTAACAGCTTGCCGCCTATTAGGGGCTGGGTGGTTGTGCGTGGTGGGTGGTGGGTGGTGGTTGGTGGGCGTGACAGTGACTAACTTTAGAGTTAGGGGCAATGCGGGCTTTATGGGGACCCTTTAGCTCCCTCAAGCGACGTTTTAGTTTGTGTCTTTGTGTGTGCGAGTGTGTGTTCATAATTCAGAAGTGTTGGAAACGTTTTGCGGAAAACTCAAAGAGCACTTGAGTGATGAGTTTTATAAGTTAGCTGAAATGTGCAGGCTCCGAGGCGAAATTTTGTTGCACAAAGGCAAAAGAAAGCTCAAAGCATTCAAGGTCTGAAAGGAAGCAAAAAAAAAGTGTTAAAGGTAAACGAGTAATAGCACCAACTAAGTAAATTATACCAATTAACTGATGGCAACTGAAAGTGAACCTAAGAACAAGAATTAAGCGGGACTATTTTAAGCCAAAACGGGAGAAAGTTTCAAATTCTGACGGTAAAAAAGAGTAGAGGTTTGAAAAAAATAAAAGACAGCTTAGGAGTTCCTTTAATTTAAACAGCTACAATATACTAACGAAATCTCGATAAGTAATGCCTACAAATAAGTATAGACAACAGTTTTGCCCAGTAGAGACTGTGTGTCCACATGTGTGTAGATTTACAGTGTGTCTACTGAGTTTCTCTTGGGAGCGGACTAAATAAACAAAATGTCGGCACGTTATGCCAATTAAAGGGATCTCTGGTCGGACTTGAATTTTAATGCTGAATTTATGCAAATTAAATGATTTGTAATATGCTGTGACTGCTCTTAGTGCTCAGGAAATGCAGATGTTGCTTGCCTGATGTTGACATCCTGCCCAAGACACGCCCCCCCTGACACCATGCCCCCTTCTGCTCTCCCTTCCACTGTCCTGCTGTTTCTATGTTGCTGCTGTCTTGTCGGCTAATTAGTTAGAAGGAAGTTCGCTTGTTGGTTTAACTTCACTTCTCATGGTAGTCGCTCAAACTCATTCTTTTTGGCCCACTTTTGCCCTGTTCCAGCAACAATTTCAAATTGGCCAAGTGCGCTTACTGCACGCGACTCTTGTTCTTGTTGGTTCTGCCTGTTGTTGTTGTTGTTCCGCTCTTTCTGATTCTTGGCCAACTAATTAATTTGTACTTTTGTTGCTACCGCTACTGCTGCTGCTACTTGGCAATCCCCAACAGCGATTCTCAACCTCTGCACAGCTCCAAGCCCCTCCCCTTTTGGGGGGCTGTGGCATGTGGCATGTGCACGTGTGCGATGTGCGGTGTTTATGTAGTTTTGCTTTTGGTTAATGCCTCAAATATGTTAACAAGATACTTTACAATATGCCATAAAAAAGGCAAATGCCAACAGGGCCGGAATACAAACAGGCAAAAGTCAGCGGAATTTCAGCGTGCTGTTTACATAGGTTTTTGCACAGGCGTACCTATTTTCTACCCCCGTCTCCTGCACCCTATCCCGTATCTTTCCGTTTCCCAAAAAGGCTGACAACACACACACACAGGGAGACACACAGATGTTGCACCCACACATGCTCACATTTGTACCCTGATGACTGAGTGCGTGCCTACTCAGATGTGTTGTAAAATTATGCATTAGTTTTATGTCATTTTGTGGCATATTAAAATCTCCTTAATTACGAAATGTAATCAACAAAGGTTCGCTGCACACTTTTGCCTCCTTTGGCTTTTGGCTTTAGCTTTGCCTTTGCCTTTGGCTTTCGCTTGTTTTTTTTCCTCTCTTTTCTTTTTTGGCTTACACAATGCTTTGTTGTTGTTTACATTTGTTGTTGTTGCTGTTGCTGTTGTCGTGTACGTGACAAGGCGGCAGAGGCAAGAAAAGTCTGAGTAAACGAAATTGTAGTCCAACATTTTTCACTCCCCCTCAGTGGTGCCAGTTTCAGCTCTCATTAGAACAGTTTTAGCTTTATTTTAAATGCAGTTCGTAGCATATAATACTATATTTTATAAGTTGGTGAGTGATTTAAATATATTTGAGAAAATCTCATGTTGAGAGATCTGCTCTCCTGGGCTAGTACAAAGCCACTTTCATTTGAAATATTTTGGGACTCTGTGGTCCGATATTGGACTGGTATACCTTTTTGAGCTCAGGAGAACCAGGACAATCGATTGGCATTTAAATTTAAAATAAAAATTTTTGAGCCATTTTTGTCAAAAATGCAAAGGGGTAACATCATAATAATGAGCAAAATTCAAAAATTTTTGAAAGTTTCCAAATCAATCTTATATTGATTACAATCGAAGGCCCTAGTTGTGTAGAGCCTGAAAAGGTATAACTTTTCAAGATATCGCTTTATTTGGCTGAGTAATGAACATTCAAAATTTAAGAGAAAACACTTTTATGCTCTAGAAAAACACAAATAATTTCTGTGCCCCTGAAGTTAACGTACAGCTACTTCTAGCTACTTTTGCCTATCCATTTAGCTATTTTATGTAATTCTGCCAACACTGCTTCCTGTAATGCTTGTGGCACGAGTGTTTACTTGTACCTATGAGTAGCGAAATACTCATCCATTAAATGAATGTGCACACGAGCCGTCTCTGACTATCTACGCCCACACCCACACCTACACGCACTCACACACACACTACCACACATTACAAGCATAATTTTAAATTTACTGTACAGTGTACACTGTGCACACATAAATTTATACCAAGATCCCTGAGTTGTTAGATTATTTAGAACTCAGCAGAAATTTATTTTATTCGGCCAACAGTTTTTTTCCAAACATAAATCCATATTTTTATATCATAGTTTGAGAAGTAAAGTCGCTCTCAGTGTGCCCTGTAATGCGCCTGTTATTGAAGTGGAGCGTGCAGGGTATCCTAGAGTGCAGAGTTAATACACTAGTCTGGTGACTGAATTTTATTGTGTTTGCTTTAGAAGGTTGAACAAACTAAACATAAAATTACCTAAGGCAAAGGCTAATTGATTAAATGTTTTATACAAATTTCAACTGGATCGAAGAATATACAGAAAAATAATAGTAAATCAAACTTTATAGTTACGCGGTCTTCAACCTCCGTTTGTACCCATCTATACCACTCCCTGCAAGTTTGTATTTGCTCACGCATAAAACATTGTTTATTGTACTCAAAGTAATCAAACATTCATCAATATTTCAACAAATTGTTCATCATTGAGTTTTGTATTCTTTTGTTTGCTGTAATTATAATTTTTTGAGTTTTTACAGCTTTTTATTTACAATTAAGTTATTGAGTAGAACACGCCGAACACTTAATTGCAAAATTAAGTTCTTTGCAATCAGTTTGGAATAAAAACACAGTTGCATTTCCAATTTGATTTGCATGTTTTTGTTTTTTAATGATCAACAAGGGAAATGCGAGAATTAAACAAAAACCAAACTCAATAATTGATTGATAATTAGTTATTATTGACTCAATTGTGAGCACTGAGCAGCAGCTCTCAGTTTGCACTATTTATGCCGTTTTATACCCAACTCATGTACGCGTAATTAGCCAAGCTAAGAGGAGGCAGGAGATGGCGAAGAGGGGACTGGGAACCACACATCCATTCATAAATTAGTCCCCTTTTGTGCCTGAGGGATACGCGGTGGAATTGTCCTCGTTTATGGCCCTTTAATTGCCTCGAATTGTCTGCGCTAAGTACATTTCGCTGTTATCAGTGCCATTTATAAGCGCCGAGCACAATATGCCGCCTTCGATGTACAACAACAAAAAAATACATATATATATAAAAAATATATACAGATATATATAGTACAAATGCCAGTCTGTGTATAAATCGAGCGGGCTGAATGAAGTCAACGCTAAAAAGTGCATTATTTATACAATTATGTGTGATGATAATACCCCTTTTATGATGCCAAGTCCTCGGATCTGCCAGGGGACAGAGTGCCAGCATTGCTAGGTCGATTGTGTGGGTTAAAAAGGTAAAAGAAAAAACAGAGCTCGCAGCTCCGCTCCGCTCAGCTCAGCTCAGCTGGCTGTTGGCAGTTGGCAGCAACAAAAGCCTATTATTCTGCACGTAATAAACATAAAGTTGGCGCAATTTGTAACATAAATTTAAAGGGCTAACGTAAATCTTAGCGGCAATTATGTGTATTCGGCGAACACGCGGCGTATACGCAACGGAAAGCAACCAAACGCAGCTCTAGATTCGCTTCGCTTTGCTCCGCTCTGCTCGATGCTGACTGTTCGGGTTCATAATTCATGCGCTTCATTTCCATGCAACAGCCTCGTACTGGCCAACAATAACGGTATGTTTGTGGGTGCACTCGCCTGCAAGATACCCGTTAATTTAACTAATTAAATAGGTTTGTACATTTTAGTTAGTAAATTGTGTTTCTCACTTAGCTAACAACTGCAGGCAGTCGTAAATTTTGTTATAAAAACTATTTTCAAATTTTTGAGTTGTCTGATTAAAAGTACTTAAATTACAGTTGTAGAGTAGTCAAAATAGTTTTAATACTTTTCGTGAGAGCTTTGTAGTTTTACGAGCACATAGTGCTGTAAATATTTTTAAACAAATTTTGCATGTGAGTGAAACTCCGTTAACACTAAAAACATTACTTTGTTAGTATGTTGGATTAATTATCACTTAGCACTAATACCCAAAAAGGAATATAATAGAAAAAGTGTTTTAAAAAGTTGCAGCTTACACGAATATTTACAAAAAATGTAGACACATAGATAACGTAAATTACAAGTGCATAAATCGCATGCCATCAAATAAGTAAATATAAAACTGAAAAACTGAATAAATAAATAAATAACAAGTGCAGCAGTTGAATGATTTGTTAAGCTGGCAATGGCAGTACATTGTTGGAATAATCACTTTAAAAGCTTTTTATCCGCATTTTTCTAAATGTTTCACTTTTAGTCGTGTTCGTTGTAGGCGCTGAAAAGTAGGCCACAGCTGGCAACGCTAACAGCATACCCCTTATGCGCTGCCAGTAATGGGTAGATCAACAACAATTCGAGCATAGAAGGCAGAAGCGAGCGAAAGGAATTCAAATAGCCATAATTTATCACGTTGAGATTGCAGATTCGCATACGCACGCAGACGAGCAGCAGATGAGCAGAGTTGCCATTCCGCTGTTAGGTCGCCATTCGCCATTCGGGTTCAGCCAAAAGGGGTTGCCAACCCCTGGCAATGGAATGTGGAATGCGAAAGGATTAGTTTGGCCGTGCCCGCTGTCAAGCCAGCGACTGGGATAAGGAGAAAGCAGCCAAAGGCGATGCGCAAATCGTAATTAGGCAGGCGACAAGACCGCGGGGGGGCTGCCAAAGGGGTGGGAGGGGGTTGGGGCTAGGGCAGGTGTAAGGCTAGGGTTACAGCTCGGTGTACGGTTAGCGGGTTGTCGCTGGCGTCGGCTATATTGGGATTTATGATATACTTTTTAATCAGATTTAACATAATGTCCGCGATAAAGGTAAAATAAATCGCCAAGATTTATTGGCGCTAATTTAGCTCAAGGTGCGACGTTCCGACAATGAATCACAATTTTGCAGGTGAGTAGTATTTCTTTAAAGGAGCACAGAAGGTTCTTAAGCATATGACAACTATTAACGCTCTGATGACGATTTAACATTAAGCGCTGACAGAAAAATTGCAACGAAATGAAATTTGGACTAGGAGATGGGAGGAAGAGTTAGTAAGGAGTGGGCGTGGTTGCGTGGGGAGCAAGAAACTCAAGGACTCGCAGACAAACAAATAACATTTGCAAAAATATGAAACTCGGACTCGACGCTCGTAATCTCCGAGCGGGGCAATAAAAGGCATTTCGCAAACTTTGGCTTTGCTTTTGGCTTTGGTCTTAGTTCATATTTTATTTAGCCACAGTTTCCTACCAGAAACTTTACCCAGTACTGTGTACTCTCGACTCTGCTCTGCTCTGCTCTGCACTTAGTCTTCTGGGTGAGTGTATGAGTGTTTTCTGCGTGGGATTTCAGCTGGGAACTTCTTGGAATTTGTCTTGCCGCGTTTATTTTAATTTTTTTCTTCTTCTACTTATTTTTTTTCTCTTTTTTCTGTATTGTGCTGTTTTTGCAGCTCTTGGCTCATTTAAGTGTATCCAGTTGTCCCATTGCTGCGTTTCTAGTGCCATAAAAACGAATAAAATGAGACAGCAGCCGAAAGAGCAGAAAATGCAAATCATTGTCCTGCGACTTGTTTTTCCACTTTTCCCACGTTTTCCTTAGCTTTTCCTCGTTTTCCTTGCTAAACTGGGGACAACTGCTGAAGACAGAGTCACTCCCGCAAATGCCTTTACTCCAACTCTGACTCTTGTCAAGAACAATTGTTTTGCGGTCTGCTTTAGTCCGTGTCCGTCTCCGTGTCCGAATCTGAGTCTGTCTCCGGGTCCGTGTCCGTGTCCGTGTCCACAGCAACCTGTGATAATCGTCTTGTGGGCAGTTGAGTTTGTTCCTTCCTCACTCTTCTGTGGTTCTTTCTGTTGGAGCCTGTACTAGAAAAGTACAATGAGTGGCAACAGTTTGTGAAAGCGTCGTGGAGGCTTAAGGTGATTGAAAATGTCAGAAATAGGAACAGAGTTAACTATAAAATACTCTAAAATAAAATCAAGATTAGCTGGAATTCGATTTTAAAAATTTAAAATAACTTAAATACAGCTTTGCGCAGTAAACGATAGAGTACGAGGACTCGTGCAGTCCACACCACCCAAATCTAGGCTCTCCTACTAGTTTTTATTACAATTTCCCCTACAGTTCTAGCTCTCACCAATGGAGTGGACAGAGTTGTTGGCCTTCTTGCTAAACATTTATCATTTGATTACAATTTGACGGTCAATGTGACTTCCCATCGAGTCCCTGCAGTCTCCTCTTCCTAGTCTCCTAACTCCCCTCTACCCTCTTATCTCTTGCCTCCACTAGAAGGCAAGTCAATTCGGTAAGGAAAATTAAATGTTCAGCGTTGGTCTTGTTTGTGAAAATCATTCTGTTGTTTCAGCTGGTTTGTTTACTTGTTCTTGTTTGGTTGCTCTTGTCTTTTTCCTTCTCACAGCGAGCAATAAGTGAAATTTGCTTTTTAACAGTTTGTGTACATTTCACTTGACGGTATCCTAATATTTATTATGAGCGAGTTGTCGCACTCTCATTCATATTTCATAAGCTGGAAAATTAAATTATGCTCTCTTGTTTATTGGCTACAGCTCATTGCGAAAGTATGAGTCCAATAACGGCTGACTTTTTGCAGAAATATAGTCATTTTAAGCTAAGAGACTTCGTTGTACTTATGAATTGACTGATTAGAATAATGCATTTGTGGGCTACAAAAAGATTTTAATACTAGATAATAGTATAATACAGTATAATACATAACTAAAGTATAGAAAGTGAATAAAACTATCGAACCTCCGATCGGTTTGTTTATACACAATCTATAATCGAATTGGGTGTCAAACAAAACTTTGTCCCATTTATCACATTTTTACTGTACAGAAAAATAGTTGAAAAAACTCACCCTCAATTCTTAGAGAATATCGACACATGCGATGACTTGGAGCTTTTATATTGTCTTGGGGCCATAAAGGTCTATTTTATTTTTTAATAATCTTTTTGGCAAACTGTTTGGCATTGGCCAAAGCCATTTAACGCCACTGTAAACTAGAAGTACTCACAGATGTTGGCCTTCATTTACGAGAGCCTCTCTCTTTTCCACTTGTCGGCGATATTTTTATACTTTGTTGGCAGATTGCGAAGAGGCGTGGGCATGGGCGTGGGCGTAGGTTCCGCCCCCTTGTGCTGGGCCAAAGCCAGATATTTGTACATAAAGTATGTAATGTGTTCAAAATGTTTGCCCAGAGGTGGTTTTTAGAGTATTTTTCTTATCGCTCCTCTTGCATAAGCAAATCGTAAAATTTTCACTTTTCCGACCGAAAAATAGAAAAGGAAAAGTGGGAGGGAGGGAGGCGTACGACTACTAAAAGTACTCGCCCACTACTTAGTCCTAGGCACATGGCCATAAAAGTATGCACTCTCCAGGGTCTACACCAATTAACCATTGTCCAACACTACTAGTCCTAGAAAATGTCAGTTATCAAATTGGAATCCGAAAATAAACGCAACAGCAAAAGGAACAGCAACTGAAACAGTAACAAATAAATCAGAATAACTTAACCCATATGGTACATAATCATATTTCATTATGTATATATGCTTCTCTCTATATATTTATTCAAGTGCTGCGATCTATGCACAAAATCATACAGTTCCCGGAGCTAGCTCATTTCGCAAAAGATGCGCATAGAGAGAGAGGACAGGCGATTCATGCACGAATAAAATTGATGAAGGTCAAACTCTGGTTGACTTTGCGGTGATAAATGAGCGGTCAACCTAGAGGAAAACACCAAACACACGCACAACCAAACACACACACCCAAACACACACACTCAGCCTTTGTGATAGTCGGACAAGTCGGATGAAAATGAAGATGGAAGCATGAGTGGGAAGTTTGCCCAACAAGCCAACTTATGCAGCTACACTGCAAAAAATATTGCACTATGCCAGTTCATTTTCTAATTGAAAAGAGTGTAATAAGCTAGAAATGAGAGTACCCAAGAGAAAAATCAATTGTCAAGTGTTTTCAACCGATTTCTCCGAAGGCAGCTATATGATATACTTGTCCGATCCTGTCCGAGATTAGTTTACACCAAATAGTCTATAAAATACACTTTGCGAAATAAGTTAACCTATCGCTTCTTGTTAAAAATTTGCATAAATTCTGAATTTTTAGCGTACTTTTAAATAAGATTTTTCTCAGTGTACCACCAGTTCTTGTTGTAGTTGCTTTTGGGTCTATGTTGTTGCTGTGTGCTTAGGTGTGCGAATGGGTGTTTGTGTGTGTTTGTCTGGTATAAGCACCGCATACTTGAAGACATAAGCGTGCATGGAATACCTAAAGTATATTCGGGATGCGCTCGAGTGCTTTCGTTGGGTGAATGAGATTCAGAATGGGAATGTGAATGTGCGTCGAGACTCTGTGAGTTTTGGCATAAATACTTGTAGTCCGTTCCTCGTTTCGCCGTCTTTTTCCCCTCCAGTCTCCTTTCGATGGCAACAAAATATTGCAAATCTCGTTTACGAGTGTTTGGCAAATTTATTGCTCTCGTGTCCTGTGTTAATACGCGCGAACATATTGCCGACCAGCAACATTTTGACTTATTTCTGTGGGTTCACTCTGCATATTTGCAAAACAAAACTCGACTAGGGACCCAAATCGAACAGAATGGAATCGATTCGTTTCGATTCAAGACAATCAAAAAATTTCCTAGGGGAAAATAGACTGATAAAAAAAACAATAGATTATTAAATACTTCTGAGTTGCTGTTGCTTAGAGAGTGTATATTTTATTTAAAACTATATGTGTAGTTTATTTTTAAATAGTTAGATAAAACATCTTAATTATACACTTATCAGCTTTGTCCCTAATGTTCTATCATACTAATTATGAAATTTTAGTTTGGAAAAAAAGTTTTAAAAACCTGTTTGACCTTTTATTTCCTCTCATAAGGGATGCATCTGTTTTAGAAGCATTTCAAAAAAGGTAGGGCTAAGTTTATAATTTTAAAAACTAATTTTAAACAGTGCCGTTAAGTATGGGTTTAAAATGTGCTTTTCTGCTATATTTTTAGAATGGTCAAAAGTTTTTTTAGCCCAGCTAAGTTGCTAATAACTAAGTGCATACTTATAGTAATTCCAATTCACTAAAAAGTACTTTATCTGCTTCGGACACACATCAAAATTTTGCGCTTTTTGTTTTTTGCGAAAATTTGGTATTCATTCAGCTGTGACCTTTAGTTGGTGTAGTATTTTTGCTGTTCTTGTTGCTGTTGGTTAAACTTATGCTTATATAATAATTTATTTGCGTTGCGCTCGTGTAGCCCGCCAGCTGTTTGTATACATGATTGAGTTCTTCTTTTCGTATCATAGTTTTAAAGTATGGCACAAACTTTGTGCAGAAAAAGTTGTCTGGGCAAGAGCAACAACAAGAAGAACTGGGAAAATAAGTAGGTAAAGTGAAAGAGGAGGACAAGGAACACAGGAAGACAGCTGAGGAGTCGACAGATGTAAGAAAAATTTTCTGAGCCCTTTCCATTGGTCGCATTGGAGCATCACGTGCTGCAGATGAACTTAACTTTTCCAATGAGCCGACTCGTCCTGTTAAGTTGATGTGAATCGATGTCTCCCTGTCCCACTCGCAGCCCCACCTTTTGCTCCTACTATCTCCCTCTGACCAGTGTCCAATCTCGGCTCCAGACTCGCACGTATTTCAGTGCACCATCAAAGGAACGTGTTTCAGCTGTTTTCCTACACTTTCCTCTGTCCTTCTCCCGTTTCCCACCTCCTTTTATGCTTGTATCTAACGTTATCGACTTATTTTGTGTTTAAGTTTGCTTAAGTTTATATTTTCATTATGTTTATGTTATGTTTTCACTTCGTTTACACGTCGGCTGTCCTTCACCTCGCTTCTCTTGCCATCCCTTTCCTTTTATCTGGTCTGCTTTCTCCATTTCACGGCGTTACTTTTCTGTTTGCTTAAATGTGTATTATACTTTGTATTTTCTCTAAGAGTTTTAATTTAAAAATGAAAGCAACAAACCCCAAAGAAAAAAAGAACAGAAGAGAAGAGAGGAAAGAAAAGTAATGTTAAAAATAACAAAAACAATGTTCTCAACGCTGGAGGGAGGATCCCTTTAAACTTTTCGTGTTTCAGTTTCATTTTCATTTTTGTTTTTCGTTTTTCGTTTTCAGTTTTCGTTTATGTTCCCAGTGGTGGTGAGGTGCCTGTGTTCTGGGTGGTTGTCTTGGGTGGTGGTGTGGCTAGAAGTGCCGTGTGGTTCCAGCTACACCAAAATTCAATAAAAGTCTACACAAAAGTTGTGCTCGTCGCTTTGTTTCATATGAAAACCTATGGACAATATCCATAAAATTAGCATTTCACTCCAAACACTTTATTTAACATCTCAGATTAGATAAAATCAAGGCAAAGCTGCAAAACAAAACAACAAGAAACAACAAACACAAGTTCTCCTTTGTAAATATGTAAACAAGTTAATTTTATTTATATATCTGCTTGCACACTATTAGATTTCGTCGATGTAAAAGTTTTTCCCATTGAATATTTTTAAGATAACACGTTCAGATCTGTCTAAATCTTTGGCACAAATAAAGCTTTGTATGCGTAAACGTAAACTGATAAATCTTATATATAACTAATCGACTAGACTGCGAGACTTGAGTCAGTGGGAGTGCCATTAAAAGAGATTTACAATATTGCAGCTGGAATTGAGCATAGCACTCGGTAATCAGCAATGAATTGGATAAACCATTTGGAGTCCTTGAGGATTACTTCGCTTCGCTGCGCTTCGATTATGAGTCATAAGTTGATTTTTATTAAAAGCCTTTTTAATATTGTATCCCTATACAGCTGAGGGAGTCTGGGATTCAGGGAGTCTGGCCACGCATCTTGGGCTTTCATTCAAGCGCAAATAAATTGCAGAAATATGCAATGCGCCAAATTCACTGGCCAAAGAGCAGCATCAAGCCAAAGCATAAACGAGCGGATATTGTTTTTCGAAATCATTTCATTCTTATTGCTCTCTCCCTTTCTCTTTCCCTGCTCTACTTGTTTTCCCAACGCCCTTTTTCTCTCTCTTTCTCTTTCTCGTTTCTCTGTTTTATTCGCTGCAGCTTCATTTTGCTTAATTTTTCGCCCATTGCGCACACAAAGTGAAATTACCCATGAGAGCTGTTAAACTGGCATCCAGCTACGGAATGCCCTCAATGACGATTCCGCTGGCACCAAAGCTACTAAGAAATGCATCAAACTATTTGTTCGATGCTACAAAAGTATGGGAATGCAATCAGATATGCATAGAGAATTGAACATGAGTTTTTTCGGACTTAGTAATTCCCCTATTGGATAACAATTTAAAGCCTGATTTATGGCACACGAAACACCATTATTAATTCAAATTTATGTAAAAAATTTAGTTAAAATTGTATAATTTACTTACAAGTTGTAACAAAATGAATATTTATATACATTTCAATTTTTAAGTCTTAGTAGAAGAGTCTTCTACAGTCGTTTTGTCCGGACTGTGCTCATTTAAACTAGTTCCCACCTGCTAAGCCCCAACTTCATTCCAGATTCTCATTGAGTCTGGTCCTCCATCTCCTCTGTTCCAGCTGTCGCTGAGTGGTCCAAGAATTCCAATTAGTTTGCAATTTTGCCAATCACGACATTTGATTTGCGTTTAATTATGAGCACATTTCAACAGATCAAAATTCAAAACGTGTCTGCTGCGGACGCTGGGGCGTATACTTTATTTCATTTTCAAAAGCATTTTTAATCACCATCATCATCGTTTGCTAATCAGTGCGCACAGCTCGAAATGAGGAGTGAATGAGCGAGGCAGTTTTGAGTGTGGCTTTTGGCCAAAAGCCAGCTTGGCCTAAACGAAATGCAAATTAGGCAACAAGCAATGAACAGAAAATAAGGCTAAGATCTTATAAGTTATTAGAACAAAGTGAGTCTACGTTTTTTATTTTCTCGACTCGAGTTAATGGCCATTAAGCCATTGTGTTTCCATCTAAATTAGTTAGGAATACCCATAACAAACACAAATTGTATTTGTTGTTGTATTTGTTTAGATCCATTTTCATAGTTAAATAATTTCTTAGAATCGCAAATGCCAATCCATTTATCTGTCTCAATGTTTTTCTGCTTTGTTTTTCTGCTCATCTGTTTTTGTGTCTGCCACGCCCACCAGGCCACCCACATTCACAGTACGTGAACATGTCCTGGCTTAAGCTCATCTGTCTATTTTTATGGCACACCCAATGCAAAGGCTTTTCCAGCTGGGAGACATACATAAATCTTTATCGATGTGTGCCCAAATCCATACATCGAAATTTCATTTCCGATTCGCTTTTGTTTTCCTTTGTCCTGCATTTATTCTCTTTCTCTTTTTATCCGTATTTTTCTGTCTCTTTCTTGGTTGTTTTCTTGCCACTCTTTCCACAGACAAAAACAATGCATATTGCCAGGTTTTTCCAAATTTCTCTCGAATTCTTGGCTTGGACAAGGCACACACCTCTCCTCTGCTCCTCCTTTCCCCTCTCTAGCCCTCCCCTGCTTAGCTGTTGTGTGTGTGTATTTTGGCAAGCAGAATAAATTAAATTCAATTTTTGTCGACGTGTGAAATTGCTAAAGACAGCACTTCTCGAGAGCACCGAACTCTACGGGCTTTTGTCATTCCTTTTCACGTACGTGCACCTTACGTACTCCGTTCTTCATTGTGTTGTGTTGCCTATTGTCCTTACAGTCTCCTACACGGCACACAACCCACAGCAAATGTGGAAATGCACAAATTTACACTTGCATTCATATTTCATCAACAAATACACAATAAACTTTCTAAATGAACAACTAAAGGCATCAAAAATTTACCATTATTTTTGTGTAATGACCATAAAATGGTCTGCCCTGTAATTGAAAGGAAGGGTATGACAAACTAGAGGCTTGAGGGGTAAAAATAAAAATTTATAATTATACTTTAAGTTGATGGAACACATCAATAACCGAGAGTAAATTCGTTACTTTATACAGGGTATTTTGTAGTCGTCATTTATACCGCTCTAAGATCATTCTCAGTGTAAATTATTTATTTTATATGTAAACATCGTGCTAGCATTGTTTTATAGGAATACCCTTAACGAAAGTAGCTGTCAGAAAAGGACAATGGGATTCAAGGATTCAAAGATACGTTTCCTTAGTCCAATTTCTACGCTTCTCAGCAACAGCAATTATTTTAGTAACTGGGGGAAAAAGTGCTGTTAACGAGCTGTAAATCAATACTTATGAATGGCACTGTGCGCAATTTAAAGAGCTGTCCCTCAGAGAGAGAGAGTGAAAGAGAGAGAAAGTCAGTAAGTATCTTTTCGGTTATAATAAGAGGTTTATTCAGATACAGTCTATGAAAATTCGAGAAAACCGGAATGAAAAGCTCGAATAAATTGAAAAATATTTGCCACAATTTGGAATTGCTTTGCTTGCAAGCCGCAAAGCAATGTTCATTTTACTGCATTGATTTTGGTTTTAAATCACAAACTAAACTGGAAATCATAAGAATTTTTAATAACCAAAAAGTAGCATGCAGGCTTTCAGTACCATAATTTGGATAGAACTTAATTAAAAACATGGCAAACCGAAGAAAATCGGTGAAGGAAAATTGGTTTTCTTTAAAAGAGCATAAGAAAAAGTTTTCCAAAATCCAAAACAAACCGTTTTGTAGTGTTTATCAATTCTAACGAAAGTCTACCAATTTGATTCCTTTTGGCCATGTTCATGCAGCACTGCAGTTTCTTGGTAATCATTTCCATCATAAGGCAATTAGCGCTAATTGCAGCTAATTGGCTTTTCCACAAACACCAACACACACCCACACACACACACACTCAGGGAGTGTTGAGTGGAGAGTGCAGTAATGCCTGGCCATGGAGTGCATAATGGCTTAAATATACTTGTGGAAAACTCGTTGCACGCATCTAAACAACATTGAGGGGAAAAGTAATTGTGGAAATGTCTGGAAATGTTGGAGAAAACAAACTAAATGCCAAATGGAGTTAACTACTAAATGAAACTGAGTGCTGAGCTGTTGCTTTACCAGCATTTCCTGCTCACCTGCTCACCTGGCCACCTGTTTACACCTGCTCTATCAGAATGATTCGGAATTGAATCAATTTGCCCAATGAATGCGACCTCATTGGATTTAATACGTGCTCAAAGCAGCAGCTCCCCTCCCTTACTCATACTCTTTTTCTTTCTCTTGCTTTATCTCCGAAGTCCTTTCTCCCATTTGGCACCTTGGGGCACCTTTTACCCAGCACTTGGCACCTGGGACGGCAGCTATCGTTTAGTTCCTCATCTGATTATTATGCAGGAGCAAACACGGGCTCGTTTAGTGCGCGGATAAACGCTGCCAGAGATTTGGTTCGCTCTGCTCTTAACTGCCACGCCCCCACCTTCCCTCAACACCCCCTCGCGCTGCACTGCCCCACGGATAGTGCTATTATTGAAGCAACCTAATTAGCTTGTTGTGTTTTGTTAGCAGCTACCAGTTGGCACTTAGTTGCCTCCTACCCCCTAACACTCACCACCTCAATTACAGTCGTGTCTGAGCACACTCCGATTGCTCAGCATGCCATGACTGTATGGATTCGTATGGCATATAACTGTTGGTCATCTGAGTCCACTTGGCAACAACATTGTCCAAATGTGAGCAACGTGTGCAGAAATATGCGCATATTCATGCTAATAAATGTATTCACATTGTGCAGCTCAATGTACTCGCAACACACATGGAAGGGGAAGGGAGTGAGTGCTGGGCAAATATAATTTCAGCCCGGTACTTGGGATGGGCAGGGAGTTATAAGTTAGTGGAGAAGTTGTGACTGAAATTATACAAATTCAACAAATTCAACAAATTAAATCAAATTAATTAATAGTTTCTTACATAAGTGGTATTAAGTACTTGCTCTTAAGTTGAACTATCGGTTCTCTCACAGTCGAGTACACTTAAGTTGTACTTAGTTGCAAATGAACTGAACAGAAGTAAATATCCAGACGTGCAGAGGAGGAGCTGTCTGAGCAAATTAGGGCCCTCTGAAAGGCAAAGATGTCTATTAAGCAGGCAAAAGCCAATCGTGCTATTTAATTGATTCATGGCTTAGTTAACTTATTAGTTCGAGTGTCTCTTCTTTCTCGACTCTTCGTTCTCTTTTTTAAGTACTATACTTAGTACTTAGTGCTGGCAGAACTGCTTATGCCAAAACAGCTAAAATGGCTCAGTTTTACTTTGACTTGTTAATTATTAGTTGAACTTTGAATGATCATAATTTAGTGACATTTTCATATCTTCTCTCCTTATCTCCTATTCCATCGCAATTGTAATTGGATTGATTTAAAAACTTTCAAAGCTAAAATCCCAAGATAAACTATAAAAATAGCTAGTTACTCAAACCCAAGCTAAATTGCCAACACTAAAGCACTTGTTGTTTTTTACGAATGAATTATTTTTCTTTCTTTCTATCTCTAGCACTTAGTTGTACTTTCTTGATTCCTTCACTTGTCTGTTAATTTCTTAACTCTTTCTACTTTTTGGCGCTTTTGCATTTAAGCAAAAGATAAAGAAGAAAAGTTGTTGAAGTAAATAAACGAAGTTTGAATGCAGTTTGAAACAAAAATGCATAGAATTTTTGTGAGTTGATTGTTAAAAAAAGTACAGGTACATTTGAGCCACATTGAAAGCATTTTGGCCAATCAAAAACAATTGTACAAAAGAAGCAAGAAGTCACCGCACTTTTGTGGTCGCTTAGCAGCCAACTGCCAGATGGAAGTATATACAAATATATATATATAAGTGAGGGAAAAACGGGAACTCATCGCGTATTTGATTTGGTTTCGGGTTATGGTTATGTCAATCATTATGTTTATGGTAACGGTTATGGGGCACTCGATTACCGGCAGGATGAGATGCCTGGCTTTGGTATTATTATGCCCATTCGTGGTAATGGAGATTCAAACGGTTTGCGGTCATGCCAACTATTGGTAGACTGCTCTCCGTTATTGGCCCAAATGCTGCTAGACTCGTTGGTCACATGGCCAACGCTTAATGGCTTTCATACGTGATGAAATCTTTGACATATTTTCAGTTTTCGATTTCCAAGTCGTCGTCATATTTTCTCCTTTCTTCTTTTTCGGCTTGATTTGAGGGACATTTGGGAAATGTAAATATTGGCAGGTTTTAAATTAATCGCACCCTTCAACTTGTCGAATGTCTCACGATTAAATAAACGAGACGATATGTGAAAATGGGGAAGCACAAGCGAATAAATACCTGTCTGCCTGTCTGTCTGTCTTCCTGTCTGCCTTCCTGTCCCCCACTACCCCTTCCAAACAGTTGTGTATGTTTGACACTGACGCTGACTCGTTGACTGACAGAAAACGCAAGCAACTGTCAGAGTTTGCAAATTCATTCCAGATGTAAACATTCCCATAGGAAGCCATTTCACACAAGTTTCATGTCTGTTTGCTCAAAATGCAGCAACTGCTGCTGACATCGAAATCGACACACATGCATACACGTATAACTTGGCTTGTGTGTGTGAGTGTGTGTGTGTGTGTTTTAGACATCTGTGTGTGTACAGGTAAAGTTAACTAGCAGGAATGCTTTAGTCAAGTGGCCCATACAAAAATACTCTTTATGCAGTTGGAAATTTAAAATGTAAAAATTGCAGCATACTTTTGGGCGCAAGCGGTTTTTAAACAGTCATAACTACTGTTAAGCATATATATATGTTATTTAATGAATCATTTGATGATCAGTATCAAAATTCAGCTTTTTATTACGTGTAATACACCCTTTCTAAGCCCGACTAACAGGTATGAAATTAGAAGTACAGCTCTACGGGTGGAGTTGGCAATATTTGGCTTTTATTGCTGTCAGAAATACCAGCCGGGGGAGCCAAACTTTTGACTTTCTTGTGCCAAACCTCGAAATATGCGGAGTCGCTTCGAGTCAAAGCTCTCTCGGCAACACCGAGAGCCCTACACCTTTTCTGGCATTATGAAGATTTATAATTGTTTCATGACAGGGCACGTATGCGCAATTATTACGTATACGCAAGGCCTTCAGTGTGTGTGTGTGTGTGTGTAACTGGCGGCTTCTATTTGTCGAAATGCACTTAGCTTCTTAATGAAACTTTTAATCGCCCACAGCAGTTAGAGAATTCGAGAATTCAGCAGGGAAATGGTGCAAAGGAATAAAGAAGAAACAAAGAAACAAAGAGAGTGTAAAACAAGCCTAAACTCAAATGGTTCTTCCTCTTTCGATCTCTTTCCCACTCTCGCTCTATCTCTGTCGCTCTTGTCGCATCGAGTGATGGCTATTCAGGTTATTTTCATTGATTATGTCAGGAAAATAAGTTTACTTTGGAACATTATTGGTTCCATTCACAGCAACAAAAAGTCAACTTGTCAAAATGTTCGAAAGCACTTAAAACTTTTACGCAGTTTGTTGTTTTCTTGTTTGTAGTTGAACGACGAGTAACATTATGGCATTTTTCCACTAAATCTACATCTACATTCAGCTCGCCATAGGGTTGTCGCCCGCTTGTGCCATAGGGTTGCCGCTTGTCGCCTTGTCGCTTCGTGCGCCAATTTCGCACTTTCCTTTTCGCAAAAAAGTGCCATGAAAAATTCGGAAAAAAACAAAGGAAAAAAATATAAAAAACCAAAAAAAAAACTTCAAGTGTTCCCATTGAAGCAAAGGGGGCACTCACAGTCATTCGCAGACTTTGGCAACTCTGCTGCCAGCTGGCAGCATTCAGTTAGCTCCGATGCTCCAGAATGCTAACAAGGCAATTGAATAGTATTTTTCAATAAGTCCGAGCAGTCGTTGGATGTGTTGAATGGGCCACAGTCCGACCCGAAAGGAATATCAAAAGTTTGCTAAATTGTGACCATCAGTTTTGGCTTAAGGTCTGTCAACTTTTCAGGTTCTGCAACGATAATCTTTGTTTACCATTCAGACCCGTTCTGTGAAAATGATACGAAATAGAGGTCAATTAGTGTACAGTAAACTACATGATTAAGATCATTTAGTTGACCATGAAATGAGTTATTCAGCAAAATGTCAAATTTGTTCACTGTTAACTGACATCTGACACATTTCTGTGGAATTGAGATTGATGTTTAATATTCGTGATTTACCAGAGTTATAACTTGTCCAATTAGAGCGAAAAACGAGTGAGTGGGAGAGAGATGATTTTGACCTTGACACGGCTGAGATTGAAGTTGAAATTTCATAAAATCAAAGTGTGAGTCGAAAGAATCCTGGCAATAATTGTAACGAATGGATGGCTTTGCTATCAAAGATGGAGTTAGAGGAGGGATAAAGAAGGGAAGAAAGACTGATAATTTATGCCAAACATTTTTTGATGCTGGCCGTAACCCTTGTTTGAGGTTGCCTCTGAGGTTGAGTAATAAAATGAAATATTTATGCCATAACATTAAGGGATTTGGTTTTTGCCTCTACACAAAGTGCCTATGTCCATGCATATATATGCTGTATATATCATGCGGCCCCGTAACACAGCCGATTCCAAAACCAAACCCCTTTTCTGGCTCAAGGACTCGGGCAAAACTAGGCTCCGGCTTGTTGAGGGTGTAGTGCGGTTAACGTTGGCCACACCGGCTTATTTATTGCATTCGAGGCGTTAACACGAAAGCATTTTGCGGAAATGGAAACTAAATAGTCGTGGTTAAATTATTAAATGCCCCTGCGCGTCGCCGTGTGGAAAACCAGCGGAAGAGTCGGCGGCAAAGGCTGCAGCAATCGTAGCTTTTTTTTGGTTTTTTTTCTTTATGGTCCAAAGCGATGCCAATAAAAATTTACTGCTATACGGAATAACACACACAAACACACTCACACTCACACACACACACTATCAATATACACACTTATTCAGATTGAGTGTATTCATGTTTGTTTGCATAAATGAATGCAAACATATAATTTCAGTGTATTCCAGCCAGAGCCCAACTACAACAAATACATTCAGATATGGCTTACTGTATGGCTTTACTGTATATTATATGTAGAACTTATAGACGAACCGTTCGAGTTCTCCAATAGTTGCCCAAAGTGTTTGGCAATACTTTAAATATTTTATGAGACCAACTGAGGGACAGTAAGTGTGAGAGTGTGACTGGGAAAACAAATGGAAAGAGTGGGTAAGGAAGGAGAGAGATTATGATGTAACGATTTATGGATAGCTCATCGGGATGAGCTCAAATGCAAACATTCAGTTGTCATAAAGTACACTAACGACAAACAAAAAATAGAGATACAGAAACAACTACAATTTATTTATGGTTTTCATAGTGTTCAGCAAGTGAGTTTACAAATCTAAATGGTCTGGGTGGGGTTTTCAGATGGGAAGATATACGAAAAATTAATTCATAGTGTTTGAAAACTGAAATCACTCAGTTAAGTCAGTTTTTAAGCAAAATATAGTTAGGCTTAACTACAATAAACTAAAAGTTCTAAAGAGCTGGGGACAGAGGTAACGTATGTGGGTCATCTGCTACTGAGGTCAGCTTTTGTTGTTTAAACTCTAGTAAAATAAACAAATATAGATTAAAAATGAAGACTGCCATAAATCATTATGCTGAGAACTCCATTAAAAACCTAATAGTTTTTATTTTGTGCGCTATTAAAATTTATTACACAATTAAGCAAAGAGAGATACTTGACATAACTTTATTGAGCAGTTCTAAGCTTTACTTGGCACAAGTTTCTAATATTCGTAAGTACTTGATGGTGATTGATAAGTCCCCATGTGGTCAGCTGCGAGCTGATGATTTCAAAGTCACAAAGCAGCAGATGTATTTTTAAGTGCTCGCAAAATGTATTTATCAAGCGAAACATGGACTTGTTTTAGTGCTTAGTCAGCATAACTAACCCATTTATAAGAGTGCTTGATACTCTTCAGCTCTTCAGATCTGTCGATGCAAAACAGGAAGGCCAAGAACAATGAAATAAACATCAAAGTCGCAAAGTAATGCGACATTCGCATGCTCTAGGTTGTCTTTATGATTTTATAGTTTATATTGTTAGTTTATGTGTGAAGTCATTGAGAGAGATGCCACCTATCGGACCAAAGACAGAGAACAGGCCAAAACGAGGAGAACTTATTTGTTCGACACTCGAGACTCAAACATAAAGCAAATCACACATTGATCATAAACTAACAAAATTGAAAAATTAAATAACTAGTAAGGGTGCTGCAGATGGAGTAGTGACTCTGAGATACCCGTTACAGAAAATCAATTGTAAATTGTAAGCCATAGAAAAGTGTGTACATTTATCGCGTTTTGCTTAGGCTATCAACATTTAATGTTTTAGTAATGTAAGCAGCATACCCCTTCACTCAGCTCCTAACGGGTATCATTAAATAAAAACCCCGCAGCTCATCTGCCACTGAGAACTAGTAGCCGAGTATAAAAGTGGGCAGAAACACGCGGCGGCTGGTCAGTTAATAAAGTGAACGCGACTAAGAATATTAACAGTATAATCACCATGAGATCTAGTTCGATTTTGGGTCTGTTGATTTGCAGTGCAATCATCGTGAATGTGGCCGATGCCAAGCCGTTTATCATAAAGGTTTTCGCGCCGAGTAGTGGTAAAAGCTGATCGTTTCCAAGTGTACTAAGAGTTGAGCCAACATAAATCACCGAATAATGTCTAATTTCTGTATAGGATACACAAGCCGAGCGACTCCAACGGCAGCTCCAGTCAATACTCAGTTCATTTCGAGTCTGATTTCAACCAAATTCCAATTGCTGAACAGTTTGCTGCAGGCCAAGTCATCTTTTGGCGGCTTTGGTATTACCAAAACATTTGGGTTCACTGGCTCATCGACCACGACGACCACTGAGAGCCCATACACACAAGGGACCACAGAGGTAAACACAGATTTTATTCCGGAAGTTAGCTCCAGCACTCAATCTGTGTCCACCACAACAACAGAAGACGACACTGCGACGCCGCAGCCTACAGTACGTCCCCAACCCCCAGTCACTACAACAACCACAGCCTCAGCAATTGTACCCACAACGACGACTGCGCCAATAATACCAACGAAGAGCACCACCGAGGAGGATCGGACGGTGGAGACAACGACCAGAGCCACCAATGGATACACTTACCAGGCCCCTTATTGATCTTTAAACAGCCCTTCTTGCCCCTCTTGTATAAACAAATACTACAACTACACTGGGTAACAGCTTAACTAAACAAAGGTATACCTAACTTTGTTGCCCAGTGTAATCTGTACATATACGAGTCTAAATTGTAAGTCTGAATGTCGACTCGAAACTCTGTTCAAGTCTGTGAATTATAACATGTAGAATATACAAACTTTTTCCACTCCAATCCAAACAATTCTATCTTTTTCTACTCTGTCTATTCTTTTTTAAGATCTGTTGTGCGGAAGTAAAATTATATAACTTCCCGCACACACTGCTCTCATTCACAATGGGCTCCTCTGTCTGACCAATTAGCATAGAAACCAGTTTCAGTTTCGGTTTCGGTTTTAGTTTCAGTTTTGGCTTGCCAGACAAGAGTCTGACTAAATAAATATAGATAAAGATACAAACTGAGTCGATGCGATGCTTCTTTGCCCTGAACTTTGAGTGGGTAAGTAAAAGTCGAAGCTTGCATTGATTGCATTGCTAAAAACATATGTATTTCTATATCATTTTAGTTATTTCCTAAATGAATCAGTTTCTAGAGCAACCACGCGCCTTTATTTATTTTTATTTGGTTTTTTTTTTTCAAGGTTAAAAACCGGCTAAACCACTCTAGTGCTAAGTCCACAATTAACTAACAGACTTTTAAATCATTTTTAATCAAGCGTTCTTCTTAGTTTCAGTTTCTGTTTGAAGTCTGGCTTAGAACATTTGAGTTAATTTTAGAAAAAGTTACTTTTTAGGGTTTCGTAACTACTTTAAAAGTCTCCGTTGACAACAGGTTTTTTTGGTTCTTTTTCTTTAATTAGCCAGCTAGTTTATTAAATCAGTGAACTGCCGATTTTGTCCCGTCTGCCCAATAAAATGGAATTAAACTTATAGTCTGCAAAGTCAAAGACTCTTTCATTGTTATTGCCACTTTCTGTCTTGGCTAAGGCAATTGATATAACAATTCTAGGCATTAACTTGGCCAAGCACACTTGGACACCTCGGGTTGCTGTGCCCATAGATTTTTATTGGCCTAAAATCAACTACACACAAATATGAAGCCATTACAACAGACACAATGTTGTTTTAGCTTGTTTGTCTGACAGGACACGTGCTGGGTAATTGAGCCGATTTGGGTGGCAGTTTGGGGGAGTAGGTGTGCACTGAGAAAAAATTCTTGCAATATGAAATTATATGAAAACTAATTTAAAAGGTATTTAGATTTTATTAACATTAAAAGTGTTATAATAAGGCTTGAATTCTGAGTTTTTTCCAATCGATAATCTTCATACAAAGTAATATAGTTATGCATGTCTAGATAACTACTATTTCATAAGCTTCTTAACACAATAATTGCTCTCAGTGCATGTCCTTGAGGTTGCCAACCTTGGACTGCCATAACTGAAAGGAGTTGCCGTATGTCCATTAGGCTCTCTGTGCAGATTTCGATTAAATGTGTTTCGTTGTAAGTATTTTATGCCCACTCAATTTACGAGGGCCGTAAACTAAGTAGAATTACCGACGCCCCTCTAGGGGCATAAATATTTTATGATTTAAAACGGGCCCAGTAACTAAAGTGTTTTAAGAGAGAGTGAGACAGAGAGTGAAAGTATCTTTCTACCTACCTCTCAGACCATAATGTATTCTCTTTAGATGCACATAGTCCAAGGGGTGCTAAGATCATCTATTTTACTTTTTGGAAGATAAGCGTCTGCGTGTTCCTTTAAGAGCTTCTCTGATTTATGTTAAAATCCACTTAACGCTAATAAATCACTTTAATGCCCTTCCAAAACAAAAAAAGTAGCAGAATTTCCGCATGTTTTCTGCACTTACAACGACAAGAATTCATTATTCAAAATCTTGTACTCAAATTAAGCGCAAAATGAGGCATGTTTTTGTCAAGCATCTACATAGTTTGTTGCTGCTTCCTTTGAATCTGTTTTGAAGTGGAAATAGTTGACAACGTTAAACTCCAAACTCTTGTCAAATATTACTCAATTTTCCCCTATTGCATTTGCAGTCGACGTTGTGATGAAACCGAATTCATAGCGAATGTTGTGGCATCATGTGTCAAAAGTTATTTGTCATTCACAATGAGCCGCGCATTTGGAATGTGTGTGTGTGTGTGTGTGTGTGTGTGTGTAAGGGTGTATGTCTAATAGAGAGCAGTTTTCCACCTCCAAGTGTATGCAGATGAGGACGCTTTCAAATAAAGCTGGGGAAATATTTTCACTGCTTTCCAGTCTGACTGGTGAATTGTAAAATTTTTTGAAAAGATATGCAGCAGCACGTAGCCACATAAATATGTTTGCATATGAAGCTGCCGAGGGACTCTGGCTGCCTCAGCTGCACTGTGCGAAATTTGTGAGTAACAAAGTGTTGACAAAGAAGTTTACGAAAAAAATGTTAATAAATAGCTATGAAATCAGCAGTACAAACGTGCTTCGATTCTAATATATGTATTAAATTTGGCAGCTTTGTCAAGACTTTTAAAAAATATATATTATTAAAAAAAAACTCAAAATATATGTTAAGTTAATTTGTCGTATTCAATACACCAATTATTAAATAATTTGCTGATATTAAAATTAAATTAAAAACATTTTTGATTGAGGAAATATATTCAATTAATATAATCGCTTGTACACCCGTTAAATAGTCAACATGGATTATTTAAAAGCAATTTCATTATATACTATAATCTCTGCTTATTTCAGTTCGACCTTTTTCGCTCTGTGTAACGCCCACGCACACACACATGCACGGTCCAAACCCCCAGACGGCGTACAAACATGCATTCAATACTAAGAATGTCGTGGACTGGGAGCAGAAAAGAAAGCAGAAGCAAACGTAAACGTAAACACAAACAATGACACCCACAACAGAGCAACAACAGTTGAATGACAAACTTCAACCCCAGCCCAAGTCCCCTAGCAGTTCCCTCCGACACTGCCACTCCCACTTCCGCCCCCATACTCCCTATAGAGCGCTAGGTAACCACCTAGCAACCAAAAAGTGCCACCGCACATGATGCTGCGTGGTTCATTAGTTTTACGAAATATTATAATCAACGTGGCGTATGAGCGACGTTATTCTTTTATGCAAAACGGCAGCCAAGACGGTGCTGCAGTAGTGTTTCTTATTGGAAACCCATCGGCACATAAGCACCACCCAGATAGAGATGGAGACATCTTTAAGCGGTCGCAGCTGTCAAAAGTGGAACCAAAAATTTGCACAGGGAATTCAAATTGTGCCAAGGGAACCAGAGGGAACAAAAGAAGCCAAGGCACCTTTGGAAAGACTACAGGAATAAAATGGAGTTGCCCTGTGACTATGAAGCCACTAAAAATGCGTAAGAAGAATGCACGATATGCGACTATTAGATATGTTTTCTCAAACAACAAAGAGATATGCAAATGAACTTGATTCCTCTGCCAGCTGTGTATATACTCAACCGATCCAAGCTCTCCTGGAGGGTATACAAAACAGTATGTAAGTTGATAGTACATTTTTACAGCAATATTTTTGGTTTCCTGCTGTCTGTCGTCGTTGTCATACCCTGTAATCAGAGGGTAGGAGGGGTATATTAAGTGCGACTGTGTATCAAAAGAGTTTTCAGCAGTCTTTGAAAAGACTGGCTCTGGTGTGTATAAAGTTTCATTAAAATCTGATTGAAATCAGTTGTTAGGTCTGTTTGAAAACAACATATTTTGTGAGCGCCTAAAAGTATGCAAAGTGTGTAAAACATCTCTTAGTCGAGCACTCTTCACTCAAGCAATACAACTTGTTTTTGTTTATGTGGCACGCAGCTTCATCGGAGCCCGCTGTGGCTTCCAAATTTGCGTTGGAATTGCAAATAACCCCAATGTGTATAGAAGACACCTTCTCCTACCACATCCTTCAACTCCTACTCCTTTCTCCCTCCCACTTCCCCCTCCAACGCACTCTTCTATTAATATTGCATGGGGTGGAGCACATGTACTTATGCCACACGATACACTTGAGTTTGTATTATGCAAAATGAAAAGATCTAAAAACCATTTGCTGGCCATGGGATGTGACTGCTATGTGGCATGCGACATGTGGCATGTGCCAGTCGCCATTTGTGCAGCAAGCAGCGAGTTGATGAATGCACCAGTTGGCAACTGTATCAAGCTGGTCACCTGGATTAGATAAGCCCTTGCAGGGGATATAAACATTTGGTCACAAAACTTGCTTTGTATTCAGGGAGTCTTGGCAGACCCCATAAGCTTCTACTATTTGTTTTGGATCGCAAAGCCCTTCCGTCACTCCATGCAGCTCTCCTTTGCATCTTCAACTGTGATTTTATAAGGTAAATGGCACAGTACTTTCAGTTAGATTTCAATTAATGATTTGTATTTAACAATTGCTAGAAACGCGTTAAATGAGGCAACTCTAGCTTCAACAAATACAGACCACCGGAATCCAAAAGAGTATCAAATTAGTGGCTTGCCACAGATAGCGTTTATTTTTGATATTATTGTTTTAGTTTGTTTTGAAAAATATTATGTTTTGATGACAAAAAACATAACAATTATCGTTAGAATTATTTTGCTTTTGCATTCAAGTTTTCAACTCACTGATGCACTCAAAAAGCTGTGTCTCCTCCCGCTCTGCTCATTCTCTAGAATATTTGGTTAAACAATAACAATAACCACAATTCCAGCTGAATTCCCCGTTGGACATGGACAGCAGATCCGCATGCTTTCCCCTTCTCATTTCCCCTGGACAAACCCATCAAGAAAAGTCGGAAAACGGCATTGGAAAAGTTATATCAGAACTTAGTTTGCGCAACTTTTTGTTGCATATTTAAAATGGGTTTACGCGTCACTCAGTGCGTTGAGACCGGGCACAAAATGAGATAACTTTGCAAATATGTATATTCAATTACCTTTTGGGTGAGGCGCCTTCTCTCCGCCCCATTCGCTTTGAGTGCCATATGGGTTTCGGGTTATTCCCCAGGATCATCCACCTGATGGAGAGATAGTGTGCTGTGGTCAGCTGACAATTACAATTTGGACAAACGGATGCTCTGCTCTGGGGCTGTGCGGCTGTCGTCTTCATTATCAAAGGGCCCTCGAAATGGAGCCCAAAGGCGAACTGCCTGACATTTGAAAATAAATTGACACCATAGCGACGAAGCGTCAAAGTGTCTGGCACTAAAGTGGCGCTAAACACACCGCAAATCCCCAAGAGACTAAATAGTCCCGGGCTCAACATCATTCGATATCCATCAATGGCATCAATCTACAAGTTCCATCTCCTCCCACCGCTCCACGCCCCTACTCCCACTGCAGTTGTGGCAACCCTAATCCGAGTACCCAACCAATTGCCTCAATCAATTGAGTGCCAAGTGTGGAGAGAAGCGCATAGAGACGGAGTGTCGTTGATGCTTGACGGCTCGAGCGTTGAAGCAGAAAGTCAACAAATGCCGCTCTGGAACGAGGGATAAGTAATAACAAAAATCCAAACTGTTATCGGGCTAATGGCAATACATCGAAACAAAGTGTAGTACTTGCAATTTGTGGCGTAACTTACAACTAACTTGGCTGGCAAGTGACAGTGCGTATACTCAACGTGATTGCGTATACGCCATGTCTGCCAAGTTTCGACTCTTTTTATGGCCAGCAAAATAAGCAGAAGATTATTTATTGAACATGGCAAGTACCATGTAGTTAGCTTAGCGTTAATTGCCTCACTTCAACTCACCAAACACTATCGATTGAGGGGGGGAGTAGATGGAGCGTGGAGTTGGCTTAAACGGATGTTGCTGGTGTTGAAAAAAGTGGCAATTGGCCATAAACCGGATATGCATTACAGTTTCTAATGAGGCAATTGTAGAAATAAGCTGAACGTGCCACCAACGACGTCGACAAGGACGCCGACAATCCCAAGGACTTTGAAGGTAAAGCAGGTAAAACCGGCAGTGGGTAAAAGGCCAAAGGGAAACCCACAGCCAGAGCCAGAGGTTAAGACTGAGCAAGGAGCTCTGCTTACGACTGTGGCAAGATAAAAGTTTCTTATGTTATTACCCGAACGTGTTTGTATAGCAGTTTCACAAGTTTTTTAGCACACGGCAAATGCCGGAAAATGCATAAACATGCTTTCATTTTATTTTTCCCACCCAGCATCATATTAAAGTGAACCACTTAAGCGAGCTGCTCAACGACAAGAATTTCCCCCATTGAATCGATTCGTAACGACTCGAACTCGAATTGAATCTGTACTGGATAGAATTTTGCGGCTTTGCAACTTTGACTACGCTGACAAGTTGGAAAAACCCACTAAACTCTTGGCAATCGAAAACCAATTGGCAGCTGGTTAAACCGACCATTTTACCAGTGACAACCGCCCATAAGACAGCCAATAAATATATGTAATATATCGTTATATATGTATGTCTATATATATTTCAATTTCTCCCACATGTAGTTCGATATATCTGTGGCCCTATAATCCTCTGACAGCTTAACTCTTCAGCAGTTCGCTGAATCCCATTGACAGTCCACGGGTTAATTAACCAACGTTCTTCCTGCAGTCAACAACAATGGGCTAAAACCACACAACACACTGGAGGATAAATGCCTTGACTATAAATAGACTGTATAAAAAACTGATAGCAAAATTAACTAGGGCCAAAAATAAATTTAATTTAACGTTGAGTAAATATTTTGGTGGAAAAATAAAAATTTAATACTTTTAAATTATGTTTTAGTTTTGTAGTCTTTGTTCTATTCTTAAGTTTGTATGACTCTCGGTTTGTTATAACCGTTTTCCTTAGCTATTAAAGGACAAAGCAGAGTTTAAGTCCCCAGTTCCTTGTTGCCCACAGTTATGCAGACATTGTCCAACACTTTTCACGAAATTTGTGGAGCTGCTGCCGTGTGTTAAAGGAAAAACAATACACTTAGCTGAATAGCAGAAAATTGGTAAATGGTAAGTCGGATCTGTTGGCTGTTGTGCCGTGGCTGCCAATGAAAACATCAACCCAAATATGTCTAACGCCCTTTTGGCCACGGGCAGTGGCAGAGAAAGCTTGGCCTGGCCGACGTCCAACAATGGCTTAGAGTATGAGGCAATTTGAAACAAGTCGAAACGAGTCGAAGCGAGTTGAGTTGAACCGAGCTGAATTTTCTGACGTTTTGCCCTCCCTGTAGCCCTTAATCTAGATTATGTGCCCTTCGAAAAATTCAATGGAAATGGAAAATAATAAGAACACTACTCAACATGTTCAATTCGGGGAAAGCCATGTGTGTGTGTGTGTGAAAGAGTGTGTGTGTGTGAAAGAGTGTGTGTGTGTGTGTGTGGCATACCTGGCGGTGGCAATGGCTGTCGCGATTGTCGAAAGGGTGGTGCTTTGGGTAGGGTAGGAGGGGGTGTAAACTTGGAGGGGATTTGGCTTACGTTTGGCCATTTTGATATTTTCCATTTATTCGCTGGTGTTTTGTTTGGATTTGGTAGTTGGGTTTTCGGCTTTTGGCTTCAAGACATAACCGTTTACTGCTGATACCACCGCAGTTTCCAATAAAATAAACTCCACGCCCCTTTTCTGGCCTGACCGCCCTGTTTTTCCACAAACCGCCTCAATCTTTTTATGCTTTTTGTGGCACACATTTGGAGCATTACATTTTTATGTCATCCAATTTAAAGTTGAATTTAATTAAAACGTTGCCAGGCACACTTGGCACTCTGCTGGGAGCCCGGCAGTGGCCAATGGGGTGAAATGGGATTATAAGTTTATGGGGGAAAGGTTTGTAGAATGTCCATTATAGTTAAATAATTTATGTAATTTTGTTTGCTTAATTTGTTGCTTATATCCCTCTAACGACTGGGCTACCAAAAGTCTATCATCTCTCTAAAGGAGTCTATATTCTAGTTTAATTCCCAATCCAATCCAATCAATCAAGTCTTCAATCATTACCAATTGGAAACACAAACTCGTTTAACAAAACAATTTCAATTTAATTGCATTAAGTAGATTGGATCTTGATGTATGAAAAGAGTAATTATAAAATCAAAGTATGTGATTGTGATGCTGTGCGTGTGTGTGTGAGTGAGTGTGCATGTGTGTGTATATAGAGATTATCTTGGTTATGGTTGTGAGTCAGCGTTTCATCGCTCACTCCACAGTCACGGATTTGGCCAAGTTTCGCGGACAGTCGACGTCACAGCCGCGCAGAACGGCAATGTG
This sequence comes from Drosophila dunni, assembly GCA_018152125.1. NCBI lineage: Eukaryota > Metazoa > Arthropoda > Insecta > Diptera > Drosophilidae > Drosophila > Drosophila dunni. Next base: position 1,073,823 of record JAECXC010001917.1, read on the forward strand.
ATAGGAGAGCAGCTGCATGGGAATGACCGTCAGTATGCCCTGTAGGCAGTCGACGGTGCGGGGAATCTCTAGGTGGCGGGAGGAGAAAGCCTTTGTCTCCTCATCTCCCTCCTCGCAAATGATAATGGGTAAACCCTTGCGGGATGTCACCTGTTGCAAGGCATTCATGCACTTCACGTACACAGGATCACGGAGCACAATCATCAGCACTGGCATTGAGTCGTCCACGAGGGCCAGTGGACCGTGTTTCAGTTCTCCAGCCATAATGCCCTCGCTGTGCATGTAGGTCAACTCCTTCACTTTCTGTGGGTGGGAAAATGGGATTAGGGAAAAGTCTTTAGAGGAACGAAAGTCGGAAGAGCAAGAATTAACTTACCAGAGCCGCCTCCAGGCAAGTGGCAAAGTTGTAGCCACGACCCATGATCAACAGCGACTTGTGCTGGTAGAGATCCTTGGCCAGTTCCTGGACCTTCGAGTCGAGTTTGAGCACCTCGCGGATCTGATCGGCCAGGTTGGAGAGAGCCTGTAGGATCTCCAGGCGACGCTGTTGAAGGGACAAACGATCCTCGGACATGACCAAAGCGAACATGACCAGCGAAATGAACTGGGAGGTGTAGGCCTTGGTGGAGGCGACACCGATCTCGGGACCGGCATTGATGTGGACACCACAGTGGGACTCGCGACAGATGCTGCTGCCCACGGTGTTGGTAATGCCCACAATGAGAGCACCACGTTGCTTGCAGTACCTCAGGGCCATCAAGGTATCTGCGGTCTCGCCCGATTGCGAGATGAAGAAGCAAACATCGTCACGGAAAATGGGCGTGTTGCGGTCCAGGAAATCGGAGGCGAGCTCCACCATAACAGGCAGCTCAGTCAGTTCCTCGAGCAGCTGGCGAGTGGCCACCGCGCTGTGGTACGAGGTACCGCAACCGATGAGCATCAGACGACGACAACGCTTGATCTCTGGAATGTAATCCTTGATGCCACCCAGGACAATGCTGTTGCCATCGAAGCGAACGCGTCCACGCATCGTGTTGACCACCGACTCGGGCTGCTCGAAGATTTCCTTCTGCATGAAGTAGTCGTAGTTGCCCTTCATGATCTGCTGGATCTCCATCTTCAGTGTGGTGATCTCGCGTGCGTGTGGATCGTCCAGGCTCTTCTTCATGCGATGAATGCTCAGAGTGCCGTCCCTAACGGCGGCAACATCGTCATCCTGGGGAGTAACGAATACGAGGATTGTTTTAGTCACTAGACTTAAAAATAAGTTTGAAATAGGTCTTACCTCCAAGTAGATGACGCGATTTGTGTGCTCGATGACGGCCGAGGCGTCCGAGGCAAAGAAGTACTCGACCTCCTTCTCCTCCAGTGGCATGAACTCCGAAGTGCTGTCGGAGCGTGGCAACACTGGCAATTCACGAGTTTGTCCATGTGGACGTAATTCTGTTATCACGTTGTTGTAGCGGATTCAGTGGCATATACAGTGTGGCAGGTGCAGTGGCAGTGGCAGTGGCAGTGACGGAGGCAGTTGTCGATGTCGAATTCACCAGCGTAATGAGAACGCGAACACGTTTTGTCGGTGTTGGCAAGCGTTTGTATTTATGCATAGATTTATATATATAGTTGTATATGTATTCATTTGTGCGTGTATGTGTGTGTGTGTGTTTTGTCCCAGTGTAGGAAAGGAGGAGCATAATGAAAATCAAAAACGAAATTAAATTGAAAGTCAACGTCAACATATTAGGAGGCATCTGGCCAAACATTTAGCACAATTACCACAAAGTGACCAACACCAAGAGTGTACCGAAAGAGAGGGGAGTGTCATAGAGGGAGAGGGCAGAGAGTAGGCGAAAGTTCTCACAGTTATTAAAAGCAATTTGTAATCACAATTTTACAAATCGTATAGACAATATTTTTGTAGAATTTAATTAAGCTTTTAGAGAGCACGCGTCTCACTCTCCAGTCCGCATTCCACATACAAATTCCAATTGCAAATTCCAAATATTTTGTGAAAATGGATTTTCAATAAAATAAAAGTCAATTATTTCGACTATTTCCGATTGGCGCGGTTATTGAATTAGTATAAGTATGAGTTGAGTAAAAAATGGGGAAAAAAGGGGAAAAGCAGCAAACGAGTGTGGGAAAGTTTCCGCTTTTCACAGTTTCCACTTGAAATTTTAAAGCTTATTTATGGCATTTATTGAATTAAGCTTTTAAATAGATTATGTTATTTTAAATAATCACATTCTTATGCAGCAAAAGTTAATCAAATTAAAACAAAACAAAGCAAAGAAACTTATTTTGATTGCATTTAAAATGATTCAATTTAGTGGAAAGTAGAGAGAGAGAAGGAGAGAGGGAGAGTGTGTAGAATTGGAAGGCAAAAGCAAATAAAGCAAATAATTGAAATAATTGAAATATATTTAAACTTGTAATTACCTTGGGGCTTGCCAGAATCGGCATCTAAATGAGAGAAAAATATAAACAATTTCAAAAGCAATTTAGTTTCGAGCTAAAAAGTATTCAATTTAATCAGTTAACCGAGACCAGCACCAGGAGCAGAGGATTCAAGTCGTTATTAGAGGGGAATTTGCACAGAAAAGAGATTAGAATCAGAATAGCCAAAAAACCGCCAGAGGATTGTGTTAGTTATTTTGTTAGTTTTAGTTTCGTTTGGTTTAGTTTAGTTGGGTTTAGTTTAGATTTTAGTTTAGATTGACTACCTTGATCGGAGCTCAGCTTCTTGTCATCTAAATGTTGCAAGTAACACACAAGGTTGGGGCATGGGGGGCAATAGAGTTGAGAGTTCAAAGTTCAGAGGTTGAGAATTATTATTATAAGTATTTGTTTACACGAATAACACAGACACACACGAGATAAGAGAGAAAGAGAGAGAGAAACGTATTTACATAGATATAAAGACAAAAGAAACAATGCAAGTAGAGCAGTGCAGAGAATACACGGTATGTAAACACAGTAAACACTCACCCTTGCCGTAAAGAATGGGTATGTGATCGGTGGCCAGACGTGTCTTTGTCTTGATGGCAACCAGGAGAGGGGAACTTCTGCGGGCGGCAACGCACTCGCCCGGGAAATGCTTCGACTTGACGCAAATGGCAAATGCTCCCTCCTACAAACAAACAGAAAGACACTCATTACTTTTAGTTTTCAACGGAAAGTAATCGATTACTGTTTATCGATATCAAATTCCAACTCACCACTTGCTGAATAGCCTGCTCGACCAGCTCGCGGAACGAGTAATTGGGATGTTTCTTCCACAAGTGATGCACCAACTTGGCAAAGACTTCGGTGTCCGTGTCTGACTCGAATTCGTATCCCTTTTTGGCCAAGAATGTCTTGACGTCATTGTAGTTGGTAATAATGCCATTGTGGACCACAACGAAGCCATTGCCTTCATCTGAGCGTTGTGGATGCGAGTTCCTTTCACAGGGCACACCGTGGGTGGCCCAACGTGTATGTGCGATGCCCACGTGGGTCATCACGGGTTCATTGAACTCCCCTCCACTGAAATCTGTGCGAAATACACATCAATTTAGAAATCTCTTCTTGCCAATTCAGGTCAAGCACTTACTCTCTTGAATGGCATCCTCCAAGATCTTGACCTTGCCAGTGCGTTTAACCATCAGAATGCTCTTGCTGTCATGTGAATCGATGGCCACGCCGGTGGAGTCATAGCCACGGTATTCCAGTCGCTTCAGTCCCGTCACCAACAGATCCAACACCTCCTGACGCGACTTGGGCGTCAGGTAGTTCAGGTATGCGAAAATTCCTGCAGGAAAAGGGAAGCACAAAGTTGGCATAAATAAGGGGTTTTTTAAGAGAAGATTAAGCTATAAAATAGAATTAAGTATTAGTTTTTCATTCACAGTGAATTATAGTTAATCTACTGAATTGTTTAGAAATGGTTTTCAAGCCTGTTATTAAAAATTAAAATTAATTTAATACTTTACTAACCAGTTTAAGTTTCATATACAAAATTGTATATTATTATTATCAATCTATTTTTTGATACAAAATGTTGTATAATTTTAACATGATTTTCAGTGGTGCTGGAAATATTTTTAATTTTATGTTTTATATTTGAAGTTTTGTGTTTTTTTTTGAATACGCAAAACTTAAATCCATTTATATTGATTGACTTCATAACCTTGACATATTGATAGTCGACATAAAACTTTATTTTATGTTTAATATTTACTGAAAATGTTTAAAAAATCGATTAGCTATTAAAATAAAATCTTAATATTTAATTTTGGTGATGTCTGCATAAAGCAGTTGAAATAAATTAAATTAGGCTCAGCTGATAGATTTATGGAAATAATTATAGTTATTGAAATATATCCAACACTTTGAACTGGGCCTAAATGCCATAAATTAATTGATTGTTTTGGCTGTTGTATTGTGCAACATTCAGTTCGAAAATATTTCGGAGTGTGTGTTTGTGTAAAAGTATAAAAGTATAAACTGAAGTAAAGATAAAAAGGCAAGAAACGAAATGATTTCGCAAGAGGTTTGAGAGTTTGAGTTGCAGCCCAAATAACCGACCAGTTACAAGTGAACTGGAGTGAGTTGAATGAGGAAATCTGCATCTGGATTGTGGAAACCAGTTTTGGGGTTGGGCCTGCACCACTTGGTGGTTGGCAACTTATGGAGCCCACTGTAAGTGGCTCAGTTTGGCTTTGTGGGTGATTTGAATGCGAGTTATTTTTGTACTTTAAAAGCAAATCCCAAAATAAAACGAGTGCATAAATATCAGATTAATTGTGGCATTTGCATCCATTTGAATTTGAATTGTGTTCAAGTGTCTAATTGTCAAATTCCTGCATAAACTGGCTTTTAAACTAATAAATAACATGGCAATCCCAGTTTAAAACTTTTAAACTTTAACTGAACGATAACATTTTGTTAACTAATTTGGTAAGCCATCTAAAGCACACAATTGTAGTTCACAGTATTTAAGTATTATTTGACTTAAAATATAATATTTATTACTTAAATTACTTACCACACATTTTAGGTCTCTTTTAATTTGTTGCTGTTGATTTTAGCTGTAGTAGAAAAATATATAAATTATTTAGTTAGTTTTTATCTTTCATTAAATGAGTAGTTTTGTTTATTAAATACAATTAAACAATTGTAAATGTCAAAAAATCATAGCTGATAAAATTTAAGAGAACTTGTTGAACTGCTCTGTCTACAAGTGTGTGTGTGTGTGTGTGTTGATGTGTGTGCGGGTGTGTGTTCTTCTGTTCTTATCAACTCTTCAACGCGTCAGCGTCGTTCGTCTTCCGCTGTGACTGTGGTTCTAGTTTAAGGTTCCTTGTCCCCTCCAGCTACCCACCAGCACCTCTCTGACACGTCTCTCTCCTCCCACCCACTAGCCGCAGCATCGACTCACAGAACATGATTTCTCAGTTCTAACTTAAATGGCAATTTCTTGTTTTCAACATTCTTGTTTGGGTATTATTTAGTTTTGTTTCGTATTGCTGATACTCTAACTAAGAGTTGCTTGATTTGTAGGCAGTGTAAAAACTTATTTTAATTAAACACAAATATAAAATTTTCTTATAAATACAGCTTTTATCTACAAAATAATTCAGATAGTGAATTTGCTATTCATCTTGTTGTTTTCTTTTGAAGCTGCTGCTCTGCAATTGTTTTCATTTAGTTATGTGCGTGTACGTTGCTACTACAGACTTCAGGTCCGGGTGACAAACACACACACACACGCGGATCTACACACACACAACTACACACACTCTGTCACACCGAGTCTAGAATTTATGTATGTAGATTTGAATCGCACGCATAAGATCGAGTTTAATTTGTAGTGTTTTTTCTCTCTGCTGTTTGAATGGACGTAACAAATTGGAATTTTTATCATTTAGCACAGAACGTGTTTACGGCTTTACCTTTTGTGAAGCTAGGGAGTGCGAAGGGAGGGGGTGGTGGGGTAGGGGCACCGTTGCATGTCTTCACAACTCTTTTTGTCTCTTTTCCCCATAGCCACGTAGTCACTGCTACACAGTCTTTATACCATTAAACCCACTTTGCTAGCCCTTGCCCCCTGCCCCTACCACGCCCCTGACTGCTACCAAGTCACGCCCGTTAGCTGTGGTTGGCATTCTAATTTGCCGGCCGGCCAAGAGGGCCAAGAGCCAGCAGTTGGTAAGAGAGCAGCGTTCGTTTAATTAAAACGATTCTTCGCCGAACTGCAGAATTCATTAGGTATGGTGTTGAACATCGCTGGTTACTACACCCGCCCGTTTGTAAACAAAACATGGAAAGCATTTCACGTAATGAATCAAATGTTGTAGCTACAAAAAAAGAAACTTATCACTTCTAGATAAGCGAACAAACATCGTGAATACCCAAGAGTGCGGGTAGGAGTACTTCCCCTCAGTACCCTTCCTACTACGCCCCTACTCACAAAGCCCGATAGCGTTGAGTTTAAATTACTCGGCGTTAAATCGATCAGAAAGATCGTAAAAAGTGGAAGAGCATTAAAAACAAAATATAGTAAAACAAACAATTTACTTTGGCGTCCATTGAGACCCAAAGCGATTACGCATACGCAGCGTTGTACATTTAATTCTTTTGAATCCTATCATTACAGGCAGTTACGTCAATTTTATGGCCGGATTGGAAGTACCCAAATAAAGGTAAATATTTCCGAGTTCTTGGAATAATATCGATTAATTGGTAACAAAAATATACAGACAGTTATCAGCTCATTACTTTTGGCAAGCTAGACGCGATCAGGTGGGAAAAAGGCAGTCACAGAGAGACAGGGGAAGAAAGAGACGAAGAGAGTGAGATAAAATAATTGGGAGTAATCGCTTTGTAATTATTGTTATTGTTGACAATTTTGTGTTTTTTCAACCACTTGAGCAAACTTCAGTCACAATAGCACACACCCACCTCCCACTCCACCTCCTCCCTCGTCCACCTCTGTTGCTCCCATTCCACCCACTGCTTCTGTTGTTTCCTCATTTAGTTGTTGTTCTTTTTTAAAGCTCTAAGTACACGTAGAGCAACTTAAACTCTGCTCATTTGCCGATGGAACTTGCAACAATATTTTTATCAGTGTTACTTTAATTACATATACACAAGGTGTGTGTTGTGCGTGTCTGTCTGTGTGTGTGGTCTGAAACGGCAAACAGCAAACAGGTATTTTATATAAGACAGGGCAACACCAACAATATTTTGACCGCAATTTCGGGTTTAAAGCGAGTTTTGTTGCCCCGTAACATTTATGTGCCGTTTTTGTTGGTGTTGTTTTATTTGTTGCTGCTCTCTTGCATTGAGTTATTAAATAATTCAATTAGAGTTTGTTGCGCTGGCAACAACAACACTTCCCCCCGCATCCCGCATAATCACACAAAACACGCAACTACTCAAAAATCAGTCGGCGAACCGAATTCGATTTGCGAATTTCAAACACATTTTGGCCAATTGAAAGTCTTTTGTTTCGTTTTTGGTAAGAGGCGCCAGCTAGGCTGGAGGTGTTAGAGAGCACAATTATTGGATTTATCAATACTCGACACTGCAATACACTGCACTAAATTACACTACACTAATGCACTGAAAGTTCGTGTGTTGGCATTTGATTACTTGTATTGTCTCTGGTTTTCCGTCTTCTCTCGATGTCTTTCCGTCTTTGACTTTGACGTGGTTAACAGCTTGCTCCGTTTTTTTCTGCTTCTTTTTTTCTGACTGTGTATTCGCTGCTGGCCAAGTTCACTGCAAGATTAACACTGAGCTCACTTCGAAAAAGCAGCTCACACTAAATGCGCTGCTTTTATAGCACAGGCGACAAGCGACGTGGACAGTGACTGCGACGTAGCGACGACGCCAGCGTTGACTGCAGCAGCGACAGCGCGATCCACACACGAAGCGATCGTTAATGCCAAAGAGCCAAAGAGACGGAGAGACAGAGTCGGAGTTGTAGTACTTACACACGCACACACATGTGTACTCGTAGTAGCGCACTCACTCACGCACTCACACTCATAAGCATAAACAACAACAACAACTACTGCTGCGAAGAGAGCGAAAAACAAACGCTGCGCTCAAAAACAGTTAAAGCTTATCGCGAACGTGAAAGAGAGCGCATAACGTTTGTGACAAGTGCTCTCTTTGCGGTCTGCAGAGGCGAAAGACTCTCCTGAAGCAACAAATACACTGCTCAAAAATGAATAGTGGGTATAATTTACACAGCTGTTTCTGTTTGTTTAAATAAAGTGGTATAACATATAAACTTGTTTATTTATTATTTACACATAATTTAGTAAAAATAACTCTCATACTATCGCTCTACTTAGACAAATTATTTTTTTTTTTTAAACTACACTTATTTTAAAATGCGAATTAATTAATTAAGAACGAATCGTCAAGCGAGAACAATGAACACCCCAAGCTTAATTAAATTTATTCAAATATTAAACGTCTTCCTCGTACAATTATTCCAAACATACAAAAAAAGTTGGCTAATTTCTCGCAGTGTACCTAATATGTTGCACCACGTAAGGTGCTTACCGTTTGATTAAAGAAGTGACTTTAAAAGAGAAAGAAACAAATTCATTTCTGATGAATAATTGAAATGAGTTCTATACAAATGTAAATCGCAATTCATCCATTATACACATAAATAAAATGTTAAATATTAATTCCGAACGGTAATTGCAATCAGAAAGTGAATTCGGGACTGAAACCGGCTTTTTTCGCTTTATATCGCTGAACTCTGCCATTTTGCATGATGTTTTCTCGCCTCATTTGTTTTATGCATTTATCATGATATTTTAAATTGTAAATTAATTAATAGATAGACAGAGAAAAAGCGCAAAAAAAATGTAGAAAATGTGGCGTTTGTTGAGATTGATTAATTAACATAATGCATCAAATTTGTTATATTAAATCAATATGCATTCATGGCATATCAAATTAAATTTCAATTAATTAATTTGTTAACTTTGACAAAGGCTGCAAATTTCAAGTAATTTTGCACAAAGCTTTATTACAGTGACATTTTTCAAAATCAAATAATATTTGCAGAGGTTGGAGGTTTTGCTGGCTACAAAGAAAATCTTTCGATTATAAATGCATTATGCATAATCTGATAAAATGTAATGAAAATATTAATATTTTAACTAGCGAACAGTGAACACGAAAAGTTTACTACATTTTCCAAATGTCAAAGAAACGAAAACAAATTTAAAGTTCGAGACAGACTTTTGGCCCGTTGGGGCGGTAGGGAGCACGTTATGGTATTGCCAAATGCCAAAACCGGTTCAATATCAAAATTATGCGCTAATACCAAAAATTATCTCCGCCCAGCACCAACAGCACCGCCGCTTGCACCACCGGTTTCTTTGGGACGTCAGCAGTTTGAAAATAATAAATATTCATGATTTTCAGTTTTTTTTTCTAACTCGAGCGCCGGAAGATTTGAATTCGAATCCGAGTTCGAATCCAATTTCGAGTCAGCATCAGCATTAATCTCCGATTTTGTTTTTGTTTCTTTTTTTGGTGTCTGTTTTCGTCTTTTGTGTTTATAATCAGCGACCTTGACTTCCATTTCGAAAGGAAAAGTGATGAACCAGCTGGCGACTTGGGCTAAAAACCAGTCTGCAGTTATAGCCAACTTGATTGTTAGCTGGCCTAAGCCCATAGGCTATTTTGGGGGGAATAAAAGAATAAATAACTAATAAACAAAACTGAATTTATAGCTATTAAAAAACAAGCCAAGTTCCCGATTGTTCTCCCAGCCAGATTCCTGGCATGTAAGTGGTAAGTGGTAAAATGGCTCAAACAAGTTTAGAGCTGGTCTTGTGCCCAAGTGGATAACCAGAAGTGCTGAGCCAAGCCAGCTGACCTTGCTAATAAATGTCTTGTTGCAGTCACTTACTTTCCTACCTACCACTCTGTCTCTCCCTTTCTTCTCCTCTCTCTCTCTCTCTTGTCTTGGCTGCAATTAGTCGTGGCTATTGCCACACTCGACTTGTAGCCAATATACCCTTTAATTAGTCTAGGCCACGTCAGTTTCAGTTTGAACTCGATGCGGAAAACACGACAGACAAATTATACTATATATAACTTGTATATTTATTTGTGTACTTGCTCATGGAACAAGTTTTACGTGGAGTATTTGCACTGGTATCACAGTTGTATGTGCTGTGATAAGCTGATAAAAATCAGTGATAAGAAAAGTGAAGACTTCTTCGGTAGCTGATGCAACAAATCGTGCAATTGGCAAAAAGTTCACTAAATAGTAAATAATTTAGTTAATGTTTTACTTAATATGCCCTGTTGTTTAAACTGTGTCGAGTAAAGCTGGCAGATATGAATAAACGAAGCTCAAAGTTAACACTTTATTCAACTGTGAGTGCTCTTCAGTGGAGGTGCTCGACTGTTTTAATCCTTGTTTGTATTATTTGATGCTCACTTTTGTAACAAAATAAAATAATTAATTTTAAGAGGAAAGAACTGCAAATAACTTTAAATGTTTGCTGAAGTGTGCTCCACCGAGTAAGTAGCAAGGTTATTGCAATGAGTTTTAATTTTATATGAAATAAGTTTCGTTTTCATTAATGTTTTTAATATTATTAATTCTTTTATTACCCTTAAATTGCCAATTACACAGGCGAGCACGAAAACCTCCATCCCACTCTATCTGTCTCTCTGCCTCTTGCCACTTGATGCTGCAACTTGTTGACGCTTGCCACCGAAAGTGTGGCACGATGAAAATACATTTAACCGTTTTGTGCAAAAGTTAAAAATGCGCAACTGTGAATCACACGCCTGACAGTGATTTCCTTCGTAACTTTTGCAAATTAAAATTAAATATGAATACGAATGTGGGCGTGTAATAAAGGGGAAAAGAGAGAGAGAGAGGGAGAGTGAAATGGAGGGCAATAAGAGAAGTTATTTACGGGCATTTATCCGAAACAAATTGATGCAGTCCGTCCCTGGCTGGGATCAAAGCGCAGCAATTGCCAACTTAACTGTTAAGTGTGCTTAACTGCCACTCTTTCAGGGACTGGGCGTAGGGGTTGTGGAAGTGGGAGGGGCAGTGGGTATCCCGTCTAGACGCATTTGCGAAATAAACTTCAACCGTGGTGCGCAATAAAAAGTCCAAATCAAATTCTTTGCATCCAGCTGTGAGCACTCCTTAAAGCGGCTTACTCCGATGAACTTTGGTTCCAGTTCAGAGATCAGCTCAAAGTTTGCTCCCACAAAAGCACAACAAATTGTTGGTTGTTCAAGCTGCTTTTCCAGGGGCTCGCACCCCCCTGGGGATTCTATTGTGTTGCCGCGGTAAGTGTTGCATTTCAAAACTAAACAATAGTTGTTGCAAATAGTTGTGCTCACCACAAATCTTATAACAAACCGTTGTTAAATTTCAGTTTTTTGAGCTGTGTGATGGTTGGGGTGGAGGTGGGTCGTTCTTTTTGCCTGCCAGTCTGCCAGTCTTTTGTTGAATCAAATAAAAAACTGCACAATAGTATGAAACAAGCAAAGTACTAGCTGCAAATGCCGCAAACGACCATTAATTAAATTTATGCACAAACAGCGAAGAGCGAACAGAGAGAAGCGAATGCAAACGTCTCCAGCTGCCAGGCTCGAGGCACCGCAAAACATCACAGCCGGAAGTGGCAGCAACACGGTGTGGCATGCCACGCTGCTTGTGGCAATGGCGACGGCAACTCCAATGGCGATTACGTTGGCAATGGCGACAATGGCGGTGCCGTCGATGCTAGGCGGTGGCTCGGCGGCTGTAAGAAACTGTGTCCTGACTCCAAAAACATACAAAGAGTCAAAAATAACCCACAAAACAAGTCAACAGCAGTTTCTTCAAACTATCCGAAGTTGAGTTACGCATTACTGAGCTTATTTCTATGTGAAACTAAATTTATTGCATACTTTTAGGCGCATATATGGATTCAAAGTGCTTGAACTTCTTTCTTGCACAACCCATCTAAATGCTTTTAAGTGTTAGTTACACAAAAAAAAACTTTCTGAAGCTAAGGACTTTAAAATTGGGTTTGTTTTACAATTTTAAGTACTTTGATCTAATCTCAAAATTTGAACGAGTTTAACTGATTTAAAGCCAAAGGTTTTAAAGGGTTGGACGGCTGTTATTTTCTATAAAACAGGATTGAATTGGTATTAGTAATCATGTTTTAACCCAGTGATGGTTGCTGAGCAGATATTTTGTGTAATCTATATACCCTTTCACCCAACAATCAAGCGGTATCAAAGGCAAAGCAAAGGAAAAAGTATGGAAAACACGAAAAACGGCAAGCAAAATACTTGTATATAAAGCGAGAAAATATTTCAAATAATTCGCTTGCTTGCGTCTGGTGGGTGGGTGGCCAAAAGGTGGTGCTGATTGTAGTGCAGATGGTGGCACTGATGGTGGTTTTGCCCAAGACGTAGACGGGCTGCTTGTGGCGGTACCAATTATGGAAGTAAAATTTATTATTTTTTATTGTTGCTGTAAAGTAAATCGAGTGTTTTGTAGTTGCCCAGCATGTGTGTGTGTGTGTGTGTGTATGAGTGTGTGTTGGTTTTTTTCCACACAGCATTGCGGCCATTGTGTACTCTGTACACATGACTTGACTGCTGCCGCTGCTGCTGTCGTCGGGTTTGTGCTTTATTTTTAGTGTTTTTAGTGCTTGGGTCAGTTGTTTTCGGTGTCACTTAGTTTATAAACTATTTATGCCTTCCACTGCAGTAAATTCTTATTTTGGCATTTCTGCTATTGTTGTTCATCGTGTCCATGTGTGTGTGTGTTAGTGTGTGAGGTTGTGTGCGTGTGTGTGGGTACAAATAAAGTCAAATTTCAGAGCGATAAACACTCGCACAAACATTGTTTATGGTTATATTTTTCTATATACAATAATAGCAAAATATGGTCGAGAGCACCTCACTGCTTGAGACCCTGTATTTATGATACAGCGGCAAATTATACACATAAAATACTTCTACATTTAAAATATGTCTTTAAACAGATCATACTTGAACTGTAATTGAGATAATAAATTGAAAAACTAAAACGACTGCTTTTACTTTCATAGTACAGGGTCTTATATTTTAAGTCCGAATATTGGTTGTTGCAAAAATAAGTGAATCGTTTGACCTGAGCTCAACAGAAGCTTGTTGAAAGGAGATAAGGAGAAAGAGAGAGAAACACACACAAAGAGAGGAAGAGAACTGCCAGACGTCTGAACACTCTGTACTCCCTGTGAACTTCTTGTTCCTGTTCCTGTACCAGTTTTAGCTGCAGTTCTTGTTTCTGTTCTAGTTCCAGTTCGTGTCACTGCCAAAAGAAGTGAAACAACTTTTGATTTATTTCAGTTATGGGTTTCCCAACATTTTGCACTCGACTTTCAGTTTTAGTTTTTCGCATTGCCAAATGAAATTAAAAACTAATTTATGTTTGCTGAATTGTTGGCAAACTCAAATGGATTGTTAGCGGCAGGCAAATGAATATGTTAATTGCAATTAGAAACTTTGAAAATTAACTAAGCTCAACCACAAGCAACTGCCAACGAAAGTCTTCAAAACATTGGGTCATATATTCTCCAAGCCGGAAATAAGCCAAGTAATAATACATTATAATCTCTTTGCAAAAGCAGAGTGCAAAGTTCACTACTAATACTTGAACTGGCAGTCAGTGTTGGCAGTATTTGGTAGCAAAAATATATTGATCTAAGTTTGCCATTCAAGAAAATTTCTCGGCTATTAAGTTTCATAAATCAAGCTATAAAAGGCTAAGAAATATTGCCAACACAAGACAGCACTGCTTTGCCACAATTTTCTATTTCGAATTTTAAAGTATACTTTTAGGCAGAACATTTAAATTTCAGTACGTAAATGTGAGATTTGAAATTGTGGCCTAAACGGCAGGAAATAGTCTGAAAAATAGTACTTATTGATCTGAAAAAATAAATTCGAAACAATTCTCGGTAAAACAAGGAGCTTTGAAGCAGTACAAGCATTTTAACTCACACCCAGAACTAAAGTACTTGGAATCGTAATTAGAAATATGGAGAAGACACACAGAGACTGCCTGATACTCAACAGGAAGGACTTAAAATCCATAACGACTTGCCATAGAAATTCATGGCGATGAAATGTGGCAGAAATACGTCATGGTTGTGCAACAAAAAGACACTATTCGCAGCTAATTTGGCATTAAAAGGCTATGAATGTCAGGGTGATGATAAGACCTAAAACGATAACAAAGTCACTTGTAATGATGGGACGGATGGTAAGGAAGTGCTCACACACTCATAAGACAATTGCGAAGACGGTGACGGTGACGGCGATGGCGATGGCGACGGCAACAATACGAATATTCGTAGTCGTTCTGGTACTCGTTCTGGTACTCGTAATGTCGCATTCATTTGGTTGCTTTAATAAAAGTTAATGTGAATTTTAAATGAAACTCGTAAATCGGCGTCGTCAAAGCGAGGCATATGACCGGGAATCCCTGTAGTTGCAAAGGATACTGTCGTTAGTAGGCGGAGGAGGCACTACCCCTAGCACTACTCCAGCCGCTACACCCCTTCCAGGGGGGAAAGGGGGTTAAGGCAAAATCCGTGTCGCGCGCCAACGTCATAAAAGTTAAGCGAATAACAAATGTGACGACGACGTTGACTGCGCCGTCAGTTCGTTAGTGTGTGTGTGTGTGTGTGTATGTGTGTGTTTGGGGGGCGGGGGCTGCTCGTAAATAATTTAAATGTAATCGTCAACATCCGCAATGACATTTAAGCACGTGCCTACAATCGACCCCCGACACCAAGCACGCCCCCTCTGCCCGCCCTCCATCCCCTCTCCCTCTCCCTCCTCTCTTTGTCCATCTCTTTTACTCGCCCATCAGCCTGTAAAATCTTTCTCGTAAATTATAAATTAAATATTTACACCAGATTGTGAACACTTTGCGTTTATTAATATCCAGTGGCTTAGGTGCGGCACCCAACCACGCCCCCTACCCCTACCCCACAAAATCCCCCTCCTTCCAGGCTCCACGCCTTTGTGGCATCTAGAAAATCTGCTGCATTGTTCCTGTCGTGCGTTTTGCGTAGAGTAATTAAATCTCGGAAATAATTTGACATACGGAGTCAAGGTTCTACATCTTTTACCCCCCAAATACTTCTTGTTCTTCCACTTGGTGTTCTACTGCTGCTTCTTCTTACTTACTGCTGCTTTAATTCCATTTTAATATTTGAGATTTTAATTAAATTCCTAATTTCAGGCAGGCGCATGCACATCCTGTCTACATTATTTAAAGTAAATTATGACAAGTAAACCAGCCACTAAGAGGACCCTTAACTTGTGGCTATAACATTTCCAGCATCGGTTACAATTAATTTCCTCCTCCTTCCACTTCAACTACAAATTTCTGATGAATTTTCACTCACTGAAAGTTCAGTTTTGTTTGTCAACC
Organism: Drosophila dunni; assembly: GCA_018152125.1. Lineage (NCBI taxonomy): Eukaryota > Metazoa > Arthropoda > Insecta > Diptera > Drosophilidae > Drosophila > Drosophila dunni. Next base: position 1,089,298 of record JAECXC010001917.1, read on the forward strand.
AATAAGTTGATAATAGTTCAAGTTTAGGTTTTGATACAAAATAATTTGTCATAATTATTGTATAGAATTAAAGTGTAGAAATAGGAGCTGTCTTTGTCTGTAGGCACTGTACACTGTAAACAATTGCGGATTCACATTCAAACTCGCTGTGCAAACAGACCGCAGAGCCAAAAAACCCGATGTAATTATTGACAAATTACAAAATCAACAAACCACCGAACCATAAACCAGCATCAACAAATTAAAATGTCGGCCTGGATAAAACAACATTTATTATTCACAATGAGACTCAACAATGAATGATGAATGTATAACTCTGACACGCCCACTCAACGCAACGCCCACTCACACATGTTCCACTGAACCGCTGAAGCAGACAATTACTGTCGTACTGGAGCACGCAGATTATGTACAGCTTACCGCAATGTCGGTTGCTTTTCCCTTCTTCAAAATGGCGGAATTGTCCTTGAGGAGTCAGAAAGAGAGAGTCCTTAGTTGCTTGTGAAACATATCGTTTGAAACACTGATCACTTCCGCATCTATTTCACTGCGTTGCTTAGTTGATTTATTGCTTTTGTTTCTAGGAATCGCAAAGTTATGAGTCTCCAGGAATCAATCAGTTGACAAATCTCAGTTACACTTTAAAGCCCTGTGCCCAAAAGGGAACTGGAGGATTATATAATTCAGTCAATCGCATTTCAGAGCTATAATCCCTAGATACAAATACGAAATTGGGCATTAAACAGTCGAGCATCTCTACAGTTGAGTTCTTATTTGTTCTGCTTGTGGCTTGCCCTTATAAAGCATAAGCTTTTGCATTCAATTTAAATATTAAAATTGTCATTATTGATTAAGTTCTGTCTAAAAAAGTTTACTTACATATTATTGTACTCAGAATTTAGTCGTTGCTAGTGTAAATGTTACATTAGGGAACCATTTGTTACACTGTTTTAAACTCAAGACTTAGAATATGAACCAGTTTAAATTGCTGTTAATATGTAATACTACGCTGGTGACATAAGCCAAACAAAACTGAGTTATCAATCTTAAAACTTAGCACATCACAGGAGAAAACTTAGAATATCAACTTCCAATAATAATAGAGTTGAATTTAATTTTTGTTTTTTCCTAACTTTTACTGCCACTTTCTCAACATATTTTAATTTAATTTTTAAGGCATTTAATCTTTATGTTTTCTGCTCTCTATAGCTTCGCCATTGAAACAGTTTTGTTTATTAAATCTAATTTTCAGATATAAATAGCTAATGGCGTTCATAGGGGCTTCTGTAATGTGCATGTGTGTGTGTGTGCCTGAGTGTGTATTGTGAACCCTTTTCCGCTTGGGTAGTACATAAAAATGAATTACTTAGCTCTTATCGTCCTCATGACATGGCACTTGCGGGTCCAGGAGACTGCAAAGGTACTGAAAAGTGAGGGAGAAGGGCAAAAAGGAGAAAAGAGGGGAAAACGAGGAAATTGTGGCAGGTAACTTAAGTTAATGTTGTTGACTTTGCTGTCTTAATGGAAAAATGAATGGCAGGACGTGATTTTGCATTAAGAGCTTTCTTCCGATTTCCACCTAAACGACATTTACATTCAAATTTTCACCTGTCCTTGAGCAGGTGCTCTTAGTGTTATTGTAATTCTGCTTGCTGTTGTTGTAATCAGCTGCGAATTTGCCAAGTTTCACTAAATTGACCAAGATCTCTTCGTCTCAATTGTAAGTTGCTTACTGTGACTGTAAATTGACAATAAATTAAGTTAATTTCAATGTGGCACAAGTCAGTATCTAAAATCGTTAACTTGGCCAAATCTTCAGCCTTGAGCAAGTTTCCATTGCCACAAACTGCTGATGGCTGTCAAGCCTGTCAAATACATGTATGAGAATCTGGCAATTTTCGAGCGACCGAGCGAGCGCACGAAACGGGCCAAGCGGGCAAAACGGGTCGAAGCGGGCGGGGCAAGCGAAGCGGGCGGAACGGGTACAATAAATTTTCATGAGTTTTTGCTAGAAACAATAGATGGTATTTACTTTGTGATTTATTTGGTTAAGTGGTTGCCAGAGCTGCCCTCACACTCTCTATATTTTAGGGTCCTACCCACTGTTATACCCTTTAATTTAGCATTAAATAGTTTTGAATATTGCAGAATATTGTAAATTATATTCGATATATTTTAATTTTAATTTTTGATAAGAATTTTAGTTTATTTTGCTTGGAAAGTCATAGAATCAGGGACTTTTTGTAGCTGCCTTAAATTACTAAAAATTACTTTGTTTTGATTAAAAATATTTGTAAAGAGTATCTGATCTACAACCTGCTCTAGTTGATTTCTTTGGCTGTTTTTCTATATTGTTATTGTTTCGTTTCTGCATTTTTATTTTCCATAGCTTCGCACAGAGCTCACCGCAGCCGCAGTAACAGAAATGGAGCTGTAGAGAGAGAAACCAAAGGCACTGGGAAATCGGGGAGACTGCGAAAACCATAGACTATGAGACTGAGAAACTGAGGAACTGCGGAGCTGTGGAACTGTGGAACTGAGCTCCCATTATTATTCCCGCAGCACGCCTCAGTGAGTCCTTGGAGCCAGCGAAGGGGCAGAAACATGTCAACATTTGCCACAACCGGCATAAGCCTTGAACTTTCTTATTCTCTTCTCAATACATGTGGATATATGTGCGTGTGTGGGTGTGGGCGTGTGTTGTGGGTGTGTGCAGAACCATTTGTACGCACGTGTGTGATGGTGTTGGTGCACATGTTCGAAGCATTTTGTGCGGAAGAATCGAGTTTATTTCAAATTCATACTCGCATGTATCTTTTGTAACCGCCGCTACTTTCATGTGTTTCCACAACGATACACACACCAACACAGATACACACACACACCCACACTTACCCAAACACTCATCTATTTAGATACATTTATTCAATTTTAAACGCTGTAAAGTGAAATAGAATCTTTTTCGCTCTGACAAAATGAAATTCTAGGAAAAAACTAATTGTTTAAAATATATTTTTGGGCTTTGAATTGAATGCTTAACTGCTGCTGTTTTAATTACAAATTGATAGCAGAATTTTGCTTGAATTTCAAAACATTAAAAACAGTTTAATAGCTTATTTGCTTTTATTTAATATACTACTTTTTAACTTGCTGTAGTTTGTTTAACAAACAAGAACTTAACCCTAAGCAGACCACTTTCCTCTTTCAGTTAGCTAAGCCACAGTGCGTTTTAAAAGTTGTTGACAAGAAACGGACCAGAGTCGCGAAATAACATCCGTTTCGATGAAGTGATAATCTGAGAGCAAACAATTCTTTTCACTGGCCAACCTCAACAGCAAACCGCCCTCAACAGTGTAATCTGCATCAGGACTTTATTACACAACTCCCTGCTCCCTGCCCTCTGAACCCTACTCCCAAGGACGATAGCAAGTAGTTGGTAGCTGCTTGTTTAGGATTCGAGATAATCGGACAAAGGATTTCGCTAAAGTTGGCAATTTATGTGTAACATTTTTTTCATAATAATATAATTTAAGTCACTTGCCGCGGTGGGAATAAATGAAATTATATTTACCTGGAAAGGTGTAAGTAATAAAAGCAAACAAGTCACAAAAGTTTTCTTAGAATAGAATACGGAAATACTTTTTACACAGAATTACCATTTGAGTTGTGCTCTGCGTATACGTGATTTTCAATGCAGAGTTGAGTCGAGCTAAGCACACGTGAATTATACGCACCGTAGCACGAATAAATGAGTGAAATTTCCATGTAAAATATAACTCTAAGCCCTTTGGGAAATAATGGCTTCGTGGGGAGTCCGATGACATTATTAATTTGCAAGACCTCAAAGACTAAACACCAAAAGTCTAACTAACTAAACTAAACTCTCTCACCTCAGGCAAATAGATAAATAATTCGCCTCTTTGGAAGAGGATCGGAGGGAACTTTAGGTAGTGGGATCCCTCGGAGAAGTTGCTGAAAAGTTCTCCGTTGTTCAGGGAAAACTAATCCGGTAACATTTTTGATAGTTGATGCCTGGCAACGATGTGCTAATGCGATGAATAGAACTGCGTCAACGAATATATTCCACACACGAAATTTAGCCAAAAACTTATTAAGTTACCTCGACTCGACTCGACTTGACTCACTCCACTCCATTCAACTCTCAACTCGGAGCATTCCAAATAAATTTGGCGTAAGTTATTGTCGAACTTTTAGCAGCTAGAACAAAACAATGTTCCCAACTAAAAGTACCTCGAGTGCAGGTACAATGAAAATAGCAGTTTATGCAGGTTATTCTCTGGGTTCACCTGGGACACCGAATTGAATACAAAAAGTGAATACTTGTATTCACAAGGGAACACAGACAGCTAAATGAATTTTATTCAAGTTTTTGTTCGGTCAATTAATGTACAAAGTGGGAATTGTATCAGAAAGATTGACGCTGATTGACAGACTGACGGTCGAATGATTGATTGCTTGACTGATTTGTTGACTGACCTGATTAATTATGTGGCAGGACCAGCAGATGTAAAGACAAAACTATACTGACAAGCTGAATAACTGTGAGATTGACAGACAGATTGCTTGATTGAGAGCATGTTTGGCGAATGGGCTGAAAACTGTCTGATTGACAGCATGTTATAGATTCATGGTTAATTATTAAATTAATGTATTGGCTTCAAGAGTGATAGACTGACGGGTTGCATGCTCATTCATTGATCAACAGAGGAATGCTGGTCTTGATTGACGGACTTATGAAATATCTACAAACTGATTGACAGCTTGAGCACAGAAATTTTGGAACAATTGGCAGACTCGACGATTGTTATTTTAACTGCAACATAAAATGCCAGTTGTATAGTAGAATAATTTCTGAATGACTAATTAAATGACTGACTACCTGTTTGACCAAATATCAATATTTTATAATTATGGTTAAATATTGATCTTAAAGTCTGCATGCATTACCCATAGTTGAACTCTTCTAATCAAATTTCCAAGCACATATAGCTAACTTTTCTATTAGATGGTATCTACTACGTTGTATGCAAATTGCATTTGTGATTCTAATATAGATTTCTCAAGGGATACTAAAGTCTTAAGGGCTGTTAGATCCTGCAAGTCATATCGTTTTCGTAATGCTAACTTTTCTTAGTGGCTCGAGAATTTACATAAATGCCAAATGCACTGCCTTATCACAAATACACACACGCACTGCTGACAGTGTTGGCATTATAGATTTTTTAAAGCTGTTAAAAAAGTTATGCTCAATCGAAGATTGAATATCGGGCTCCTCATTTATTTCATTTTAAACTTCCATTACCTTTCCCATTTCTTCTCATTCTATTAAGTTCAAAAACATTCATTAAAATTCTAAGCTTTTAAAGTTAGCTTCTAGCTATTTATAGCCTTATTTTTGTATCGATTTTGGCCTGCAGAATACTGACAGCACTTGTTTGTACACACGCCAGCGGCCATTCGCAGTGCGTTTTATGCATTAAGAAGAAGCAGGCTCGACTCCGTAAGCATCTCCGTCTCCGTGTCCTCCTTCGTGTCCGTATCCTGGTTCGTATCCGTGTCCGTCTCCGTGTAGAGATCCGTAGCCAAGTGCGTGTGCTTCGCGTGGCAGTTATTGGCATCGTTTAACGAGCATTAAACGGTTTGCAAATATTTACGACTCTCACAATGCAAAAGTTCGTTCAAACAAGCGTCTCTGGAGAAGCGAAAGGAGAAGCAGAGAGAGAAGGAGTGGAAAGCGGAGACTGGCAAGAAGGTATAGTCTGAGATAGGGGCAGTTTTTCCATGTGTGTGTGTGTGTGCAGAGTGAAAGGGTATTAAGTATCTGCGTGCCTGAGTGCATATCTTCTGGTTATTTGTGCAAATAATGGAGAGTACTCGTTATGATTTTAATTGTTCTCCTACAACCACAAATAAACACTCACACAGGAAGAGAGAGTAATGGAGATAGACAGGGACAGGTACACCTAATACTACTATGAATTTAATTAATATAATCCCGACTGTTACAATGCCATTATTCTCGGGTAACGGGCTAAATCACAGTTACTGTGTGGTCCATGTTACCGCTAAAGTTGGAGTTTAATCACAGTGAAAATTACAGTAATGTCACAGTGAAAATCGCAGGGTAATCACTCCAACACACAGATAGAGTCACTGTTTCAGCTTCGCACAGAGCTCCAATTGCAGTCAGTGGGATAATCGCAGTTACTTTGCTGCTTTCTGGAAGTCACAGTGACAATGTCAGTTACAGTGACACTTACAGCCCTGGTTAAATAGTCAAAAGTTAAAGAAGAACCCATAGTTCAAGTGGTGTGCAGACTGACAATAATATTAACAGTTACAGTAAGAGTGAAAGTCACACTTACTGTCAAAGTCACAGTCACAGTCACAGTTACTCACAGTTACAATCCTAGCCACTGTTCAAAACACGCTTTTAACAGCAGTCCATACCAGTGAGAGTTGCAGTCACAGTTACAGTTCAAGTCACAGTTACAGTCACAGTCACAGTTACAGTTACTTTGCTCACGGACATTTATAGTCGCAATCCTTTGGACACTAACAGTCACACTTGCGTGCACACTGACAGTCACAGTTACAGTCACAGTCATAGTCATAGTCACAGTCACAGTTGCAGTCGCTGTTTGAAGCTTAAACAAGTATTCAAAGACCCCTTAGCCCCCTACCCCATGAGTATTACCTGCTTTTAAATCGAATTTGTGGGCGTGTAAGTTTCCTAATTGAATTTACCCACGGTGTAAGAGGCAGAGAGGAAGGAAGACACAAATAGAAAGAGACGGGCAACTGGTAACGGGTAAATACTCGGAGGGAGGTGCCAGAATTCAATTTAACTGCATTTGTGTTTGCGAGGCTTGTATGTCACGGGTCGTCCGTCCACGTGATGAATGCACGGCATTAATCTGCCAGATACCAACTGAGCACTGAGGGGCGAAGTGGAGCAGTTGGCGGAACAAAACAGTGGGCGTGGGAGTAGGAGGCAGAGTCGATTGGGCTCTGGGGCAGCTGCAGCTACAGTTGCAACTACAGTTGCAGTTGCAGTTGCATTCCGTGTATGAAATGTGACATGTGCCTCAATTGGCATAGTAAACAGAGTCTCACGTGTGCTCAGTGTTTATGAAAGCCAAGTTAAGGCTGTACACACTGAATGGATGGAATCATCAATTGGCCAACGGCTGTGAGCCTATTTAAAAGGGCTTAATCAATGGCAAAGCTGCTTAGAAATCACTCGCAAATCACACAAAATTTGAGTCACACGTAAATCTGTTTCATGCGAATGGAGATTAAGCTTGGATTGAATATTCAATGCTTCTATCACTTTTTCACTTGATTTGCTCTCTATGCTGCTAGTTTTTCGTACTCAACAGCTGGCTTTCATGCAAATCTCCATGGCCAGGCTTAGGGCACTCGAGCGATTGGTGTCGCTTCTTTAGACGTCCTTTCAGGCGAATGGCAAATGCGAATGAGACCGCAAACAAAAACATGAAAGAATGTGTAAATTAGGCACACAAAAGATGTAATACCCTAAAAGAGACCGAAATGCTGATTCAATTTGTAAAGAAGTCAGTTTTCAATCACATTAAACAGCCACAGATTTAAAACAGGTAACTTGAATTGAGGCAAATTTAAAGAGCAGGAAGTTTGCTTAGACGAGATAAAAAAATGAATTAATTTAATGCATGAAATGTAATTTCTTCACCTAATTCAGCTATAAAATACAGAAATTTGACACCACTACTTTTGTATAGACTTGAAGACTACAATTAAATATAAAGTATTTACACTATATGCATATATATTCCTAATAGGGTCAGCCCAACACTCGTGTCTTGACCAAATTATCATATCCGTCTAAAGGGAATAACAAGGAGATTCGCCAACAAATAGATTCGCCTCGTATTCTTTCTGCCTTGTCGCATTTCGGACACACTGACAGTAAGAGAGGGAGAAAAAGAGTGAAAGCAGGACAGCAGTAGGAGCCGTAGCAGAATTAGGAGCAGTTATAGCAGCGGGGACGCAAGTGGCGAGCGGAAAGCGAAGGCGTTGTTAGAATAACAGGCGCTAGTCTCAGTGTATAATTAGATCGACTTTGTAATGGCGGCCAACATGGCGCTAAAAATGTCTGCCGCAGCACTTTATCGCATCAACGACATGTCTCCTACTCTGCTCCCAACTTCCGCTGCCCCCGCTCTACATTACTCACTGGCTGCGCCTACGTCCTGCTGCTTTTTGCGCCTCCGACTGCCAAAGGACAACAGACGCCCCAATTTAAGTTGAAGCACTTTTTGGGTACTCGTACTCGTACTCGGACTGGCTCGAATACGAATACGTTAACGAATACACAAAACGAATATAAATGCCAAAAGCAAACTCAACGCATTAATGTGGACTCCACGTTGTTGTGCTGCTTATTTTCGTGGCAATACCCTGTACTCCAGACTACAACATAGAGTTTTATAGCAGTGTTAAAAGATAGCACTTCAAATTTGATTAGGTAAATATGTACTTTATGCAAATATAAACTTAAATATTCAACTATGAAGGGGCATATCCGATCTCAGTAAGAGTGTGAGTTTGGGAATAGCTAACTCGCAAAGAATATGAGAGCTGGATTAACAAAATCTCATAGACGAGGAACATACTGGACGTTTATAGTACCATCTCTAACAACATCCAACATCCAACATCTATTTATATCAGTCAAATTTAGTTATTATTCCTAAACCCTTTGGGTTATACAGCATTTGATTTCGCATTCTAAAACAATTCCCGACTTGATTATTGTTCTGTTTACACGGCATCTCTTGGTCGTTCAGTTTTGACTTTGTACTCCACATTTGTTGTGTTGTTGTGCTCGGGGCAGTCGGAGAGTTTAACTTGAGCCTGCACATATTCGGAGTACTTTGAGACGCCTTAAAGCGCCCTAAGTGATTGTGGCTGGTTTCCCCATTCTGTGTTATCCTCCTGCTCCCCTTTCACTCTTGGCAGATGGCACCAAGCCTGGCCAGGAACCTGATGTATGGCGCAGTTAGCTGCGGGCCAGAGTCTGTTTGTTTAATCAGAGCACAACTACAACAACTTGATCAAATTTTCACATTTTAATGTGCACATTTTAATGCGTTTAGCAGCCAGGATAAAAAGTATGAAATGGGCGCAGTCGATGCCGTACTCAGTGCAGTAGTCGGTGCCCTAGACGGAGTAGGATTCGGCGTCAGAATAATCAGCGGAACTGCAGCCAGCTCATTTCCCGAGCGCGCACGCTGTGCAAATATTCCAACATCTGTGCACCTAACACTCCTGCCTTCAATCCCTCCAACCCTTGTGCCACGCCTCCTTGCCTCGAACTGGTGTCGGTGCTAGGCATTGGCGTGCATTAGAAGAAAGAGTGCGGAAACGGATGCGAGTCCCACTCACGATAAGTGCCTTTGTATATAAGTGCAGTTCGCTGCAACCCGGCGAGTAGCATCATAGTTGCAGAGCAAAGAGCGGAGAGCGGAAAGGAGAGAGGAAGGCAGAGTAAAGAGTCCCCCGGGGGAGGAAAACGAGACTATGCTACAGCATCGGGAGTCAAATGTGAAATTAATTTCCAGCAATTGTTCGACACAGTGAACAGAAATCACAAAGAGCAGAGGAGAAAAGAGTGGGAAGGAGAGAAGCAGGAGCAGGGAGTAGGAGTAGGAGCAGCAGTAAGTAGCAGCAGCATATAGCGCACGCTGGGCAGTGTAGCCGATCTGTTGGTGAAAATTTATATATAAGGAGGAAAATTTAACTTGAAATGAATAACTTGAATTTAATAATATTCTTTATCGTAAATTATATTATATACATTGTGATTTATTAAAGGAACTCTGACTTAAAAAAAAAACTTTTGAAGAAACATAATAATTTTGTAAGTTTTTAAAATTTCTTTGACGAGATCGACCAAAAAATTCCACTGTGCAGCGGTGGAAAGAAGCAGACAAGTAGGAAAGTGCAGAAATTGTGGTGAGTAGGGAGGTAAATGGGGAGATTGAGTGCTAGTGGAGATGCGGAGAGAAGGAGAGAACTGAAAACAGACGTCGCTGGAAAAGCAGCATGGCAAACAGCTTGCTGTGCAAAATTGTTCCTAGTAATTTGTCTCCGCCACTCGGCCATGTGGTGAGAGCTGTTGGCAAAGGGGACGCGAGAGGAGATACGGAGAACGTGTCCTCGACTGAAGTTTATTGCTACAGAAATAATGAACTAAAGGCTCAATAATTTATGAAGGCAATTGCAAAATGAAATTCAATGGTTTCGATTCCTTTTGACTCATTTCGATTCCCATAGATCTCGGCTGTAAACTTTGGAGTAATTAGTGGCATTGCTACCTCATTGTTTGTCTTTTTTCCCAGAAAGACATTGGGCCAGAGAGCTATCTCTCTGGAGTGGACAGAGAGTACAGAAAATTGGGTTGAATTTACCACAAGCTTATCCCCGAAATGACAAAGGATTCAACAGTCAGCGGGAGAATCGTTTAAGGCGAGTGCAGGAAAAACAATGCAAAAAATGTACAAAAAACTAAAGCGTAGTGAATTGCCACTTCTTGTTCCACTTGCTGGTAAGAGGCGACAACCCTGGCCGACTACAAACGACTGCAAATGAGGAGTTAGGTGGCGCGATAATACGCCAAAGAGTTGCGTAACAGTTGCCAGGAGCATTCAGAAAGAACACTGAGGATAAGGACGTGTTCACAGGACAGACTCCAGTTAAGATGCCCGTTCACGAGCGAACAAAGGGTATGTGCTGGAGGTAGAGTAATCAAGTCAGCACAAAAATGGCCAAGGAAGTACTAGCTAAGCTAACTAAGGGCTTCTTTTTGACATAAACATTCAACTGACACCTAAAAGTATGCAACACTTTTTTAAAATTAGAATTCTTAACAGTCAAAGACTGAGTAACAGATATTTGTTAGTCGTAGACTCTAACAGAAGCCTGCTCAGTTGATTGTATCTGGTTTTTGTTGGCGTTGCATGTGCGGTACACTGTGGTGCGTTGTGGTTTGGGTTCGTGACTGCAGCATTTCTCACGATGAGCCCTCGTATATCTATGTGGGGCTTTTTTTCGTGCCCATTAACGCCTTGGCAAAGGACTGAAAAGGCTGAAAAGGAAGCGCTAAAACAGTTTTATGTGTTTAAGGAAATGCAATGCCGCCCGCCACATGCTTGGTGCTGACAACTACGCGACAAGGACAACGACAAAAAGTAGGAAAAGCAGAGCGAAGAGGTGAAGGCGTAGGGGCTGCAGGAGCAGAAGGAGGACACTCGCCCCCAAGCACACTGAATAAAGCTGTTGGCTCTTTGGAGCGGTAATCAGACGACTGGCGAACTTGGCCAAGTGTGGTGACAACAGCGACCGTCTGTTTCTGTTACTGTGCTTTTTATGGTGACACACACCCTCCCACACACTGACACACACACCACTCTACCAGTGTGTGACTGTGAATGCACATTTTGTGCCATGAATGCCTTCAAGAAATATGGTTGCCCGCATTGTGAGTGCGTTTTCTCCGCTCTCATCTCTATTGCCGCTTTTTGTGGCGCCTTTGAGTTCCGTATGCTTCTGCAGCAAAGACACTTGACATGACGTCAGAGCTTCAAGATTGCAATTCCTCCAACCCTTGATTTTTAATAATATTGTGTTCAACATCTGCTTGTACCTACACGGAGAAAAAAGAGTTTTATATTAAAAATGGTAGAGCAGAAACTTTGAATTTAGGATTAAATTTATTATTAAATATATCAACAACCACGGCTATAACTATTTGAAAAGTATTTATTATTGGCATTTTAAACTTTTTTAAAAATAAAATTTTCAACAATTACATTTTTAAGGTCTTTAATACACTGTCAAGTTTTGCTCTTCACTTGATACTAAAAAATGTCTACTCTTTTTACCAGTGTAGTAATTGAACGCAGGTTCCTAATACTGAAACTTATTATAAAGTTATAGAGTTGCACTTCAAATAGATCACTATCTAGCTGGTGAGATTGACAACTAGAATGTCAAAGGCAAAATCGAAAGCGAAGCATTGCTCAAAGCTATTATTTGCAATCTAATGATATCTGGAGGATGCGTCTTTATGCACTCACAGCCTTTGTACATGTGTGTGTGCGTGTGTGAGTGTGAGTGTGGGTGTTTGTGCACTTAACGGACTCTGGTGGTTACAAGCCGCAGCAAAGTGTGCTGCACTATAGGGAAAGGAAAGGACTCGTTGTGAAGGGAAGGATAGGTGAAGAGTGAGTGCGAGAGGGACAGCTAAAGGCAGTGAACCAACACTTGTGGCAACACTATGGCATCATGTCATCTATCGTCAACTATCAACTATCATTCACAGCTCAGCTGCTGATATTCCTGATGGAGTAACTTCAACTGCAGCTGACGTCCTGCACTGAAAGTGACAACATCAAGTGACAAAAGCTATTCACAGCAGCATCAACGACTGCGAATAACTCATATTTGTATGCATCGAAGGCATCGAAGTTGAATGAATCTGTGAACGTCTCTGCGTGCGGTTTTAAAAGTGTCTTATCGGCACAAAACCTTGGAAAGCTCAGTCGATTAAGTCAACTTGATGGCATTAAAACTGCACAGAACTAAAGTAAATTCAATGCAAAAGGTATAATGAAATGTACAGTAATCATATCTTACCTTCGACTGATAATTTATATGTTTATAGCCCAGTAGATGTCTCCATATTCTTCCTGCATGATATTAAATGCTTTCGGAATACCCTTTCACCCATTAGTTGTTAAAAAGCTGACCATTTTTTAGGAACTCTTGTTGATGGCGTCCTTGGCTCACAGTGCACACGGACCACAATGCGTATACGTTATTCGTGACACTATCAGTTGGCTGCTCTCAGTGCGCACGTTGCTAATTTCCGAGCCAGAGCAGCTCGCACCCAACATTAACATCCCACATTCAGCATCAACATCAGCAGCAGCGGAAGTTCAGCCATGTGTGCGAAGACCCTGTAACCTTCGCATAGCAGCAACACCTTGAAACCGTGTCTCAATTTTCCATTTTCCTCTCCACATTTCGTGGTATTTTTCGCATATGCAAGCGAATATTTTCCGCTGCCTTTTTTGTGGCTGCAACATTGCGAACTTGGCATGTCAGTTCTTGTCTTGCCCTGTTTGTGCTTGTGTTATTTTTTGTTGTTTTTCTGTGCTCATCGGTGTGAAAACTTCAGCATGCAAATTACTATTTCGGTTCAGTTCGGGCAAACAGGTTGCAACAAGGGAACAGATTCACTCCTCCCGCAGGTGTTTCATTCACTTTTTCTTCAATTTTATTTTGTTTTTCATTTATCATAGCCTTGCTACACAGATTTTGCTTTAAAATGCATCTCTTAATAGCTCAAAGTCATTTAAAAATATTTAATACACTGCAAAGTACTTACAGTTTGTCTAAAATTTTAGGGGAAATGTGGAAAAGTGATGCCCAGTTATGCTCTCTTAATACGTTTTCACTTAGTTTAATTGACTACAAAAGTAGAGGGGTCTATATTCTTGATCAGTATCAACAGCCGTGTCGATATAGCGATGTCCGTTTGTCTGTTCGTCCGTCTGTCTGTACGTCCGTATGAACCCTGGATCTTTTAAACTACAAGAGCTAAAGCCACCAAATTTGGTATGAAAGTCAGATTATATGTACCATTACAACTATCCTCACCAGGTTTGGTCCTGACGATCGAAATTTCACACTAGAAGGAGTACGGGGTCTTTGACAGTCGGCTCGCTCGACTGTAGCCTTTCTGACTTGTTTTTCAAAGCAACTGTCATCAAATAAAAGAGTTCTCTGAAAAAAACTCACAAATTTAAAATTAATTAAATTCCTTTTATTTTTTTGCTCGAAGTAATTTAAAAACATTGCTGTAAAGTGCATTTAACGTTTGAACTTTTTGCCTGTAATTGTTGCTGTTGCTGTTGTTGTTTTTGTTATCTGCGCGAAGACATGAAATTAATTATGGTCCGAACAGTAATTGAATTATTGCGTATACGGCACGTTGGTTTTAATGCCGTGCCACGCGCTCCATAAAAATGTTCGTCTTGATGGCCGACACAAAGTCGCAGGATTGTAGGAGGCCAGGTTATTGATTTGATTTGTTGCCAGTGTTGCGAGGGCTACCAGGGTTGCCACTACCTGCCATTCCCCTGTGCTGTCAAAAGCAACACGCACCTTTGCTGAATTTGTTGAAATTTTGTTGAAACATCTCGTCATACTTTTTATGACCATTTTATATGCGTTTTTATTGGCATTGACATATTTCTTATCGCAAAGCAAATAAAACCAAAAATCATTTCCGTTGCTCTCACATTCCGGAAGTGGCATCAATACCTCAGCTTCTGTTTCTGATTCCAGTTCTGGTTCGAATTCGATTCGCTTCGATACTGAAACTTGTCATTCTCTTTCATTGCCGGCATCATCATGTGCATTTGCATTTTGTATTTTGCATTTGTTCCGTGTTCCCATGAATTTGAAACATAAAAAAATGAGTAAAAATATGTGCAGCTCTTTTTGAATGTCATTAAATGAAACACATAGCACGTGTCCATGTGCTATGTCCAGTCTATGTGATTCAAAAAATAATACAAAAAGCGAGAGAGAGAGAGAAAAAAAAACAAATGAGAATCGATTTTTATTAAAATAACGCAACTTTGTTGCTGACGCGACGAATGAACGAACTCGAATTGCATTGACAATTTAAATTTATTCGCAAAGAGTTTCTGTTATTGTAGGCACTATTGTTGTTGTTGTCTTTGTCGTTGTTGTTGTTGTTGGTGCATCCTAGGCATGTGTTAAATGAACGCTGCAGGATTTCGAGGCAATAAATGAAAATGTGACACACAAAATATGCAAATACCCGGAACAGACGAGAGCTCAGACAACGCCCGCATCGTGCTCTATCCCCAGGGCACAAAGTATTGTACATATGTACCAGTGTCGTTTTGTTTGTGTCACTCACAGTGAGGGCCCACTGTACTGGGCTTACTCCACTGTGCACACTTACGCATATAAATATGCATGCCATGAATATATTCATACTCTTTGACTCGCCATTGTTATGCTAAGCGAATGTTGCGTATCTTAAAGTCTTTATTAGAAGCAACTGACCTCTGAATGCATTTAAGAGACAGGCAGAGAGATAAAGAGAAAGACACAGAGTGACCACATAAACCAAAACTCTGCAACAAGCTGGTAATGCCACTACTAAATCTAAACCAAATGCCAGATTTGAGAATATTAGAAAAGCCGCAGAGTCTTCTGAATGGACGGGTACGAGTACGAGTACGAGTTTGAATGTATGAATAAGGCTTTACGGCCACAGTGCTGGTCTCTGTTGCTGCCCATGCTACGCCCATTGTCCCGCCCACGGTTCCAGCCTCTACTTCCACCTCGGCTCGTATATAAACGTGGCTTTGTCAGCTGCATTTGTCAACTTGGCCAAGTGAGGATAACACGCTGTTCTCTCTACGTTGCGAAAAATTGTTTAATTTTCTGCTGGGAATTCTTTAAAATTAAGTTTTTATAAAAAAATTTAAAGAGCTAAAGTACTTATACTTAAGTTTATGGTTTGGTTTTGGTCTTAAAAGTAGTTAGTGTCTATTCTGCTAAGTCACACTTTAAATTGCAAAAATAACTCTTTTCCAGCTTTTTAGCAAAATAAACTCACTTACTTTAAGTGCAGTTTTTAGTTATTTATTCAGTTCTTCGTACACAGCTTTTCATATTTTTTCACAGCTCTTAAATCATTAAATTTGAGCTTGGTAAACAACGTTTTCTAACAAACCATCCATCAAAATGTCCCAAACCCAAAGAAAAGTTTTTGCTAAAGAGAGAGAAGATGGCTAAAATGGAAAGAGTGTGATGGAGTGTGGGAATTTGTCCCTTGGCAATAGATGGGTTCTAATCAGCCAGACCTTAGTTTGTCCATCCAGTTGACCGCGTGAGCAGTTTCATCGCGCCTTTCCCTCACTCCTCTTTCTGCTACTTTCACTCTGGAGAAAGTTAGCCCAACAGTTCGATGTTAATTTAATTCCATATTCTTGTAGATTTACCACAAATTTGTCACTTTGTTCGCTGGGCGATAAACTCGTTTAAAAACTTGGCCCGCAAACGGAAAACTTTTCTCTGATCACACATTATGAGGACATTCATTCGTCCTTTACAAGCTTTTTGGCCAACACGTCGGCACATCGATACGAAAAAGTTACAATTGAATACAAGCGAGTAGTTCCAAGAAACACGATGATATTGTTTCTGGTTTGTCACTGAACTAGAAACAAGCGGACAGCAGGGAAAGTAGAAAAAATAGAGTCTACTTTTAGGCATTGCATTAATTCTTTCCACTTACAGCTCCGTAAGGCTTTTTATGTATTAATTAAATATGTTACGTAAATACATCCCACATGTATTGCTTTTAAATATTTTTGTATACATTGATGTCTTGATATTGTTTGCATATTGAAAGCCCGTGGGGAAGACAAACAGTAAATGCAAACGAAATTAAATATTAATTTAATTAAAAGATTGAATCATCTTGTAATCTGCAATTCAAATGCAGAAAATAAAGCTTACGGAAGCTCAGAGAAATTCAGAGAAATTCAGGGAAATTCAGAGAAATTGCAGGGATTGACGAATATCGCAATGTAATTCATTAAATTCATTTCGTGCAGTTCGTGCTTTGAATTTAATGTTCGACTGAAATATCAGCAAGTGGAAGCAGAGCGACAGCTAGATACCCTGCACACACTGAGATTGATGGGGTAAGTCAGATTGATGCAATGCATGCCCTAATGAGGTGGCATGATTCATTAGTGCACAGTGTACAGGAAACAGCGAGAAAGGGAGAGCAAAACCACTTGACAATATCTACGTGACTAAACTGCACTCAAACTCACACACACACACAAAGCCATATGTAGTTACACAACATAACCTCAATGTGCATACTTGTATAACGGGACAGCTGAGCTACAAATCAAAGTTTCATTTGCTGCATCAGCAACTTTCAGTGCAAATTTCGGGATGCAAATTACATGTGGTCCTTGCATGTATTCTCACAAAAAGAGCTACACTTACAGAGTGACTCACAAACAAACAAACAAACACTCAAAGCACTCAAAGTACTCATATGAGCAAACGAATGAATAGTATAAAACTCACACGTGATGCAGCATCAGCTGCATGGCAATCTTAATTGCTTTGGTCTTGCCATGAGCAGACGATGACAATGAGTTCAACTTTTCAGCTGGGGCATGTCCTTAAGGACATCTTCCCTGCACTACACTACACTACACAGCACATCACATCAACGCCCAGTGTTGATTGAGACTCTCTCTGTACTTTATCGTGTCTCGTATATCGTGCACGCCATATCGTATATTTTTGCAATGACTTCTTCCACTGCAAATGACGCTTCCCCCGAGACTCGAATTGCGTACTTGACTTTTTGGTGCAAAAACTGAGAGTGGGAGTATTGGGGGTGGCGGCTGTGTCGGGTAGAGGAGTGTGGGCAGTTGGTGCCAGCGCATACACGGCGCCATAAGGTGCTTAAACATAATTTTGACCGCTTTGACCTTCTAATCAGCCTACTGGGCGCCTTACTTAATGCTCTTACTCTGCATTGCAGACATAAAAGTGAGAAAAAAACCAATAAAATGTAAACAACAGCAAGAGCAAAGACCAAGAAATAAAACACATCACGGAGAAGTCACATATTTGATACTCTGTGGAAAGTATCAGTCGAAGCGTTCCTTTGGTATGTAAAGAACTCTATGTTGTGTGGAATAATACTATAAAAAGAAACTTAAAATTATGAAAAAATAGACGCTTAAGTTGAATTTCGAATTTCGAATAAACATAATAGTTTTCAAACTTAACTTAATTTTCTTAAGCTATTTAATGTCGTAATCCGTGTCTGCGACTTGCTTCATTCAAAAGGAAACTCCTCCATTAATGAAACTTAGAAATATATCTTTCTAAGATGGCATATCTTCTTCCCTGCATTGCAAACTTCCTGTCATATTTAAAAGACCCTCTTGGAGGGTACAAAAAAACACTAATAAAAGCAAAATGATATGACCCGTTTTCCAGGCCAAAGCCTAACATTTAACATTTTTTATTGTGGAATTTCAAAAGAGATTTTTACAGTTGCCTTTAACACGCCGACGTCAACGCCGACGCCAACGCCAACGCAGACGTTGAACTGAGTCCAGTGCTTGATGCGGCTGCAACATGTCGTATACGCAATTTTGTGTTTATTGCCTTGTAGCGTTTTTATGTGTGTGCGTCTCATTTTGTGCGAGTCTGTGTATGTGTGGGTGCCTGTGTGAGTGTGTGCATAGTACAACTGAGACTTGCCACATTACTCTCACAGTGGCGGGGCATCGTTAGTCATAACTTGCTGGGTATTTGTTGCTTCTCGCGACGTGCAACACGCGACGCTGCAAATCAATGACGACCGAGGAGAGAGAGAGAGAGAGATAGACAGGGAAAGGGAGGTGTTTAAGGGGGCGGCGCACAGACATGGCCAGGGGGCAAAGCCTGGCGTGAAGCGGCTCAAGTGAATTTCGCCAAGTTGATTGATGACTTTGACTGATTGCCATCAAGTCTGCCAACCACTGTCCCTCTCTGCCTTCCCTTCCTCTCCATTTCTCTACCTCTCAATTTCCTCCTCCCCTTTCGCCGCACTCACAGACCACCGAATGTCTGGTCTGCGGTCAACCAATGATTAACTCAATCTGCTTTGCTGCGGGCTCTAATGCTGACAGAATCGCCGACTCTTCGACCACGTTCTTGTCCCCATCCCCGTTTCATTCCTCGACGTCCTTGACGTTCCTGTCATGGCAATGGCAACGACAAGTTGTCAACGGCGTTTTCTCTGCCAGCTAGTTCATAAATAATGCACTAACGTAACACACACATTTACATACACACACTCACTGACACACACTAACACGACCGCATACATGTTGCATGTTACAGGGAATACACTTGGAAAAGGTTTTTTTCTGTGGCAGGACATGCATTATCCTATTAGTAAAAAATGTTCCTAGTGAAAAATTTGCTTAGTAGTGCAAAAGGTAAGCTAGTTTTAGTTTTTAGCTGATATTTAATTCACATCTTCAAACAATATGATCAGAAATCCTAAAAAAAAGAGCATAAAATATGCCTGCTTAATAACTTTCTCCCAGCATTATTAGTACCAAATTTTGTTGAGTGTCTGTCGAGTGAAAACAGACGTTTGTGACTCACAAAACTAGAAACAGTCTCCAATTCAGTCGAGAGCCCTGAGTGTCGAGTGTCACGACTGGGTTATTAATTATGCCAAAGACAGCGGGTCAGTCATGGAACTTATTGTGTCATTTTAAGTAATTATCCGAGGTTAAGCTGTAACCAGTCGACGTGGGAGTGAGATCAAGATAGTGGACATGCTTGTGCATGTCGCAGCCAATCGGAATCTGTATAAGTAGTGGTAGCAGCTCAAGCAGCAGAGAAGCAACTGAAGCAGCAGAAAAGCAAAAAATCGTGACTTGAAGTTCTTGTGGAACTTGTGGGATCCATTAAACATTCCAGACATTTGCTGCCAACATGTGCAGCTAATATATTAAAATGGCAAAGTTTGCGCAATTATGCCGTCAAAACAAATGAAAAGCACATGTGGCCACCTCTCTGTGCCACTTCTAGTGCAACACACGACCTTGCCACACACATTCCTGGCAACACGTCCCTGCCTCACGTCCTCAGCTTGCAGTGCAACCTCTGTGGTTGCGAGCATTGCACTCTTAATTGTATTGAAGTAGCAAATTGCATAGCTGTTAACAAAGTTAACAAAGTTGTTGGCCAAATGCGTTTGAGTACAGTGAGAAAAACTCGAAAGTTGAACTGAAAAACTTTTTTATAATTAAACAAAAATATAAACTAATTTATTCTATAGCTCTCTGCTTTTCAGGTAATTTATTCTCGTTATTATCAAAAGAGAAAGAATAAAAAAAATATTCAAAAATATTGTGCGCACATATAACTTTAAATTATTTTCAAAACAGAGCATTTTCGCTAAGTGTACGCTTTGTTCTCATAACGCCAGCAAATTTGCATTCGCTGAATTCGCGTATTTTCATTATGGCAGTGGAATGTTTTCGCTTTCCTTTGACGATGGGCAGCATTCACGCAGCTCTGTCAGACTAAAAACCAGCTGAATCCTAAACTGAATTCCAATCTCATACTCCGTCTCATTCTCAATCTCATGCGATGCTGGCCAAGCACTCAACGATGTCAGAAAAGTTTTCTAATTGCCTCCGGCAGTAGAAATCGAGTACTCGACAGTCGTCAGTCGTCAGTCGTCAGTCGACATCAAACGCGATTCAGAACTAAACTCAACCGAATTCAGAAGGGCATCATTCACAAAGCATAAAACTATTTCTGGCAAAAGCTGTAACTTGAACAAATGAATACTCGCATGTACTACACTGACAAAAAATAGTAGTTAAGACTGAAGACTTTGTTGGAAAGGGACATTTTGAAAAAGATCAAGTTTTATCTTGACAAACTTCTGTTTTTCAGTGTACTTCCATTCCCAAATTACACTTCTTTTTGCATGCAAGTCTCGCTCCCTTTTGAGTCTTTACTCTCTCTGCTGGATGAAAATGATTGACATTTACTTTGTCTTCTGTTCAAATGTCAAAAGAAACTCCTTCAGTCAGGCAAGTTTACATATATCCTTGTAAGACCGTGTAGTTTAAAAAGTAGAAGGTCTTTAAGGCTTGTCAATGAATAGCATGAGAGATCTTTTAAAGTGTATAAATGTTTTTTAACAGAAGACTATCAAAACTCATTATTTAAAATAGAAAACTCTTTTGTGTTTAGTATTTTATACCTACGGGGTCTTGTACAGTCGATTCGTTCCACGGCCTTTTCAACTAGTTGCAGTCTCAGTATTGTGCCTTTCCAACTCTTATTCTAATTAATCGCTTATTTTCTGTCTCCATTCCTGCATAGTCTTCTGCCATTGTCTCCATTTTAAAAGTCGTCATATTTTGCTTAGTTTGTTTGCTTATTTTGCGTAACCAAATATGAGTTTCTAACATCAATGGCTTGTTTACTTTCTTTTGTCCGCACAAAATGAGTATTGTGAATATTGTGAATATTCTATTCACTGCTAGCAACAAAGTGAACTGTCACTGTCCATGCAATTTGGCACAAAAGACAATTTTTGATAAGTAAATTTATACCTTTCTAATATCTTTCATGGGGCATATTAACAAACTGTCGCACTTGGTGAAGTTTAGGAAAATATTGAAATATATTTCACTAGATAAAAAGTATTTCTCGCTGGAAACTATAGAGATTTGATTTGGTAAAAGTGAAACATCTTTTATACCCCCAAAGTGTATCTTCTGTTCGATGGATTTCATTAGTTCTGCTTACTAAAATTCTTTTTCGAGTGAGACAAAAATTCAGCGCGCAAAAAGTATCTGTATCTGTAAGCAGATATGTCTGAGTACTCATGTATTTGCACAAATACGCATGTAAGTACAAACACTCATGCATACTTAGTGCTCAATTGGGCAAATTCACGAAATTCTCTTTGCTGTACTCAGTGTTGCCCTTTTAGCTATTTTATAGCAATTCTGTTTATGCAACTTGTTTATGTTATACTTATGATCTGCTTTACTATCAATCTGGCTGTTTCTTACTCCGCAATTTTGGCAACACTGTTTGCAGTCACAATTCATATTGGCCTTGCAAAGATCGACCAATTTACAAAATATATTTTTCCATAGAAAATCTTTAAGTTGTCCATTATTGTTATCTATTCTGTTGAAACCCTTTTGACTTGGCTTTAAGCGCTCTTTTAGTAAAAAATAAAATGCTTGTCCATTGTCAGAGATAACTTTTATTACATACATATAGATACGGAATCACAAATGTAAATAATTCAATTGCAAAATGAATTCAACTCTATACAATATTTATTAAATTTTGCACATTTATTTGTTCGACATTTTAAAGCAATCAAAATCATTGTCAGATTTCAATTTCGACCCCTGCTGCTTTTCAATAGTTATATATATTTGTTGAGCATCCCGAACATAAATACTTTTAATTGTTATCATTGTATTTTCAATCATAGCTGAGAAAGTGAATTATTGACGTCAACATTTTGTGCACATTTGTGTCATTCAGTCAAAAGTTTGCCCCAAATTTGACCCTCGTCAAACACTTCAATAAACTTCTGTCAACTCCTGGAGAATCCTGCCCAAAGGAGATAATTGATAAGTGAGTAATCTAAAATATGTTTTTTTTGGTTACTTAGGCGAAAGTCTGTCATAATTGGTATCTTGGAGTTTAGATAGGACACGTAGCAAGTGGGAAATGTGAAAAACTTCGTTTGGTTTGCACTGCGTGAAAATTGTCTGGAGCTGGACAAAACAGCGTATCGTTTATATGAGTTGCTTGTTCATAAGCTAAATGAAAAGGACACACAGAGCAGAGTCAACTGCTGACTCGTTACTTAGTTACAAGCAGCAAAGGATAACCGAGAAAGACAACCGTCCAGAGAGTCAGAGTGTGGGGAAAAAGAAAAACTGAGATAAATTATTTGAGCAGCATTCAATTTGTGGCAAAAAGGCAGGACAAAAGGGACAGGACCAAGTCTGGCCACATGAAATGCAAACACGAAACGTAAACACAACAATTTCGGACTCTAGCAGTTGCAGCGGTGGTACGGCATTGTGGTGATACGCCGAGGCGGTGGTGCAGTGGTGCGAAGGTGCTGCTTGCTGGGCAGGAAAAGAACGTTCACAACTTTGCCTTCAACTCATATTTTATTCAACTGCGCCAAAGGACAACACAAGCGGCTCATTCTGCCACAATTTCTGTTTCTGCTTCTGTTTCTGCTTGTGCTTCTGTCCTGCTTCTGTTTTAGTCTTGGTTTCTATTTCTGTTCCCCATGCTGAGGTTTTGCCCATGGCTAAGCAAATGTCCGCGAAATTCCCGGCTCATGGCTAACGGCTAACGAACTTCTGCAGCTGAGCTTTAGCCATTTTTCTTTGGCTTCTATTTGTATTCTTGTATATGAGTGTCTGTTTTTTTTCGGCATTTGGTTAGACTTCTCCTACAATTGTGTGAAGAAAGTGAAAAAATGATGAGAATAAAGTGCAAGTTTACTGGCGAGGAAGCAACCTAAACGTACATTTCTTATTTTTTCCCTCATTTGCATATCCTTTTAGAACGGTAACTCAGTAAGTCAGAAGCCCGGGAAGTCAGAAACTCAGTTACTCGGCAACTTGGCTTATGTGGATAACCTGGTCTCTTAATTTATGTAAAAGCTTTTAATAACAGTTCTAATTGTAAGACCTTTAAGCACGAGTAGGGATAACGTATAATATATTAAAGTTTATATATCATTAACATTAATTATCCAGGCGTGTTCAACAAATCTCTGTTTAACCGTAAGCTTAACTATTTGTTAAGAGCTTTACTAGCACAGTGTTAAGTTTAGTGCGTAAAGTTAAACACAGCTGGCATGCATATAGTTCATACAAATTGCTTATGATTTTATTTTTGTATTGTTCATAAATGTACGGTTAATGTACTTTAAAAATAATAAGAAATTAGGTTTCATTTTATGTAATTCTTTCTAAATGAAAATGATGCAGTGTTGGCACTCTAGAACACCACAGCAAGGAGCACGTCATAGTTGGGCCTAGTATCTACTATCTACTATGAGTATAAGATTCTAGGAAATGTGTCTGCTTCTCCTAATATAAAGCATCAATGATTGGGCGTAACTTGGGACCCAGACGTGCTGTAGCCGATTACTATATATTTTTACAGTCGTAATGTAAATTACTATCAATATAAAATGAAATTTTTAATAAAAAATTTTGATCGATTTTTGCCAAAAATGCAAAGGGGTAACATCATAAAATTTTTCAAAAATCCGAAAATTTTGAAAGTTACCAAATCATTCTAATATTGATACACATTGATTATTCTAGTTGTCCAGAGGTCCATGAGGTATACATGTTGAATATATCACATTATTTGACTGAGTAAAGCAGTTTAAAATATTTCATATTTTAATTTACTTCGTGATAAATAAAGTAAATTGTTGAATAAATACAACAATATTAATAGAATTTTTTTATATTTATCTAGCCTTTTTGAATGGCTAAATTCTATCAAAACTGTTGTGAGCTCAGCGGAAGTGCCCGACTGAAGCACTCGTTCCTTCAAGAGCAGCGCCTAAAAGTAGACTTCATTTTGAATTAAAATTGTGTTGAAGCTTATCAACACACGCTGTACAAAAAGGAAAAATAGCTTATGTACTTGTTGATGATCAATGAAAAGGTGCAGTCTTAATCGCCTCAGAGGGACAGGCGGAGACAGACAGAGAAAATGACATGTAGAGACAGAGAGGGAAGGAGACGAAAAGAGAGATGTGTAGTATAATCGATTTAATGGTTCGGCCATGCGAAAAATGAAAAGAATCTCGAGTGTGCTTCCGTTGATGGCAAGCCTGGTTGACTTTTTGCATTATCCAGAAGTTTGACAAAGGATAGGAAATTATCATAAGTTTTGTTAGACTTGCGAGGACAGGGAACTTGCTTTAAAAGTACTTACGCAAACACACACACACAAGCACACACATTTATATATACGCTTCACATGTGTGTGAGGAAACTGTTTTATGAATTATCGATTTTCATTTAAGAACATATTTAAGAGAGTGTCTAGGAGACACAACTATGAAGGGACTGTTGCTGTATGACGTAATGAAATTCCAGCTAGGTATTTTATTCACCTACCCTTCGCCCCCTTGCTGATACCCTCCACTGTGCGGACTGTCGGGTTGCTCATCACATCCGTGACAGAGCGCAAACTTGAGTAGAAGATGCTTGGGAGAAGGGCCAGCGTTGACAGTGGGAGACAAAAGTTGAGTACCACACAAGGAATTAATGTAATTAACGCCGCGTGCTGCAGGCGAAAGGACTTGCCTTTCGACGTTCGTGTGCTGTGCTTTACTGTGCTGAGTACAGTGTGTACTGTGTGTAGTTGACATCCTCGTAATGTGGCCAAAATCACTTCAGATGATAACTTGGCTAAACAGACAGTCAAAAGCCAAATCTGGCCGCTAACCTCTAGGGATGACATCACGCAATGGGAGTTTCCTTGTCTCCTCCTTGGGGTACACTTTTTGGCGGCACATGCAACCGAAAGTAATTATAGCCCCAACTGGCAGATGGCAGATGGCAGTTGGCAGGTGGCAGGTGGCAGGTGGCAAACAGAAGTTGGCAGCTCGTAGTTGGTAGTTAGAAGTTGGCCACAACTTGCTTGGCCAAAAATATTTAGTTGACTGTGAAGTTTGGCTAATGGAGTGTGCAGTTCCATTCTTTTTTTAGTTCGCTGGTAAGGGAGCCAAAGGGAGTGGCAACAAACATGTTTTCTCATTGCCACAAATTAATTAATAATGTCTGTGGCATTAGCTTTAATTAGATTACAGCAGACAAACTTCAAGGCGGTGTAAAAGTCCGAATTCCGAGTAAAAGTCCGACTCCGAATATTCATAACAAAGTCCAAGTGAATAACAGAGATGTCAATCTAAAGTTCGGTTGAATTCGAAAAGTGACGCACTTTAATTAATTACACAAAATAACACGCAGATTAATGTCGTCTCGGTAACTGCAGCTCAATTTAAGATTAATCAGTTGATGAGTTTGTACTTTAACCGAAACTATGTACAATTGATTAAATGGCGGATAAAACACATTTCTACGAATTAAATTCAATTCAATGTAGTTACAAATAAAGAGGCCATCAATCAAGACAGAGAGGGAGAGAGTCGGAAGGGGGAAGTAAGAGGAAGTAGAAGAGATAGACTTTAAATTTCATTCATGTACAACGTAGAGAAGTCAGCTTAGCAATTTATTTACTCATTTTACAAGTCATTAAAATTTCATTTCGATTATCATAACTTCATTTAGAGTCTGTTTGTAGTTGTCGGACATATGTTGTACATTTCTCGGAGTGTTTTAGCAGTTTAAGTTGTTATTGCATTTCATCCATTTAGTCCATCTGAATTTAGCACACATTTACAATGCCTTCGAATCTCAAATTCCTATTAAGATTTTCATCCAATGTTCATTTGGCAAATGTTTCTCATTTTGCTTTCTTGTTTTGTAGTTTTAATACCCTGCATTAAGGGGGTTAGTTAGTTAATGAAACAGTGGTTGCAACTGTTAGTTTGTGTATCTTTTCTATACACAAAGCGGCTATAAATTGCCTAAAGCGTCAAAGATGGCAAGCAAAAGACCTCATCCCCTTATCGCTATATCTTTCACTTACCACACACAGGTGAACACTGGGTGTACTGCTGTCGGGTGAGCTCTTCAGCGCTTGCCGTTCGTATTCATGTGGTTGTTTTGCTGCTGCACAATAAATATTGATTACGATGGTGTTTTTTGGAAAGTACTTGCTCTATTCTGTGTTTTGTGGTGGCTTTTATTTGGCCCGAGATGTCTGGCTTAATGTTCCGTTGAAATTCTAATTTATAAACCAATTAGCAGCCGAAGCTCATGCCGGCGTTCCCATAAATTTTCGCGCTGCCAACAAATTTAATCAAAGTGTTCGCTTCCTTCAGCCTCAACTGTAGTGGATTTCCCAGCTTTACTCTTTACTCGGTGCTCAGTGCTCGGTGCTCACTGCTCACCCAGGAAGGAGTCCTGGGGAGCAGGTCCTGTCGCAGGGGTAGGGCGTGCACTTAGTTGTAACTTGATTTCATTCACGCTTCGTTAATTCGCATCCGAATATAAATTAACTACTTGTAATACTGTTTTGCCTGCTTAGCAACGATTCATAGACGTTTCAAGACATTCATAGACATTCAGTGTTGCGAACTGTAATCGTAGTTAGTGTGATTATCTAGAAAATGCCAATAAACGAGGTTAAACATTGACGCAGATTAAGCGCCTTAATGCCATTAGCTAATCTTTGTTTATGCTCCAACCAAGTTCAAAAACAAAACTTTTTTCGTTTTATTTTTATTTCGTTATTTACTAAATATGAATTTAAATATAAATCAAATGAAACGTACAAAATGTGCGATACATAAGTGGAAAAACTATAGACCAAATAATATTCACAGTTTTTAGTTGGAAAATTTGAAACTTAATGCTACGCTTTGGTTTGATTTGCTTTTCATCAACATTTCCAGTCCCCTAGCAGTACTATATTATTATTAATTTAACATTTTTATATGCCATAATGCCACAGTACCTAATTGTACCGTTCAGTACCGTTTCTGTACCGTTTATTACATAATGCTTCTGGGTCTTTAATTAATGCGCCTTTATGTATTTTTAATTTATTCATTTGCGAATAGTTTTCCATTCACTAATGCACTTCTGCGAGTGCTTATGACTAATTCAAAATGCATTTAGCTGAGCTCTTTGTCTCATTTATCATATTAGTTTTTATTTATATATTTTTTTTGGGATTTTTTTTCATTTTTTGAGCGCAACACGAATATTTTATTTACATTTAATAAATAAGTTTCTCTATTGTAAACATGCGTTTTACTTTTATTTATTAATTGAGTCTCTTACTCGGGCTATCCAATCCAATCGAGCTAGTAGCTAGTTTAGTATTCATTCTATTTAATTTTGATCTATATTGTGGAAGTGTTTTATTTGTATTTACACTGTGGCTAATTGGGGATTTTTGTCTAGTTTTGAAACGTGAATTGTTTTAATTTTTATTTTTTTGGCTCATTCACTTAAATCTAGAGTTTTATTGGATGCACTCCAAGACATATATATAGAAGTACACACTTAAATGCTAATTAGGAAGGCACTTGACATTCGAAACAATAACGTCAACATTTAACAAAGTCATGAGAGAAGACCACAGATACAAATGTATCTCAACTCAGCTACAAAATACACACAGATATATACAGATATATATAGAACTGCAAATGAAAATTGAATCGAAATCCTTAGACTAACGACTACGAGACTAGTTGACCTAGAATTTTATCTGCAGCGTTTCATTTTCCACTTTCACTCACACAAACTGTTATATACACACACATGCACACACACTTACATAATCCATTAGCTCGCTGGCCAGATCCTTCCTTCCTTCCCACGACCTTTATGCGAAACCGGATATTAATTACGCTCATCCATTTGTAGCGCATTAATCCCAAATACACACTGAATTATGCAGACATGCGAAATCGCTCATACGACAAGTTGTACGCAGCAGGAGCGAGAGTTATGACGAAACTCGTCGCTCTCTGCCGCCCCTCACACGCCTCGAAGGCTTAGCACCTACCACAACACACACTCCCCCACACACACACACAATTATGAAGATTCAGATTCAGACCCAGTTCCAGTTTCGCGAATTGTTTGGGAAATGAAAATAACGTGAAATTTATGAAGGGTGCGAGAATATATGTACATATTTCGGCTTCTGACAACCCATTAGTTTACCCCACCCCCTTCTTCTTCCTCTTCCTTTTCCTTCTCCCATCACATTTATATGTCTTTGCGTGTATTTACATTATTGATAACATTAAATGAGCTTTACGCAATTTGTTATCATTTATGTGTTTGCTGAAAGAGTAAAGACTTCTTCTGAATTTTCTTCGAGTTTTCTAACATGTGTGGAAAATGGGTTGCTGCAGATTAATATTTGATCAAAAGCTTAAGCTAAACACTTGTCTACTTTAAAACTCGCTTTGGGAGACTGAGTTTATGGCCTAAAATTAACAAATTTGTCGCCTGTCAGCTGCTTTCATTTATAATTTACAATTAGAGGAAGCTCGTCCAATACATTAATTTATTTTTATTTATTTTTCATTTAAAAACCAATGTCCTCAACTTATGTTCTCACTCTCACTCCGTACACACCTGTTTTGCGGCTGATTCCGGCTCAGGAATTGGACTTTTCCCCTCGGAATTTATATTGTCTGCTGTGCTAAAAGTGCTACGTTTCGTAGCTGCCAGCTAGGGCACTTGCGTGGCCTCGGAACTCGAGTCAATGGGTGTATTCACTGGCATATTCTGCGGCCTTGCGTAGTTCTGGACGTTGGGAGAGTTCACACCGATGGCGGTGGTGTAGACATGTGGCTCACAATCCACCGAGTTGGGTCATCCATAATAAAACTGCGAGCCCACAGACAAACCGGTTGAGAGTGTCCTTGGTGCCGTACCATCGTAGGAGAGCTGAGGATGCAGCATCGCTGCAGTGCCCGGCTTTGTGCGTCTCAGTGTCGATGTTCCAGGTGCGGTGACATGACTCAGCGGTGTCATGGCCAATGGCGATGTCATCGGTGTCTGCTGGGCTGCCGGATGCGCTGGGGAACCACTCGCCAAGGACGATGGTGGTGTCGGTGTATTGCTCGGCCTTTGGAGCACGCCCACATTCTCGGCATTTATGAGGTATCCGCCTCGGATTGTGGGGGCCGTCGTGTACTGCGTCAACGAGGTGAGAGGCACCATGGTGTCTGTGGAGAAAGGAAGCGGAAACAGACCATGTTCAGCTGAAGAAAAACAGTCGCATTTTTAAGCAAAAGGAGTATGAAGAGGGCGAAAAGGTCAAGTACTTCCTACTTAAGGTAAAGAACACTGTTAAAAAACAATCAGTATATCAGTAGTTGTCTTTAGGCCGTTGACTGTAGGCCGTTTTAATATTGATATAATTAACTAAAGAAAATAAAAATTAATCTCAAGTCAACTCAAGTATCTATTCAGTACATATTCAGTACAACTTTAATTTTTCCAAATACTTAAATACAAAATTACCTAGAAATGACACTCAAAAATGAATAACTAAACTAATGAAGCGAGATTGGAGAAATGGTGCTCAAAGTTTTGATATTCAATAAATTTATGCTCAGTTAAGTATAAAGACATTGGATTGAAAATTCCAAGAAAACCCTTTTCAGGATTTAATTAAATTAAACTGAAATTCCTTAGAATAATTCTACTTTAAATTTTTTTAAATTTTTGTAGCAAAAGTTAAAACTTTCATTGTTTCTAAAGCATTTCGACATTCAAGATAATTTATAAGGTTCTGTGCTCTGTTCTAAATTATTAAGAGCTTCTGTCTGTTTTTCTTAAATTTCTTATCTTTTTTCTTGGTTGCCTACTAGTTGGGGGTGGAAATACTTACTGATGCCACTGCTGCCGGGCAATGGACCACCAGGACCATTGGCGCCAATTACGATGGCTGGAGCCAGAATGCCTGTCATTTGGGCCTGGCCAGGAGCAATGCTGCCCGCGTTGCTTGTGGCCACATAAGAGTTGGTGGAAATGCCAATCAAATCAGGCGACTGTCGAGCTCCCACCAACAGCGAGTTGGGTATCAAACCAGCTGAGGTGCCCGTCGTGCCCACTGTGCCCAGCTGGCTGGGAGCGAGACTGGCATAGAGACTGCCAGCAGGAGCATAGGTTATATAGTTCTGTAAGAAGAGAAACATAATTTGATGTTAAGATTAATAAAAGGTCTCCTATGTGGGCAACTAGGACTACACTGTAACTAAATAATTAATTTAATTTTTCAACATTTGTACTCACCTCATTCTTAGAAACGCTGGGCACTGGGCATGGGATTGAAGTGGTCAGATCAATGTCAGCGTCTATCTCGGAGATGGTGTCATTGAATCCACTGGGAATGGTCGTCTCATCCCCTAAGCCCCCCGTGCCGCCCTTGGAGGAGGAAGTGGAGTGAGAATCGCTGGACATTCGTCGCTTTTGCAGGACAAGACGCGTGGCGACAATCACAATGGAGAAGAGAACTCCAACCGATCCGACGATTAACAGATACAAATAGAAACGCTGCTGGTCGTCTGTAAATAAGGTCACAACAACAATAACAACAACGCACATTCAACTTGCCAAATCCTGAATATCATTATTAAAAAAGAAAATCTAAAAAAAAAATGTAAATAAGGCAGGAAAATTCATTCAGCAAGCCAGACTGATCCAAGGATTTGCATAGTCCCCTATTTGACGCCCCCAAATTGACTTTAAGTTGACTTTAAAGTTGTTTTGTTTGTAAACAGCATTTGGCATTCACAAATGACAGGACTCGACTCGTTTCTTTGTGTGTCCCTCATTGGGATTAGGCCTTTGTTACCAAAATTTAGCTTAGCATAAGGCCAGCTGCTGCCAAGCCAGAGACGCACTGAGGTCCTTCACTCACTTGTGTCTTGTATACCCGGCACACAAATTACCCAGGAGTGCCATAACTTTGTGGTATTGTGGGTAATAGGCACAGAGATGCATTAGCTGTCTGCAGATTTCATCAACAGCCAGAGAACGCAATTAAAAACCTCACACAGGAGTGTAAGTGGCGTCAGAGCACGGAGAGAAAATAGTTTAGAAACTGAGGAAAATTTCTACATAAAATGTCTGTAGATTTTAAAATTCTTTAGAATTGATTGTTTATTTAGAGGAAAGGTTTGAAGAGGAGTATTAAATTTAGTCAGTCCATAAAGTATTTCAATGTCACGCTGACTCGTCTATGCAAATCTTATCACCATTAAGAGTTTCCGCTTATGTGGATTAAAATTCGTCGTCTTAATTGAATATAATTTTTTTAAATTTATTTAGGAAAGGTCAATTAGAGTAGTCAACGAAAAGTAAAATTTAAATTCTTCCAAACTTTAGTAAAGCAGAAAGTATTTTCTTTGAAATATTTTAAAACAATTTATGTAATTTTAAAAGCGTGTTTTACAGTCAAGCTGACTCCAATGCTGACAACCAAATTGTCCTATTACTGCAAAACTAAGCAATAGTTTTCAGAGCAAGACCTGAGCTCAATTTTGTGACTAGAGAGTGAAGAATGGAGCTGGACTTACCCTCCAGGCTTAGGTCGGAGCTGTGTGTCATTACGGGATTGACGCCACTGCCATCGGTATCTGCATCCAGAGAGCCGTTTGTCACGCTCTGAATGCCATCTGGAATTAAGCTAGCTGAAGTTCTGGTGCTGTTGGTGGCACTGCCCAGTGATGTCTTCGTGGTATTGCTGTATAGTTTGGGAATGGCCTCCGACTCCTTGTAGATGAGCTCATCGTCATACAGGTCGTTGATGTCGCCCTCAAAGTCCTCCGTTTCGTCAGCTTCCACTTCTGACTCGTTGCTCTCCTTCAGCACCTGCTTGGGCACTGTGAAAACACAAAGAGAAAAAGCCCCCAAAAACGAGGAAACATAAATCACGCGACCGAGTCATCAGTGGGGTAAGGGCAGAGCCAGAGGAACAAGAGGGGCAAAAAGATGGTGTAGAAGAAGAAGTAGATGAAGGAACCCCAAGCACCGGGCATCAATCTTGCGCCTTGACGCGCGATGTGATGAGAAGCGCCAACAACAAAGGCGTGTCCTAAATCATTCCGAGTCCCAGTCTGTGTGTCGTGCCAGGAGCAAACGCCCCTTTGATTTTTCCCACGCTCTACACTGAGAAAAAACCCCTTATTTTAAAATTCGTGAAGTAAAGACTGCAGAAGCCATTTCCTCTTGTTATTAGGGTCGGTGCTAAATTAAATCAAGAATAAATGATTTTAAGACTCAAAGCTCCTACTTTTATTTTTAAAGTATTTTAAAACTGGAAATTTACTTCAAAGCATTGGGTTTTGCTCTTGTACCGGAAGTTTTGACAGTTTGAAGTAACGGATGGAATTGAAAACAAGTGTTCTAATCCGCAGACTACTGTGATTGAACCGGAAATTCCTGTTTTTTCGAGTGTAGCTCTCACCCGCGCTCTACTTACCGCATGTGTAAACAACCTTGAGATACATCCGCGAGTTGGGCTGACACGGAGTGCCAAAGGTGTTCGCATCTGCAGCCAGGTTGCAACGCCTTCGTCCATGGCAGATTTGCATCACGGTCTCAGTGGCAAACGACGCCAGGCATGCTATCGAGATAGGACAGTACAGTGAAAGAGTGTACAGTGATTGATGCAATTCAACATTTCAAGCGTTAACTTTAGAGGGAATAGACAGGGTCTGAGGGGAGTGGTAATACTTACTTTCCTCTCTAACGCCCTGGGGCTGAGGACATTGAATGCTCTCGTATTCGGTGCGCCCAAAGCTGGCACTGTACACGGCTATTCTTGAGTAAGGGTTGCACTCCAACTGTGCGACATCGTTATGGCAAGCCACCTTGCTGCGAAACTCATCTGTTAAAATTAAAAAAGAAGAGAACAAAAAGTCAATTTGGCTGCTTGGTTCCCTTTTGTGTTTCACGCCCCTCCGCGCCCCCTAAATGAGTCTGTTCATTAGCAAATGTTCAATCTTCTTCGATGTGGTTGCCTAGATAATGTCATACTTGCTCTGATTAAAGAGTAATCAATGATTCAGAACTTTGTAATTGAAAGTCACGAGCTACTCATTTTCTGGCGCATCATTTCGCCAACTTTGCCTTCACATTCAAATAATCATTCGACAAAAGGGTGTAACTTTTTTTTGGCTCCTATCCCTGCTCCTATTCCACCTCCTATCACCGCTGCCATCTCTGTTTCTTTCATCCCTCCTTTGAGAGCCCTTTTCCCTAGCTGGTGTGCCGTGCTGCATGGAAACTTAATTTTGTATCGTCGATGTTTCTTCGAGTTACACAAAGCACGTTCAAATGTGATTGGACTGCTTCTGGGCTAGGTTCGAGGGCAAAAGTTGCTGGTCCAAATTCGTTCCGATAGTCTCCTACTTTACACCCCGCCCTTGCCGGCACTCCCTAATAGCTAACGGACCAGTCAATGCCCGTTGTAGTGCTGATGCCTCCATTCCACCTGAATGCATTTTTGGAACGCACGAGAGCTCGCTAAACTTGCTCGCTGTCTGGCTGCTCTCGTTCGGTTCCTATTCCTGTTCCTATTTTTGATCCTAGTCCTAGCGCCGTTTCCTAGTCGTCTGTCAGTTTCCCCCAGTGTTTGTTTGAGCAAAATATCGACGCTATGTTTACTCGAGGGCATCGACTGGCTCTAGGACTCGGACGATAATGTTCTGCCTTTCGTGTATGTAGGTACACAGAAAGAAATCATCGTACTACAATCTTAAATATAAACTATAACATCATTCACTACGAAGTTTGATTTTGATTATTACTTAAAGAATGTCCTATATATTTTATAGCCTAATAATCTTTCCCTTTTCCTACGTCTTTCAAATTCCTCTAAGTCCCCCAATTTTTGTTCAGTGTATACGCCGAATTGTTAAACCATCCGCAAAGCCCAACGTCCGCGTTCAACTCATTCGGCTGGACGTTTAAGTACCGAGAGAATGTTCAGTTTGGTTTGCGTTGCTGCCATTGTTACGTATACGTTATATGCATGCATTACGTATACGTAACGTACACATAGTTTGGCTTGCAGCTAAGGGAATTTGTTAGCGATTTTTACGTGTCCCATTGTACGCCCAATAAATTCAAACAAATTAAACAAAACTTTCGCTTACATGGACGACATTTGTAGGCGACTTCGACGATTTTGCGACGCTTGGGACAAGGATCGCTGCTGATTGCATTGGAGCTGGCCGTGCTGCTGTGATAGCTGCTGGTACCGGATGAGTCACCCACTCCGCTGGCACCCAGTCCATAGAATTGCGGGGAGCCGTGAAACTTGCAGTGCTTCTTCTTCTGGCAGGCCTCCACGACGGTCTGCAGCAGGGAGTACTGTCAACACGAGAGCATAGGTTCCAAGTGGCAGTGGGCGGTGTGACGGTGTGACGGTGGGTGTGACATGGAAGGAAAGAAAAATCAGTTGCAATTTAGTTTTCAATTCGATTTTTTTTATTCTTTTTTCTTTATTTCTTGCTTGCTCCTTTCTATTTTCTACTGCTTCTGCTTCTGCCTTACTGGGTGTGCAAACAGAAGAAGCTGAAAAGTGAACGAGTTCAGGAACTGGGCGGAAATTGTAAACTTTTACAAATTGAAATAAAATATTTGCATTAAAAATGTAATTGAAGTGTTTCCCTATTTAGTTTGTGTTGTCGTTGATGTTGATGTTGATGTTGCAGTTGCCAGTTTCACTTTGAATTTTGACTCTTGTTTGACTCTTTTCTTTAGAAACTATTTTGTGACATGATTTTCAATATCATAAATTACGACGTTTGAGGAATTATTACACAAGTTTTTCTAAAAGCTTTTGACGTTAAGTAGTTTTGGTTTAGGTGCCCTGTTTGATTGGCAGTCAGTAAGTCAAACAGAAACCAGTAAAGATTTATTTATACAAAGGACATAGGTTAAAAGGTAATAAAGTTGTTGTAAGTCATTCTGCTATCCAGCTCTAACACTTTCGAAGCTTGAGCTAGTTATTTCAAACAATAATCTATCATTATCAGCTTTTTTATCAAATTTAAAAACTCGTCATCCTTGAAACATATGGTAATTCTATTAGTATATGCCCATACTAGCATACTCTGCTGATTTCAGCACCGAAGCCTTTATGTGCGAGCCTTTTAAGGTAATTTACCACATATTCAGCTAATCAAAGCTTTTCCACAACAACAATATTTCGAAACTTACTCTTTGTACTCTCACTGAGAGAGAATATATATCTCTGTAATCACCTGAACAAGCGCTTACTGTTTGGACTCACTGTTAAATACCAGCTCGTCAGCATATAGGGAATTTTCGAAATTACCTTATCGAGTTATCTAGAGACTCTTAGTAAAAAACATTGTTAATCCATTTGTTTTAGACATGTTTCAACATGATGCCCGTCAGGCATTCAATTAGCGTCCACATTGTTGCTAACGATGTGCATTTTTCACAGAATTATGTTGGAAGTTTCGTTTTGTTTACCGTGCTATTTAGTATGATAGACAGGCGGACAGAGCGACCATTTCTAGTTGGAGATGGATGGCACACGAATGTTTCTGCCTTCTCGTAATCCACAGCGCGAATGTAAACTGTTTATTTTCAAGTTATTTTTCACTATCTTGTGTTGACAGCTCGTGGAGAAAAGGGACGAATGGACAGACAGACAGACAGGCGGACGGATGGTTGGACGGTTGGACGGTTGGACGGTTGGACAACCCCAATGCCTGACAGCAGGTTTAGATTTGTCGGCTTTGTCAGTCGGGGAACGAGTCCGTCACAAAATTTAATAACAACGACAAAGAGAACGCTGGTGACAACAACACCCAGCAGAAACGTATAGACAACAGCACAAGCTAGTTGAAAAGGCAACACTTGGGAGAAACAGACTGCAAAGTACCCTGTACACATAGCATAGCATAGACTAAGTGACTCTGCACATAATCAATTTAAATACACCTCAGTCCCTACTACTACTCTCCACTTACTTTTCGATATTAGACAGTTCATTTTATTGCAGAGTCCCTGGTGACCCTTTATGCTGTTTTAAGTACAGGGTTTGACAACGAGCAGACAACAACAACTCGAACAATGGCGACAAAAAAATATAAGGGAGACAAAAACGATGCGAGAAATTATTTGCTGCGGTTGCCATTTTTAGCAAAGCGTCATGTTGACGGACAGAAGGAAAGGGAGAAGTAGGGAGAGGAGTACGGAGACAAGGGAGAAGTAGGGAATTGGGAGTGGGAGGACTGCTGTCAGCGGCCTAATGATACCCCATGGGACGTGAAGGAATCTTGGCCCAGAACACAGCGTGGGTCGCATTGACTTTGCCTTCGACTTTTCTCAGTTCTTTTTTTTTTTTGCCTCTCCCAACTGACAAAAAAGGCAACTTTTGTTTGGTCCTTTGTCAGTTTCTTTGCTCACAGCGGTCCGCATATGTATATATAAATAAATATGTATACACAGATGTAGATATGTGTGTGTGTGGAACTGGCAACTGCCACTTTTAACAAACATTAAAAACAAAATGAATTCAGCTGTCTTGTATTGTTTTCTACGTTGTTGAATTTTCAACAAATTTAAATTGATTTCATTCGCTGCGCATGAAATTTTGGGTTCAAAGGATGCCTTTCAAAATGTCGGAAAAGGCAACAGAAATGTTTAATGAATTGGAAGCGTTATTTGGGAATTTCGGACAGAATACAGAACACATTCCACTATCCCCGTATTCCCAAAACTCGAATTTATAATGACAAAACTGACTTAGACTCGGAGTTTACAGCGAATTCCACACAGCTCTGCTACCTCACTTTCTTCATATCTTTTTTGGCCTTTTCCTAATTGGCCAAATTCAAGGGAAACTGTCATACAGCATTAAATGACAAAATATATGACATTTTTCTGGACATTTGCGCCACTGAGCCGATTTTAGTTGTAAATTAAAGCTTTTATTTATTCAGTATTGTGAAATATTATTTTTGTCTTCAGTCGCTTTGTTAGCGAAATATATTCATGTGGAGAGTTTGGGTAATTTAGCAATTCGTAGAAATAAAAACAATTTGTTAGGGAAAGCAATGGGAAAGTAATGGAGGAGGCTATTCGGATGGAACTTCCTTTACCTTATATACCACTTAATTTCTACATACAGAGTCCACAACACGCTCCTAACTAAGTTGTTCTGGTCTATCGATTCACTTGAATATTTTTAGCAGTCACTCGGAATTAAATTCAATTAATATTGTCAACACTTGCTTAATCTCCATGGTCACATTAATTTGGCACAGCTCAGAGCGTTAACATAACAAATGAAACGAGATGCTGGGAAAGAAGAAAGAGGGGGAAAGGAGGTGGGAGAGCACAAGTTTGCTTACCTGTAGAGCATTTGGCCACATGCAGTTCTCCGGCGAAGAGGAGGATGAAGAGGAGGAGGAGGAGGCGTTGTCACCAGACTGAGCATCGTCTGCTGAAGGTTCGGTTCCAGTTGAGCTGGTACTCGTGGCAGCAGCGCCACCTGGCGTGGGTACCTCCATGGCAATGGCATAGCCACCGTTCACATAGCGATTGGCGGGAACTTTCTGTGTGCTGGATCCAAAAATGGAGCCTCGTAGTAAATGCTTTGCTTTGCCGCGGATCTCGGGCCTCACGGTGCCGGAGATGGGGCAGAGCTCCTCTATGCTGTAGCCATCTAAACATAAAGCACAAAACGGCAGACGTGTCAGGAATAAATAGTACTCAAGAGAGGGAGTGTGAGTGGGAGGTAAGTGGGTAGGGGTATTGGTAGCACTCACCTTTCGCAACGAACTTGTTGTACTGGGCAAATTCAATTGAGATGCTGGTGCCGCGCGGGCAAGCAATTACCACCTGATCCGTATCACAGGCCGCTTTCTGATATGTGCGCAGTGTGGCCGATAAAAGCGCTACGCGTGGTACGTGCAACATTTATTTATTTTCACAGCGAGGTTTTCCCAACAAGTCACCAGAGGGGCAGAGAGCGAGGAAAAGTCGGCGTACATGCAAAGAAAAAGCAAAGAAAATTGCATTTCAAAATTAATAATTAATTACACACTTGATGTTATGCTAGTAAACTTTTGCTTAACATTAGAGGAATTTTTTAAAGTGAAGGAAAAAACATATTCCCAGAAAAAACCCCACGAAAATTTTAAAGCAAAATCTTTACTTACGGAGTATGTATGATACAGGTATTAAAGTAGATGGGACTGACTGTACATTTATTACAAATTAAAGATATACCCAACTGATTTTATGTTTAAAACAGATCAAATCTCAATCAAAACTCCCTAACCATTTACATAAAGGTACACATCTGAGTTAACATTCTTTACAGTGACTTGACTTTGGAATAAATCCACCAAGTCTATAATTTTATATACATAAAGTGAACCTTTTTAATTTACTGCCTGCTTTCCTAATAGATTTCGCTTTAAATTTGCAGCGACTTTAATTGTGCACAGCTCAATACAATTTATTTACGGTCTCGTTCCCGCAATTGCCGGCGAGACTCTAGCGAGTCGTAAACGAGCTGCAACTTCCATTCTTTATGAAAAACAAAGAACTAAATTGAAAATGACAGGACGATGTCTTTCCACAATGCCTCCGTAGAAAACACTGAGAGCTCCCCTGGGACTTGAAGGCAGATAGAAGGGGAAAAACGGCGGAGAACAAAAGCAGTTCACGTGGTGAACACTCACCTGAACAAACAAGCAGGCATGTTACAGCAGAGCTTACTCGACAGAAAAAGACTCGGTAAAATTCTAGCTCAGCAAATTTTTTAAACTTTTGGGCTTGTTTCAAAAAAGTTTTTCCTCTGCTTCCTTAAATTCCACAATCCTAAAACTCACAGTTATTTTCTTGTCAGCCTATAACCCCCTTTTTACCCTTCGAGTGCAGGGCTTCAAATTGCCGACACACGGCCTGCAGAGGGCAGATTGTAGCACGGCTCTTACTACAGGTAGCAAAAACAAACTTTGTGGCTTCGTCACGCTGCAAAATGCCGACAAGTTCTATAGAATTTTGTACCCCGGGGGTCGGGGGCGTGGGCAATATCTAGCTGGTGGGCGTGGCTGTGGCATGCCGTCAGAAATGCGCTTCCGCACTTCAAACAAGGCGCGAAGTGCACATTTTTAGCGAGTCAGTGCTCGAAAACCCGAGGAGTAGCCTCTCCAGGGACTTGGACTTCCTGGCTAAAAATTATACAAACAATTTTCATTCTTGGCAAAATACTCGAGTTCGTTCACAGCTGTGGCTTATAGTCCTTTGGCCCTGGCAAACGATTACTGCAGGATATGCTCCATTTCAGCAGCAGAAACAAGGGAATTGTTGTGTTCGGCTCTGGATTCAGGAAATGTTTCAGGACAGACAACGAACCCAAAGCGATCCAAGTTTAGTTTTTTTTGGGAGAATTTAGTGGACAAGAAAATTGGTAAAAAGCAGCACAAGAACCCCAGGTGAATGTGGGTCTTGGTGGGCTCTGGAACTAGTTTATAATCTAAGCCAAGTAGGGCTATGATGATCCAGTTTTAGTTCCATATGAAACGAAGACAATATATGTATGTAAATTAAGTTCTATCTTAATCAAATTAGAACTAATGAACTAGTTCATAAGACCAACCGAATTAATTAATTCCGATTTGAGGTCATTCAAGAATAAAGGAGCCAAACAAGTCCAAACGAAGTCGCTGCTTGAAAACTCGTTCTATATTAAAATAAGGTTCGTGATCTAGTTCAAAGAACAGACAAAAATTCCAACATAATGACGTAGTCTCTCAACAAGCTTCTATTATTTGTGGGAATATCATATATAATGATGCAAAAACTAATTGAGCCCGCCCATCTATCAACCGAGCAATTTAAATGACGTCACGAGAGGGGAGTGGAGGTCTGGGACTGCAGGACACGGACTCTGAGGGGAGCTAAAGTGAAACACGGAATATAATTTGGCTGCCACCGAATAATTCTCGGTCTGCATTATATTCCTAATGAGTTTTGGGGGCGAAGTGGGCGGTAAGACAAGGGCGAAGAGGGCAGGGACGTAGCACCAGCGAATTGGTTTTGTTTTTGACGACTGCCTCCGGCGTGGGCGTGACAGCCAAACAAGAGATAGGAATGGGGAATGGGGGTGGTGTCCTGGTAACACTAGGAGGTGGCGAAGCGGTGACTGAGATTGAGGATATTGCAGCCCAAAATGCGGGCAACCGACTGATTTATATTGCAAGCCATAAATTATAACTAAATGGTGCGTTTTGCGCTTCTGGCCACACGGACAACACGGACAAGCGGACAACGCCGCTCTCAACTCGTAATTATTTCTACATATATATACGTCTATATATATAGCTATATCTTTGCTGTTGCCAGCGACTGTGGCAGGAGAGTAATCAACGGAGCAACGACCATTGGCCATTGGAAATTGGCCCATAGCCAGCAGCCAAATTCTAAATGGCAGGTTACCGCCCACTAACAATAAATTTCCCGACAATAGTTTGCCTATCGTCCAGATGAACTGACCAGATACGAGTCCGCTATCAAAAGAATTCTGTGAGTGCTGTCAGTGGAAAAGTCTCGCAACTCTGCAAATAATCAGTTGTTGGTGTTGTAAAATAAAATATAGACTGTTTTTTTAATTTATTCATTATTTATAATTAATAGGCCTAGGGGCCTTAAACAGCAAACAAGCCGAAAGATTTTCATGATAGAGAGTAGGAATTGAGTCATAATTTAATGTAACTTTTCATTAAGACTTAAATTTAAGAATTAAAATTGTTCAGCCTATTTAAGAAGGATAATGACATTTCTTTTGGTCACTAAAAGTTCTCAGTTCCATTAAAAAATATACAAACTCAAAGCACAGTCTGTGAGTTAAAAAAACACCTCAAACGAATCCGCCAACCAGCAAATTGAACTACTTACAATTTGTTTTTAAATTAGCAGTACTAAATGCCACTTTTAACAAGATGAAGATACTTTCGCTAGACCTGAACAGCACCTAAAACGCGTCCGCAAATAATCGTAAAATTCAAGTCATGTTTAGTGTCCATTTTGTGAGTTTGAATACAAATAAATTAATTTAATTTATTTATACTTTTAGTTTGTCTGCAATTGCGCTTTTTTCCCCTACCTCCAATCCATTGAGAAAGCCAAAAGCAGCTCAGGGACTGTTCGGCAGCGCCATCTGGCGGTACATAAAATTAATTGTTATGACTTTACAGCTGGAAAGGAACTCGACTGTGGACTGCTCTGGAGTGCTCTGGTCTAGGGGATGTGAAACTTTCAAATGCTTCCGTTATAGTCCTTGAGTCAATGTGTTGCCGGACGGAGGAGAAAAGTAACGAACGGGGGAGAGACGGCCGGACGGAAGCGAAAGTCTAAAGTCTCGTGAAGTTTTTATTGGTGCCATTTGAGTTCAGCAATCGAATCACTTTCGTGTGGAATGAAACCAAATAAAAGTTCGCTTTGCCCTCTGCCAATAAAATCCGGAATCGCTTCCCGTTCCAGTCTCAAGGCTTTGGCCACTCCCCCCGCCCCTTACCGCCTAAAACTTTACCTTTTAAAGTGAAAACATTTCCAGCGGGTTTGTTTAAAAAGCACAAAAAAAAAGAGGAGAAAAAACCGAACATACAAACAATAAAAATCACACAAAAGTCCCTTTGACCTTGCGGTCTGCCTCAGCAGTGTACACTGTACAGTGTACGGTATACGGTGTACGGTGTACAGTGAATACTCTGCGCATGGATGATGCCACAGTTTTGCAAACTTTTTTATTTGATTTGAAATTGAAAGCGGTCCAGACAAATGCAGGCAAAGTGGTAAGCGGTGAGAGTGAGCAGGGCCGGAATTCTCCTTGCTTCCTTCGGGAGGGTTGACGGAAAACTGTCGGGCATGAAATTTGCTTGAAGCTTCCAAAGTTGTTAAGTCCTACGACTGGGGGTGTGGGTTTGTGTGTGTTATCCGCATGTGCACCGCATCGTTTTACATACTTATGAATAATTTAAATGTATGAACTCCCCTCGAGCAGCAGCCTCTCCTCACCTTCCCTTTCCCTCTCTTCACCATCACTTTCTTGCCGCAAAATAAGACAACAATTGAATATTTATACTGATTCCACAGCCAGGCAATGTCATCAGGCTCAAAGGCAAATCCGGCAGCGTAAACAAAACTCTTTTATAAAATACAGATTCAAATTCCAATACAAATTTCTATTGAGATTCAAATTTGAATCGAAATCTGTATTTGTGTTCAATTAAATGTAAAACCCATGAGGGTGTCATCCAAAATGAAACAGTTCTTAACTAGGTCAACAGTCCCCTTGCGCTTATGGCATGTACAACGGGCATTGAAGTATATCTATCAATTATGTAATGATTCATTCATCATGCCATGCACCCTGTGATTAATCACTGTTACCCCGAAGTGAATGCCATAAGCTGCACTTCGTTCGCGAGTTTCCAGTTCAGTTTACGATTCATCAACAAAGTCAGCACTACAATTGAGACAACGTGGCGTATGCGTGATTTCTAGTCATTCGGAAAGTAAGCTGTGCTAGTGGAACTGTTTGTTTGTTCTTGGGTAGAGTCAACACTCAATTGATGGCTTGTTTCTGATTGTTTCAGCTCTGTAAAAGCATTTAAAAAAGTTTCTAATAAACTGCACGCCTTTCCTTAAACAATTTCAATACAGTTTCAAATTAGTCAATCATTCGGACGCCTAAAAGTATGCAGCAGTTTGATAACTAGCTACACTAAACTGTATTAACGGGTATCCTACAATCAGTTACTCAATAACTAGTGAGAGTGGGTGAGAATATGAATAGTGCGAGTGTGAGTCAACCCATGCACACACAATTTTGCCCACTTCCGAAATCTCCTCGGGCACAGAGGCACTACGCTCGCTTAACCCCAATTTAGTTGTCACAACTATTTGGGCTTCGTATTGGCTTCCGTAACAGGAATCAACGAGTCAAGACTGTCAGTAGCCGACAGAGGAAAATAGGATGGAAGAGAGGAAAACTAAGCGAGCAAGCTCTCTAGTAGCCAAGTCTCGAAGCCGGATTGAAATAACCAGCAACAAAAAAGAAAGCCAGAAAGCAAAACTGTCATCGGGAGTTTGCCGAGTCAATGGCCCAGAAGAAATTGATTTGTTTTGATTTATTCCAATATATACACTATAGAGATGTATACACATTTCTGTGGAACTCGTGCCTTGCCTTGCTTCCTGACCCTTGACCCCAACTTTTCGCACTTGCCGCTTTGATGTTGTCCTTGTCCTCCTACTTCTTTTTCCGCTCCTTCTACAACTTTTCTGTTGTCGATGCTCATGCAAAATTCCCTCGATTTCTTTTGGGTTTTGTCCCCCAGCCAAGAACCATATTTTATTGTCCCATTTAACTCGCTTAATAAATGGGAATTTGCCACTGTCGATGCTGCTCAAACGTGGTAAGGAGATGGGAGAAAGGAGAACGGCGCTCGAATACCCGCTGGCCAAATTGCCATTTGTCCTTTGCTCCCGCAATCTATAAAACCTGATATGTATCTGATATGCCTGGCGCCCACTCAATTCGTCGTCTGTCCAAATAAATCTAATTAAATGAAATTTAATATTTCCCCCCATCGTTTTCCTTATTGAACAAAACCAAACAATATCGATTTCAAGACCATAAAAGAGAACAAATCTCATGTCATAACTGTCGCTCAAATGACTCAAATATTTGACAGCAAACATAACAGCTAAAGCTTCAGTTTTATGCTCTTATCATTTTCCATTTTAGTCTAGAAAAAACTGCTATCTGTAGGATAATTTCAAGGCTCAAAGTCTTTTTAAATTGAGCACTTAAACCTTTACCACTTTTCCTACTACAATCGGTTAAATTCCTATATATATTCCTATATTTTTAAGAACTTAAATCATTGCATTCTTTAACCCTTTTTAGGCACTTCTTGTAGTCAGAGATTTGTTGAGAATAATAAATTTTCCACACATAATTCTCCCTTACATGATTTATGATTTGGACAACCTAATAATCACCTAGAAAAACTCTTCCGAATGCAATGCTTCTTTGTGATAAGTATATCATTATGTTAGAGCAAATAGTACAGCGCACATAAGGATAAACTAGGGAGGAATAAGGGGCTAAGGGAGTGGCAGAAGGACTTCAGAGCGGAAATAAGTCATTCATAAAGTGCAAACAATACAAAAGTGAAAAGAATAAAAGTGTACTGCAAAATGTAGACATAATATAATTCTCGTCTGAGTTTTTTTGTTTTTTGCTGACTCTTTGGGTTCTTTTTAGGAGGC
Source organism: Drosophila dunni (assembly GCA_018152125.1). Lineage (NCBI taxonomy): Eukaryota > Metazoa > Arthropoda > Insecta > Diptera > Drosophilidae > Drosophila > Drosophila dunni. The sequence continues at coordinate 1,133,991 of JAECXC010001917.1, forward strand.
TGGAGGAAGGATGAAGGACGCAGAGCGTAGGATTCGGCAGTTTTTGTAGTGGACTCCGGGCTCCTAATCCTGAGGAAACAAAAGTTTATGACATTTTACGAGCTTTTTTAATACTTTGTGAAAACTTGTGCACATTTCCATCCGTCCGCTGGTCCCACTGTACATCTGTCAGTCCGTCCGTCTGTCTGTCCGTCCGTCCGTCGATTCGTCCATGCGCAGCTTATCCATCTTTAAGCCTTGCAACTCGGCGGAAACAAAAACGGAATTTATGAACGTGTTTTGTCATGTATGGATGGCTGCCTGGACATTTGCGAGTCCTGAGGGGGAAAGTAAGTGACACACACATACACACATACACACTCAGATAACTCGCTTTGTTGTCAAACGAGTGTGGATTTTGTGCCACATTTGGAGGCACATGCGTCGCGTTAAAAACTTTTTTGTTTGTCTACACATCAGCGACAAGTGGCCTAGCCCAAGAAAAAGCAGAGGGTGTATAAGGGTAGTGATGGGATGGCGGCTGGAGTGGAACCTGCCTCAATCTTGAGGCATGCAACATTACTTTGCGTAATTGAGAGCATAAATTTTATGAGCTCGCGTTCTTTTACTCATATCTGATGGGCTATGAAATATTTTGTATGCATTAAAGACATTTAATAAAGCAGAGAAAGCAGAGAAAAGCAGCGACAAACAGCGGGTGGAAAGCGGGTGAGGAGGAGGTGAAGAAAATTCTCAAGTCTGTCAAAATGTTGTGAATACACTCAGTAAACACTCGTTTTGGGCATGTGAAATGTGAATAGATTTAAGGGCCTTGGGGAAAATGACAGTTGTGCGCGTTTGTGCCACAATCAGTGGCAGTGGCAGTGGAAGATGTAAGCAGAGAACATGTTGTAACATGTCGTGCTTATGCCGAGGGTTAAGATTCATATTTACATACAAAGTTTGGAGTTTATTGTTGTGGCCAGTTAATCATTTCCGCACATTATCCTCTTATGACCATAACAACAATTTGGCCCAAAACGCCAGCTTAACTACCACGAAAGGTGCTGGCATGCGACAGTAAAAGTCCCTGTACTCATACCACACACAACACACAGACAAAGTTGCGTGTTCGTGATGACTTCAGAGTTCTCCAAGGGGCATAAAATTCTTTGGAATTCGTTTGTTATCAAATTTTTAGAAAAGTTTTATAGTATTGCTTGAATTATATGTAAGAACAATAAAAATGCTGGCTTGGAATTGCTTCAATACTCAAACTCGTGGCACATAATCTAAACTTGTTTCAACCGCTTGACATATCATCAAATTTTTGATCACATGTGCAGGAAATTTACAAGTTTAATAAAAAATATTTATCAGTAAATTCAACAAAAAGCTATTAAATTTCTCTAGTATTTAAATTTAAAATTAATCAAAGTAAAATATGGACAGTAAACTTCAGCGTATTTCTTTAGGCCACCGTACGTTATACACGTCGTATACTTAATATACTTATGTTAATGAAAAGTGAAGTCAGGATTTACGTTGTCAGTTGTACAGTTGTCTTGACTATTCCATGATACTGAATTAAGTGTAGATGTTGCCATGAAATATTTTAATAAATTTTAAAACTAATTAAATTTAATATTCAAGGATTATTATTTGTTATTTGCCTGTTTAGTTTCTTAAGCTTAATAGCTGTATATCTAAAATATCCCCTTGATATGATCATCAAAAACGCAAGCTAAAATCGTAAATTTAATAGACTAATTTAACAGTATTAGTGCTAGTACAAGTACTAGTTGTAATACTAGTTCTTAAACCGTTGTATACAACTCCATAACTTTTTAAGCGTCAGTCTCTTTTCTAGTTTGTTTGCTTGTAGTTAAGTGTTGACTTAAGTAACTCCCATTCAGTTAACCAACTACAGGGCTACGTCAACAGCTAGCAAAGTCCCCCAACTCGTATGCTTACCCAAGGGATCAATCCGGAATATGACTTCGCCTTCGGCGCGAGCCGCAGTCAGTGCGCAGAGGAACGTGAAGGAGAGAATCAAACACTTTGTCTGCGTATAATCCATTATCCTGCCAGCAGGACTACCAGAACTACCAGCACCAGGACTACCGGTAGCACTACTGCTGGCCAGCATTACAGGCATTCCTCAGCTGAGCTGCTGCACCACCGGCTGCACCAACAGCTGCACCACTTGCCGCCGCTTGCAACGATCGAAGCTCGCATGGACTTTTGTTTAATTGCGTTGAACACAACTACTTTTTACCAACTATTTTATCAGTTTTGTTGTACTTTTCCCTGATATTTGCTTTCACTTGAAAATGAATGTCGATTTGCAATTTGTGCTGCCGCTGGCGTTGTCCTTTCGTCCTGTTTGTTGTCCTTTCGTTTGATTTCACTTTTCCATTTTGTTTCAATTCTTGTTTTTTTTTTAATATTTTTTTCAATTGGTTTTTTAGCACTTTGCCTTCTTCAATTTTTGACTACACTTTTGGGCCATAGAATTTTATTTTTCCTTTATTCTTTTACTGCCCGGAAGTGCACGAATTTCACAATTTTCAGTTGCGGCACGAAAAAGGATTCTGCATTTATTATCAATATTCGTGTGGGGCACACCACATTGAGATCAATAAAAGGCAACAACCACACGCACAGCGAAAAACCTCAGGCGAACCACCCAACGCACCGGTCTGATTGTTATGAAGGTAATCAAATTGAAGCCACACACATTTCCCCTAGTTAAGCCCTGTAGTGGAAGGAGAGCAGGGAGTCTACACAGTTGCCAAGGCAAACCCAGGAAGTCATATCTCAACGGCTTAAAGAGCTAGGGACAACAAGCTAGTTAAAGATTCATTTTACTAGCAATCAGACCATGATTCTTATGGAAATTTACTCGCTCTTCCATCTCCTTAGTGTCAATAAAGTGCATGAAATATCAGCTAACTTTCAAGTAGAGTCTTAACCCAAATTTAAACTGATTTATGAAACTATTGCTACTTATAAATTATTCAAGAAACAGTTTTAAGCAGTAAATTAGCAAGTTGCTGTGGATGCAAAGCGCAATTTATTGGCAAATACTTTCTTCAAAAGCTTTTAATACTTTATTTATATATTTTGGGGTTAGACTTAGTGACACCCCTTAAGAATAAACCACTCAAAGACAAGTTATAAAGAAACTAGTGACAGAAAGGCTACAGGGCCTTCCACTGTCGATAAGTCTACACTTTGGCCCACTGGAACGCTGCGACAACTGACAGAAGAGTCAACTCATAGCGTAAGCTGCCCCAATCGGTAGGGGGCAGAAAGCGGGAGGGGGAGTGGAAGAGGGGACTTATTTGGAGTGCGAATTGAATCGATGCACCTGCCATTTCGACGATAACGACAACAGCTGCCGCAGGGCACAGTATCTGCCACGCCCACTGCCACCCAGCGAACGGGAACGACGCACTATGCGCTGTTCATAAAGGACAACAGCGTATAAGTAACTGTGTGTGTGCGTGTGTGTTTACTCATACATATGCAAACAGCAGTGTGAACAACGCACAAAAGCGAGTGCCAAAAAAAGTACTGACAAAATGGCTGCGATAACTGCAATTTTTCATGCATTTAAATTTAAATTTGAATTTGAGTTTCGGTGCCGTTTTTTCTAGACTCTTGATTGGCTGCAATTGTCCAGGGTTGCAACGTGTCGTGTGGCATGCCACAGGCCTAATTGCAGTCGCATTAACCATGTGAAAAGTGGAAGTGCTTGGAACTAGAATGGTTGGAATTTTAACTAGTAGCAAATACTAAATGTCGGATCACTTGCGATTTAATTTCTATTCTCATCCATCATGTGGCATGCGGCATGTGGCGTGTGGCAAGTGGCAAGTGCCTCGTGTGGCGCCCCAATTATGTAATTCCGCCGGCAGAGCACACACAGCGAGTGGAGAGCTGAACTTTTAATTAAAAATTTGTGTTTGATGAGCTGGGAAAAGCGAGAGAAAATCGGGAAAGCGGAAAAGTTGTCATTGCTCTGTTTTATCTCCATGTCGTACAACTTGTCGTACATCAGTTCAAACTGAATGCTGACATTCTAAATTAGAAAACAGGCAGCGAGGGAGGAATGTTAGCCAACTCGACTGCTGAAAGCCCTGTATTTGCAGTTTCTAAGTCTCTCGCCTCTCACGCACATTTGTTTGCCGACCCACTTAGCACACCCACCGCTTGGCTACAGGGCCTACGCAAATCAGCGCAGATTTAATTTCAGTTATCGCAATCAAGTGTTTAATGAATGCTCCCAATTCGCGGTCCTGCCCTTCGAAAACCGTGTCAAGTATTTCCAGTCCCCCTCCAGCCACACCCCCTCTCGGATTTCCCCCCTTGAATCCCACTTGAGCGGGTTGACATTTTACCAATTTGGTTATCTGATTACCACGCAAGGCATACAAATCAAATTGATATGCAAATATGTGGAAATTGCATATTGCGTTTCATTAAGCAACTGTTCCAAGCGATTCGCTTTTAATTGCAGCCCTAGATACATGTATCTGCATCCGTAAGATACAAGTGGGTTAACTTAAGCCCTGCTAAGGGCTGACAGTATAGTGTGGACTTTTGAACACCCTTAAACCCTGTTGAAATCTATTAAATCGCAAATAAATGTTAAATTAATAATTAATATATATTTTAAATGAAAATAAATTATTAAAGTAAACAAAATAATCTGTAATAAAATATTTAATAATACATAAATATTTTATTTTGTCAAATAAAATATTTATTTATATAATACTTATTTAAATACATGTTTAAAAATTAATTAAAATAAAGAAAAATTACAAGTTTAAATTATTATAAAAAATTATTTACTTTGAACTATAATTATTATTAAAATATTTTGAAAAGTTAATTAATTGTTTGTTTTCAGACATTAGCTGTTTTAGGTGCACTAACTAAAGATATGATTAGTTCCTCAAATTTCTGAACAAAGAACATAAACTAAACCTGGTCTGTAAACAATATATACTAATAAGTATTATAAACAGTTAATTATAACAATAAAACCAACATATAAAATTAGGTCACGCTTAGAATTTGCTAACAAACAAAGAGTATTGTTATGTAAAATTAATAAATTCTAAATCGTTGACAGCTGTTTGTTAAATAAATTATAATGAATTGCAAATATATTAATATAATTATAAAGCCTTGTCTTCAGAGACAAATCAACTTCTTTTGCTAGATTAACTTTTCTCTGCCTCAAGTGTTGAGCTGGCAGCTGGTTGCAAGTGTTTTTGGCATTAGTTTAGATCTGTTATTCAATTACTATGCCAAAAAAGTAGTCAGTGGAGAGGAGAAGGAGAGAGAGAGAGAGAGAAACTTGAGCATTATTCGCGTGCTTTGACATTTGATTAATGATGCGATTCAAGTCAACATTTTTCTCCTCCACTTCAGAGTTACTAGTGTACAGCGCTGTGTGGGTGTGTGTGTGTGTATGAGTGGGTGTATGTTTGGGTGTGTGTGGGTGTATGTGTGTGTTATTTTTTCGTTGTCATTTGGGACAATGGCAAATGAGAGCGAGGTGATCACAGTGCAAAACTGGCGACAAAATTGAAATAAAGCGACGCATGCCATGAGTATTTCCAGAGTAAACGACCAAACGACAAACCGACAGACACTCCAAAAGTCCATGCCACTCCGCAGTCTGTGGCAATGCGGCACGTGGCGTGTGGCAATGTAGCACGCACGTGGCACACAGCCCACAAACCCGGCTTATCACAGACTCCACTCCACTCGACTCTATCCAACTTGGCCTAAACAGAAGCTGACCTAAATGCTCTAACTGTTTGCTAATTCCGCATAATTTCAAAAGGATTCCGTATTTATCGCATAAACTTAATTTGTTAGCAATTCGAAACTTAAAGCTCCTATTAAAATAAAAACTAAACCTTTAATTTGAGGTCAAGCTATGAACTTTTAGAATGCAGTTTTCATGGCTAATGTATTTAAACTTTAATCTACAACCTCAAATATTTAAAACAATTCATCATAGACCAAAATAAAAATGTTTCTAAATAATTTCAAATGATATTTTAACTGATAAAAATAAAAACTTCAAATTAGGTTCCCAAAGTTCCAAAATTGTTTGGTTTTTTAAGCGAACAGTTAGTGCCCGAAGAGCAGCCTTACAGCACCGGCTTCCTTCGCTCTAGGCCAAAAGCATAGAATTGGCTAAAAAGCGCTTTTTGCTTGTTAATTTCGCATTTTTCTGGATTATTTCTACACATCGGGGATTAGGCCACAGTGGTTGAGGTGCTGCTGCCTTTGAGCTGCTTCCCCTCGCTCTTGTTGTTGTTGCCCTATATTTTTGTGCTTTATGTTTTTATTTTGGCTAATTGTTGTTGCTGGCCATTTAAATATATGCAGTTGACCGCGAGAGAAATGCGAAAAACACACACGCGCTCAAAGCGAAAATAACTCACTTTAAATTTTATATTTTTAACGTATATTTTTTTGGCTTTGGCTTTTTATTTGGCCAGAAGCACGTGCAAATTTTGGCACTGGCCAACGGAATGCGCAATGTGAAACCCGTTAACCCGTAACCCGTTAACCGTAAGCCGAGACGTGGCCGAGTGTATGCCGTTAGCTTGTTGTGCAAGTGAAAACCGTGGAAATTCGTGAAAATTCAAGCGCACTCACGTCCTTTGAGTCTGAGAGTCGGCGAAAAACTAAACGCAGATTCGACTGCCAAACGAAGTGGCACAAACACGAGTTGGCCGGAAAAGGCCGAGCCTGGGAAATACTCTCTTTAAGGTCGAGAGAGAGCAGCGCCGAGATTGGCCCATAAAGAGAGGGAGAAAAGGAAAGAGAGAGAGAGAGAGAGAGAGCGAGGCGATGACGAGCTGACGAACTGACGAACTATATAACTGGGTCAGTCTGAACCTGCCCCACCAGGCAGGCAAAGCAGCGCCTAAGGGGGTTGCACCCTTCGAGGCTTCACTGTAAAAAGAGACAGATAGAAAGAGAGAGTGGGAGAGAGGGGGGAATTTTTGGTGTGCGAGCCGCATTTAATCGAATGTAACGTTTACAGTCAACTTAACACATTGATTTAGCCTATCGTAGGTAAATTAGTGGCCAACTGCCAGAGTTCTCAAACTGTGCATGTATTGGTGAAACACTGTACATGTGTGTTCGTGTGTATGCGTGTGCGTGTGCGTGTAGTCTGGTGATTATGGCCAACGCTTTAGCTTGGCGTCATAATTCGCTATGAAATCGCTTTTATCACTTAAAGCAGTTATTTCTATGGCTTGAGTGTAAGTGTGTGTGCGAGTGTGTGTGCTCGTGTCTTAGGGGGTGTGCCTTGAGCCAGCAAACAGCGGAAACTTGTTGCCACTGCGAAATGCTCGAAGGTAAAAGTTGTGCATTTCTTGGAATTAAGGCAATCAAGTTTGGACATGTTCAAAATGACCAAAAAAGGTCAAAAAGGCAGCACAATAAATTGTTTAAATTTAAAAACACTATAAAATGCAGCATAATTGTGTATTTTTCACAAACAATTAAATCGTTTTATTTATTTTTATTTTTGTTTTTACATAGAAAATACAAGAGCGGAAAAGGCCGTTGTTAAACATATTTATATTGTTAATACTATACACTCTGGCATAAACTATGAACATGTTTGCGTGTCAATAATCAGCACAAATAAACACTAAATTTATTGCGTCAACAAACAAACAAACAAAAATCAACAAGGAACACGGAACAAGGAACAAATGAGCAAAATACTCGAAACTTCGTATATTTGATTTGTTGTGGCGCAACTCATTGATTTATGGCCAGCGAGTGACTAATTGGAGCATAGTTAGTGCCTATATTTGTACTGAAATAAACCCCATTTAATATGCACATAATTGCATAACAGTTGAGCCCCAAAAAGTCGCGACAAACAAACCAGGATTTACCAAAAATAGACAGCAAATATTTTGAAAGGGGAATAATGGAAATTCTGAATTTAAATATTGTATACTTTAAATAAGCAGCTTATATTTAATTATTATAATGAAAATATTTGTTGTTATCACAACTGCTCAAAGGTTAGTTTTTTGCACCTAAAAAAAATATTATAATAAATATTAAGTATTGAATAGATAAAAATTTTTTTTATAAAAATATTAATTTACTTTATGATACATAATTAAAATACTTTTAAAATCTCATTAGAAACCTTTGCTTTAATAATCACGATACAAAAGTAAATAACAATGAATACGAATTTATTGAACGATTAGATTTTTTGGCATTGTCATAAAATCACATGGAAAAATGTGCACACAATAAGTATTGTATTAAATTTTTAATTTTTGAAATAATTAAATTTTTTTTGGGGATAATAATTGTTCCTTAAAATATTTATTAATATTTAATCCATGAAACATAATTTAAATAGTTTTCAAATATCATAAAAATCCAAAGCTAGTAATCAAAATTTCTGTCATTACAAGTAATTTAGTTGTTTTCAGATTCTTGAAGATTTTTTTAAATTATTTGCCAGAAATTCAGTCCAGTAAAGCCACTAAAAATAAGTGTAGCATACTTTTCAGCTGTGTCAGTTTCCGTTTAGCACTTTGGCAATTTTTTCAGCAATTTTTAGCCATTTTTATATCAAAAACTATTTGGATATTAAAATTGTTCTAGTGTCGCAACTTTTGCCGTGATAAATGCGGAATAAAATGTGATTAATTTCGAGAGCTGGTCAGCTTCATCTCTCAGTTGTTGTAGATGCTGCAAGTTTGAAGCTTTATGAGTTGATGGTCACTTCACGCATTAACATTCAAGTGGACGGATGAGAGTGAAAAATGCTATGAGGGATGCTTAATGTTGCTGTTCTTGTTGCTGTTGTTGCTGGCCATGTTGTTGGCTGTTAGCTCTAGTTGTTGACCATGGCAACACGGGCAAATCGCTTAGGAATGCGAAATGGACAACCGCTGCTGTGGACGAACACGAGGACACATCACAGCCAACTTGCTGCCACGCATATTTATGCTCTCCTCCAGCCACGCCCCGACCACCCAGTCAACCAGCCCCCTCTGCACCTCTGGGCGCATTTCACTAGCGGAAAGCAGGTGCTTATTTTGCCTAATGGCCGAACACATTGTCCGAATTGCACCCAGATAGCTTCAGGCTACTGGCTACGATGATGGACTCCGTCGTGATCTGGTTGGTTTAATTAATTTGCGTCGTGACAAATCGCTAACTATTTTGTTAAAGCACTGGTTGTTTTAATGTTCTGGTGATAACAAAACTATTCTGGAAAATTAATATGAATTAAAATACTATTTTGTACCTAAACTAAATATAAGTTATTACAGTTCGTATGTGGAATTTTAGTTATAATAAAATAATAACGATTTTGAATGCTTCACAAATCTACTAGAACTTTTGAGAGTTTTATTCAGAGCAAACTTATCCGGAAAACACCTAAACATAACCCACTTTTCTCCAAGGATACAATCCAAATTACCCACAGGATTCTAGTAATGGAATACATTCCATATTAGTTCCACATTAGTTTAACATCTATTACCAGCTCGTTCCACTTTCTGCTAAAATATTTCAAAGCAGTGAACTGCTTGTCCCAAGCCTAACATAATTATGTAAAGTTAGGGCTCAAATATATCCCATCAATTAACTATTGTTATAACAACGTCAGCCGAGCACACCCTTTCTTGTGGCGCTTTTTAACACTGACTCCGTAGCATTGAACCCTTATAGCATAGTTTTTTTGATGTTATATTAATGTCATCCATAAAACATACTGTTATAAGTCAGTGTGTCTTCGGTTTGTAATTGCTTGGTGAAAAACTTTGCCGAGGTTCTGAAAAGTGCTAAGAGTGGTTCGTAGATTTGCTGAGTTATAAATTGGTCGTCACTGTTGGTAAAGCAATAGTATAAGGAGATTTATACAGAGTGTAGTACAATATGTAAAACACTGGATTGAACGCTGTTCTAAGTGTTATATTAATAGTCCAGCCATAACTGCTATACTAACATAAATTATTACACCGGATAAAGCAGTAGTGTTATATATTATACTCTATAAATATTTATAAATTCGAAGAAATTATACCTGTTTTAGTTCATCGCTATAAACCAACCATGTTTAACACTTCTGTTAAATTTTTATATGTAGTGTGTGCCCTTGCTATTGGAAACATTGGGTTTTATATTAGTTTAAGGGACTTGTTCTCATTGTATAATCTTATACTTGTTTTAAACACATGTGGAACACTGTTAAATTTACAGAGTTCAAGCAGTGCAAGCGTCCCAAAGAAAAGGCAGTGCTAAGCAGTGCAATTATTATTTTGAACAGACTTCACAGTACCAGTACAGGACAACAGCTATTCTTCCTGGATAAATTTAACTAAAATATTTTTAGTAATTTGTAATATTTCGTAACACTTATAATTATACCTCACAAAACGTTAAATAAACCATTTTAAATACTAATAATTTCCTTGTGAACTTTTCAAAGCTAATAAACTTAGAAAATAGCTTAAACAACTCGTTATCCATTTGCCCAAATCCTTACAGTGATAACTGCCCCTTAATAGACTGTTTACTTCGCATAAAATCAATGGCAGTAACCTTGAGGGTAATGTGTCTATTTCCATTTAAATTCATATTTTCCACACTGAAAAGTTCACACAAAGGCACATGGCTCTGTTCACACGACCGAGTTATGGCCCAAATTTATTGTTGCAGTTATTTAGTGACTTATTTAGCCGCGTTTTGGGTAAGAGTTTTCAGCGTGGAGTTACCTACTTGGGCATGGAAGTTTCCCCTCCTCCTAGTTCTCCGTTTTCCCAACTCTTCGACAGCTTTCAAACTCTTGAAGTTATTACTGCAGCGAGGCGGAAAATTGCTTCTTTCTCCACGTGCGAATTGCTCGCGGGTCTAAGTAGACATTGAGTGAAAAGTGGGTGAAAGTGTAGAAAATACCTGCCCACACACACCTACACACATATGTGTGCATTACCTGCCTCTGTATGTGTGTTGCGAGAATTTCAGCTGCCTGATTGCCGCTAATGAGCGTCAAATTGAAATTCCTGCGCGGCATTGCCACTGACGTTGAGTGAAGAAAGGGACGGAAGCAGCTAGTGAGCGGTATCATTGATTTCACACCAACGCACACACACACATGCACACCCACACACACACACACCTATTCCCTGATGAGCTCTGCTCTTGCCACTTTTCAAGTTAAAGCCAAAGTAGTAAACACAATTTTGGCCTAGAGCCATCATAATCCAGTTGACTGCCTCCATAGCTATGTCGCACTCTCTTCCCCTCCCTCCTTCTCCTTCTCCCTCTACCTTGCTTCTCCTTCCTCTATCCACTTCCCACTCTACAGCAAATACTGCTTAAAATTCCGCATGCTCTTCATTTTGATCCGCGGCGAGCTGCCTTAAAGCCCCGAATTTTCCGCAGTGCCCTGAACACCGCCCCCGACACGCCCCTTCCACACTTCTGCTTGCCACCTCGTGGCATTAAAATGCAAGTCAGCGACTGCAAACCGGACACGCTGGACACCGCTCAATACACACACACACAGAGAGAGACACCGACATCGACCCACACCCATTGACACTTCGCCTCCCACTCTTTTTGGACACGTGGATATCAATGTCGCCCCGACACGGATCAACACGCCATACCCACACACACACACACACACTCACTGACATTCCCAACGCCTGATGCATCGAAAAACTTTTGTCTACTTTTTTTCCGATACTTTTCCACCTCCTCTAAGCTGAATATTTTAGTCAAACCCAAAAGGACTCAATGACTTGCACTAAGCGGTTTACGCTCAATGCTTCAAAAATACTGATCATCGTGCAATACAAATGGCAGAAGGGGCAGAGGCGAATTTATAACACATTGTGCATTTTTGTAAAATACTTTTTGAAAGCGGACCGTATTTTAAAATGAAACTTGCTATTAATTAAACAACTGATATCTGGACAGGACACTTTAATTTGGGTATGCATTGGTAGAGTAGAGCATGTACAGCTTAATGTATTCATTTCAATTTGTTGCTCAAGCAAAGAATAAATGAAATTTTTAATTAAAGTTCAGCCATCGTCTGGTATTGTTGACTCAGACAGGTTGTAAGCAATACTCACATCTGCCAAGAACTCGCCCAAAGAATAAATTGAGTTTTCAACAAATAAAGGTTAATATTTGAATAAAATGTGCTTCATTTAATAAAATTTCAAACCAGTTCCTGTGCTGGTTTCTCAACTCACAAAGTTCAGTCATTACAACCGCATTACCACATTCATGACTATGCAAAGGGTATTGGATTTATATGCAGAAAGTCCTACTGGGTCTGAATGGAGTTTTTGGGCAATAGAATTTATTTGAGCCAACTTTTAGTATTTACCCACGATGACGACAGGATGTGTCAAACAGGACTCGTTCGCTCGCTTTGCCTCAAACTGAAACTGAAAGTCAATGTCAGAGACAGAGACAGAGTCTGAGTCACAGGAGGAGCAAACTTTTTTCCAAATTTATTTGCATAGGACTCGTGGAGAGAGGGGGTGGGCCAGGGGGCTCTCAAGGGGTTCAAGGCGCTACGGAAGCAGCAACTCAAGCTGATGACTGTCTCCAACAATTTACAACTTTAACAGACATTACTGCTAATGGTCGCTCTAATCGCCTTTCAATTGAGGGTAATTTAAATTTGATAAAGGGTCCCACAAGTTATATACGAAAATATTGGTAATATCAAAGAAAACGAAAAATAAACGTAAATTTATTTATTTTAAAAATTATTAGAAACTTGAATTGATGTGGATACATTAAACTTTGAGCCTAAGTAATGTAAAAATGTAATAATGTTTTTAATATCCAGAGCTACTAAATCAATTCCTTAAACTTATTCATCATATATCCCAATCAAATATGCATATAGTTTAACTATCATCTAAGAAACTATTCAAAAAATATTCATGTATTTCACTTTGTCACATCAACTTGAATACTTAATGCGAGAAAAGTGAATCACATTTTCCACTCTCCGCTCTCCACTGAATATTCAACACTCAAATTCAATATGCAATTTGAAGGAAATATATTCATAAAAGTAATAAAATCAAATAAATGGAGAAAGCGATACAAATCAAAGTATTTTTAGTACAGAGACTATATTTGACTTTAAGCAGTTGATTTATTGTAAACGGATAGAATTAGGCACTACTCCAAGTTTTTGAAACTCGAACTAAAAAGTCTAGAAATGATTCATGAGTGTAATCATGATTCATCGAGCGTTTTGGGGAAATGAAGACAACAAACATATCATTTAGCCATATGACCCCAATATGTAAGAAACACACCATGAAATGAGAGTCTCTTGAGTCGCATTTTGATGGGGGTTCCTGTAGGTGGAGGGGGTAGGGGGTCGTTCATAGGAGATGAGGGAAACTGTCAAAATTTTGTGTAATTGCGGCTGAGAAACATTTGTTTTATTTTTACGGTCGCTGGTTTTCCATTCTTTCCATTTGGAAACTAATATTTTAATGTTGCATGGAGAGGACAATAAAATGTCGTACGTGTTCTGGAAATAGACAGAAGCGTGGGGGGAGTGGGGGAGGGGGGAGTGTCTTCCACTTTATTTTTAGAAACTGTTGAGGGCGAGGGAGCGACTTTTATCGTTGATCTGCCAACAGGTGTGCGACTTAAAGTAACTTGCCACAAGCTGTTGCAAGTTGCACATACATAAATCTGTCTGTGCTTAGCTAAGTAAACCGCTTGTGGATTTAATCGCAAGCCAATCCATTATGCCACATGCATTTGTCTCTGTCAGTTGCACACATTCGATAGCAGCCACAAGTCTTCAGTCTCCAGTCCCGAGTCCCGATGGAACCTAAGCCATAACTATTGCCCCCTAGAGTCCCTTTTGGCTGCATGTAATCAGCTCAAGACGTTGCCGAGACAGTTGCAAAGTGATTTTGCAAACCTAATTCCAGATTAATGATAATTATTACTGACTGCAAAGACATTCATTATGGCTCTAGGAATATGCTACCTTCCCCTTATCACAATTAGAAGCAACATGCTACATGCCACAGACAGCAAACCCCTTCAGCAAAGGGGTGAGAAGATGGTAGGGGAAAGCAGAGGAGAAAGAGGAGCAAACTGATACTGATACTTGGAGTAAGACTCGTGTTTAACATTCTTGGCACGTTCTGGTGCGCCAAATAAATTCCAAATGTTTCATTAGCCCAACAAAAAGAGCAACTTGCTACAAAATGAGGCATGGCAAAAAACAAAGAAATTAACTGAAAGACCCGCCTGCGTTTGAACCTCATTTCGGCGAAAAAGGCAATTAACGCGATTGCTCTGAAAATTCGCACAATTAAAACACAAATTTCGACATTGATAGGCAGCCAAAGGGAGTGGAGGTAGGAGAGGGGAGAGGAGAGCAGAAAGTAGGTAGGGAAAGTGTTCATTGTTCATTTATGTATTCCACTCATAAGCTAAAATTACAACAAATAATGTCATGTTAATGTCAACAGGTAAATAAACTCACGTTTATTGCTTTTATGCATTTATTTATTTAACCGCAACAAAGTTTACTGATAAATCATTTTAAAGACCAAAAAAAAAAGGAAAAAAATTCCATAAAATTATGGCATTTAAACTTTAAATAAACACTGAATAAACTTCTTTATAGTGACAGCATTTTGTGCTGTTTACGCAACTAATAGATAATCAAAGCAGCTAGTTTTTTAGCTATTTATTTATTTATTTATTTCATTAAAAAATGTATGCAAGAAACTATTTGCATTAAAAATTAAGAGTCTTTAGGCAATTAGTACAAGTATTAATTAAATTTTGCTGCTAATGGGCAATCAAAGTATGTAAAAAATACTTAAGGAAAAAAGACTAGGCTAGAAAGGACTCTGTACTTATTTTAAAGGTATAAAGTAGTCTTAACTGCATACTAAATAGATGCAAATTTGTCACAGTGTTTGGTAAGGACTTTTATTAACTCCAACTACCAAAAGTTCTTTCCGACCCACCCTATATACCCTGCACTCCTCGCCCCTATACGCGGTCTAAAGAAACATAAATTTTAAATGAACAGCAAGGCCGAATGTACTCAAAATTCCGATAAAATCAAATTTTAATACTACGAATAAATTGAATTATTTTACGGATTGCCAACAAACACAAACTGTGACAAGAAAAACACAAAATTGGCCAGCCGTTCTGGCCAAAATTGGGCAAAAGTGTTTAATTAACTAATGGAAAATGAAAGAAAACTATGTGGGAATTTATGTATTTATGACAGGCTAAACTCAGCAATTTGAAACATGTCATGGAAAATTGAAAACAAATTTGAGAGCTCACAATCAACTAGGAAATAATTGCATAATTCAGCAGTAGATAATTGTATTAGGACAAAAAACTTGTGCTAAAACGAAAGTTGTAAACTTTAAACTTTTAAATTGACTCTGAATAAATTGAAATATTTTATCAGTTGGAAACAATCTAAGCCAAGAAAACTTGGCCAATTTTATCTCATTTTTTTCGGGGCCACGAAGACGTAGAAGAAGAAGTATTGATTTAACTATGCAAATGATTTATTGCAAATCAGTTCGGATTGCAGAGCTATCAAGCAGAAAGGAATAGACGGAAATAAATCGTGGCCAAGGGATTCCCAAGGGAAACATTTTGCCTTCCACAGGGGTCAGTTTTGAAACTGTTAATATGTAAATTATTCACATGTGAGTGCTCTGAGTAGGGAAGCAAAGTAAACTTTAATCCAAGTTCAGTGGGGAAGACGATAATGTATCCTGATAAATATATGCAGGACTTTAAGAGATGACTCTAGATATATGAGTGTCGGGAGTCAGTCCCACTCCCCACCCCTCACTAGGGACATTCAGGACATTTGCTCGATAATTTTTGGGGCGACATCGTTGACTCAGTCGTCGGTTTTTATTGCCGCGAATATTGTAGCTCATAACTTTTTAATGCGGTTCGTTGGTTTGCCCTTTATAAACAACTGACGCAACTTATGCATACCCGTTTGGCCCTGGGGTGGTTAGGGTATGATGGTTGTTGGTGGCTGCCAAATCGAATTTCCCACTCAGACATCTATAAACACCAAGCAGATTAAGTTTGTTTATCAAATTTGCAATTGGTTTAACCACAGCAACAAATTGAGTAGACTTAGGCGAGCGTAAATCACGCGCCACGCCCACACTTTGAGGGTTAGCTGCCTCCTTCGGCTGTTAAAAGTATATTTATGTACATATTAATCCTCCCACTTGAGCTGAACTTCATCGAATATACATGACTCAAGTTGTGGCGTTCTGAATTTATTAAATTTGAACAGCACAATTAATACGCAATTTGATGGGGGAACGGGTATTGTGTAGTCGGAGACTACTGTGCCTTAAAGCGTATCGACGTCTCCACCCACACACGCACATACACACACACCACGGGGAGTCCTGTTTGCTCAGCGACTCAAAACAGATTCGTGTTATTCACTTTGCCCCGCCTCTTGCCTCATTTCATGTAATTTACACACTTCGAGACGAGTTTGGAGTGTGTTGGAATGCGTGTGTGTGCGGTGTGTGCGGTGTGTGTGGCAGTCTGCGGTGATTGCAATTGCCAACGTGTTGGTAGCTTATCTCCAGCAAAATGCCACCGCAAGCAGCAATCAAAAACGCATTTCTTTTCCGCCGCAACTGCGAATGTCACGTTCATAACTTTATATTAAATTCACCTTCCAGCCACGCCCCTTACGCCCCCTCACCCTCACCACATGCATATTAACATAAGTGCTAGTACTTAGCATAAGTGTGTTTTACCCCAGTATCTCACACACACACACACTCCCACACACACTCTGCTAATTTCATTTAAATTAATAGTCTGCGGATTAACAATAAACTTTGAGCTTTACTCAAATCAATTGCATTAAACTCGATAATTCGACAAATGTATCTTAATTATAGCAATTATTCAACAAAGTGTAAGCCGATTTATGCAATCATTTATTATTTATCATTTCCGTTGAATTTTAAATCACATTTGAGTGCAATTAAATACATCGGTCAAGTCCCGAAGCGTTTTCGTCATCAATTTAGTTATGAGTAAAAAAATCTCCTCAAAAGTTATAAAAAATGAACAGTGTGTTCTTTAAATCTGTGCAACTAACTAGTCAGCTCATATATCGCATAATTTATGTGGGGTTTTCTCAATATGAATTCAATTTGGAATTTATTATTGAAAAACTATAGCTATAAATAAACAGCTCCGAGCAGTTGTCCTTTATTTGTAGGCATTCCAAAAATAATGGCTTAAACGATAAAAAAGATTTTATGGTTTAAGTTCGGAAAAGAGTTAAAAGTCAGCTCGGACTATACTAAAATTTAACTTTTGTTCAATTAATAAAGTTTTACTAAAAGAATACTTATTGAAACTTAACAGAAATATTCCAACTATTCACTTCTTTTTAAACTCAGCTGAGTTCAACCAAAGTTATAGTCAATTTTATAGCTTAAACTTTAAACACAACAATTAAATTTCGACATT
The DNA here is from genome assembly GCA_018152125.1 of Drosophila dunni. Classification (NCBI taxonomy): domain Eukaryota; kingdom Metazoa; phylum Arthropoda; class Insecta; order Diptera; family Drosophilidae; genus Drosophila; species Drosophila dunni. The sequence goes on from JAECXC010001917.1 coordinate 1,151,580, forward strand.
TATCTACAACTAAATTAAGGATATCTGTAAAGTAAGTTAAGGTAATAAGATTAAGAGTATTTGAATGAACTACACCACTTGAAAATAAACAAAATTTAAATTCCACTTGAAAACATAATAAAATTGTTGATGAAATTCAATGTATCGTCATTTTTTTTCCAAAGTTTTCGCTTTTTGATGTTTTTCATGCGACTCCGCTCGCAATTCAAACGAAAATTATGCAGAAATTAAGCATACAAAATTAATACTTAAATAAACGTATCAAGAGCAGATTGTGAAAGTATGAACTCTGTGAAGCGCTCTTATGAAATTTTCTGTGCTTTTAATGCATTTGATTGAGTTGTGAGTCGTGAGTGGAGTTTGAAATCAAATTCCAGAAATAAATTCACAGAATTATGAGCAGATGCCAAAAATATGGCAAGCCGCAAATAATTCCAGGCATTTGCATATTGAGAGCAAGTCGGCAAAGGACATGGACTTGGACTGGGAGGTGGACTGGGAGGTGGAGTTACTGCAGTGCCTGTTGCGCGGCTGAAAGGTTAAAAGAGGCAAACAGGTTTTTCCTACCTCAACGACAAAGGCAACAACAGAAACAAAGGAAAGTTGAAGAAAAAAGCGAGGGGGAAAGTGGGGAAAAGTGGGGAAAGTGAGGAGAGTGGGGGAAGCCAAAACACACGCAGCACGTACGTGTCAAAAAACGTTTTGGAAGCCATCAATCTGAAGGAAGGAATAACAACGACAGATGACAATCAACGAACTCAAAGCAACCGCCTATAAGTAAAGAGAGAAAGAAAGAGAAAGCAAACTAAAGCTAGAAAGAGACGCACAAAGAGAGTGGCATCTCTCCAATTGATTATCGCATCAAGTTGTTGACATGTCAGCGAGAAAAGTATGTTAAGTGAGAGGGGGGAGGAGCGGTAGTGAAAGTTTCCTACGAAGAGTAAACGTAATTTCCTCCCAAATCCCACAGAATTCCCAGAGGACCCGAAACACTTTTATAGTTTTGTCTACTACACATAAAAAGTTCTTTTGGTGTTTTGTAGCACTACTAAAAGCAGCACTACGAGTCCAAAATAAATAAAAACAATGATGAACAAATGCTAATGGCAAGTGAATGATTCAATGATTCCATGATACAGCTGAAGGCGATTAAAGTCATTCATTTGGAAGGCAATTAAAAGTACAAGATTCAGATACAGCAATCCGATTGTTCAGAGAAGCGTAATATCTCTCGGTATCCGTTGAGTGTGTGCGGGTGTGCGTGTGTGCGTCTGTTTGGTAAACAGAAAAACACAAATCGAGTTAAGACCAGAAGGAAGCCGATGATGATGATAGAAACTCACTGATGGGCACTTTAGAGTGTAAAGTTTTCGCATTTTTCATTGAGTTAAGCGAGCGAATGTAAATAAGTTGACATAGAAAGACCTCAAAATAGAGTGGGAGGCATGGGAAGTAGGGAGGCAGTACTGGGTGTACTAGAAGAGCCTTAATGAACTCGCCGAGGCGGCAGCAGCTTCAAGCAAATCAACGGCACAGAAAAATGTCAAATAACAACTCAAATAAATAAAAGATAAGAGGCAGGAGACAGAAGACAAGAGACAAGAGACAAAAGACAAAAGATGTGAAGCGAAAGACCAGAAACATAAGAGCGACAAGCAGCACAAAGGACACTGCTGGACCCTGTACTTAACCAAAATTAAGGAGCTTTGCGGTTTCGCCTAAAGGAGACGGAGCGAACGAGGGACTAGAAACATTTTATACCCAAATTTTAACTTAGTTTATTTTTTGTTTTTGCCGTTTATTTGTAGCATTAAAAAATCTAGGACCTTTAAGTTCCTCTCATGTAATGAGAACACCAGTACTGTTGACTGCATGTTCTGAAAATTTCATTAGAATCGTTAACTAAACCCAAAAGTTATGCGAATAACAAATTTGAGTTGTTTTTCGGGGAAACGAATAATCTTTTCAGGCATTTTTTTGGGATTTTAGTAGGCCCCCTATACGTTCATTTTATGTACAGACTCCATAAATATTAAATTTAGCTGATATAAGCTGAAACACGCTGTGCCCAGCACCTGAAGTATATTATTATATATTCCAAACCGATGTAGAGCGGTCCGTCTGCCAAGTTGTGCGTACGTCTGACTGACCGCAGAATTGGAATGGAATGTCCCTGGGCACTATAATGAAACTATAAACATAGGCTTATGTCATAGGCATGTCAAATAATAATACTTGATTGAGCGGAGACCCCTCCTTTGCCTCCCTATCTTTTCTACTTAAATTTCAAGCAAACTAGTACATGGTCTTTTGCAGTAGTGTTTCTTTTGGCTGTGCCCTTTTAAGCTAGTTCTTATTCATGTTGTTGATTTCAGTTTGCCGTTCGCGATACTCCCACAAAGAGAGGAGTAGGCGTAGCGGAAGGAGGAGTGGGAGTAGGAGTGGCAGAAGGAAACTGTGATGTGAGTCGAGCTGTAAATAAGGAAAGCGATAAAGCCACTTACCCAATTTCTCGCCGCATAGCACGCTGTCGATGGAGGAGGCCAATACCAAGGCCAACAGTGCGAGTCCTAGACAAAGAGAGCAGGTCGGAGTGGGACTCCGGGTAAGGGTTTGGAACCGCTTTTGTCCGCCTTTCGGTTGGAGCTCCATTTTGGAGACCTTCGCCGTCCGTGGGCGAGGTCAGTTGGAGGGCGCCGTTCGGAGTTGTAGGGGCGTGACACGGAAAGCGCAGTGCTCAACAAAGGATGCTGCTCTATTAAGTTTTGAAAGTGCGGAGTCCTACTGGGTCTTGCGCTGCTCTCTCATCTGCAATTGGTGTGGAATCGCGTCGAATCCTGTCGAATCACGTCGAGACGAGTCTTTTAAATGGACTTTCCTACGCTTCGTTTGCCACTTTTAGACCTTGGACCAAAAAAGCAGCTGCATTTAAGACCTAAACTGTGTTTCTTGGCTTTCTCCACTTAGTCACTTTCACCACTCGCTCTCTAGTTTTGAATTTTCGTATTTTTGTACTTTCCGTTTTTCTGTTTTTTAGTGTTTACTTTTTGCCTTCAAATTGTTAAGTAAATTTTGCATAAACTTGAGTATTTGATCCTTTGATTACATTTCTCTTTAGCTTTCCGTACGCTCTGAACTTCCTCCGCTCAGTGCTCCTCAGTCACTTCGCCTAACGAGCGCCTCAAATTTCAAATGTAATTTTAGACTGCTTTCCACTATGCTGGACATCCAATTATAGCTGAAAGCAGACAGAAATATGCATGTAAGTTGTAGCAATTTTTTGTTGATAAACATAAAACGAGTGCACTGAAAAAAATTTGTTTTAAAATGAAGCAAAAGTGAAAAAATTGTAAATCAGGGAATTTGGGTATCAAAATAAATTTTAAACTTTAATTTGCATTGAACTGTAAAACTCCTAGTCGTTATATGAGACCAGCATTGTAATTAAAAACACCTAATTAAATTTTATTAGAACTATTAATGCTGAACTACAATATTTTTACAACCGATTATTAGCAGAGCTCAAATAAAAAACTAACGGCAGTACTTTTGTTAATTTAACGATTGTGTTTTTATACTGAGAATGAAATTACTATTAATGCAATAATTTTTCACTACATATTTTTATTACAGTTCTGTTTTCAGTGAAAACACAATATTGTTTATCTCAAAAACTAGATTAAATTTGTTAATTCTGAATTTTAATATTAAACACAGACAGAGCAGCGTGCAGGCAAATTGTGCATCGGGCTGTACTCTCTTTGGGATGTTCCTGCCAAATATAATAATAATATTCAGCCACCCAGGCGTATACACAATTGACAGACAATCAAACCCTACCGCAAAGTGCCTGCTCCCCAGTGTTTTAGCTCCCAAATGGCGTTTCTGTGGGAAATTCGAACTTAGCTTAAAACGCTGATTAAACAAAGCAACAAAATTACTTTTTAATAAAATTAGTTTTGCTATATTTATAATTTGTTTAGCTTCAGTTTTATTTTTTAAAGCGTTTAAGTTATTTTTAACTTTTAGATATTTTAAGTATTTTATTGGTATTGTTAGTGCTTGAAATCGAGATGTTTTCTTTTCATTTAAGTACTTAAGAGGATTGGCTCGACTTGGGACAACAAAAGACACAAGAGCTGTTTGATTCGATTATTTTGATTGTTAAATATTTTTAGAATGTTTCGAAATTAAAAAATAAACAGCACAAAACGACGGCTCCCGACTGCCTCTGTATTTGGCCTACACAAAACTTGACAAGGTTCCCTTAAAGTTCCCAAAAATTAATTATTCGACATTCCTTACTTTACTCCCTTTATTTTATCAGTGTAGTCGTTGCCATTTGAGGTTAATTTATTGACTTACCATTTCAAAGGTGTCTTGTTATCCAAATTTATGCAGATTTGTAGGATTTAGTGACTACGCTTCCATTTAATCAACGTCACAGAAATTGGCAACTCCAAGCCAATTGGGCCTATTTGCCTTTTTTTTGGTCTGTTATCCTTTCGCTGTCACTGCCACTGTCACTGTCACTCTCACTGACACTGTCACTTTGAGCCCCACCTTCTTGAATTCAAAATAGGAACATGAACAGGTTTATTAGGATTTGTCAGCTTTGTGGCCTTTGTGGAGCATTATTTGAGAATTATTTTCGTTGCTCGAGGAGTTTCCCACACGAATAGACGCAGAAATAGACACTTTCAATATATATATTTATCGCTCAAGTAGCCTTGGCTTTTGTTTGAATTTATTTGTTATCCTGTTTCAGGATAGTTCACACACAAACACACACTCACAGTTCTTGCCTATTAATTTCGATGAATCGACGGCAAAACACTGAGAACGAAGAACTGGGGATGGGGAGCAGAAAAAGATTTTCTTGGCGATTCAAATTTTCCTCGGCGCTGATTTGTCGCTGACCCCTTCAATCGCAATTTATGGAAAATTATGGTCGAACCATTTTCACATTTCCATTCGACATTCCACATCCTTTTTGGCAGCAAAACAAAGCCATTTCGTGCACAAGCTTCATTTGAGGCAATAAAATAACAAAATGATTCACGACACTACCACAATTTTCTATATATTTTTATTTCGAAAACTAAAAATTTTATTTCCTTAGGAAAATCTTTTCAGTTGGTCTTGCTTAAAGGTTTTCTTTTGGGCCACATGAACTTTTTCCGCACAGCCGAATTTTTTCACTCAAATTTTAAAGTTTTATAATTTAAAATTCTTATTTTAAGCTGCAGATTTTACTACAATTTTTATTTAATTTTAAGTTTTATAATTTTATATATTCGAATTTTGGTCACTTGTGCCACTTAACATTTAGTTTGAAATTTTTAAAAATAGGTTTTATACCATTTAACTCCACTTTTATTTAACATATGTTTTAAAGTTTTAAATTTTTTGATTTAGGGAATAATTTTCTTCATTTCTCTTATCGACTGTTAAATTTTCCACTTCAAAAATTGCTTTAATTTTTCACAGCAAATTTGATCTTTATAATTTCACTTTGTCGTTTCTCCAGTTTCGAATTTTCTGGCTTTTCGTTTTCGATTTCACTTTTGTTAATGATCACTGTGTTTTAATTTAATCATGTTCACAAAAATTGCGCCTCGCTAATTAGATTTTCATTTTGAAAATAATTAGCTTTTCATGGTCTCGGCGTCGTCAAATTGCACAAGGTGTTTGGTGCTTTGCTCGAAAATTGCGTGAGTTCGCGTCAAATGCGTGAAAAACGCCTTTAACGGCGTCAACACGTCCGTTATTTGGGGATTTGCACTGACTTTGATGCGACACGATACAGGACTGACTCACGGCTTCTCCTCGAGCATCACACGAGTCGTGATAAGCCCTTACGAGGAGCTGTCGGATGCTGCAGCTGCAACTGTTAAGAGAGCGACAATTACTGTTAAGAGAGAGCCTGAGAGCTTTCAAGTGAGCAGCGTACGCATAGCTAGCGGCACTGCTCTAACACCAAGCCTACCGTTTCCTGTGCGTGTGAGCAGTCGAACTGCTTGCGTGTGCAGAGAGTGCGTAAGGCTGCAAAAGCTTTCGGCTGTTCTGCTCACAAACTAAGCGTAAGCTCGAGCTTTCATTCAGTTGTCAATGCACACACTGATGCCATGCCAAATGCACAACCATAACATTAAGAGAAAAAAGTCAACTTATCATAACTTAATGTACACATACACGCACGCACACACATACGCGTGAAGGTGCAGAGGTGTGACTAGCTGTAGACTGAGAGAGAGCATAACACGTCTATCTATAGCATATAATTAAGTCACTTGACGTAAAACATTCACACAATTGCCACGTTAACAATACGTTTTTGAATAATTACGTATGCGTAATTGCGGCACTTAAACAAGTCCATTAATTAAGCCGCAGCACACGTGCAAATTTGAGCCACAAATTCGATAAACTAAATAGCCATATCATTATAATTCCTGCAACGCAAATGCTGATTGAGTCTTAAAGTGATTTAAGTAATTAGACAGCTATGCGAAACTTTTATTAGCCACATTTCAAACTTTGTGGCCCCCACTTGAAAAAACAAACATTCAGGAAACTTTCGAGTTCTACATTTCCCAGAAGCGTGCGTATCCAAAACTTATCTATTTGCTTAATCTATTTGGCTAATGGCCGTTTAACAGCATAAATGTCTTCACTCCGAGTTCTGAATTGATAGGCAAAAGCTAAAACTTTGTTTCGAGAGTTGACAGCTCAGTACTAAATGAAAATCGATGATGATGTATTGGAGTTATGCAGGTAACAATGGGTTAAATACACAACTAACTTTTTACATGTTTAATGAAACTGATGTGTATAAAAAAATCGATGTATTGAAGCTATGCAGGTAAAAATGGGTTGCTCGGCGGTTATGAGCCTAGTTTATTTATTTCTATGATTATCTGTTTTATATAAAAATGTTGCAGGTAACAATAGGTTAAATACATAATAATCGCTGAGATACACAACTTTTACAAGCATTACTTTATACATGTTTAATGTTCATTATGTTTATAAAGGAAATCGATGATGTATTGAAATGATGCAGGTAACAATGGGTTAATTACACGGTGAGAGCGCGCTGCTTGACTTAATAGACCAAACTTTTGTATTTTAATGGAAATTTCTTTTATTAACATCGACAAAGATATATTTATTTTGTAATTATGAAAAAACATAAAGTTATGTCACATCCGAAACACTCAATTTAAGCTGATTGACTGTTTAAAGCCATATTTATTTATGAAATTAATTTTGATAAAAAGAATCGATAAAGATTAAGAGTCAATTTATGAAACAAGTGGAAAGCAGAGTGTGCTCGGCTGTTAATAGCCCAATGAAAACGTTTCAATCAAATTGAGTTTAAACAAGATACGATGAAGACTTATTCTAACATTCTAAAACGAGCCAAAACGTTGGCCTTGAGCTGCTCGACTCTTGTGTGCCAAATTTCCATGGATTCCACTCAGCCAACTTAGCGGGTGACAAATAATTGACGTCACCAAAAACTTCTTTATTTAATTTCCGTTTGCTTAGAAATTCTATGAAAACTTTTTCATGTTTTTGTGAAATACTTGAAGCGAAACTTGATCTGCGTGCAGCATACTGGAGGCTTGTAGGTTTATTTTGTGTAGTCAAAGCTTTCCCTTCATTCACTTTCACCCCAGCTATAAATTGGCATAAAATGTAAGTGCTAATAAAAAATTAATAAATTTAAAATTTACTTAATAGTTTCGAGAGCAGACACAAAAGTGGTAAATAAATTTGAAACTACCAGAGTACAAAAAAAAGTATGAAAAACTATGAACAATGCCGGTTTTGAACGGTAAAAAAGTTTGAGCCTTTTGAGGTATTTGCCCAGCTTGAGATCAAAATCAACTTAAAAATTCAACAAGTGCAGAAAATGCGGTCGCCTGATTGCGGCTTTTTCTGTGAGAAGTAGGAGTAGGTAAGGGGTGTGGAAGGGGGTAAAATGTTACCAAGTTGCATAATGAAATTCATGCTACACTCTGGGGACACGTCTTAAACTTGAAATTGTTGGACTTGGCAATAGATGAGCGCTGGAGAAAAGCCATTAAATAGTTTCTAAACAAAAATAAGTATAGTCCAATGGTTCTAACCCCTGTGCGAAAGTTTGCTGCAGCTGAGGGCTGCCACTGTTGTCACCTAATAACGGTATAGCTTGGCGGAGGAGGGCGGGTCAGAGGTGGGGGCTTGGGGTTCGGGGGTCGAAAACTTTGCGATATTTTGTGATTGTTTCTCGTTAAATAAGAATACCGTCGGCGATACTTCGTTGTGTTTTGTGGCTGCTTCGCATTTGGGTTTACTCTATTAATCCCCAGTTGGCATTTAACCAAATGTTTTTCTCAGCGCTTCTTCTTTGCATACTTTTCGCTTTCTTTTCCTTTTCCTTTCCAGCTTCTTACCGTTGTTTTCTCTGCTGGTTTGTACTTTCGCCTCAATTCGTTTCACTCGTTAGTATTTATTGTGATGAGCGCAATTTACAAAATTGAATTTTTCAACAAAAAACTGTCAAAACGAATATGCAAAGCACTAGAAGTGGCTGTGTGTGAGGAGTGTATGTGTGTGTTAACATTTCAATTTGCGAAAAAATCAAATTAAAATAATTTTTGTGAACGCAGTTTGCCAAAAATGGTGAATTGGTTTGTATCAACTACTTTAGGTACTAGTAAATCCCTAGCTACAGTCATGCCATATGACCCTGTACATGTTCTGTAGTAAACAACATGAGTGCTTGTGTAATATTGGTGGTAAGATAAAAGTTATAGCTATAATTGTGCGATTTGATTCAAGTTTATAAGAGTATATAGCTTAATAATAATTGCCACAGGTGAAGAAGTGTTTGATAAAATATTACAGGGTCTAATTAAGTGTATATACATATCTGAATACTATAAAAATTATTTTAAAAATCAGTAAAAAGCAGCAAATAAAATAAATTTGATTTTTGCATGAAGGTTTCAGCTAAAAATGCTCACCGCTATTGCTTAGTAATTGACCAATAAATTTAAAGCCAATTAAAACAAATTTGTAGTTTTAATCAAGTGCAAAACAATGTACAGTCATTTTATTCAGTTGCTCTGGCTTTTGTTTAAATTTTAAATGCGAAAATATTCAAAATTAAATTAATAATTGATTTTGAAGCTAATCAAAAGTGCTGAGGTCACTAAAAAATAAAGCAGTGAATAAATTTCACATGGCAATAAATTTGAGTCTGTCAGCAATTTATTTGAAATTCAGTTTGATTATTAATAATTGACATGTTTTGTGCAGCAGATAAATTTATTTTCTTACAATAAAATAACACGTAATTGATGGCAATAAATTGTTATTTTTGGCCAAAACCAGTTGATAAATATTTTGACTTTGAAAGCAATTTAGTTACTCTGAGATTTGTTGATTAATCAATTTCAAATTTCGATTCAAATTCAAATTCATTGGAGATTTAAGGCCATGTTCTGTATTAATTTTCGTATTCTATGCCGTGTCAATGTTGATTAAGTGAATTGTATTTGATAGCTGTCAATTTGGGTAGGTGAGATACTTTTGGTCTGCACTGTAAACGTATTTATTGTCAATAGTTTGGGCCAAGTGTGCAGCGGAGGGAACTAATTCCAAATAATTGTGTGTTAATTTGTTTGTGTTTGCATTTCGATGGATATTATGGAATTTGTCGCCATATAATTGAAGCAGCTGTTGTCCTCGCTGTCCCAGTCCTCCTCTTCCCACCCCTCATCCCTCCTATCCTCCTGCTCTTTGTTGTTGTGCTTGTTGGCCCCATTTGAAGAGTCATTCACGGCAGCGATCCTGGGGCAACCTTGGCAATTCAATTTGTACAGCTTATAGGCATTTTGCTGAACAATGCTACCATATGGACCGACTAACTGCTGGGTTGATGGGATGATGAACTGAAGCACTGACTACTTGAGAGCCTCACGCTTACACTGACAGAAAAGCTTTCAAAATTAACTTAGTTTCTATATGTAAACCAAGAGTCTCTATTTGATTTGTATAAAAAATTGAATTGATTATTAAAATTTAAGACCCCGTACTCTTTATAGTGAGCATTTATCCATACAAATAAGTAGACTGTAGCTGTCCGATCCGTATCCAACTTGTTGAGGATAGTTGTAATGGTACAATTTACAATTTGCATGGGCGGTAAGTGACTTAACAAAAATTTTAAATAAACCTGACCTGCTCGAGAATTAGACGGACTTTTATTCCAAATTTGATGGCTCTAGCTCTTCTAGTCCCAGAGATCCAGGTGTTCCTACGGACAGATGAGGTCGGAAAAGCCTCCATCTAGCTGTTAGGCACATTTCGCGTCTCTTTTACTCTACTCTTATCGAGAGTAAGGGGTCTAAAAAGATATTCTTCCGCCATTTAAGACCCTAACTTTATCTCGAAATTTTCTGACAGTGCAGTCGACTTTCCCCTGCTAAATGCCAAAGCATCCGCGTTCGCATTCACATTCGCATTCAGCAACGCTTGTGCCAAATGTAAATGAGTCTCCAATTGTCTCTCACAATCATTGACAAGGACCTTAGCGTTTTGGGGGGGGAAAAGCGGCGGGAAAACTCACGTCGAGATGGGGCAGAGGAGAGTGGGAAGAGGCAGACGTGCTGGTGGAGGGGGAAAACTCACGGCAGCAAGTAATTGTCAGTTTTATTTTGCTTTGTCATTTTAACGAAGCTCCAGCATTTCTTTTTGGGCTCCAAACGCGCGGAAAACACATCAATGAACTCGTGTCCTTTTGTCCTCCTCGCAAATTAATAAAAACAAAATTTGTGGTTGAACACACAACAAAACACGTTAAAGCAACTGAATTTATGGCCAACAATCGCTTAAAGCGATTTTACCAAAAGAGATAAATATATTTATGTGCATGAAATGCTAATAAAAGTTATGATTTCATGTAGAAATGTGTGTAAATTAATTAGCTGTGATCGCACATTAACTTTTGAGTAATTTCAAAGGGGTTGAGAGAGTGTTCAAGCCTACAAAATACCCTGGGGTAAGAAGGTGGAAAGCCACTCAATGGAAAACTTTTAACTGTCGACAAATCTCAAGAAATTTCGGTTTATTTTAGCGGCTTTTTGGCCTTAGCTGTTTAATAAAAAGAGCCAAATTGATTTAATTGGCTTTTTAACTGTTTTAAAAGTTGAAAATGTCAAAAATTTACACAAATTTGTCCTGCTTATGCTACTTACCGTCTCTAACAACTATAGTTTCCTTTTCCTGACCATGTACAGGGCTATTTATTTCTTGTTAACTAGGCAAACTAACGAAAACACAATTCAAAAGGTTGAAATTTCATTTTACTACCATAAATTCTTAGTCTCTAGCTGCTCTAGTCCCCAATTTGCGATGCACAAATCCACAGCTCCCAAATTTACCTCAGTGTATAGTAATAATTTGTTAAGTTGAGATGATTTTGATTTGTTTGGAATTGGCTTTAATAGAGCGCATTATGTGCTACTCTCTCCAAGCCTCTCTTTCACACTGCATCTTTCTCGCTCTTTCCCCAATAGACTACCGTTTACCGCACCCCTTCCTGCCAGGCTAAGAGGAAGTAAACGTTGGCCGTGCCACGCCCAAGTCACTTACAACCCATTTTCGTTGGCCCTTTGATGGGTTGAAGGGGTCGTGGTAGAGCCATGGCAGTTGGCCAAGCCCCTTGCAAGAGGATACGAGCATATGCAAAATGTGCATGTTTGTGCATGAGTGTGCATGTTTGAAATCCTTTCGGAGTCGTCTAGAGTCTAGACGAACGAATCACGGGGGCAGCTGTCCTTTTTAGCACAAATGCCGACACCGGACAAGGACATAACCACACTCGCACACCCACACACACACCACACACACCTCTGTATCTATGTTGGTAGTAAGTATGCTGGCACGCAAACAAAGCGAGTCCTGGTGTCCCTGTGTTGTCCTTTGAGAAGCATTCACCTGCAGTAACAGTTTGGCGATTTCCCTCGATGCAGTTGCTCATTTCCTCGGACATCGTCGCCAGCAACAGACAGGAATTTTTCAGCAGCTGCTCCTTGAAACGGTCATTAAATCGGTCACAGTGCTATTTATAGTGTTCTCTTAATTGGATTTTCTGAGACAATTAACTGATTTCGCAATGTGTCTCTCTACGCTTTGGATTCTAACTGGAATTGTTGTGATTCAGGCCTTAAATAGTCGAATAAATCCCCAAAACGAAGGTAAGTGTTATAATTAGCTTTAAGTGGTAGTACAGGGTCTAAAAACATTAACAAACAAACTCAGTAAATAAAATAAAATCAGAATTTTTATAACTCTTTATAAGTCAAAACCAACTATTTATAGCGTTAATAGCTTTTAGGTTCATTAGTATAATTTTAAGTAATTTAAAAATTCTAATTTAAATTTAAATTACAATTTTCGCACACAAATTGTTAGAATTAATCACAGCAACTAATGAGAGGAAACTGTTTCGCATTTAACTGTGTGTTTTACAATTATAAATAAATAACAAATTGCAAGCATTATTGAGTTTTACATTTTCTGCAAACAAAATTAAATAATTTGATAATAAATTACCTATGCAATATTTATGAAATACAAATTGGCAAATTAATTTCCGGCAGAACACGCATACCGAGGCCGTAGTTCCAAAAACAACTAAAATTTGCAGTGGGCGAAGTGCTCATTTATACACACCCAGAAACACTAGCACAATTTCTCTGCCTTAATCGCAGCTAAGCTTTTACTAAGCTATACATGTGTGGGTGTTGCTAGGCTCTCTTGAGCTAAGATCGCCACTCTCCCTCTCACTCAATTGCTTATGCAAAGCATATCCGTAACACAGGCGCATAAGCATACACGTAGACGTCACTGTCAGCGTTCATTGTTCTGCTTGCTAGACAAACACATACACATGTAGCTCTGCCAAGTAGACACACACACAAACACATGGAAATAGCGCCACTGCAGTCTCTCTGTCGCTCACTCCAGGGGTTCTGCCTATTAGACAGACACACGCACAACAAGACGTCACTGCAGTGGCATTGCATTGCAGCCGCTCACTGCTGTGTGCTCTGCTTAGTAAACACACACGCACACATATACCAAGACGCTACTGTAGGCACAGGCAGCCGCTCACTAGAACAAACTCTGCCTACTAGACACACGCTCTCTCTTACTGCTTACTCTCCCACTCCGAACTCACACACATTGACGCCAGTCGCTCGCTGCAATGCATTGCAATGTGCTCTTCTAAGTAAACACACACACACACGTGTTGTCGTTAGCAATACGCATCTGTTGCCTTCTCCCTCACACATGTACAGAGTGTTGGATGCATTTCTGCATAGACACACAAACACATTGTAAGAAAGTTTACCTAGTTTATGATTTCTGTTTTGTTTGTATTTTAGTAAACCAATTTAGTGGGTATTCCTAAGTCGTACTTATTAACAAACTATCAAAGTCCTTTCTTTAGCCCAGCATTTTAAATGGTTCAAAGCTTTGCTTTGCTTTCTGGCGGATTCTAATTGGAATACCCTGTGTTGCCAACCCAGCTGAAAGTTTAGCAAGTTCACTTAAAAGCTGCGAAAGCTTTCAACTCTCATTTCCAACTGGAATGTGCCCAACTAACTGTTGATTGCAGGGAGTTTTTTTACGTTACCATCTTATCAGAGAGTTGTTTACGATTGAACTGCATTTTCATGAACTGAATCGAAAACTATTAATTGTGAATAGACAAAAATGAAGCGACAACTATCAAAATGCATTTTGTGGTTGAAATTCGTGGTATATGTATATTTATTTTTTTGTATTTCCCCCTCAGAAAACAAAAACATTTCCTGGCGCCTCGCATTGTTTGAATGCAACAAAAAACAACATGAAACTATGCGACATGAATTTCATTCTATTTTCCCTGCCCCCATCCGCTATTCCTTGCCTTTTCAGGGACTCGCAGTGTTGCAGCCACATCAAACGGTGGCAAATGCTGCCGCTAATACCGCAAGTATTTATATGTGTATAAATATATATACACAAGTGTGTGTTTGTGCGTGTGTGTGTGGCATTGACATTTTCATTTTTTCCCCTCAGCGCTGTCCATTAAAGTCACTTTGCTTCAAATTCCGTGCGCGCTTCATTTTCAAATTATTCAAACTCATCAGGCAAACACGAGGAGCAAGAAGAAGCAGAGCGAACAAATGTCATAAAAACAAACAATATTGGAAAGTTGACTCCGCTATGGCGAAGGGAAGAGAACAACAAAGAGGTGGGGTGGGGGAACAGAGTAGGGGGAAGACGACACTCACTACTCAGAAGTCATATAAAATCAATCAGAGAGATTTCAAGTAAAGAGAGAGACAGAAAAGAGAACACATGAGAAATGCTTGAAGCAATTAGTGATGCTCGATATGCGTAAACAGCTGTTAATTTCATGGCTTATCGTAAATCAGCTCAGCACACGCCCAAACACACACACACACGTACTTAGGAGTGCATGCAGCAAGTCGTTCAAATCCACTCTAAACATTCCACAACATTAAAGCTTTAAAGAACTGTTGTGTACAGGGCATGTTTAGTACCTGTTTACAAAGGGATACAACTTTAAAGGTGCTGGAGTTATCAGAGCCAAATTCACATACTATATGTTTCGTATCATTAGGTATCTGAGAATTATATTATACAGCTCTTATTACACAAAAACTGGGGATATCTGAATCGAACTTACACATTGTCTATTTGGTAACGTTTTAGGTAAATTTGATCTCAATTGATATGTCTTAGCTATGTCCTATAGCTTCTGAGAGATCAATTCCTCATAAATGAATTACATATACTGCATATAGTACCAGTTCCTGTATCCCGACTTGATTGGAATGAGACCTCTATAGCAAATAGTTAGCATAAAACTTAAGATATCTGAAAGGTCTGTGCGTGATCAACTATTTAGACAATTTCTTTATGACGATTTCGACTACATATAGTTTAAAAAGTTCGCTGTGCCTACTTTTACCTATAACAAACGCTTAAAAATCGCATTACACCCTTGATACAGAGTATACCATATGGAAATCAGCTACAATCTCTTAACACTTAATACTTTGCTACAAAGTAGAGCCTTGAGGATAAAATGGCCAAGAACAGAAGGGTTCTAGAAGTGTTAACCACACGACATTAATCCTTATGCAGTCGCTTAAGCAATTTGCAACAACAGGAGAGGGGGGAAGGGGATCAAGAAGTCCACTAACTAACACATGCTTAGGTTAAGTTGGTATTAGTTATCAAATTTATTGATTGATTGCCCTGAAATTCTGGAAGGTTATTAATTTGCAATTAATAGCACTTTGTGGCGAGCACAAAGCCGTTCACACCTACACACACACAAGCACACACACATACACACAGTAGTGTGATTTATAATAATAAACATTGTTGGGGTTACGCAAATAATTACAGAATAATGGGCTGAATAAAGCGAGAAGAACTTGAGATTAAATACAAACTAGAAATACAAATTTCCAAATGTTATGCAAATTTAATTTAAACAAACTCAAAAGACAGAAAGAGACATTAGATGTAGGTTAAGAGAGAGAGAGAGAGAGACAGTCCAAAGTAGAGGTGTAAATGGACCATTATATCAATGGCAATCGCCTGCCTTCCAATTCCCAGCCAGGTGAGCAAAGGGACTAGGGGGGAAATGGGGGAAAAGCATTGACACGTTTAATGGCAATCACTTTCGCAATTCGAAGTGTGACACTTTAAGTTGGACAACTTCATCAAGTTCAACAGATTTGCCGTAGACACAACTCAACACTCAACACTCGACACCCGACACCCGACACTCTACAGTCGCCTCAAATGTTATTGTTATTGTTGTTTTTGTCGTTGTTGTTTGTGTTTCAAGGCAGACGGACGGCAGTGAAAGCAAGTCAAGCGATAGACAAGTAGGCGACGAAGGAATACCCGTTAAGATACTTCCTTTTTAAGGCATAACAAAAAAGTTATGCACGTATCCCAACTTATACTTAAAACTGGTATAACTTGAGTCGTATAGTGCTAATGGTAGGCTCCTTTGACAGCTGTGACTACCCCTTCCTTGAACGCCTAACGGGTATAAGTAGAGAACAAATATGTACATCTACATTGATGTCATGTCCCCCAGTGGAGTGGACTCTCGGTGGGATGTCGGGATGGCGGATGGAGGACAGTTGCCTTGTGATTGTCCCTTTGCGGCTTGTCGGATATTCAACTAAGTAAATTATGCAAATTCTTATGGTCGAAAATGCCTACTTGGCAGTTTACATTTGAAATGCCGCCAAGCAATGAAGTAGGCCAAAAACGAATAGCAAATTTTGTTGGGTTGCGAGTGGGGTAGGGAGGGTAGGGGAGCGGAAAGATTCAGTGACATTTCCAGACACTTTTGAAGTACACACTGATTGCTCTAAACGATCCAACTAATATATTCAAAAGTCCGCATAAATATTTGCATGCAAGCATATTCACATGCGATATTCACATCAAAACTTATTCACGACTCGATGTTTTGGGTACTCGCACTCACACTCACACTCACACAGACTGCAATTTGGCATTTTGTGGGTGAATTCATTTATGGGCACGCTTGATAAAAAGTCAACAAGGACCCAATTTTGTAAAACACTTGACAGATGTTTGGCTCCCTCTATCTATCTGCCTCTGTGCCTCCCTCGCTCCCTATCCCTCTCCTTCGGTCTCTTTCGGTATCTGTGTCTGTTCAAATTATATATTACACCAGAAACAGCAATGGCAAAAACAATGTACTTTCCCCTCACTCTCGTCGGCCTTCAGAACAAGACACAATATCATTTTGGGCTTGCATTTAAATACAACCAGTAGTGGTGAGTGTGGTAGACAGATAAATACCCAGCACCTACAATAAGAAGGGTAAGGTGGTCGGATTCACAGCTTTTCAAATCTTCAATTTTGGTACTGTTCAACCCTTAGGTTAAACCTTTTGTAAGCTTATCTGTCCTAGTGACGAAAGCAGACTCTAAAAATAAAATTACACAGCACTTTATAAATTCTAGAGGTACATATATACCAAATTTAGTGTCTCTAGCTGCTGTAGTTACTGAGTTATACCCTCTTTTAAAGTACAGTTTTCCTAGTGACGAAAGTTTAAATTTTAAATTGTAAAAAAGCTGAAATCACAAATTTAAATGCTTTATAGGGTAACTGGTGTATTCTTCAGCCTGTTACAAACGCGTCCACTAAACTGGTGTACTCTTTATACCCAGTAAACAAAAGTTATCCACTTTCTGCCCCTATAATCGATATAACATTGTTAGTTTTTAAATATTTTTAAAACAAACTCACTTGCTAAAGTCAACACATGGTAGCCCATCAGTCGATAACACTCGTTTGCCATGCACCGGGTATGAAAACATCAACAGTCGAGTCCCCAAACTCTGCGCATCACCGGCTCCCGAAGGGATGACAATCTCAGAACAGTCTCTGTTGGCCAACTACATATGAATACAATGAATCTGGGCCCCATATAACTGTACAGATATGTATATGTATATGTATATATGCACTACTCTCACACACACACACACACACACACATTTACCATTCCATTTGATATGCCTGGTACAACCCCACGCCCCTCTGACGCCCCCAAATCATGTTCCGAATTCTACATTCGCACTACACATTACCGGCTTCGAAATCAACACAAAAGCAGAGGAATTGGGGGTATCGAGGAGCACACAGGGGTATTGAAAGAGGGGAACAGGGGGGTGTGTGTGTGTGGTAGTTAAATTGAATTGAAAGCTTTGTTATCACACTGACAGAATTATGATGCGATAATGCTCCTAATGACCTGTTTTTCGTTGTCAACTTCGTTTAAAAATAAACTAAAACTGTGAAATTTAATTAAGGTTCCCTTCGTACACGGTAAGCGAACTGCTCGGTAAAAGGCGGAAAATCATTTTGGTCAAGCGATAAATCCAATTTAACACCCATTATGTTTAGAAAACACCAGCACACACTCTCACTCACACACGCACACACATATTTACGAAAATAGCCTGAAAACATTTAAACACCCCAGGGGGAATTCCCCTACCAACCCCTAGACTCCCTTCCCCTTGCCATATTCCTCATAGCCAATGTCCACTGTCCCATTGACACCTTCATGTGTGCTCGAACAAGGGTTGCAACCACACCCTCACACACACTTACACACCCCCACACACTCACACTTTTATTGAGTCTAAATTCATTATGGATTTCATCAGATAAAGTCGTTTTAGCTTCGAGCGACTCAATTTCCTTAACGATCTCGGTCTATTTATAGTTGCTCCGCAGTGCGACAGTTTCAAAATCGAACTAAATGGGGAATTAGAAAGTTTTTAGAAGTTTTCATAGCCTTTCTGGGATTACGTTATATAATTAATTCAGTTTAGAAATCGGTGTGTATTATGGAACTTCGTGAGGTAGGAATTATCTGCTATTTTCCAAGGTAACTTATGTGTAACAGAGACTGAAAGTGATACGAAAATTTTTCAAAGTTTTTGAAAATTTTATGGGAATTGCAGAAAATATAAGCCCCGTAATCTTTAAAAAGTTTAGAGGGTTCTATTAGGTTTGTCAAAAGCCAAATAAGTAAATATATTCTTGATCTGCATCAACAGGCAGTATGTCTGTCTGACCGTCAGTGACGGTCCGTCCACATGAACACCTGGATCTCAGAGACTATAAGAGCTAAAGCCACCAAATTTGGAATAAAGGTCCGTCTATAGGTTAGGCAGATAGAGTTTATTTCAAGTTTGTGCCACGTACCCTAACGAAACCTTATCTCACCTTAACTTAGAGCTGTCATGACTACATTAACACATGGCTTTCCTCACCAAGTATGATAATGATCGGACAACTCTAGCCTATAGCTCTAAAATAGTATCAAAAGTTACTTATTTGTAAAGGATACGGGGTCTTTCGCAAGCCTTTCTTGCTTCTACTTTTAGACTACTTTTAGTTAAACTAGACTCAAACAAGTTGCTTCCATTGTCTTATTCTATGATGTACTGAATTGTTGTCAACTCCCTGATTTGCAGAACACATAAATCGGTTCAACGTGTTTTTGCTGAATCTTTGTTGGAGTCTATTACAAAGTCATAAATGTGCAAATTATACGTTTTGTGTCGTTAACGAGGGCGAGAAGCTGAGTATCCATATTTAGTGGTAATGCACATACGTGCCCACATATGCGTATGTGTCATTAAGCGGAGCTCATACCAGATACAAATACCACTCAGCAGATACCATTTACCATTTCGCCATTTACCATTTACCAGAAACCATTTACCTTCCACCAGACACCAAAAGGAGTGTTCCGCCAATTTCTCAGATAGGCGTGTACACGTAAGTCTCCGTGGTTTTGTGTATGTTACGTGTGACTCTCTCGGCCAAAAGCACGGAGTCAACTGTGGAACAAAGGACACGCTCCCCGAACTCCTCGCCTACCCTGCCCCTACCTCCACCTACCACCCTATTACTGTTTGCGTTTGTGTCCCGAATGAACCCGGCTGTGAGAGACAACTCAACCAAATACAACGACTATTACCAGCAGCAGGTACGCTCAACCACCCAGTGGGACCAGTTGGAGAGAGGAGTGTATGGAAGTGTGGGAGTAAAGGGGAAACCAGAGCTGGCACAAGCCGCAGACAACGTCATCGAATTCAAACAAGTAATATAGCCAGTGGGGAGTGTTGTCGACAGCGAAATACGCTGTAAGAAAAAGAACGCATTGATTTTTATTTTGTTGTACAAGGACAGGGATTGATAAACTGAAAAAAAACTCTTTCTATAGTTGTAAAAAGTGTCCATCCGGAAACAAAAAAATTTGGATGGAAATAGTTAGGAAACTGTCTTCTGTCACCTGTTACATAGCTCAGCACAAAACTATGCCACTCCTGCACCCTTTAGTTGTGTGCTCAGTGCGAACATGGTGATTTTTCCATGCTCTTCCACTCCTTCGTCCAGTTCCTCCTCCACTCCCTCGCTCCCATTGGCAAACATTGAACGCTGACAACATTGACGGCTAAAACAAAGGCGTGTGTCGACTCTGCTGCTGGCCAACTTGGCAGTGTCAGCAAGCGAAAGGGCTGACAAAGTGGAGCAAAACATGAATTGGCAATGTAGTGACAAAGAGGAAGAGTGGGAGGGAGAAAGAGGGAAACAGAGGGAGTGGTTGTCAGGGAGAAGCGTATTTCAATTTTCAGTGTTAGCCACAACTGTTGCTAACTTACAAAACTGGACACAATCAATGTGAGATTCGGACGGATTACAAATGTAACTTTGCGAGTGTGTTAACCGTTAACTGACAGACGGCTTCTCATTATTATAATGAGAGTAAGAGATGGGTGAGAAGGAGGAGTGCAGGAGGAGAGAGAGGGGGAGAGGGAAGTTCCATTTGTGTTTGAGTTATTAGGAAATTCCCACAGATGAATTTCCTATTAAATGCCTGTCAACCTCCATTTCGATGAAATCTTTGAGCGCAAAGACTCACTTTACACAGATTTCGATTGGAGGCGCAGAAGTGCAGCCGTTTTAGCTCATTTATAGCTAGTTGTTGGCTGTTTTTAAAAGGCAGAAGTTTAACCTCTTAAGCATTGTAATGCTGAATTTTATTCAACTATTTAATAGGATAATTCTACTATATATCCTTTATAGCTAAATCCTTTAAATACCTTTGCTTAAAAATCTCACGTTTAGCTTGTTTTTCTAGCCATTTTGCAGCTTGATTCAAACTATTTCTGGCAATTTAGTTTGCAATCAAAATTAGCCATTAAGTTTTATGAAACTCTGGCAACACTGTGTCAGCGGGGGTGTGTGATTGTGTGTGGGTGTGTGTGTGTTGGTGTGGGCGGTTGGCGGTTTTTGTGGGCATGTCATTGTAGTACGCGCCATAAAATCAACTCTTAACCAATCTGTTCCATCCAATGAGCGCCACCGCATTTGTTGGTGCGACAAAGAAACCACACACACAGCAGACACACACACTACACTCACACACACACACACATACACCACACCTAGCTAACCAAAGCAGAGTAGCAAAGAAAGGAGTCGAAGAGAGAAGAAAACTAACCACAGCTGCACGTGATGGTGGGAAAGGGGACGGGGTGGAGGAGTGGAAGAGGAAGGGGAAGCGGAGACGCCGTAGACAGCGGAAAGCGGCAAGTTTGCCGCACGTGGCACATACGGAAAAACGAAAAAACGGAAGAGCGGAAAGCGGAAAGGAAGCACGCCGAAAAGACGTTCTTCCCTCACCCCTCCACGCACCCAACTGCCACGCCCCCTCTGCCTAGCCAGCCTGCCTGCCTGGCGTCTCCCTTTTGTGTCGTTTGGCGTTACAACTTCAACATGTGGAAACTAGCAGTAAAAGGGCTGCCACTGTGCGTACCGGCTGTTAAAGACCCTGTAATTGTTTGTATAAATAAATAAATTAAGAGTAGTAGGAGAGTTAGTTGTGTATTTTATATAATAATAAAGTAGTTCATTCCCAGCATTGATTAGCAGGCGAATTTTTCTAGGTTGGCTATAAGATATAGTCTTACGATCGGCATAAAATTGGTTATAAAGATATATAAACATTTCACATACACATAATGTGAGTTTAGTTGAGATGCAGTAACAAGAAATCAATGCATAGGGCTAATCCTTTGACTGATATATGATATAGTGGTCCGATCCTTAACAATTTTATTCTGAATATTTAAAATTCTGCAATATACACAATGCGTAACGTTGTTTGAGTATCAACATATCAACATACACAACAATTTTATGTAGTTTTTCAGTAACTTATTAGTACAGCAACTAGATTATATAGTTACCTGATCCTAACTTAATCCTCAAAACGCATTTATTGACTTTTCTGCCGAAGTTGGTGGCTCAAGCGCTTAAAGTCTCTGAGCTCTAGCTGCACTATAATGCTTTCGACTCTCAAGTTAATGCTGATCAAGAATATATACAATTTAAAGGCTCAGCCACGCCTCCTTCTGCCTAATCTGCTCACTTCTTTTCAGACAAACCTTATCGACACTTTATAACTATTTAAGTGCTGGGCTTAAAAAGTCAGGCAGACAAAGCCAACAAATGCGGTGTCGCATGTGTAGTGAAAGTGCCACTGAACACACACACACGCACACACACGCACACACGCAGTCGTTTGTTTGGAAAGAAAAACTACATGACATGTTTCAACGTCAAACGTACGTTGCAGGCGGCACAAGGCGTGGCAAAAGGGGGCAAAGTGTGAAAGCCGGCAAGGGGAAGGGTATAGTGGGGGTGACGGTGCTGTGGAGTGAGTAGACGCCGCCTTATCAACAGGCGGCAAAGCAGATAAAAATTGGTAGGAAAAAAAACCCAGACTGACGCCCCGAAATCCGAATTAGGCGTCAAGCGTTTGTTCCTTGTTTTCCTTGTTGCTGTTGTTGTTTATTTTCGTGTTGTTGTTGTTGTCGTGTCTGTGGCGTAACGCCACCCAAATTTCCCTGCCCCTTCCACATCCGCATCCCCATCGCCCTCACACTGCCATATCCCTTGTCACTCCATGTCGATCGCCAGGATTCTGGGCATGTCATCCAATGTGCCATCAATGTGAGTACACTGAGAGAAAAAATTGTCTGCTGACTTAATTTAAGGAACATTTATTTATGATAGACCAAAGTATTTTAAACTTTCTAGAAAAATTTGAATGGGATAAAAGTAAATCTTTAAAAAATCTTTCGCTGAAAGTCTTCTTAATTAAACTCCCACATTAGCTTATCAAAAGTAACTGTGATTTCAAATTCTAAGATTAATCCTAATATTCAAGATCCAAAAATGACACTTTAAATGAATTTTTCATGTACTCGAGACAGAAAGGAGTCAAAAAAGGGTCTTAAAAAAGGGTCTTAATCTGCAAAGCTTTAGAAATTTCAGCCAAAAGAGCAAAATCCGATTGATTGCTAGCTCCTCCTAGTACGCCACTATACTTTTTCGCTCAGTGCATGTGTGGACATGTCGTATGTATAAAAATGTTCGCGTTGATTCTTTGTGAGCAGTTGACGGTCTCGGTGTCTCAGTGTCCTGGTATCTCCGTGTCTCCGTCTGCCTGTTTCACTGCTTCCCTGTGCCTCCTTGTCTCCTTAACTCCTCGCGTTGCGGTGTCTCCGCTTCTCCACTTTTGGCGGTGTCAGTGTCGGTTTCGGAGTCGGATTCGGTGTCGCTTTCACGCAGCCACAACGTAATTTATTTTTGGCGCAATTGCGGAAGAGGAGGCGTGTTGAACCATACACACAGAGTAACTTTGGCTAGAACTCCTACTCCCCCCTCTCCAGCCACCTGCCCCTCCCTTTGTGGCAATATGTGCGGGTATTAAGTGTATTCCACATGAGTGGATTTACCGAGATTCGCGTTGGTTCACAGCGTGTTAGCTGTTTAACCTGGATCAAAGCAAAATCACTTGCAGCCAACTCCCAATTTGCCCCTCACCCGACCCCCAATCCCTCCCTCCCACTGCCTCCCTATTACTCCCTATATTGCCCTATCTATATACTCATCAATTACATGCAAAAACTGGGAATGTCAATGTCGATGTCATTATCAATTTCGATTGCATCTTAATTGCCCGTTTGTGAATAGCAAATTGACAGACGAGAGTGGAGCTGTGATAACGCTAATTGACCACTTTATGTATCGCATATATTAGTGTGATTTAGCTATATAAATAATAGAATCAAATAGGTAGTTGGGTGGAACTTTGGTTACAGGTAGTTGGACTTCAACTTCTGTCGGTCTTTAGGAAACTAGTTTGAAAGACAACTACAGACAACTAGTTTCTGATTAACTCCAAATTAAACTGAACCCCTTCCCAGTACTTGAACCCATTTCCTAACCACTCAATTCTCCCCAGTAAATCAAATAATTTCTCCCAAAATGTATTCAAATGCGATTCCACTCACAGATTTGCACATACTTAAATAATCTGCATATCAAGAGGCAACAATTGTTTATTTTCCGTATCGAATTTGGATAATCTGGAAACCCAAAAAAGCCACCCAAAATTCCACATTTTGTCGCGAGTTGTGTGTGTGAGAAATGTGTAATACTTGAATTTGAATAAAAATGTTGCACAATTTGTTTATTTTATGGCTAGCAAATTGGTAAAGCGTTAAGTAAACATTATTTATTTGCTGAATATGTTTTGGGACAAGTGTGTGCATGTCATTTGCGGAGCTGGAGCCGTTTCCAGACTCCTTTTTCAGCTGAATGTGTGTGTGTGTGATGAAAATAAGCCTCGAGTTTCGGAGTCCTGAGTTCCATGGTTGAATGCTTTTTGGGTCCATTTCGGCAAATTAGGTTGTAGTCGCGTTTACGCTTTCGCTCCAGATAACCGCAATGAGAAGAAGAGAGAGCGGAAGATAGTGGAGTGAGGGAGGGGCAAAGAGAGGTAGGGGGTATATTGGGAATGACTGGCAAACATAGAGAGTGGAGATTCTTAGACTCTGTAGACAGAGTCCGAAGAGGGTACTTGGACGTTGTTCAAAAAAGGAGTAGATAAAGGATGATATAGTCCATAAAGTATATATAGTCCTGTTCAGTACTAATCAGCCAATTTTATAGGGCCTAGTTCGAGTGTTGGTTTGTTTGAGTCCGACAATACGCAAATCCTTCTCAAATTTAAACAAATTAGCAGCAAAATGAAGAAAATTTATAGAAAGTGATTACTGGGTCACTGAGAGTCGCGTGGACTCGCCTGCAGACAAATTCCGCTAGTTCATTCCTCATAAAGGACAGGCTAATTGCCTCGGGGAGGAAAACACGCTCGTTTGCCGAGTCTCACAGTCATTATTAGAGTTGTGAATTGAGGCAAAAGCACGAGTTTATGCCACGCCTACCACGACAGGCAGGCAGTGCAAACAGGCGGACATACGACATGTGGCATGTGGCAGAGTCAAGCTGTGTTTTGCCAAGAGCATCATTATCATTGCGAAACGACATTGCGTCATTAAACGAGATGCTCAACAACCGGAAAGCCAAATGTCCTTGCGCCGATCGTGGGCACTACACACAGTAAACACTCACACACACACTCAGCAAACACACACCCAGGTGTATGTGTGTGTGTGTGTGGCTTGCATGCAACTAAACCACTTTGCAGTGGTTACGAGCGGCAAACAAATGCGAAATACCTGCGAATTTCGTACCACATTTGTTTGAGGCTCATCACTTTCACTCTCGCTCTCTCTTTCACACTCCTACCGTCCTTCTGTCTCTGTCTGCCTCGGGTTATCCCGGACTGAGCTGTAAATTTATGGCATGCATTTGTTTTGCACTCTCGATTTGATTAATGTTGTGACAGCTTTACAAGTGTCGCGCCCCGAGACCTCGCTGCGGCCAAAGTTCATCGAAGGGTATTCATCATTTGCCCAAACGTTTGCCATCTCCTTCTCACTTTGTATCTGTCTCAGTCGTTCACTGGGGGCCACACCAGTTGTCTCCGTGTGTGTGCTTGGGTGTGTGCGTGTATACACTCAAACTACTTGGCCATAAAAATGCTAAGTTCGAATGATAAATCTACTTCGAAAGTGACAAAATACTTGAAATGAAATTGAGATTTTCTAGTGATGCGCATTAAATAATCGAAATATCGATTTTAGGGTGGAGCGTGCTTAACGATTAATATTATTTACTACTTTTCTTTTAACTAGCGATAGAAATTTACTAACGTTATATAAAAACTATTGAGTATATATTTTAAGAAAGTATTTCAAGCACAAAAAACGATAAATCGATTATTGGTACAGGCTTTCTAACGATTGTAGTTCGAGAACAAGAGAATGAGTTAACGATACTTAAAATGAAATGAAGATTATAAACTTTAGAGCTTTTTATAAAAGCTTATGAGTTGAAAATATACCAACTTTTGTATAGTTTCGATGTAAAACAAGTTGTAGTATATTTAAGTAGCAAAAGAAAGAAAAAAAATTTAAATCGATTGTTTAACCGACTTTAGCATTATTGTACTTTATATTCAGTTTTAACTTCTATCCAGTAGATCCAAAATTTAAAACAGAGTCCATAACTCAACTATTCTGAAAGGCGAACAAAGATATTCTGGAAATTTATATAATTTAGTAGTTTTAAAATATTTTTTTAGCTTGAGCTTCAATATAAATTGTTTTATTTTTTTTACGCTGCAATATTTGTATTTAATTTCTTGACAGAAAAACTATTTTACCATTTAGCCACTGGGGAAAAAAAGGTTTAAATTTTTGTTGATTTTTTTGCTGACACATTTGTCCATTAAAGGTTTTTGTTATAAAGTGCGGACTTAAATGCTGTGAGAAAAATATTTAACAAGTACTTTTCTACCACAAAACTTTAATTAATATTTAATTTTCTCGTGACAAATGACAAATTCAGTTTGAGTTTTGAACAAAAAGCTAAAAGAAAACTAATGATTTTGAGCTTTTGCTCTGAAAATGTGAACTGCATTTTCTTTGACGAACATGATAAAAACTTTAACGATAATTGTTGTTGGCCAAGTTCTTTTTGCCGGAAAAGTCACGCCCCACAAGTGGAAAGTGTGTGTGATGTGGCGAATTTTCCGACATTAAATGAAAGCGAGTCACAAAAAAGGGCAGTGAAAGTCAATTAGAAAGGCTTTCTCGCAGTGTAAAGCGTTTATTAAGCTGTCGGACGGACTGACTAACCAACTGACTGGCTGTCGGAGTGTCTGTCCGACTGTCTGGTTGGCATAACACTGACTTCTTGTCGCGTGTTAGCTGTTTTTATTTTTAGGGCTCAGAATGATTGAGGCGTTTGTTTAATCCGTTTGTCATGGCCTCTGACAAAAGCTAATTGTCACTGTACTCTGTGAGTGTGTGTGCGGAAAGGGTGTGTATGTGTGTGTGTCCATTTGCTAGGACTCGCAAATGGTTTTATTGTGACATTTCATTTTTACGCCCTGTGAATGCAGATGTTCTTGATTAATTATCGCCAAAAACTGGCAAAGAGTTGTCGCCCAAAATTCGGAATCTGATTCGTTTCTTGACAGCAAACGCCAAATGTGCCGCACAGAAAGGGGCACAAAAGTTCCATGTCCCCCTCTCTCTCTCTCTCTCTCTCTCTCTTTCGTTCCCCATCTCTTTCTGTCTCGTCGTGTCAGCGATAATCAGTTGGCAACAAAGTTTTAAGCGCGAACTCAACCGCAATTTCCGCTTCACCAAGATAAACGATGCGACAACCCTGTGTTGTGTTATACCCTTGATTTGCCAGTTTATGGGGTATCATACCCAGCCCAGTTACTGCGTAAAATCATAATTTATTCAAAGAGAACATTTAAATAGGTGTCTTGTCGTATCGCTACATGTCGCAACGTGTCGCATCGTGTCGTGGAATATTCATTTTCATTTAAACATGCAAATCGTAAACTGAATTTGATGCGTTCACTTCTGTCTGTTGTTGTAGCCCTTTGGCCTCGATTTAGGCTCGATTATGGCTCACACATCTGTGCAACGGGGTCATGACCCCACAGAGGTCAACTCTTGTTGTCTGCTCCAACTAAATTTGACTTTTAAAGTGCGTCTAACAAAACACTTCAGAGAAACAAACCATTATTTAATTAAAGAGCTATTTTAAATGGTAATTTATAAAGTAGAACTTGAATAAATTATAGTTGGTATAAAAGCTTGGAAAAATAATTTTTTAGAACTTTCTTACTAATCTAATCGATTTGTTAGTGTGTAATTAATTAATAAAATAAATAAAAAATAAATAATTGGCTGGCATTCCGAAATATTCTATTAACAATCAGTTTTGTTTACTCCGAAAAGCAGTCCGAAACTGCAACACAATACTTTCCAGTAGCAAAAGAAATTCCCTTCGTTTGTCACAAAAATCTCTAGTGATTTATGGTGCAATAATACAATTGGAAACATCGAAGTATTCATGGAATTCCCAAGTACTTATTTACATCGATCCGATGACCGAATAAATGGTCAATCGCAATTTAAATCTGTACGCCACACACACACTCACACACACTCACACACACTCCTACACACACAATCGCACACTCAGTTGTAACGGTATCCAAAGTGCTGCCCACTCAGATTCCAGATAAAGAAATTTCAATCCATCGAAACGATTTAATCGATGACGCTCAATCGAGTCAAACAACAGACCAAGGACCAAGGACCTCTGCCCTCTAGCAACAATATAAGCATATATATAGAGTATATATACTGTAGTCTATACATGCATACATATATGTACGTGTGGAGAGACACAGGAGTATGTTAACCTTTAACCGGTCGATCTGCGGTTGACACTGTCCGTCTGCATTCGGAATTTTATTTATTTTGGTTTTATGCAAATGTCCTCGAGCTTCTACCGATTGTCCTGGCAATCTGCTGCTTAGACATGATTCCATTTCCAATTCCAACTCGAGTGTGGTTATTTGAGTGTACGTACACTGCGAAAAAAACAACAAGTACCAAAGAAAACCAGTGATTGAAATACTTGTAAAGTCTACATATTTTAAGTACACTGAAAATATAACCTTACTAAATTCAGTCTATGTTAATTTATTTCATTCTTTATATTTGACCTATCATATTTTGGAATATTTTTTCCCGTGTAGCATACGTGACTCTTCAGTCAGCTGTAAAGCAATCTAACACTGCTAAAAGGTGACATTTCATTTAATTAATGACAATTTGTAGATTCGGTAGTTTGGTTTATCTCAATCTCAATCTCATCGTGGTTTCGGAGTGATTGTCAATCAAAGCGAATTTTACAGCATTTCCATTTGTCAGTCTGGTTTCCTTTTGAGCGGTAATTAAGAAACTTGGCTGATAGTTCTAAGCGAAATTAAGGCGACAAAAGGCAACTGAGCTTGGTTTAAACTTTTAGAGGGCGAGTTAGCCCGACTTTTAAAGGCTCTGTATATAACATTTGCGTGAGTATTGTAAA
The DNA here is from genome assembly GCA_018152125.1 of Drosophila dunni. Classification (NCBI taxonomy): domain Eukaryota; kingdom Metazoa; phylum Arthropoda; class Insecta; order Diptera; family Drosophilidae; genus Drosophila; species Drosophila dunni. Next base: position 1,180,623 of record JAECXC010001917.1, read on the forward strand.
ACCCAATAAATAAATCTGTACTTAATCTTAATTATTTCCCCATAGTTCCCAAAATACTTGCTCAAAATATTCTTAATTAACAAAGAAATACAAAGTTGTGCTTACCCCAACGCCTTATTCACAGACTCTGTACTGCAAGCTCCTCTTATATGCTCTCTCTTATTCCAACGGTAGTTTTGCATGCGAGTGTGCGCCAGAGCTAAACAAAATAAAACCAACGTAAATAGTTTTTGGCGATCTCTTTTGGCTAAGCAGAAAATAGAGATAAGAAGCGAAATTTGAAAAATTGTTTGTGTGATTTGCATTGTCCAATGCTGAGTGCATAAAACACATACACACACATAGATGCATAAACATTGCTCATCGCAAAGTAAAAGTAGAAACACAAGAAAAATGTTAGCAAAGAGCAATGGTGAGACAAGCTCTGATCAGCATTCTATACTTTGGTGCAAGCGAGATAGAATATGCGAAAGCTAGCTGCTCTCGCTCGCATCATTCTGTCCCGCTCTAGCATGTTTAGCCCAGGCTGCATTTTCTGCTCACACTACGAGACAGAAGCTGCTCTCTTTGGTCTCTTACATATTTAAATTCAACAGAGCTATAACACTTTCTGTACAGGGCACGACCACACATTTGGTGTTACCAATGTTTATATAGACATTTGTGCAGTACTTAACCCGTTGGCAATTTAGAAAACGGCTTTTGTTCTTGAATTCACAATGAGTTGAGTCGCATTGTCTGGAAACTTTACAGGTGTCGGTAATAAAAGTAGGATGAGGTGAGGGAGGAGAAGGGGGCAATACCTGCTGTAGACTACTTATAAATATTACTTCTGGCACGGCCTAAAAGGGCCAACAAATGAGCAAAAACAAAAAGCCGACATAAGAGCTTGTGTCCACACTCTATTGTTGTCAATAGTTACATAAATTTGAATCAAATTAGGTCTTCAAACGCCCCCTACCCCTTTCCGTGGCATCCCCAACACTATCCTGGCCAAAAGTGACCAGCAGAGCTAACGCATGTGTTGCGCATTTGCGTATAAGAGTTTTGCTCTCTCTTTGAGTCTAAGCACATTTGTGTGCTAACGCGCGCTCTGCCTAGCAACATGTTGCCAAGTAAGTGAGAGTCGAAGACTGCAGGGCTGGCAACATTTGCCGCAGTCTTAGCAACATTTATGGAGTTGTTTTAAGTTTTTGCATATTAATAATTTAATAACTTTACTCAAAATTGAGCTAAATTATCAGTATATATATTTTGAGCTATATTATTGTAATAACAAATGATTATTTTTTTATGATAGTAACATTTTAAGAAGTATTTAGTTTGCTACCAACATTAATTTGTTAATAAACCAAAAACTTCATTATTTAATTAGTATAATTTAGAATTTGAATGCTCTACTCTGCTCAACTCACCGATCTTCATCTCTCAACGAAAGCCCTGCGTGGGTTCAAATGCATTACACTGCACTCTCTTCTCAACACAAATAAAAGAGAGCGCTTGTAAGAGAGCGCGGCTGGCAAGTTTGTTGCTTTGCCTTGTAGCGCCTGCTCATCGGATGTTGCCGACTGTCGCCTTGTTGAGGCAGTTCAGTTCAGTCGTCAGTTCAGTCAATCGGGACCAGTGGATACGTACACAACGTCGACGCGCGCGTGCTCCTAAGCAAAACACATACACGCACACACACTTACACACAGTTCGTAAGCGCGCTCTTTGGGATGCTCGTGCCGTCGTGATGGCTGCCCCGCAGCCCCCGCAAGCATCGTAAGTGTAGTTTCTGCTTTGGTCCGCGGTGGTGTGTTTAGCGGTGATGCTGCTCTTCGGTGGTGCTGGTGCTAGCGTGACATCAGCACTTGCCACAGATGCTGTTGACACGTTCGAAGGCCATTCGCCACAAAATGGTTGCCGCTTGCTACTTGCCGTACCGGGACAAATGCCAAAATACTTGGCAAACGACGCGTTGTGGTCGCGATTCTTGAAAAAAACAAAAAACAAAAAATAACCCAAACAACAAAAAGTGGAGCGCCAAAAACGCCGTGAGAGGCTGCCACTTGCCGCGCCGTGCCGCGTAGACAGTCGCCTCAAATCCTGGCCCGATAATCGCATTGCGGCATTGTGCCGTGTTATTTGTGCAATGCGTATAAAATTCGCGTTCTGCTCGGCACAGTGGAAACGTGCTAATTATAATATGTTAATGTGTATATGCCACAACGAGCAGCAGCAACAGCGACAGCAACCACACCAACAACACAAACAACAAAGAGAACAACGCGAGTGCAACTTGTGAAATTGGCCAAAAATTGCGCCACCGCAAAAATCCGGAGGCGTTTCACGTAGAGACGTCGACCGCGGCAGCGAGAAGCGAGAAGTACAGGCGCGGATGAGGGGGAAGAGGACACTGTGCAAATATTTGGCACATACCCATGCACAGCTAGAGAGCGAGAGTGAGAGAGAGCGAGGACGAAGAGAGCGGCACAAAAGTCGACACAAAAACGAAAGCAACAAAAGCAATTATGCAAATATTGCAAAAATAACGGCAACAGAGTATTGTCAAACTGCGAGTGTGTGTGCGTGCGTGCGTGTGAGAGTGCGTATGTGTTGCTTTGTAAGCGTGCCTATGTGTGTGAGTGTTGGTGCGTGTGTGTGTAAAGCCAACTCAAATTGATTAGCATAAGCGGATGCGGCGTTTGCTGCTCTTCTTCTTTTGGTTACCCACACGCACACTTTAACAAACTCTATATGCAATTCCCACACACAAACACGCGCACTCACAGAACGGACACGTGCGCTCTTACTTCCCACTCTCTGGCTCTCTTGAATGCATGTATGTGTGTGTACTATGTGCACAATTAGCGCCAAAGTCCACAAAATCGACTAATCAAACAAAGGGACGGCATCGTCGGAAAACTCGAAATTAAATTGGGGGGATTTTTCACGCCTCTGTTGACGGCAGCAGCACTGCCGCAGTCGACGTCGCTGTCGCTGACGCTGTCGCTACTACTGCTCTTGGCAGCATCATTCGCAAAATACGCGCGTAATCTATTTTCATCGCTCGACTTATTTTAATCTAGACACGGCCCACTCTGTCCCTCATTCTTGTCCTCCTCTCGCGCTCGCTCTGGCGCTGGCTCAGACAGAGGACAAGATTTCTCGTAGCAGACAAAGTCAATTGGTTATCTCCCCCTGCCCGCGCTCTCTCTCTCTTTCTCTCTGTCTCTCCCTCTGCCCACTCAGCGTCTCAGTTGCAGGAGACTTCGCGTTGCGGCATCAATTCGAGGCTTTTGCATTCTCAGTTGCGACATTAAAAGTAATTTTTAAGGATTTATCACGGATTTGCAGCATCATCGTCCGCATCCTGACTCTGCAAAAATCTGATGCTTTCCTTACTCTCTCTTTCTGCATGTTGTTGGACCCTGTACATAGAAAAAGTTGAAGGAGTTTTTTGAGTTGCTCAAAGGAGGTCAGAAACAAGATGTAGTTGAAAGAAGTTGAAAGACTCTTCGGAAATAGACAGAAAAAGTTTGGAATATGGCAGAATAGAAATTTGGTAGGAATCGAAGAACTATATCTCATAAAACTCCTAAACTTCTTTCCAAAAATGTCCAAATTGTTGTCTAACTACACGGTCCTTTTAAGTCGGACTACTCCACACAGGTCCCCGTTCTTGCTGGTTTTATTCTTTATTTTGGTTTTGAATTCGGATTATAAATTGATATTAATACGCGTAATTTACATTGCTGCCACTTACCACAGTTACTCAAGCACTGCCACTTGCAGTACGACACTCGCTCTATCTCTGTCTCTGTCGCTATCTCAGTCGCTGTCTCTTTCGCCGTTCATTCTGCTGTCTCTGTCGCATTTCCCTAGCCTCCAGCTTCCGCCACTTGCGCGTGTAATTAAATTATCACAACTTTATCGCGTAAGATGAGAAAATATTCGGCCAAAAAAAAACAGGAAAATCAGGGGAATAAAAGAAGAACTGAAAAGTTTTGGGAGAAACGAAGCCCAAAATTTGCTGGGCAATCTGAGCAAAGCTTTCATTAATTACTCGCTTAGATTTTGTCGGAAGTTTTGGTTAATTACAACATGCTAGCCACGCCCCCCACTACACTTGCCACTCATCGCCCCCAGGTCCAACAAACTAGACTTAGATACTCTGACTTATTTAATTGCTGCTTGCATCTCTTGAATTCTCAGCTTTTCTCAGGCAAAATTCAAGGCAAATAAACCGAAAATAAATCAAAATTTCCAATCGACACATTGCACTATGTAATCTATTTACTTATTGATATAAACATACATATAAAATACATATATATTTTTTTAAATTTTATTAGTACAAAATGAAAAGAAAACAACAAAAATCGAAGCATATTCATTGGGTACTTTTTCCATCCAAAATACTTGATTTACGTGAAACATGTGCACCAATATTGAAATTGGTTGTCGAAAGCTATACCCGGTAATAAGTGGGCATAGAGGGTGGTATGAACTTAGGGTTCAACGGGCTAGAAAATTATTTGTAGCGTTTGTGGGTGGAACGGAATGAGGGCATTTTTTCTGGTTGATCAGAATTCATTTTGGTAGTTTTAGATCACATATAGTACTAAATTTTATAAAATTTTCAAAGATAAATATTCCAAATAAAAAATTCAAAACTCATCGTTAAACTTTCCACTGAGTATTTGCCAGTCAGTTGAACTCCTCTGTTGATTTTGCTAAAGTTTTTGTCTTGTTGTTCTTTCATTGTGGGATAAACGAATGCGAATATTTACATTATTTTTAATATACGTCCAGAGCAATGGATTCGGAAACGTAAGCGGAGCCGGAGTCGGAGTCGGAGTTGGTTTCGTAGTTGGAGTCAGTAAAGGAGTCGGAGCAGGAGTCAGAGTCCTTTCACATCGAAGTCCGGCGGGCATTTATACATTTTCCGGTTTTTTCACTTGCCTTGCACTTTCTTCTTCTTCTCTTTGTTTTTTTCTTTTCTGTTGTTTTGCGTTTCATTTTCATTTTGGTTTGTCTCTTTTATTATTATTAAAGCAAAATAAATTGTTCGTTTGTTTGCTCAACAGAGTGTTACTTTTTAAAGGGCCCCAACCCGGAGACACAGTTTCTCCAATTGTTACAGCAATTTCCCAGCCAAATTTTTTGTGGCATTCTTAATCAGTGTTGGTAAACAGTAGCCTCAAAAAACTATGTAAATCAGCTAAAAATATGCAGGAAAAATATATTGAAAATATTTGGGTAAAAAGATAAAAACTGTTTAGGTTTCTTGCAATCAGTACCGATCTAGTGGTAAATCGGCTAAAGTGGCAGCAGTGTACTAAACTCTACTCACTGATAACTGTAGTTCAATTTTTAAGTCCATAACAATACCAATTAAATAATTTTGAACAAAACATGAACAAATTTCCGCTCAGGGAAAACAAGCAGTACACTGCTAACCACAACACAGCTAACTTGGCAGCACTGTTGCCAACTCTACTCCCACTTTTCCATTTATTGGCAAAACGGCATAGAAATATTATGTTCCCTTATGAGCAGAGACGCATCGAACACATGTTATACTACATTCTTTTTGTTTTCGTAAGCACTTTCTATGGGTCCTGCCTGGTCCGAGGTACTTCTCCGTGCCCCGGCCGCTTCCCCATTCAACCCTCCCCCTCCTGCTGCCCATAAGCCCAATCAGAACCCGGCCGTCGCGACGGTTTGTTTGCTTGTTTGCACATTCTTAACTGGCAATCAAGACTCCGACCCCAAATCGACCCCTCTTTTCCCCCTTTTTAACCCCTAGTTCCTCACACTGCGCCACCAAATTGTGGTCCTTCTCCGCATGGTTGTGTATGTGTGTGCGATTGTTAAAGAACTTTTGTCATTTTGCTAATTTACCATTATTTACTTGTTGTTTACACGGCATCAGCACGGAGTTTATGCTCGGTAAATTTGTTCACCATATGCAATGGCAATCAGGGCTGCAAAAACTCCAAATTCTTGTACAAGATTTCCACCAAAAAGTTTACGGATCATATGCTCTTCGTTGTCGCCTGTACTCAACCTAATGATTAATAATGTTGAAACAAAAGTTATCATATAACAATTTTTTTGCTTTCCTGCTTGTGGCGCATAAAATGTTTAACAACTTTTGTTTTTAGCGAAAGGAAAAATTTCATTGAAGTTCATAAAACTAATTGAATTTTTTTCTTGGATTTAGCCGCGTTTTTACTTGAGTTATTTTTAGAGTAATTATTTTTTTTAAATGTATAAATACAAGAGTTTAGCAATTAAGTCAGAATTTAGATATATCATTTATTGTATAACTCGGTCATTAAAAAGATTTTTGATTCTGTTTGAAATCTGAATCTTTTTTCACTATTTTTGACATATGTAGGAGAAGGATTTTGTTCAAAAAATGATCATTTTTTATTTGTTGCAAGGAAAGGACACATAATTATTTTGTTCGCTCGACTCAATTCATAAGAAGGTTTCCTTAAGGCTTGCATATACTTCAATGGATTAACAATAAATTTGTTTCAACAATATTTCCTTTAAATAATTGCCAAAAATTCTATTATTTATCTTAAAGTTGAATTTAAAAACTTAATAGACCCCTCTACTCTTTTTTATAGCACGGGGTCTAAGAAGTCCCTACTATCTTAACAAAGCTTAACGCAGATTTTTCTAAGCTTTCATCGGTATACTTGGCTGCTCATTCTATTTGCCACGTTCCTGATTAAGTTTGCAAAAATCATTTTAATAATTTCTGTTTACTTGCAGCCAAAAACTTGTTATTTTTCAAAGTGGCCCCAAAGTAACCGAAATAGCACGTCCCACAACGCTGCAAAGGGCACCAAAAAAAAAAGGAAACTATTGAGCAGGCGATAAAAAGCAATGTGATTGCCATATCTTTTTTTATATATTTTATTTTGGCCATCTTCGAAGTGGTCAGAAGTGGTTGGAAACTGTTTTTGGCTTTTTGGCATCTACATATTTGCAGAGCTCTAATTAAACATAATTAATTCGAGTTGACTTTCAACGAATTTGATGCTCTAATCAGCTATTTATTTTGGAAACTACAAGCGCTGTCCGCTCTCCCCTCTCTCTATCTCTATCTCACTCTCTCTCTCTCCCTCCCTTCCTAATATTTTATTAACGCCTTGTGCTGCGGCTTGTCTATGAGCATCACTTGTGTTTGTGTTTGTGTTTCCGCTCACCGAGTTTAAGCGTAAGTGTGTGTGTGAGTGCGAGTGTGTGTGTATGTTGAGTCAAGTTAACTAGGTCAGGGGATTAACTTTGTTAATAATAAAACACGCAATATTGCCACTGCAGCTGCCGTGAACCAATTCCTTTACTCAAAGTAGCAGCTGGCTTTAAAATTTTCGTTAAGCTTTGGACACCGAAAGAGGCGGAGACTGCGAGAGAGGCAGTGGGGAAGGCGGTGGGAGTGGGAATGAGAGAGGTAAAAAGCTTGTCGATGACGGCGGTTATTTCGCAGGGGGAATTGCTCTGATTTTCGTTTTCGCAACGCACACACACAAACACATACAAACACCCACACACACGCACACCAACACACACTTTTGCTCACTGGAGTTTTTGTGAAGACTCCGGGCAAAGGAATCTTCTGAATTATTTATGACAATTAAGTTGTAATTTCATTTTATTGCCTTCAACAGAGCCAACATTTCACCGTTCGCGTTTGCCGTTGCCGTTGCCGTTTTTACCCGGCAAATCCTGCGTTTGCATCGAGTGCCCTCCAAACTCCTTCTACTCCCACTTCCTTGCGTCCTTCGTCTTGTAGTTCGGCTGCTGCGACTTCGACTCCAAAAAAAGGGAAGAAAGAAAAACGTTGAATTCTTTGTTCCTGTCGTCATTTCACGCTACGCAGCTGCGCAGCTCCAGCATGACCATCGTCCCTAGCAGTGTTGCTCATTTAGCCTTTTTTGGGCTAGTCTGTTTAAGTTTCTTAATCCCAAAATCAGTGATTTGAAGAAGAATCAGCTAACTATATCATATAGCTACCCTAGGAAGCTCTTAAACAGTTTTTGATATGAAAAACAGTTTTGAGGGGATTACTTTACTTTGAGCTCCCTTAACTGTAACTTTTTCAAAAGGTTTAAGGTAGAAACTTGTTCTTAAATGCCTCTTTTTGTTCTCCTTTCTTGGTTGATTTGACAATTGGCATCTCTGGACTCCAATCCAGACAATGCAGACCATTCCCGACCACCCCAACCACTCCCGACCAGCAGCGACCATTACCATCTTATGCCCATTGAGAGCCCCTTTCATTTTACTTTCGCCAAATGCCGTCGTAAAGCGGAAAATGTATGTTTTTGCCCTTGATACCACGCAACCACTTTTTGTTAAGTTTCACTCGTTTGTTTTTCCTCCTTTGTGCACTCGTTTTTCTTTTTCTTTTCTTTTTCGCTTGTGGCATACGCACTTTATTACTTATATATTCTCATATAATATGTTAGGTGTTTCAAAAAAAATACAAACACAACACACACACACAGAAAAAAACGCTTTATACACTTAACAAAATAACGTAGCACCTGTTCCACAATCTGATGGTCTTGGGCGGTTTAACTTTAACGCATGAAAAAGTTTTGCTTTTTTGGCACATTTCACTTTTAAAAATTGTCAGTAAATTTATCCAAATATTTACAAGATGTGGGAGTGTTTTTTTAAAGGAGAGTCTGATGAGTTCTTAGATATCCCGTCTATAAAATAATAGAATTTTTATTGAAATTTGTGGGCTTGAAAGATCGATTTAATACAGTATATAATAGATGATAAGCGGGTCTAAAATTGAGCTGGAAAATTATGGTGTTCTTTGCAATATTAGAGAACCTCCACTAAACTAAAATTAGCTTCCTAAAAAGCTAAATTTAAACATACTTTGACTAGAAAAAGAAACACAAAAACTCCAGCTAAAGCTAGAAATAAAATGGGCATTAAAAGTACGCAGACAAAGCCCCTTTCGACCTGCTTGGATTACAGGGTAAAACAGCATTCAATAGAGAGTGAAAAATATGGAAATTAGAAGTTCTGCGAAGCTGTCATAACTGCTAAAGCAAGCTTAAACACGTCCATTGATCACATGGAAATTGTGTACCAAATTCTTGTTTGCAACCTTAAATTGTAATCAGATTCTTAAACTCAGCCACGCGCTACGATTTGGGTTGAAAGATTGAGATTAAAGGTGAGTCGGTGTTTCAATAGAATACCTGGCAAAGTGCACAAGGAGGGAGTTGAATCCTGTGAAAAACTGTGCAAAAGTGAAAAGCTGAAAAGGAGCAAAAAAAAAGAGAGAAATCCCGGGAAAAAAAAGGAAACAATTGTGGCCTGCATGACTGGACTGTGGAGCTAACTATGCTCGCATCCCGTTACCCGTATCCTTATCAAACATTTGGCCAAGACATGGACTTGGCCTAGTCCAAGAACCGCATTTAATATTCCGGCTGTGCACGAAGCACAGATGCTCCGAGATTTGCACGAAACCCAGATCAATTATTTAGTGAATGAAGACGCCTTCGTTCTGTCACGTGGCGCTTTTCTGATTTTCCTGAGGCGTCGATGAGGAATATGCTAGCCCATTTTGGGGGTGGGGGATGTGAGGAATATGGTACATGTAGCAGACATTATTTAATAACACATTCTAGTTACAGTTGCCAATGAAAGTTGTACGAGACTCGCTAACCAAATTACTCAGTGTCTTAACTTTGTCCGGCCCCATTACCAGTCCTCCCACTCCCACTGCCACTGCCACGCCTCCTTACACTACCATTTGGCACAATCATTTCTGTGCTGTGCACTCAAAGAGTATGATAACTTTGTGACAATTTATGAGGTTGTAAAGAACTAGAACGTTGCAATTTTCCCAATCAGATTCAAAGTTCATTTGATTTAGTAGCTATGTTTTTAGTGATTTGTTTTAGGAACTAGGGTGGTAACTTATCTGTATCTACAGGTTTATGTAGGGAATTCATTCTGTGAACTGTATGAATTTTAATTGAATATACCTTTAGAAGTATTCTACTTGAACTTTAGGAAGCTTTTTCAAGCAAGAATCTAACAGTCGATTAAATATATTTGCATTACCTCCCCATCACCTTTATATAACCTATAAATATAATCATTAAGTTACACGCTAGTAACAAAAGCAGACTTTAAACTCAATTCTTTATATTGAATATTTAATTAATACTTGTTCTGTGTTCTAAAAACTACCTAGTACTTTGCTGTCTTGCACACTCTGCTCTCCAACTCTCAGTTGTTATTTGAGTACACGGCAATATTGGAATACGGCTGCTTTTTGGGCTCGTCTAGGTGCTTTTTGGCTGTTTTAATAGGCCCGCAGCTGCGTCCCATGTTGCAGCTGGCGATTGCTGCTGCTGCTGCTTCTTCTTCTTACCGTTCATGATTTTCTTCTACATTTTCCATTGGATTCTTGTTGTTCTTAAGTCGTGAAGCCATTGCACTGTCAAAAGTTTTTGACACGTACAACGACTAAACTTTTCAGCGGTGGGCACAACATAAATAAACACGCCCTTGTCGTTCTGCAGCCCACAACGCCACGCCCACTGCCAGCCCATATCCGGAACTGGCAATGACGGGGGAAATATGGGCCAGAGTATGGGTAGCAGTGGGTGTGGGAGGTGCTGAAATCTGGGGATTTGCAGTGGGACCGGAACGTGACCAAAGGCCGTACAGTGGTCGCTCACGTGGGTCCAACTGGGCTGTTTGTCCGATTTGTCCTTTGACGCTGCTGTTGCTCGTAAATTTTTCAACAAGTTTTTATTATGGTTGCGTGTCCTTGCCAAAAAAAAAGAAACAAAGCAAAAAAATGGTATATATCAACCCACCAAATACAGACTACGTTTATACGAACCATTTCAGGTAATCCTGTGTTCGCAAAATCAAAGTCGACCTCTAACGAGGAGTTCCTGGAACTAAAGTAGCCGAGTTAACCATTTTGCAACAAGTTATGGGCAGTTGTAAATCGGCTTATTGCTTTTTCTAATTTTGCCAGGGCTCAAACATGTTTTTGTGTTAGTCGGTGCCCAAATTAGCGCAATAATCTGTAAAGAGCTCACTAAATCGCAACGAAAAAAAGATTAGTTTGTTCTTCTGCCAAAAAAAGTACAGGGCTTTTTAAAGTCGGTGTCTTTCAAAGGTTTTACTGCCACTTTCTTGCTTTAATTGCTCTTAAATAACAGCAGAACTCTAGCTTAAGTGTAAATGTAGCGCTGCCAACCTGTTTCAGTAGCTTATTAAGTTGTCTGAGGTTTTAAACTTTTCTTAGAGGGTATCTTGCCGTCGGTTTCTGTTTATTTTAGACTCTTCCTCGCATACTTTTATGATTCACATGCACTTTGATTGCACTAAAAATAAATGTTATGAGAAAAGCACTAGCATTTTGTTAGTTTAGCGTTGCCACCTTATTTTAGTTGCCTGTTAAGTTGGCTGTGCCTCAGCGTATCATAAAATGTAGCTAAAACATGATTTTATTGCCAATTCCGGAAGTCATTTCGCGTTTTTTGCGCTACATAAACGGCGAACAAACACATGGAAGCACACACTCTACACACACACACACCCCACCCCACACACACACATACACACGCACGTCGGTTCTCGTGATTGCGTCGGGGGCTTTTTTATTTTATTTATTTAGTAAAATTTAGGAATACGCCTGCAAATAATTTATGGGACTGGAATTTGCACATTAATCCTGCGAAATGTTGCCAAATTATTGAGCTAATAAATATTTACCTTGCTCAAGGCCTCCTCTGTACCCCCAGCCGAGGTAACCGTAAGCAAACTTTCCAATCCCTGTTGGCAGAGCTGACACTAAGCCATAATTTTGATTTAGACTTCCGAAAAGCTGCTTGAGATTCCTAAAGCGTGCATTTATCTTAACCGAACACATTGGTGTCGACAACAGGACGGAAAGCAGGACACAGGGTGGGGTCTGGAGAGACATAGGAAAGGGTTTTATCAGGCAACCAAAACTGAGGGAATTATAATATTCACAATGCTCTGGCAAGGACAGGCCAAACCAGTCAAAAGGCTATCAATCACAGATTCTGAATATGAGTTGGAGTTGGAGTATGAATTTTGTATTTCAAATTTACAGCCCAATTTGAGCTGCCCAACGAGAGAGAGAGAGAGAGCGAGAGAGAGAGACAGCGAGAGAAATCGAGATTTATGTGTGCATTGAGGCAGGAAATATTCATTTTGAATTCAGCATTCTGACGAATCTATTGAATTCAAATAGGTAAATCTACTTTAATCAGTGTTACACTGACTGCATACCCAACAAAAAACATATTTCGCTTTTGCCAATTTTAGCAATTGTATTTGAAAATCATGCCTAGTTGAGAATTGGCCAACAACCAGCAACCAGCCACCAGCAACCAACCGAAAACCAAGAGCTTTAGTTTCAGCCAGTTACCGAACGAGTCCGGCAATGAAGTCTAATTCAAATTTACATTTGTGACGGTTCAAACAATTTGCTAAATTATTCAACTGGGAGACCATAAACCGTATTTTCAGCCGAGTGAGGCCAAAAACCACTGATGAATGTCGACATGGCACAGTGGAACTTATGACCATAAACTTTATAGAAAAACAATTTATTTTTACGGCTAATAAATACAGTCTAGACAAGGGAATCCATGAAGGTATTACAGGGCTTGCAAAGACGAATTTTCTAGCCAAATTTAAACTTATAGTCAAAGCACAAACGGACTTAGGCCACTTTTAAGTTGGCTGCGTGCTAAAATACCAAGAAAGTGCCTCAAATAAATTTTTAACGGAAATTAACTGCCTTAGGCCCATTGTACTTAAGTAACGAAGCGGCAAATTGTCCGTCCGTCTGTCTTTCCGGCTGTCATCCACTGTATTTTCCGTGTTTTGTGGCGAACGGACACGGAGTTTCCACAACAGGCTTTCGATGTGTTGAAAATGCAATTGATTTCATTTGGCTGCCACCGCTCGTACACTGCAAAAAAAGTTTAAAACTGTGTAAAATTATTTTAAGGGCTTCTTTTCATCGATTTTTTACTTCACTTGAATAAAAGTTCTTCGATTTCGGACTATACTGTTGAATTTCGGTTCGTCTTCTTTAATTATTATTTGGTTTATCGCCTGTGTTCCTGCGCTTTTTTATCAGTGCAGCTCATATTAGTATCATGACAGCACGCAGCTCAAAATAAAAAGCAAATAAGCGAGCCATTTTGATATTTCCATTGAATTTACCGTGGTCGCGGATAAGTTCGCTGACCGACAAATTTCAATATGATTTCAATTTTCCACTAAATTGAGCTGAGCACAAAAGATGAGAAAATTATCGAGCGCTCAGAGTTTACGCTTAAATGAATCCGCATAACGAATAAATAACTCAACTGTATACAAAACCAAAAAACAGTTAGTACCACTAACTAAGCACCAGCATCGTCTTGGCCAACATTTTCGTAGAAAAAAAAAAACATAAAATAAAATCCAAAGCGACCATCTTAGTGAGGCCCGATGACTACAGCAACGACTGCTTTGGGCCAAGATGAAAGCTAAAATATTCGGTATATATTAATTTTTGGATGCAAAGAACAACAAAAAAATGCGGAAAGTGAAAAAGTAAAAAAGTGAAAAAAAGCTGTAAAGAAAAACACATCGAGAAGCCAGAAAGCAAAAGTTCGGCTGAAAGTTCATCATCGTGAGTGGTAGATGCAACAACCACTACAAGAACCTTCAACAAACTAAAGGCGGCTGCCACTGCCACTACTTCGGAGACTCTGACGTCGACTGCGACGCTACGTCAGACATTAGACATCCGACAGATTCAGATTCAGAAACACAGATATGCAGCTACAAATACAAAGGCAGCGCTATGGCGCTAGGGATGGGAGCAGATATCGATAGTGCAATTAGTGTGCGATGAATTGAGAAATGGTTTTGAGATTTGAATGCTCAGTGATCAGTGTTTAGATCAGCAGAAGTTTCTCAACTAGACTTTGATTGGTTAAATATAGGTTTCTTTAGTGGCTATTTGTTTTCTACTTTTTATAACATTTTAGATCATATTCTAGTCCACTTTCTGATTAAAAAGTCATAAATGAGTTCGTTTTCTGATCATATATGACTCAATTGCCAGGAGACGCACCAAAATAATGTCTCACAACACAATCGTCCAGTTTCTGGATGGAAGATACTTCGTAAAGGCTTTCTCTGAGCTTACATAAATTTTATATCCGCTTTTCCTATACAATTTAGTAGTTTTATGTATTTGAAAGTATCTTTTAAGTACGATTGTTTACAAGAGAAAGAAATTATTTTCCCATTTTTAAAGCACACTTAAAAATACATCGTCTTGAGTTGACCTCATAAAAGTTTTAAACTTTTCTAGATTTTTTTTGTCAAATGTTTAAGGCAGTATTTTAAAAGGTATTTAAAGCCATAAAATACTCAGAGGCATTAAATTTTAGTATTAAGCAAATACATTGAAAGAATTTAGATAATCTCCATATTTTTCTACCTAAACTGTCGTTACAAGTTTTCAATTTCTTCGGTATACCAAAAGCAGAATGCCATAAAATGCTATCACTTTGTGACTGACTAAAGTCTAAGTCCTGGAAAAACTATTGTTGTTTTCTTTCGATATTTATTGATGTTTAGATTGTGACTTACATCACCAGTTGATGCTGTATAGTTGCATAATGGTGTCACTAGTGGAACCGCTGGCGGCACGAGGGTCTCCAGCGTTTATGCTGAAGTGTTGTACCAAATGGAGGATGGAGGGAACTAGTGAAGAAGGGAAGAAGGGAGCAGGGAAAGGGGCTAAGGCTAAGGGGGTTGGTAAGCACTTTCCGCTCAGTTTGCAAAATATGAAGTTTGCTTTTGAAAGTTTGCGGTTTTTGGGTTTCCCTTGCAGGCGAACAATAAGAAAATGCCGAGAAAATACATTAAGCCAAACATAAAGAAGCATTTTTCAGGCCCCTCCTTCCCTACCCAAACCAGGACAACTAAGCAGGTTGTGTGTGAGAGTGTTTGTGTGTGTGTGTGTGTTTGTGAGAAAGTGTGTGTTTGTATGTTTGTGTGTGCTCTTCAAGCTGACGTACTTACTCATAGCTCTTAGGATAACAAGGGATTTGTTTGGTCTCTGCACGCTTAATACTCAACCCGATCCGAAACTTGTTTTTCCCTCTTTCCACCAACTTTTTTCCCTACCATTTCCATTACACACTCTGCCTGTAGTTTGCTTTCCTCTCGTTTCGTTTTGGTTTAGCTTTCATCAGCCGTCACTCCAGCGGGACAGCATCCATATCCACATCTACATGCACATCCACATCCGTATCCACATTCCTTTCGAATCCTTGGACAGCCGTCCGCAAGTGTCAGTTAATGAATGTTTTGTCATACTTCTCGCATCTTTCACAGACCCCAAACGCAAACCTCAACTTGAGTCAGCTCGAAATCAGTTTACACACACACGCACACACTCACACTCACTTGGGTGTGCTCTTTTTTTTCGGTGTGTGCATTTGGGCATTTTGAGTGTTTTTTGGGTGCTTTTTAGGGTGTGTGCGTGTGTGTGTATGTGTGAATAGACCCATTACTCATCTCGAACGGGTTTGGCAGCCGCACATCAATGTTGAAATTTCATGGATAAATGAACTCAATTGATACCTTTTGTGTACTTTTAATCTAGTCAGAGATTGCCCCCCAAGCTCAGAAGCTGATCAGCAGCAACGTTTTTGATTGTGAAAGTCCCTCAACTGAAATTTTCATAAAGTTCTATCAAAAAATTGCCAGCTGACAAAATATGGTATCCTTTATCATGCTGACAATTTGATACCCTGTACATTAGAAGTGCTCCAGGGTCCCCCAAGTACCCCAATTTATCATGAGCTAAAGTTAAGGTAGTATAGACAGATTTAAAGAGCAATAAATACTTTGATCTCTACTAAAAATAGTTTAGTATAACTTTATCGCTAACTGCAGAAAACCCTTCTTCAATAACTATTTCACAGGGTCTTGGGCAGTCGCCCCAACTGCCCGTAGACTTGTATTTTTCATATCCCCACAAAATAAAAACAACTTTTCAAAAAATTATTAAAAACACTAAAAAGTTTTAGGCAGACTTCCATTTGCATATCAAACTAAAGTAACAAAATAATCTTCGAACAAAGCATGCAAAATTATGTGCTTTTATAAACTAAAAAATAAATTAAATTGTAAATTCATAAACATTTTTTGCTTTTTTTTGGTTTCAACAAGGACTTTTGGGTCTTTGCTTTGTATCAAAATATGTGCAAATTAAAAGTAAGCACAGAACCCAAAACAAAATTCTGTTTTAAATTGTCTACAATTTAAGAACTGTTTCTTGAGTTGAGGCAGCAGAGGTGTCTACACATTTTGAGGAATACCCTCATCATAAATTGTTGAAATGATTTGCCATTTTATCAATTAAAAGTTGTTCACCAACGTGATTAACGCATTTGCAACTAATCGAAATCGTGCCTTTCTGGAATCGCACACAAATTTGAGCGGAATTATAATTTGATGATTGAATAATCCCGCGGGATAGTTGCCCCGCGAAAGAGAAGGGGATAGACAGAGAGAGAGAGAGAGGGAGTGAGCAAAAATAAACAATTAATCCATTGGGGATTTTACAGCGAATTCCACTCATGTTATCTAAAAATTTAAATACAAAAAAAAAATTGGAAAAGTTTACAAATTGTTAACCGAACTAATTAAATGTGATTTCAGTGGCGAATTTGTTTTAATTTTAAATTAATTTGAAATTGAATAAATAAACCCCAAACCCAATTAAGAGAGCGCGTCGCGAAATTACGACAAAATAAATAATTCAATAATTTGTATCATCATTAAGCAAATAATACAGCAATAACAAAAGGATTGTTCAAAGCCAATAAAAGGTTGCTGTTTTTTTTAAATTTTACCCCCCGGTTAATCGAGTTATCAACAGCATCGATGAGTCTTTTTTTTCTACCCTCTAACGGTTGTGCATAAATTAAAAAAGGAGACCGCAAATAAAAAAATATAACAAAAACGAGTGTGAAATATAATTAATTGTTTTACGGTCAGTGGAGAGCAGAAATATATGAAAAATATAACAGCAAACAAATTGAAAGCCAATGTGCAACATAATAAGTGCAATAATAAAAACAAATAATAAAAAATTAAACGTGGCGAAGTAAAATAAACATAAAAATAAAAATAAATATAAAAATTACTATATTCATATCAAATATTTTATTTCCTTTAGAAGGGACACAAGCTCATGAATAAGAATATTATGAATATGAAAGCGATAACGATAACGAATACGAATGCGAATAACAATATGAATTTGAGTTTGAACTCAAAGAGAAAGCAGCAGCAGCAGCAGACTGTATTGACCAAGCCGTTGATGATGCCAACAATAAAAAACGAAGAGAATATGAGAAGCGTATGAGAATTGCAAAAAATGCAAATTGCCAAATCTGACGGCGAACAATAAAATCGACCATAAAGAACATCAAATCAAGAGCAGACGCTAACCAGCGATAATATTGGCCAACACACACACACACACAACCATACAGTCAAAGCCAACAACAATAAGGAAGCCGGAATAACAACAAGGACACAGAGCACTCTGGCCGTTGGCAATGGCCGAGTTGCCACCCAATCCCGCCCAGCATCTGCAGCGGCGGCAACCCACAGCCCAACCCCAGCCCCAACCCCAACCCTTGCTGCGCATACAACTCCATCCCTCGTCTGGCGTATGTCGGCACGTGCACGAGAACAACTCCTGGAGCCCTAGCTGGAGAAGATTTGCCTGGCTGTTGGCTGCTGTGTGCCTGCTGACGCGGCCCGTCATGCCGGAAGTTATTTATCGAGTTGATCCTTTGGGTAAATGTTTTGTTTTATTTTTCTCTTTTTTGCATTACAGATACACGTACACTCGCACAAATCGAGGCCAAACATGTGGTATACGCTATTTTTAATATTAGCTCATATTTTGGGGGAAAAAAAATACTTTTTCAAGGATTTCATATATGAAATTCCATTTAATAATTTTAGAGTATTGCATTTTTATTTTTAAAGTGTTGTAAATTCCTGTTAGACCTGGTTAAACTCCACTGC
This sequence comes from Drosophila dunni, assembly GCA_018152125.1. Lineage (NCBI taxonomy): Eukaryota > Metazoa > Arthropoda > Insecta > Diptera > Drosophilidae > Drosophila > Drosophila dunni. Next base: position 1,198,776 of record JAECXC010001917.1, read on the forward strand.
AAACAATGGAGATATTTTGAAGTGTAGTAACCAGTATTTTCTGCCAGTGTACACACCGTCTAACGTAAGCGGCTGAGCTCCAGTACCAGAATCAGCTACAGCTACAGCTTTATGTGGAAATTCGCGTTTGTTTTGCGTTTTATCTGCAGCAATAACCATCCCCTGGCGCAGCTACTGTCCCTGGTCAGGGACAGAGTCAGGGGAAAAGGGCGGGGGAATGGGGTACGAGGGAAGGGGTAGATAAAGAGCAGTAGGGGCAGGAGGTAGTGCTACTCAGCTGCTTTTTAGCTAATGCAGGCGCCAAGCTGGAAACCCAACAAGGCGTAAGAACTCAACTGACACATTTCCGTTACGTTGTCCTCAGCCAAATAATGTCGTACTATATATATACGTGTATATATATTATGTATAAATCATAATTAAGCACAAATACAAGCAGACGCCGTGTTGTTGTTGTTGTCGCTGTTGACGCAGTCCATTTTCAGTTTGAGAAAGTTTCACAAATGATCTGTAAGCGAGAGCAACCAAATATTTATGTTCGTCATTAATGATTAATAGGGTAGCCAAAGCAAACAATCATAAATTAAACCACATTAATTAACTGCCCGTCGCACTGGATACTGGCCACGAGCGAGCTGCCAACTGCGAACTGTTAACAGCGAACTACGAACAGCTAACAGCTCTGACCCTAATGCTCCCATTGTCCATTCTTGTGCTCGGCCATGGCCCATATACAAATCATTCTTGACTTGATATCGAAATATATATTTTACTGATAATATAAAAGATTTAACAGTCGAGAGTTTCTCCTTGAGTGGAAATTGATGCCAACGCACAATTTGGCTCATACCATCTTCATCTTGGCCATGTCTCTGTCAGCTGCTACCACCAATACACTCAACGCTTATCGATTAAATCACGCTAACAAAAATTAATTGCCTCGAAAAAATACTTTTATATATCCCATATTTATGGCACTTTGCTGCACACTGAAACTTTTAAAACTTTTAAGGCTTCAAAAAATGTTATGCAATATTTATTATACGCTCCACTAAATTATATGTTTTTTTTGTCAACTTTAGTTTCCAACTCTGCACAATAATAAACACACACACACACACAACATTTTTATTTCAAAGTCATAACAAAAGATTTGTTTTCGAATTTTTGGCATGCAATTTTTTTGTTATTTTTATTACACATTTTTACACATTTTTGTTATAAAATTTGTCGATTTATTTATATTTTTAATGCACGAGGTCGAGTGCTTATAAATTATTTGCAGTTTTTAAAAACCAATTTAAAATGCAATTAAAAATAAATTAAACTGTTTAAACTACGAATAAAAAGCCAAACTCTTATACGCACTGCAGTATAAGAGCGGCAAAGAGCGGCAGCGAGAGACTGCGAGCGAGAACAACAACACAGCTGCGAGTTTAATGATAATTAAATAATATTTTGACCAACTTTCTTCTGAAGTGCTTTACGGTCTGGGTCATTAAATTCAAGGCCACGTTAGTAGCTGTGTTTTTAGCTTGTTTTTCTGTTCCCAACTTTGGCTCAAAAGAAAAAAAAGTTGCAATTTATTCTGTTGACGCCTTCGCTTTAGCGTCAAAAGGCTGTGTGTAAAGCGGGGAGTACCCCTACTGTCATAGGGAGCACCATAAATATTCAATTGCTGTGTGTGTTTACTTTTCTTTTCTTCTCTTTTTTTTAATACTCCTAGATAGATAGATAACACGCACACAAGAATCTGCGGTACATATGCCGCGCCCACAGTGGGCGGAAGAGGAGGGGTGATGTGTAGGGAGCAGGGGTTTCGGGGTGTATCTTCTCACTGTCAGTAGAAATTTCAGAGTTCTGTCAAAATGCGAGTAGCTCGACGCAGTTCTTCAGCCGTTTCTACCGCTTCTGCCGCTTCTTCTTCATCCAATGGCGCCTTGGGTCGCGTTGATAACGAAAAACGGAAAGTTTCATGGCCTACGCGCTTGTTTCCCATTTCCCATTTCCCGTTTTGCCAATTCTGCCCAAGTCAAGTCAAGTCGTCGTCGTCGGTTCACATTAAGATGTGCTTTAATCTCCCATTTCCCATCTTCTGGCATTGCCTTTGCCTGGGGAGCAGTCGCAGGCGAGTGTGTGGCGGTGGGCGTGGCAAGACTCGTTCATCTTGGGCCTTGGTGTGTCTTTGTCATATACGATGCCTTTTAGTGTCTTGCATGAGCTGTAAAATTTAACTGGAGGCGACAGCACGCTGACGCACACGAGAGAAACTCAACATCCTTGCACACGAGTGACTCGGTAGGCATTCTCCAAGCCACCTCCGTGCCCGCCTGCCACGCCCCTCTCTTTACGACGCGTCTGAGAAGACGCTGCGTTCTGAGTTCACCTCTGAGCCGGGTTCAACTCTCTGGCCACATTCTTGCAACAACAGAAGCCGCAGGGTCGTTAATATTCCTCTTTTTCTATTTCCCGTGTAGATATCCTGGAATACAGGTAGGAGTAAGGGTATGCCTACTTACTGTACATTTCAAATTACAATTGCAGAAAGCAGTGAAGTGTTTACTACTGCTTTGGTGTGGTTATTTCTGAGCCTTACAGCAGCTAAGCTAAATGATTTTCACAAAATCTTAAGGAGAAAAGAATTCATTTTGCATAATTTATAATAACAATTAAGCCCACAGACGTGGAAACGAATTTTAAATTATAATTCCAAGGATACTGCTTAAAACATGAGCCCTTACTGTACTGTTAATATTTGATGCGCTCAGTTAAGCGAGAATTAAAAAAAATGTTTAAATACAGACAAACAAATGAATTGAAATGTTGCGTGTAAATGAAATTAAAAAAATTATAGCATACGTTTAGGTGCCTTATGAGCGTATACTTAATATAACAGTTCTCTACAATTTTAAACTTGGGCTTTTTTCAAAGTGTTATTAATTTTAAAAAATCGAGAAAATAATTATTTTTAAACATTGAAATGCCAGTTTGAAACCAATCATATTTTAAGGTGAATTGTAAACGTATACGCAATGTTGCCTTAAAACTCGAACTTCAAACTGCATTCAAAGTTTCGTAGTACTACTAACACTCTCTCAAAAGTCTTGAATATCACATATATTATTTAGCTTACTACAAACTATAGTCGGCATAACTAACCTATAACTTTCCCAGAGACTAAAACACCCTCTAAAAATAAACCGCTAAGAGGTTTTACCAAGCCAACTTTAAGTACAATTTACCTCAAAATGATTACTTAATAAGTAACAGGGTATGCTGTAGTCCACTCCACCTCATAGTTTCACGATTCTCGTACACAACGCCTCTCGTATACATAACACTTGCGTTTACTTTGAGCATTGTGGTGAAAGTGTCAGAGGAAGAGAGGAGGGGGAAGTGGCTGTTGGTTCGCTCAACTAAACAGCCAGGTAAATGCTTGCCAAAATTATGAAAAGTGAAAGAGTTATTATCATTTTATGTCGCATAAATTTGCATGCCACGTCCGCCCCGGAATGTCTGCCAGCCACGTGGGCAGAGCCTAAGACAACGGGCTAAACTTCCACTGCTTCTTGCCTCTTTTTGCCCACCCACCTGTAATTCCCTTTTCAACTGTTCTTGCTGCTCCACCCTCTAGCTTCTGCTGTTATCATCGCGGTCGTAAAACGTCGTCCTGCGCATCCTGTCCTCTGATTTATGAAAACACAAGTATGGCACACATGTAATGCGTACTTTGTAGCTTGTTACCACTGTCTGGGGTGTCTTACAGTCCTTCCTGCTCTCCTTCGCCTCCACCTACTTTGCCTCTTTTTCAGTTGTTATTTTTGTTGTTAACATTCCTTTCTAATGGCCATATCCAGCCTGCAATTACAATTATTATGATGCTTGATAATGGTTTTCGCTTTTGAAATTAAGCAGCTTCATCAAGGCAGGTGAATGCTTCAAATTCCTTCAAATTTTCTACGCCATTATTCTTAATTAAAAGTGATGTTTTTATAATGAAATTTTAGTATCAGGCATTTCTTACAAATTTAAATAAAACAGTGGAAAGCCACAGAAAATACATTATTTTTTTAAGTTTAAATAACAAAAAAAACAGGCACTGAAAGTTTACAAAGTAATATTAAAATTATGATAGCCCGGAAAAACAATTTATTATTTTAATTTGTTTAAGTTGTCCAAGAGTTTAAGGCTTTTAGAGATTATTAAAAATGAAGCCAACAAATTAAGGAAGTCTAATAAATTATAATCAAAGTCAAAAAGACATTTGGGGTAGAAATCCATTTGGGCACGTTTTGTTAAAGTTTAAAAAGTTCAATTGATTACCATTGAAATATCGTTTTATTAAATTATAATTCTGTAAATAAATAAATGCTTTTAAAGTATTGTTCAAAACCTGTTACTATAGAGCGATGCACATTTATTTTTATAAACTTTATAAGCTATAAAAAGTTTTCTCTGCTGCTGACACAACTCACAATTGTTTGACGATCTACTTTTTAAATAGTAACAGTTTGAACATGCGCTGCCATAATTATGACATAGTCAAAGCTATGCTAATCGCATTGTTTTTTAAATACCTATTTTTTTCCTTGCTCATTTTTTCCCCTTTCAAAGCCTATTAGTTGCGAGTGACAGGTTTAATTCCATGTGTATTAGGCACGTCTGGGAGTTTTATGTGTTGTTTTAGATACTGTCATTTTTGTGCTATGAAATGGTTTTCAATAATAGAAATATTATACTATCAACACACGTGTGCAGCGATGTCAGCTTGTGTGTGTTTGAGAGTGTGTGGTGTGTTGATGTGTGTTGGTGTGTGTACACACGTAATCCTTACATATATAAACTCATTGCCCCAGTCGCGTTTTATAGCACACACATTTTCATACGCTGGCAACTAACCCCCACTGCCACACCCCCTCGGCAACCCCACACTCGCGCTCACACCATTTTGGCAGCCATTGTAAGGCATTTGTTTTGTAGTGTAAACACACACACACAGTGAAAGTGAGAGAGAGACTAGCACACACACATACACACAAACAAACTCACACGTAAACAATTTGGGTAATGAAGTCAGTGGCTCAGAGGACACCCCCTCCGACCCCGCCCCCGCCCCTGCCCCTTCCACATTGTCGCCTCTAAAGTGGATAAGAGAAATGTACAATAAACAGAAACAAATGGCAGACAATTTTTTCTTGTTTCCATGCTGTTTTCCATGCTCCCATTGTTGTTGTTGTTGTTGGTGCTTTTCTCTCCGCTGAAATGCGAGGAAAAAATGTTGTGAAATAATTTCACATGAAATTGAATGTCTGAGTTTGCTTAGGTGTCAAGTGTCAGTTAAGTTGAAGACTGAACGATTGCATAATGGAAATTCAATTTACTTTACTTCTTTGCTTCTTTCCATCAGAAATAAAAATTCTTTTCTCCGACTTCCCCAAATACAAGCCAAATATACACGTCCCATATGTCTTTATATTCGTTGCTTCTTCTTTCTGTTTGATTCCCAAATTCCCAAGCGCCAAGTCCAATTTTACCTGCCACACACACATAAACACACCCGCACACCCACACACACACAGTCTCCACTTCACTGCGCTCTAGCTCATCAATGCCATTTAACTTTAATAATACTTAAATACAATTAATATCTATTTTCGAGCTTCTCAGTCATTGTCGACATGATAATGAAAATTTTTAATGGAAAAAAATAAATGGGGAAAAGGAAACACAACAATTGCAGCGCAAAATCAATTTATTTTTACAAATTGAAATTTAAAACAAGCAAATGGAATTATCGTTGAATTTAATTTTTAAATAAATAAAAAGTTACTCGGACTTTTGGAGTTATTTAATTTTATATACTCCCTAAAATTTATTTAATCTAAAAGAAAACATTTCTTTAAGCAAAATTAAATCTAAAATAATCTAAGGAGCACTTAAAATAAATGATTATAAAATCTAAAGCTTTAAGTGCAAAAAGGGAAAAATTGAAAAATGCAACAAATTTACAAGTAAAACTAAAAAAGTGCACAGCTAAAAGGTTTTCCAGCTGGCTCACGGCAAACAATTAAAAAGAGCTACTTTACTCATAGTACAGTGCCTCTTAGCAATAGCTGCACACTATTCAAAAGTTAAAGACTACTTTGAAGAGGAAAAAAGTATCGAGCTGATAACAGCAAATGGAAGAAAAAACAATTTTGCATTCTGTTTTCAAAGATTTTTCTTTAAACGTTTGTGTAAACCGGAAATAGTTTAAGCCATGGCTAGTTAAGTGCTGACAATACAGTGTTGTTTGGCAGCAAATGCACGCTTTATGCTCAGCCAGTTGTCTGCTTTGAAATGGCTAAAGTTTTAGCAGAAAATGTTACCCAATTGTGTGTTTCAATTCTGTGAGATAGAATCAAATATTCAGCATTGAATTGGAAATGCAATTGAGAGTGTGAGTGGGAGTGGGAGAGGGACAGGGAGTGGGTGAATACTGTTTGTCGGACTGTAGTTTGTTAGACTACTGTTTGTAGTCTGTTTACTTAGCCCCGTGCGTTATTTTGGCGATTTATCGACTTTTACTTTGTTCTGCTCATATATGTATTAATGCATTGCGATTTTCAACGTTTTTCTGTTTGTTTTTCCGCAGCTCTACTGGCGGCTACCTTGCGGACATACCAGCGTGCCGGATGCGATTCGGAGCAGCTGTCACTCAGCTGTCCACGTGGAACTAGCATTTCCATAGAGCTTGCCCAATACGGACGAGCGGGAGGTAAGTTTTACATCTCCACCCACCCAAAATAATAAAAAAAAGACTGCCAAAGAAAAGGAAAAACTCACATTGTCACGTACGGGACGAAGGAGCCAAGTGTTATCTGTGCAAATGTGGAAATCAGTGGAGGCGGAGTACTCCGGGCACTGTGTACTATGTCCAGCTTTGAGTGGACGTACGAACAACGAGTGGTCGGTACTCTTGGGCTTGGGAAGCCGCTCTGAATGCCAATATCGCAATTGATTGATTGTTGCCTAAAGTTTGTCCGTTACACGCGTCAATTGTACGCATTGTATTTTACTTATTTGTGTGCACGTGCATACGCCGTCTCTGTCGCTCTCACACTAGCACACTCTCTCTCTTTTTCCCACTCTTACGCACACAAACTCCGAAAATGAGATGCGAGCTGTACGTATGCGTACACATCAAGTATACGCACACTGTGCGAAAGAAATCTGAAATCTCAGAGTGTTATTCTGGGAAGTTAATATAGAGTTCTTTTCTGGGAACACTTTTAATTGGCATAACATGTTTTTAAAATACCCAAAAGTTCCCTCTTTTTAAAAGTCTGTAAATTTAATAAAAGAAATAGTTTAAAAGCTTGACAAATATATTCTTGGAATTACTATAATCTGCTGTAAATTCCCCTAATTTAGCAGACCGTACAGATTGAAACTATTGTTACAAGTTGCTACAGAAATGCTCTAAACTGTATACCAAAGTATTTCTCTTAACTTGGCCAACCATTCTTTTTTATCAGTCTACCTTCCTTCGACGTACGCTCATATCAAGTATACGTACGCTTGGCTTGTTGGTAATATTTGAAATTGGTCAGCACTGTAGTCTGTATATGTATCTGTATCTGTATTCGTATTCGTATATGTAGCTGTATCTACTTGCGGCATACTCAGCTCCACTCCAGACCACTTGCACTTGGCTTCTCATTCTCGGCAAACCGGGTTCAAGTACTTGGCAAAATGACAACGACACGTTCACAAAAAAAAGAGAAGACCAGTAACAACAACAACAACAATAAAAATTGCCCTCTCGTCCACTTGAACAGATTTATCCGACCACAGCCTGTGTCCACCCGTCTCGCAGGAGGATCTCACCACAACCGGAAGTGCCGGCGATGCTGTCATCCACAGCGGCACCGAAATCGAAGTCAAACCGCCGGAAACGTGTACCGTAAGCGGATTACAGGTAAGCTGAATCAGTATAATTGCAATTCCATCATCGTCGCACTCATCATCATCGTCATCAAGGCAAGGCAAGACAGAGCAGGCTCAGGCGCACACAGACACACACACACACACACACACTTACACTTACACATTCATAAGCATGTGTGTATGTATGCTTATCCTTTCACAAGCTGCAACGAGACATGAGCTTCAATTTTCCCCGATTTTCCCATCCTAACCAACTCAGTAGGTGAATTTTGGGCTCACCTTTTTTCCCCCCGACTAAATGTGTTTTTCCTATTTTCCGCACGATTCCACAGCTTGCATTCAAAGACATTCTCAAGCAGACACACACACATACACAGAAAAGCCGCTAAAATAGCTTCCTTTTGGTCAATACACCCACACAAACAAACACACCCACAGAGAGTAGGGGCTGTGGCTGTGGGTGTGTGTGTGGCACACACAAAAAATATATAAAGGCGAAAGTAAATCAGTGAAGTAGAACGATGCCATAAAAACAGCAATAATTCATAATGAAAATCGATTCGATTCACTTTGGACCAAGCTGCAGGCATAAATCATCAAATATTTTTAGGGAGTTGTTTCTTGGCCATAGCTTAAACCAGGCCAATAAACCATTCAGTACTACATTTCACACTCGGTACTTAAAAAGTACAAAAGAGTCCATAAAGCTCGTTTAACAGAAAATTAACATTTCGGGAACGCTTTTGTGGCTTAATCTCTGAGTTTGGACACGTTTTAGGACGTATGTAAATTCAAAAATATATAGAAAATACTTAACACTATCGGGCTATAAACTAAATTATTTATTTTTGTATAAAATGAAAATTTTAAAACGGTTTTATAGCTTAATCTTTGAGCTTAGACACGTTTGAGCTGTATAGAAATTTAATTTTATTAAAAAAATATGTACACAATTGACCATCAAGTTCAATATTGTATTTATACATAAAAGAAATGATTCAGAAACAATTTTAAGTGCCTATGAGTTGAGGATATAAAACTATTAAAATAAATTTAGCTTGTAAAAATACAATAAATATTATTTTTTATTCAAATGTTCAGCTCGATTAAGTCTGTTCAGTATTAAAACACTCAATGATCTATTTCTACACAACCCACTTAAAAACTCCTTAAATTTATAAGTACAGGGCTGCACACAGTCGCCTTCTCCCAACTGTAAGCTCAACTGCCATTTGTTTGCCAATCTTTGGTGGAAAATCTACAGCTTTCATCACTTGAAAATTTATATACACATTCGTACATTTACAGCTAAACTCATGTATCCAATTTAGAATTACGAATTATAACTACAGCTAATAAAAAAGAACTGAAAAACTAAAGAGTTGTGTAGTAAGGGCTCCGTGAGTTACCAAATTCGACCTGCTGGATTCATCTAAATTGCAAATTTCATTCGAATGGAAGTAGCACATTAAGTATGCCAAAGAAACTTTTTGCTCAAGGAAAATGAAACGAAAATTAAATTCAGTATATGAAATTTGTACGTAGTCTGCGCTCATGGATAGTATGTCGCAATTTGTCACATTTATGAGGTCGTTTGGGCTTCGTTGGCAGTTTTACTGAACCCCAGATGTAGTGGTTAATTTTTCATTGAACCATATCCCTCAAAAAAACATATACTCACTTGTACACTTACACACACACATATATATAAAAGGGCCTGTGACGAAGGAGCGCTGATTGCGTTTCATTGAGCACATCAATTTTGGGGGAAAGACTATGACTTTATATCTGCTGAAGCGAAGTAGGTACACTGTTAAAAAGAGGAGGCTAAAACCAATAACATGCATCTTAGGAGTTATGATAGTGGAGCAGACTCATCTCTCCTAGTTTAATTTTTTGTAAAGCCAAAAAGGGCAGGAAACAACTAACTCTTGTTATTGTAAGGATTTTATTTCTTATTCCAGGCTTAATCACCTCTATAAAAGAAATGGTATATATTTTAAAGAACTTTATGTATTCAGCATATTTTTTAGTCCCAAAATCCAAGTTTTGTGTACACAATCTTGATTGCAGAACATTTTTTTGCCAGTGTGATGTGCGCTAACATACGTTTAGAGCATAGGGAGGTAGAGACAGAAAGAGAGTGGCAAAACCACAAGGAATACACAGAGGAAGAGGGACGTGGCAAAGAGGGAGAGGCATATGGATAGGACACACACTCACGCTTCATTTCCGGTGCTTCCTTAAAGCGGAACTGAATTGCGTTCTCGGCCTCGTGGGCGGCGCTTGACTTATGGACGCATCGCATTAAGGCCAGCTTACGCTTATGCCAGCATCCGTGTAGCCATAACCCAGCTGAAAACCCCCTCGTGTACCACCCCAAAGAGCCACCCAGCCACAGGTCATAAAGGAGTGCGAGAACTGAAACGAGAGTAAACAAATTATTACGGGACAGTCCAATCGATAGACTTACATCCTTGCAACTTATGAAGTGGGCGGGCGCACGTGAAGGCGTGCCAACCTCAAAATCCAATTACGGCCTTTATCCATCTTTGCAATAGAGAATCACAGAATGTGGTTTACCCAACGAATCTCACTAATTAATAACAAATCAAAACACTTGGCAGCCCAAAAGGAAAAAAACAAAAACATTTCTCTGGACTGTAGGCAGTGGCAGGACTGAAACGAGCTTCTAAGTAAAAGGGTATCGCAATCTTTTCAATTTGTTTACTTCAATAACAAATGAGTGAAAATTTATCTTAAATGAAATGCTTAAAATTTATCGAAGATTAAAGGCCGTGTCATTTTGAAGCTGTCAGTTAAATGATGCCAGTTGCAGTAATCAGTTTAATCCTTGTTTGCTTGCTCTTATACCCAGTACTTATGCAGGGAAGTGGGTAGCGTTCAATGAGCTTTTAAGCTCTAGTTGTTGACTGGACCCTACGAATCTGCAAAAGTATTAAAAATGTCTTTGAAAATATGTTTCGCTTCCTATCGTGCACATAAATCTTTAGACAGTCCATTACGCCCTCAATTTTTAATATAGCACCCATTTTAAAATAGCAAGCTTTTTCTTATGAAATTGTTTGCCATTTCATTGAGTTTTATATTTATATAGCAAAGAAATAACAGCAGTTATAGCTGTTTAAACGTTTGAATACAGTAGGAACGCACAAAAGTATGCAATGATTTTGAAGAAGTGAAAGCAGCGAGGCTACTAATGGCTATACCTGTTAGAAGGGTATCTTTAAGTCGTTCACAACTAACTTCTTGCCAATATTTTCTTTTCGTTTGTTTATTGTAATTCTTAAGTCTGTTTGTGCCTGACGCACGTTAGTCGTGTCCCAGGGCACAATTGATAGATAATTAATTGAATCGCATGTGGCATAAAGCTATTTCGCACTCGGCGGCAATCAACTGCAATGCATAACAATAATAATAATAACAAAGGCGAACGTTTATATGCCCATACTTCCACTGATCCCGGTCTTAATGGCTTCGAGTTCAAGTGGATGCCGCATTATAGGTACACACACATACACATACACGTATGTATACGTGTGTGTGCAACATCTGTGCGGCTCTTTATGGGCCTGTCGAATTGTTAAGGCATATAAAATGCATTCATAGTTTTATCTCTGCTAGGCCGACAGAGATTTACGACTCTTGCGAACCAGCTGAGGTGCTGGTCCTACCTCCCGCCCCTTTACGCCCCCTATTGACTTCCTCTTTTTGGCCTGCATTCTTGCCGTTTGCCATTTGCCATCGACGCTGCTCCTTTCACCGGCAGCAGCTTCAAGGATGCAGTCTTTGTGCCTGCAGCAGGAGCAGCAGCAGCAGCAGCCATCTGTGTTCAATTCTCTATCAATAGCACCCTCATCGCAAATGTCCATAGCTATATTGTACATATACACTCACCAAAAAGGACTCCTAATTTGAGCTTTGATATAGGTATTATAGCAGTTAAGTTGAGCTTTCCTTTTATTTATTTTTGGGCTCTGTTTGAATTCAGGAGTAGAAAGTACTCACTAAGGCACAAGAAATTAAAGAAAATATATTTTATTATACCAGTTTTGAAAATTCTTAAATTTATAAAAGAAATTTATCTATTTAAAATTAGCGTTTTTACTAAAGTTTCATATTTTTGGCAAGTGTATTTCTATATATTTATACGTAAATGTCAGGACACTATATCTTATGCTTGTATCTCTGTTTTCTTGCAGTACGCCCTGCTGCAGACGGTGGTGGATGCCTGCCAAAAGAAGAGACACTGCAAGTTCGCTGCGAATTCCAAAACGCACACAACTGGAGATCCCTGTTCGGGCATACGAAAATTCGTTGAGATTGCCTACAAATGCCGTCCATGTAAGTATGCCATGCCCACAGCCCACATACCGGTTCCCAGGGCCCAAAAGGACCCCTTTAGGAGGTCAGCCAAGCGGGACCTTTCACTTGGCACACACACACACACACACTCGCATGCACTTAAAAGAAATATAATCGTTGACGCAGAAGACAGTAGGCGAAAGAGAGAGACAGAAAGAGAAAAGAACAGACGGAAGCAAGTAGCCGATATATGGTAGAGGAGCATTCCAAGTGCCAGGAGGAGCTCGCCTTTTGTGTCCTTGCCGCGTTAACCATGATATATTTTATTTGCTCTGCGGCAAAATAAATATTTGCCAGATGCAAAAGTGGCAAACATCAATTTAAGCTCTCTGGCAAACAACCAAAATTGTTTTTTGACTAGAGCAAAACATTGCAACCTTTTGTTGATCTGACATCTGCATTCGAGTGCACCTGTGCACCAGTGCACAGGACACTCTTCCAATGATAATTCGCCTTGAAAACAAGTACTCAATGGGCACTCGATGGTCCACAATCAACTTCAACTGCTTTTCGATTACTACTCAGCTGAAGATACTTTGTCAAAGGTATGCATGTAATCAGGTGTCCTGCTCAAGTCACTTGACAGTCATGAATGTGTCTGTAATGTTCCAGTTATCATTTTTAAGTACTTCCTCAAATTCCAATGCAATTTTTGGCAACAAAATAAAGCCCTTCTACCTTTATCATTTATATGCCACATTTATCAACCTTTAAACAAATTTAAAAGCACAAATTAAGCCTATCGCAATGAACAAAGAGATACCCTTGATATATTTGTTACTATTTTCACGACTTTTTATTTAATTAAAAGTTAAGCCCTGCAGCTACTATCAGTTGTCTGCCATAACAATCAATCAGCGTTGACAATGAATTTATTACATTCATTGATTAAATAAATTTAATGATTTTTCCAACGCTTTATCGCGTTAAAAAACAATTTCCCTTTAATCAACAAATTCAAAATTTCCTTGAATTTTCACAGCACAGATTTTCTTAGGAAAATGTGCGTTGCTTTTGGGTCTCAAGTGCTTTAGTAATCAGATTAGTTAATGCAAAATCAACATATTTGAAGCACAGACAACAACTCTTGGATATTCACAGCATATGCATGTTAAGTAGAAATACAAATTAATCTTGAATTAATCTAGTAGGTTGAATTTGCCCATAGGATTCATTGTTTAAGAGCAGAAATCACGCAAAGACAAAAGCAGCTGAATGACAATGACACATGAAATTCCATTTTAATTGTTGATACATCATCCAAAATAAATGAAAATTGTTTGAAGCAGAGTATGAACAAGAAAATGGTCCCCTTTCTGGACGCCACTCCCCCCTTTTTTGAAGAGGAGAATAAAGGTGTTAGTATAATACTTATTTTAAAAGCTGACAGGAAGAGACTCTCTTACTTTTTTTTGCGCTTTTTCTGTTATGGCGAACATAAAATAAAATTAATGAGAACTCTCGACTACACCGAACTTTGAGTTTGATAAGAGACGGTGGCAACTGGACTGTGGGTGGGTTGATTTCGGTGGCTGCTTTCGTGTGGGTGGGTCAGATTTTGCTGTAGATTTAATTCAGCTAGAAGCATAATGAAAAATGCAGCTGCGCTTTTGCTTTTCGCAGTGAGCATTAAAAAATAGTTGAATAAACTTTTTACTGAGTTATTTGCATAGTTTTTCCCCCAGTGCATTTCTCTTTGGCGTTGTCGTCGGCATCACTCCCCCCTTGTCCATGACCCCTGCATTTACCCTACCAGAAGCTTTTGCGATTGGGCTAATGGCACTCGATTATTTACGATCCGCTAAGCAAATTCGTGTTTAATCGCAATCATCCGGCAAACAGAAGCCGATAAGCGAACAGATGAAGCACCTAACCGAACCAATCTCACCTTTCTCCCTCTCTCCCATACTCCTTTTCCAGCTGGAACTGAGGATTTTCTACCATTTTCACTTATCAATTGGTATTGTTGCCATACTGCTGCAGTGGATAATGCTCGTTAAACGAGTTCTTAATGCCCTCAACAGACAGTTCAATTTTTTTTGTTGCTTCGCTTTAAATGTATTCCGATTTAAGACAGAGACAGTTGTAAGGGAGAAGAGGGGAGAGGAGGAAAGTTGGAAATGCTGTCTCAGGCTGTCTCTTCTTTGCTGTGCATTCCGTGTAATTCTTTGGTAATTTGCGTCAGACTTTTCAGCCATTTCCAGTCGAGCCTCAGCCTTTTGCAGATTTAGCTCAAATATTTTTACGTTTCGTTTTTTATACATTTTTTTTTTGTTAGTAAAAAATTTTGTTCGTTTTTTTTTTTTTTTTTTTGTGACAAGTGACGCAGATGTTATCTTGTTAAAAAGCACACAAACAAACCGAGGAAGTGAAACAAACAGGAGGGAGAACAAAGGAAGAGCAACCAGCGCAGCACCATTCAAATTAGAAAAGGGAAATGCACAGCAGGTTTGGAGTTGGGAAAGTGGGAAAAGAGGAAAATGGGAGAGTTGTGCGATGGCAGCTGGTAGATGGACAGGGAAAGGGCACTCAGTTCACATAGCTCTTAGTACACTCGAAAAATGAAGACGAGTTGAGCTACTTTTTAATTATTTCCATTTAAGTGGGAGAGATTTTAGTTGATATTTTTAAAAGCAGCTGAATCTATAGCATATTTTAAAGCAAAGTTTGATTTATTTTAAACAAATTTCCCGAAATAAATTTTATATTTTATAAAATTCCTCTTAATTTCGCCTGATTGCCTACATCAATTCAGGTAACACATATTTCTTAGAATTTTGCACATTATTAATTCCAGAAGTGCTAGCTGAGAATACCAATGAGGTAGCTATTTTCGCTGAGTGTACGTACTTGCCTAGCACGTTTTGTTGGCGGCAACGTTAGGGCCATTGAGTGAGGGGCAACGGTGAGGTAATATAATTAAGGAGAGCCCTTCCAGTTTTCTTTTTTCTCATTTTTCCCGTGTTTGTTGCTTTTTTTTCTAAATTGTCTGTTATCTTTTGCTCATTATGGACACCAGCGACAAGTAATAAAACTGCAAAGTACGAGTGGAAAACGTTGAAAAATTACGGCCTGGTTATGTGCGTGGAAGCGCAAGTAACCCCAACCTATACCCCGACCCCTAGTCCTACACTGCCCCTGGCCCTATCCCTACTCCCGCCGCTACTCCTCCGCAAGCTGGAGGCTTGAGGCTGTCAGTGCATACAAGGCACAGAAGGAACAGCAGAAACCGAGGCAAAGGAACAGGAAGACAGTGGAAAGAGTACACGGTGCCAGACGGCACATTGTGGTCATAAAAATATGGCAATTTTCAACTTTTCTCACGTCTCTTCATAATAAAACGTGCACTCGCACTCACAGAAAGCACAGCACAGAGGAAAAAAAGAACCAAAAAAAGAGAGAGCAAAAAGAAAGAGCAAGGAATCACAGCATCCAATAGAACGTCCCTGCACGTAACGTGTGGGCGTCGAAAGGGCAGCGGAGGAGCGGGGCGTGTCGTGGCGGGGTCTTCGGGGTCTGACAGTCAATGCCAGAGGGCCAGGTCCTGTAAACAGGCTATGCAAATATTTACCAAATTTATTAAAGTTCATCTCTGACCATTCCAACAAAACGTACTTTTTAGTATGCATCAAATGATGTACGAGTGCAAGTAAATGCTTTTATGCCTATATACAACCGACATGTACACAAGGATACTCAAGTATATACACACATATATACGTAAAAATATTTATACACATTTAAGAAGCTAAGCTACAACACCGCAACTCATAATTGCTTCAGTTTTCGTCCTTTCATTTGCAGAAAAGAGCAGAAAATAATAATAAAAAAAGACTACGACTGAGAGATTCAAAGTAAGCGAAAAGGAAATGAATATCCTTACAAACTTTCGTCTTTCAGTCCGTCTGTCTGTCTTTCTGCCTGGCTTACGTTGACAATTGCATATCCCATTTTGGCTGACTTCCAGCAATTTGCTTTGGATGAGTGCGAGTTAGCCCGGCTGGAGGCAACAAATATATATTGGTAAACTAGTCAAAGCCAGCAGATGTGTGGACTCATGTCCTTACACATTTACGATAGTAATTGGTAAACATATTTATCTAAATGTGTATACCCTGTAAAGGCAGGCAAAGGGGTAGGTTGGGTTGGAATAAGTGAATACTTTAGGAATTTCATAACTTTGATTAGTATTTCTAATCTCTGTGAGAATTGTACTTAAGTATTGAAAATATTTAACAGTTACTACAGTTAAGTGCATACCCGTTAGCTAATAAAAATGTTTTACAAATTTACATATCGTTTAACTGACAATTTGCCTGTATACTCTGACATATTTTGCCATCACTTAAATCAAGTGCTTAATATTTTAACTGTACATAAAAAAGTTAAACAGAAATCAATTTCAAATAATGTCAGAAGTAGGGTAATTCCATATTTCTGATAACTAATTATGGAAAACTGATTTAAGTAGGGACTTTCAAACAGTTTGTTTAATGTTGAGCTCAGTTTACCATAATTTATGCACTCGAATTGAACACTTCAATTGATTTTACTGCACTTCAATTATTTTTTGCCACTCTCAATGCAGAATTTTTAACTACAATTTCGGAATAGTTTTTGCCTGTGTTTATTTTCTATTTATTTATCCAACAAAATCCAAATATTCTAAATACTTAACAAGTTTCAACTGATGTTAAATAATTTCCAATCGATTTTATCAAATCTTTCAACAAATAATTTTTGACATTTAATACATAATAAATTTGTTGAATATTTGCCAGTTCGCTTTAAGATTAATTTTGAATTGTTGGGAATATTTGAGTTGCTCACAGTATTGCACAACGACAGATCTCGGCTGACTTTCAATTACCTGGCCCTTATCATGGTTGAACACAATGCCATTGGGAATGTCGGTCTGTGCTCTTGATTGATCCGGCAATTAAATTTATTTGGAAAGTGGCTGTTTTTTCTTCATGTCGTGTTGTGTTCAACATATTTGCATTTAATTCGAAGCGGGAAATCAAATTGCGCTGGTCGGACATGGCGTATGAGTAATGTGCACAATACACAATTGTTCATTGTGTAAATATGTACATACTTTGATTTATTTATATTAAATATTGTAAATAATTTGAGAAATGACAAAAAACTTGACAGTGAATCATTGTCACAAATTTTAACCAATTTGTAAGCGAATATTTACTTGTCTACATAGGGTATATATACATTTAATTGTTATGGATTTAGTTGCGCCTGTTAAGCATGACTTTGCAAATTCCAATGACCGCAATTAGGAAGATATTTTCGTGCAGAAATTGTGTGGGTCGTGCATGAATGTTTCATGAATGGTTTTTATTTTTTTCCTGTGGCTTTTTTACAGACGAATTCCGCAGCAAGTTGGCCTGCGAGAATGACAACATGCCCTTGATGTGCAATCCATACTCCCGCATTGCCATCTACAGCGCCTCCTTTGGCCACACAGAGAAGGAGAGTGTCCAGTGTGGCGCCCAAGGAGCTCCGGCCGGAAATGTGCTAATAAACCGAGAGGACAATGGGCAGCCCAGTAAGCTCAAGTCTATTTAATAAATCTTCTTTCTTTTTGACTAAACGCTTTTTATATGCGTATTACAGCCTGTCTGGTTTCCTATGCCACCGAGACAGTCATGCAGATCTGTCACGGCAGGCGCAGATGCTCCGTGACCGCGGACGCCGGCACCTTTGGTCGACCCTGTAAGACGGATGTGCGCATGTATCTAAAAGTCGTCTACACTTGCAGTGAGTACTAATGATTTATCTTCATAAACTAAGAAAGGAGTTTAATCTTTATCAAAGTAAATCTAATATTTATTTTGGTCCTTAATGTATTTATTAATTAGAGTAGATTAGAATAAATTATGCTTATTTAATTCAAATATATTTATTAAAAGGTCTATGTTTGATGTAAATATTACTACTGATTCTTTCAATATTCTTGTACATTGTTTATCCTTGCCACATTCGTAAATAAACCAAATAAATAAAAGTACTACAATAAAATGTATAGAATTGCCAAATAAATTAAACGCACATAAACTCTGGAATAAGAAATCTTTTTTAGAGGCGTTACCGCAAATACTATCGAATTTAGCTTTGCTTGGTTTGCTTAGTTCATAAAGTTGGAACAAAGAGAAAGTTGTTATTTAATTTTACGGTCATTAAACTTGGCAGAGCAAAGCAAAGCATCCAGAAAGTTTAGACACTGACTCAACTTAGTTAACAGCATTCAAAACAGTTTTTTTTATGCGTGATGCCAAGAGCTGGCTGCAGTGTTGTCGCTTTAGCTACTTTATGGCAGTTTTTCTAACGTACAAACTCGAAAATTCAAACAAAAAATCAAATTTTATCTTGCAGATTTTAGGTTCCCGATTCGATATTGTTAGAACTACCGATTAAAACAGATTAACCTTTGAAAATTATATAAAATATTTTAAAAATCTTCCAATTTGCAATATCAATTACAATCATTTCTTTATGCTATTGAGAATCTATAAGGGTATATAATATAAGGGTATAGTTTAACAATTTACAGTGTATCCTGTTAGCTACAATAACAAAACTGCTTAAGCTATTTTTGCCACAACAAATTCTTGCAACACTTGTTGGCTTTGAGTTGCAATTTGGCTAAAACAAACAGTTTTAATTTGTGTCAAATACAGGTGAAGTAAAATAAATCAGAATTTAAAAAGGCGAGGTGAATATTTCCATTAACTTGCGGAAAGTAAAATGCAGAAAAAATTGATTGGAAAAATGAAAGGTTTTGATAGATATTTCTAAACAGTTTTTTATTTAATAACATAGTTGATTCTAAGATAATATAGTTTTTGAAAACATTTAAATACTATTAATAAACCAATTCCCAACTCTTTACAGTTCCCCGCAAGGTGCTTAAGGATCGCTACGAAACAGCTCCTGAGGCGGATGAACCGCAGCAGACCGATCTGGATCTCGATCAGGATGAACTCTACGACGAAGATCAGTTCTACAAAGAGTCGGAGGCTATACCACCAGCTCCTAAGCTGCAAGGTGCCAATGTGGGTCGATCCTTTGACTTCGACATAAGCTCAGGTGGAGAGGAATCCACAAGTACTCTGCTCCCCCCGCTCTTGTCCCGCAACGATGGCTCATTGGAAGGTAAGCTATGGCACTGATTATCCACTCAATTGTTAGCTCAATGTTTATGTGTGTGCGTGTTTACATTGGAACTAGATCAAAGCTGAGTGTTGACTATAGATTTATAATTTGATTTTGTGAGCGTGTATCACTCACATTTAGCTCCTTTGATGGAGTCTTGTGTCGTCATGGCCCTCACTTACGCCAAAGTGCCTCAACAGCGCATTGTGCATAAATATTTTAGGAGCATTCCCATCTGTCTTCATTAGCCAGATGGCGCTTTGCCATCATGCTGTAACGATACGTAACGTAACGTAACGTAAAGTAATGTCAAATCATGTTCATTCGCGTGCGCCTTTGATGGATAGACGGATGGATGGCTGGCTGGTTGAATGGTGGGATGGATATATAGATGGATGGATGGCATAGAGGTCGTCACAGACTTTGTCTCAATCTTATACTCATTCTTCGCATCAGTCTCAGTTCGACTCTACACTCAGAAAAGATGGAAGAGAGGAAACCTTAAAAGACGGAAAATCTTTTACGATTTTCTCTATTCTCTAAAATTTTTCTGAGTGTAAGAGAAGCACTGCCATACGTTGCCATTTTTCGCAGAGCGACTACAGTCATCTGTGCGATTGTTAGACCGCATAAAAGAGTCATTCAACCATCCAACGGAGACGGAGGAAACAACATTGGCCAACGAGCACATTATCACAACAGCAACAGCAACAACAACTAACGAAGACAATATTGGGAATAAGGTAATCGAAAACGCGTCAGATTCTAATGATACAACAGAAACTGGTTATGAGAATGGTAACTACTTCAATCGCCGTAAGTGTCAGATGTCTGACGATTGGGGGCCAATAGGTCTCAACTGTACCGATGAGGACATTGTCACAGAACGTGTCCAAGTGGTTGGTTTCTTGGCAAATTGGCTGAACACCTATCTCTACATTCGAAGTGAGTTTCCCTTGGTTTTGCTCTGCTCCACCTCATCCAGCGCTGTTCTTTTTTCTTCCCCCGTTCAGTTAAGGCTTTCATGTGTAACTAATCGAAGTTTTTGTTCACACACACATAAAACTTTTGTGACAGTACAACAACAACAGCAGCCATGTCACAATTCCAAACTCTGCAGACGATGCTTGCTGTCTAGTGGAGAGTGCAGGCGACAGCAGAAGACCCAGCAACGCCTCACATACAACATCAAACACTGCAAGCTTTCCATCATTCGAACTCGCTTTGTGTCCTTCACCCTGGCTTATAGTTATATGCATACATTTATAAAAGATCTGAAAAATGTCTGCTTTTAAGATAACTTAAGTATTTCCGTACCTAATACACCCTTTGCTGTTTGCCAGTACAGGCACTACAAATAAATGATAAAGAAAGCAGCCATGTTCTTCCACATGTACTGCGCCTTCGCTCCATTCCTTTTCCCTACGAACCCCTTGGGATGCGCTGTCATCAGCAGAGCTCAGATACCGAGCAGGCTGGATGAAAAGGTTAGGTTGTTTGAGGTTAGGTAAGGTAGGGGGGTTCCCCCTGATGGCCTATAACCGACAAGGCAGACAAGCAGACAAAGTTGCATGTGCAGCACGTTGCATGCAGCTCGTTGCTTACCACATGGTAAACTTTTTGATTTCGTTTCCGGTCATATACAAAGTCGCCCGATTAAAACTTTAACTTGGCTCGCGCGTCGACGACGACGACCAGAATGGAAAATGAAGATCAGCCAAGTGGAAAACCCATCATGTGATGCTTGCACTAACTCTCCATTCCCCTCGTAGCGATTAGGAAATTTCAAGTACCTTAGACGACAACTGATTTGCATTAACTGGAACTCTCTTTCTCTCTCTTCCACTCTTTTTCTCCTGCTTCCTTTTGACATGCAGAGCACCAGGAACAATTCTATCTCTATCTCATCATATCGGTGACAGCCGGCGTGCTTCTCTGTCTAACGATTGTGATTGGTCGTCTAACTCTACAGCGACGAGGAGGACGGAATAAACGAAGCTCCAGTGTCAGCAACGTGTCCAAGAACTTTGGTGATAATCAACTTGACGGCACTGGTGCTGGTGGTGGGGCAGGTGGTGTTGGCGCTGGTACCGGCAATTTTCAACAGCTGGCAACAGGTGAAACACATCTGGCCGACTCCTTTGGCGACGACATCTCCGACATCGATGTCGATGTCGATCTTACAGCACCGGTGCCATTGTCCAGCCTTTCATCCAGGAATGAGGTAAGTTTTAAGTCGATTTTAAATTGATTGGTAAATTAATTGAGAGTCAGGTGTGTCTTACAAAACTCAAAAGAGGACAATTGTGCTTAGTTTGAGTATTTATTGGGGGCCTAAATACAATTTAAAATTTATTTAAAATAATTAAATTACTACACTATATTAAATAAGAGTTTAAATTGAATGTCAGGTGTGTTTCACAAGTCTCGTGTGAGGCGATGTGAATTTAATTCAATCAACAATATATTTGATGGCAGTTTTTATATAATTGTTAATTTCGTTGATTAAAATTAAACAAATTATTAAATTATAGCGCTGACAGACAATCACTAAACTTAAAGAAAGCTTAAACAAAAATAGCTTAAATATTAATATTGTTTCTATTTTTGTCTGCGTCTAATTCGAGAGATTTGTGAAACACAGCTGGTAAACAGATTTAAGCTTTTAAATTGCCACAACCCGCAAATTCGCTAGAAATATAAATTTAGGCAAAGGCATTAAAAATAAAATAACATAAATAGATTAAAGTATTTATTCTTAGAAAATCGGTTTAAAGCTGCAGTAAATTGGAACAGAGCTTAGCAGCAAATTTAAATGGTTAAGAACAATTGTTGCTGTAGACTTCCTTTTTGGAGCTTAACTCACTGTAATTTAGTAAATCACCTTTCAATGAGTAGTTCTATCCAACTAGCTCCATTTTGGGAGCTGCAGGCGGGACAGTGGCTCGGTCATTACCTGTAGTCATTACCTAAGGTAAATAATCATTTCTAAATATGGAAATTTCATTGTTCTTGTCAGTCTCTCTGTCTCTCTCTCTTTGCTTCTCTATCATTATCTATCCCGCTTGCGCTGTGGGACAATGAGACAACGAGGACGCATCAAAAGCAAGAGGCTTGTTGTGGTTCTCTCCCTCTCTCTTTCTCTCTTTGTCTCTCTTTCTGTCTTACTGCTCACTGTTTCAGTTGAAAGGAAATGAGAGGAAACTGGGCGCCAGTAAAGTTCCCTTGCCATTAAACCCATTTTGGCCAGCACAAAAGCGGCGAGTCCTTTAAATCGTCCCCACCCCGTCTCGCCTCTAGACCGAAAACAACCTCAACCTCAAGCTCAACTTATCCAACGTCTCTACTCCTCAATCCCCTGCAACATCCACATCCTCATCACTTCCCCAGCTTTATCCACTGGGAAAATGCTAGTAGCCTTGCTCCAAATGCTCGTTGCAACAATTTTTGTGCCTTTTCTGTTCTGTTGTTATTGTAGTTGCTTTTATAGAGGTTTGGAGCATAAGGAAACAACGGGACAGCAGCAGCAACAAAACCGGCAACAATAAACACCACTCGACTAGCATTGTCCCCGTACATAAGTGTTGGCTCTTAAGACGGTAGCAAAAAATCCGTTCTTAAAACATTCCATACTTGGCGACCCAAGAGAACTTTTTATCTAAATACTATGATTTTCATGGAAATATTGTTCCTATTTTCTAGATTCACTAAGATTTACTCTTCCCCATTTAAGCACCCTTTTGCTTCACAAACATTATATACCCTTGCACTTACTACGTACAGGGTCTTAAAACCATTCCCGCCTTATACTATGTGCACGTGTTTGAATGTGAAAGAAGTCTGATGGTTTGCTGAAAGGTGGAAAATTAAAATTACTGCACCCGTAGCGAGTGCCGACCGTACAGTCAGCAGCAGTCTGACAAGCGCCTGAGGTTTCAAACTTTACAAAAGATGAAAATAACAAGTACAAATGTTAAGATACAGCAACAACAATCGGCACTACGGTACCTTAAATCCCCTACAATAATACACCTAAGTAGATAATTGCAGAGCAGGGGAGACAGAAAGAGAGGGAGACAGAGAGAGGGAGAGAGAGGGAGAGAGGAATTTTTGAGGTTGAGCTTAAAAGTAATTAAAAATATATTTGGTATATGAGAAAAGTTCCAGTTGATCCGAATCCCGGCAAGAGCCAACGAATTGTGCAGTGTTTAATTTATGATAAAGAATATGTTGAGGGGCGGTGAAGGGAAATGGGGGGAGTGGCAGAAAACAGAAAGGCTGGTAAGCGTTGCAGATTCCTGTTTGCCATTTTTACCGGAAATGCCTTTCCCAATAACAAGGATAAATGCACGGAGGCTTAACTCTTTGCTCTACCTTTTCATGTCGTTTCCTTTATCGTCATCGTCAACCGTCAACATCGTTCTCGTTCTGGTTCTCATCCTCGTCCTCGACGTCGTCATCTGCATCTGGCTCAAAATGGCATTGCCAACCGTGTTTGGACTGGGCCAACACACACACGCACACAATCGTTGCACACAAAAGACCTATATGACATACGCACCGACGCCCAACTGTAACTACGGTGGTTTACAGGGCCCACAACTGCACCATCCCTCGTCGACGGGCGCCCAACTGCACCATCCCTCGTCGACGTCGAACGCAAGCAGCGTGTTGATGCAACCGCCTTCGCAGGGCAACATTTATACTAGCATGGGACATCCGGCTGTGAGTGGAGCCATGACTATCGGTGAGTTTTTAATCATTCATTCCATTCAGTCACTCTGCCCACTACCAAAATGATTCACTTTAAGCCAATTTACAATTTTGTACCTGAAAATACAGAAGCAAATTAAAACTACACAACTATATTCATTTCAAATTGTTTTTATAGGTAACAAAAACTTTAAATAAATCAGAAAATCAAGTTTGGTTAATTTGTTCGTAAAAAAACATTTATTTGAGTAATTTTATTTATATCAAATAGGTTCAATTTAGAGACAAAAAACTGCTATAAATAAGTCATTTAAAAACACTTTAATTTAATTGTAAAAACTTTTTAATATCAAACGATTTTTTTCATTAATTTTTGTTCATTTACAAAATGTTAAAAAAAAGCGTCAGAGCTTTTAATTATTAAATTCATTACGCTGACCTCCAGAATTTATAATAATTTGCTGCAACTTTTTTGCTACAAGTTGATTTTGATTTTGAAAAGTTGATAATAGTTTTATTTGGGTCAAAATTGTTTTGAAACAACTTTTTTAAAATTTAATATAAAATGTTACTTTGTTTATTACAACTTTTTAACCTTATTCATTAAACAAATCATGTGTAGGTAACTTATTTTAGGTATTTATATAAATTTAAAACTAACTTTTGAGCTCTTTTAATTATACTTATGGACCATTGTATCTGTATCTCTTAGCTTCCCTTTGCTTAGCTCCGTATGTAATATTCTAAATTTTCAAATTATTCTAGGTCCCCATATGCTCGGCCCTTCCGGCCTAAGTGGCGTCTCTCCGGCGTACATAAGTGGCACCATTATGGTGCCTGGACATCAGCACACACACGCCGGAACGCTGAGAAGAACGCTAATACCGACGAGCATGGGACTGATAAGTTCCCCCTCACCGCCGCCCGCTGGAATGACGGGAATTGGAACAGGCATTGGAATGGGCGTTGGAGTGGGCGTGGGCATGGGAATGCCCCCGCATTCTTTGGCCTCGGCTGGCAACAGTGGAGTGTACTACGACAGCACGGTGCCCAGGACACTGGCACGTGGCATGTCGACGGAGAGCAGTAACCAGTACTTCTATGGATGACATTCGCTTAACCGCAAGGCTTCGCTGCCCATGGCCATTGCGGTGCGACCGCAACCGCATCTAAACTTCAATATGCTTCCAATGTCTGCCACAATGGGCCTGGCTGACTCAAGCGGTGGCAGTCGCGCAGGCACGCCCACCGGTGCAGGAGGAGGTGTAGGCGGCGGCGGAGTCGGCGGTAATAAATCCGATATACCAGCGATCACAGTGACTGCCTCGCCAGGGCCAGGTTCATTGCTCTTGGCCAACAATGTACTGGGTCTGAAACCGCCAAACTCTGGCAGTGACACAATGTCGCGTCAGACAACAACAACCACGCCCACCATGTCCATGTCTGGGCGTAGTCAATGCTTCTAGGATCAATTTCACGCCGCAACAAGCCAAGCAAATTGCCAGAAGTTATTGCCCCTGGACGAGGACCTCTTCTACTTGTAAATAATGTAAGACTCACACTCACTCCACGTTCTCTAATCTCAAAACAAAACCAAAAAAAAGAAAAGATAATTAGAAAAATTTAAAAAAAAAATACCAAAAAAATAACATAATTGAATCTTACGCATACATATTTCTACAGTTAATTATAGTATAGCATTTTAGAGGCTACTAACTCCCACAAAGATAATTCCAAATCAAAAAACAAAAAAACAAAACAAAAATCAAGAGACGCGAGTTTAAATTGAGTTTTAAAGCATATAGAAAAATGCACAGATTTAGCATAAATTTTAATACCATAACTAAGAATGAATAGTACTCATATTTCATGAATTTCTAGTCCTAAGTCAACGCATGAAGTTTACATAAAGTATATGGTAAATATATATATAGAAAGAAATCTGAGCTGAGGAATCTGATTTGGGGAGCACAACTTGAGAGTTTGATTTGCCTTAAAAGAATGGAAACTCGATAGTTAAGTAATGAGTATGAATAGTCGAAATATTAAATGAGTACAAGAGCAAAATACTTTAAATAAGCTAAAAGTTGAATTAAACTGCAAAAAAAAAGTTAAGGAAATTCGATTAAGATTTGCAGATTTGTTTCAAAATAATATTTAATTTATTTAAGTTACTTGATTGCTCCTCTAAAGATACCAAATTATATTTATTTCATTGTTTAAGATGCCCGCATCTAAAAGATAAAATGTATCTGATGAAACAGCAGGTTTCAGAGATACAATGCTGTTTCCCCATAGATACGAAATACGAGTACGAGTATGTACAATAAATACTACATCAATTAATAAGAAGAAGGAAAAACAGAAAAACAAAAACAAAAACAAAAATACCTTTCACATATAAAATGTGCTATCACCGTTAATAGTAATAATAATAAAAATAATAATAATAATAATAATATACTCGTTCATAGTGAAACAAAATGAAATGAAATGAATTGAATTGAGAGCGTACTTCAAGAAATCAGACTAGTTGAAAGCCTTTAGAAATTGTTAAACAAAAAACCAGAGAATGAAACTGAATATATTCATTCATACTCAAACACATACACACACACTCAGACAAACACTCATCCACACTCACTTGAATACACTTGCAAAATGTTGCCCATTAATTTGTTTGCCTTTCAGCGATTGTAAGTGTAATTTTCATAATTGTAATTGTTTTCTCCACTTCAGTACTAAACGAGTAATTTATTTATCTTGTAAACAAACAAAAACGTTAAGAACAACGCGAGACCAGAACAAATATTGTTTATTAAAATTAAATGGGCTTATTCGGTTGAAACAGAATTGAACGAATTGAATAGCAAATGTAAACATTCGGTTAACTCTTTCCTCTTTCCTTATTTTATTGATCATTTTTTGGGATTAACTCATAGAACACACAAAAACAGGGTAATAAACGAATATACGTATTATTATTGAACTAACTGTATTGTAATTGTCTCTGTCTCTGTGTCTGTCTCTGTCTATGGTAAGTAATCATGTATAATACTTAATTGCACAAAGTGATGCGACAAATAAATGTATCTATCTGTCTGTATTGATTGTCGTTGGCAAACTAATTACAATGCTCAATGATTGCGACTGCGAAAAGGAAACAAAACACAATAAAGGAACAAACTTGATATAAAGGAGTTGCAAAAGGATAATAGAGAATAGAAACGGAAAAGGAGTGTTCTAAAGTGGTCTAAAATAAAATCATTGGTTAAATAAAGTAATTTCGGCATGGAGCTTTTAAAAGGTAAGCTAAAAAATTCTCTAAATATTTTTACAACAATAAATTCCAGAGTTTTTCAATTTCTTTCCCTACGTAAACATTTTTCTTTATTTTAGCAACTCTTTATAATTTTGTTTATATTTTTGTGAATTTACAACAGAGTTCATTGTGAACAAAAAATTTTATTAAGAGAAAATATGTATTGATTTCTCTCCATTTTTTGCTTTAATAATTTTTTTTTAAATTCAGTTATGCATTTATCAGTGTAATGAACCAGTGATAATTTATAAAATTTAAGTATATTTTTTTCTTACTTCCATTGAACACTTAATACCTTTTCGAAGTACAACATATTTGAATGTCATATAAATTATTGAACTTTCTTCCTTTCTTTTACCAAAATGAAAGAGTGTAAGGGACAGAGAGAATAATGATGATGATGATGAGCAAAGGGCTCACCCTGAAAATGCTATTGTAGTATTACAAGAGAAAATGGAAGAAACAGATATTATCCATGCTCCGTTGTAATTGTGTTAAGGATTTTGCCAGCTTTCTCCTTTGTCTGCAGCCGATTGCAAAAGTCTAATGGACTGCAATTGATTACGTCTGTCAATAATGATGAAGCAGCTACTACAAACAATATGAATAAGTGGACGAACTGAATGAATGACTGACTGCATGACTGACTAAAGGACTAACTGCTAGACTGACTCACTGACTGACTGTTTGCTCTCTGTTTCGTTTATTGGTTTGTTCGTTATGAAAATGTACGTGTGTATACGGAAGTATTTTTATATACCCGTTACTTGGTAGGGAAAGGGTATGTAGTAAGAGGAGTTGATGTGGAAAAGTTTACAAACTGTTTGCTATGCATCATGACACAAGTTTATCTTGGCAAATCCATTCCACTCTATCTCTTACGTCCCACGGGGCTTTAAATTCTCATGCAGTTATTAACTGAAGCAAAACCGGTCAAAATATATTAATAATAAAAGAGTTGAGGACTTTAAGTTAAGTCTTCGCAATCCCACCTATATAAATAGTCTGTGAGTACCTGCACCTGCGCCCAAAAGAATGCACTACTTTTTCAGTTGTTACCATAAGGAGTTAAAAGCTATAACAGGTATGGCAAAGTCAGTTAGGTGCCTTAAATGTTAATATTTCTTGTTGTTTTGGCTTCGGGAAGAGTTTCTTGCAGACAATCCACCCCATTGGAAATGAGTTGTTAATGGCAATGTGGTCGTGGCCCAAGTGGCACCTCTCGTTAAAATACTTATATTGAAAGAAGGAAACTTCTTCATTTGCACCACAAGGAGAAGACTGGCAGTAGCAGCAATAGCAACAGCAACAGCAAGCCACCAGCAGCAGCATCACCATCAGTGGGCTAATTATGATAAGTGGCTGCAAGTAGTTGTCGTTGACAGCGGCAACAACTTAGACTACCATGAAGAACTACAACTAAGGAACACCGTTGCCAGCAGTGACCAGAGCTATCAACTGACTCGAACCAGACCAGGAAGCTATACAGAAAGTACTGAAAAAGAGAGACAGAGAGTGTGGGAGAGAGGGGAGGAGGGAGTAGGAGAGATGCGACAACAAAAACAAAAGTTTTTCAATTAAAAACGTTAAATAGCCACAAGCACTTTGCAATAAATTCCTTCTGCAAATGAGAAGCGAACAATATTACACTTAATGAAACGCCTTGGCAGAACTGGCAGATGTGGAGTGGGAATAGGAAACAATAAGATAATAAAGCAAACATAGGCAAGCGTAAGAACATAAAGTATAAAAACATATTTGTATGCGCATCAGTCATGTTCAAAGTATATGAATTTTCTTTTTATCTGCAATCTGTGTGGTATACGCAATATTGCGCATACGATCCGTCGTACACATATTGTATATCGATCCATTCAATTTACAACACAACAGAACACAGCTCAGCGGACATTGGACAACGGGGCGTATGACAGTCGTGTATGTGCTAAAATTTAATGAATTCGCTGTTTAAATGCTGCCAAAACCATAAAACATTGTTAAAATAACCAACAGCAGCAGCGGCGGCAATAACAACAACAATAGCAGCAGTAGCAGCAGCAGCAGCAGATATATGCACATACATAATAAATAAGTTAGAGTGCATTACCCAAAATAGAACGACTAAAACATACCCTGCCAAGAGCAAGAAAAGCTGACATTAACTCTATGTAAAAAGTTACAATTTTCGAGCTATATTAAAAGAGCTTTAATTTATTATTTTATTTCTGAACAGGGTACAAAAAAGGTAGCGCTTGTACATGTGTTTACACATGTGTGCGTGGGTGTGTGTGTGTTATATATTTATTTTTATTTTCACATATGTAAATTTGCGTACCCTGCTGGTCACCCACAGCGCTGTAAGCGGGGAATTCTCCGCCTCCCATTGGCCATTTTCAACAATTTTGCGAACTGTATTTCGTTTCGTTAAATCAGAAAAGTAATAATAAAAAGCAAACTGAAAGAGAGCGAGAACGAGAGCGATAGAGAAAGCAAAAATGTTAAAGCATTTGGTTTTTAAGTACGGGTTTTTTATTTTAATACCCAACAGTCACAGCTATATTTCAGCTATTTATTACATATATAAAATGCCATCTATGTGAGTATGTGTAGTTCGAAACTCACTGAATTTATGTGTTTATGCAATAAAAATCACAACTTAACGCTGTGTGTTTGCTGAACGTTATGAATGTAGTTAACAAACTTATTGATAGAGATTTGTAATATTTCATTCACACATATACATACATATGTGTACAATAAATAGATTTTATCAGTCAGTTCTATAAATAACTTTTGCCACAAAACAAAACAATTTACAGATGAAACATTTTATGTGTATGAATATAATTAAAAGACACTTTGAAATGCGATTACTTGAAATACTCAACAGACACATAAGTATCCATTCAGTTACATTTGAATTTAGTTATATGAATTCATTCAGCTGTCAGGTGAGCATAGTTCAAGCCAGTGGAATTGAAGGCTTTGCTCGTCCCTTGACCTTTGACTTTGCTTATTCCTTATCCTTTTGCCTTATCCTTTCGCATTGCGCCTTTGGTTTTGCTTTTGCCTTTGCCGCTTGAGCAAACAGCGCCAACAACTATACAACTACCACTATATAATTTGGTTAACAGTGCCTTCTTTCAGTCTGCTGCCGCTGCTGCTACAAATGAAAGGCTAGCACAATTGGGAATGACTTGACTGGACAGCTTAGTCATTTACACTGTAGCAGTGGGAGTATGTTCACTATTTTATATATTTTGTAATAATTCGTTAAATAAATTTTATATTTTCTGTTTAACAAAGATAAAGCCTAGAAGTTGAAGATTTGCTTATGTGCAAGTTCATCAGCTCTTTTATTTAACAAATATTCTAAATTTTCCCTACTTTAATTAAGTATGTATTTTAAGCCGTCGCTTTATCACATGTTTGCCCAATTATGCAGCGAGTAACTAAATTTAAGGGCACTAAAGATTACAAATTTATGACGTGTTGTAGAAAATCTTCATACAATTTATAGCTGTAGTGTATGTCGTTGTCGGTGTGTCATAAATTATTTAATTTGAAGCTTCCTGCACGTTCCCTAGCTGCTATCCACAGCCTTTATGCTGCTTCTTTTTTTTTGAAATTGTTTTAGATTCTTTGCACGTTCACAGCGACGCTTTTCAGCTTCAGCACCAACAGCAGGAGCTACGGCTTCAGTTCCATCAGCAGCTCCATCAGCAGACCCACCTCCATGTTCAGTTTGTGCTTATTGCATGCTGTGTACACTGATGTGCTGCAATGGCAGTGGCAATGTGAATACTCCCACCTGAGCTCCAATTCATTGGGAAAAGAAGCTTTAGCCGCACTCACGTCTCCATTCGCATCCGTATTCGCAGCCCCATTGTAATTGGTTAAGTCACTGGCCCCATCCGTGCAGGCGTTGCCACGCCCCCCTCACAAGTGGAGGATGCTGGTCCGAAAAAAGGAAAGACGAAACACCAAAAACGCTGATTCAGGTCATTGTATGTAAAAATTAATGGAACATTTTCCTGCAACGAGAATTTCATCTTTTCTTTCACGTATTCGTACACCGGTCGGCCTGTCCGCTTTTCCACATTTTCCACCATTTTCACATTTTCTATAGAGGTGCCCTGTTCTAGCCCTTCTATTACTCCTTTACCCACTTGCTCCTTGCCAATCAGTCCGAGAACACACAGTGCTCAGCTGCCATCAGTTTTTGCTTCTAGTTTTGTGTTTTAGTTTCTGGGAAAAGTTTAATTTTCATTTGTAAGTCGTGAGTTTTCCTGCACGTCAACATGCGGTAAATTGAAAGCGAAACAGTTTTTCCACCTTTTTCCTCATTTTTCCCATATTCGAGGCTATAGTTCCCTGGAGGTGTATTTGTAGTATTTCATAAAAAATTTAGACAAGTTTTCTGATCTACAAGTCCAAATATTTCGGCGACTTCAAAAAGTCATAACGTTTGGCAACGTTGGTAAAAACAAAGGCGGTACATGGCCTAAATCGAAACAACCGTTTGGAAACAGTGTGTGCAAAAAATTCATTTCATTTACAAAACAGAAGTCGTAACTTTTTAAATTCTGCATAATAAAGCATCCAGCATCGCGTTTGTGTGATGAAATTGATTTTTCTCGCTTTTCAAACATTTTCCGCTAGCATTTTTGAGATATTTATGGCCTATAATTTGATAAGTTGATGGAAAGCGGTTGCCAACAATTGCATATGCGAATATGCAAGCCATTTAAGCCCTCATTAAGTCGAGAAAAGTTTCGCAAATATTTTAACTATTTTACGACGCCTAAGCACCCATCAACGGCAGCAAGGGAGTGTAGAGGGCGTGAAGGGCGTGAAGGGAGCAAAGGGAGCGAAGAGGGCGTGAAGGAAGCTTGAGAAGAGTGTGAAGCGAAGGAGGAGAGAACGTGGGCCAAGTACAGGTTGGCAGCGTCGTTGGTGTCCTTGTGGAATTTATGCAGGCTGCTCAAACTTGCTCCATTGCCAGAGTCATGCCACTCCCACTCCTCCACATCCAGCAATAGGGTTGCCAAAGATAAGAGTGTGTAGAAGGGGCTGAAGAGGGGTTGAAGAGTGAGGGTTGAGGAGGGTTACGGGTGTAGTATCTGCTGGTAAATGCTCTTTAACTTATTACAGCCACAGCCGCTGACTGGCATCGTTATGCCAATCATTTATATTCCGCATTCGACTGCTTCTAGACTCTGTACCAAATATATATAAAGGGGTTGTTTAGCTTGTTGGCAAAAAAAATGAACTTGACAGAGGAAAAAAGTCATCCATTTCTCGGAAAGTCTTTGTAGCACCTACTGTACTAGTATACAATAGTGATCGTTTAAGGATTAGATTAACAAATTTACAGAATCATTTCAAGTCCAGCTGCGTCCTAAGTTCCTTCTTAATCCCGCTGGTTACTTAAGAGTACTGTCTCCAAAATGCAATGACACTTGACTAGCAACGAGCCACTAACACATAATCATCAGCCTTAATGCGACACTTTTAAGCTAATCAGTTGAGTTTTGTATTCCGTTGGCAGCGCTAAATGTCATTGGATTATAGCGAGAATTTCGTTTAAACAAAAGCTTAAGTGCTTTCCAAGCAGCGGATATTTCCATTGCATGCTCATATTACAAACGTCTCTCGCCCCGCGTTCCGCTGTAAGCTAAGCGACGCCCCCTTCCCTCTATAAGCTACTTGTACTCCAATAGCAAAAGGGTCGCCTTTAAAATTCCATGACCCTAATTTTTTCGGAAGCAACTGCAACATTTGAAAAACTGCAATTAGGCTGTAACATGTCAGAGGGGCGCTCAGACCGGAGCAGTGCAGTGCAGAGGGGCGTGGCAGGTTGCTGGGTATGATATATGCTGGGGAGTGTGTGGGGGTTGCCAGTAGTGGGGGCAGTGAGTCTGCTTTTGGGTTAAGCACATGTTATGTTACAGTTACAGTTGCAAGTTGCAAGTTGCCGTTGCAAGCTGCCATTGCACAGTGACTCACAGACATCACCTTACACCCGACATGCTTAACCCGCTGTTGGCTGCAATTTATTTTGGCACAGACAACTTTTTTGGTAGAATTTTTTCTGACTTTTAATTTAAATTTCTAAAAAAATAAAAATAATATTACTACACAGTGTTGGAAAATAGAATAATATTGCAATAATTTCAGGCAGTTTTAGCTTTAGGCACTCGAGGGTTAACGAGCTACGCGACGCGGACGCAGTACCGTGCCGACGGACGGGCGGACATAGCTGAAATGAGACTCGACTTGGCAGCAGTCAGCAGCCAGCAGCCAGCAGTGGCATACAGCATGCTGCAGTGCCATCCGCATGCAGATGCTGCAACCCAATCCAAAATGGAGGCGGTGGGCAAATGCAGACATTGTCGCTACTTTCATCGTCGCCATTTCAGGCATCTCCGGCGCTTTCAGCTTTTGCTTCAGTTTCTGCTTTGCCTTTAGCTTCAGTGCAGTTGTGTGTGTGTGTGTATGTGTCTAGTGTGTGTAGCTGTGTGTGTGTGTATGCTTTGCTGGCTACCCGCAGATGCCTGCGCTCTGCATGCATGACAAATATAATTGCAACACTTTGTGGGCGTGTTTGAAGTGACAAGAATTTTGACACCATTTCGTTCGTTCTAAGGACACATTTGTTTGCATCTTTAACTTAATTTTCACGCCAACGAAGTTCTTAATTAAAGCTACCGCCCTTTTGTCTACCCAGACACCAGAGATTCTCAAAACAAAACTTTAACTAAAAAAATACTTGTATGTGTAAATAAAAAAAGTGGTAAGGCGAGACGGCTTCGCAAGACCCTGTACTTAAATAGTATGAGGCTCTAATAAGAAGAGCTACTAGAGAGATTCTGTAATCAAGATATAGGATATCATCAAGTCATTCCAATGACATCTTCTCATATAGTAGTTCAACTGACACTTAAATACCACTCGTCCCTTTGCCTTACAGGGTATAAAAGTTAAAGAAATAAAAACCAAAACCAACACAATCTTTCCAAGATTTTCTAAACAACGATAGTTTTATTTTGCTTGGTTTGTCCACAGAAATTTGCTAAAGTTACACGTAGTTACGTAGCTGTTCCAACTGAAACTTAGTTACTGATTTCCAGTTGCAAACTTACTTTTTTTAAAATAGCTAAAGTTTTTCCAAAGATGGCAAAAACGCAAAGAATTTCTAACTGTGAAATGAACTCTGACTTCGTGCTGCATTCAAATTAAAGAAGATTGAAACGGAGAGTTTTGTAATGAGTTCTGCCAAAGTCTGAATTTATACTTCTATTTTGATTGAAACAAATTGAAAATAGAGTCATATTTTCATCAATTTCTTGTGTAAAATAGTTTTCAATTAACATTTTTGTAAGCTGTGTTGATACCTGTATCCTTAAACTAGAATCCTTTGAAGCAATCTTTTAAAATTTATTTTTTTTTTTTAATGTGATTTAATTGAATTAATTAGTAAGTGCTAAAAATTGAATTGATTTTATAGTCGAAAATCTCATAATTCAAGAGAAAATAAATTCTGTAGCCAATAAACTTTTGAATTTCCGAACTGAAAATAATTCATTTGATATTCAGAGAGCACAACAAACTGAGAAAATGTGTGTATTTGACTTTATTTTCGACTTTAGAGTTGTTCTTAACGTATGTGTAGAGTAAGTGGGGCACAGGTGGGCATAGGAATCACTTATGTGGAGTATGAGCTGGTGTCGAAGCCGCTGGCCAGCATCTGCTGGTCAATCCAAGTGCGAGCCAAGGCTACATTGGCATAGGCCGCAGGTACAGCACCATTACAGCCAATGCCCCAGGCGACAATGCCGTTCTGCTGAAAACGATTCTCCGCGGCAATGCCAATGGGGCAGGCAAGAGGAGCACCACCATCACCTGAACAAGTATCCACGCCCAGTTCGCCACCTGCGCACATGAACGAACGATCCAGTGCGAACTTGGGACCAAGACGTGTGCCACGCAATTGACTCTGGCAGGTGCTGAAGTCAACAACAGGTAAAGGCACTCGCTTCATGATGACACTGTACTTGCCGGCGGCACCGAAGACATCCTTGCCCCAGCCGGTGGAGAAGCAGGAAGTGCGAGCTGCAGGAGTGGCTCCCTGGGCAGGTAAACACACCACATTGATGTGATCATCCAGAGTGAAGGGCTGTGCCAAAATCACAAGGGCAAAATCATTGGCCACATTTCGGGAATTGTATTGCGGATGGGTGATTATACGCTGCACGGCACGCTCCTGGAAGGGCAGACGCTCCTTGGTGGTCTGGGCATCCCATTCACCAGCACGGGCCACAAAGCTGCCTGGTGCATGTGTGAGCAGACAGTGAACGGCCGTCAGCACTACCTGGGGATGTATGAGCGAGGCAGCACAAAAGTAACTGGAATTACCAGCGTGAAGTAGCGCAACCGTCCAGGGGAATTCTCCGAATCCCGCCTCGTTCTGGGTAGCACCCGTGAGCGTAAAGTCCAGACCGCCCACATTACGTATACCACAACCGCGTGGGCGATTGGGACGCTGGTCGAGGGGCGTGGGGTTCAGCACCTCGTTGCGAGTGCGATTGCCGGCACAGCAGACGTCCACGGAGGAGGGACAAACGGGATCATCCTCGCCAAAACGAATATCAATCACACCGAAGCCATCGAAGGAGCCGTCCTCTGTAATGCTGTTCGTCGAGGGATCGCACATGTAGTAGGGCACACAGTTGCAAGTCGCCTGTTTGCCACTAATGGAGGTAAAGTCAATCACCGCACTCGAAGGATCAGGTGTCACCACCTGGCCAATGCCATTGCCACGACCTGATTGTGTTTGGGGTGGTACCGACGGATTTGTGTTAAATATGTCTGCTATATTCCTATCGAAATCGGAGGTTTGTTGTGGTGCAGCTTGCCCCATAGCAAACATGGAGGCAGCCAGTAGAACGAGTCCCACTTTGCACTGCATTCTAACCAGTTCAATCTGAAAGATAGAAAAGAAGAGTTATACACTGAGCAAAATTATTCAAGAATATGTACTCTAAGCGACTGTTGGAGAATGTCTTGTGGCTGACACTCGAACACTAGTTTTTTTAAGTGTACCGTACTCCCTGAAATGTGCGGAAAACTTCTGAACCAGTGAATCCCGTTTGACTTGTTTGTCGTTCTTCCCAGACGGCTTAAACCAAGCAAGTTTATTACCAATTTTATTTATCTATGCTACTCTTTTCGTATTAGGAAAAACACAAGAAAACTTTACACTAATTAAAACAAACTAAAATTTGTCGTCAATTAAATATTTATAATTATAAACGTTTAATCCATATTTTAATTTCGTATGCTTGACCTTAATACGTCAAGTTTATAATCTGACTTTAATTAGAACTTATTTAAATTTTTGATTAGCTTTGCCGACTTGTGCTGAATAAATTGGGAAAATTATTAAGCACATTCACTAGTTGTTTACTAAGAAACGTCAACAATAAAGTTCTCAAAATGACGTCAAAACTTGATTAAAGCTTTATAACGGATTTTCCCTCAATCAAAACTGTTTGCCGAAAAACAATAACTATAGACACTGTGACTAACCTGACCAAGAGTCTTTTGCAGTTAAGCGATAACCTTGACTTTTGATCAAAAATCCCAGCTCACTCTGTTGATTATAGCTGTGTTAATCTTCGGTTTCTCATACACTCCCTCTCCTTGTCTTGCTTTGTCTTTTTCTCCCTCTCTCTTACTTTTTGGGAAGCCAAACAAAAACTTTGTAAGCCCGAGTTGCAGGCAAAAAAATCACGAGAGTTGTGAACGCGAGCGAATTTCAATTACGACTGACTTGAAAAGCTTTGAGCCAATCACATACAAGGCACCTGAAGTCGAAGCCGAAGCTTTTGAGTGAAAGCTCTCTCGCGCGATCGCTCTCTTTGGCTTGAGCCAGCACTGCTGATAACAGACAGTGAGAAGATCTTGAACTTGCGCTCGCTCGCAATTAAAACTGTTTTACAGTTCTCTCTCTCTCTTTCTCTAAACTAAAAGCAGAGTTCGGCTTTTAATCAGAGCGATCGGTAAACAGGTTTACGGGGCTTATGGGCCGTTTAAGCTGGGCAAACTTAAACAATCCATTATCAATGCATAAGAAATGATTCTCGGAGACGTTAAACAAAGCGGGAGCACTACAAAGTCCGATCGACGTTAGAAAGCCCTGTAATTCTATTTAATTTATTATTATATTATTTTATATAAATATTTACATTTATTTATTGAACGCTAATTTAAAGCAATCTTGTGTGAATAAATAATTTGTAATTAAATCAAAATGTATTAAAGCAATTAATTTAATTAAAGTTTAAAGCATACATCATCTCAATTTATAAGCATATACATTTTACAAACAAAATAATGCTGTGTCATATATTTTATAAGCTTTCTTGACACGCTTTATAAAACTTGTTCAGCATTTAAGCCGATCGTTCCAATTATACACACTTTAACATACTTAATATACCCCACCACTATTTAAATACAGGGTCTAAGTAGACAACAATTTAAGCTATGCATACATGTATCTCTTATCACTCCACACCGCAAATGCAACTTAAGTACTTCGCAAGATTACAGACTATATAACTGAGCTCAAACTCCGTCTCTATCGCAACTTGTCGGTCTTAAGCTGCCTGCGACTAAAATAACGGTAAAGCTATGTCCCAAATCTGACTGCAGCCCAGGCTTACAATAAATATTTCATTTGACACTGTCGGCCAGAATAAATTGCCCTCAGGCAGAATACCTAAAAATATGCACAGACTTACACATAACAATATATATGCGATACATATGTGTATCAGTGTGTGTGTGAGTGTATTTGTGTGCTGAAAAAGGTATGCAAAATCTAAAACGTTTGATTGCCATTGATTGTGAGAAGCCTTTTGGGCATTTCCTGGCCGCAATCAAGCCACTTTTCCAAATTATTAGCAACAATCGTTGAAATTCCTTTTCGAATATTTATCACACAAAGTGCTTGAAAAACGCTCCAGCAAATCTGTCGAATTAGTGACAATGAAAAGTAAAAATATAGCATGTAGTATATTTAAAATTATATCTGTTGTAGAAATCAAAGGAGACTCCAACTCGGAAGAAGTTTATCTTTTTATAAAACTAAATAAGAATTGTTAACACATTTGTTTGTATCTATATTTAAAAAAAACTAGCAAGTGTAGTTTTAAGGCACATATGCAGATATGGTCTAAAAAATTTCATAAAATATATGTAAATTTTAACATATTTGAAAAAATATGGTGTGGTTTTGATTTACGACATTTTGAATTCATACATATTTGTTAAAGGTAACTTTAAAGATTTTTCTTAAACTTATACATTTAATAGAAGATTTCATTTTCAAAGTTAACTCCTGTGCATAATACAACATTTTTGTGAATCTTACAACTGAACAATTTTTAGTTAGTATCCATTAAAACTTTCATCGAATACCTAAAAAAATATGTAAATGCAATAACTTAGATCTTTTTCATATATCAACATATCAGAGAATAATAAATACTACTTTCTAACTGATTCAAAATCATTTTGATTACCTTTTCTTCTGACTTATAAAAAGACATCCTCAAATATCTTAAAAGTAAAAATTTCTCTAGTTTATGTCGCTTGTAATGAGATATACAAATCGTCTGGGTGCAACATGTGTTGTACTAATATAGTATGTACAACATATATGTATACAATGTACAATCTATTAGAATTAATCAGATATGCATACGAATTCTATTAAGGAAGTTCAATGAACAGTTTTTTTCGCAAATTTACATTTTGCCGGTGGAAGCGGCTTGTTCAAGTTCATTAACTTTAAAAAGCATTACAACAATTTAAGCCCAGTCAAATGTACTTATTTATACATGATGAACTGCTTTGCACCCTACAAAGTCATATTATAAATATCACTACACTTTTACGATTCGTACCAGATTTAAGACAAAACAAATAATTTATTGAATCTGAGTTTCAAACATGAAGTAAATTTAAGTACATTTTTGAGCAGAGATAAGTTCCTAACTAATTAAGTAATATGCTATAAAATATGTTTCTTTTCAAAATCCAGTTCGATATTACCTCATGGGTTTTTTCTCGAAGTGCAACAACATTTAAAAGGAATTTAAATTTATTTTCCAAGTCGAGCCCTTGATTTTGTTGAATGGCATTTTAGTTTTAAGCCATGCGTTACATAACTATTTATTTAATACATATATATTTAATAAATGTACTTGAAAGTTCTTTAATTGTGGACGCGCCCTGTAACCACAGTGCATGTGTCGAAATCAACCATTTATTTATGCAATTCATTGACTTTAAATACTTTGGTGTTTCAGTGGTCAAAGTATTCATCATTTACCATGTGCCATTCCCTTCTGGAATTTGTTAAATCGCCCTACACCAGTTGGTGTATAAAAGCAGCCCATAGTCAAATTTTCAGTTCAATTGCTCTATATCGTCTGGCAATTCGATCGCGCAACTACGCATCAAGTGGATTACATTTCCGAAGGACTCTCATTCAATAATCCTACAACATTTGTGGCCTGTGAAAGTGTTTGGTGAAAGTGAAAAATCACACCTGTGAAAGGACATTTGCAAAAAGGACATTATCCCTTTTAAATATTTACAAACAAGTGATTGAAACTTAAGCAAGTGCAATGGCATTCAATATCGTGCAGAAAAAGGATAAAAAATACTCGAGATCTCGCCCTGATACCGATGGCGACGATATTGTCATTTCCGGCATGGCTGGAAAGTTCCCTAACTCAAAAAATATTTCGGAATACGAGTACAATCTTTACAACAAGGTGATTACCAACAAATCTAAATAAAGTGTTCAAATAAATAAATAATTAAAAAAGAGTTAGCAGTTTTTTGACATGATTTTTTAAATAAAAGTCCTAAATGTCCTTCAAGTTGAGCAAAAATAAGTGTCCTTAATAAAAGTTTGTGAAGTGAAAAAACAATTAAAACCATACAGTTATTTAAAAAGATCCTTAAAATGTCCTTGAAATAAAATTAAAATTTTTTTAAGAAAAGTGAGAGTTAAAGAGCTGAAGGACCATTAAATTCTTTATTAAATTTGTGCGGAAAACTAAAAAAGACAAACAAAATTTTAAGCAATTTTTGATTCTAAAGAATTATTTAAGTGATTTAAAATAATAATACTGTTAAATTTCCCTAAGTTTATATAAAAACTCCTCTTCCCCATCAGGTTGACATGGTGGATGACGATGAACGTCGCTGGCGTCACTTCAATCCAGAGATTCCCAAGCGTTCGGGCAAAATTAATGAACTGGAGAAGTTTGACGCTACGTTCTTCGGAGTGCACTTTAAACAGGCACACACAATGGATCCCCAGACAAGAATTTTGATCGAAACGGCGTATGAAGCAGTTATCGATGCTGGTATTAATCCCAAGAGTCTGCGTGGTTCGAAGACAGGAGTCTATATCGGTTCCTGCATTTCGGAGTCGGAGAAAACCTGGTTCTACGAGAAGGTGTCGTCGGGTGGTTTCGGCATCACTGGCTGCAGTCGTGCCATGATGGCCAATAGGATCTCCTACTGTTTGGGCTTCGAAGGACCTTCTTTTCTACTGGACACCGCTTGCTCCAGTTCCATGTATGCCTTGGACAATGCTTTCAGTGCGATTCGGAATGGCGAAATCGATGCGGCAATTATTGGTGGTTCGAATCTGCTACTTCATCCGTTTGTGACTCTGCAATTCGCTCGGTAAGTGATTATAATTTTTGCCGATAAATAGAAAAGGAGTTAAAGGAGGTAAAACCTAGAAATCATTGGAAAACTTATTAAATTTTTGAATTGTTGAATTGAAATGAGAAGCTTCAAGAACCTTTATTCGAACTAGTGTCAATCAGCATACTGAAACCCCTTTATTTGTAATACTCCGTGCAGCCTTGGTGTCCTTGCTCCTGATGGTTTCTGTCGTCCCTTCGATAAGGACGCCAGTGGTTACACCCGTTCGGAGACAATTAACTGCCTGTTTCTACAGAGGAAACGTGATGCAAAGCGCATTTATGCCAGTGTCGTCTACTCCAAGACCAACTGTGATGGCTACAAGCCAGAGGGAATCACCTACCCATCCGGCAAGGTTCAGGAGAAACTGCTGGAAGAATTTTACAAGGAAATTGATTTGACGCCAAATGATTTGGGTTACCTGGAAGCGCATAGTACTGGAACAGTCGTGGGAGACCCAGAGGAGTGCAAGGCAATAGATAGTGTGTTGTGCAGCCAGAGAGCTGAGCCGCTGCTGGTGGGATCCGTCAAGTCCAACGTAGGACACTCTGAAGCTGCCTCTGGCATTTGTTCCCTGGTGAAGGCTTGTTTTGCCTTTGAAACTGGATTGATTGCCCCGAATATTAACTTTACCGAAGTGAAACCATCGATTACAGCACTCGCTGAGGGCAGATTGATAGTGGTCAAGGATCCTACACCTCTGCCCAAGCCATACATTGGCATTAACTCGTTTGGTTTCGGTGGCGCCAATGCCCATGCCATCCTGAAGGCATATCCAAAGCCGAAGGCAAACTTTGGTCTACCCGAGGATGATTTGCCCAGAATACTTACCTGGGCGGGCAGAACAGAGGAAGCGGTGGATGAGATCTTCAATGCGGTCGAAAAGAAACCACTGGATGCCGAGTTTATTGGACTCCTGCAGAACATACAGGAGGAGGATGTGTCGGGACTAGTTTTCCGAGGCTACGGCATTTTCACCAAGAACGGATTAGAGCCCACAAAGGCTGTGGCCCGAGATGTCCAGCACTACACCGGTCTAAAGCGTCCCATTGTCTGGGTGTACAGTGGAATGGGATCGCAGTGGAACGAAATGGGCTCATCCCTAATGAGCATTCCACAATTCCGTCAATCAGTACAAAAATGCCACAACACCTTGTTGCCGATGGGCATTGATTTGATCAATGTGATCACATCCGATGATCCTACCATCTATAAAAACATCCTCAACTCCTTTGTGGGCATTGCGGCCTGTCAGATTGGTTTAACCGACGTACTGCGTAGCCTTGATCTGGAGCCCGAGTATATTATTGGTCATTCCGTGGGAGAATTGGGCTGTGCCTACGCGGATGGAGGTCTCACCGCCGAGCAAATGATCCTAGCAGCCTATTACCGCGGCAAAGTGAGTGTCGACTCGGAGAAGATCGTAGGTTCGATGGCTGCTGTGGGCATTGGCTACAAATCAATCAAGCAAATGCTGCCGGAAACCATCGAAGTGGCCTGTCACAATGGCGCCGATTCCTGCACAATTTCCGGACCCATTGAGGAAGTGGCTAAATTCGTGGCGGAACTGAAGTCGAAGGACATATTTGCCAAGGAGGTGCCTTGCTCAAATATTGCCTACCACTCAAGGTACATTGCACAGATGGGTCCACCTTTGTTGGGCTACATGAAGGAGACGATTCCGAATCCCAAGCCAAGAACTTCAAGGTGGCTTAGCACAAGTGTGCCCAAGAACGAATGGGAACAGCCAGAGCGAAAGCTGTGCTCGGCGGAATATCATACCAACAACTTGTTGAACAGTGTGCTCTTTGAGGAGACCTTTGCCATGCTCCCCAAGAATGCGCTAACCATTGAAATTGCTCCTCATGGCTTGCTGGGTGCCATCCTCAAGCGTTCCATGCCCAGTGGCATTCACATTCCTTTAACGCATCGTGGAAACAAAAATAACACGCTCTTCTTCATGACAGCCCTGGGCAAGTAAGTGAATTTGGAGTAGGAAATTTTTCTTTGTCCTCCACCAAGTAAACTTTTCCTCCTCCTAGACTCTATCAGAACGGTGTTATGGTGCCCGTGTCCAAGCTGTACCCCAAGATTAACTTCCCCGTCTCGAGATCCACGCCCAGCATCAGTTCACTCATACGCTGGGATCACAGTGAGGATTGGTTTGTGACCAAGTACGAGAACATGAAGACCAAGTCGAGTGGAGAGCGTGTTTTCCCAATTAATCTGGCCAGCGATAACGAGGAGTTCATGAGTGGACACATCATAGACGGCAAGATTCTTGTACCCGCTACCTGTTATCTGCAATACGTTTGGGAAACCTTCTCCCTGATGTACCACGGACCGAGTTACATGGATGTAGCTGTGGAATTCGAGGAAGTTCAGTTCCTCAGAGCTACAAATATGTCGGTGAATGGAGAAGTAGAGCTCAATGTAATGATTCACTACGGCACGGGACACTTTGAGGTATGTTCAGTAGGATTGATTAAGGGGAGCGTAGTAGAATTCTCTCTTACTCCTTTCCTATCCTTACCTTGCTTCTAGATAACTGAAGCTGGCAGCTTGGTAGTCACTGGCAAGATTAGGGAGATTGAGAACCCCACCATTCCGGAGGTGTATCACTTCCAGCAGAATTCAGACTTCCCCATGGTGTCCAAAAAAGATTTCTACAAGGAGTTGAGGCTCCGTGGCTACCACTACAACGGCGCTTTCCGTGCCGTGAAGAATGCCCGCTCCGATGGCCTGTGGGGACAGGTCGAGTGGAACTACAATTGGGTGACCTTCATGGATGCCATGCTGCAGATACAAATCTTGGGCACTGACTCCCGATCTCTGCTGTTGCC
The DNA here is from genome assembly GCA_018152125.1 of Drosophila dunni. NCBI lineage: Eukaryota > Metazoa > Arthropoda > Insecta > Diptera > Drosophilidae > Drosophila > Drosophila dunni. The sequence goes on from JAECXC010001917.1 coordinate 1,242,939, forward strand.
CACAAAGATTCGCAAGCTGCGCATCAATGGCGTTCATCATTTCGATCTGATGACTAAAATGGATCCTGAGAATCGTGTATTCGATGTGTATGTAGATCACAAGTACGACCGCATTATTGCTGGAGGCATTGAGCTGACTGGACTCCATGCGAGCCCAGTGCAGAGGAGACGACCACCTGGTATTCCAGTTCTAGAGAAATACGAGTTTGTGCCCTACTTGCCGACTCCCGAGGTTTCGCAAGCGAATGCAGCACGGCTCTGTGTACAGTTGGCGCTGGAGAACTTACCGGTAATGAAGATAAAACTAGTGGAAGTGGACACTGATGGCAGGGAAACAGTGCTCGAGAGATTCTCCGAAGCTATTGAGGACTTACCAGTTGTAACGGGAGAATATATGTATCTGACCGATCGCAAGATTGAGGAAATTGGCGGCATTCACATTGAGAATGGCAAAATTGCCACATTGTCCAACTATCACTTTGTTGTCAGCGGCGGCTTCTGCGGAGTACTCAACGAGGATGTGATACAAAATGCCCAAAAGGTGCTGGTGGACAATGGATTCCTCTTAATCCGAGAACGCCCTACAACGAATATAGCGAGTCTTAAGTTACCCGAGCAATTCCGCTTGATTACCGCAATTCCCATTGACAGCAACGAGGAAGTTTTCCTGCTGCTCCAAAAGGTCTCCAAGAAACTGCACATACAGCCCACAGTGGTCAAGGTATCGGACAGTGACACCTCCTTCGAGTGGATCAATCAAGTACAGTCTGCCATCAGCATGAAGAGCACGGTGGTTGTGTACGCTCTCAACGAGAAACTCAACGGATTGATTGGATTAGTTAATTGTCTGCGCAAGGAACCCGATGGCAACTTGGTTACTAGTTTCTACATTGATGATCCTAGTGCTCCAGAGTTCGATCTCGCCGATCCTTTCTACGCCACGCAGTACTCACTGGGATTGGCTTTCAATGTCTATCGTCAGGTGAGTTGAAAGTTGATTTTTAAGTAGAGTAATCCTCTAAACCCCTTTTTTCCTAGGGCGCTTGGGGCAGTCTCCGTCACCTGCGGCTTCCTGCGGATCTGGAGCTTAAGCCTCGTACTGATCACATCTATGGAAATGTGATGCAGCGCGGAGATCTCTCATCGCTGCGTTGGTTCGAAGGACCTTTGGCCATTGAGGATTGTATGATCAAAATCGCCTATTCCTCCCTTAATTTCCGTGACGTGATGCTGGCAACTGGTCGCTTGGCTGTGGAACTCTATGGCGGCAATCGTATTGACCAGAGTTGTGTCTTGGGCTTTGAATATTCTGGCATTAATACGAGAACCGGTCGTCGCATTATGAGCATGGTTGTCAAAGGAGGCGTGGCTTCCTATGTGGAGAAACCCTCGAAACTCATCTGGAACATTCCCGATCATTGGTCGCTACAGGAAGCGGCTACAGTTCCAGTTGTCTATATCACTGTATATTACGCATTCTTTATGGCCACCGACATTCGCAAGGGAAAGAGCATTCTCATTCACGCTGGCACTGGAGGAATTGGCCTGGCTGCGATTCGTGTGGCTCTAGCCTACAATCTGGAAGTCTTCACCACTTGTAGTACACCACAGAAGAAGCAGTACCTGCTAGAGAAGTTCCCACAGCTTAAAGGTATGTAAAGGGATCAGAGCTAGTTTTCCTACTGATTCCTTATTCAAATCATCTTTTCTAGAATCAAACATTGGCAACTCTCGCGACACGTCCTTTGAGCTGATGATTCAGCGTGAAACCGACGGCAAGGGAGTTGACTTTGTGCTCAACTCCTTGTCGGAGGATAAGCTTCTGGCCTCTGTGCGCTGTCTGGGACAATCGGGTCACTTCCTGGAGATTGGCAAATTCGATATGGCCAACGATACCAAATTGGGGCTGGGAGCTTTCCTCAAGGAGCTCACCTTCCATGCCGTTTTAGCCGACAGCTTGTTGGTGGCCAGTGACGAAGACATTTGGGTAAGCTCCTGCTGTAAAAGTATTATTACATGTTAATTAAACTACTCTACTCCTTTTACAGCACTTAAAGAACCTTATCGATGTGGATATTGCCAATGGCATTATTCAGCCACTGCCTGTGACAGTCTTTCCGGCTCACGAAATCGAGCAGGCCTTCAGACATCTCATCGGTGGCAAGCACATTGGCAAGTGCGTTATCCAAGTGCGCGAAAGACCCGAGGATGTGGAAACCCTGCCAGTGCGTGTCTTGACGCAGATCTACTTTAAGCCACACATGAGCTATGTTATACCTGGCGGACTGGGAGGATTCGGCATGGAGTTGGCTGATTGGATGGCGTTACGTGGCGCTCGCAAATTGGTGCTCAGCTCTAGTCGCGGCATTTCCAAGGACTATCAATCCTACAGAATTGCGTGAGTAGATTTTTGATTTCCTCTAGGCAGATGGTAGGGTAGACGAGTTATAAAAGTGGGCCATGGTGAAACATGCCTCTAATTGCACTTCTTAACTTCCACCGAAGCTAGGTGAAGAAACTTGCCTCTGTCCTATCTTAAACACAAACCTCTTTCCGCTACAGACTCTGGAAAACCTATGGCTGTGAGATAGTGATCAACACTGCGGACATTTCCACACTCGAGGGTTGCCGCCAACTGTTGCAGGACGCTGCCAAGTTGGGCCCAGTTGGAGGAATCTTCAATCTGGCTGTAGCACTACGCGACGGCATCTTTGCCAATCAAACGACAGAGCAGTTTGTGGAGAGTTTCTCTCCCAAAGCGGTGGCCACCGGACACTTGGATGTCCTATCTCGTACGCTGTGTCCCGAACTGGAGCACTTTGTGGTATTCTCCAGTGTCTCCTGCGGTCGTGGTAATGCCGGACAAACCAATTATGGTATGGCCAACTCGGTGATGGAACGCATCATTGAGTTACGTCATCGGGATGGACTACCAGCAAAGGCCATACAGTGGGGAGCCGTAGGGGAAGTCGGACTGGTAGCCGATATGGCTGAGGATAAGATTGATATGGAAATTGGAGGCACACTGCAGCAGAGAATCTCCTCGTGCCTTCAGGAGCTGGACACGTTGCTCAGCGCCAAGGCAGCCATCGTAGCCAGTATGGTTGTGGCCGAGAAACGGTCGGGACGCTCAGGAAATGAAAGTATTATCGATACGGTGATGAACATAATGGGTATACGTGATCTGAAATCCGTTTCTCTGGGCACAACACTGTCCGAGATGGGCATGGACTCGCTCATGGCGGTGGAGATCAAGCAAACACTCGAGCGTGACTTTGAGCTTGTCCTGACTCCGCAGGATCTGCGTGCTCTCACCTTCCAGAAGCTGCAGGAGTATGTTGAGGCCAGGGAGAAGGATAACACGGATGCGGTTAAAATGATCTTCGCCTCGGAGGGTAAACTCTTGGGTATGGATCTGCTCCTGCATAATCTGGGCGATGAAGCCCACTGCGATCAAGTTCTGTTCACCCTCAAGACGAATGCGGCCTCATCCAAGCAGAGTGTTCCCTCCAACATCATCATACCCGGCATGGAGGGCACAGCAGGACAGGCCTGGTACAACATCGGCGCCAAACTGCAGAGCAGAGCTCATGTCCTGCAGCTGCATCAGTTCGCCAAACTGGATACCGTCAGCGACATCGGACAGCAGACATTGGAGGTAAGTTAGAGTGGGATTAAGTAGGGATAACCCTCCGTGTACGCTCGATTGTAATCATCTCTTCTCTGCAGCACGTTAAAACTCTGCTGAAACCCACGGAACCCTTCTACCTCATCGGCTACTCCTACGGCTCCTTTGTGGCCCTGCAGCTGGCCTCGCTTCTGGAGAACCTCGGATTCCGTGGCCACGTAATGCTCATTGATGGAGCACCGCATTTCCTCAAGAGACTTACCAATCTGCATTTGGGCGATAACTTTTCGGACAACGATCTGTATGATCTGCTCTTCTCCAGTATCGTGAATCAAATTTTCCCCGAGGAGACCAAGGAATCGGCAGCTGTAATTTTCCATAAGCTCGAAACGCTTCCAGAGAAAATGGAACTGTTTATGGAGTACGTGGAGAAGCAGAGTGTCTACAGCAAGGAGTACTCCCTTCAAATGATCGATGCCATGTTCCGTAGGGTCAGAATGGCAGCGGCCTACGATTTAGATAGCGTCAAGGATCTGAAGGCACCGATTACTCTAGTCCGACCGGCCGAGGTTTCGCTGCAGGATATCGAGGAGGACTACTGCGTCTCACAGCTGACGACGGGCAAGGTCACGCTCAAGGTCATCGAAGGCAATCACACAACGATGCTAGACAACCCTGTGCTGCCCCAGGTGATCAACGACTTTGATCCTGGTCTGCTGGACGACAAGAACTTCGAGGAATACATTCGAGACAGCAAGGCGGTGTCTGTCGTCTAATCTACACTTAATCTATCTTATAATTATAATCCTCAACTGCTTAATCCCTCACTTAATCTTATACTTTAATCAAGACTTTTATCATTTCTGTTTTATAATAAAGAAAAGAATTCTTCAAATCAAGCAAGGAGTTTTCAGTGTTGGACAACGTCTCAAAGTACTTAATTACACACTTTTTTATTCAAATTAATAAGCCATAAAACTAATAACTTTATCTGGGAGTTTTGAGTGCCTGCTGCACCGTTTGTTGCAACAACTGCATCTTGTGGCAACTTGCAACACTGTTAAAAGTGTTGAGCAACGTTTCGATCTCCTTGCCGCTTATCAGAGGCGCAAAGTTACCAGCGCAGCTACAGAACTCAGCCAGATTCTCCCGCTTGATCTCATTGCAGCGTTCGCAGCGCAGATCCTGGAGCACGAAGGACATGAGTTTCCGCTGAAGCACATCGATCATGCGCATCTCAATCTCCTCGTTGTCGTAGGCTACGAAGCACTGGGCGCACAGCCAAACAGGACTGAAAAGCAAAAAGAACTCAGAATTAGACAACTGAAGGATTTCTGGCGAGGATTAGTACTCACATGCCATCCTTAAGGGCACGATGTTTGTCCTTGCAGAGATCGAGGTCACGACAATGATTACAAGCCTTGCAAATGACCTCGCTGATAGTATAAGTGTCGCATGGATCACGCCACTCGGCCAAATCGGAGAACTCCCCAATGCCCACCAGACGAAGCATATTCCTTCTTAGTTCATTAAGCTGATCGGCCAATCCCTTGTCCACTCCGAGTACGCGTACAAGTGTGCGTATGAGCTCCAAGGCTGGCGAGGATTTGCCCTTGCCGTAGTTCTTGTGCAGCTTGAGCACAGAATCGAAGGCTTCGTGGGATATCTGCTTAATGGCCTGCTCGGTGTTCTTGTGCTCCGCCAGGGATTGCATGAAGAGACTCAGCAGTGACTCGAATTTCTCTCGACACTCGTTCTCCTCCGGCAACTGCTCCCCAATGGTCCAGTTGAGCTCCAAAGCGAGCTCATCCTCCGCTTCCTCCGGTTCCTGCGGCTCTGTTTCAACCTCGGCGACGTCATCCTCCTTATCGCTCTCCTCCTCCTGCTCCTCAGTCCTCGCCTGACTGGCCACAACTGAGACGGTCTCATCAATGCCCTTGGGCAGTTTACCCCTGATGCCCGAGAAGTTGGACTGATCTAACCACAACATAAAGCTCCAGCACTGCTCAAAGCTCAGTTGAATGGAGTGGAACATCTCCTTGTTTCTCAAACTCTGGACGATATAGTCCACATAGCCCAGTGCATCAGTAACCGACTTCTTACCCGAACTGATGATGATTCTATTAAAGTCCGCATAGACGACGTTCGCTCCCAGACGCTTAAACTCCGCAATGATGCGTAGAAACAACTTGCGCATCAGATTGTTGAGGGATCGTCTCAAGGCAGGATCGTAGAGCAAAGCTGAGCTGGAGCGGATCCAGCGATAGAAGTGCACGATCTGAAAGTCGGAGAAGATGTTCCGATTCAGGGAAACCTCGCGTAACCAACCGTTGACCATGGAGCGCATAACCCTAAAAGCAGCAGAGCACAGAGCCGTCTCATCGTAGCTGGGTAACAAAGTAGCCACCGGCACCGTGCCCATCATCTCCTCCAGGGAGGCCTGTGGCAGCACATCAAAGGTAATGGCCGAGGAGGCGCCCTCCATTTCCTGAATCCTGCTCGACTGAAGCAGCGCACTCACCGCCAGACTGTCCAGGGCGAGTTCCACGCAGACATCTCCATAGAAGCCCGCTCGATTCTGCACCACCGTAATGCTCTCCTCAAACTCCGCTAGGAGTCGACTGTCGTCCGCCTCCCTACCACCCAAATCCGGTCGCGTGCCTGCGCTCCACCAGAGCACAAAGTTGTGACGCTGCAGAAGGCGGGCGTAGAACAAATCCGCACCGAAGAGCACCGTATCCGGCGGCATGTTCCCAATGGGCACGTGGAAGTAGCGACACTGATCCAACATCAGTTCCAACACATTGTTCAGATTCAAAAAGTGACGTATGACGGCTCTGGTGCCCTGTCTCTGCCAATCCAAGCCGGAGAGCAGACTAGCATCGTCGGAGATGTGTATCTGAGCCTGCGGGAACTCCAGGAGCATGGGCATCACTTGGCTCAGCTTACGCGCCTCCAGTGCCGTCTGCATGCAGAGTAATGTTGGACCCGGTTGCTCCTGCTTGTATGCTGCCAGAGCCCTTTGGATGTGGCGATGGATCTGCTTGGCATCCAGCTCAATGAGCACCTCAAAGCTGAAGTCCTCTGGAGGCAGTTGCTCCGCAGGCAGGTTCTTGAGCAGCGCCAGGCGTTCGGCCGTGTAGAGCTGTCGCATGTTGGGCATTTGATTGGTGCGCACCGTGTCCAAAGCGAAGATCAGTGCCCGCTTGCTGTGCATCAGAAACAGCGCCCAAATCTCCTTCTTGGCCGTGGGTATATTGTGTTGGTAGAGGTAAATCCTGCGCAGCTTTGACCTGGCGTTTTGTAGATACCCCTGATGACTCTGTGTACGCTGCTCCAACTGCTCCAGACTGAAGCTATCTAGCTCACGGGTGGGCAGATGGGCCAGCCGCGATGCCTCGTCGCGCTGCACGCCGCAGATGCAACCCATGTCCATGAGGGCACGAAACTCCAGGGTCATTTGGGTCTCGTAGATGCCCTCGATGTCGGGCGTGGCCAGATCCGCCAGCATGCCCAGACAGTTGTCCCGGAACAGCTGCTCCGGCACACTGTACCTGTACAGATTGTACACCGGACGGGAGCGGGGCAGCACGCGGTTCACCTTGCGCCAGAGTTGACCCTGCTCCGGTGGTGCTGCCGTGCGTTGATTTACATAGAAGATGCGCGGCACTGTGAGCCTAATCCGATGCAGTTCCTCGCCGATCAGTGCCCAGACCGTGAACAGTCCCAACTCGTTGATGGGCACCAGTTGAAGCAGCTGCCAGGGCTGGTCGAGGAGTGTGCGCTGCGCACGTCGCAGGAATCCGCCCAAGGTGCCCGTGGAGGTAGTTGCTCGGGCGGAAGTGTTGGCCAACTGCTCACCACGTGGTCGCTTGCTCTGCTGTCGGCTCTGCTGACGCTGCGCCTGCTGCCACGCCCACTTGCGCTTCTGGAAACGCACCCACTCCACAATGGTGTCACGAGTATTGCCTATAGCCGGTGGTGCTCCTAGTGCCTGTCGCCAGGTCTTGGCTGCCTCTGGCTCTCGAGTCACCTCCTCTTCCTCCTCCAGCTGCACACGCTTGCGCTTGGTTACCATGGGCTGCCCAGCCGTGTTCACCTCCTGCTCCTTGCCCGCCAGATCCTCCATGTCACCCAATTCCAGCTGCTTCTGTTCCTCGTCCATCGCTGGCTTGGGCCTAGGGCGACTGGTGAACATCTCATTGATGCGTCGCTGCTTGAGCACATCGTTCTTTTCCAACATCTTCCTGTGCAGCCACTCCGGATGCTGCACACGAGGCACGGGATTGGCTAATCCCTGCAGAGCCGCGGGTATGGTAATAATCTTCTGTATGGTGCCACCCAATCGCTCGATGTAATAGTTCCAATCGAGCACATCCCGTATGTCCGCATCCCCCATGGTGTTATCCTTGAGCCAGCGACGCAGGTGATGACGTCGCACACTCGCCTCCGACTGAAAAATGGCCAAAGGAACAGCACGCTCAGTTACAGGAGCTCCCTCCGGCTTACGAGAAATGATGTACTTGCAGGCCAGACCCGCATCCTTGACCATCTGCTCGCCCAGAAACTCAGCCAGGCGTTTGGCTGTTGATATTGAGGTGCTCTTCTGACCACCGTACTCCTCCAGCTTCTTCGACATGGATTTGTTTTCCGCAATCAGTTCGAAGAGCTCCGAGTCTGGCAGATTGGAGCCACGACTGTAGAGCACGTCCAGCCAGTAATCCGCAACTTTGGCCACTGAGGCATAGCATTCCTCTAGTGTACTCCCGGCCAGAAATGCCTCGAAGACGGAGCTCTGGAAATTCTTGATTAACTGCAGCTCGCCACGTCGCTTGACCTCGAAACCCTTGAGCTCCGCCAAGGATCCATCGAAATTGAAGACTGCGTAGCGTTTCTTGAGTTTCTTGCCCTCCTCCTTGGCGGCGGGCAGCACCATGGCCAGGTAGGGACCATCTACCTCGAAGAAAATGGAGTTCTCTTCACGCACCACGTAGCGGGGTTGATCGGGATCCTTTCCCTCCTTCTCCTTCCCCTCCTCCCTGACCAACTCGTGATACTGATCGTTGGTAAAGTGATCCTTGACCATCGTGTTGAGCACCGCGTTGGGATAGGAGATGTTAATCTTCTTCTTCTTGGCATGCGACGTGTGCAGCGTAAACTCCTGCGGAAAAGAGCCCGGCAAGATGCACCAAATACCATCCGTGTCCAGCTCCAGCGGACGCCCCACGCGCTCAATGATCTCCCGAGCCTTTCTGATGATGTTCGAGCCCGTGAGGCAGACAATGCCCGCCATGGGCATGGAATGCCAACGAGCGCCACGACGCATCACGTAACCATAGAAAGAATTGAGGATACACTTGTGGGCAAGCTGTAGGGAATCGTAGAGCACCTCACGCCCTCTAGCCGCCTTAATCTCTGCTGCATCCCCTGAGGAAACGGCTGCATTGACCGCTGCCTTGGCCGACTTGGTCAGACCCTTGTACTCATAGCGCCGATCCCGGAAAGCGCGCACAGTGTCCACATAGAAGCTGTTCTCCTGCTGGCAAATGGTCGAGTTGCGTGTCTCCAGGCGTGTGATCTTGGTCTTCTTGTAGGCCTTGCGGCAGTAATCCGTCAGACGCTTCTTCTCGTAGGCGGCCTGATCCTCGCGAGAAAGCGCATGAAAGGCACGCGTGGGACCACCAGGAAAGAGCGGAGGAAACTTCTCTGTCTCCAGCTGCTGCTGTATGCGTTGGAATTCGTTCCTGGAGGCGGGTAACATCTCACCACGCCACAACCAGTCCATGGAACGCTTGCATCGCACCCCGGGCTTGTTGTAGTCACAGGCGGCGCAGTCTAGCTCACTGACCATGGCCGAGGGTTGCAGGCGATTGGTTAGAATAATATTTGGGTACATGGCACCCACATCCAGATGGTAGATCACCGGCTGCTCCAGACGATTGGGTATGTCGTGTAATCCCTGCAGCCCCTGGACAATTTCCTGCTTCACTTGCTCCAAATTGGTGACCTGTTCGAGGGGTATGCCCTCCTCCACCTCGATGGCGTGCTTTAGCACCGCATCCACCTGCTCCATTAGCTGCTTAACCATCCCCGGATCGAGTCTGAAGCGACAGGGTATATCCGCCCGAAAGACACCGGACTCCAGGGCCTCCACATGGCCACCGACATAGGTCTCGGAGTCGAGCACGTGTCCCTCGTGTGAGAGCTTGTTCAGCTCGCTCTGCTGCTTGTTGGGATACACGATGTTGGCGTGATAGGCCTCCACCATGAGCAGTGTCTCGCACAAAGTACCTGATCCTTTGCGCAGAATCTCATCGGGTTCCATGGGAATAATCGTGTTCAAGGCGAAGATAAACGGATGCACGTACTTCATGTACAGATAGTAGGTGGCCACCGCATCTGAGACAGAGTAGTTGGCCAGCACTTGCGGCTGCTCCACAGCCATGCGACACATGTCCTCAGGATCCAGCTCTACGGGATCGTAGCGCAGTTTGGCCTTGGCCACGGCCTTAAGACCCTGTGATCCCACGGGTAAATACGAATCTCGCTTCACCCAGCAGAGACAATCCATATGAATGGCAGGACGACACAGATAGTTGCCATCCCGCACCTTGGAGTAGCCAATCTCCTGCTTCATGTCCAGGTCGTAGACCGCCGCTCGGGTCTCCACGAACGGCCAGTCGAAGAAGTCGCCGTTGTAGGTGACCACAATGTGTGGACGCACCTCCATGATGTGGTCGAAGAACTTCTGGAGCAACTGCATCTCATTGGCCTCGTTGAACACTATGAAGTTACCCTCAAATTCCGGCTTGGGTGTGTACTCAAAGTCCTGTACGTCGCTGGAGATGATCTCCCGATTGGTGATCAAATATCCCTGGCCATCGATCATGTACGAGATCATCATGATCTGATCGGTTTGTGCATCGGGGAACTTGAGTGGCAACTTGGTGGTTTCTATGTCGAAGGCTAGAACTACTGGCTCGGGTCGGTCGAGTATATCCGCACGTAGCGTGATCTGGGGCAGCTCTGTGCCGCTGCGACAGCGGATGTTGTACCACTGTCCGCAGAAGATGCGCAGATCGATGGAGACACGCACGTGGTAAGGCACATCGTGCTCCCGCATGTCCAGAATGCAGTCCATGTAGTCCAGCTGCCGTTTACCACCTGCTCCATCAGATCCTGCTCCGCCCGCTCCTCCTGCCTCGCCCAGCGAACTGGCCAGCATTTGCATGTAGTACGTATTGGACTTCTCGCGCTCTGCATTGCGACGCACTGCAGCCAGCAGCTCCCGACGCACCTTGGTCATCGCCGTTTGATTGAGAAACGTGAGTTTAAGGAACTGTTGCTTCAAGCCACTTAAATGATTGGCCAAATCCAGATCCTCCTTGATTATGTGCTCCAGACTGGCCAGCTGGCCCGCGTACTTCCGGCCCAGATACCGTGCCACCTCCAGCTCCATGTGCTCCTCCGGACGTATGAGTAAATACGGTTTATAGGCCACCGTGCACTTGAACCGTGTGCCATCCATTTGTATGAAAAACAAGTCCAAGGCGGCCACCAGTCGTCGATCATCGTCCAGCACTTCGTTCTGTATAAACATTTCCTCAGTTTAAGACATTTTAATTTAATTGTTGTTAACAATTTACCGCGTGCATATTAATTAAGTATCCCGTGCGCTCCACGCTGTCCTTGATCCGATCAAATCCATACTTGGCATCGATTTTGTCATTCTCCCGGGATTGGCGGTAGCCAGCCTCATTGTAGAAGTCATCGCTATGCAGATTACACCCTTCACTCAGTACTATTATTAACGAATTTACTTTTTTTACTTACCCCTCGGCACGCGTCTCGCTCACAAATTTGCCCGTGTTTTGCAGCACTTTGGCTCTGCCTGCCTCGGCCATTTTGCTTATTTACTCCAACTTTAACAATAAAACATTTATTCTAACACTAAGTGAGCAACAATTTAATTGTTTATGATTTGTTTTCGCAATTTGCGTTGTTTACAGCTGAAAAGCGCGCGCGAAACTTAACATTGGCAACGCTATTATTAACAGCACAGCTGTTTGGTTAGCAGAACCGGCTACAGTTAACGCAAAATGTACAGACTTGAAGTTGGGCGCACGCAAGATTGACCAACTTGAAGCTGGCTGCGATTTTCATCTACAAAAACTTAACGAAACCGAATATTTAACGAACCTACTTTTTTGAATTATGCAAAAGTAACGACGAAGAACTCAGGCTGCTTTAAATAGCATTCAATTTTACGATGCATAAAATCTGTAAATATTATCGCGCAATGAATTTAATTGTTATTTTAACAAAGTGCTCAACGCAGTTTGTTACAAAAGTAATGATGTTAACAGCTACTTTCAGCATAACAGGCCCCATGCTGATGCAGTTTTGCCTAAATCTCCACTCAACATTAAATTTTGCCATTAAACCAGTGATTTTATAAATGTTGTTGTCTAGTTGTTAGCCACTTGAGTTGGTGGACCTAAATATGAGCCTACATACATTTCCACCTAGTTATACGTGCATAGAGTTTAATGTTCATTGTACATATTTTCTGCTTCACTTCAAATTACACACGCACACCACAAAGTTCATTCATAAAATCCGGCTCACCTACACGCGTAGTAAAAATGCAGTCGGCAAACAACACGCACACACACACACAAATTGATTTACATTCACATGCACAATGAGCACCGCCGCGCGCAAGCGCTCTCTGTTTTTTTTTTATGGCTCTCACACTTGCTGCTCGCTGCATCTCTGCTTTTCTGCTCAGTAGCTCTTGCTCTCTTTCGTTGAGTTAGTCCTGCTGCGCCGCCGTGCACTTGTCGTATCGCTCGCTGTGTAGAAAAATTTAATTGCTTCCCCAGCCACAAGTGGACAATTTTTTTTTTCTGCTGCCAGTCAACCATATTTGTTACACGTGTTCGTTATGCAAGGCTGCCACTGGAACATTAAAAAGGGAGCAGGCAACAGGGTACAGGAGCCACTCAATCTTTCTGCCCTGCCCAGAACGCAACTCTCACTCACACATGGATAATTTATTCGAAAAGCGTTGCCAGAATATAAACTCATGCATATGGATATGTGGATGTGTGTAAGTGTGTTTGTATGTAAACCTGTTTGCAGCCTTTCTGGGAGCGCTTTATGTGAACAGTGGGCACAATTCGACAATTCATTTGCTGTCGTGTGTCACTGTGCGTTGCTTTGCTAAAAATGATTGCTGCACACACACAGCGGCGCAGTCACTCACAGTCACACACATGTATCGCGTTCTGACCACGCAGAGTTTTTTTAATCAATGTTTTTGTTCTTCTCCCAGCAACACTTTGTTTTTGTCGTTTGGGTTATTCTGATTTTCTTTTCGCTCAGACTGCATATCGGTGTGTGCTTGTGTGCGTGCATGTGTGTGTCGATGTTCTTGCTCTTCCGTTTGCGGAAAATAGTCTCTCTTTTCTTGGGGCTCCCACGCGCAGCGCTCTCTTTCGATCGGTAATGCGTACATTTGACAAAAAATATATTTTGCATGTGTGTTCAAAAGTATGTATATGCAAAAGTATATTATATATAAAATACATATGTAAGTGTGTATATTCTATTTTATTTTCATTCTGTTTTGTGCTGCTTTATGTGCCAATACCAACACATGGGAACAGTGCAAAAATGACTCTCGCTTTTTTAGCGTTATCAGTTGGCCACACTCTTGTCTGCTCCACGTTTGCTGTGCTCGCCGCTCCTTCTTCTTGTTCTTCGGCTTCTCTCTGCCTCTGTCTGTGCCTTCGCTTCAGGCACTTGCTCCGCTCGCTCAATTCCCTCACACACATGTGAGAACGCGTCGGCGTCGGCGTTCGTTGGCGGCGGTGTGTTGTTGTGTCTGTTGCTTCTGCTGCTGCGCTGCCTGCTTCAGTTTGTTGTCGACTCTCTTTGCGTTTGGACGCGAAACAAACGAGCGCTACGTGTGTGTGTGTGTGCGTGTATTTGTGTGTCTTGCTCACTTTGCTATTGCTTAACGGTTGTGTGTGTTTTGAATATTTGAATACTTCTTAACTATACGCAATACAAAACAAACAACAACGCACAAACGTACATAAATAATTTAATTAGCAAGACAAAAAATAAAACACTGCTCAGTGCTGTGATCGCGACTCGTGTGAGTGCGTCGTCTCCGTTCTCGTTGCCAAAGAAATAGCAACAGTAAAAAGCAACAAAACAACAAATAAAATTAAACAATCGCATATCGGTAGTTAAATATAACTGTTATTATTGTAACAGCTAAATGAGTGCAATTCAAATTGAATAAATACAAATCTGTGAGTGTCTGTGCAAATATTGAAAAAGCCAAAAATAGCTAAAAGAGCTGCTTAAAATACACACGAAGCCCAAAAACGTTAAACCTTTTCGTGAAAACAAAAAAACCCAAAACCACAAAATCGCTTAAAAGATCGTCTGTGCGTGTGTGTATTTCGTGTGTGTTTGTATGTGTGTGTGCCGCTGTCTCTGTTGCTCTGATCCAGCGTCGCGACGATCGATCTCTGCCTGCGTCTACGTCAACGTCGCCGTTAGCGTCTTATAAGCCGAAGCTAAATCCAAGCGCCGATCCGATCCGAGTCCGAAGCAATCCGTTTCGATCCCAACCGATCCCCGAGTCTCAATTCTTTTGCATTTCCTTTCGTGTGCGCTTTGTTTCAGGCACGTACGTAATCTCTCGCTGTCTCGCTCTTTAGCCGGGCATAATCAACCTGCCTGCTGCTGATCCACGCGATATAAACAGATACAGATAGAAATTCAGATACGGCTACAGATACAAACTGTAAGCTGCGCTCTGTCTGCTGTAAGCGAAAGAGCCACTGTGCGTGTGAGAAAGAGAGAGGTATACAGCTACTCCTGCTTTCTGGCGATCAAGATTATGTGCCTAATTTGAAGTTGTAATTAATTTGGATACCCTAATAAAAAAAAGAGCATAACGACGCTTAAAAAGAAAACAAGAAGAAAAGAAGATAAAATTAAGAAGCAGCCACAACAAAAAGGAAAAGCAACAACTACAACGAGTCTTCTTACATTTTGAGGGGCGTGGCACGCCTCTATTTTATTGCCCCACCGGTGAGTGAAGTGTTGAAAACAGTAGTAGTTGAAGTATCTTTTTATACCAGCTCCAAACCCTTGTATGTGTGTTCGTGTGTGTGTGCTGCCTGTTTTCTTGAATGAATCTAGAAATGAAAACTGGTTTTTAGGCCAAGCTAGCTACCGCACAGCCTTAACTATCAAAGTCATTTAGACCAAGACTAGGACTAGCTGCCGATCTTCTCTTGGGGGAAAAATCGTTGTGAATCGGACGATCGGACATTTGATGGGCCCCTCTTCTCAAACCCTTCAAACATAATTGAAATTACTACTGTTACAGTTTCCGGTGTTACCTCTTTGATGGCATTTCTCTTTTATTTATATACTCCCCTCCTCCTTTTTCCTTTTTACCACTTTTATGGACATCGATTCGGCAAGGGCATTAAAATGGTTTTCTTTGTTAATGTCTCTGTGGTTTTCTTCTCTTTCTGTTTTTGTTTTTGGTTTTATTTAACTTTTTATTTGGTTTTCGGATTTGATATCAGTGCGCGATCAGTTTAAAAACCGCTACTGTGGGAGCTACGGGGAACTTAATGTGTCCAGAATGTGGATCAATGAACGCGTAATACAATTTACGGCCATTCATGATCACTGATCAGCCGGTAATTTGTATACACTACGATGTGTTAATAGGCTGATATTGTTCTGATTTAATTTTGGGAATCGTTAGTTTATTATATGCACTCTATTGGGTCATCGGGTGGGATGTGACTGATATATTTCCAGGGAAAAATGCTAGGATTAAAAAGGAGTAAAGATCTCAAGGTTTTTAAAATGGACTGATGTCTCAAATTCTATCCAAGTTGATCTGGTTTCAAACGAAAGCAGAAGTTGCATGTAACTTCAGAGAATTTTAAAATAAGATCAGTTATCGTCATACTGATCAGAAAATAGGTTTCTTTGGTAGGTTGCTTTTGTTTCTTATAACTAAAAATATAATAATCCTAAAACTCTATCAAAATGGATCTCCCAAAGAACTCGCATTAATTATAAAAACGATCACTTAAAAGTACCACTTAATATAGATTGTTTTTAGACCTGATAGGAAGGCACTTTTAAATATAATGTATTAATGTTATTTTGTCGCAGTGCTCAAGATGCTGCAGAGAATCTAAAAATAAGTACACTACCAAACATGTGTGTGTGTGATCACTTCACTTACAGTTCACTGAGTTTTCAATCTGGTTCGTTGCCCCATGCTACGTTTAATGATCTTGGTCCTTGGATAACAACCTGCACCAGACACGCTGAGCTCAAGATCGATACCATAATCACACACAGACAAAGAAAGAGACAGGGAGTGATAGAGGCGGTGGGAGAGAGAAGAGAGTGAACCCTCCAGACAGACAGTTAACACATGTGCGCAGGCGGACACACCAAAGATCCCTTTTTCAACAAAAAACTGGTCGAGGGAAAAGGAAAAGCAACAACTTCAAACCGTTACGTACACACAGCAAAAAATTGCACCCTTATTTGTTGCTGTTGCTGTTGTATGCCACTGTGTCGTGCAGTGCTGCCAACTTAGCCTTTTTTCAGCCAGATTTGTATTTTGATATTTTTTAAAGACCTTCAAAATTTGGATTAAAACTTTGTCAAGTTTTCCTTGAGATTGTATCTTTTTTGAGATAATTTTTATTTTTCCGTACACTGTGCTTAATTATTCGTTTTTTATTGTCTTATGTTTGTTCCTTTTCTAGCCATTTTTTCGACTCCTTTTAGCTTTTTTTTTTGTAATAACTGGTGCCAGCACTGGTGTCGTCATCAGTCTGAGGATCGTTATTTTGGGACTCGCATGTCTGGACAAGGAGTGTGCACCATATCGAAATATCATATTCGTTTACAATCTGTTCCCAGTTCCTTGAGCATCTGCTGTCCATTTTTGCTTTCCTTTCTTCGCTGCATGTGTGTGCTTGTGTGTATCTTTGTATCTGTATCTTTACTTGCTGCTGTTCTAGGGAAAAACATATGCTCCGATTTTCGATTTGATTTCGTAGAAAGTTGCACTGACTTCGTTTCTGATTCTTTTCCATTATCTTCGGTGAGATAATAATGCTCGATTGTTTTGTCTGAGTTACCAAATTGTGTCACCTGTGGGTTTCCAATTGGTTAACTGTTGCAAAACCAATAGATAACTGGGTGTTAACCTTGTATCTATCGGTTCAATAAATCTTTGTTATTATAATTAGTTGGGGTTTTTTCTTCAAGCAGAAACTGGAGCGTTTATTATACCAATTGTCGAATTTATGTTGATTTATTTAAAATACTTGGCTGTAAAAGCTGAAGAAATCATAAAGATAAAGATTTAAAAAAAGGCACTAGCTATTTTATGATTAATGATATTTACTATTAACTTTATTAGTTTACTATTTGAGATAAGCGTCTTTTGCGTATTTTATGGTTAATTTGCTGTTTAAATAAATCTGAAGCAGTTTTATGCTCCAAATTGATATGAAACTATTTTTAGTTCTTATCAAAATGAACAGAAAAGAAAATAAAGTTTAAAGACCTGGAAAAAGGATTGAAGCATTCTTAAGATACATAACAGAGTGAGCTTTTAAGATTTCTTCAGGACTGCTTTTTTTGTATCCTTATTGAAAGTATCTATGTTTAAAGCAAACTACAGAGCACTAGATGAGATGATTGCTAAAGAATTTAAAACATTTGTAATTCCCCTTAATTGTAGCACTTGGTCAACAAGCAGATAAGAACACGTTATCATCATCTTGGCCACTTGACCTACGTGATTGGCTAAAAGCTCTGCGCAGACTCTAAATACAGGCACTACACAGAAAGAAACTCGTACTAAAATTAGTCTGCAAGAACTTGTTTTAAGAATATCCACAATTTTTACCCTAAATCGAATGTTTTTTCCTGTGGGGATCTAAGCAAACACTGCGATTATTTAATCGAATTATTCGGTTACAATTGCAAGTGCTCGACCGGAGACTCGCGTCAAATCAATCTGAATCAAGAGTGAGTGTGAGTGTTGGTGTGAGTACGAGTACGAGTATTTCTATTCATATTCACGTTCATTATTCGTTTTGCTTATTATTTGTTTTGCCCACTTTTATGCGTCAATAAATTATTTTCGTGTTAAAAGTGTACTAAGTGAGCACAGACTGAATGAGTATATATATGTCCACTATATGTGTGTACTATATAAATATATATAGGTGTGTGTGAGTGTGTGTATGTACACACTTTATGCACTATTGCGCTGTCAAATCAATTATATGCATATATACGACGATGTGCTTGTTGTTGTATTGAATTGATTGCACCGAAACTTGTTGTTTTTGTTGTTGTTCTCATACCCGTTGGTCTGCGAATAAAAGGGTATGTTGTAGTCGTGGTGGGGTGTGTAGTTGTAGGCAGAAAAGATTCGAAAAAGGAATAGAAAAAGGAATTCTTTCTAAACTCAGCAGACCAGGCCCATTTTTTAAAGCCTAAGCTGCTAATAAATCATATAGGTTGCACTGGGTATCATGTAGTCGATCAGCTTACTATAGCCACTGCTGTCGAGTGCACACTGAGATTTTATTATCCATTTAAATGTTGATTAACTTAAATTCGTTTTAACTGCACTCAATCACACTTGATGTGCGACAGTCTCTGCCTCTGTGTGTGTGTGTGTGTATCTGTGTACAAGTGGGATAGCTAGTTGGCCAGATCTGTTGTGGAAGTAACGGCCATAAAAATCAGCAAATCAAATCAAAATTGATTTCACAACACTCAATTTATGCAGTTAGATCAGCGCGAATCCAAGAAATTTAACATTCAACTTTGTTATACATAAAGTATATATATAAAGGTTATATACACGTGTGTGTATGTGTGTGACCGTGTGTGTGTTGTATGCAGATCTGAGATAACGTGCGTAGATAACGGTATGTCAACGTCACAGCAACCAAAGTGTAAACTTATTTGCATAACGTATCTTATTAGCTACACACACATAGATACATAGATACAGATACACACTCAACAACAATCTCGAGAACCTTAAACGGATTCAGAACTCTTTGCATAACTTTTTTGTTACGCATCTGCGAGCTATATATAGTATAAGCTATTCTAGATATATATTTACACAGCTTTAAGCTGACATTTGGCGATCTGCTTTATGCTCAATTTTCATATAATTATTATTGTAAAGTGCGTAATTGCTTGGATTTATCTACGAGTTGTATTTATAGTATCAGCAGAGCTATAGCTACTAAGTTCCATAAAGCTTATAGTGTGTCGGGGTACAAAGTAGTGCAGGGTTTGTACATATTTAAGACCCTGTAGATGATGAGCGATTAACACATTTTGGCCTGTCACAAAGGAGATTTTTAGAGGTAGAACGTTATCAAGTATTGCCTCAAGTTTTAGTGGGTGTACGTAGGTAAAACTACCTTTAAAATGGGTCTACATTTTGAATATTATTTTTCTTGAATCGAAGTTTATATTATACAGTACTCGATATAAATAAGATTAGTCCCTAATAAGAACAGGGTCGCTCGCACTCGGTTAGATTCCTTGTTGTTTTCCACTGTGTTTTAGATATCTTTATAGTCAAATCGCTGGCATTACTTCCGTTGATAAAACCGCGTACATTCTTTTGTAACTATTTTATTTTTTTTGGGGGTTTTCGTAGAATTTTTCACCCACAATCTTGGGCCGCTTATCAGCCAAGTTCGGCCTTTGGGCAGATTGATAAGCCCAACTACTTAACCGGAAGCTGTTGTGATAATGGAGACAGAAATACTTATTTATGTGCCTAATAAAGTAGTGCTTAAACTGCTTAAAAATAGATACAAAATAAAGACTTCAAAGCATTATTTTTAGACGTCAACTTCGACTTGGAGTTGAGCAGTTGAGCGCAAAGTTGAAGGCAAATATTGAACTAGTCTAGGGCTAAAATGGATCCATTAGAATTATATTTGGCAGCGGGGAAAATCAAAACCCCTTGAGATCTGTGTTATACGTTGGATGCTGTGTAAACAAAACACTTTTTTTTCTGTGCAAACCGAGGGCGGCTCCTTTTGTTGTGGCCTTGTCGTCATTTGAGTTGCGGACACTTTGATGTTGTTCTTAATGGTTGTTGTTGTTGTTGTCTCGTGTCGCGAGCAACTTTAAAACGCACCGATCGCTCCTAGTGTGTACATAGATATATATTTTAAGCAGAAGATGAAAAGACCCAGAGAGAGAGAGAAAGAGTCGCACGAGAGTGTCATAATTTGTTGAGTCAACAAATGGGGATCCCTGGGCTCAAATTGGGCTGAAAGGTGCTAACAGCGTCCATAGTTAAAGGTGTGAACGAGGTCCATAAAGACCGCTAAGTAATAGGCCAATAATCATCACGAGCTGCAATTGAAGCCAAGCGCCGCTTTTGAGTGTACTTACGACTGCACTGAAAGAAAATTTTAGAATACAAAGAAAAGTATTTTAAAGATTTTCCTATATTTAAATGTTCTTTTCATTTTATTTATTCCAGATGACCACACAATATGGAACTGGCGATCTGTAAGACTGAACTGTCTGCTTCCAAATTTATGCTGCCTCCCGCGTTGCCAACTGTCGCAGCGATTGCAACAACAACAGCAACGGCAACTGCACCACATTCATTCCTCGATCGAGCGGTGCAAATCAACGAGTTGTTTAACTTTAACGCGGGACAACATCTATTCATAACCAGCTGCAACTCCAACAATTCCATATTGAACAACAGCAACAACAGTGGGAGCAACAACAACAACAACAGTAGCAACATGCGGCTCAAAAAGAATCGCAAAGTCACATTTCTATCCAGTTTAGTTGAGGTAAGTACAGAAAAAGGACCTACGATTAAAGAATTCCTAGAGTAGACAGATTAAATCAGATCAAAGTTTGACTTAAAATCAAGTGATCGATTTAAAACTGCAAAAATTAGTTGAAGATCAGCTAAGGATCATCTTACTATCATGAACCCATCGGTCTATACGATTGTTGTAGAGAATCAGTTGAGTTATCACCATATATAAAGCTTTATAAGATCATTATTATTTTTCTATGATCATGATCTAAGTCTATTTAAGGGTCACTTATGTTGTATTGGTGATCACTACGATCTACTGACTATAATGTTTTTTGAGATCAAGTAATCGATTTCAAATTGCTAGATAAATAGTTGTAGATCAGCTGAGGATCATCTCACTACCTTGAACCCATCCATCAGGTCTTATCCTGTTTAAGCCACGTTAGTAGTCCTGAATATCGTTGCAAACTTAAATCATAGATCTCGCCTGTCGATCGATTGGTTCCATCGGATCGCTGATCGCGACAGACTTGAGCTGTGGCGACAGTTTGACGCTGATCTTGATGCCAATTTGATATGCACGACACGTTGATCGGCTCTAAATTTGGCTTAAACAAACAATACACAATTATTATGTATTATGCTTTTGTGTTTAATGCACTTCTGACACCCTGCAATCCGCATTTAAAAAATGAGCAAGTCAGATTTAAATGACAACTCGTCGTAAATACCAAATATGAATAGCAATTAAATTGCAATCGATGGGGGCACAAAACAGTCGATTCCAGGGTATATTGTAGTCTTCCCAAATCACACTCCTGTGTCTGCTGTATGAATAATAAGCGTGTCATTTGATTTGATGTCTCAAAATAGTCAAACAAAGACCTGTCCGAAAAGTGAATAATCCACGTATCTCTTCCGAAAATGGCAGACAATGGCGAGGATACACGATTATGGCCAAAACAAACGAGTATGGCCAACATAAGGCTTCGTCAGCTGATGATCAACTGCTGTTTTCTGTGGTCTTCTTATTTGAATACCCTTTCGGAGGGTATTATAGTTGTGTGACTTAGTTATGCATGGAAGGAGGAAAGTTATAATTCTTTTCATTTCTTTCTAAAAGTTTTTGGTATTTAGTTCCTGTTTGAGAAAAAATACCAATACTTTAGTGCAAGCTAGAGTTACTTATTGATAGACTTTTTTCTTGTTACTTGATTCTGTACTAATGACAAAAGAAAAGCTCGGAATTCGCATTCGCTCTCGATCAGCTTCTGTTACTTGCGGTTAACGCCCAAAAAAATCGAAATTTAAGACTTCATTTCTGGCTGGCAGACTATGGATTAAGTTACTTGACTGCATTTTCCACACGAGTGAGTGTCCTTTGACTCGAATTTTGAGTTTACAGGCTCGTCAGGCTGTTGACCGAGCGACCGACCGGATGAAAGTGGTCAAGCACCAACGGATATGTTTACCGCAAAATACCTTCACATAAAAGTAATGCGAAGTCCTAAAAAACTAGGGGGAAATGATATCAATGGCTTACCATTTGATGCCCTTTAAGATCCTTGTAGAAAGTTGTTAACTAAAATAATCAGCATTGAATTAATTTATTAAGGAACTTCAACTTATAATCTAAATTAAATTTCCCACCTTATTGTATTATAATTAACAACCTTTTCGAAATTTCTTGTAAAGTACCGCATCTGTCTTTAACTGCGAATCAAATCCCAAATCGAAATTTCAAATACAAATTCAAATTGAATTGTCCCGTTTTGGCGTCAATTGATTACGATATTTATGAAACAATTCGTTTGACTATTTTGACCTCCATTATCATAAACGACAATAAACGACCGAAACAGCAGCCACAGATCAGCGCTGAGAGTAGCCTAAATGGAGGTGTATGTAGTGGTGTGTATCTCTGTGTGTGTATCTGTATCTATGTGTGTGTGGAAGTCAAATGTACAATTCAATTTATTAGAACGCGTTTAACATGATCAGAACCCATGAGTCTGACTGAACAATTGGGGCAGTCTCACAGTAGCGTTCTCTCTCTCCCTTTCGCGCTGTATGTCTTTCCCTCTTGCTCCACCTCCCTGCCTTTCTCTCGCTTCTCAGAGTGTGCTGTCAATTGCTGGCAATCTATTTCATGTTGCTCTGATTTCGTGCTCGCTTTTAAGGCAGACTTCCCAAAGGGTGCTCTCGAATCCACTAACTAATTTAACCAATCTGCTTTTGTTTATAAACATTCGAGTATTTAGCAGCATTAAGTGCTGTCTAGATGATTCCAGATGGTATCAAATTCGCTGGGTTTATAGGCGTTCTGTAGTTTTCAAATGTTTAATGGCCTTTCGAACTTGAATTCGTTATTTTACCTGACTGATGGAAGTGAATAGAAAATGTACTACAATTTAATATTCCTTCACAAATGTTCTTAATATTCGTTAATATTTCGACCAATTTGGTAAACTATATTCAATAAACATTTGTTAAACACTATACAATAAATATAGATAGGGATAGGAAGAAGAGTTTTATTTAGATTATAGAACGTAAAATAGTTTCTTAATCATTAAATTTATACTAATTTATTTTTCCCCTTTTTATTCCAGTCCACAAACAAATACATCAAGGAAGAACCTGTCAATGGCTGCAAAGATTTACCAGTCTGTTTATCGGATATTTCAGATCATGAGGGTTCACTCGGTAAGTCTCAAAGAAACTATATCCGATATATACTATGGGAGTAAGTGACATTTAGCTGCTTGCTCAGTGTGTTGTTATTTTATTTGATTGCACCCTACACAATGGCATAACTGTTAACCCAATTGTTATATGGTGGGTGCCCAAAGCTGAAGGCATTTTTTTCTGCAGATAACAGATTTCTTAGAAATGGAAATAATTAAATAGCAATATGTTTTTTCTTTCCTTTTTTTGTAAACTTTTTGCGAATGTATTTGGAATATGTATTTTTGCTTGGGTTCTTTTGGCGCTATCTTTGCACTCACACACTGACAAGTCTTTGCACTTCTGAGAGCGTGTGTATCAACAATAATATACACACCAACACACACATACGTATGCCATCATCAGTCATGTTTCAGACTCTTTGGCTATGCGATTGTTGTAGTCACTCGTGTTGTTGTTGTTGTTGCTGTTGTTTTTGCCATTTTATTATTCACATATGCCTTTTGAACGGAGCGATAAAAAAATAGAAATACAAAAAAAAAATACGAAATAGAAATTATTTAGCGATAAGATAAGAGACAGAACATGGCACACAAGGCGTATGAGAATTGTGATTGGAGTGTGGAAAACAAGTCGAGTGAACTCAACCCCCTTAGAGAAGCAATTCTGCATCGCAATTAGCTGCATACATCTAAGAATTTTGTGCTAAAGTTTTAACTCTAAATTCACAACTCTAAAAGGCTTAAAGCAATTGGCTTAAATTGGTAACAATTCGTATGAAACATGTATCAATCAAAATATATAAACGAATTATAAACATGTTGAAGTTTTGAAAGTAATTATCATTTGAAATTGTCAACTCATCAGGGAAAAAACCCGCAAAAGCGGAAAATTTGAGTCAAAGGTAAAAAATATACAAACAAATAGAAAAAAATAATATTTGTGATTAATGTGGGCACTCAAGACAAACTTTATTTATTTATATTATACAGGGAAATATTTTATTTTGTCGCATAAAGTGTTTATAATTTGTTTATGCTAAAAAAGATTTAATAATTGCTTTAAAAATTGCAACTTTATGCAGATAGAATACGTTTTCCGATCTACCTAGCAATTATGATTGAACTGTCGACTCTGCTGCACAAACTCACAACTTACAAACGAACATACGAATTTACATAAATAGTTGGTTAATATTTTCATATAAAAAGTCACGTCGTTTATTTCCGGTGTCCACTGTAAGAAAGAGGGAGAGAGAGAGGAAGAGGAGGAGCAGTCACCTCTCCCCAAAGCGGTCGGCAGAGTGCCAAGCGAACTTCACACAGATTCATTCAGTTTGTTCCTCTACACCGTTCATTCATTCATTTACTCAGTCGCTCATTCACGCATTCATTCCGTCACTCATTCGCCCCCAAGTCAAGTCATTCATACGTTGACTGCTTACACACACACACACAAGCACACACATTTGCATTTCAAATACACGAAATAAATATCTTAAATTGTGCACTCAGTACTCGATGTTTTTTCATCTTCATTCCCCGCGTTCTTGGCCTACCCGCCTCTTTCTGCTTCTGCTGCTGCTGTCAATCAGGCAATACATCAGTCAGTCACTCAATCGGGAAAAAATAACACACACTGTAATAAAATCTAAAATAATTCTTCAAAATTGATCAAAAATAAATAAAATTAGTATTTATTTCTTATTTTATTGTAAAAGATTAAAAGTTCTAAATGTGAGAACTTTTTTCTGTAGAATTCTCAAGTGCTTCTAACCTTATTAAATTACCATTACAAAAAAATGTATCTAAACGTGTTTTCTGTCAGTGTACGTATACGCTATGTGACAAAACATCGTCGTCGTTATTCATTTGGCATGTGTCTTCTACTTTCTATACTTTTGTCCACTTTTATGCAATTGCATGTACACATAACACACACGCACACACCTCTCTGTCTATGCATTTGTGTATTTATGTCTTAATGTATCTGACAGTTTTATGGTAATTTTGTATGCATCTTTTGCTATATGAATGCTGATGAAAATGTTTCGTTTTTTTCCTTTTTACACACAATGCTGTGAATGAAATTCTAACAAAAAACAAACTGTCGACGACAAAAACAAGAGCTGAGAAAATATGCAATTGTCTTTAGCAAATCTGATTTAGTATATAATTAAATCTGTTAAGAACCAAGGTGATAAGTTCATTGTAATTACTAAATGAATTCGTTTTGTAACTATACTTGCCATGGTCGGTGTATGATTAATTAATTTTTATGGAAATGTATCTTAAAGATACTTTTGAATATGTACAACGTTAGTTATAACAAATTGAGCTACATTGAAATGTATTTTGCAGATATTTTAGTGTGAAATGAATCATTGTGTATTTTATGAATAGATATTATGCCTAATTAAAGATACATTTAAATAGATGTATTTACTTTTTATGTAGTATCTGCACATTTGCTGAGCATCATATAGATACGTTTGTTTTTTAACATAATTTTTTCTTACAATTTTTTTTTGTATCTTTACAACGCTGAGATACAAATAATTTAAGCCAAAGATACACAAATAAAACAATGCATTGGCAGCTGCTAAAGTGTCCGCTTTTAATGTTGTTTATACAAACAAATCACAAAATGAGATATTTTTGTCTGCACACACACACATGCACACCCATAAACTGACGCACATACACACACATATATTCCCCAAAAAGTATTTATGCCTTATCGCTGCGTAAAAATCAGCAGAGAACAAAAAAAGAAACAAAAACAACGCAAACAATTTCAATGTCAACGCGACGACAAAAGTCAGTGTCCAACTATTCCACATACTTTTGGCTCTCTCTTACCTCCCCACTCCCCACTCCCCACTGTAGCGCCTGTCCCTTTTGGCTGCTCCTCTATCCCTCTCCCTTGCTCGTACCAAGTAGCTAGAGTTATCTTTTGCCGCTAGAAGATCGGCCATAAAAATGGCAACACAAAAGGAACAAGAAACAAAAAAAAAAACTCGAACAAAACATGCAAAACGGCGACAACTGCGCAGAATTCTGTGGGGACTTAAATGAAAGGGAACGAAAATAATAATAATATATAATAATAATACTAATGATGTATAAGGGGAGAATCTCAGACGTCAAGTAAATTTAGTTTATGTAGATGTGCACGTGCATGTGTGTGTGCATTTCATATCCAGTCTGCCCTTATTTTAATGCTGTTTGTGTGTATTTTTTGCGCCTCTTTTAATCAGCGCATATTAATCATAAAACTTTGTGAACAACAACAATGCATAAAAGTAAGGCAAAAAAATAAATAAATTTTATTTTATACTCATATGCCATGAATCGCAATGCTTGCATGTGTTGGTGAGAAGAAGAAGCAAAGCAAAGAGACAAAAGAGAGCGGCGAGAGCGCCAACGACAGAGAGAGCGCAAACGAGAGCGCCACTACTTTCATTCATTTTCAGTGCTCTTAGTTGGCGCTCAGCGCAATTCATTCATGTGCTTGGTCTGACGTTTGGCTCTCGCGACTGCTCTCAGCAACAACAACAAAAATGAATGAAGAAAAGAAAAAAAGAAACACGTTCGTTTTCATTCATACTTACTTACGTTGCGCGCGAGTAGAAAAGTTTCTGGTTTTGTTCTGCAGCGCTGTTGCTGCGGCTGCGGCAGCGGCTGCTGCTTGATCGCCTCGCGGCGTTGAAATGCAGTTGATGAATGGGGAATAGCAGCAGCAACAATAACAACTACATTGAAACGCCTTTGACTTGGGGCTGCGACTGCCTGCCTGCGTTTTTTTCCTTTTCTGCTTGCGAGGAGAACATGAGTTGTTTTTTTTTTTGTTTTAATTTTGTATTTCTTTTTGTAGTTCTCCCTACCGCTCTCTCACTCTCACGCACGTTTAGTGTTTGTATGTTTGTAGTTGTTGCTTTCGGTTGATGATGCTTTGATGCTTGTTTCCTTCCTTTCTTTAATTTTTTTTGCGTGTTGTGCCCCCAACAAAGTTCCTGCAAACCGGCTTCGTTTTAAGCTTCGTTTTCGTCGTTGGCTTCGTCGCGTCTTCGGCTGCGGCTTTGGAGCAACGTTAACTGCGACTGCGACGTGGGCGCGTCTCTGGTCTCTCTGAGCTTAGCACTGTGGTTGCTGTCTTTTGAGTGTATTTATTTTGATTTTAGCTGCGCGCGTCGCTGACGTCGCTTTTGCTGTCGCAGTCGTTGTTGTTGTTGTTGCTCTTTATTTATTCATAATTTGGACTCCCCATCCTCCTAACGCACATTTGTGGACAGCTGCTTTGTTGTAGTTGTTGTTGTTGCTGGTAACCAAACCAGTTGCTGTTGTTGTCGCGGCTGCTGCTGCTGCTCGACACTTGCTGCGTGTTTTTCATTTAAGTTTTTGTTTTAATTTAAGTTTTTACCTTTCAAATTTCTTGTTCACAGATTTCTTGCTGTTGTTGTCGTTTTGGTTTTTTCGTGGAACTGCTGCGTTAACAACTTTTTGCCTTTTTTTGTTCGCTTACAATTTTTCATTCATTCATATAAAAATGTTTGTTGTTGCACATACACATAGAGAAGTGTGTGTGTGTGTGACTGCTGTGGCCGCTTCGCCTGTTTTATATTACGTTTGCACGCCACTTTTTTACTCATTCTTTACACACATATTTACATATGAATATGCGTGTGTGTGTGTGTGTGTGTGTGTGTGTGTATCTGTGTTCTCTCATTCGTTTTATTCTAGTCCATTCATTCATAATTTTCATTCATATGTGCCTTTCTTGTTTTTAGGTTTGTTTCAACTTTTATTTATTATCCACCTAAAAATATTTATTACAACGAAATTGTACACCTTTCATGGTTTCAAAAATATCATTTAAACTGCTAGTCATTTTTAAAGCAATAAATAAAATTTAAATATAGAACTGTTTCTTAAAATTGGTACCTAAAATCCCACTAGCAAATAAGTACAAATAATCTCAAGATTATATTTAGTTACTTCCTTTATTGAATATAGATATCTAGAAACTTCCTTTTGATTAAGTCCGTATGCGTAAACTATAAAATTGATAGAAATATTTATATTTAATACTCGTATCTAATCACTACTAAATTTCATTCATTTCATTTTCATTCATAAATAACAAAAATTGATCGCACACGTAAAGATATGTGAATTCCATTGGTTTCTTTTCGGCGATTCTACGATTTTGATTGTCTTCATAACGGAAATGACTAAATTGTAGCATCCCCAACGTAATGTCCCCAAATCCAAAAACCGTGGGAAAGTCTGGAACGTGGCTAATCAGCACGCACGGCAGTGGCGACATCAGGTCGGAGTATAAAAAATAAACTTAAGAAAGAGCAAAAAAACTGACCCAACATAATCGAAAAAGAATGTCGGGGAAGAATTGTCACCCATGTTTTGACTGGAAATTAAATTGCAAAAATATGTTTTACTTGGCACGTGCCGCCTCACTGTACCGCCCACCGTTCCACCCCAAAAGACATACACCTCCAATTCCAGACGACCTTCAAACATTGAAAGTTATCTGTAATATTGGTACTTGAAACCTGTAGTCAAAATTCGTGAAGGTGTATTGGCTTGTCGTTTGACATAGGACAGAAATTTTGTATACAACATTTTCACACTTCAACCGCTTGTGGAGTTATCTAAATAATATTTACGATATGTTTTAACTGGGTTGCACGCAGTCGATCTTACTTCACTGGTTCTTGTTGCCATTTTTTTGACAGAAATATTTTACCTGCCTTTGATAAGACTCTTATCAGCACCTCAGTCACTAAAACACCTTTAAACAATGGCCACAAAAATTTTTCAGTTAGCTTTCCGTCAACTTATTTAAATTGATTAGTCAACAATTTGTTCACTAATTTTTAAATAATTTTGAAACATATTTGTCTCAATGAACATTTTAATTTTCACAACATTTTCACTCATGGTAAATGTATTAACTAAAAGTTGTGAAAGTGTTGCATACTTTGTGGCATTGACCATAAATTAAAAACTAAGAAACTGTTGCATACTTGGCAGCTGAAAATATTAAGCCATTTTTGAGTCTCTGACAAAACGATGTAATTTCAATAGTAAAGAGATTTTGTGTATAGATTACTTTTTAAATTGCTTAAAGCTATGACAATTATACTAAGTAGCTAATTTATGTAGTATATAATCAACATATTCCGTTGCGAAAAAATGACAGTTTGTTTTGTGATCTGAAGTGGTCGAAATGTGTTCAAAATTGTATCTGACGCTCGGATTTCTGATCGTTTTAGTGTTTTATTTAAATCACAATGAAGTGAGTTGAGTTGAGGTGACTTTGTGCTGTACTTTAAAAGTATATCAACTATTTATTAGGCTTATCGAATGAAATTCACTAACCTGGTCTGTGAATCCTTCAACAAATCGTGGGTCGTTTATAAGGAGTGTCGAGTGCGCGCTGTTAGTCGCAACAAGACAACTATTACTGCATTTCTCGTGATGCTACATCCCGCGTATGATATTTATGTCAGAGGACAAATGCTAAAGAAGGCCAATGGTTATAAGCCATGGATTATAGACTATACTATGGACGCATGCAAATTCATGAGGCAAAAACATCATCCTTTTGGGAGCTGGATCTTTAGTCTTTTTAAAGACTTTTCGTCGTTAAATCACACATGTCCTTATATGGTAAATATTCGCCTCAACGTGATTAGAATTCATATTAAATTCTTTAATTATATGGTCTTAGGGTTTGCAGGGTATAAAGGATTTTCATAGCTCTAACAACTTTCCCAGCCCGTTCCCAAGTGGAGAATATCTTTTCAACCTCACTTGGATATTCGATAAGAAACCGCAGCATGCAACCAGTGTTTACTTTACCTTCTGGGACGATGTCTAAACTTTTCCATACGAAAATGATATCAGCATAGGTGATAAAATCAAGAAATAAATATATTGATTAAAAACGCAAGTAAAATTTGAAATCAATTTCAAAATTCTGAAATAATCGATATCAATTAAATATGTTGATAAGAAATTGTGTTCAGATTAATAATCTAAAAAAAATAATTGCAGCAGTTTAAATAAGTGCCCAATTTAAGATTGATAGATTTAGGTACACTGCAAGTATTCACGTTGCGTAAAATTGTCACTTAGTTGTGTGCGTCCAAGTGATCAACATGTGTTTAAAAATGCGTCTTAAACTAGGATTTCTGATCATATTAGTGATTTATTTAAATCACAATGAAGTAAGTTATAGAATTTGTGATGAACATTGAACTTATGTGAACAATTTATTAGGCATATCGAATGAAATTCACTAACCTGGTCTGTGAATCCTTCAACAAATCGTGGGTGGTGTACAAGGAATGCCGACTTCGGGCGATTAGCCGCAATAAGACATCTATTACTGCACTCGTCATGATCTTAGAGCCGGCATATGATATTTTTATCAGGGCACAAATGTTAAAGAAGGCCAATGGATATAAGCCATGGATTATAGATTATACTATAGACGGATGCAAGTTCATGAGGCAAAAACATAATCCTTTTTGGAAATGGGTGTGGAATTTGTTCAAAAATGATTCCACGATCAATCACAAATGTCCCTATGTGGTAAATATTTGCATCAGCGTTTTAAGAATTAATATTTATTTTTTTAATTTCATGGTCTTAGGGCTTAGAGGGACTGAGGAATTTCTACAACCCTAGTAACTTTCCAAGCCCGTTTCCAAATGGAGATTATCTCCTAAATATCACTTGGATATTTCACAAGAAACCGCAGTTTGTAACAAGTGTTTACTTCACCTTCTGGGAAGATTCCTAAAGTGTTGGATTAACTTTGACCTTATAATGTTGTTTAACCAATCAGTATAAATTGAAAAATCAAGAAATAAATATTTTAATTAAAAAACAAGAGTAAAATTTGAAATCAATTTCAAAAATCTAAAACAAGAATCAAAGTACAGTCGGGCTCTCCCGACGGTATAATACCTAGTGAAAGGTCTTGCCTTGAGATTATAGAAATCTTCACTTTTCGTGCTACATCTATGAGAAATCCAATTGCAGCTCGAACGATACATCTGAACAGCTGATCAAAGCCACTGATCGATTAATTAGTATCATAAATTTATCGATGAAGAATCACTCATATTTGCGGGGCGGTAGGGGCGTGGCACAAATTTAAATTAAGTATATCTACCTGCACATTTAACTAGTCTATGTACCAAATTTGGTGTTTCTAACTTTTACCATTTTGGATATCTCGGCGTTCATACGGACGGACAGACTGATTCGCACAAACCCAATATACCCTCACAAGATATAATAATCGATATCAAATAGTTATGTTGTTGATGCGAATTTGTGTTCAGATTAAAGATCTAACAGTAAATAATTGTAGTAGTTTGAATAAGTGCCCAATTTAAGATTGATAGATTTAGATACACTGCAAGTATTCACGTTGCGTAAAATTGTCACTTAGTTGTGTGCGTCGAAGTGATCAACATGTGTTTAAAAATGTGTCTAAAACTTGGAATTCTGATCATTTTAGTGATTTATTTAAATCACAATGAAGTAAGTTATAGAATTTGTGATGGACTTTGAACTTATGTGAACAATTTATTAGGCTTATCGAATCAAGTTCACCAACTTGGTCTGTGAATCCTTCAACAAATCGTGGGTGGTTTATAAGGAGTGTCGACTTCGGGCGGTTAGCCGCAATAAAACCACTCTTACTGCATTCGTCATGATCTTAGAGCCGGTAAACGTCGTTACTCTCAAGGCACAAGTACTAAAGAAGGCCAATGGGTTTAAGCCATGGGTTATAGACTATACTGTTGATGGCTGTAAGTTTTTGAAGAAGAGGGATCATCCTTTTGTCAATTTTCTATGGGATCAGTTCAGAGATGTTTCCACGATCAATCACACGTGTCCCTATGTGGTAGATAATCTATTTAATAAGAGTTATACTCATTTAATTACTTTTTACTTTGCCATCTTAGGGTTATAATGGACTGAAGGATTTATATAAATTTAAATACCTTCCAAGCGCTGTCCCAAGTGGAGAATATTTCTTAAATCTGACTTGGATATTTGACCATAAACCGCAGTTTGTAACTGGTGTTTACTTTACTTTCTGGGATGATTCCTAAAGAAAAAGAAATGAGGAATTATGATCCATTTTACGCTGAAAATGTTGCAACAGAGGAGGAATAAAAAATGATGGACAAATAGACTAATTTAGTAATAGAAGAACAATAGTAGGATTTCAAATAAATTAATGTGTTCAATGAAAAATGTCAACTATTTAAAAATAAAATGGAAATCGTTTTATTTACAGATTATTTATCTAACTGTTAATAACTATAGCCATCAAATGAAGTGAACAATTTTTATGATTAACTCGAAGCAATCAAGTAGTTTTTAAATGTCAATTAGTTGTGTGCATCGAAGAGTTCGACATGTGTTCAAAATTGAGTCGGAAATTAGGATTATTGTTAATTTTTGTGATTTGTTTGAATCACAGTGAAGTGAGTTGTAGCATTTGTGATGGACTTTGTACTTATCTTAACTATTTATTAGGCTTATCGAATGAAGTTCACCAACTTGGTCTGTGAATCCTTCAACAAATCGTGGGTCGTGTACAAGGAGTGCCGACTGCGGGCCATGAATCGGAGTGTGACCACCCTCACTGCCTTCGTCATAATCAAAGAGCAGACGAAGGTCGTTTCTGTCAGGGCACAAATGTTAAAGAAGGCCAATGGGTTTAAGCCATGGGTCATAGACTATACTGTTGATGCCTGTAAGTTTTTGAAGAGAAGGCATAATGCGTTTCTCAATTGGCTGTGGGATCAGTTCAGAGATGTTTCCACGATCAATCACACGTGTCCCTATGTGGTAAATAATCTATTCAATAAGAATTGTACTCATTCAGTAAATTGTTACTCGTCGTTTTTAGGGTTATAACGGAGTAAAGGATTTAGTTGGATTTAGAAACTTTCCAAGCCCTTACCCAAATGGAGATTATCTTCTAAATCTCACTTGGATATTTGACCAGAAACCGCAGTTTGTAACAAGTGTTTACTTCACCTTCTGGGAAGATTCCTAAAGTGTTGGATTAAATAAACTTTGACCTAATAATGTTGTTTAGCCAATCACCATAAATGGAAAAATCAAGAAATAAATATTTTGATTAAATGACAAGAGTATAATTTGAAAACAATTTCAACAAGAATCAAAGTACAGTCGGGTTCTCTCGACCGTATAATACCCTGTGAGAGGTCTTGCCTTGAGATTATAGAGATCTTCTCGATAGCTTTATTAGTTATCAAGCTATTTCGTTTATAATATGTTTTTTACAATTTAAATTAAGTATGATCTACCAAATGTGCAGGTAGATCATAGTCTATGTACCAACTTTGTTGTTTCTAGCTTTTACCACCTCGGATATCTCGGCCACCTCTCATACGGACGGACAGATCGATATAATCGATATCAAATAGTTATGTTGTTGATGCGAATTTGTGTTCAGATTAAAGATCTAACAGTAAATAATTGTAGTAGTTTGAATAAGTGCCCAATTTAAGATAGACAGATTTAAATACACTGCAAGTATTCACGTTGCGTAAAATTGTCACTTAGTTGTGTGCGTCGAAGTGATCAACATGTGTTTAAAAATGTGTCTAAAACTTGGAATTCTGATCATTTTAGTGATTTATTTAAATCACAATGAAGTAAGTTATAGAATTGGTGATGAACATTGAACTTATGTGAACAATTTATTAGGCCTATCGCGTAAAATTTACAAACTTGGTCTGCGAGTCCTTCAACAAATCGTGGGTGGTTTATAAGGAGTGTCGACTGCGGGCCGTAAGTCGCAATAAGACCACTCTGACTGCTTTTGTCTATGTCTCAGAGCCCGCGTATAATATTTTTGTAAGGACACAAATATTAAAGAAGGCAAATGGGTATAAGCCATGGATTATAGACTACTTAATTGATGGCTGCAAATTTATGAGGGGCAGGCAACAGCCTTTCCTAACTTGGATCTATAACCTGTTCAAAGATGTTTCCACAATCAATCACACATGTCCCTATGTGGTAAATACTCTCATTGTCATGAAACGAATTAAAATTAACATTATTTCATCTAAGGGATATAATGGACTGAAGGATTTCTATGATATTAAGTATGTACCAAGCCTGTTTCCAACTGGAGAATATCTCTTAAATTTCACTTGGATATTCGATAAGAAACCACAGTTTGTAACTGGTGTTTACTTTACTTTCTGGGATGATTCGTAAACTGTTAAATTAAATGAAGTATAAAAAAAAATATTAATTTAATTTAAATTCCATATATAAATATATAAAAATATATATAAAATGTATATATTTTATTTCAAATGTTTTATTGGTATTTTGTTTGTGGAACATTTATTTGTGTTACTGTTTGTTTGGTATTGAATTTTAAATATACTAAATCCAATGAGGTTGAAAACTTTAATTGTCTTTTAAAAAGCATATAATTGTTCGAAATATATAAATAATTTCATATCGATAAATCGAAGCTATTTCGATGCAGAGAATTTAAGTATAGACTATTTATCTAATTGTTGGATAAAAATAGTTTTATCCAGATTAAACTGGACATTTTTAAAGTTCAAAGTATCTGTGGTGTTCTGGTTTAAAATGTTAAAGAATTTGTATATGTATAAGTCTATATAATTGATACTCACTTGTGCATGCTGAAAGGTTAAGGTATTTTAAATAAACGTCAACACTCCATGAAATGTTTGTATACCCTTGCAAAGGGTATTATGTTTTTGTCAAGAAGTTTGAAGGAGGCGTTTCCGACAACAAATATATATTCTTGATCAGCATCAACAGCCGAGTCGATATAGCCATGTCCGTTTGTCCGTCTGTTTCTATGCGAACTAGTCTCTCAGTTTTAAAGGTATCTTAATGAAATTTAGTACAGATCTGTATTTTCTCTGCACGTAGATTATTTGTAAAAATCGGGCAGATCGGACCACTATATCATATAGCTCCCATAGGATCTATCACACCTTTCCCTATGTGGTACGTAGATACATTCCTCAATGGCAATTATATTCATTTTTACGATCTTAGGGCTTAAACGGCGTAAAGGATTTCGATGGAATGCAAAATTGGCCAGGTGCGTTCCCAAGTGGCGATTATCTGTTAATTCGTACTTGGATATTCGATAAGAAACCACAGTTTGTAACAAAAGTTTACTTTACCTTCTGGGAAGACGCCTAAACCTAAAAAGGGCCAATACATTTTGAGTTTTATTAATAAACATAAAACTGTTTAAATAAAATTTAATTGTTTTATTTTTTCCGCTTCAATAGCTTTCATTGATTGTCGAACATTCAATTAAATTGCAATTTTTAGTATGCAAGGTTTCAGTACAAAGTTTCATAGTTGATAGTTGCTGATGTAACTCACCGTTTTAGTATTGATTTATAAATGTACTAAATTATATCACGCTTCAATAAATATTGTATATTTAGTTTTATCAACATAAAAACTTATACCATTCTCATTTTTAAACTTCTGTTTAAACAGCATTTATTATAATTGTATTTAGTAAATATTTGTTTAAGACTCCCAGAAGGTAAAGTAAACACTTGTGACAAACTGCGGTTTCTTGTCGAATATCCAAGTGAGGTTGAAAAGATATTCCCCATTCGGAAATAGGCTCGGAATAAAGTCAATTTTGTGGAAGTTCCTAAGTCCATTCAGTCCCTAGGATTATAGAAATCAGTTAGAAACGAATACCGACAAAGGGAATATAAATATTTACCACATAGGGACATGTGTGATTGATTGTGGAGACGTCCTTGATAAGTTTCCAGATGAAAGTGGCAAACGGATGATGTCTCTGCTTCATGAACTTGCAAGCATCTACAGTATAGTCAATAATCCATGGCTTATAGCCATTGGCTTTCATTAGCATTTGTCCTCTGACAAAAATATCATATGCCGGCTCTGAGACATAGACGAAAGCGTTGAGAGTTGTCACATTTCGACTTATGGCCCGAAGTCGACACTCCCGATAAACGACCCACGATTTGTTGAAGGATTCGCAGACCAAGTTTGTGAATTTTACACGGTAGGCCTAGGGGAAAAACGGTATCACCTAATAGTTTAAAAGCAATCGATTTGCTTACAATATTGTGATTTAAATAAACCAGTAATATAATAAGTAGTCCCAGGTTTAGACTTTGTTTTACTGCCATGTCTGCTTCCGTTCGATTGTTATTGAAAACTGACCATTTTATGCGTGAATTGATTTTTGAGATTTTTAATTGTCGTCTCGATCACGCTGTCAACGCTGGTGCCATAAGCGAGCACTAAACCAACCCAGTGGATTTGGATATTGAGTTACTTTTTGACACCCAGAAAATTGTTGCATACTTTTCGGCGGCTGCAAGATTTAAAAATACAAATATTTGTAAAGTAATTCGAGTTACACATTTAGTTATACATTTATAATTCACGCTTTATTAACTTTCGGGAAATTTTATAAAAAACAAAAAAATAGTTTGATTTTATCAGTATCAAATTTTTAACTTTTAAATTGTGATTTCCTGTTCGAGAAATAGTTATTATAATGACCTTACCAATCTATGACTACACTCATAAAGAACCACATAATATCAAGAATCTTCCCAGAAGGTAAAGTAAACACTTGTTACAAACTGCGGTTTCTTGTCAAATATCCACGTAAAATTTAAAAGATATTCACCATTTGGTAGCACGCTTGGGATGGGTTCAATTTTATAGAAATTCGCAATTCCCTGCAGACCCTGAGATTGTAGCAAAGAATTTTGATGATATCTATAAAGGGAAATGGAAATATTTACCACATAAGGACAGGTGTGATTGATTGTGGAGACATCTTTAATAATTTTCAAAATGATTTTCCCAAAAGGGTGATGATTTTGCCTTATGAACTTGCAGCCATCAATTGTGTAGTCTATAATCCATGGCTTATACCCATTGGCCTTCTTCAACATTTGCATTCTGACAAAAATGTTATACGCCGGCTTTGAGACATAGACAAAAGCATTCAGAGTGGTTTTATTACGACTTACGGCCCGCAGTCGACACTCCTTATAAACCACCCACGATTTATTAAAGGACTCGCAGACCAAATTTGTAAATTTCACTCGATAGGCCTGGAAAAATTGTTATCGGTGTGAACTTAGCAATAAATAAATAAACTTACATCGTTTTGATTAAAATATATTAATAATATAATAAGAGATCCCAGCTTTAAATAAAATTTAAAACACATCTCGTTCACTTCGTTGACCGTTTCAAACTGACAATTTCCTGCTACGGCCTAAACTTTGTATTTGCTTTTAATTAGATTTTAATGTGTGTTTTAAATACACGTGGATTAGGTTTTAAGATATGTTTATATATGAAATTATGTAATTAATTGCAATTAGATTTTATATATATAAAGTGAGACTATCCAAATGTACTTTTTTAGCCAACATAAATTTAATATTTAACGTAAACAAGTTAATCTTGATTGGTTTGCTTGCCTTTCTCATTCTATATTAATTTATTCTATGCTCAAAAGTATGCAATACATTTTATTATTTTGGAGAAATTGCTTTAATTTCATAGATCCCTCAGAGCACAACAAAAACAACTCATTAAAGGACACAACTGCTGAAATGTGCATATATTTATTAATAATAATATTTTTTTTTTTTCAAATTCATTCTCAACTTATTTTAATTTTAAAGGTCAACAGCATAAAATCATTAAATTCGGAAACCCCTAACAAGACAAGATAAAAACTATTTTTATTTACATATTTCTTATTAAATTTATGCTTATTACAATAACTAAAAAAATTCCACTTAGTCGGCATCTGAAGCTAATTTCAATTAATCATATCTTCCGAATTTGGAAACCAATTAAAAGAGATGAAATGAGATTTGAAAAAGGCAATGGTGACAATCGCTATTAAAACTACTGCGAAATGCCGACACACTAAGAAATATGAATCAATTAGTTGATGCAACAAAAGGCAAAGTGTCCACATTCAGAAAGCTACCACATATACAGATACAAGAAACATAGATACAGATACTTGGATGTGCCAACAATAAATTGGCAACAACAATTGAAACCAGTTCTCTTGCTACTGCCATCAATTGGCCAAATGATTATCTGCTGGCAACTTGCAACCGGCAACTTGCAACTTGACCAATTGATAATGCAACGGCCAATGGTCAATTGACAAACGTAAATCGATGAAATATGAAATCTCAAATCGTATCTGGAGCGTGTGTAGAGCCAAGTTTGTAGCTTGGGGATGGGGCTTGGCATTAAAACTATCGATTCGAACATCGTTTAAAACATGGAAAATGTATATATATCGATAACAAGCGCGTGGACTGTCACAGCTTTACCATCGCTAACTCGGGTATATTACTACAGGTATACTTCAGCTGGATTGCTGCATTTGGCTCTAAGAAATATGGCACACCTGCAACACTCTCCTGATATGATTGGGCATTGACTGCACAATTTTCCAGTTGCCTGCACGAGGGAAATGAAGCGAGGTGAAGAGGTAGAAGGAGGAGGGAGAGGGAGAGGAGTGTCTACCCTCGATAGTTTATTTTTTAGTTTTCCAGGAGTTGGGCTAATCAATTGAAGCGTGTCCACCTGAGCACAGGTATGGCTATGCGACTATGAGTATGAGTTGACCGAGACTGAAACTGAGAGCAGTTTATAAGCCTTTTGGGCCAATTTAACGCTGCTGCCCACCCTCTGGCTCAAAACATTTGCTCACTTCGCTTTAGGCCCTATTGATAATTTAACGCTTCAATTGGCCCAGTACGTAAAAAATAAAATAAAATAAACTACAAAATTAACAACACACGAAATACGAAAACGATAAAAAATAATAATTTGGTCCAATGCTCAGGCAGCGAATCGTCTGCTTTTGACCTTTTTTCATCATTTCGTTTATGCTTTGTCATAATTTGTGGCACTCATTTTTCAGTTAATAAACAGTAAGCCAAAAGAGAGAGAGAGGGGAGAAGTGAGCAAAAGGGAAAGGAGAAAAGCTGTTAAATGCATTTCTTGCTTTTAATTGTCATTTGAATTAAAAGCCATTTTGTCGTTACAATCGAATAAATGTGAACTCAACTATGAGTCTCTTAGATTTCCATTAAGATCAGCGGGTTATGGGAGTTAACTAACTTTAGTTATACCGGATAGACCTTTGAGTACTTTAACTTAAGAGTGTTGTCTTTGGGGCTGAGATTATCTAAATCTTTGGTTATCCTAATGTTAAACCAAGACTTTTAAATGTCTTGGTTTGTTAACAGACTTTTGTTATCTATATATTCTACTATCTCTACTATTGTTATCGTTATATCACTATAAAGAGTTTCTTTCGACATTGTTATCGATCTGCAATCAATCCTATTCAGAATAATCTCATGCACGTAGCTTATTTATGAGCCTTAATTAGCATTGATCGACTTGAGTTATCGTTATGGCAGCAAAATGAATACTTAAAGTTGATTAAACGCATTATCGATCTGGTTCGATAGCAACTCTCAAATTAATCGTTGCCTAATTGAAAAAATAACAACAAAAAATGTAGCAATTTGAAATAAATTGTTTTCTGCACCTGACATTCACTTGGCGAGTGTGAATATTCGTTTCGTTTTGTATCGTTTCGAATACACTGGTATTCATTTGGCGCTTTTGTGTCTATGCCATGGGGAAACTGAAGACGATTTTCTCCACTTCTACTTCTATGATCTAAACAAAAACAATCGATAAATTTTCATGGCAAGATTGCAAGTGGCTGTTGTTGTTCCGGGTGATGTTTTGTTGATGTTTCTCTGTGCTGTGTTGTGCGTGTGGCTTCGCTCCTCTTTGGGGCCTTTTCGGATAGCGCCATAGACACAGTGGGTTGCCACTGCTATTGCCTTTGATGCTCGGCGCAATTTATCAACGCATTTTATTGAGTGTTTTTGTTGTTCGTTCGCCTGCATTTTCTAATTGTTGCCGCCTGATGCTGACCATAACACCGTTCTGTGAGCCAAAAAGGAGGAAAAAAGATTCACTTGTGACTGAGCATAAATTTGTATACATTCCCAAAATGAATACCGAAAACGAATACGTTTAGGAATTGGAATACTCGCATATCGGAAGTTAATTTATGCTATACATTTTAGACCTTGTACTAAGAAAATAATACAGGGTGTTTAAGATTAAGCAGAAAAAGGTATGGAAGACCATACAGAGTATATACATATTCTTGAAGACTACAAAATTAAAAGCTGGTTAAAAGGCCGACTATATGATATAGCTTCCATAGCACTAATCGACTGAAAATGAGTGACTTCCGTGGAAAACTTAACCTTTATTGTATACTTTGCATTTATATCTTATTGGGATTACTATAATCCCGTAGCCACTCAGTACTTTGTTAAACCCCTGTCTAACTACGCGGACTTTTACAGTCGCTTCACTCCACTCTTACATTAGCTAGTAATTGATTTTTGTACTTTCTAAGGGTTGGGGAAAAGGTATTATTTAGTTTTGTTTATTTGAGTCTAAAGATTTGTTGCTGGGCACATAAATTAGTTTGTCATTGAGCGTAGAATACACAACACGATTTCGAGTACTTTTTTTTGGTGGC
This sequence comes from Drosophila dunni, assembly GCA_018152125.1. Lineage (NCBI taxonomy): Eukaryota > Metazoa > Arthropoda > Insecta > Diptera > Drosophilidae > Drosophila > Drosophila dunni. The sequence continues at coordinate 1,283,888 of JAECXC010001917.1, forward strand.
TTGTTTAGGCACCAGCGTCTCGTTGCCACCGGAAAGGTGGTGCAACAAATGCATTGCTTGTTGCAACTTGTGAATCTCTGCGTTTCTGCTGTTGCTGTCGTATTGTTGGTGTTGTTGTTGTTGCTGTGGCAACAAACACTTCAGCACGCAAGCTGCAACTAGGAGCAGGTGAAACTCTGGTCTTTCAATCTGGACAGACCACTTTTGTGCCGGGAGTCGGCTCCAGCAAACTACCAAACTGGTCTCAGTCTCCAATCTTAGCTCGCGTCTTCAGTCTTCCTTCTCTCTCTATTAAAAATAGTCTAATGATCAATTCATTCTGCTCTTCCTCTTGGTCTCCCACCTCCCACTCCCCCCCGGGGCGTATGCAAATAATAGGCAAGGGGAGCTTAGGTTGTTAAGGAATTGAAACAAGTAGTGGCAAAAGAGCAGGGACTAAGCGACTGTAAGAGTCCTGTGTGATAGGCACTGGAGTAACAACTAACTCTAGCTGAGCAAACTGAGCACACTTTATGCTGCAAGCAAAGTACAGGGCTAAAGAAGACGCAGCTTCCCGTTTAAAATCTGGCTAGGGCAAAAACGCCAGGTGTTATGCTCTTCTCCTGCTACTAGTACTAGTAATGGTACTAGTACTGCTACTACTACTACTATTACACGCAGATGCTCCACATTGCACACGCCACTCGAGAGTCCACTCCACTCCTTTTATTATTATTATTATTGCCGCTGCTGCTGTGGCAAGTTGCAGTTGCAAGTTGCTGCCACAGCGTGGGCTTATTACGGAACTCAAATTGCATCTTCATTGGACCCAGAAGAAGAAGGAGAAGAGCAGAAGAAGCAGAAGTAAAACTGATCACAGCTGCCCACTGTCAATTTGTTATGAGGAAATTAAACTGATTTCATTTGTTAGCCCCAAAGTGCCTTCAATATTCCAATGTGGGCTTCACAGGCGCCACTCGACCCGACTTTTATTTAAAAAACAATTAATAATGTCTTTGACTTGTCTTAGAGCTAATAAATTTTAGTTTTTTATTCAGTTTGTTATCTTTTCGCTGCCGTTTGGCGGTTTCCAAAATGTTTTCCGTCACACTTTTTAAGGCGAACGCTCATCATCATCATCGTCGTCGTCGTCGTTTTAATCAATGGAACTCCAATGTCCAATGTCTTCATCTTAATTGTTATCAACTAATGGCCATAGATTTGTCAAACAAACCAAACGGCAACCCAAAAACAAACTGTTTTATGACCAAAAGATACATTTCCATTTTGTATTTTAATCGTTTTATATTTTTTTGTAATTTATACAAAGTCCGTTTCCAAATGTCTGTTAAATGCCGCCACTGAGATTATAATGGCTAATCGCTTTTATTATAACTCTGTCTTGAGTGTGTGAAAGCTATTAAATGAACGACGATCAATAGTGAGAACTTTAGAAGAAATCACAGTCAGAAATTGATAGAGTCTCTTAAATGGAATGAAGTGAAAAATTAGATACAAAATATTATCCATTCAGAAAATATTAGTTAAAAATAATTTTTATAATATCTGTATAAAATTCGATAGTTAGTTCGATGTGGACGATATATCCATACTTTTTACCGATGACATTGCTGACAAACGCATATGAAATATCGATAATTTGCACTTCCTGCGTGGCAATCGATTAAATATGCGCAAATGAAGCAATTCTAGACTAAATTTATTTTATATCAACTTGTCGCTAATCCACTTCAATTGTAATTACTATACGAATCGCAATCAAACAAATGTATCTTAAATTGTTGTAGATAAAAAGCGATTGCCACTTGTAGCTCCAATTTTGCATATCTTGTGTGTGGTTGTCACTGTTGTGGTTGTTGTTGTTGTTGTTGCTGGACCCTCAATGAATAATTATTGCTAATTGATGTTGATAAAAATGAATTTATGAATGTGTGATGTGTATTTGTGGTAGTGTGTGTGGTGTGTGTAGTTTGTGGTGTGGTCTCTGCGAGTTCTATCAATTAAATTGGCCTCCCTGGCCAAATGGGTATATGAATGAATAAACAAGTCGTTTTGTAACTTGATTGGCAAAAAAACCAACTAAAAAAATAGGAATAAAGTAATAGAAACAACCGGAAGCAACGTTGAAGTTATCTATCTGTGTATCTTTGTATCTAACTGCTTGGTTAACAGTTAGATAGAGTCTGAAGATGCGTCAGAGAATCGCAACAGATAGATAGATAGCTGCTCGTAGATAGCTGCTTAATATTCATTCATAATTTGCGCTGCGGCTTTTCAGATACACTGAACAAAAAACATACTAATTTTAAATTTTGATGAAGATACACTTAGTTCGTGCCATATCTATGCTACAAATATTTATTAAAATAATTCAAGTACTTTTGACATCGTTCAGCTTTGATTCTACCCAGGAATCCCTCACTTTTTATCAGTGTACTTTTGTATCTTTGTATCTACGTTCACAAACAAAAGATATACGGCATCTCTACTTATATAGTCCATATTGTATATGTGTATGCACACACGAAGCATATTTAATTTGAGGCAAACTAGCAATGATTAGGAACATCCGGTTTACTAACCGAAAAACCAAGCGAACAACCAAATGAACGAAACGAAGCGAAAGAGCGAACGAGAACGAAGGAACGAGACAAAAGAACGAACAACCAAACAACGAAGCATTCACAGTCATTGAACAGTAGCTAGTGTGTACAACGGAACGACACTCAAGAGTTGATTCGTTTTGGTTCTTAAGTCTACGACGACATCGTCATTATCATCAGCAGCAGCATCCACAGCATCCACAACATCATCATTATGAGCATCTTTAGCTGTGAGTGGGGTGCCAGCTGAAGCGCCAGGCATTTTGCTGCTTTCAAGCTTGGACATAAAGCAGCGATAATAATGTTGTCGCTGTTGTAGTTTGTTAGACCCGGTACCTAAAGAGTGCTGAGGGTTTGCTTAACTTTTGGGCAGACCAGAGTGTAGCTAGGACATAGAAATGTAAAGTAATCAGAGTTGGGTCTATTTCTGGGAAAGTTATACATTGTTATAGTTTTCAAAATTGAAAATTGCATAACTTGAGCATTTTTAAAGCCAGTTTAACAAACTTCGACCCACAATTTACATATTAGAAGGAGTACCTACTGTACAAATTTAGTCAAAAATTGATCATAAACTATAGAGTTATGCAGTAAAACAGTTTTAAAGTCACGTCCTAGAAGAACAAAACGGAGTTTAAGCGCTTTTAAAACAGTTATATATAATAGTTACTGCCCCGCATAAGTACAGGGTCTCTTGCAGTCCGGTTTAAGTGCCTGTACTCGCTCTGCGTTGTGTGGCTGCTGTAAAGTTTCTGTTTGGAGTTGGAATTGTGTGTAATTTGTTTGCCGGCTACTGCTGTGGCTACTGTATTTTCGTTGCCCCATCGTCTTTCTCTGCTCCAGCCCCTCCCACCGCCCCCTGTCGATGCCCATGAACTGGACACTCAATGGAGGCATCTCCACACGATCGAGTCGTCGCCGTTGTTGCCACAGTTGTCGTTCGTTGTGCGTTGTTCGTTGTTCGGTCTTCGCTGTTTGTTGTTTGTTGTAGCCGCGATTTGATGCGATGATCAGCATCCCAGCGAGTTTATCTTGCGCTTTAAAATGCGGCCTCTTCCTCTCACAGCTCACCTCTCTTTCTTTGCCATCCCTCAGCCTCTTGCTCTCTGTCCTGAGATTTGCTTAAAGTTCAAGAAGCTACAGCGACGACAGCAGCTGACATAGCCTAAAGAAGCTCAGAAGATATTTTACTTTAAATCATATAATTTTGGATATTAAATATATTAATTAAATTTAACTAAATAAGTAAATAAAATCGTTGATTATTTTGTTATGTGGGCATTACTTTTTAATTGTCTAATAAGGAGACGACTTACTTATAATAAATCAGGCATATGAACACTAATAATTAATCATGAAATCTATTTTTCTTAAAGTTCCCAATTCTAATAAAATCAGCAGCTTTTCATCTCGGTTTCTGCACTTTACCCAAGTTTACTATAAGATAGATAACTATTATAAGGTAGATAACTGTTCAATAGTTGATTGACCGCATTTGCTCATTAATTCAATTCCACTTCCCATTGAATACATAAATAAATTTATAAATTAAAACGCGAAACTTGTGAAAATATTAAAGCGCGTTTCCCAAACCAATTAAAAGCCAATCAAGTCCCAAGACGACTCTCAAGAATTGGCCTTAATCGTGTGCTGGGCCAATTCGCCCACAGAATTGGCCAAATGCAAATTGTCTTCATAATTAATAACATTGATAAGTGCGAAAAGAGAAGAAAAAAAAAACTGAAACGTTGGTAGAAAACAATCGTGAAAGAACTTGTTTGCTGCGGAAACATATCCTGTGTCTATTAACTGTTTTACACATGCCTTCTTGGCCAACTTCCGCACGACATGAGGCGCGACTTGAAGAAAAGCCTCGCGCTTTTCCAGTTCAAGTTTTCTTGATGTCTTTTTTTTTCATTTGATTTTATTTTTTTCCTCTGCTCTCAAGTTGACTGCTTCCTTTAAGTCGGCGCTGCTCTGCGGATGCTTAAATGGGTTGACTTCGACTTGGTCAACTTGGTCTTCAGTTGGCCACTTGTTGTGAGACTTTTTTCTGCTTTTTCTTGTAGCTGATTTGAATGCCAGATAGATATCCTGAGCAACAGCTTTCGCATTTCATTTGCTCTGAGCGCTGAGCTGTAAGCTGTGAGCTCTGACTGAACAGCCAGCACCCCACAACATTATTCACTCTGGACTTGGACTCCAGCTCAAACTCGGTCTCAATATCTGGCTGTAATGATCAGCATCCAAAAAGAAAAAGTTGCATGCGTTTCGTGCAGTTTGGCGCAGCGCTTGTCTATTTTTAGACCCTGTAGTTGCGAAATTTTAAAGGTGTAAGAGGCTGGAGTAAGGAAATAGGAGTTGTATCACCTTTATATATTTGGATTTCTTCTGAAATCGAACAACTAACTGTCATACAACAACCTTTGTTGGCTTTCGCAGTCCCCCATTACTCTCAATTGGTATAACTACAGGGTCTTTTATAGCCAACTCGCTCAGTGCTAGCCTTTTCTACTAGTTTTTAGCTGTATTTTTTTTTTGCAGTATGCTGTTGTGTATTTTTTCTCACATTGACCGGATGAGCAGCTGCTGGGGATCAGGTGAGGATGAATATAATAACATAAGCCCCAATATCAACAACAACAACGGTGATCGAAACTGACGAAACCAGTTTCATTGAGAAAAACACACTGAGATGGAGAATCGCTTGCTGGGGGCCTCGTTGGCCCCCACTGAAAAGGGGTAGGGGGTTGGGGGGAGGGAGCACTACATGAATTAATCACTTCGTTTGTAGTGGACCGATCGAGCAGGCGGGTGGTTTGGGTATAAAAACAGCGAGTTTCCAGATCACTCGATTTGTGTGAATGAATTGCGGTGTGTGTGCGAGTGTGTGTGTGTGAGGAGCTCCCTCATGCCATGCACATTTTATGAATGAAATGATCGACAGCTGAATTGCGAAATTGTTGAAACAACAACAACAACAGAACTGAGCAACAGTTGTTGCTGTTTTGTGGCTGTGGCTGCTGTGGTCTGAGGTCCATTGATCCAACAGGTCGTCAAAGTCAACTCAACGTAGCGCCGGTGGAAACATAATTTCTCTTAATTATATTGCCGACGATCTTGTCGAGTTTTAATGAGTGTTGATTAAAATTTTTGTTACTCATGCGATTTATGTGCAGAAACAGAAACAGCAACAGAAGCAGAAACAGTAGCATAAATTTACAACTTATAGCCGTAGCTAAATCTGTCTTTGGCTATAGCTACAGATACATTATGGGATATCCTACTCAGGTTTTCGTGTGTGTTTATATTAAGATTGAAAGGTTAATTTAATTAACAGCTCGATTGATGGATCAGTCTTAGCACCAGAATTGGGTGATCAATCAATTTCGTTACACTTGTCGAACATTTGTTGAATAGTTTCTATGATTTATTTATGCATGAGAAGTGGGTGGGGAAATTCGTGTAAAATAAATGCACATTTCCGAGGCAGAATTATTGGGAAAGACAGAAAAAATTAGTTGAGTTTTCTATAGGAATTTTATGTACTTTAAATTTTAAACTAAGTCAAAATTCTCTTTGGAGTCTCTTCGAAGACCTTACTGATTTGTTTCTGCATTGAACTGATAAGATTATTAATTGATTAATTGCATTGACTTGACTATGTACACAAAGCAAGATTATTTCCAAATACAGTCGAAACACTTGCAAGAAAACTACTTCCTTTCATAAAGTTTACGATGCCGAGTTGTTAAAGAGCTTTTTGGCCTCGCAAAGCGATTGTGAGTGAGTCGAGAGTGTGAATACTCGTATTCGTATTCACAGATGCAATCATAATCTCGATGACTGCACTTCAAACAGTTGCCAAAGTGTCTGTTTGACATCAGACATTCGGTGGTTTTCCACTTTCTTCACACCTTCCTGCTGCTCACCGCTCACCGATCTCCCCGCTTCTGAGTTTTCTCACAGCAGCAGACGCAGTGCAGCCACAACAAGTGCAATGGCAACAAACATGAAAGCAAAACGCTTTGATCTATCGACTGCAATAGCACCTCATCTACTCCCCCACACTACCCCCCTTTGCACCCCCTGGAGCACTCATAATTATGTTATAATTTCGATTAGAAACTCGAAGGGCGGATGAGCTGATCGTAACTGAAAACTTGTTATAACAAATCGTTTCGGGAGTCGTAAAAATTTGTACACTTTTCCGACAGTTTTCCCTACAAATTTTCCCATTGTCGTTTGATGTTTTTTCAACTGTTGCTGGCATTAAAAAATACAACAAAACAAATACAAAATACGTTTTCAAAAATAAACAATGCGCTTTATTTTTTGGTATTGGTCGGATGCGACGCGATTTCCAATCCGAATTTATTGTGCAGTAATTTTCTAACCAAATATATTGCCACATATTGTTAAATATATGTACCAGCCAACTATATAGTATATATATATTTTTAGTAATAGTTTTTCAGAATTTTAGCATAATATTAACTTGCAGTTTTGGCAATTGTTTATAAACATGACAAGTTCCGGCGAAATTCGAAATCCCAAAAATTCATTGAAACAGAAACGCCGTGTAGTCTGAGTTCTGTTTGTGTTTTTTAAAGCTCATTGTTGTTGTTTTTGTGTTTGTTGTTGTTGTTGTTGTTGTTGTTGGTGCAACAATATGCTCATAAAGAAGCTTTGGCTGTACAAATATGAAAAACAAACCTAGGCAACATATTAAAAATTAATTTATTCGCTTTTAGCCAGAAGTAAACCGAGGGAAAAAAAAATCTAAAAAAATACCAAACGCATCTCAAAGACGATTGATCTCAGTTCCGTTCGAATTGCTCCTCCCCCTCCCTCTCTAGTCCACCTACTTTCCTTTCTCACTCTCTATCATTGCATTCATGGCACAAAATGTGAGAGTTTTCGTTTGATCATCAATTTTATTACCTAAAACGACTTGGGGTTTCGTATTGTTGTGCACCCTGTAAATGTGGATAGTAGGGTATGATTACTTGAGCAGAATTGAGGCTTTAATAATGAATTTCCTTTCTTTGCTAGCTACTTACAGGGTATGCTTGTTTTAGCTATGGTTTCTTTTATTTCTTGGGAATTTCCAGTCCCCATAAACACACACAATCACACACACACACCCACACCTCAGCTATCGATTGACTTTGGCCTGTCTATATAAATTGTATTTTGTGTTGATCGTTTGCTAAATAAACAAATTCATTAGTATTGTTGTTGTTTTAGTATTTTGTTGTTGTTGTTATTCCTGTGAGTTCAGTTAAATATGCTCAAAAGTCTGAGTTATATGAATTAGGAAACTTGTCCCCTTTTAATATTAAATTTATGCTCTGTGACTCTACTAAAATTTGTGTCTTATTCTTATTCACTTAGGGAACAATTCTTCTATCTTAGATAAGCTCTCAGCCTCTCTCAACTCCACTAATAGTCAAAGCAAAGGCAATTAAGCAAAGTGTACGAACTGCCCACCATCAATTAAAGCACTCAGAGCACGACTAACTGACTGACTGACAGAATGATAAACTCACTGACTGACTGACTAACTACGCACAATTAAAAATGCTCTGCGCACGCGCAAAGTTTTTATTTCTTTATTAGCATTTTTTTTTTGGTCAGATTTCCATGGGCTAATTGAATGAAATTAAAATTGAAAGACAGCAATTAAAGCAGCTGTTGAATAAAAGAAATTAAAGAAAATAAATATTATAATAGGAATGTCGCTTGAGATTGTTTACAGAATTGCAATCAAATTGAATGCGAGTCCATTGTGAGAGGGTTTTCCCCTATATTCCCCTTGGGGCAGAAGAATCGTGTTTGAAAAGCGCAGACAGCATGTTTTTTTAAACACATTTTTTTTTACTTGTTATTATAGCACAAATATTACTTACTTGAAGTGCTCGGAGTTCCTGGAATTAAGTATTCCTCTGTTTACAGTTATATATCGCCATACTCGTAGTTATCTCTCGCCATATCTATATTGCACAAACGCATGCAGACAATGATACGAGTATCTTACGTAGTTTTGACTATCGAAAAAAGTGCATGCACTGAGCGAAAAGTGTAGGATTGGGTTCAGAAATTAAGCTGGTGTAATTTTAGAAATTTAGTTTTTAATAATTATAATTTTATATTGGAAAATAAATGTCTTACAATGAGAAAACTTTTGTAAATATTATTCAAACTACTTATATCAAATTATTAAATATTCGACTTTTCAAACCTTTCCTAATATCTACTAATATATATTATAATTTTCCTGAGTGTTTTCTACGGGGAAGTCCCCACAAGGCCCAGCCAGCTTAACAGTCTCAATTGTAGGGGCAGACATAGAGCGGCTTTGTTATCAACTACACTATCGTTAGGTTCGGACAACCAATTACTTGGCCCGGCTACCTGGTCAGGTGACTAAGCAGTTGACTGTGGGAGTATTGCGGAATTGTGCATGAAATACGCGAAAAATGGCGAAAAAATGAAGTGAATTAAGCGCTTAAAGATTGAGGGGAGACAAGAGTCTCCAAGCGGCAGGCTTGAGAATTTTATCTGCGTCCCAAAAACGAAAAAAGAGAAACCCGAAAAATATTTCGTATTCCCACGACTCTTGGAGCCAGACGCCAAGTGAAAATAAAAAAAAAGACCAAGAGGACGAAGAGTCCTTGATCGCAATCCATTGAAATGTACGAGAATCCGAATATGAACCTAAAACTGAGTAAGTGATAGTCCGATTGCAGTGTAGATAGTTTCGCACAGTGGTCGACAAGTCGAGCATGCCGCAAAAGTGCACAGGGTATTCACCTCATCATAAGATCTTTGCTTTGTCTGGTCTCTTTCAAATCGGGGGGACTAGCAGGTAGTAAAAGCTGCCCTCAAATCTTGGTCTTATTGTCAAGGATGCTCTCTTTCACTCTGCCTTTTTCTCATACTCCAACTGTCTCTGTCTCTCGCCGCTAAGTGTGTTGGTAATTCGAGTCCTGTCTTCAGTCCTTTTTGCCTCAAATATGAACACATTTTTCATATATTCACATATACATAATGGAGTACATATGTCAAAATACTTTTGCCTGCAAGAATTTCAAGTTCAAGTGCGTGGGAATTTCTGTTTCTGCGAATTGTAAAGATTTTCCTTCAATGCCTTTCTTGTTTTAAATGCAACAACTGGTTCATATAGTGGAAGTATTTAATAAGTTGATTAAACAGTCGAAAAAAGTATTTTTTTCTGTTAAACTCCTTGGACATCTTAAACTGTTGTCAAACACTTGGATTTCATTTTCCAGCTTGCAAACATCTTTCACACAATTATCACACTTTATGGCAGTTTTCAGGTGCTGCATTTATCCTGTTTCGCAGTACTTTACCCTCATCAAAAACTGGCAATTAATTATATCATTTATATCGATTGTTTCTTGCAAATCGCATACGAATACGAGTAGTCGAAATATGTTCGATTTTGCACCCTGTTTGCCAGTGTTTGGCAGTGCACGCATTCAGAATCTTTGCTTTATTGCAGCATGCAACATGTGAGAAGTACACACACTCACACACACACACATGCACAGGCAGAGGGACGGCACACACACAACATTTAAGTGTTGAGTGTGTAATTTTATATTTCCGGTGTAGTAAGTTTTCATACGACAACTTCAACTCAGGGCCAGATCTTTGCCTGCTTTTCTCCTCTGTCTTTTGCTGCAGTCGCCGTCGCAGTCGCTGTCTGCGTCGCTGCCTCTGCCTCTGTCGCTACTGCTGCTTCTGCTTCTGTTGCACTTGCGCGCTGCTTTTGGTGTTTCAGCTGCCAAAATGTGAGCACAACTAAACGACTGCAAGAGACCCTGTACTTAGTTTGTTAAAACCGTAAAGCACTAAGCAAAACGTAACAACTATTTTGGCGACTGTTTTAAGTTTAATTTTAAAATATATTGAAAATTTTATCGAAGTTTATATTTTCTTATATTCAGGCTTAGAAATTTCTAAAGTTTGTTGTCTAAAATGTAAGTCCGCTCCTTGTTTAAAGATTCCCCCTGCCACCCATACCTACAGGGTCTAACAAGTATCTTTTGCTTGTCTTGTCAGGCGTCGACGTCAGCTTTGTCTCACACACAATTCCTGCAATTATTTTTATATCGAAAAATATAAAAAGAAAATACGAAAAAAAAAATTTAAGAAATTGAAATGAAAACACCCCACTAACAACCTCAGCAGACACAGAGAAAGACAAAGAGAGACAGAGAGACGGACATTCGAACTTGGGGACTGTCTTGCATACATATAATTTATATATACACCTATAGTCGATGTCTTTTGTCGTAATTATTTGATTTATTTGCTTTCGATATAATTTGAAAATGTTTTTAGCTTTTTTTACACCGAATCGAAAAGCATAAAGCACGTGTTCTCCTCCATAAGCCAAGTAAACGGCGGTTTTTTCGAGGAATTGAAGTGGCAGAAATCAGCTGCATTTCTCCATATGGAAACATGAATACTCTGGAGTATATAAATTTAATGCAATCCGTAAGATACTTATGTCCGTGTCAAAGTTATCGTCAATTTGCTTAGTTGTTGCTCTTGTGGTTTCCTAGAACTTGTCACCGCTGTTTGCATACGCATTTACCACATGGAGTTCCTTGTTACCGCCCCAGTATTGACATTATTTAAATAGCAACTTGTTGATGATGACGACTTCAATCGCAGTTGAATCAAATTAGTTGCAAATTCACAAAGTTTTCATGTTTGGCCCGAGGCCAGAGCCGCTTCTAGTTGACTGAATATCAAAGGACATTGAGCAGAAAAAGACAAAAAGATTAAAAGAAGTGAAATACTTAAGTGTGTAGGTAAAGGAGAAATTAAAGGTGGATATTCAATTGTATACACTGCGAGAAACGGTTGAAGAGGGGCCTAAAAAAATTAAAAACACTTTGGGCTTTGAGTAACTAAATTCAAAATTTTTTATACTGTGACAAAAGCAGAACAAAAATATTTCAGCATTAAAAAATTGCATACTATTTTTTTTCCATAAGCTAAAAATAATTTTAATCGATTTTATGTTAGAATTTTAGTAATGAAATTAATTGCTTAAGATAGAAGCGACAAAAGCAGTTCCAGTTTAAAAAATTTTAGATTTTAAATATTTTTTCTCAGTGTACACGTATCTATTATAATAGAGTTTGTAATCGCACTATATTTAATCATGCTTCATCATTGACTTGGCCTAGAGTCGCAGCTAGCCACAACTACAACTACAACTACAATTTAATAGAATTGAGCTCTTTGGAAAAATCCCCAACTCCAACTCCCAGTCCGATTCCAGCTCCAATCTCAATTTTCAGCTTTCAGCCTCACAAACGCTTCACAAACCTCCGAGTCCATCAGGTTGGTAATGAAATATCTAACGACCGGAAGTCAATAGCAAATACTTAATAATGTTGTTGGCCTGGCTGAGTCTGAGTTCTTGTTGTTGTTGTTCTGTTGCTTTGCGGTTGGTTGTTTGGTTGTTCAGTTTTTCAGTTGTTGCGTTGTTTGCCTTTGGCTGCCATTTTCCGTTGCTAATTTCCCTGGTTGGGCGAAAATGCGTATAACGTTAGTTAGTCGCATGTTTCAGCCTGTTGCAAGGGGCGGAAAAGGTGGGAAAGGGGAACAATTAATAGTCAAGTCGGATTGTTTAAAGGAAAGTTTGAGATATTTAATATGAACTAATAAATTAAATCATACAAGTTTTATTCAAAACCAAATCATCATTTTCCAACTATGTATTAAATCAGCTTATGCTAGTGACGATACCAAGGTCCTAACAAATTACAAATACTCCCTAAAACTAAACAATCTTTATTGTTATTTCCTATAAAAACAATTCTATGTTAAACCTAACCCAATTTTAAACAAAAGTACCGTAAACTTCCTCCTCGATAAACATCGTTTTTTGCTACTTAATAAATTCATTAAAATTCTTGCCGAATTTAAAATTAATCGCTTTATTAGTGCCATAAATTTGCTCGCATTAGACCGGAAGAACACCAAAAACGGAAGTAATATTTTAGCTATCAATAAGTTCGACATAAGATAAAATAATAAAATAAATAAGTTCTCAAATGTTCCCGCAATTTGCGTGAAGTGCAAATTGAAGTCTGAGAAATTGGCAATCTTTATAAAGTGGACTTTAATTGAATTGGCAATTTGCTGTTATCGGAGATAACGTTCAGTTTCCGGTTATACCGGTTACGACCGGAAGCTAACTGGTTCTCACGCGTGCCAAAAAATACAGTATATTTATATCATAAACACTCGTTTAATATTCAAATTTTTTAGACTGGAGTGTTTTATTTTTGTAAACTGATTCAGTTTTGGGTGTAGTAATTACGCGTCTTTCTTTTTAATTGCGCTCCGACAGTGCGTTATCAGCTTGCTCTCTTATCACAGCACTGATAAGCAATCTCTTTTGCCACGATACGATACAGGTATACTAAAATAACCTGCACTAATAAATTTCAGCGAGTGCTCCATTTCCTTGATGGCCTCTTAAAGACTCGCACTCGTGCCTGATTCTGACGCTTTCTTGCTTTTCTCGGAATTTTGATAAGCGCCCTTGGAGAATTGCGCACTTCGTACACCCCATAAAAGTATTTCCGAGAGAGAGAGAGTATTTTGCGCGCACTAAGATAGATTAGACCTATGACTCAAAGATGATTCTGCGGGATTATGCTGGCTTGAAAATCTCTTGGCAGTGGATTTATGGACTACGTGACATTTGTAATGTAAATCAATAGAAAGTCAAGTGATTATGTCAAATCTTTACAATGTAATCGTCGAGTGGAGACTTGAGTCTACACTGCAAAAATAAACTATTTACTAGGAAAAGTAAAATCTATTCTCACTACTCCAAACTGTTCCCGTTTCCCAGTTTGATTAATTACTTTCGTCACTAGTTGATGCTTCCGTTCACAGTCCCCTTCGGTCCAATTTGTTAATCTTAAATTCCTGCATATGAATCAATTAATTGAATATGAATACCATTCATTCGTTCTGCCTATGATTATTAGTCGTGAATGACTTGAGTTTGACCCAGTTCCGAGGAGCGTGAAGAGCGCACAATGAACACCTTCATGTAGCGCCTAGCTCAACATCCGATTCACTCGCATGCAATACCAAAGTCTTCAAGAAGTATCTTTTATAGCAGTGAAGTCTAGGCATTAACACCCAAGTTGTTGTGCTCTCATGAGTGTGTGTCTTCTGTGTGTGTGGCCCAAACGGAACTCCATCAAGAGTTTTGTTCCTCAGGTCGTAGTCAGCTCATAATGAATTTCAGACACGCACAGACGTTTTGTAATTTCCAGTTGTAACTACTGTGTTTTAAAGACTTTTTCTTAACCTCTTGTATGGACAAGTGCACAGAGAAAAATTCAGGGGGGGGGTGGGTGTCCATCATAAAGTCTTGTCTGGACTAGGGTAATATCGAGAATTCTTAAGGAATGCTTGCTTGGCATAAGAATGTCTTTAAAATCATGAATAGATTTTAACTTACTATTGTTTTTTTTCTTTCAGTGTAGAAATAATGTACCAACTTGTATACCAACAAACTTGGGAATGAGCAATGTCAACTGTGTAGTTAAATTGTTTTTAGCCCTTTGGGGGATTAACCCGCCTTTAACAGACCCTGTAATTGTTGAGCAAATTTATGCTTATTCAAAATTAGCCTTAAATGGCTAAAAAACTTGAACTACCCACTTTTCCTTTACTAGTCTTTAAATAATTGTTCTAGATACTTTTACGTTAAAGATACTTTTGGCTGTCAGCAATAGTTTAAGTAACGGAAGTTAAAAGATTCATTGTACAAATTTCTGTTTGTCTTTGTCTAAACAATTACTTGACAGACTGCATGTAGTATCTTAAAGATACATTCCTGCACACACGCAAGTATCTCGTGGAGAAAGGGTTTGTATCTTTCCCCGCGTTTGTCGCCAATTATATGCGGTTTTGTGATAATGAGCAAATGATCTCAGCGTCGGCGCTGCCGTCTCTCTGCCCGCCCCGTCGCCGCCTCACGTAATTTCGTTTCATTCATAGACTCTCAAAAACGCGACGCCGACGTTTGTTTCATTCATAAATTTACCTGTTCGCATCGTAGTCATAATAGCTCTATCTTATGGGCCTTTATTTTTTTGTTTTTTTGCCTTTTTCTCTTTCTTTTCTATTAAACACACACAGACACACTCTCCTTTGCTGCTTTATCACATTCACATATATTATTTACCACGACGCTGCCAACGTTCGATTGCGATACGAATACGCGGCGCAGCGAACGGAAGCAGCGGAAGCGTCGCAGCCGACTACGACGTTGACGCCGACGTTAACGTTAACGTTGCGGCGTCGATCATTGTTGTTGCTGCATGTATTTTTGACGCAAAGTAAACGAGCCGACAATGTTTCTGCTGCTGCTGCTTCTTCTTCTTCATCGTCTGTCTTCCTCGTCTTCTTCTTGTACAACTTCTCATTGTCTGTTGCTGAAGAATGCGAGCGTAAAGCAACATAAGAAATTCATTCATAAATTCGATGCCGTCGTCGGCTGCCTGCACAAGGAGCCTCAAGCATATGTGCGCGTGTATTCGTGTGTTTGTGTGAGGAAACATGAGTAGATTTTTGCCATATGTGAGACGGTATGAGAACAATGCATGCATGTATCGCTTACACTTACACATGCACACTTTGTTGTTGTTGGACACTTGATCTTGATAGTACAACTTGTTACAGCAAGTGGTAGAGTAAGAGAGGGGAAGAGGATGGGAGTAGGGCAAGTGGAATAGCAAAGCTTGTGAGCTTTTTTGAACTTTATGCACGCTTGCGAGTTGACTTTTGGTACACCTGTTACACCCCGCCCCCTACACGCTGTCCACACATACACACACCGTGTCTCACCTGTTGCCCGCGTTTGCCTTTCTGCCTTTTGCTTTTATTTGCTGTTTGCTTTGGCTTTCATTTCGTGCGTTGCGTTTTTTTCCTTTTCAGTGCTAAACAAACAGCTTGTTGTTGTGTTGTTTTACTAGGTGTAGCTCTCGTCGTCGTTGTTGTTGTTGTCGTCGTCGGCACGATGTGATGGCCGTTTCCGCTCACATACACACACACCAACAAACACTCACTCACGCATACTTGCATAAACTCTCCCACTGCTTACGCTCGCATGTTTCGTTTTATGAATGAATTCCATTTCGTTTCACTTCGTTGCGCTCACTCTGAGATTTACGTGGCGAGCATTTCAATTCCACTTGTTGCATACGCTCTCACACACATTCTCTCCCTCTCTTTGGTTCACACACACGCGGCACGCTGGCTTGGCAGTGTTAGTGCTGTTCTCTTGCTCGTTTCTTCTCGTTGTTTAGGATACACAACGGACGAAGCGATCGTTTCGTTTCGTTTCAGTTTGACTTTACAAATCCAGCAATCCAATAGATACACAGAGAACGAGCGACAAAAAAAAATAAAAATTTGTATTTTATTTTAATCAGTTTAGTGTTTTTTTCCGTACGCTATTGTGTGAAAAAAGTTGACGTTAAAACAATTTAAATAAATCTTAGAACGCGTCGAGTGATTACGTCAAAGATTCTTTACTTGTATCTGTATCTCTGCGTGTACGTGTGTGTGAGCAATTGTTTAATTGTTAAATTATATATGGCCAAGACTCGTTATCGTGGCCAATAATGACATCTTATGCGCTCCATGTCCGACATAAGTAATTAGCGTTGTGTGTTATCAATTTACAAGCAAGCCGCCCTCATTGTTATATTTGAGATACATTTGTATCTGCGAAAGGGGTCGCGACTTTCATTGACTTTTCGGGTTAACTTGTGTTGATGCTTTGATTTTCACGCCAATAAATTGAAGGCAATTGACTGTGACTCTGAATGCGACTCCGAATGTGAATGTGAATACTACTTATGAGTGTTTTTGTTTATTGAATGATCTGTGTGATCTTCAATTGCTTTGACATTTGACACCCAAGAGCACAATTCAATTCCACAAATAACTGTGTTTTGTAACTGCTAAATTATGACAAACGAATGGATCGATTGGAGTGATTGCCGCATGTTGCCGCCTCTACGCTCAGCCAACTACAACAACAATCACAGCAGCAACAACAACAACAATCAGAACAACAATAACAATAGCAATAATGTTAATAATCAGCAAACATATATTGGCAATAATTATAATTATCAGTGTCTAACGAGTAAATTTCACCTAAAAGCGCACAAATTGCAACAACTGCACACGAGCAATGGCAAACTGAGAGGTAAACTTCAAAGATACTTCGATAAGATACATTTCAGTAAAGTATGAAATAATTAATTAAGCAAACAGCAAGTGATATAAAGATTAAAATGATGTAGATACTAAAATTTAAGGCTATTGAATGAGTTAGAAGGCTACAAACGAGTTGATCGCCTAGCGTATGCCCAGTTTTCATAGTTGCGAAGGGTTTAGCTAATAATAATTGGGATAAGTAGATGAATCTGGAGTTTAAAGACATTCATAACATACTTATGTTTCAGTATTTAGGGCTTTAATGTTATACGTATATTTAATTGGCTTATAAAACCATATAAACAAGTCTCTTACCCCCAAAATAAATAGAGACATAAAAAATATGATTAAAATTCAATAAAAAGCGGTATAAGCATTTTAATAATCAGAAATATCTTCTTGTCTTTCCAGATGTGCCCACTGCATTGCCACCTCTGACGCCTGGCACCAATCGCAAGGTGAATGAGGTGCTCAAAGCCTCCTTTGCCTCCTGGGAGAAGGAGGTGCAGAAATACAACATAACCAAAGGTAATTATAACTGAACAATAAAAAAGGTTCCCAAAACACACTTGTTTGCATTGGCAACGCCAATAAAATAATAATTTAGAGAATGAATATAGAAACAGGGAGAGAAACAACTGAAAACAGTCGCAGGCAAAGACGTGATCATAAATGAATATTAATCGCTTCCCACAGCAATAGAAATGGAAATGGAAATTCAAATGAAATTTGGTTTACAACGCTCCCACGCAATAGAAAAAAATAACAATTAATTAGGCAACCAATGAACGAAATTGTTATTAATTTAATTACGTTTGACTTTTATTTATTCACTTTTTGTAGATCCCCGCGAATGGACTAAGGAGCATGTCATCTACTGGCTCAACTGGGCCAAAAATGAGTTCTCATTGATCTCAATGGATTTGGGCCCATTCTGCAAAATGACTGGCCGTGAAATGGTCGAGTTGGGCAAAGAGAAGTTCTTGGCCATAACGCCGGCTTTTACCGGCGATATTCTGTGGGAACATTTGGATATATTACAAAAAGGTACGTGACTAGCATCAACTAATATCACACCGCACATTGGCGCCACCTCAGACATTAAATCAATGCAGTCAGACTTTTATAATGCTCCAAGTTGATCATAAAGTCAATATGGAGGAGACTAAACATTTATTAATTCCATGCAGTTTATGGGTCCTAAGAAACTAGAAACTATAAAGAAATGAAGCTACTGATATAGAACTTGGCAGGGCAAATAAAGAAATTATAAGAATGTGTTCAAGTTATTCGTATTTTAGTATTCTTATTAAATGTTTTCACAGTTTCCCTTAAACTTTTGCTCACTTCCGTTAAGTATCTGTAAACAGCACAAGATACAATTTGAGGTCATTTGCGAATTGATAAGATTTGACTAATTTTAGAGTCTTTTATCAGTAGTATTATTATCACAAGTTTGATTACCCAAAAAAAGTACAAGAATTTTGTGAATTTGGCGAATGTTTTCAACCCAATAAATGGAGAAATTTGACAGGCAAATAAAATTAAGCCATGTACCACGGATGACGCAGGAAACTTTAACAGAAGGACAGTTGGACATGGGAAGGGGGTGGAGGGTGTTTTTTATTCGGTTAGAACTAAACGGGTTCCGGGAGCCAACGCAACATTTGCTTCCTGTCCGGTCTGAGTCCGGTTGGGTCGCAATTTGATTTGCACAGCGGGAGAAATGGCAGAGAAAGCGAAGAGAAGGGGGGGGGGGGGGGGAGAGTGTAGCAGAGAAAGGTAGAGAAAGCAAAGTGTAACAATTTGTTAATAATTTATTGAGTTTAAAAAGCTTTTAGTTTGTCGCAATCTTGTTATTAAAATATATTTTTATCAGCGTAATTTTTTTGTATATTGTGAAAACTAATTGAATTTCCACACAGATTGTGAGAAACCAAATGAGGATATTGTCCATGGAAGTTCCTTTGAGTCGGCCACCACTGCCTCGGTCTGTGGATCAGACCATCAGGTAGTTAATTACGCAACAACAGCACAACAACAGCAACAACAACAGCAACAACAACAACCACCAGCAACGGGAACAACAGCAACGCCAGCAACAACTCCAGTCTCCCACAACAACAACAACAACAATCGAATGGATTATGTGACATCGTGTTCGAGCAGTGATAAGACCAAAAGCTACCACACAACGCGCACAGGTAAGCAATTGTATCTTGTAGATACAAAAATTCTATAAAAGTACTAAGTGAAGCATTTAATTAGTGATGAATCAATGCGAGTACCATTAAGCTATCAAATGTTGTTTATGGCTCACAAACTCATCGAGTATATCTGACAGATACATGGTGCTAGACTCTGTACTTAAGCTGTACAGAGGGTTGAAGGGTTTGCTTGAGAAGAAGATACAATTGGATATATTAAACTTGTTAACTAGATCTCAAAAAAGTATACCCAATTTAGCTTTACTTATACATCCACAGCTTATGCTTCTTTTAGCGCAAGTACAGGGTCTACCGCAGTTAGATTACCCCCACTGCAGCCCACATTCTAGAGGGTGTTTTTGGCATATGTTTAGTGCATCCGGCGATTTGTTGCTTCAACAATAATTTGCTTGAAAGACACCTACGATTTGGAATTCAATTTGAATTCCGATTCGAATCACGATACCGATTTGGATACCGATTAGGATTATGTATAGCTGCGATATCTGTCTCAGCAGATCTTTATTAATTGCCAACTGAATGCGGTTTGCAGTTCCCAATTGAGTTTCTGTTTCAGTATTTGTTTTGAAATTGGCGTTTAATTTATTTATGTGAATTTTGAAATTGAAATTGAAACGGAAATTAATTTTTTTTGTGAAAAACAAATAGCTCGTTGAAGTCTTGGCGCCAGCGTAGGCAGCCGGAGACCAATGGGACCACGGGACTAATAGACCACGGCCAAGACAGCATATCTAAATATCTATTTAAATTGTTTACATATTTAGGCATAACAACAAACGGGATCGAGAGACGCTTGCACAGCTTGAGATACATTTATTTAGTGCCATGTTGTCCCGTACAAATTGGAGCGACAGCGACGCATCATTAATGCATTGTATCTTGTATCTTTTGCAGCGTCGTCTCGCTCTTGCAATCTCCCTCTCTCTGTCTCTCGCTGTCTCTTTCCCCCACGATTTTCCCCACTTGAGCAGTGTTAACATGATGTAGCATGCGCCACAATTTTTATTAATAATCATCATCGACAATGCTGCCCACACAACACAAGTAACTTCAAGATACAGATACAAATTACTGTTAAGGTTAGTCTGAAGTCTGAAGCTGCTGCTGTGGCTGCTTCTGCTGCTGCCGTTGACATTATAATAAATTAATTGAATTTATGGTCTTTGACACATTATGGCCATAAAAGTTATCAACATTTACATATGCAGACATAGGCGAGGGGAGAGAGGGGCAGAGAAGGAGAGGATGACAGCGAGGGGATGACAAGTGTGCGCTGCTAATGAAACAATCAACTAATTTGACAACAATCGAATTTTTTATCCTTTTAAATGGGCAAACCGAATGTTAGATACTCTGTCTTTGAGTTTCTAAAAGTTTTTTTGAGTTTTTAAAAGTTGTTTAGAATATACCTGAGTGAAAGAAGTATATGTGCATTGATATTATTTAAAATATAAGATAAAAATGGAACAGTTTAAATTTTTTTATATTTAAAGTGGAGTTATACATCGACAAAAAAAAAACATTTTTTCTTAAATTTATTTAAAGGAACCAATAATATTAAATTAAAAAACTAATTTTCATATGAAATAAGTATATGTGCATAATGAAGAAATTAATGTAAAAGTTAATAATACATGTTTTTTTTCGCGGAATTTCAACGTTTTAATAGTCAATATATTTTCCTTTATTTAAAAACATTTGACTAATGCGATTTGGAATTGAGTTTGCTCAATTTTTCAGCGTTGTATCGTCAATCTGGCTCCACTCCTTGATCAAACCCTTTTTAAGGTCCTTTATTGTGTCAAATTTACGTTTTTTCTGCATACCTTGCGTGACAGTATTCCCCAGTGATCTTCGATTGGGTTAAGATCCGGACTATCAGCTAGCCACTTCAAAAAAGGTATCTTTCTAGCCGTAAAAAACTCTTTAGTTATGCGAGCTGTGTGGATTAGAGCGTTGTCCTGCTGGAAAATCCATTCATTTTCATAAAGCTCTGCGGCAAAGTCAATTAGTATTGTGTCTAACAACTCCAAATAGATTTCCGCATTTGTCGTTGTTGGAATAAAACATAATGGAGACATTCCAGCATACCCGAACGGTGCCCAAATCTTGAGTGATCCTCCACCATGGTTACGCTTATGGCAAGTCATCCGTGGTTGCCTTCTATCGCACCAATACTTTTAGCAACAGTCGGGTCCATCCAGATTGAACTTTTTTCCTCCGAAAATATCACTTTCTGGAATTCCTCAGACCAAAATGTGTATTTTTCTCCAAAGCCAGACGGGCGGTTATTTGCAGATTAATAGTCGGGGTACAGGGTCCTGGGAAGCATATGTAACGGTGTCGTAAGTCCTTAAAATTTGATACACACGTCTGCTTGATACGTCCAGCTGTAGCTGGCGCTTGATCCCTGTGCATGACTTGTTGTCTTCGATAGCTAGTCGCCGATTCTGCCTTTTACATCGCTTATCCATTTCCGTAGGTCGTCCTTTTCGCTTGGATGTCCCATAATTCATCGAGTTTCTTAGGATATTTGAAATGGGATTTCTATGCCGGTTGACTCTTCCTATGATATACGCAATGCTTTTGCCAGATTCTGCCAATCCTTTTATCAGACGCTGGTCTTCCCCCGACAAATGTGATCCACGTGGAATTCTGATGTAATATTACATTTACAACAACAATGATGAACTCTAATGTATTAAAATAATGTGTACTTACTTTCTACTTAATAAAAAAAACAAATTCCCTTCAAAACTTTTAGCTTTCGGACACTGTTCAGTACAATTACGCAGATTGCACATATACTTATTTCATAAGAAAACCACGATCTTCGACAAATATTCATGATAACGGTACTAAGAACGAAGACCAAAAAATAATGTTGTAGTGCTTACATATATATAACATATGACTCTACAAAACTGTGTATCCCAAAAAAAATTTACCGTTACATTTTACAGAAATATAGTCAAACAAAATAATGCACATATACTTCTTTCACTCAGGTATATACACAAAAATTGGCTTAGGGTTTACTTGAACTACTCGTCAAATTATTAGGATTTGCATCGTTTATTGTTATCTTATTTTTATTATCATTATTTTATCTTGTAGCGTATTTGATGCCTTAGCTAAGCAACTTTTTAAGCCGACTTCGAGCAGCAAATCTAAACTAAAATCTACATTAATTCTTAATCATAAATCGTCATATGAGTTGAAGTCTTTAAATGGCCGCAGTCTGTCGCGCTGCCCATCTCCCTCGCTCTGCCTCCCCTTCTCTATCTGTCTCTCACTGTCCCACTGCTGCTTGTCTCCAATTTGATTCAATAATTTGTAAATGTACAGTAAGTTTGACTTTGCCTTTGGCTTTGCCCGTGTTCCCGCTGCCTTGATGATCTCGTGGTTTGTCTGCCCATCTCGCCTCCCCCTCTCCACTACCTACCGTTCGTGCTGCCCGCATACAAATGATGTGGAGAGAGAGAAATGAGAAAAGAGAATTTGGTTTGTCATTTTCTGGTTGCCTTTTTTTCTGTTTCGGTTTCTGTTTTAGTCTCTGTGTTTTTACCCTCCTGCTGGTTTTGTAGGTTGTTTGCTTAATTCGTTTCGATTGTCTTTTTGTCAGTCATTAATTTGCCGCATTTACATATTATTGATGCTAACCCCGCCCCCTCGCCTCCCCTAATACCCCTCCCTTGATCATTTGCATACATGAGTTTATGAAGCTTTTTCTGAGCATGTGTGAAAATTCTTGAGTGCGTGACTTGTTGACATTTTGACTTTGGATTAATTCTGGATTTTTAGTGCCACTAAAGAGTCCTTAAGTGCAGAGGTAGTTATGTTAATTGAGGCTAGGTTTAGTCTTTGCTTAATCCAGGTGTTCGATTCGGTGGCTCTTACTTGAGTAATATAAATTATGATTAATTGAGCTCATTAAAAATTGAGTTTATGGCTTGCAAAAGTTTTTAAAAAACTTCAAGAAACAGTGTCATGAACATTTTATTTTTTACGGTCTTCTTTTTTACCTTCTACACGTGTGTGTGTGTGTGTGTGTTCTCTTGTAAAGTTTGCCTTTAATTTGCTTCGACAACAAAGCAACAAATAACAAATAACAAACACCTACAATGGACTCAACGAAGCGCAAAATTCGTTAAAAATGCTCCGAGTTTCGTCATCGTTACGAGACTAAATAGAGTTTGTCTGCCCCTGTGTGTGTGTGTGTGTTGGTGTGTGTGTGCATATATCGCCATATCTAAATGCATACTAAATTTCTTAATCCATAAGATCTTCTCTCTGCTATCTTTTTATTGACTGCGTGGAGTGATTTACAACGAGTTGCAGTCCGGAAATGCATTAGTTTTAGGTGTTATACTGTCATACTGTCAAACTGTTATACTGTGTGGCCAGAGGGCAAAGGTTCTGCTTCGTTTCTTCACTTTCATTCTTCGGATAATTATTATTCAGCGACTCTGCATTTGAATAGAGCAAAGGGGTGTGATAAACTTTGAAAATATGACTAACCTATTACGCACTTAGACTGAATTTATGTATCTGGACACGTTTAAAAATGTTAAACTCATAAAATCATCAAAAATCATGTAATTTACTTGACATATTTCAATGTAATCGTTCCAACAAAGGCACAGGGACTTTTGCAGTCGATTTAACCCACTACTACTACTACTTTTCTGTTTTTCCTTGCACACATTCAATCAATTTTCGCGGCTAACGCTGAGTCATCAGTTTCTACATGCAGCAAAAAGATACAATAACTCACAGATAGCTCACATATGATTGCCCCCCATTTGGTGTGTGTGTGTGTGAGTGAGTGTGTGTGGACAGCCAGGGTCTTTTTGAGTGTTTTGGTTGAGAGCGCATCTAGGCTAGTGTATCTTAGATATTTGCACGCAAAAATTGTTTTTATTAGCGCTAAGTTTTCATTGTTCTTTGCCCATTTTTTGTGTTTTTGCTTTTTTGGCTGGAAACAAGCGATGATGCGACTTTGAAATATGCTCAGAGACACACATTTCTGGCTTAATTAACAGCCATTTGAAAAGAAAGTTCAGCAACTAAACAAATGGGTTTGAATCTTAACTAGTTATTGTTCTGGCTGGACTTAAATTTTTGCAAAAAACGAGAAACAAAAAAATAAAAATGGAAAAAAAGACTGAAAATAAAAAATTGTATTCTACTTTCAGTTCTTTTGATTTGATGTTTTAAATTTATTTTCTGTGTGGTTGTTGTTGCTGTTGTTTTTTGATATTTCTACACAATAAAATGCCTGATGCGTGAAATGTTTGTCCAAGCTTGAAGAGTTGCCATTGTGTTGCCGTTGATTCATGTTCATCATCAACAACATCAGCAACATGAGCAACATCATGCTGATGTCGGCATATAACCTCAGCCCAGTCAACCAACCGATCAGACAAGCGACAAGACTCAGAGAGACCCAGTGAGGCCCACGGAGGCCCAGGCGGACTCAAAAGATACGCAGGGGCACTAAAAGATACCCAGTTGGACTAAAAGGTACTCAGACAGACTGAAAGATACTCAATTGGTCTTAAAGATACACAGTTTTAACTAAAATTTACATTGTAAGACTAGAGGAGGTCGAGTCTTACTAAAAGATACAGAATTTGGACTAAAAGATACAGACTACAGGACACCCAGTGGGACTAAAAGATACCAGAAAGACACCCAATGGAAGATAAGATAACCAGATTGATCAAAAGAGACCCAGTTGAACTTAAAGTTAAGTTAAGCTCAGAAGATACACAGTTGTACTAAAAGACACCCAGTCGGACAGTGAGACAGTTTCCATTCGCTTGACAAAATGACACATTTAATGCACATTTGACTTGTAGATACATTTGACTGCACATGTCCCCTTCCATCACTTCCCTCTCTCTCCGCAGCACCCACTCCCTCCCCCACCTGTTTAGACTCCATCTCAAGCCCCACCAACGCCTCGGGGTCAGAGATTCGTAGACAGAAGTGACGCCTTCTTCTGATCGTCGTGTTGCGTGTCGCACTCACTTTGAGTCGCTGTTGAATGAATGAATACTACGAGTACCCACTCCCTCCCCCACCTGTTTAGACTCCATCTCAAGCCCCACCAACGCCTCGGGGTCAGAGATTCGTAGACAGAAGTGACGCCTTCTTCTGATCGTCGTGTTGCGTGTCGCACTCACTTTGAGTCGCTGTTGAATGAATGAATACTACGAGTATATAGGTTTTAGTACTCACACACAAACACTCGTTTATTCATAAGTGTACTCGTTTTTTTATTTCATTTCTCTCTTTGTTTTTTGTGACATTTCTTGAGTGTGTGCCAAGCGTTTTAGTTTAGTTACAGTTTGTTGATTTTGAAAGCGACAATGGAATTCTGGCGGCATGTGACAGATCACACCGACTATCTTAAGGCATGTATGTATGTATGTGTGTGTAAAAGTGTGATCACGAGTGATTTTTTAAGTAAAGGATTTTTAGTACAAAGCTTTAAATGGAATGCAAGGGAATGACATCACTGTGGATACCATAAACTGTATGTTTAAAGTTGGAAATAAAAAAAGTTTAATTAAGAAAGCATTCCATACATATTATTATATGTATTTAGCATCTCAGCTGATCTGTAGATATTTTAAAAGTGTAGAGAATACTTGAAGCAAACTACCAAGAAAAAAATAGTTTAAAGAAAATTAATCAATGATTTAAAAAAGTAAGATCTCAAAATTTAATGTTTTCGTAGATACAAAACTGTATGTTAAGGTTTTAAATTAAATATTTTATCCATATTCAAAATAAATTCCAGTTTCCTAAAGTCACCACTTAAAAATCCTTAAACATTTTTGAAGCTAAAGATCTATCAGCATAATATTCAGATGTGACTTAATATATATAATTTGATTAAAAGCGATACTTTTGTTTACTTTGTTAGAACTTTGCACATAAATCTTGAGCTATGTATAATTAAAATTATATTAACATACAATGTAAGGCACATGGTCGTAAAATGAAGAGTTTAGACTCTAGTACAGCCGATATTAATTACGCTAAATTCAGCCATTAACGCAAGACACTTTTGCACCTCCCACAAATTATATGCCAACGGACCAGAACATGGACCTAAAGAGGGAGAAAAAGAGAGGGAGAGAGAGTCTTCACGCAGCAGAGGTTTAAAAGAGTTACAGTACATAAAGCTGGCAAGTCATAACAACTACGACTAAAAATTATGTTGATTGCAAATTTGTTAAAGTCATAAAATTAAATTTCATTTTTAATTTTAACGCCATTGTTTTTTGTTTCTCCGACTTGAAGTTGGAGTCGGAGCTGAAGCATATTATTATAGCATTTAGCGGAATTTAATGCGTCCACTTCTGCGCTGCGGATCTCGAGCATTTCTAGCCAGATATTAATCATTGTTGGCTAGCTTAGAACCTGGTCGGCGTAGGCCTTCAAGCCAGAAATCACATTTGCCAGCTAATTAACATAGTTGACTCGGACTTGGACTCGAAACTTCAAACTCGATCTTTTTTTTTCCAAATAGAAGTTTTGGAATTATACTACGCGCCTGCGCGCTTCGTTGGTCAGCGGTTGTTAGTGGCAGTCGTGGTGGTGGTGGTGGTGGTAATACTTATGATGGTGGTGGTAGTGTTGGCGGTGGTGTTGCTACTGGGGAGCGCGCAGAGCTGTGAAAATTCAAGTCAACGATTCGGTTTAATGGTATTTTCTGTTGTTGAACTCTTTTTTGTTTTTCTCTGTGTATTTTAGCATGGTTCAAAAGCCACACAACCCAGAATTTTAAGCTCTTTTCAAATCGTATTGGGGCAGTTGCAATTCTTCACTGTGGTTTGCCTTTCTGCCATAGCAGACCCTGTAGCTTAAGAATTGAAAAGGGTACGGGGCATAGCTTTAAGCGCTAGAAACTAGCATTCCAATCTGAATGTTCACTCCATAGAAACTTAAGAAAACTCCCAAGTTTAGTACAAATCATAGCAGAGTTTTCCAAGTCTTTACCTTCTTAACTACAGGGCCTTTTGCAGTCGTTTACTCCCCCTAAACACGGTTGCTTCATCTAGTTTGCTGCCATCTCGTCAGCACAGAGCACCAACATTGTTGCCGTTGGATTTCGCTTAATTTATTACCATATTCAGTAGGAATCTGACGCGCGCCAACGGCAACACCAGCAAGATGGCATTGGATCTACCCATGCCACAGCCGTACTCCCCCTTCCAACCCTCTCCCCATCACCCAGAACCTCCCTCCCTCACATAGGTAAAAATTCAAATGGGTTTTAGGTACGAGTGCGAGTATACGAGAGGGTATAGTCGACTATGCCTTTCGTTTGGCCATTGTTGGCTGTCGACGGCGTCTCCTCGTTGTTGGCACTTGAACTGCTTTTTAGACCCTGTAACTGCATGCATGAGGTGTGCATAGTTTGTGAGCAGCAGGCGGAATCTTTGTGAGGGGCTCTAAAGTATTTAAATTCCTGATCATCAGCCGACTAGTCGTATAATCTTTACGTGACAATTTAGTTACTATATCTTATATATGTAGGTACCCAAGGAATAATCAGTCGAAGATACTTGATTTGTATTGAAAACTTGTATCCTTTTAAGATATCCCAACTAATCTCACACAGTATATGAAGGATTTTATCTTATATCTATCGGTTCGAACCAGGAAACCAGTTACATAATTTTAAGTAAGTTCAGTATTTTGTACGATTTTATAGCTTGGGGTTTCTGCAAGTAAGTACAGGGTCTCGCACAGTCGACTCGCTCACGTGTAACCTTTGCCACTAGTTGTTGTTTTAGTATTTGAGTTTTTTTTTCAGTTTTCAGTTTTTGAGTTTTTGTTGTGCTCGTTTTATTTCGTTACGTACGTAGATGTAAATTTACGCCATAGAAAATCGTTACGGTCGAGTTAATTTAAAACAAAGAACATTCAAAAGAACAACATCAACGGCTCAACCTTTTGTTGTTGTTGTTGTTCGACTCGGGGGAAAAAAATTAAACATTAAATTGTATAATGCGAAAGCCGCTAATAGCAACAACAACAACAAGAATAACAACAAAAACACATCCAAAGGCAATGAACGTAACGCAGAACGAGACAAAGTATAAATGTGAGAGAGAGTGTGAGAGAGAGAGAAAGAGAGTGACGAACTGCAGTGAATACGATTACAATTCGAATACATTCATAGTTTAGAGGTTCGGTTCATATGCAACTGCAGTTAGATGAATAGATAAAACTATTCGCAAATCTAATCGTATTCGTCTTTGCTGTGAACTGCCCTGAACTCTGCAGTTCTTTTAGAGTTATTTTCAAGTTATTTGCAAAAAATAAATAACTTTAGAATAAATCATTTTAATTTATGATGAGTTCATAGGAAAGTATCTAAAGTATTTTTAATTTAAATTGCCTTTTTGTGGTTTTTATTAGTTAATTTATTGAGAGAATCCTTTGAAGAACCAATGGAAAGTGTCCACAGAATTCAGGGCAACACTACTTTATTGGATGTCTTAATTTCAGTTTTATGATTTCTATTAAAAAGATTTTTCAAGCCGGTATAATACATTTTTGAGTTGAATATTTTAAATTGTACTTAACTCATATCTTCTAAATTACAAAGATATTAGAATTTAATTTCATTTTATTTCTTTATAAATTTTATTTGCTCTTAAAGAAACTCAACTGTTACCATAAAAAACTCTTTTGACATTTTTTAGCTGCTTTTAAAATTGAGTTTCGCCATTTTCCACTTGCCAAGGTAAATCACTTTTTTTAAGGCATAAAACTAAAAAATTTAAATTGGAAATGTCAAAATTTGGAGTAAATTTATTTAAAATGTATATTAATGTGGCTTTAACTATAAACATTTGGCATTGCAAAAAGGTAGCAAAATCGTGCATGAAGTCAATTTGGCAATTAATTTGCAATCAACTTTCAAAACTTTATTTAAGCCAACAAAAGCAGCAACAACAACAACAATTTATGCATCATTAAGAATTAGGCAAACAACAAAAAGACAGACGACAAAATGGAGAAATAGA
Organism: Drosophila dunni; assembly: GCA_018152125.1. Lineage (NCBI taxonomy): Eukaryota > Metazoa > Arthropoda > Insecta > Diptera > Drosophilidae > Drosophila > Drosophila dunni. The sequence goes on from JAECXC010001917.1 coordinate 1,313,081, forward strand.
CAAGCAACACACACTGTTACACACACACACACACACACTCCGCACAGATGTTGGCTACGAAGTTGTTGGCCAAGTTTGTACGCCAATTTATAATTATTAACTCGCTGGCAAACGAACAAATAAATAAAATCAAATTATGTGTGTGTGGGGGAAATTGTAGAGGGGAGGATGTCTCAGAGGGGGTGGCATAGGGGGAGGAGGTGGAGTCTTAAGAACTACGCGAACATCCGCTGGCAACGTTCGATCAATGGGACAGCGCAAAAAAGCCGGTTCGCAGCTCAAATTGAATGAATGAATGAGCGAGTGAATGAGTGAATGAAACAAACTGAACCGAACTGAATTGAAGTGAATGAAATGAATGGAAATGAATGAACTGTAACTTGTTTTAGATTCGCGTTTAGCTAAACAAACGGACAATTCGGCTAGACATCGACATCGACTCGGTCTTCCAGCTACAAACTTTGGCTGTAAAAACTTCAACTCCTCACTTAAAGCTGTGTGTGTGTGTCGAGTGTGTGTGTGTAATTTGGTTTACCTCTTTTTTTTAATTTATCTCTTTTTTGCCTCTGTTGCTGCCTTAAAAGAGTTCAGTTCACATGAAAGAGACGGCAACGGCGACAAAATGTTGACCGGATGTGAGGCTGCGCTTTTTTTACAGCCGTTGCTCCTGCCTCAGTGTGTGTGTGAGAGGTGTGTGTGCTTGTGTGTGTAACTGTGTGTGCCAATAATTACATTATTAATGCGAATTTCATGTCAAAAGCATACAAAATTTGTAGCAAACATGCTTTAAATTCGATATTTAGCTAGCTGCCAGTGTTGTAAGTCTACCAATTTTAGTGTTGGCAAATGCCATTTACTATTTTTAGTCAAATTTCAAATTACTAGTTCAAAAAATGTTCATATACGTTTTAAATTAATTTTTTTTGCCAGCAACCAGTGTTGTAAGTCTACAAGTTTAGTGTTGTTAAGTGCAACAAAATGTTTTTTTCTTGCCCGAACTTTAAGTCTTGCAATTTTGACAGTTTTCGTGTAGCTTTTCTCACTTTCTGTTTCAGTAGCCGCAATTTCCGTTTTAAAAAGCAAAAAACAAGCTAAATTTGTCTGCTAAAACATCCGCTAGAAAGTAGTCGAATTCTACGCCCACTCTCGCCACGCCTTCTGGAAAATCCCTGCTCATCTTTTCAGTCAACGCAGCGTCGTCGTCTTTGCAATTTCCTTGCATATTTCCGCTGTTACAGTTTTCATCGGCCCCTTTTTCTGGCATTTTCCAGCCAAATGCGAATGCACTTGGCTGTTTTTGTTTATTTGCCATTTCGCGGCATTTACAATTTTCATTAACGCAATTTTCATTTTCATTTCGCGTTTTGCGTTTTGCGGTCGGCTGCTAATTGAATTGTGTGAATTTTCGTAAATCGAATTACACGCCCAAGAGAGTGCAAAGCGAATCTTCAAAATACAAATGTATCTGCAAGTGTGAAATTCTGTTTATGAAATGCAAAGCAATCTATGCTGTAAGTATTTTAGTTTGAGTTTACAAATAATATACCCCGTTTTTGGATGTGTATCTTTAAGATACTTTTCAAAATACCTGTGCATTTAAGTACAAGTTTAGCCATTTTGCTTAAAGATTTTGTTTAAAAGTGGAGGCAAATCTGTTAGATATATGTAAAAGTATCTAAAAAGTGCAGAACTTAAACAAATTTTTTTTCAAGCAGTTTTTGATTTATTTTAATTTTATCTCAATAAAATTAAAACTACTTAACTTTTTACTAGCTTAATTAACTTTCTAGTAAATCCCAACAGTGCTAATTAATCTCTTTGAGCGATTAAAGTAATATGCTAGTCTATAGATTTCCCATATTGATAACGTAAATGACCTTGCTGTAAGCAAGCAACCCTCGAGGTTGACCCAAGACCCACGACCCTTGGGATCTAAAAGCGAAAACCAAAACAAGAACGTGAAATGCCGACACTTGTCACTCGACAGACAAATAACAAAATTATATAGAAATGCGGCAATTGAGGGAAATGCAACAAATAAGCCCGGGGTCTGGTTCCAAGGGGAGAAATGCACCCTCCCCGCATTCGAGTCGAGAGCAAGTGCAGCAGTTGCCGAGGGTGGTTCGATGGCTATCAGTGGAAATAACCACCACCGGCAGTAGGTGTAGTAGCTGCAGCAAGGACCTGCATCGACATGTTGGTAGCAGTGATGTCATACCAACTTTTAGCCACAAAAACCAGGTAAAGCTACTAAAAATAGGACCCAAAGAAGGACAAGAATATTTTTAAAGTATGGCTAGAAAACAGCTACAAATGTGCTCCCAAATTGGCTAAATTGTCAACACTGGCTACCCGCTTCCTTGCTCAATTTCAGTGCCAAGTTCATGTCCTACTCCTGCCAATTTGTTTGAGCCAGCATTTAAGCCATGTTATAATTTGTCGTTGTCAGTCGCTGAACACCAGACTTGAATTCTCTTGCTCTTTTAGCTTGTAGTTTTTGAGTTTTTAGCTTGTGTTGCCGGACAACGTGGGAAAATTCTCATTCAGTACTAAAATAAAAAAAAAGAAAACAAAATAAAATGGGAGAAAAAAGCTAAATGCAATTTGGGCTGCGGGTTCTCGTAAATTCAGTGCAAAATGTTTGGCCGCTTGATTTTTATCAGTCAACCAACGAACTGTTAACTATTTGTATGCCTCTCTCCCTCTTCCTCTCTGTCTCTGTCTCCGTCTCTCTCTGTTACTCGTTTAATTTTCACATCGTTATGCGTATTGTTGTTGGCTCATTTATTTGTCTACATTTCGTTGGCTTTTTTTACTTGATTTTTGTTGTTTTCGCTCTCTTTGTTTTAAATGCGTTAAAGTGTAAATAAATTTGAATTTTCAGCTTGTTTTAGCTTTTAATTTTTTCGTTCGTCGTTCGTTTTGTCTGGGCCTTTTGCCAATTCAGTTTTGAGCGCCGACTTGGACTCGTACTTGGACCCAGTGCCCATCCCAATCCATCCCCATCCCATCCCCATTTAGTCCCAAAACTAAATGAACTTAACTGAACTGTTGTCGGCATTTTGTCTTTTGATCTCTGCGCTTGCGCAGCTGATTTCTTGTTGTTTTTGTTCTTCTGCTCTTTGTTGTTGTTGTTATTGTTGTTGTTGGCTCTTTCTGTAAATGTTGTTGATGTTGTTTTCATATTGTTTCATTTGTCGCTCTTTGTTGTTGTTTACTTGCCATGTTTCTTCTATTTGCCCAGACTCTAGTACTCAACTCTCATGTCATTTGCCTAGATAACGCCTCAGAGTTGACTTTTGGCTATCGATTCGAGGTCGTAAATCCCTTTAAATATATCCTAACTATTATATTTAATTGGCTAGATAAGTAAAATATTATTTAAAATTGTTTATATCTTAAAATTGAATTATCAAATATTTTTTTATCAGCTGAAAAGAACTGTAATACTTTTGTTAAAAGTGTTGGCAGTTCGCTCGGACTTTGAGGAGAAAAAACGTATCTCATAAATACTTTTAACTTTGTGTACCTTTAAATTACTACAACAAACTTTTCCCTATCTGTCCCCGATTCACCCTCTGCCGCCCTCAACCTACGCTGCACACGACCTTTGCTCTCCCACGCTACAAAGTTATCCTTGGCTAGGACGCAATGAGCTGGAAAGTGAGTCGCAAGTCGCGTTTGTCCCTGTGTCCTGTTCTCTCTTTGTACACAAAAATTTGTCGTGTAATTTATCAAAAATAATTTCAAACTTTAAAGTTGCTGCTACCCCACACAGCCGGCGTGGGAAAACACTGCACCAGAGGCGGAGAGGGAGTCGGGAGTCGGGGGCTATTAAAAAGCAATTGCCGACAAGCTACGAAATGAAATTAAAATCATACAGCACACAGATACGTAGATACTTATATGGACAGATACATAGATACGTAGATACTGCATGATCAGTTTGCCAAAAAAAATAACACAAAAAAAAGCAGTCGTTGGTCATTTCAAGCGAAAAAAGGCAGCAAAAATGGGAAGTACGAAAAGAATTGGAAGAAGGGGAAGAATCGGCATGACAAATGAGCAAGGTTGTTGTGGGTACGGCTAGGGATACGGCTCGGAATGCACAAAAAGCCGCAGGATATCTCTCATTCACTCGGTGAATCAGAAAACAAAGGACTGCAACAAGCAAATGAGAATACAACATCCGGTAATTTACTTCCTTTAGTTCCGTATGGAAAGCCTTGAGGAGCAGAAGAAGAGGAAGGTGAAGAGAAAGACCTTTAAGAATATTCAATTCAATTCAGTTCAGTTCAGTGCCTTTTGTCTCGGTAGAGATTTCAGATTTATGAATGAACTACAAGTGCAGCAGGGAGGGAGAAGCATAGAGTGCGAGGGAGACAGGACACTGCGTCGGCGCAAGTAAATTAGGTAAGCCAAAGGCAGCGCCTAAGTGGCCAGGCAGGTAGTCAAACTGGAGTCGTGTCCTGACATTCTAATATCCCATATATATTCCCATATTCCCATATCTTTATATCTTGCGTGTGCAACTGTTTTTTTCCTCCACTCTCTCTCTCGGGTTGGGACCTGCAGTTTTTCTCACAGCGTTCACAACTCGGAACCGAACAGCTCGGAAATGTGTGGGCGATTGCATCTGTGTGCGGGTGCGAGAGTGTGTGTGCGTGTGTGTGTTTGTGTGCCACACAATCTGAAAAAAAAGCGCAAACTCAGACTCACACAACAGTTGTGCGATCTGAGCCTGAAACTGAAACTGAGACGAAGGAGAAGCGTAGGAAAATAACGTATTAGCAAGCAGGAGCAAATGTACACTGGAAAAAATTGAACTCAAATTTGACTTTGAAGAATTTTTGTAACAAATTTAATTTATTTTACTTTTAAAAATCAAGTTTAACAATTTTTTGGTGTTAAAAAGAAATTCAGGAAATGAATTTAGTATGCTAAAATTAAAAAAGTATGAACTCAGCATAAAAATTAAAAATTTTTTTATTAAAATGAAAATTAAACAACAAACATTACTGATGTGATGTGATTGTGATTTAAGTACAACATTTTATAGTATAAATCCATAGACTTTACTCAAGAGACTTTCATTCACACTCCTTTAGAAGTCTAACCCGTATTAGCCTACTTCATTGAAATGCCTAATATTTTTTGTGCAGTGTAGAAGACTGAGCCTTGAGGGTCGCCGTCTTTTGCTGCTGCGCGCACACATGTTGTCCGAACTCGGTTGTTGTCGCTGTTACAGTTGTTGCTGTTGTTGCTGTGTCTGTTGCTGTTGTTGTCGTAGTCATGGTGATAGTTGGACAGGTGCACAATTTAATGTTTGAGCTCGCCTCGAGAGTTGCAGGGTTTCTCAGTCTGAGTCTCAGTCCGGGTCTCCTTCCCATCTCATTCATTCTCCATGCTACAGGGTTCAGCTTCATTCGTTTCTGCTTTGCATTCACTTGAACGCAGTTGTTGTTATTGTTTTAGTTGTTGTTTTTATAGTTGTTGCTGTTGACCGCATGCCACCTTCTGTGAGCAGTGAAAAACGGTGCATTAAATGAGCCATTTAGCGAGTCAGTCAAAACTGTATTTCCAAACTGACCAACTGTCCAAAATAAAGGCTAAAACAGCAGCAGGAAAACACCGGAAAAAATTCATAAATTTTATGGCTCTGATTGAAGATTGATTAAACGACTCAATGACTCAACAATTGATCGATTGAGGTGCACTTCCGGTGAGCAATAGGGAGCAATACTGAAAAACTATCGAAAGAACTATAAGCTGATTACAAAACATAGATACAGTAAATATTTATGCTTGTTATAAAAAAAAAACATTTATATAAATTTTATACATTTCAATACTTTTATTTTATATTAGCGAATTTCGATGCCTTTTAAATGTTGTGATTTAAAATTACTGCTGCTTCCTGCTGTCTAACTGTAGCTGATCAATTAAGCTCGTGTATTTGTAGGATCACTTCCCTTGTGAGGTCAAGAATGCGATAATTTCATCGTTAGCTTCTGTGTTGATCAATGTCAAGATCAGTGTATCCTCTAGTGTGGATCAATTGTGGCAAGATCAACAGCAGTAGTAACAGTAGCACTGCCAGCAGCTGCTACAGATTTTAATCAAGACAAGTACCTAGATCAATAATATACGTGTAGTATCCTCTCAGTCCTCTCATTTATGGCCAGATCATTATAACATTTGTGCCTCATCAGTGTTTTTTTGAAGATCAGTTTTGCGATGCGGATTCTGATTCTGATTCATATTCTTATTCCTTTGCAAGTGCGTTGTGTGTGTGCGAGTGTGTGTTCTCTGTCCAAAGTATCTGGTTTCATTTCCGTTCTAAATGCGCGCCAAGGAGCTGCCAAGATAATGCAACTCACACACAAACCCCTCTGCTCCTGCCCCAGCCCCTCCTCCTACCCCTCCGTTTGTGTTGTTTGTATTTATGTGTTGTTTACAAGTCTAACAATCAAAGCATATCTTTGGTACTGCATCTGTTTATTTTGTTGTCAAAATGCAGGTACCACAGCCTTCAATCTCAGTATCACGATGATGTTGATGATGCTGCTGCTCTATATAATAGCGCAGTGCAGTCTACACCGGAAGAAATAATTATAATAGTACAACAAATTTGCAAATGTCTTGCTTAGTTGGTAATCCAACTTATATTTTATGAAATACTTTTTTGTAAAAATATTTTGTTCACATAAATTGAATTCAAAGAAGTTTTCGTGTTGTAGAATAGAAAAATTAGTCCAAGATTTGTTGCTGGCATTGGGAAACCCCCAGAGAAGCCAATGCTTAGAAAGTTAGTTAATATTTTAAGCTTGGTTTTCAATCATAAGCTCTGCAGATTTTTATATTTAATTACTATTTAATTACTCAACAGTTCAGTCAAAAAAGCTTTCCATTTAAATTTTTTTGTTGAAGAAAGATGAACTTCAATCAAGTATACCATAAATCAGCTCATGCAATCCTTGATTGATTACCGTTTAGGATTGATGCTACGCAGGTTGCCTGCAGTTTTTCTCAGTGTAGCTACAAATGAGTAGATTCATTCTGAAGTGAGTGCATATCTGTAGTTAAATTGCAATTGCTTCAGTGGAAAATTGATATTTTTCTTAGCCACCGCTGCACGGAAGCAGCAACAGGTGTGTGCGTGTGTGTGTGTGAGTGTGTGTTTGTGTGTGTGGGGCGTTGGGTTGTTCTCTGCTGCTGTGCAGCTGTAATTATGTTAGTATGCGTGTCAAAACAACAACAACAACAACAACTTGAGACTAACAACTTTGAGTATTTGCTGCTGTGTTTATGATTTCCTTCCGTTTTGCAGACTAACAGTTTATTTATTTATTTATTTATTTTGTGGCTACACCGAGAAGCCCAACAGGTTCTACCGCTCTCTCCCTCGCTCTCTCACACTCTCCTCGCTCTCTCTCACTCACTGTCTCTGCTGTTTGTTAATTTATATACACATCACGCTGCATTGACATCCGATTTACATTAGCGCTGCCTCAGCACTTGAGCCAGAGCGAGACAGCAGTTGCAAGTATGTGTGCGAGGGAGAGAGGGAGAAGTACTGAGCGACACGTGTGGCAGGAAGTGCTTACGCTTACATCGCAGACTGCCTTGATTTTGAGTTCTTTTTGTTGTTGGCCCAAAGACACGTGTGCCACGAGATGCCAGCTTTAATTTGATATCAATTCGCTGCTGCTTCTTATTCTTAGGGCTCAAGTGTCAGCGAGTGCTGCAGGATCAGCTCCTAGCTCCTAGCTCCTGCTCCTTTCTCCTAGTCTCCACTCTATTCTTCTCTAGCTACGCCCTCGACAGCTGCTGTCCCTCGCCCTGCTCCTTTTGTTGGCAGTCGCTTCCTGCTACTCCCTTTACGCCCTAACCATTTGAGAGCCATCTTTTTAGCCTAAACGCGTTATTGCATTAAATTGTAATCCCTTTAGACTGAAACAGGATTGCTCCTATTCGGAAAGAGGGAAAAACAAGTTTCTTTTAATTGAAATTTCCACAGCATTTACCGACGACGCGTCGCCTGTTCCTTGGGCAACGCCCAGAGAAATCTCTTTATGCACAATCCTCAATCCTTTTTGGCACACACCACTCGAAACTCCTTTCAGCCCTCTCTACTCTTCTCTCCTCTCCTCCCTTTCCTCACTTGGTATTCATTTGAATTACACTCGTAATTATTATGTTCTTCAGCTCGTCGCCTTTTTTTTTGTCAATGTTTTTTTCGATTGAAATTTGAACGTGTGCGTTTTGGGCAAGTAGTTCTGCTGCCTCTGCTTCTTCTTATTCAAATCCATACCCCCTCGAACCCTCTTTGATTTGGGATTCCGATTTTTGATTGGTGCGTTATGCGGTGGTTGCTTTTCGGTGGCTCAGCGCCTCGGTGGTTCCGATGGCTTCGATGGCTCCGAATCGCCGTGTCTCCTCTTCAGCGTGCGCACGTGCTTCAACCGGAAATGGCCGTAAGCGAGGCGCATCAAACATCATCACCAGCTCTTGCTACCTATCCCCCTCTCTCTCTGTCTCTCTCGCTATCCCTATCCCCTACTCCCTCTCTCTCCCTCTTGCTCTTGTGCCAGAGACACAGCTGTCATTGCCTCATTCAGTTCTTCTTTTTTTTTGGTATTTCCGCTTATGCTTCCATTGTTCTTGCCACTTTACGCAGCAAATCAAAATATCAAAAATATAAAAAACATATTTAAAAAAAACTAGTAGCATAGGTTGGGCATAGGTGCCCGACTGCAGAAAGCCCAGTAGCTGGAAGAAAGGTACAGCTCTTTGGTAACTTTTTATTTAAGGCAAGCAAAAGTTGTGCAAAAATGTTTACTAGGCTAAATTTGAAATAAAGCCAAATAATGTTGTATATCCTATAAAAAAGCCAAATATTTAGCTATAAACTGTTTCAAGACCATCTGGTTACTAAAATCCTAAGTTTCCTAAAGAAACCTAATTTTTCTTCGACTTACTGTAACTACACTTTACCACTTTTAAGTACAGGGCTTAACTACAATCATATATTTTAAAATGTAACCAATACATACACTATTTTAGCCATATCTGTCTTGTTGGTTAAGCACGCGTGCTGACTGAATTTGTAAGTGGCCAAAAAAAATATTTGAGAATTAACGCGTTATGAACATTTTTTTTCCGTTTCTTGGCGATCCTTTTGTGGTCAGCACAGCATTAAAGCCACCGCAAATGGTCAACAGCTGTTAACGTTTTTTCTCTGTTATTTGTTTTGTTTTCCATCGTTGAGTTTTTTCAATGTTTTTCATTGTTCATGCATTTTAAGCAACATGATTTGAAGTCTTGAAATTTTGTGGAAGCCGTTAAATTGGCAAGTTTTCTGCTTTATCAGCGTGTTTTAAAAACGCCAGGCAAGGGGTAGGGGCAGGGGCAGTGCGCAGGCGGAGTGGAATGCATAGGAGAGGGGGCTGTTCATGATATCTCATAATGGTATTCGTACTTGCAACATTTTCCTGGAAATACTTGAGCTTTGAGGCCATTGCAATTTTGTCGTTTTTCTTTTTCTTTTTCCCCAACTCTTTCTTGCTCTCTTCCACTCTCCCTCTTTCTCCCTCTTTCTGTCTGCTTCATTTGCTTTTTTCACACTTTTGCTTATCAGTTGTGCAAAATCAATAAGAATTTTTCAACATTATAACAAGTTGTCAATAAGCAGCTATCTCTGTCACTGCTCAGGCTGTTTCACTTGCCAGAAAAATTTAATAAATTCGTAAATTGTGTTATATAAATATTTAGTGGATTTTCTTATGAAAAAATTTAAGTTTAAACAGAAAGGTATTTAGGGCTAAAAATTGAAATAAAAATTTTATACCGTTTACGTTGAAAACTTAAAGTTTTAAATTACATAATATTGGCTCATCAACAATTGTTTTATCTATTTAAATTTGTTGTTAATTATGCATTATTTAATTAATCATTTTGGAGTTTTTTTCTTGTTTTTTTCACTTTTTTTGGCATCACTGAAACGTGTCTTTTGCCACTTCACGTAGTTCGAGCCACATTATTTTTTTGCTCATTTTTGTCATTGGCTATTGACGCCAATTTGGCCTACAACACGTACCGCCGAAAAGGGCCACCATTTTATTTTTAATTTTTTTGTTCATTTATTTTGTTAACAACAATTATATAATACAAAAATCTTAAAGATTTCTCGACCAATTATGGCAGCAACAAAAAAACACGTACGCCTTCATTTTTCAGCTGAAAAACAAAAGAAAAAAATTTAGAAATGTACACAAAAAAAGGTTAATAATAGTGGTAAAAAAAGAAATAACTAATTTGGTATTGTTGTGGAAGAGTCGCCAGCAACTTTTGAGTGTTCGGTTGTTCGGTTGTTGGCAATGATCTCATGCAGCTTCGACCAATCCCAACTTTGTTCAATTATGATGAGAGCAAACGATTGTGTGTGTGAGTGCGTGTATCTGTGTGTGTTTGTATCTATGAGATGCTTCTATCAACGAAATATGTTGGCGTTTCTTTGCTTGATGAGCTGCTGCCCACACACACACACTCGCACACACTCTTGTGAGCTGCTGGCCAGTGGCAATTGGAAATTGGCAAGTGGGTTGTCGACTTTTATTCGTTGATGGCCATTTTGCTGCCTCGAATTTGTGTGTTGGCGTTTTTGTCTTTTTATTTTTTTGGCTAATGATCTTTTTGGACCAATTTGTTGGCTGGCAAACTGTACATCACCAAACTAATTAGCCAATGTTGCAACAGCTAAAGAGTGAAAGGGATGTAGAAGGCGAAAAGGGCGTGTTCGGGGTCAGCAACAAGTGGCTACTAAATTTCTTACATTATTAATTGTTTCTAAAAAGATTTCTAAATAATCCATTCAAATTCATTTGGAACTTTTTAAATTTATTTTGAACCTTAAAAAGTTCAAGACATTTTTAAACTCTTAACAGATTTTGTATTAATAGATTTAAAGTATATTTGTCAGTATTTTATCTTAGCATTATCTTAAGGTATTCTTTAGTATCTATTTATTTTATTTCCATTAATGTTTGACTGGCTCAATCAATTTTAAAAGTCGTTCAAATAGCTCTACAAAACGTGTACAGTAGTTCAAGTTATTGTTTTGACAGTTCAGATTTTAGATTGATTTTTAGTAGAAACGCTTGCTCAACTAACTTAAGTTACAACTTAAATTTCAAAGCTGTTCATTAGCTGCCAATATGCAGAGGACTTTAAATACTCTTACTCAATGCTGAGAAATGTATTTGCAGTTGTGAATGTGTTTGTATCTGTAGCTGTGCCTCTGTGAGTAAGCGTTGTATGAGAACGCCTTCCTCTTGATTATTATTATTATTGCCAATGGCACATTAGTGCGAGAGAGCGTGTGTGTGTATGTGTGTGTGCATGGCTCGTGTGGTTGCTGCCGAACGAACACACGAAGGCAGCACACGAGGCGCTCCCACAAGCACACATACCGACAGAGGCGGAGATACGCACAGACATGGACAGGGAGAGCCAGAGCGAGGGAGCGTGCGAAGCAAGCAAGCGACTGAGCGAGCGAGCGAGCGAGAGAGCGCATTGTAGATAGAAAACGTAGGCAGAGGACAGGCAACAAGACGAGACGCAACTTCAGAGCAACTTCAGTTCTTAAACGGATGTCGAAGGTAGCAGAGCTGACGTCGCTCGCAGCGCATGCAAAAAAAGTTTGAATGGTTCGTCGTCGCTGATCGTTGATAGTTGATCGTTAAATGATTGAACAGCAAAACAGAAATCGCGCATACGCCACATGGGATTTGTGACAACGCAACGCAACGCGAAAATAAAATAAAAGAAAAGCAAAGGGAATAAAAGAACACAACTGAACAGAACAAAATGGTGCAGTTTTTGTGCTGATAAACAAAAGCAAAGCGAGAAAATATGTGAATTAAATATAAAAATATACGCGATATATAAAATACGTACGATATGCGCATTAATTTATCAAGTTTCGTTTAATCTATATACGCGAGTGTGAGTGTGTGTGGAGAGCAAATCATCTGAGAATTGCCTTCAATTATTTGCCATTAAATGCGAGCAATTTGCAACAGCAAGTGTTAAATTTTTAATCGCAATTCAAAATGCGACGGAATTTTTAGACCAGTCGCAAAAGCAAATCATATCTAAAAAAAAACAAAAAAAAATACCCAAAGATATTTATGAAATTTGTGCAAAATTTATACGAAACGGAAACGCATTGATTAATGACAAAAATCTAAATGATAAATTTAATGAATTTTCAAGTGCTAAACACCCACATAATGCAGTCAAATTTAACAGAATACTTGTGATTAAATGCGAGAATTCTCATATTGATTAGAGCCCGCATTCAGTGTCTTTGGTCAGTGCAAAAATTAAAATACTCCCCAAAAAAAAATAAATAAAAGAAGTGAAATCAATTTTAATACAAGCGCAAGTAGCACCAGCATAAACCACAGCAGTAAACCACAGCATAAACCACAGCAGCAGCAGCCACTTAATCCCATTGTCAATTGAGAAGTTGACAATTCTTTCAGTGGATCCCGCAGTTTTTGGTCAAAGGCAAAATAAAATATTATTTTTGTGGATTTTTGTGGATTTGTGTGCATGGATATTTGAAAAAGTCAATGACGTGCGTTATTACTACGATTTCGAACAAGTTTTTGACAATTGATCAATTGGAAAACGCGAAGAAATGCCGCCCTCTGCTTTTCTAGTCAATGCCACCATAATCAGTGCAGCAAACGCGTCGGACAACGACAACAACAACAACATCAACAGCAGCAGCAGCAGCAACAAGGCATCAGCAACAGCTGAGGAAATCGCAGAGCAGCATTTATATTATTCTGCCAACAGAAGCAGCAGCAACACCAACACCAACTACAACTACAACACGGCAGCAACAACATCGAAACCTCTTGCAAATATGGTGCTACAAAGTTATGATAATTATGCGAGCTACCATTTGCCGCAGCAAACGACGCATCTGCAGCATCAGCAACATGTCTTACCAGCGCCACAGCAACACCAGCAGCAACAGCAGCAGCAACACCTACACCAGCAGCAACAACCTCAACAGCAACACCTGCAGCAGCAACCACAACATCTGCAACACCCGCAACAGCAGCAACAACAACAGCAGCAGCATTCGCACTACGCCTCACCAACACAGCAGCAGCATCGCTTGTCCGGCGGCAGCACCGGCAGCAACACCGCCTCCTCCTCTTCCGGTTCCAGCTCCAGCGCCTCCTCAAACACCTCCACGCACAGCTTTACCAGCACGGGATCAGCGGTTGGCATTGGCAGCCTGGCTGGTGCCTTGGGCAGCTCCACGGCCGCTTCCCTGGGCCTGGGTTACTTCAACGACATGGCGCCGTTTGTGGGCGACTATTCACCTACATCACATCACGCAGCGGGCAATTCTTACTACACGGATACGGATATCAATTTCTTTAGCTCAGGTACAGCTACAAACGTGTAGAACTGTCTTTTACTAGGTTATTCTTGTTTAACAAAAAGAGTCGAGTTTTTAAGACAACGAATTGGACTTTGTAGCAAAAAGATTCTAAAAGAAAGTCCTCTTTAGGCAAGTTATCACGCAGTAGTATAACTTTTAAAAACTGATTTTAATACCCAATTTTGTAGTTGAAACTGTCAAATCCCACACAATAGATCAAAACTTTATTTCGGAACTACGCCCAAAATTTCATAAGAACCAGAAAAGAAACGGGGAAGTTCTGCTAAAAATAATTATTCAATATGTAGCATAATGTTTCCGACAGCTCTAATCTCGTGGCTTCCAGTTAATTATAAAATCGAGCCCTCTTTTTTATTGTCACCACTTGGTTTATAAGCTCTGAATTCTTAGAATTAAAACTTCAATTTCTTGTCAACTTTTCGAAGGTTTTGCCGCCTTGAACGACAGAAAAGTTGACAAATATTTGCAAACATCAAATGGCGCACAATTTTAATTAGAATTTGTGGAGGTGTTGGAGTGTGAAAATGTATCTGAAAGATGTGCGCACAACCCTCGACGCATATAATTAAATTGTAATTGTCGTTTTTCAAGTGTTTGTTTGTGTGAAGCCCGCGAGCAACCGCAACAACAACCACAGCAAGAAACACTGTGCAACAAGTTGAATGTTGGGGGATGGCACTGAGATTGAGATACAGATTGGGCTAGTGATAAATTAAATGCTTTGTTTGCAACTATGAGTTACATAGATACACAGATAGATGGACAGTTAGATGGATGCAGCTACAGTTGTAGATACATTTGTAGCCTTGACGCTGATGTTGCTCATGTTGCCCATGATGCCCATGTGTGGGAGGCACCCAACTCTTTTCTTGCTCGTCCCATCTCGTCTCGTCTCGTTCAGCCAACGGGCTGAGGTTTTGTATCTTTGTATCTGCGCAATACCGTCGCCGAGCGAATGGGAAAACGCGCAAAGCTTTTTCTTTTTTCGTTGAGTTCCAGAGAGCGTGAGAGAGGGAGCGAGACAGAGTGTGCGTGTGTGTGTGTGAGCGAGATGTGTGCTTGTATAGCTGTTGTGTATCTCAACAGGTTTTCGTATCCCACAGATACATGTGAGCACACATTCATTGAAATGTGTTAAAATTTCGACGTATTTGCAATTAATGCTTTGTGCCCTCACCAAGCCACATTAGATACGGAGCGCGAGAGAGCGAGAGAGCGCCCGCGTGAGAGTGAGAAAGCACGAGCGAGAGAGAGGGTTGCTCCCGCGCGTGTTTGTGTGTGTGAAGCGTGTATCTATTGGACGGGTGTATTGGTGTGCGCTTCGAATTTTGATTGGCTTCCGAATGACTTGGCCTCGATTCCTCGATCTTCGTGCCAGAGACGCCCAGTCTGATGAGCTGAATCTGTATCGAAATCTCAAACAAATCAGATTGCAGTACAAAAGTATCTCAGAATGTTTGTCGTTACACAGACGAGAGTACAGGGTTAATTCTGAATGAAAAGAGTTGAGGTGGCAGACAGAAAAAAGTTTTAAATTGTATCTTTTATTGCAAAAATGATGTAACACTATTTAATTTGTATCTACATATGCTGTATGAAGTAATATAGCAAAAATAGAACTTTGATGTATGCATTTATTAACTAAACTTGTATCTATGACAATTTAGCTCAAGATGTATCAAACTAAACAGTAAAGATACAAATGTATCTGTCTTCATGAATGGGAAAAGGGGAAATGGATGCAAATTATACTATAATATTATTTTTCTGCTCTTACTTAATACATACCAAGTATCTCTACTGATTTGTGTAGTAGCTGAAATGGCGGTTAGGATACAAATGTATCTATTCCTTAATGAAAACGGTTCTAAACTTTTATAGTTGATTACTGTTCTCACTTACACACTTATATTTATATTTATGTTATCATAAACTCTTGCCGCTTTAATTTCTTCCCTAAAAAGTTTTTAAACGTATCAACTTAACACTCAAATGTTACTTAAAGTTCGCGTATCTAAAATTTGTTTCGTTTCTTTTATCTTGCAGGCTACAGCAGCAACAACAACAACAGCAATGCCCACGAACGCAACAACAGCAGCCCGCCACCGCAGCAATCGCAGCAGCAGCAACAGCTTGTCAATGGCAGCAGCAACAATGCCAGCAACAACAACAACATGTTGCCGCCTGGCGTGCAGCAGCAGCAGCAGAATGTTGCTGATAACAACAACAGTGGCAGCAGCAGCAGTAGCAGCGGCAGCAGCAATGCTAATACGGGCAGCAATAACAACAACAACAATAATAACAACAATAACAATAACAACAACAACATCAACTACATGACAGCAATGGCAGCAGCTCTCTATCAACACCATCAGCTGAAAGAGGAGCCAGGCACCCAATCGAGCAATGGTGGCAACTCTGGCTACGTCACGAATTCCCAAAACGATCCCACCGATCTCAGTAGTTATGGCATGCCCGCCCACTTGGCAGCCGCAGCAGCAGCTGCTCATTACCCCGTAGCAACAGGTGGTGGCAACTCTGGCACCAGCGGAGGGGGTGGTACTGCCACCGGTTCAGCTGGTACACCTGGCGACGATAGCGACTATCACAGCACCATTTCAGCCCAGGAACACCAGAGCCAAAGCTCCAGTGTTGGCAACGGCAGCGGCAGCAACACCAACAGCACCAATGGCTACATGGACGGTAGTCCCGATTTCTATAATTCATACAACCGAGCACGCTTCCACGACGCCTTCCCCTCGGACTTTACGGCCTACGATGCCCAGTTCCAGTCGATGAGCAACCAGCCCAGCATGGACCAATGGGGTGCACATGCTCATCAGCATCCGGCTGCCTATATGACATCACTGGCACTGGACAAATCCCTGCTGGGTGGCTACACTACCCAAGGGGGCGTGCCTTGCTTCACCGGTTCTGGACCCATACAGCTGTGGCAGTTCCTTCTGGAGCTGCTGCTGGACAAGACGTGCCAGAGCTTCATCTCGTGGACAGGCGATGGCTGGGAGTTCAAGCTCACAGATCCCGATGAGGTGAGTTCACATCAAAAGTATAAAAGAGATTAAATAATACTAACTGTGTGTTTGTGCTTCTTTCCGCTAGGTGGCGCGTCGCTGGGGCATACGCAAGAACAAGCCCAAGATGAACTACGAGAAGCTGAGTCGTGGTCTGCGTTACTACTACGACAAGAACATAATCCATAAGACGGCAGGCAAACGCTATGTCTATCGATTCGTCTGTGATCTGCAGAATCTGGTCGGGTAAGTAATCAGCTATATAATTTAACTAACTAAACAGTTTTACTAATTTTGAATTTTATACAATTTACAGACACACGCCAGAGGAGCTGGTAGCCAAGTTCGATCTGAAGATCGAGAAGAAAGACGTCGACTAGCAGTCAAGAAGTAACACGGAAGCTGCTTAAAGCTGCTGAATGGATGGAAGAAGGGCCACAAATAAGAAAATTAAGATATATAGTACTCAACAGCAAAAAAAATATAAAAAGAAAATACTTTTGAGAGAGTTTTTAATGTTTTCCAAGCGTGATGTTAAATTTTAAGCAGCAGCGATACCTGCGATCTTGCTACGAGATTAATGTATGAGTGTTAGAGCGTCGTAATAACATTGTAATTATTATTATTAATTTTAATCAGATTCTATTATGTATGTAAAAAATATTAGACTTTTGAATTAATTTGAAATTAATTGAAAATACGCTAGCGTTTAAAAACAATACCCACGAAGCCATTAAGTAGTTATTAACTAAGGCTCTTCTTAGTCTTTAGCAACGAAATTCAAATCAGACAACTAAAAGAGGAAGATGAAAACCAGTTTCAATATCACAAGCGATAAATTCGATACATTTAACGATTTGTTATCGAATTGTATGCTAACTATCACATTGTATCCATCGT
This sequence comes from Drosophila dunni, assembly GCA_018152125.1. Taxonomy (NCBI): domain Eukaryota; kingdom Metazoa; phylum Arthropoda; class Insecta; order Diptera; family Drosophilidae; genus Drosophila; species Drosophila dunni. The sequence continues at coordinate 1,330,502 of JAECXC010001917.1, forward strand.
TTAATTACAACTTATAACTAATTAAATACATAAGAGGCCATAAGAGAACCGAGTGCATAAAGTCCCCAAAGTGATATTAAAAATCTACAATTTTTATTACTTTCTTTTGTTTACCGTTTTGTTCAAACATTTTAGGCAAACGGGGTCGCTTTTTTTCTAAAATTAGTCTGTAAATCAAATCACAAACCATTAAATTGTATGTGCTTGTACATAGAGTATAGTAGAGATCTAAGTTTAGGTATAAAACTATGCAATAAGCCTATCATATTTATGTGTAAACATAGCAATAAGTTTTACCAATCGATAATCAGTTTAATCCCATTCAATTTCTGCGCTTCCTGCGAATCCAAAAGTTTCAAACGTCTAAAAATCTTTTATCGATAAACTTATATATATAATTGTCGGCAAGTTTTAATGCATACTCTTAGTTATTATTTAATTATTGGCTGCTTAGAGTTTTCCATGCGTTAAGAATTGACCATTAAAAGTTATATATATATTTTGTGTATAGCTATAAACTATTTAAGCATAGCTCGTAGTCCGTAGCCACGTATTATGTAGAGCAATTTGAAAATACTGTATTTATACAATAATAACAATAACAATAACAATAACAATAACAATAACAATAAAACAAAAAATAAATCCAAAAATATCATAAAAAAAAATTATCATAAATTTGTGTCTGTCATCTAAATTTTAGACATTTCTAATTGTTTTTCTTTCGTAAATTAAATTTTTAAATTGTAACTATGAAGCGCATTAATGGTACCGTTAAGTTCAGAAAGTGCTTCGTTTCCTGCCAGGAACTCAGGAGATTTCAGCACCAGATGCCAGAGCATCTCAAGAGCGTTGCCACCGACAAGGATCCAAATTTCTCCTCAATGGTGTTGTATTACTACCACAAGGCTGCCCAGCTGATGGAGAAGGAACTGCTCAAGGAACTGGATGGACATGCGCATCTGAAACCCGAACAGAAGCAGGCACGAGTGACTGCTATTCTAAATCTCATAGGAAGCACCTGCACCTCCCTAGAGGTCAGCTTTCCTATTTTGAAGGGCAACGGATCCTTTGAAATTGTTACAGGGTATCGAGCGCATCACGTGCGCAACCGTCTCCCCTTGAAAGGAGGTGAGTAGGTGACAATTCTCTCAAAGAAATATCTAACCTAGCCAGTCTTTTATAGGTATACGCTATGCCATGGATGTGGATGAGTCGGAGGTCAAGGCCTTGGCCTCTATCATGACCTTCAAGTGTGCCTGTGTCAATGTACCCTACGGAGGTTCCAAGGGCGGCATACGAATAGATCCCACTAAATACACAGCCCAGGAACTACAGACCATAACCAGAAGATACACCATGGAGCTGCTCAAAAGGAACATGATTGGACCCGCAATTGATGTACCCGCTCCAGATGTGAACACAGGACCGCGGGAGATGAGCTGGATTGTGGATCAGTACACAAAGACCTTCGGCTACAAGGACATCAATGCGTCCGCCATTGTGACTGGAAAACCTGTTCACATTGGCGGCATTAATGGACGCAACTCGGCAACGGGAAGAGGAGTGTGGAAGGCGGGAGACTTGTTTTTACAGGACAAGGATTGGATGAAATTGTTGGATTGGCAAACCGGCTGGAAGGACAAGAAGGTTATTGTTCAGGGCTTCGGAAACGTGGGTTCCTTTGCGGCCAAATTTGTTCACGCAGCTGGAGCTAAAGTCGTTGGCATCCAGGAAGCGGAATTCACCTTAACCAACAATGATGGCATCGATATCGAGGTGAGTGCGGTCACTTGTTAAGTAATCTACAGATCACTTATATAGACAACTTTCCCTAGGATGTTTTTGAGTACAAGTCGGAGAAGAATACCATCAAGGGCTACCCCAAGGCCAAGGAGTCCAAGGAGAGTCTACTCACCGCAGAGTGTGATATTCTGATGCCCTGTGCCACCCAGAAAGTGATCACAAGTGAGAACGCCAAAGAAGTCAAAGCCAAGTTGATTCTGGAAGGAGCCAATGGACCGACGACTCCAGCTGGAGAGAAAATACTACTGGACAAAGGAGTTTTGATCGTTCCTGATCTGTATTGTAACGCAGGTGGTGTGACCGTGTCCTACTTCGAGTACCTCAAGAACATTAATCATGTTGCTCATGGCAAGATGACCGCCAAGACGACCTCCCAGCTAGTTCAGGAGACCATCAATTCGGTTAATGAGTCCTTGAAAAATGCCGAGGGCTGTAAACTAGTAAGTTACCCTAATCCTTCTATGCCCACTTGATAATAATCCATTGTCTCTAGCCAGAGGTGGTGGCCAATCCGGGTCTGCAGATGATACGGGACTGTACAACAGAAGCGGAGATTGTGGACTCGGCTCTGCAGACGGTGATGGAGGCATCTGTGCTGGGAATCAAGTCTACTGCCAATAAGTTTGCACTGTGCAATGATCTGAGAACAGCCGCCTATATTTGGGCCATATTCAAGATATTCCGTGCTCTGGAAAGCTCTGGAATATCTCAGCAGTAGTGCAGTACCGTCTTGTTTTAGGGTTTCAAATTTTTTGTAGTGTAATGGTAAAACGTATAACTTTGTAATGTCTTCAAATATGATTTATTATTTTGGCTAACTGATGGTTCATTTACTACCAAAAATCATTATAAATAGTTTAAAAAATCGATCAGTAAGATTGAAAGCTAATTGCTTTCAATAGGAAAATAGGGAACAAGTTGAAACCCCTTGATATTACAGTGTAAAATAGTCGGTATACAAACTTTATCATGTGACTGTACGCAGAACAAGTTTTAACTTGCTAAACATTCTAACCTCCATATCTTAGGTAGGTAGGTTTATTAAATATAACCCTACTTAATTTTTTTCCACATCACATATTATATGTCATCCATAGTTCTAATCTGTCATAAATCGGCGTTTGGCAGGAAAAGATTTTAGTTTTAAAGAGCTAATTTAAGCTAAATCAAATCACAAATTAGTTTTACGCTTTGACTTTGTATATTCAAATTTCAGATGTAAATTCTGCTTTCCTCATAAAATGTTAAAAACTCAAAATTTAGAATACATTGAATTCTCTCGTAGTAGTTAATCAGTCATTATTATTTTAACTAAATTCTGATTCAAATTGATTTCATTTCTAAAAAAAAAAAAGAGCTATCCAAATCATAAGTATTCCTTGGTTAAAAATAATTTGATTGGCTTTAATCAAAATTTGAATTGAAATTTGTATGAAATGTTTCGCGGAATTGCAAATGCCCTTTTGTGTGGGCGTCACCAGCCACCCGTCATCAGCCAGAAGCGAACCGAGCACAAGATACCCGAGAATCTGCAGAAGGTTGCTACTGACAAGGATCCAAATTTTTCCGCAATGGTGTTATACTACTATCATAAGGCTGCCCAGGTGATGGAGAAGGAGCTGATCAAGGAAATGGACCAACAGTCGCATTATAAGCCCGAAGAGAAGCAGTCACGAGTCACTGCTATTCTGAAGCTCATAGGAAGCACCTGCACATCGTTGGAGGTCAGTTTTCCCATTATTAAAAGCAATGGATCCTACGAGATTATTACAGGCTATCGAGCTCATCACGTGCGCAATCGTCTGCCCTTGAAAGGAGGTAAGTTACTCCGTACTCTCCCATCAATCAATTCATCTTTACTTCTCCTTAGGCATCCGCTTTGCCATGGACGTGGATGAGTCGGAGGTGAAGGCCTTAGCCGCCATTATGACCTTCAAGTGTGCCTGTGTGAATATTCCCTACGGTGGATCCAAGGGTGGCATTCGCATTGATCCCTCCAAATACAGCGTCAAGGAGCTACAGACGATAACCAGAAGATACACCATGGAACTGCTTAAGAGGAATATGATTGGACCCGGCATCGATGTGCCCGCTCCCGATATGAATACGAGTGCACGGGAGATGAGCTGGATTGTGGATCAGTACACGAAGACCTTTGGCTACAAGGATATTAATGCATCTGCCATTGTGACCGGTAAGCCTGTTCACATCGGCGGCATTAATGGACGCAACTCGGCGACGGGAAGAGGAGTATGGAAGTCGGGGGATTTATTCCTGCAGGACAAGGATTGGATGGAAATGTTGGGTTGGGAGACCGGCTGGAAGGGCAAGAAGGTCATTGTCCAAGGTTTCGGAAACGTAGGATCCTTTGCTGCCCAATTTATTCACGAAGCGGGAGCCAAGGTGATTGGTATTCAGGAATTTGGATTCGGGCTTTTCAACAAGGATGGCATCGACATCAATGTGAGTAAAGGAAGAGTTTCAGCAATCAAGTATTAATTTGAGATTCTATCGTAGGACGTTAATAAGTACAAGGCGCAGAAAAAGACGATCAAAGGCTACCCCAAGGCCAAGGAGTCTAAGGAGAGTCTACTCACCGCCGAGTGCGATATTCTGATGCCCTGTGCCACGCAGAAAGTTATCACAAGTGAGAACGCCAAGGACGTGAAGGCCAAATTGATTCTGGAAGGAGCCAACGGACCGACGACTCCAGCTGGAGAGAAAATACTACTGGACAAAGGAGTTTTGATCGTTCCTGATCTGTATTGTAACGCAGGTGGTGTGACCGTGTCCTACTTTGAGTACCTTAAAAACATTAATCATGTGTCCTATGGCAAGATGAATTCGAAGACTACTTCACATATAATTGTGGAGATTTTAAACTCTATCAATGAATCCCTGAATAGTTGCCAAGAGGGTGAATACGTGAGTAGTTCGAAGAATTTTATGAAAGTTTTGACTGTAACGAGTTTTTCTTTGCTTTTCTTAGCCGGACATTGTGGCCAATAAGCAACTTCAGGTCATACGCGATTGCACCAACGAAGCGGAAATCGTGGACTCAGCTCTTCAGACCGTCATGGAGTCGGCAGCCATTGGCATCAAGTCCGTTGCCCACAAGTTCCAGCTGTGCAATGATCTGAGAACTGCTGCCTATATCTGGTCTATATTCAAGATATTCCGTGCCTTGGAATGCTCGGGTATATCCCAGCAGTAGACCGAGGGACACAATATGTTTTAGTGCTTGCAGATATTTCAAATAAAGTAATTTTGTTTCAATTCTGTTCAATCGACAATCAGTTGATTTGTTGTAGACACTTGTTCTGTTAAAAGTTTTTCAGTTTTTCGTTAAAGTTTTGCCATTAATTTTGTTATGTGTGATAGTTTATGTTAAGAACTTCATTTGCAATGCTTTATCTGTAAAGTAAAGTCACGAGATATTTTTGGCATACTTCATAAACCTTAAAAACTCTAAAACTGTGCAACTTAATTTTAAGTAGGCTCTGCCTGGAGGCAATCTTAGCTATAGAAATTTTATTAAGCATTTGAAATTTGGTACTCAAACAACAGAGCTCGAGCATAAACTCACTCGCAACACTTAACGACTTTCATTGTTTTTTACACGATTTGCAACACTAAACAAAGCGTGTTCGTTAAAGTAAAGGTTACAAAGTCTCCACACGAAGTCTCAACAAATTCGTTCCTCAAAGTCTCTACAAAAAGTCTTTCCAAGAGGCTACGAAGTCTCCACAAAGTCTTTCAAAGAAGTCTACAGGAATTCATCGTCTTCGAGGTCTGGCCACAAAGTATCTACCTCACTAAGTCAATCCACCAATTCTCTCCACTAATCTGTTTAAAATGGACGCCGCGGCACCATTCAACAAAACTGCCTTCCTGGAGAGTTACCTCCTCAAGCATCGGGAGCTCGGCAAGCGGCAAAGGGAGTACAAGAAACTGCTCTCCAGCAAAGTAAAGACTCGCAATGAGACGATCATAGATGCCAGCTATGAGAACACCATCGATCGGCTGGAGGAGGAGAAGAATGATCTGCGTGCGCAGATCTGGGTGGCAGCAGGAACCACACACATGCAGAAGGACACGCGGTACTTGGGACAGATAAAATGCCACGTCGAGTGCCAGGAGAATCTCGCCGAGGACATAACCAAGCTGAAGACCTCCATCTGCAACATGGAACGAGAGATCAGTCGAGTGCGCAAACAGATCTACAATCTGAACCGATTAACGGTACCAGAGCAGCAGCATCAGGCGCATGTGGCGCAAGTGCGCAAGAAGATGATCATTTTGGAGAATTCGCTGGAGGTGGGTGTACGGCAGGAGTGCGGCTTTACGGCAGCCAATGCTGAGCTAAGGGAACAACTGATCCGGATACTCAATCACCGCACGTTCTTCAATGATTCGTATACGAAAATGGTGCAGAAACTGAACAGCGATAAAAAGTATCTGATTGATTTGATCGAGTACGCTTTGAATACATTCGATGGCTGCATCGATGTGTACGAGAAGATCGACAAGATCACCAAGCGAGAGGCGAAGGAGCGCGAACTGCGTCGCATTGAATTACAGGGTATCATGCGTAAAGTCGCCGCCGATGCGGACAACTCGGCGTTTGTGGAGTGCAAGGGCAGAGAACGCGTCCTGGCCGATCTCCAGCCGAAGGAGTATAGACGTCGTGACGAGTTCCGACGCAAACACAACAAGAAAATCAATTTGTACAATTCGGTGCTGAAGAAAATACTCGACTACACCAATTCCAATAATGTCGAGGAGGTGATCGAGAAGTTCCAGCAGCAGGAAAGTCTATACTACTCGTTCTTCAACTATGCCAACGAGATGAGCTATCACATTACCCTACTCAACAATTCTGTGAATCGTCTCTTCGATGACATCATCGAACTGAAGCGGGAGAACTCCAATACCCTACAGGATCAGATCAATTTGATCAACTTCCTGGAGGAGCAGGTTTCCCAGAAGCAGAACTCAAACATTCAGTTGAACAAGACGAGGGAGAGTAACGACAGTCGTCTGGAGAATCTGCTGCAGGGCATCGAAATGCTCTGCGACATGTGCTCCGTGGACACAACGCCCTTGGCTGATCTGCTGGGTGACCACACCCACGTGAATCTGGTGAATGTCGAGCGTTTCGTGAAGCTACTCGAAGCGCGCATTCAGGATATTGTGGCCAGCGTTTATGTCTTCGAGCGGCAGGACGAGGGCAACATGGACTATGTGGTCAAGCAGATCGAGAAGATCTGTGAACTGCCCACCGATCTGAACGACATCGTGCTCACCCAACAGTGTCCAGAGTGCGCAGAGGGCGAAGCCTTCAACATCGACGATGGTGGCGATGGTGTCGCCATTCACACCGTCAAGGAGGCCAAGCAGAAGCTCTACGAGAAGATCACACAGCCCGAGATGCAGTACCGTCTGCACAGCATCAGCCAGTGTCGCTTGCCACGTTCCAGAATGCTTGCTGCCAAGCGGAACATGTAGATTCATTCCAATCATTTCTATTATCAATTCTAATTTTTGTTTTCTCTGAATTCTCTCCTGGCCCATCTAATGTATTTTAAATTACTATATGTTGTACAACTATGCGTATGCGTAATAAAAATCACATAAAATGTAAAAGGCCTTATATGTAATCTTTTCCCAGAGCTAAGGTCTGTTAGACCTATGGACTGTAATCATGCTGTTAACAAGCTCTGCAGATTGCAGCGCACAAAAATGTAAACGTCAGACATCAGCGAAAGGTCAAAAACGAAGATTTTACTGGTGAATTCACCAGGGGAACAGAATCAGCAGCAAGCAACAGAATTAAGTAAAAATGCAAGTAAAGACAGTAGTGTGCGTGAGCGGCACACGTGACAACAGCAGAGCTTGATCAAAACAGAGAGCTTTCTCAGAGCGCAAGCACAGCATTGGTGTGCGGGTGTGTGTTCGCTGCCGCCGGCAGCAGAGACTGAAGCAGAGAACAAAGAAGAGGCTGAAATAAGAGAGCGCAGAGCGGCAGAGCTTAGTAAGAGCAATGTTTGGATGTTTGTTCGCTGACGTCTAGTGGCGTCCGCGAATAACCACACAAACAGCAAAGTAAACAAAATAAGAGAATTAACAGAGGGAGAGAATTTTACAGTTATTGATTGTTGTTTTTATGAACTGTTACAGTAAAAATAACATTAAATAATAGGTGTAGAGATTGACTTAAAAATAATTGTCTTAAATAATAAAATCTATACAGCTGTTGATTTACTAAGAAAATTAACAAAAATAATTGTTGTTTATTTTTTTAAATTATTTCTTAATTGCAGAGTATGTGTGCTTTAACTCTGTATCTTGGTTTCACAATTTCACACTTAACGCAATAATTAAATTTTACAAACCGTAGATAAATTACAAATTTTACTATTTACACTTATTACTGGTTTTATAATATTTTTATTTCGGAACATTATTATAGTTCAAATATTTGTCCGGTATCTAAGGAGAGGCTTTTATCGTTCGACGTTCCGCTGCATCTTCTTCCGACTCCTCTTTTGTCTCATCTAAAAGTGTTTCCTCGTTGTCAGGACCCAGAAGTTGTTCCTCAGCGATGCAGTTGTACATACGGTTGACTTTTCTGAGATCCATCTCGGAAAAGTCATCTCTTTGACCCATGCGAGCCTTAGTTTTTTTCTTTTTCTAAAGATGGAAGAGTGGAAGTAGAGATTAGATCGTTTGAGAAGAGTGAGGTGAAATGAAATGAATGAATGTAAGGATTTAGAGGAAAATGTGATAGGGAGACAGGATTAAACAGTTAGTAATACTCACCAGTCTCTTTATAGTTGGTTCACCGTTGGAGGTGAAAGCCTTTCGGGAGTAGTGCATTATACTGGCGTAATCATAACCGACGCCAAAGCTCACCGTACTATTCATTTTAATGAAGTTCTTCAGATAATCGGAACGTACATTTTCCTCCTTGATTCTCACATAGTCATCACGCTCCTCGCGATTCTGCTCATGCACGAACCCGACCACGTGCATCATTTCGTGAATAAAGGTGCCAGGTCTTTGTAAACACGCTGGAGTCTGCATATTCACCGTTTGTTCCCCTCCGATGCGTCCCACCGATGACCAACAGCCGGAATCGTCGTTAGTGATCGTTATGTAATCAGGCTCATCGGAATGTGGAACAAACCGAACGCAGGTTCTCTTGTGATACTCCTCAAAGCTATATGCGATTATTCCTAGTTGCTCATCAGTGAAATTACCGTCAATATGGTAGGGTACAGTGGCGTTCGGCCAGCGACACGACTCTTCAGGAACTCCGCTCCTCATCAAGTCTAGGCGACGCGGTACAAGCATGTCTCCCTGGAGGTAAGTGCCCAGCTCCTCGGGATTTCCTTCGTCCGGATCACCGCTGAAATTGGCTACACGTTGGCCAGTTATTACCTCATCCGGTTCGCCATACAAATCTCTGCCCAGTGACCTCAAGTCGATGGTGTTGCCGTCCACAGGCGCAGTCAAGGGCAAAGCCGAGATCAGCCATCCTCCGTAGACAAGGATGAGCATAAAAATTGCAGTCATTTTGGGAAGAATTAAAATAACTTCCACTTTATGCGTTACTTTTACACCGAAATCCAATTTCTGTTATCAGCGCTTATCACGAGGATTTAAATTACAATTGTAACTGTAACTTTATAGCGATATCTGCTAGCTCTGGGGGAGTACAATTATTTCCGTATTTGCACAGTTATAACCCTCACCATAACCGATAAGTCTTATCACCGTTTGACCTTTTGTGGCTTTAAGCGTTTCACACGAACAGAACTGAACGAGTCCCAACTTGATTGCTATGTAAGCCCTCTTGAGATCGCATTGCTTATAAATAGGGTTAAAATACGCTAATTTGACAGAACCTTCGTTCTAAATAGCTTAACTAATCTTGAATTAAAAACATGACTAATAACATTTACAATGGCTTAAGTTACAATAATAAAATAAAGTTTTAGGAATCTTAAATTTGTCGAGATTTCAAAGTGGTTTCAGATATTATAATCCAGAAAGTCATGAAGGTAAAGAATTATAACCACTCTTTTCAGAAAAATTTGGAATTTTTTTAGAAAGATCAAACGTTTGTAGACTTTTTGTTAAAGTTAAGAAAAAGCGAGCTTCAAGTCGACTTTTGTAATTTTAAAGTTCTCTACAAGAAATATTTCTAAACTATTTACAAATTTTCACTTGGAAATCAGAAAGTTTTTTGAACCTTTAGAATCGAGTTATAGTTCAAATTCAATAATCTGTAAGAAACCAATTTGTAAAGCAATGCTCGACTTTAGCTAATAAACATATAGTTATATTTTAACATTTCTTAAGTAGTTTGATCAGAATATTTCTAGACTGTATGATTCATATTTCTAGTGGATGCATTAAATAATTGGTCGAGGTAGTGTGGTGATCGTATGAATTAATAGGTTCTTTTGGGCGTGTCCAGTCTAGCTGCTAGTTTCACTGGGTGATTCCTCCTCTCCAAGTCCCAGGCCGCTGATGAGTCCGCTGAGGAAGCTGTCCACGATGGGATTACCGCCGGGCATAACAGGAGCAGGTGCTGGAGCAGGCATGCCAGGGGCAGGCACGGGAGCAAGACCAGCACCAGGAGCACCTCCAACGTAGCCACAGTCGTACATGCGGTTTAGTTTGTCCACATCAAAGTCGGAGAAACCGTTGCGTTGTCCCATTTGAGATCCACCCAGGCTTTGCTGCAAAGAGGATTACAAACATGTAGTGGAGGAAAACTCTAGCGGATTAGGTGCGCTTACCATGGCTACAATTGTGGGCTGTCCGTTGGTGGAGAAGGCGTTCGCCGAGTAGTGCATAACACTGCCGTAATCATAGGGCACGCCAAAGGCCTCGGTACTCGCTGCCTTGTCAAAGTTGTTCATGGCATTGGATTGGATGTTCCGGTACTGAATGGCCACGAAGGCATCCCGTTCCATGCGATTCTGTTCGTGAAGGAAACCCAGGGCGTGCATTAGCTCGTGGATGGCAGTGCCGGGACGACTGAGGCAACCGGGTGACTGAAGATTCACTTCCTGCTTGCCACCGACGCGACCAACCGATGACCAACAACCCGAATTGCCGCTCACAATCGAAATGTAATCCCTTTGTCCGTTATAGGGCACAAAACGGATGCAGGTGCGCTTATGGTACTGGTCAATGGCTCCCTGAATCGTGGCCATGTCACGGGCATTGAAGGTTCCGCGTATCTCATAGGGCACAACGCCTTTGGGCCAGCGGGAACTCTGTGTGGTCAGGCCGTTCTTCATGGTCAGTGGCGACTGTGGCACCAGCATGTCTCCCTCCAGATAGCTGCCCAGCTCCTCGGGATTCACTTCATCAGTTTCGGCGCTAAAGTTGCCCACCAAACTGGCGGTTAGTTGCTCATCCGGCACGCCAAACATAGCAGCTCCAAAGGAGCTCAGATCAATGATGTCCTTATTGGGCTCCGGCTGCTCTATCCCATTCTCGGACAGCTCTATGACCTCGGTGTCGTCGATGTCATCGTAGAACTTGGTTAGAGGCACGGCCTGAACCAGCGCCAGACTCCAGAGGAATACAATAAAGTTCTTAGATTTGCACATGTTTTTTTCTTTTTTTTTTTTGCTGTCTCGAAGCTTCGAGTTGGACTGTGCCAACTGTTGGCCAGGAACGGATTTATATAGTCAAGAAGTGCGCGCTCGTTATCAGTTAGCAGACCTTCAGACGGTGCTTCATCGTCGTCGTCACTCTCATTCCCATTCACACGTTTTTATTGCTGGACAAATATTTGGATAACGCGTGCGTTCATAAAAAATTGTTATTCTAAAATGTTGTCTTGGTTTTAAAAATTATTAGCATAATGTATATCAGTAGTTTGTTTGCATATATGCAAAGTTTAATGACATATTCGGTTAGTTCTTTTGGGCATTTAACCGATAAGAACCAAAGTCACTGATGACCTTTTTCCTGAATTGATTTATGTCCCTTGCTCCATGTGATTTGGAGTGGAAACTTACGCGATTGCTACTTAGAACATGAACTATAGCTAGACTATAGTCTAATAAGCTTAATTTAATTTCATACGCTTACTTAAATACTAACAACACAAGCGGCAACTTCAATTGTTTCTGACTGAACAGAAGAAAACGGAAAAATTCCAAAACTTGTTTGGAACTTTGAGACTTTGGAACAGCTGTGCAAGCTTTCTTCTGAAACAAATTGGGTTCAAGTGCAGACAAACAGTATTCAGGGTGTTCCCACCTCCAATTAGTCAGCCACTAACAATAAGTTTTGTGTGTTCTCTCTTAAGTATCGAAGCTCATCTCCACGACCATATTTGAGTCGGAATTCGAGTTGGAATTGGATAGTTCCTCTTCTTCATCGAAATTGAGATTCATTTTGATGCCATTTAGCTTATCAGCATTTAGCATCTGTCTACTACTTGCTGTGATTGATTCGGTGACATCTCTCAATGCCTTGCTACAAATCTCATTGATTGTCTTGTCGTCATCCATCAAATCCTCAATGCAATTCTTCAGTATTGTAGAGGTAACAATGCAATCCCGATTGAAGGCCAAACTCTTGTGGAAATACTCGATGGCATTGTCCAAATTGCCAAGCAGAGCGTGAATAAATCCAATTGCGGTGTATGTGGTCGCAGTTTGTGGCTTCAGCAGCAAAGCCTGTCAAGAAATCAGTGATTAGTCAATTGTTTAAAGTAGGAAAATTATATTTAAATGTATCTTACATATTGGAAATTGTAGAGCGCCTCCTCGTACTTCTGTATGCGTCGCAGCGAGTGGCCCAAGTTGATGAAAAGTGGTTCCCAGCGTGCAGAGATCTCCTCGTTGTTGGTCTTTGCCCGCTGCTTGATTATGTCCACGGTGCACTGAAAGATTGTGGCTGCTCCATCGTAGTATTCGTACTCGTATTTGATCACGCCCAGTTCGTGCAGCACATACACGTCCATGGGTGCAATGGTCATGGCCTGTAGGAAGAATTTCTCAGCCAACTCCAGATTCTTGGTCAAGCCGCACTCCACGCCAATATAGAGCAGCGGGAGGTGACATCCTCGCATCAGTTGGGTGGCCTTGAAGTACGCGGCCATCGCCTGTTCGTGCTCGTTCTCATTGGCAAACGAGTGACCATAGGCCAGCCAAGCGGGACCATAAAGACGATCCAAAGATGTAGCTTTTGATAGATAACGCCGGGCTGGATCACTTTTGCCTATCATGTCGTAGTAGCAGCCCACTGCATACCAGGAAATAGCCTTATCCGGATAGCGATCGACCAACTTGTGGGCCACATAAAACAAGCGATTGAAGTCGCCATTCTCCACCAGACAAGCGATCTGTATCGTCAGCGCATTGTTATGAAACGGATCGATCTTCAGCAAGCTGAAAGTGGGAAAAGATTAGACAGAAATCATATGAAAGTTAAGACTAATTGCTTACTTATTCAGGATCTTGAGACACTGCTTGTAGTCGCAGTCATAGAAACATTTTTCGGCCTCTGCCGCCATCAGATCAGTGCTGCGTTGCACGCGTTGCAAGCACTCGTTCAGTGGCAACAAGGTGTCCACATCCTGTTCCCTCGAACTGCGACGGTTCGAGGCATCGAAGAGCGACCGTTGTGTGGTGTCTATCATGGAAGAAGCGCGTGACAAACTTGTCTGCAGCGAAAATGTGGGTGCTTTTAGATCTTTCAGCACTCTGAGGAAGTTGGAAATTTATAAAAGCAGTCTCAAGTAGTGTGGGTTTTGTAGAACTCACTTCTGTGCCGGCGACATAAACTGACTTGGCACTGTGGGCACTTTAGTTGTTCCTGGGAATTGACTATCTGATGAACAAGTCTGCTGCACTCGTACCGTGAATTCCTTGATGTATTTGAGCACATCCGGATTGACTATGGGCGAGATTTCTTCTGCATTGCGTGCTGAAATCAATTCGTAGTACTTTTTTAACCTCGACTCGTACAGCTTCAGTATAAACTTGGCGTCTGTTTCGCTAGATTGTTGTGCCAACGGCAAATGATGCATCAGTTCAAACTCTGAGGAAAGAGTAGTAAAATCAGGTAAATTAATAAATATGTAAGAGAAACAGTTCTTAAAACTTGTACAAATTACAAATGATAGGTAAATAAAAATTAAAATTATATTTATATATTTTAATGATCACAGCCATGTTGTACTCAATATCAAAGATTGTCAAAGTTTTTAAAGGAGTACATTCTCCGTTAAAAACTCCTGTTTTTTTTTAACAAATACAGCTGAACGCAGCCATTTTAATAACATTGCTGCTGAACGCAACCATTTTGAAACATACGATGCTGAAAGTAGTCAGCATTGAGCTTACCTTCCCAGGCCATGAGCATCTCGTGCTGCACCAAAGCCTCCAAAGCTTCGAAGCAGTAAATCGACTTGTGCAGCGCTTGAACATAAAAATCCATGGCCATGCCCCGATTGTCCAGCGCCTCGAAGACCTTTCCCTTCATTAGGTAAATCGATGCCAGGAGTTCATTCCGATTGGTTTCCTCGCCGCCAAAGACGCAATTGCTCTCCATGTTGCAGTTGCTGGCTGCCTCTTGCGGGGCTGTTATAATCGATGAGCTCATGGTCTCCACATCCACATTTTGGATTATAGTCGCCGCATCATTGAACTCCTTAGCGGCATAGAGAGACTCCAACAGTAGATTAAAGCAAGGCAGCGAAGTCTTCTCCAAATGATAGTGCTGAATTGTGTGCGCGGCTCTGTGGAACTCACCCAGCAGGAACATGCACTGTGCGTGGTAATAAACATCCCTCGGCTCATGGCCGCTCAGCACAGAGACCTTTTCGGCCCAAAACAAAGCTGTCGAGTAACGACGCTGAAAAATATCACAATTTTTTCTCACAAAATTAATTTACAGTTAGAAATTTTGTGGAGTTCTTTTACCATATCTATGAACTGTTTTACTAGCTGCCGATATTGCGCCAGATCAATATGATCGTTTGAGTTCTCGGTATTACTACTTTCATTGTCACCAGGCATTTTTATATACAACAAATTAACAAACAATTTTTACACTTTGTTAATTTGCCACCACCGGCAAGCGTTTTTATTTCCGATTGATCTGGCAACGCCACCACAGTCAGCTGTTCTTGCCATTCACACAAGTGGTCTGCTACACAGTAAGAAATGTTGCCAAGCTTTGGAATTTCAAACTCAAATTATAAACGGTATTTGTATGTAATACATTCCGAGTTATTTTTATTGAACATTTTCATTAACGTCGAAATATTCAAAAACAAACTTGTAGTTTTACTTGTAGCTGTTGAACATTTTCCTTGCAACTTGTCCGTTGTGCTCTTTCCATGTGAAAGGGGGCTGCGGGTTGGGGCTGGTGTTAAGGATTGGCGCAGCAGCCAGCAGACATACAGATTTCTCGCTCTCTCGCAGCATCTGTCGACGCCTGGCTTCAGTGTATTTCAATTGCTCGTTAGGTGAGGTTATTGCATTTCTGACTTGAGCGGTAACCAGCAAAAATAAAAGAATATTACATTTTTGGGCCCAAATAAAAACACTTCTTTTTGGTCGTTTTTTGAAAATAGGAATATAAATACAACGCCTTCAGCTTATAGCATATTTTTACAAGTTTAAAACTACACACACATACGCACTTACACACGCACACAAGTAAGAAACATAGAAGAAACAACAACACAACGGTAGCATAGTAAAATTATTGAAAAAGCGTGTAAGGCATAAAACAGAAATTGAAGTAACGGTCCCAAGCCGGGAGGACAGAGGAGAAGTGTGAGTAAAAATGTGCTTTGCACGCATGCAGATAGAACGAGAATAGTAAAACGTGAAAACTAGTAGAAAATATTGAATGCGAGTGCAAAATTTTCAATTAAATTCAACAAATTTATGTGAACAACGCGTGCAACAAAGTAAACATAAGCTGCTGCTGCTGCCGCTGCCTATTGTCATTTTTTGGGTATGTACACAAATGCAAACAAACGTTTGCATACAAACTTAATATTAACAAAAAAAAGAAAATAATAAAAAACGTACAACAAAAAAAAAAACTGAAGGAAAATGGGACCGGCACAACAATTCGCTGGCAAATTTTAGAACAGTGCAAAAACTGAACCGAGGGAGTTTGAGTGTGTGTGTTTGTGTGTAAAGTCCCAAGACACAGGATTCTATCTGAGATGCAGTTATGCTCTCATCGAGTGCAACTTCAATGCCCTTTTATAAGTGCGTGTGTGTGAGTGTGCGTGTGCGTGTGTTGCTTTCCCGTACAATATTATTGTTGTTGTGGCGTCGTCGTCACTGTCTTTTTACTACTTTCCACTTGTCCCGTTGTTCCGTTTGTTGAGCATTTTACGTCGCGCACGCCTTGCCATTGCCATTGCCATACTCACGTCATTTGCCCAGCAGCAGCAGCAGCCCCAAAAGCAACAACAACTACAGCAACAAATACTACTCTTTTTACAACTACGAATACGCACAAGAGAGACCAGCAGCAACAACAACACCAGCGGCAACAGCAACTAGAAGAGTAACTACAATAACAACAACGACAAGGCATACGAAGAAAAAGGACAAAAACTACACAAGAACGTTGGGGATTGGGGAGGGAGGTTCAATGTTGTTGTTGGTTTTGTTGGTTGCGGCGTTTCTGCTCATTTCATGCTGATTTATGGTTCTAATAATAGCTTCGCTTCCTGTTTCTCAAAAGGATTACACACACACACGGGCACGCACCGGAGAACTTTTTCTCATCTTTCGATGAGTGTCCATGTCCCAATGTCCAGGAGGGAAAAAAGGGAAAATTAAAATAATTACTAAGAACGACAAAATTATGAGGCAGTCGCTCGCACGAAAGCACTTGCAAACGATTGCCAAAAGCGAAAGGGGGAATGACGGAAATTGGTTAATTACAGTTATGTTTTGCGGGGATACGCCTTGATCGATTTACACCGTTTAACGCTTAAGTGAGCTCATTTACAGACTTTTGAATGGAGACTGCGTGAGTTTGAGTGTGCGTGTGTGTGTAGGATTTTGTTTATTTGCTTTTGTGGTTCACTTAAAATTATAATCTAATCACATTAGCCTTTTACACTCCTTTTCCAGCACTAAAATAGAACTTTGTAAGAGTTTCCTTTGGATAGCTTTAATAGCCTAGAAGAAGTCTTTTATGAATACCATTATTGGTAAAGTAAATTCTCTAAACTTCTGTTAAAGCTTTAATTTCTTGAACTTACAGTTAAGCATTTTATTAAATTGAACTTTAAAAATCGAATGTTCAGTCCATAGTAAAAAATATAATTACAAATATATGTAATTTAAAATGCAATCATTTAAAAAATTTGTCTCTGATCATTAGCTGAACACTTTTGCTTATAATTAAGCTTAAGTTATGTTGAGAAAGTTATTTTGGAGTACATTGAGATAAATTGTATCGGTCCATCTAAATAATAATTTCCCACGTCTTAAAATACTTCACGTATGACCATGAGATTTAACAATCAATTAAGTTGAGCTATATCGAAAAATAAATTTATTTTTATAAAATTCAGTGAAATTAATTTCCAGCAGATTGCAATTTAGAGAACATTATTTTCAGTTAAGTTGACAGCATTATTCTGCGACGATTTGTCTAATATCGGTCTATTTATCTTTTCCATTTCCAGAGGGTACCGTGGACAGTGGAGGACGAAGGACGAAGGATTTACATTATTCACGGCGAATAATGAATCGATGACCGTTTGCATCAGCTGATACGGATGTACGGATGATACGGCCGCCGTCACATATGCCTGTTGTCTTCTGCCCAGTGTCCATGTGTCGAGTGCCGAGTGTCGAGTGCTGCCAAAATTCTGACAGGCAATAACAAGAACAAGAGCGACAAGAAAGCAAACCATTTTGGCCAGCAAACATGTTTGCCTGAGGCAAGTTAGCCAACATTTTTGGGCAGCCGCATCATCAGTTCGAACCTTGCTCAGGACACGGTGCGCAGAGAGCGAGAGAGAGAGAGGAGCCCCCAAAAAAGGAGAGTGCTAAATTGTGTGAGAGCAAGAAGCTGTTCGCTCTCTCTCAGTCAAGTTGTATTGTATTGCTGTTGTTGTTGCTGTTGTTGTCTAGCATACGGAAGTGGCGACATCTGTTTTGCCGCTTTGTCAGCTTATCCGGCAGCCGACGACGACCAACACGACGAAGAGCAGGAGACGAGGACACGAAGCGACACGACACAAACCGAAACGGGATAACGGCGACGACAACAACAACGACGACAAACGGCACGTGAAATACAAGTGTGGAAATTGGAATTTTTATTCAAAACAATGCCTCTGCTGCAACAGGTATGTAAATAATAATAAAACCCATTCGCACTCACTGTAGTCGGCGTCGCCGTCGTCGTCGCTGTCGTCGACGTTGACGTCGTAATTGAGCCCGCTCACGTACGGCATCCCATTTGAGATGAGAGAGCGAGAACCACAGAGCACAGAACACATCAGCTGCTCGAAGTTCCACGCCCTACTCCACCTCCTCCTACTTCTCTTCCTATTCTTTTGACTTCGCTGTTGCACCTTCAAATTGCTAACACGACTGCGGCTCAAGTTTAGCTAATAACTAACTGGCTGCGTTCAACAGCACACATCAATCATCTGTCTATCAGAAAAGTGTGAAAAATATTCACTTTAATTGCATTCGCAAGCGAAAACAGTTAACGCATTTTCGGTAAATGAAACGAAAGGACAAACGGATAAAGATAAAGACAAGAAAAATTGTTTTTTATCGAATATTTGTTGAACATATCTTAACATTTAATTGGAATCAGTTAAACTACTATTTCTTTTAATGAACCCCCATCATCTTGCTAAATAACTCTCCTTAAAGAAGTGTTGCTCTCTTCGGCTTGCGCTGCTGAACGCAACCACAGATTGTTGCTTCAGCTTGGCTGGATGGTTGGTTGGATAAATGGATAGATGGATGGATGGATGATCCTAATGAGATTAGTGCTTAACTTTATACGCCTCGCGGCGTTGAGGTGTCAACTTGAGAGAGAGAGAGAAAGTTGGGAAATAGAGGGGAGCAGCGTAGAGAGCAGGGGATGTCGCACTCTCTACTTAACTCAGTGCAACACGACAAGACGCGACACGACACGGCACGACTCTTGTTGTCTGTTGCACATTATGAGTAGTTAAATTCGATTAAACTTGCGGCATCAGTGTTCGCTTCCCTAGACAGTGCAACGCCTTCTCACCACAACAGAGTTGCCGCTTTGTGTGGCAAGTCCTTATGGGGTGTGTGTGTGTGTATCGGTGTGGGTGTGTGTGGGTCTCGGAGACATTTAATTGTACTCTTTGTCGCGCTAAATAGTTGCGTGATTTAATTTGCTGCGCTTTTAAATATTTGTAATTCATTTAAATGAGTTAATTTGATTTGATTTGAACCCCACAAAGTCGGCTCTAATGATAAAACATGGCTTAACCCAAGTATTCACTGTGAAACTAAACGGCAAGCCTTGGAAGTCAATAGAACAAGAATAAAATCAATTGATTGCAGCGGGAGAAATTTCAGCTGAGCGAACTCAACAGCAGCAGCTTCCTGTAGTAAATATAATTTTATATTTAATATAGGTAGCTTCCCCCTAAAACAAGCGCTAGTAAAAGCACAGTAGAAAATGTTATTTAGACTTCAGAAACTTGTCAGCTCCTGCGGCAAGTTTGCAGTACAGGGTCAAATAATAATGATGGCAAAGCAGATTACTACGCAGTCTGAGTACTCTATAAAAATGACAACGACCACGCCGTACGTATGTTTTCTTTCTGCGCTCACTGTAATAATAATATTTAAGAAGATTACGCCGTCATGTACTTGACATAAGTAATTCCGTCTACAACTATCGCAGACTTCCAATAAATAAATAAAGCATCAGTTGGAAAAATGATTAAAGCAAGGAGTTTCTCCTTTTTCCGCTGATGTCCTAGATTGATTTGGCAATTAAAGGAAATGCAAATTGTTGGTCTTCTGAAAGATATGCAAATCGCAGCTGTTGTCATACCAATTGGCTTTGAGGATATCCTTAAAATGTGACAAACAAGTCAATATTATGTCAGTCCAGACGATTTTCTTCCTTAAGCCCAAATTGTCGCTTGTCTCAGTTGCTTCCGTGCCACAGTTTTGCTCGCCCTTTCCCCTCCCTGTACTTAGTCAAGTGACACACATGTAATCATTATAATATGGTAGTAAATGTGGCTTGGATTACGCACATGTTCCCTCTGCCAAACACACCCACACACACGCTCCTGCAACATGGCTTAAACGACTACCAAATGATGCCGTGTGTATCCGCCTCCTTTTGCAGTGTTGCAATCAGTGTTGCCAGTTTAGTCAATAAAAAGCTACCATTAAACGGCTTAAATCTTCTGGAGCTTTGACATCTGGCTTTTTTAGTGGAGTGAGAACTGTTGCTGATGATGTCATTTCCTCTAGGTAACTGGGCTTATGACAGGCGAGCATCTCCGCTGTGTCCTTGTTTAAATTTGTTTAGAAATATTTTGATGTCTAGCTATTTTAGCCCATGAAAAGCTGGCAACACTGGTTGCATGCGTAAGCGCCACATTTTCCTCTATCTCTGTCTCACTTTCTCTCTCTGTCTACCCTTCCCTTTCGCTCTTCGAACTACAAAGTTGTTCATTGTCGACTGTGACGAGGCTCGTCTATTGCTCATCATTCAGCCATTTGAGAAGGAAGCAGCATGTTTGGGGGCAGAGGGGGCGTGGCAGGCATTCCGACGTCCTTACAATGGGTGATGTGACAGGGGCAGGGGCTGGAGAGCGGCACTGTGCATTTGTTACAATGTTTACACAAATATTTAAGGATAATCCGACGATTTCAAAGGGGTTATTATGCAATTTTTCCTCTCATTTTATTGTGGCAGCCACGAAAGGAGAAAAAAAATAAAAAAAATATGACAAGAAATAAAATGGATAGCAAAAATAAGTAAATGCAAAATGTCAATTTTGTCGTGTAAGCGCCATTCCCATTGATGGGCCTTAAATCGGCACAGGGGGCGGCGTCGGATGGGGCGGGGTAACAAGCCATTGTCATTGTCTTCGTATAAAAGTACTCACGTATATATAAATATATATATATATTTGCATATATAGATATTTGTTCATATTTATTTTGTTGGAAATGTCTAAAAAAAAAAAGATGCGACTCCTTCATGCGGTAATACTCCCCATTCCCTTCCGCTGCGTCCCTGGCTTCGCACCATGGTGGCGTATACTTTACATTTCTCATTTCCTTTACCCGTCCGCTTGATATTTATACGTATTTATGTAATATATTTTATTTATGTGCCATTTGCCTGCTGTTAAAAACGCCTATAAATAAAGTACATTTGTCGTTTGCCTCAACATTTTATTTGCAAACTTTTCGCTTTTGTGCACTGTGTGCTGTCCCGCTGTGGCACACTTTTTTGAACCACACTCAGCCTTCAATAATCCTTTCTTATAAATCTGAAATCAAATTTCAAGAAATTTAAGATACTGTGATTTTTAGAGGAAAGACTTTTTAAAACACTGGATTAGGAATTACTAACTTAAAATCTGTCGATTTTAGGCAAAAGACTGAATTCACAATAATGCCAGCTTTTATTGAAAATCAAGCAGTCAAAAGTATTTTTTTATTCCTACTTAATATTTTTGTAGCCTTAATGGCTAAAGGAACGTGCAAGCCGTCTCACACTCTCTAGTGGCGTATGAATTGAAATTGACCAAATTTGTTGACTGCAATTGCCAGTTATTAGCTTGATTCTAGATTCTGGATTCTCGAGGGGAAAATCGTTGACATTACACTTACAAAATGAAACGAAACGAAGCGAAGCGAATCGAAATGAATGAAGAAACATTTTAAAAGCAAAGCATTTACAGATACTTGAAAGTATACAAATACATAGGCATACGAATATATACATTATTTATATACATGCAAATATACGTATTTCAACAATAGACTGCGAGTCTGACAGCTTAGCGACTATGCGATGGCGATGGCATTGGAGTTGTCGTTGTCGTTGTTGTCCAGCGGAATGTCTTGGAATTCCCTGCATCTGGAGGTGGCCACAATATCCTCCTACTACTGCACCATCCTCCATTCTCCTTATGGCTCTCGTGCAAATGGCTAAAGTACAAGACGGCGATCCGCAAAGTCCTCACAATGGCGGCCAAAGTCGCCCCGAGGCACATCATTAAAATGTCGATACCAAGCAAATCACACGCCCAGCCAGCGGGATAATAAAAGTACAAAAAAAAGAAAACACGATAGAAAACTAAGTTTTGGCAGACCGACTGTTTAATACCCTTTCAGTAATTATAGATTTTTTATGTTAAACAACATGGATTTTAAAAACCTTTTAATGCTTTTTGAAACGTAGAACTCTGAAAAATGCTAAAATACTTCCAATCGACTGGTTTCCCACTTGTCTTGATCAATTTACAATTTAAAATACACTACTAAACTGTTGAAAGTAATTCCCTTCGATCAGTGGACATCTCAAATTCACTACAAATCTATAGCACCCTCTGGCAAAGGGTAACAGAAAAATGCTACGCGTTTTGCGGTGAGGTGCCTGAGGTTGTCACGTGGGGCGGTGAAGGGTGCAGGGCGCTGCCTGGGGGTGGGGGCGGGAGTGGGCGTGGTGGGTAACTGGGCGTTGTCGTTGTAATATGAGCCGCTGGCATTAAAAATTGCAAAAATTCAATTGAATTTACTTTAGCAGACATCTAGCATTAAATGCAAGGCACCATGCGTGGGCATAGGCGTACGTGTGTGTGTGTGTGTGGGCGTGCCCAAGAGGGAGTAGGGTTTTGTGAGTGGGGGTGGTGTAGGTGGCATAACAAATACAATGCTCGGCTGTGTTATCATTAAAAGCGAGCAGAAATGCAGCCAAAGAAAATACGAATGGAAAAATGTACAAAAAAACAATAAATGCAACCACAAAAGGCCACCAACCAAAGTGGAGTTTGTTGTTGTAGTTGTTGCTGTTGTTGTTGTTCTTGCTGTTGTTACTTTTTTAAATAGGCATGAAAAAGTTTTCATTCTCCAAATAAAACAAAAGTAGAAATGCAGTGAGTTATGGCTACGCAGAGCGGCTTAAAAATACCCTGTAGTCGTAAACAAATTATTAAATAACATAGCTAATTAACAAAGGGCTAAAACGGCAATTAAAGTAAATTTAAATTAACATAAATTGCCTACTAACTGCTTAGGTATAATACTTAAAATACACTTAAGTAAAAAGTTATAAAAAGTTATAAAAGCAAATTATACAAACTTAAACTCAAGTCAAATTCTTTCTGTTTTTTAAATTATTGCAATTGACTTGGTCAAGTGAGCCGGCTGTTGGCCATGTTAAAAGGTCATTTGCGTGGTCTTTAAACCCACGCGCTTGCACCCCTGACTTGCAGTCAGTGCTGACGGCGGTTTACAGGCTAAAAAAAGCTAAAAGTAGTCAAGAAAGGTAAAATGAAATCGACTACATTTGAAGCAGCTTCAAGAGCAGTTGGAAGCCGTTTATGTAGCTATAAATTAGCTATAACGTCAGCACTGCTGGCAACAGATATGCATCATACGCTCCGTGTTGCGGCAACTTGCACAGATAATACTTACGTTGGGCAAAAAGCGCGTGTTTTATTTCCACTTAGCACTCACACACACGCACACCCTTAGGACCCACCCACACACACACGAACACACACTAGCATATTGAATGCCTGTTGACGGCTGTTTAAAAAATTGTCTTTTCTCTTCCAGTTGCTCACACTGCTCCCTCCCACTCCCTCTCCCTTTGTAGCTCTCTTCCCTTCCCTCAGTCAGTGAAACAATAACAACGACTGAGGCACAACAAAGCACACAGGCATCGGAAATGTTGCCGTTGAAACTGAAATGTCGCTACACTCCTCCCACATCTCTTTCTCTGTCTGTCTTTCGTGCTGTTTGTCCTTCTGCTACTGCTACTGCTGCTGTCGTCGTAGTCGTCGTTGTCCTACGCCCATGTCAGGGAGTTGCTTGAATTACGATATTGTTATTATTAAATGGATGCATGCAGCAGCAGCAGAAGCTGCACTTGTGGAAGGGAAGAAGTCAGGAATGGCAGCGTTTGCTGCATCTGTTTGATAGTTCATTCAAGGCGTCATTTAATGCTTTGCATTCATACACAGCACAATAACACACAATAACAGTGCGTGCGTGTGTGTGTGCACACTCTCTCTCTCCCTCCCTCTCTCCCTTATGTTGTATGCGTGTCAAAGCAGGCACAACAAATCAAGTGCTTGCTGATGAAATGACATTTAACATGCAACTCAATTTAATTTGCCCCATGCTAAAATTGCAGCAGCAGCTGCTGTTGCTCCTACTACTGCAGTTGTCTCTGGGCACATACTTCGCATAGGCACTGTAGAACTGTACGTGCCACGTTGCCACGCTGCCACTTGCAACGACCTGCAGGCATTTCGCAATCCAAATCACAATTCCAATCCGTATCCGTATTCGTATCCTTATCCCAATCTGAATCGATTTGCGCCCACGCCCGAAACGTTTGTTGTTTAATGTCCTTGTGCTTTTTGAGCAAAGAGCAGAATCTTTTTTAATTTCCAATATTAAACGCTCAATTGTTAAGCAGTTACAGCAGCAGCGTTATCAGTTATCAGCGTAACATAACAAGGCAAATGTAATTGCTTAGCCGAAAGTCTGAAATTGGCCCAAATGAAATCGTTTAACTTAAAAAGTCACATGATCAGAGAAGGGCATTTTTGTAGTGTATTTCACTAAAATATAAACTGTTAAATTTATAAAAACTATACTATTTGGATAAACTTGTCCTAAACTGTCTAAGAAACTTCCTTGAAGGCCATCAAATGGCTATGACAAAACTATTATCCTCAACTTAGTAATAAACTGGATTTAAAAGTAGATTTTTATAACTTTATTACTTAACCACAATTATTCTTCAGTGATGGTTATCAAATTTTAGTATATAAATTAAGAGCGCTGCTTATAAAGCTATTAAACACAATATCTGCATATTAGACACTTAAGAAAGAGTTTTAAGTTAAACTTGCCACCGCTGCGAATAGTTCAAAGTAAATTCAAATGCATTTGCCAATAACTTTTGTTCTTTATGGACTGCCAGTGTTCCCAAGTTGTAGCAAGTACTTGTAGTAGTTGCTGTTGTTGCAACATGTAATCGGCCATAAAAAATTACAACTGTGCATTAACCTTTTGCGATGCTGCTGCTGTGGCTGTGGCTGCTGCGACTGCCGTTGAAATTGGTCACTGGAGAGAAGGGATTCAGTTGAATCGAATCGCCAACGACATCGCCATCGAACGCTTATCACTACATGCCATCAAATTTTAATGTCAAACCCTTTTGGCCAAGAACGACCTCCCAGGGCTACAATGGCAGCAGTAACAACAGCAACAACAACAACTGCAACTACATCTAATAAGTGTTGTAAACGATGCAAACATAATAATTTGTAAGACTTCTGAAAGCGGAAACTTGTAATTTTGCTCAAACAGCCAACAGAGTCTTTTCTTCTCTCCCCTCACCTCCCTCCTTGCCAATCCCCGTCCAATATACATGCCCTGCACATCCCTCCAAAGAGTGTCCTTTTGCACATGTGTATGCACTAAAATGCAGGCTACAGAACGTTCCAAAAGCCAGTCAAGCGCTTGCCAAAAATATAAAAAACTAACATCAAAAGCTGGTTTACAGTGAGCCCAACTGCCAAAGACCCTGTAGTTATGCTGTGGGAAGTATAAATGTTTTCTATACCGTCCTCTTTAACATACATATGAGAAGCTTTTAAGTACAGGGTCTACAGAATAGAGCATAAAAATGAGATGAAGATGAGAGATGGAAAATGGAAGATGGAAATGTACAGAAGCCAAGCCAGAAGGGACACTGGATAAATAACTACATACTGAGTTATAGTGCTCAATTCTTCTTCAACTCTCGGTCTCCAATGCCCAAATAGAGACAGAGTAAGCGAGAGGGAGAGTAAAAGATAGAGAGGGAAAGTGAGTGAGATTTGGAATATCTTCATGTGGCAATCAGAATCAGCAGGGCCAACATTACTGTGGAGTCAAGCACAACAACAACAGCAACTGGAACCACAGCAAACCAGAAAGAATCAAATTTGGAAAATCCTTGACGTCAAAGACAAACAAAGGGCAATTGCAATGCTCTTGGAATGGGTCTTCCCTTCTCTCTATAAGTATCTGGTGTAAATGTCCAGTGTCCGAGTCCAAGTCCAACTCGGAGTCAGAGTCTGGTGTCCCGAGTTCTTGTCGTCTATGTGGCAAGTGTTTAAGATTTTTTGTCGTATTCAATTTCCTTGTTTATGGGAATTTGCTGCGAACAATAGAGTATCTGAACTAGGTCGTGCTCTTCGCAACGCTTCCCTTTTCAAGAGTGTTTACAGTACACACATTTTTCAAAGTTTGCCGAATTTTACAATCCACTCCTTGGATAGTTCTTAAGTTTAATGTTTCGGCTAATTTGTGAGAGTAGCTTAAAGTGTAGTATTTGACAAAAGTTCTTTAAAGATAAGTTTATAGTACGTTTTTATAGTCCATTACTGAACTGTGTGAAGCACAAGCGGTTCTAGTTATGGGTTTGAAAATTATGCACGCATTTTATCTTTTAACTTAAATTCTCGAATAACGGTTCATTAAAAGCCAAGCTAAAAATATCAAGCACCCACACGCATAGTGTCACACACTTTTGAACATACTTACAATAAGTAACCCCGACTATTTGTATTTAGTTTCTTTTGACTTTGTCATTTCCGGCAGCGACAGTTCTCGGCTTTCGTTTGTCCTTTCGTCAGCGTGGGAAGTGGTGCTAGCTGGAAAGTAGGCAGGAAAATGGTAGTAGCACGGCTGGAAGACTACGGCGACGTGCTTTGACCAAAAAAAAAAAATGGCTAAAAGGGGTGCCTTTAAATTTAGAATAGAAAGCAATACAATATCGAAGATATACAACTTCAAAAAGGAATAAAATTGGGAAATATAGAAAACTAATTTGAATGGTGATTATAAGATTAAAATAAATTATTCGTAAGTTGATTTTAAGGAAAATTATTGATTTAATTTAGAAAAAAGGGATATTCTGAAGAAGCGTCCTACTTGTTTTTAAGCAGTACACTCCTGTGCCTAAAAAAAGCTAGCATGGCATCGCTGAATCCGAGAGCTAGCACGAGTATTTGTAATTTGCATTCATTGACGCCGCTTTTTATCGCTGTGTGATGTGATGAGTCGCTGCAAAATTGAACAAACTGTGAAATCTCCATGCGAGGCAAACACTTACATCACACACTGTGTGTGTAGGAGTCTTTGTGTGTGTGTGGGTGTGTGGTAAATGTGTCAACAGGCTACGACAATGCCGCATTTCAGCCAGAAATGGCTGGTTGTCCAGTAGCCTCGTCTACACAGCGAGTGGGCGTGTCTCTTCCTAGATAAATCTATATATATAGAAACATACATGTGTGTGTGTGTGGGTGCGTGTATGAATATGTGCGGATGCTCATGCCATTTCCGACTTTTCACGTACCTTCATCAAGTTGTCATTCAATTTTTAAATCCATAGCAAGTTTTGTACTTAACATAGTTGTGACAAGTTGACAAAAAGTAAGTAGTATGCCTCGTTCGTTGCCTGACTTTCATTCCATTTAGAACTTGCCACATGAGTTAAGCCCCGCCTTCTCCGCCCTGTCCTGCCCTGCCCTGCTCTATATGTAGTCTCGCCCACTTCTTCAAAACTTTAAACACGAAACTTGTCGAAATAAAAATTAGTTGTTTAAAAAGTTCTTACCGATTTAACACGTTTATCACTAATGAGAGCGATTTGTTTTAATTAATAACAGTATTTTTAAAGGGTTTTATAAATTTACTTTGATAAATATATGTTTGGAAAAGTAGGTATCCTTGATTTGATATTCAAGGAACTGGTTTTTATTAATAAATCTTTTTAAGCTCGGCAGGACCGTTATTATCGATTGGCCCCAAACTATTGAATAATTCCCTAGCTAGGAGGATACTGTACGAAATAGCCTTCCTTTGAACTTTCATGTACAGTGTTATGCGTATTATTAATTTATTATCTATTTTCAACTTATTATTAAACACTTCCATATCGGTGCTGTCTTTAGCTATCTGTATCACTTGTTCCTTCGCTTTACCTTTCTTTCTGTTTGTACGTATTTTATCTCTTTCTCTCTCACATCTCCTTTTTTAAAGCTCTGCATTAATTAATAAAATTGATAAAACTTCCATCTTTTTCAGTTTCCAATCAAAGCAATCACAGGTGCTTCACCTGTTCAATTGTCTCTGTTATCTTTGCTGCTCTCACCACCTTTCACCGCTTTGTACTGCTGTCTCTGTCGGTCGGTGTCGCAGTGTCTGCATTAATCTCACGTAATGAGTTGTACGCCATTTTGCGCTAAATTGTTTGGCGAGTGCCTGATAACAATATTTGCACTAATTTGGCATTTTTAAGTGTGCTTCACTGACACTTGATGCGCTTTTAATTGCGCCAAACGGCTCGAGTGTGCTTTTGTCCTTGCCGGGCGGTAGAAAGAGCGAGCGACAGCACGAAGTTGGCTGCGGCTCTGACTGGGAGTGGTGGGGGTGTGTTGGTGGCAACTCTGTATGTGTCCTCTCTCGTGCGGTTTGCGTCTTGGCAACTTCGGTTACGTTGTTGCAATGTCATGTGGCAGAAGAAATGCAAAAGATAAACGATTCATTAGTTGAGAGTGTTGGCATTTTAGCTGTTTTATGGCTACACTAGTTATTAAAAAGCTTTAACTCTAGCTGTTTAGCTCTAGCATATGCAACTTTGAATTGGAATATTTCCGAACCCAGCTTAAATTCAATCAAATATAATTGTCATTCAAATTTTTATTAATTAATCTAGCCATTTAGCAATAAATTGTGCCAACACTGACACGTTTCGTTGACTTTTATGGCATGTGCGTGGCAATCAATGTTGCAGTTGCAACACTTGAAGTTTTTCCAACTCTGTCTTTATTACTTAATTTTTTTTTTTGGAGAAAATCATTAATTTTGTTTTATTTGATTTCCATTTTCAGTACGAGGCGTCTGATTGCAACGCTGCCGGCGTCAACATGCGTGCCTTGAGTGGCGCCAGCTCCAATGATTTACTGCACAAGCATTCGATTAGCTCGCTTTTGGAGCAGCATCATCAGCAGCACCAACAACATCAACAGCAGCAGCAACATCAGCATCTGCTGCAGCAGGATCTCTTGCTGGGCAGACGAGGCGATGCCAACGATGGACTTATATCATTCATAAATGGTGGGTATCTCAACTAAGTTACACTTAGATGCTTAGACTAAGCGAGCACGACTGTTTGAGACTCTGTACTCTGCTTGACTACAGGGTCTGCAAAGGAAAAGCGTTTCATTGTGTGTATTGAAACATTTGATAACATGATTTGTAATCATATTTTGTGATCAATTTTTGTGCGTGTGCAGTGAATCGTGCAGTAGATAATACAGGGTGCTCAGTGAAATTGTTGTCATGTGAAATAGCATTCGAGTTTTTGTTGTCATTTTATTGCCAACTTTATTTGGAGTCTGGCAATCGACATATAAATTTCAATAATTTTTTACTTTTTGAAGTCGGCACACATATATCCTTCGATAGTTAAATTGTTATTCTTATTATTTTCAAGTAGTGTTGTAATCTTGGATAAAATTCCTTGAAATAAATTGCATTATAAGTGTACACGCCCAATTGTCATTTGCAAAGGAAGTGCAATAAATTTTCAAGTAATAGTCAAATTTTAAAAATAAATACATCCATAAAGACCCAACGCAAATATCCGTGGTGTGTATGTGCTGAGTTCTCAACAGCAACAACAGCAGCAGTGGCAGCAGCAACTGCTGTAACAACAACAGCAACCAACAGAGGAAGAAAACATTCCAGAGTGACCATCATCAGAAAAGGAGCCGAGAGTCAGAGAGAGAGTAAAATGCTGGGAATTAAGGAACTGTATATGAGACAGACGCCAAATGCTCTGCCAACTAGGTCGCCCACGCAGGAGACTTTTGAATTTGGCATTAAATATGACGGCAGTACTAACAACAACGGCAACAACAATTCGAGCCATGTCACTTCGAACAACAGCAACAATATCGCCAATGATGAGGACCTTGCAATGGCAAAGGCAGCTGGCGATGGCGATGGCGCACTCAATTTGGCATATGACAACAACGCGAGCAACAACTGCAACAGCAACAACAACAATAATAACCACAACGGCAACAGCAATAGCAACAACAACAGCACAAGCCATGCCACTTGCAGTAAGTTTAGATTGATGCCAAAAAAAAGTCAGAAAATATAGAGAAACGAGTGCAAAGAGGAAGCAGCGGAGGAAACATTTCGTCTCGTCTCGTCTTGAACTCCAGCGACATTGCATCCCATCGCATCGCATTGAGCAACTCAGCATATTTATGCTTAATTTATTAGCAATCATTTTGAATATTTGCAAAGCGCTTGAAAAAGCATTTTTAGTAGCCAAAACTCAATTGCAATTGGCCAAGTTGTAATCGTTGTTGTTGTAGTTTTAGTTTTATTTGCTGTAGTTTTTGATTTATTGCTGTGAACGATAACAGTTTGCACAATTAATCAGGCAGTGTGTACAAAGATAGTGGGGCACCCTGTATATGAGTACAAGAGGACGAGGGGTTTGTTTAGTTTGTCAACATCGCAGAACTTTGAAAATCACTATAATTTGAAGATGCTTCTAAACAACTAGATATATGCCCAAGTACTGGACACACGACAGTCGAGCACCTTAATTGTTACCCTTTTCACTAGTTTTCTAATCAAATGCTTTCTCTATAGATCCAATCACACTGAATGATCTGCTTGGCTTGTGTGGCGGCAGCGGTGCGGCGGCAACTGCAGTCCAGGCAACAACAGCAACAGCCCCGATGACAACAGCAACAGTAGCAACAGTAACGGCAGCAGGCATTGCAGGCGGCGCCGGAGGTAACGGCAGCAGCAGTGGCAGCAGCGGCGTTAATAACTTGCTACTTGGCAATGCGGCGACTGCTGCAGCTGCCGCTGTCGCTGCCACTGGCGATTGTAGTCAGCAGCAGCAACAACAACAACAAACATCACAATCACAACAACAACAACATCAGCAACAACTGTCGGCAAATGCTGTGTCTTATGCACCACTTACACCGAGCTCAACACAGTCATCGGCTTCACCAGGAACCAAGTCGAGTTTTGATTACTTTCAGGTAAGAATTTGTACCCCCAACAAAAAGAGTTTTCTTTATTATGAAATGTTTTCTAATTGCACCGAATTTGCACCAAAAATACTCTCTCTCTTTCTTTCTCTCTCTCTATTTCTCTGTGTAACTCTCTCTGTGGAATTTATTTATTTATTTTATTTCTCTGTGTGTGTGTGTCTCTGTGGTAATTTATTTAATTTATATATTTTGTTTCTTTTCTTTCTTTTTTGGGGCGTGAATTGGCGAACTTAGTTTGAAAATGTTGCACAAAGTAACCCACTTAAGGCTTTCCAAAGATCAAACATCAGCTTCGATTGCTCTGCACCCTTATCGCCAAGTACGCCTTCATCTATTTACAATCGCTCCTTTCACAGTTCACCTTTAGTCAGGTAACGAATGCGGCACCTATTTAATTTGTTCACCTCCTTATCATTAAGCCCAATTATAACTATATCAAATGTCCTTTACCTTGCAGTGACAGCAGCAATTCTTCTAGCGCCAATGGCTTATCGCTCGACTCAATTAATATGCTTTATCAGCAGCAAAGCTACAGCAACTTGGGCAACAGCAGCAGCGGCAATCTGGGACTGAATCTACAGAATGCATCCACGCGATCCAATTCTCCCGAGAGCCAGAACAGCAATCAGTCCATTAATGAACCCAATCTCCTAGACATGATCGTAAGTTTGATGTAATTTATTTCATTTCTATTATTAATTTCGTTATTTTCTTTAAGAATCTGCTTTCTGTTAGCAACAACAAGCTGACAACAATGCAACAACAGCAGCAACATAGTCAGCCGCAGTTCCAGACACAACACCAACAGCAAAAGCAACTGCAGCAACAGCAGACCCAACAGCAACATCATCAGCACCAACAACACCAGCAGCAGCAACACCAGCAGCAGCAACACCAGCAGCAACAACACCAGCAGCAACAACACCAGCAGCAGCAGCAACAACAACAGCAGCAGCAGCAACAACAATTCAGCAACTTGAATAGAAACTATGAATCACAGCTGCTCAGTGGGTCACAGCAGAACTTTGATTTGGGCAACAACGATTGCCTGAATCAGTGCAGTTTGGATAACTTTACGATTGTGGACATGGAATTGGCGAAATTGCAAAATCTTCAACGCATCAATACGCTTAAGCTGCTGCAAGCCCAAACGCAACAAATGCCTTTTCTCAATCAGCTGCTACAGAGCTATGCCGGCAATTTACCAGCAGGAGCAACTGGCACTGCGGCCGGTGGTAGCAGCTCGAATAATCTTAACACAAATACCACGGCCAACTTGGGCAGCTTGGTGAGCGGTACGACGAACAGTAATGTAAGTGGCGCTGGTAATTCTACGGGCAACAACACAACGGGTGCATCCAACGATTGGCATTTGGATCGTGTGGCTAAGTTCTATAGAAGCTCAGCTGCGCTGTGCGAGGCAACGTGCACCTGGAGTGGACAATTGCCACCGCGATCGCATCGTATGCTCAACTATTCACCCAAAGTGTTTCTCGGTGGCATTCCTTGGGATATTAGCGAGCAGTCGTTAATACAGATTTTTAAGCCCTTTGGTTCCATTAGGTACGCTTGCATATATTTAAATTTATCCCTGTTTACATATAACTTATGACATTGCAGAGTGGAATGGCCTGGTAAGGAGCAGCAGGCGACTCAACCCAAAGGATATGTCTACATCATATTCGAATCGGATAAACAAGTGAAAGCTTTGCTTTCAGCTTGTGTGCTGCAAGTTGATGATTCTCACAGCGGCAGCAATTATTTCTTTAAAATATCCTCGCGTCGCATCAAATCAAAGGATGTAAGTGTTCATTCTTCATCAGAATTCTTATCCCTTAACAAATATTCTTGGTCTTGTTTTGCAGGTTGAAGTAATTCCCTGGATTATAGCAGATTCCAATTTTGTGCGCTCCAGTTCACAGAAACTAGATCCCACAAAGACCGTGTTCGTAGGCGCCTTGCATGGCAAATTAACTGCCGAGGGACTGGCCACCATAATGGACGATCTATTTGATGGTGTCCTCTATGCGGGCATCGATACGGACAAGTACAAATATCCCATTGGTTCTGGACGCGTGACATTTAGCAATTTTCGCTCCTACATGAAGGCTGTTTCGGCAGCTTTCATTGAGATACGCACCTCGAAGTTTACCAAAAAGGTACAGGTGGATCCATATCTGGAGGATGCATTATGCTCGATCTGTGGCGTTCAACATGGACCATACTATTGTCGCGAGCTCTCATGTTTTCGGTATTTATTTGTCATTCTTATGCTGTTTTGAAAGGTGTTTAATGTTGTGTTTTGCAGTTACTTTTGTCGCAGTTGTTGGCAATGGCAGCACAGCTGTGATATTGTCAAGAATCATAAGCCTTTGACGCGCAACTCAAAGTCGCAGACTTTGGTTGGCTTTGGACCATCGTCGTCATCATCGACGATTTCATTGGCGTCCTCTGGTAATCGTTTGAATGTCGAACAGAAGCTGCAACAACATAATCAGCATAATCATCATCACCAGCAACAACAACAGCAGCAACACCAGAAACTTATTCAACTACAGCAACATGCCAATCAACATTCAAACAACTTGAATCTCATGTCAAATGCCAGCGCCACAAATGCAGCAGCCAATTCATTGTACAACTATCAGCAGCAGCAACAGCAGCAGCAGCAACAACAACAGCAGCAGCAACAACCGGCGATTTAAGCGTGCGTCAACAGGACTTTTTTTGTGCCCACTTTTAGCGTACCGTTTTAACGTACTTCAAGTCAACCGTTGGATGTAATTTTTGAATTTTAAGTGATACCAAAATTTGTCCACTTTTAGGCAAACAGAAAGCAAACCTTTCCAAATGGCCAGATTTAAAATGGAAATTGTTAGTGTTGCACACGCACATTCACCATGAAAAATATTGTAACCTATAATCAGTTATTTTGATGTATTTACATGAACGGTACGATATTAAGTATAAGTATAACTATATATATATACATTTATATGTACATATATTCATATATATATATGTTATAATAATATATGTATGTATATATGTATATATTTTCTTTTAGGCTAAAAATCCTCTTCCTTCTACTATTCCTCCTCCTCTCACTCACATAATTATCTCGAAGTACTCCTATTTAAAAGAAACCCAAAACGAATCGATAAACATACATACTATTTTTTGATAATCATGCTTACATATCAGCAAACATGAAATGAGCCATATATCCTATATACTCTTACTCTAAATACTTATACTTTATTTTCTCGCTAAGAAAGCTTTCTATATACACACATACTTTGCATATTTGTCAACTTTAAAAGTAGTATTATGGAACGTATTTTTTTCTATTTAGTTTTTCTTTATTGTTAACTTTTTCATACTTTTTCTGTTTAGGTTTATAGAAACTTTTTTGTTGTGCTATTAATTAGAAATTTTATAGCTTCTTTTTTATTAGCCAAGGCAAAGAATTGTTCCGTGCGTGCGTTATTAAAAGGGAATTGCAATTTTTAAATCGAATTTAAAAGTTGTGAATTTACCAAATTGTTTAAATTAAAATTGTTATACAGTTATGAGTTGTTCACATTTTTCTTTTTGTTTAGTTATTGTTTTCGATAGGTTTAAAGCTATTTTGTTGAATATTTACAAGGAACAAACCAAAAAACAAAGAACGCTTGATTGTTAAACTTTTGTTTTCTATGATGGCCATTTATGCGGCTTATAAGTATTAGTTTTAAAGCAAAAACATATTGTTCTTATTATTTATGTCTTACATTATTTTTCATGTATTTTTTGGAGAAAGGATCTCGATGCTAATTGTATGTAATAGCAAAGCTTTACATAAACTGTACTTAACGCTTTAATTTAATTTAATTTAGTGCCAATACACATTGTACACTCGCCTAACACACAAACACACACACATTCGAATACTAACACTATTTCACAAAAATATACTATATAAACATAACTATTGTTTTCCAAAATTTCTACTTTCTTTGATTCTTTCTTTCGCCACTGCATTAATCCTGCGCTTTCCATGCTGATACTGATACTTTTCCAGTTAGTCCTAATATCAAATGTTAAATTCAATCGAATTTAAGCATAAATACAATCAAACTATAAATTACTTTAACATGCAACTACAAAAATACTCCAAATACGATGATAACTAAATATTAAGTATACGTATATGGATAAGATACTTAAGTTATGGTTATTATCGATTAAAAACGGGTGTTATTTGTTTAGTTTTAGATTCGGTTTGGTTAATTTCGGTTAGAGAACGTATAATGAGTATAGAATTATGCATCACATAGATTGAATGCATTCAGAATCTACAGGGATTTTATGGTAGTCTTCGAATAAAGCAAAAACAAGTAAAAAGAAAAACCAAATGTTATATGTAAAAGGTAATTGAATTTTTGTTTAGTTTTGTTCAAACAGACAAACAATAATAAGCAATGCAGTAAGTAATCAATATATAGAGAGATTTGAATGATACGCGGGTTTTTAGTGTAAACTTGGATGCCTCTTAGTGTAACGGTTTCTGTTGTAGCGCCTAGCTTAGTTCCCTTATGCCTAGGACTTGGATCAGTTGTACCAGAAGGACTCATATGATTTTCAGTCGGCAAGAACTACATTAAGTTATAAATTGAATAAGTTAAGCTATGTAAAACTCTACACAATTATCACGCATTGTTATCTATATACCTACACATAGCTATATATTATATATATACGATTATAAGTACTATTATTAACCTATGCAAGCCTAAAAAACACATTCATAGTCAATGCCTTCAGTAAAACCAATAATAAGTATAAATACTCAAAACCAAAGCGTGCATAAAAACCAAATCGCTTTAACAAATACGAATACGAATCAAAATGCTTAAATATATATATACACACACTTATATACATGAATAATTAAATTATAGTTTAAAGACGAGAACAAAATCAGGTGACGCCTCAAAGATGATGAATGAAAAGTCGCGTGCGTTAAGCTAGTAAATGAATTAAACAATAATCAACTATAATTAATGCGAATGAACACATATATACACGAGTATACACATATACATATATAACGAACATATATACCTTAAACAAAATGAGAAATAGCTAATAAATTGTATATATGAATTATGTGGAAGGACATTTATAGATACACATAAAATGGTGCTTTAGCTGAATTATAAAATATAGTATAATATAAGACTTGAATCCTTAACCAATGTCTGTCTCCCTTGATTCGTTTCTAGTCGAAAACTGACAAATACCATTTTAAATTAATCATATATTTTTTACCGCAAATCGAAAAAGAAGAAAAACAAAAACTATATTAATACGATTTTATTATGACAAGTGTTTTAAATGTGAAGAATTCTAAGTTTACCCTCTTTTCAGCTCTATATTTATTTATTTTTTAAACACTAGTACTTACTACAGACATGCTTGACTTTTAAATAACTAAAATTTATATACTTTTACTGATAAACTTACTAACAAATTAAATGCGAAATCAAATACTTTTAATGATGAACATTTTACGGCCTTTTTGGGGGATTCCCAGGTCCCAAAAAACAAGAAGATAAACTATTGGTACTTAAACTTTAAAGTCAGACATAACATAATTACATACTATACTTTTACTTTAATGTTTTTAACGCTTTTACGAGCTAAACTTTTAAATAACGTAACTAATACAAATTTTAAAAGATTTTCCACGAAACGCTTTTCTTTCATTTTTATTTCAAATGAGCAATTTTTTAAAAACAAACTAAGAAATTTAATGTATCAATGAATTGAATAAAAACGAAATGTAATGGAACCAAAATCGAACGCTTCCCACGCAAAAACCGATAATATTAAATTTTAGAAAACGAACAAAATACGCAGAATACTAGAATACAGAATATATATATGTATATGTATATGAAAACATTAAGCAAATACACGTATTTTACAAAATATAAAAATAAAAAGAAAACCTAAGTCATGTTAAGCTACTTTTATTTTTAAGCGACTTCACTATAACTCAGTATTTACTCGAAATATTTTTAAAAGCAGACAAGTACCAATTAACTAAACTTATAAACCATATATTATATATATCTATAAATTTGGCGATATCTTAAACATTTACCACTTACTAAACTATGCTAAACCACACAATACTTCTAGCTATATACATATATATAGTACTATATACATAAATATATTTACGATGAACATTTTTAGTACTTGGAAGCAACACAAGCGACATGTGAGACACTTTTTGGGGGAACATTAGCAAAATAAATCATTTGCGAATTGAATTTTAAACTAAACAAACAAAATGTTAATGAAACAACAAAACAAACACGCAATAAAAACGGTTTTTAACAAGACTATTATACAGACATACTATACTAAACTATATACTAAATATAAAGCAACTGAAATGACAAGTAATAATAATAATAATGAACATTACTAAGCTTTTAATGCAATAATCAAGTACCGTATACACACACACACTCACACATACTCTATATATTTTAATACTCGGAATAATCGGAGTACTCGAAGCGATGTAACTTATACAAGCTATTGCAAGTTCATATTGTTAAAGTATTAGTATAAAATTAATATTAATATTAAAAATAATAATAATAAAAGTGTTTGGGGTATTTTCAGCTTTGTCATTGGCATTGTCAACGGGAAACTGATTTTCACCCAAATTCTAAATTGATTTTCCCACCTTATATATAGGAATATATAAACAAAATTACTGCAGTGCCATTTTTAAATAGCTTCCGATAAGTATTATATATATACATGCATACACAGACACATACATACGTACATACCTAGTATATAATAAAAAAAATATATATATACCTATTTATGTATTTAACAATTGTTATGAGCTAAAGTTCAAATTGCATTACAGTTATTAAAACCAAAACCAAAAAACAAAGCAAATGGAACAAAGTTGAACATGTTTTGAGTGCAGAAATTTTTTGGAATTTTTTGATGCTTTTTTCGAGATGGCATTTTGAAAATGCTTGAAAGCGCAACCCACAGAAGGCAAAGGTACATCAAAGTATGTACAATACATCTGCAAACATACATAAAAAAATAAAGAAAACAAATAACTAGTTAGGTATATTAAACAATTAACAAATAACAAAAATCCCAAATATCTTTAAATATCAACTAACAAGATTTTTAATGATTGAAGTGTAAAACCAAAATGAAGAAATATGCGCTTAAAAAAAAATAAATAAAAACAGGCTAAAAATAAACATAAAATATGACACTAGATACTCATTATGAATTAAATTAATTTTATCTAAAATATATGAATGTATGTACTTATTAAAAGAGCTTAAAACGGAGACAGCTAAATTAAAATTAAAGCCCCCAAATAATAAATGATTTAACAATTGTTGGCAAGCGAAAATCAACAACATTAATAGCTATTAACAAAAACATATTTATATATATACACGAACCTCCCTTTCCATGTAAAATAACAAAAAATTGTATACCAAAAGTAGGAAATTGATAATTTCCTCACTTTAGATTCAGATTCGGTTTTGTTGATTGAATTTACCAAGTTGAAGAATCAAAATGCATACACAATAATAATGACTGCTAGAAACCGACAAATAGTTCATAAACAAAAGGAATGCAAGGATGGAAAACTATAAACATAGAGTATACCCTCAAAGAGTCGACAATATATGAGCCTGTAAATGAAATACATAGTTAAACATAAACTAAAAACATTAACTTAATGCTGAGTATGCAAAACTAAAAGTGTATTGTATATCAACATGAACAAAACAAAAGAGAAATGAAAGGAATAGTTAATAAAGGACACACAGACCAAAGTACAAGTTTCTTATTTAAAAATGTATAACAGACTCAACGTGGCACCTTTTCTCAGGAAGTGAATCAAAACAGTTTGGTTTATAGTAGTTTACAATCGCTGGGCTTTTACTTAGCATTACAAAATACACGTATTTGACCATTTATATTAATAATTTAAATTGCTTGTGCTTACAAATTTAACAACTAAAACAAACATTTGAAAACAAATCACTTTTAAATTCCAACACTCTCACAAATACAACTGTGATGCCTATAAACTATAGCGTAGAAAGATTAGAGTTCTAGAGACTAGTACAAAACTATTTGGTCAGTCTTCTCTTGGCAAAGATCTGGTAGATGCCCAAGCAAGCGGAGAGAGTGCCAATCGTGCCCACCTGGAAGGTGCTCAGTTTACCACCCCAGAGATAGCCCGGAGGTAAAGTGCTAACTGCGTGCACAAAATCCAACGATATGCGAGCGACTGACATCAGTTCCAGACGATGTTTTGCCAGTGACTTGGCGTCAATACTCGTGGGACTAGAATGAGGAATAACTAATTTATAAAAAGACTTTTTTGTTAAAGGAACTCAGCACTAACCTGCTCAGCTGATGACTGCGATTGAGCTTTTCCTGGTTCAGCCAGAAGTTGCGAAGAGTACTGCAATAAAAAGTGTTGAAAATTAGTTGTAGTTACTAGTCAAAGCCTATAAACTAACCGCATTAGATTCAAGTAGACCGATAGCACCCAGAATATAGAATTGACATTATCCCAGTTGTCGGCGTGTTTAACATCCACGATCTTATGCTCGGCCAGCCAGCAGATCTTCTCGATGGGATAGTAGAGCAGGTCCACAACATTGGCAGTCACTCCCAGCATGGCCATAATGCGATCAGGTTCATCCTGTCCCAAGCCGTACTCCAGTGCATACTGTATCATGGGTATGTCATCAATGAGACGCAGAGTGGCTCGTGCTCCTGATATTTTAGAGCTGGCTATAGCGTATCTCTTGGCCAATTCCGGATTCCGTTTGGCATGATAGCCAGCTACCAATTTGGCGCTGTAGCAAAGCGCTTTCATCACCTAAAAGACAAAAAGAAACCAAGTTATTAAGTGAATTGCATTTTTTGATGGCCAGATCTTGTGACTATTTACTTGACCCTATTTCTTTTTTTTTTTTTTTGTTTGTTTAATGCACTTTATGAAATTGTTTTCCCCGTCACGAAGAGATAAAAAATTATCAGCGATAAAAAGAAGACGACGAACGCCACAAACATCTTGATTGACTTTCTCGCTTCGAGTGTTTTTAAGTTCCTCAGGGGAATAGAATTTATGTCACTTCTGGTCTCTATTAATATTTAAGGCTTTCTTTGCTCAGTTCGTCTAGTGGCCCATAAAAAACGTTGGTAATTAAAGCTGAACCCAATCGATATTTATGCTGAAATGACATTTTAATTGTCATTTATTATTACTACCAGTGGATTATTTATTTCCGGTTGTGTTTATGATTTAATTCATTTATTATTTATATACTATTGTTTTTGAATTTAGTGTTTACCCAATTGTTTTTAAAGCTTACCATCGTATAAATTTAGTTTGTCTGTTTGTAATATTTTTAGTAAACTTTTAGGGCACAAATTATAATTCTTACTGACTAATATTTTAAATTGAATTCTGTAAATGTTTTCTTGAATATGTCTTATTATTGATACAATTTTAAATGTTCTATATTTATTGAGTAATTTTATTCTATATTCTATGAAAATTTAATCTTTATTTTTGTGAATTTTACACTCTCTTTCATTTGTCTTTGTTTTGTTTATGTTTTTTTTTTTTATTACTTATTCCACACTTTTTGCGATAAACTTTGTATAATATTTTTTATGATCTTTTTTATAATTTTTTTATAAAAGTTATTAAATACATATAATTTATTGCGAATATTTGTAGTGCTTAGCTTAATTTACTCATGATTTGTGTTATCTATAATTTTGTTTATAAGTTTATAACTATTGCGTTTTAATTTCTTTTTGATATCTAAATTGTTGCTGGGCATTTAATTTATTTACTTCTTGTAGTTTATGATTTATTAAGATTTAATGCAAGTAAATAAATGCATAATGTATTTATTAAGCGTTATAAAAATACACATAATATGCAATTTATTTATTTATGGACTTCTCGATAGTTTTGTTGCCCCTAATAAATAATGAACAAAATTTCGCATTATATTTTTTAATTAATGAAATTAGAACTTTTGTTAATCATTGATTATTCATTGCTTTATGTTATATTTTTTGAGTGTACTGTAATTAACCTTTCTTCCATTGCGAATGATTTTCTTCAATTCTTGACGGGTTAACGCTCTGTCGAAGCTAATCTCCGGCATTATCTGAACTTTACGCTGGAGTCTATTAAACAATACTACAGATAGCATCAGTTGCGATATAGCAATAAAGTTTCAAATTTGCAGAATACCAGCAACGAAAGGGAAAAGCAAAAAATAACAAAAAAAATAATGTAAGGCAAGGTTCAATTTTACCGCTCGTTGCTTCCGACTATGCTCAAGGTTCCGCATAACAACAACATGAGCGACAAGAGCTCCAACAACAACAACAACCGCAAATAACTGTCATAGTAGATTCATGGTAAAACCTGTTGTTGCTCCACTCATACAAGTTGCCACGCTGCACTTTCTTGTTTTTAAAGTTTAACACGGCAGTTCGAAGTTTTAAAATTTATGCAAATTTAAAAAGTGCACTTAAACTGCACTTTTATATGTATTTGTGCATATATAAATAAATTGTTTATGCACTTGCTTACCTTATCACGGCCTCCATAGGAATCAATAATATCACAGAACTCGCTCACAAACTTAGTGGTGCTCATTTTAGTTTTAAATTTAATTTTTGGCGTTGGGAATATAATAAATATGCAGAAATTCACAGCCGCGCGAACCAACTGCACGCACCGACCAACACAATAATTGTCGCTATCAAACAGCTGTTGCGGGGTGGCTCTGTTAATACTGGGACTTTAAGTAAGAAAGGTCATTTTAATTTCCCTACTATCGTTCAACTTAGCGGCTATCGTATGCAACACTTGCACAGTGTTTTGTCGCTGCACAGCACTATTTCAACACTCACACATACAAACAACACGGATGCTACGGTGAGTTGCAGGCAGGGATTAGGATTCGATTCGGAAGGCAGGATCACGATTGAAAAATATGAGTTTGCCGAATGCGAACACCAATAATCATGCATCATCGCCAATATATGGCAACAGTAGCAACAAGTCAGTCATCAAGAAGAGTTCGAAAAGCGATTTAATGCGTGCCGCAGTTGGTTTAATGCTCAAGCAAAAGAATTATGTGGTAAGTGTGTGCGCACAACAAATAACATTTAGCACTCAGTTAATACGCTGTAAATGCAAACTACAAACATTTACAGGGTAGCGAAAAGATTCGCAGATCCGATTTTCTGCTGCAGCAAAACAAAAGTCAATTTGCAGTGAATAAAATGCTGGACACCGATCTGCATAGCGGCAACAGTTTCACGTACTCGAACGTGCAAGTCATCACCAACAATCAGCACATGGTGGATCATCAGTTTGGACGCTTCACACAGTT
This sequence comes from Drosophila dunni, assembly GCA_018152125.1. Classification (NCBI taxonomy): domain Eukaryota; kingdom Metazoa; phylum Arthropoda; class Insecta; order Diptera; family Drosophilidae; genus Drosophila; species Drosophila dunni. The sequence goes on from JAECXC010001917.1 coordinate 1,373,183, forward strand.
CGTAGAGGCCCAGCCGGAGCAGTTGCGTGTGGAAATGAAGCGCTTCTTTGCTCCAATGCTGTGCCATTTGTACCTGGAGCTGCTCAAGGCGCGCGAATCGAAAAGCGCCGTTGAGTTTCTCAAGAAATATGCTCATCTGGTGGCGCCTGTGGATCTTTATGACGCCCCTCTTCCCACCAAAATTAACGGCTGTTCGGTGACGAGTGAAGCTCAGTTGGCGGCTGCCGCCGAGTGTCACATTCGGTTTGCGAGCGAGGCGCAGAATACCGGCGACACGGAGCTGGACTACTTTATGAAGCTAGTACAAATTCTGTCAGGCTGCACGAAGCTGGAAACAGCGGAATCGGATCCAACTGTTGCGCACTTTCGTGCCTCCAAATACGAGCTGCATACGACGGCTCAGGTAGTGGACAAAATTGATGGCTTTTTGCAGCGACGCGGTCATGTGCTCATACTGAATCTGCTCTACACCTGGATACACATACACATCGTGGACAACGATCAGCGATTGTTCTCCGAGGATCATCTGCTAGGCATCCCCGAGGAACTGGAACACTGCGAGGGCTACGAACCAGACGAGAGTCCGTTATACCGCAGCGAACACAAAGCCGCAAAGTCTGCTAAGAAGCGCACCGCCGACGAGACCGTCTTGAAGCTGGAGGCGGAGGTAAAGACGGAAGTTGAAGAAGCAGCTGCTGCGGATAAAGCCAAACTCAATATTGATGCCTGCCTAAACACACTCAAGAGCTCCTCAGAGCAACTGCTTAAGGCGCAGGTGGAAATGCCGCGTTTATATAGGATTTGCGAAAGATCTCGTGGACTCACCTCTGCCGATGTGGATGCCAACGAGTGTCACATGCTCGCGGGCTTCGACAACTCGTCTGTGCAACTCTGGCAACTCAATCAGCATCGCTGCAAGGGCAAGAGCTTCTACAGACGTGTTCCACACTCACAGTGCCACTGGGAGCTCAACAATTGCCACGACGAGGAGCAGCAGGAACTGGACAGCGATGAGGAAGAAGCCAAATGCACTGCCGAGGAGAGACGTGATCGCAACAAAGCCCAACGAAACAAATACGCTGACAACTCCTTGTAAGTAGCTTTAACTCCTTTCTAAGTCAAACCTAATCATGACCAATTTGCAGCAACGAGTTCGGTGGATTGGAGTTACGTGGTCACACACGTGGTGTCACCGACGTACGCTTCTCCTCCCACTATCCGCTGCTGTATAGTGTGTCCAAGGACTGCACAATGCGCTGCTGGCGTGCTCACAATCTGCAGTGTGCGAACATATATCGCAGCCACAATTATCCAATTTGGTGCTTGGATGAGAGTCCGGTGGGTCAGTATGTTGTCACCGGCTCCAAGGATTTAAGCGCACGTCTGTGGTCCTTGGAGCGCGAGCATGCGCTAATCATTTACGCTGGACACACCCAAGACGTAGAGGTACAGCTGAGGGACTGCAGTTATTATAATTACATTACTAACCCTTTTCCTTTCTTCCAGTGCGTTGCATTCCATCCCAATGGCAATTACCTAGCCACCGGCTCGTCAGATCACTCAGTGCGTCTGTGGTGTGTCACCAGTGGCAAACTGATGCGGGTATTTGCCGATTGTCGACAGGCGGTCACTAGTCTGGCTTTTAGTCCCGATGGCAAGATGCTGGCCGTGGCCGGGGATGAGTCCAAGGTGCGAATATTTGACTTGGCTGCTGGTGCTCAGCTGAGTGAGCTCAAGGATCATACCAGCAGCGTAACGTCCCTGTCCTGGGGTGCACACAATCAACAGCTGGCTACTGCCTGCAGCGACGGAAGTCTGCGTTTGTGGGACATTAAAAAGCTGACGCCTCTCAGGTATTTTTAACTCAAGGTGACTTATAGACATTGTTAACTAAACTATGAAATCCTTAGTGAAAGCAGCAGTAACTACTCCTCGTCGTCATCTTCATCATCAGCTACAACGAATCGTCTCTTAACTCTCAATAGTTCCTGCCAGCGTCTGGTTGATATATTCTATGGACGCAGTAAAACGCTCTACTGCATAGGCACTTAAAGTGAACTTTCAAGTCGTAATTTGTTTTTTAAATAATTTATTTGTAATAAGCCTGTATAATAATAAGTATTACTGTTACTTTCAACGTGGAATAATGTTGTTTCTTTTTTGGGTAGCAGGAACAGCTATTGGGGAAAAGGAATCGCCAGAAAATATGATTAAAAGTGTCTTTAATTTATATTTCTATTTGAAAATCATATTTGAAATCTTAGAAAACGTTTCTTCGATTTACAAGAATTCTGAACAAAACTTCGCTTTCTTTATTTAAAAATAAGCAATCTTTTGGAATTTATCGATAAAAATCAACAAATGTTTATTATTTGATAAACTATAATCATAAAGATCCTATAATAGGATAAGTATCTTTTTTAATACGCTAAATTGTGATGTACATTACTACTAAACATGCGTAAACTACACCATCATGAAGTAAAATTGTTTAATTCAGCTTTATAAACTTATTACAGCTGCAAAGTTTAATTGTATGTTTATATAGTATGTACAATCAGATGTACTTACAATCATTTTGGACACTCGCACAGCCCATATTGGAACAAAACATAGTTAATCTTAAAGCAATTTATAGTACAATTTGTTTACAATTACAATTTTCAGATCAGGCAAGGATCACTCGATATATATTTAAAGAAAATAATATTAAATGTGATTATTGTTTTTATATAAATGAGCAGTGTTCTGTGTTTCCTTTGTTTCTAAACTATTCGACTTTTCAGATTACTTCCTAGTTGCATAAATATGTTAATAGAACATGAATAAATTAATTGGTATGTCGTACAATTAAGTTGTCATAGGAAAATCTATTGACACGCTAAATAAAAAATTATTATTGTTTTTCAATGGACAGGGAAACTGACCATGTTAACAAATGTATGTTTATAGTGTGTTATAAATATAACAACTGAGTATACAATTTTAATCTGGTTTAATTGTAATTGACTTGATTTGAATCAACGCTTGTGACGTCCACGTATTAACTGCAAAGCCTTAGCCATCAACGGGGCCTTCTTGTTGCGTATGGGAGCAGCTAAAAGGAGTTAACAAATGGATTTAGACAAGGTATTTTTATTTAGTTAAGTGCACTTACAAACTTGCGCTGCATCACGTGCCGCACCGAGCACACGAAGTCGAGCATCTCCCACCTTAGCCGCATTGGGCGTGACACTGGACAGAGCAGCGACTCGAGCTGCGGGCGTGGCAATTAGTTTCCCCTTGGTGCCATACTGTTCCTGCTTGCGTTGCACACTGCGCGGTGGCTTCACCATTGAGTCAACGAAAGCCAATTGAGTTTTACGTACAGGTGCTTCACTGATTTTCTGCGAGGCCTTAATGCTCTCGGCAATGGTGCTCAGTTTGCGGGCCTTTTCCTCCTCGCAACGCTATGTGAGTAATGGAACTGTTAGAGTCTGTGGATACCAATTAGTGTGTCTTTTACTGTGTTACCAAAAACATTTCCCGCCACGTTTCCATTTCCTCACGGTGTTGGCTACGACAGTGTCTGTGCACATGTTGTTGCCAGAGTACATCGCTGTCCTCCATCAAATACGGATTGTATTCCTCAAAGTTCAGTAGCTGATGTGGCGTGGCACGTTCCAGCACAGGACGCAGCACTTCAAACGGTACACCTCCCGTGTACTCCAGTGCTGTAATTTAAAATTTAGAAGTTAAACAATTGTAAAATATTCAGTTGTTTAGTTTGTACCATCAATATTCTTTTGCAGCACACGTATGCACAGATCAAAAAGCGATGGAACCTGCAGGATTTGACCAGTTCGCACGCCTGAGTAGATTTTGGTGCTGCAAAATAAAGTAGATTGTAAAAAGATCATAGTAGTTAAAAGATCGAGAGCATACCGCATTGTCTTGGATGAAATGCCGGCGGCCAACGCCTCGGAGTCATTGATCCTGGGCGTTCGGTGTACACTGCTGCTGAGACCATGATTGAATACTACATCCATGACCGTTTGATTCAGTGGCATAGGTTTGTAGTTGTTCGATATTGTCGGCAGTTCTAGGGCTATGTTGGGATCCAGTGGTTCCAGCTTGGCCGAGGATGCCAGCAGCTCTGGCTTCTATTGAAGATAAACATAAAATAATTAAGTAAATACTAGTTTAGGACAGCACTGTTTAATGCTTACTCTTGTGCTGGTGATTCTGCTGCTGGAACTTGGTGTGGTTGATGAAAGTCGATTAGCTGCCTTTGGCACAGCGGCAGAGCCTGTATTGCCCGTTGTTGCTGATGAAGGTGATGGTTTGTTGGGTGACTTAAGCTTGAGTGTGCTCTTGCCTCTGATGGGCATGTTGAGCATGCCAAGTACATCATCGAAATTTGCACCCATGCTGGAATCAAAGCCATCAGCCGTCTCCTTTTGCTCGACAACAGCATCTGCCGATTTGGGTTTACTTTTTGGTTTCTTTGCCTTGGGCGAGTCATCATCCGGGCGGTGTGGGCTGCGTGTTCGCTTCGCGGATGAGGACGACTTGGATGACGACGATGTTGAGGAAGATTTGTGTTTCTGTTCCGATTTCTCTTTGGCCAACTTTTGTTCGCTGCTGTGATGTGATTTATCCTACAATATATAATAGTTGAATAATTGAAACTGTTTATTCATTTCCTTAATAGTAGTTACCTCCTTGGTCTTATCGTGCTTGGACTTGCTATGATCACTTCTGTGGCTGCTGCTACTGCTGCTGTGATGCTTGTGTTTGCTGCTATCGCTGCTGCTCTTGTGACTGCTGCTGCCGTTGCTGGATTTGGCAGGTGTCGAGGTATGTGTTTCCTTAGTCTTGCTGCTCGTCTTCTGCTCTTTGCGAAGCCTGTCGTGATCCTTAGTTCGTGACTTGTCATCGCTGCTGCTGCTTTTGTGTTTTTTATCGCTGTCGGATTTACTCTTGGAGTGACTCTTGCTGCTGCTGTGGCTGTGGCTATTTTGGCTGTTGCTGCTGCTGGATTTACTTTTATGTTCGCTGCTTTTGGGACGACGTTCCTCGTGTTTGGACTTGTGTTTACTACGCGTATCCTCGCCGCCCGATGAATTGCTGCCCTTGTTCTCCTGATCCTGATCCTCATCACTGGATCGACGACCATTCGATCGATTTGAGTCTTCCTCTGTGCTTGTGATGTGTCCAGCTGTAGGCTCCTCCTCGGCGGCCACCATAGCCTTCCATTTTGTGACTAGAGTTTTGGCAGCAACGCCGACTTCACCATTGATCTTGCGTAAGGCATTCACCGTCTTGCCAATGCCCGTTTCCTGCAGGTGCTCGAATGTGATCGGCAGGTTAAACAGCTTTGTGATGCAGTGCAGCAGCTGCGGGAAGTAGGTAGCGAGTGGTGGGTGAATAAAGCAGCTTCAGCTTATATGGATTAAACGTGCATTTACATGCATATATATGTATGTATACTGTTTACTTTCTACCTTTTAGATAAAGGTAACAATGAGGTGATCTACAGACGAAATTTGAGACACACAGGGAGGGTACACCTCAGGTAGAAAATAACCGTAGTCATTAGACCAGTTTCACAAACAGTAACGAAGGGTTAGTTTGCGACAAGCAAAAATAACAAACAAGTCTGTTTCACGATAGTGACGAATGCAGACCTCCTCGTTGTATCACTGAAAGTATTAGCAGTTTATGTCAGCTGCTACCGGGTCTCTGGCAGTCAGTCACACTCAGTTGCACCGCTTATGTATTTACAACACCCCAACACGTACACAGTGTTTTTTGGCACATACGTAGCAACGTCTGTTCATCATTTGCTTTTTATTTTCTTTAGTTTAAATTTTAAACAAATTTTGCAAGCTCGTTTGGGGAATTACACGATTGGCAGAAATAGTGTGAATAGAGAGACAGATAGCAAGTGAGAGAGAGGGAGAAAGGGCTTCGAAACAAACGCGACAAAATTTATGGCTGATTGGATGAAAAAAATTGTGGATGGAGGAATGGTGTAAAACTTACGCGTGTCTCATCCTCGTTGTGGCGTTCAATGCTGCGTTGATAGTGGCGAACAACATCGGCCAGATTGCTGGTGGACGTCATACCGTCTAATAGGTGCAATAATCTAGTTTAGTTGTAGGTAGTTTCGGGTTTTTTGTTCAATAAAAAATGGCACGCACGCAGCTTCAGTTTATCAAGTTTTCCAGGAAAAGCAGACAGCACAACATGCATACGTTCTCACGAACACACACACACACGCAGCACACGACACAAAGAGTCTCCTGTAGAGGAGCACAGTTTAAAAACTGTTACTATGTAATGGACATAGCTGCAATAGATATTTACAATTATATTTTACAATTATTTCACTCAACTGTGTGACTTTTCACTTTGAATACTTCGTTAAGCAACACTGGGAAACAGCTGACAGCTGTGCAGAGTATGGCAGCATGAAGCAAGCTGCAAACGCAAAATGGAGTGGTGTTAAGTTAGCTCTGGGCTCAGCTGTTTTTGACATTTGGCAGATGTATGATATCGATATATATGTGTGTGACCAATCGATAGCAGATCAACAACACTACAGTGTGTTGCAGTGTTGGCAACACTGTGCCCATTTTGTTGTGAATTATTGTTAATTTTTTTAATCTAATTTGTACAAATCGTGCATAGGTGTGGAAATACTTAGGGCATAGTTTCAGCATGTGCCAGGTGTTATAATTAGATCAAAGACCAAACAAAGAATAATCGCGCGCGTCCCAAACGAAACGTCTTAGAAAATGACCATGGGCGAGCGTGAGCCAACTTCGTCTCTCGTTCTGCCCGTTATACTGAGGCCTATTTTCACACAGGTAAGTGTAGTAAGCTAGTTGTTTGTTCACATTGAGAGACATGGACTTAATGTGAATGACATTGCGGGGTGGAGTCGTGCGCTGCCACGGGGGCGTCGTCCCAGTTAAATGCAAGGCATGTTGCGTAAATGTTAATGTTAAATGTAAAACGTAAATTGTTTACAGTTGGAGCGACGCGACGTTGGCGCGGCACAATCACTGCGCTCAGCCATATTAAAATCGGAGCAAAACAATCCGGGCTTCTGTTATGACCTCGTTGCGTCGATCGTGCGACGTGCTGATCTAAATGTCAACCTAAATGAGGCCGTCTTGCGTTTGCAGGGCAACATCACCGAGGCAGACCGTAAGTTATGTTGCGTTCACACCTACTGCGTCACAGGGCAACAATCGATAAATTTCCAATCGAAACTGTGATGCACTGTGACGCAGTCTGCACTATTTATTTTACCGTATTTAAACTTTTTTGTTTTACAGTTAATGAATATCGCTTAACACGCACTGAGGAACCGTTCCAGGAGTTGAATCGCAAGTCTGTGGCACTTAAAGTGATACTCAGTCGCATACCAGACGAGATCAATGATCGCAAGACCTTCCTGGAGACTATCAAGTGAGTAATGTTTTAAATTAAACTGATTTCTATTAACTCAATTGGGTTTTGCAGGGAAATCGCAAGCGCCATAAAGAAGCTGCTCGATGTGGTCAACGAAATCGGTTCTTTTATACCGGGAGTGACGGGCAAACAGGCCGTCGAGCAGCGTAAAAAGGAGTTTGTTAAATATTCAAAGAAGTTCAGCACAACGCTGAAGGAATACTTCAAAGAAGGACAGTAAGTGTCTTTTTTCTAATATTGTCATTTTCTTGTTTATTATCAAGACAGTGTGTGGAATTCCAGAATAGCAGCCGGTTTCTTTAATCGTCTCGTATCAGGTTTCTTTCTTATCTAAAAATTTTTGCCTAACCGGACTACTCTATGGGAATGATGTCATACTATTGTTGTTCCGATTTCGTTTATTTATCATTATTATCAGTTGGCAATGAATGTGCTTGCTCACGAGTGTGCGTGTGTGTGCTTAAATTATGACTGCATTTTAAATCAAATGCAAATTGCAACCATTACTCATAAACGATGATAAATTGTTCTATATCGATTTCGATTTCGAAACTTAATTGTACGCAATCAATCCATCAAGTTGAATAGTTTGATTAAAAATAATTAACTTTGTTTTCTCAATTTCTCTATTTTCTACTTTCAGACCGAATGCAGTATTCATAAGTGCACTTTTTTTAATAAGGCAAACGAATCAAATAATGCTGACAGTTAAGAGTAAATGCGAGTAGAAAATTAAATGTTTTAATTAATGCAAAAACTTAGTGGCATTTTAATTTTATGTTTAACTAACGAACACAAAAACAACACATACAAAAGAAATAAACTAAACTAAACAAAAGCAAAGAACACAATTTGCAATAGCAATTAAAAGAAAATTATTCACTGTCTGCAAACAAAAAAACCTGTTGTAATAAATTAAAAACAAAAACTAATTAATAGGCCTAATGTATTTAAATAATTGTAATCACAACTAAATTCCAATACAAAAAACTATAACTAAACTAAACAAAAAATGCAAAAAGCTAAACATTTAGCTATTAGAAACTGAACTTTATTCTTTCGTATTTAGTCAATTTGTGCGCGTTTGTGTTTTTGATTTTCTTTTCTTTTTTCGACTTTGGATTATCAATTATGTTTACAATTTTATTGTAAATAATTCAAGCGTTTTCTGTTACAACTTTTGAGTTTTCCCCACTTTTCTTAGGGCAACGCAAACACAAAATAAATTTAATGTTAAAACGGAAAACAGGAAATGTACTATGAGGAAAAAAAACCATAAAATAAAATGAAACAATTGAATTTTTAACTGTTTTTAATTGTTAGAGTTTGAAATTTATAACTAAACGTAATAAACAAAACACTTAATGATATGTTCAATTTAAAAAACGCGAAAGACAGTAGCAAAAAAATAAATGAAGAACAAAATTATTTTATTTTTAATAAATGTTATATGAAAAAGAATAAGAAAAAATAAGAATATAAAACGAAAAACAAAACGCATATTGTAGAAATAGAAAAACAAAAAAAACAAGAAAAACGACAAATAAAATGTATTTATATTCCAAAAACTCTGACTCGAATTATTCAAGTTTAACAGTCAGCGGAACTGTTATTAACAGTAACAGCGGCTTTACATTGCAACCACCCAAAGAGACGACTGTTAGCCACTGTGAGCGGGAGGACGAGAGACTGAGAGAGAATTACCCATTTTTCAGTGTCATTTGGCAGAAAAATCGATTCGTTTTCACACTGGGCCATTCTGGGCAGCAGGCAGCAGAGTCAGGCAGTTGGACAGAAATCAGAGTACAAACCAGCCGAGCATCGCGACCGAGATGTGACCCACTTTCTCGGTTTTCGCATTTCAAAAGCCCAACTGCTCCACAAAAAAAAAAAAAAAATTATATATATACATATACAAAAAATTGCAGTTAATTTTTTCTAAAACTAGCATTTAGTTAAACAAATTTAGTTAACGCGTTGTGTATATATTATGTAAAAAGTCGAGAACTAACGTTAAACAGTGTTAAACTCTATGCATTTATGTAAATTCTCTAGCGCTAACGTGGAAGTGGAAAAAGGCGAACTGAAAATTCAGCAGCCCCAGCAGCAAGCAAGAAGAAGAACCAGCAGCAGTAGCACCAACAAACAGGTTCGAGTTTTATACAAATTTTTCAAAATCCCCAACCTACTTAAATCAGTATAAAAACGAAAAGTGTTAAACATTCAAGATTTGTGCCTGTTTTTTATGAACAAAAACAACAAAAAAAGAAGGAAAATCGCTGGCCAAACAGTGAAAAACGAAGGCTGCACGAGCTCACGAAAAATTTCGCTGTACACCAAATGGGGGGAAAATGTGTCGCCGAACTCGCTTTTCCTCTGCGCCCAAAGTGAAAATCTAACAAAAAATAAGAATAAATTTAGCAAAATGGAATTGTAACGCGTGTGCAACAAGAACAACAACAACTTTAATAGTTTTGCAACATTTCAATCGAGTGTTAAAAAAAAGGCAAATTTTGTGAAAAGTAAAAGTGACTGAAAGTGCGACGGCGGCAGCGACGCCGACTTCGACAGCGACAGCGACTTCAGGCATATCGATGAAACGATAAAAGAAAAAAAGCAGCTTGCCAACGTAAAATTCAACACACACACACATACACAAGCAAGGCAGAGTACAAGCTCACACACACACACACACACACACACTTAGGCATGCATAAACGCGCGCACGCAAAGGCAATGCGAATGTGAAAAAAACGTTGAATGAAAACGAATGTACGCGTATGTATGTGTCCGTGTGTGTGTATGCATAGGTATATGTGTATTTATGTATATTTACATTATACTACTACTTATGCACAAATGCATAAATAACTAAACCAAATTGACAAACAAATTGCACTGTGAAGTGTAAAAAGGCGCGCGCGCACACCAACACATACACAGTGCGTGTGTGTGTGTGTGTGTGTAGGGCAGCGACAGAGTGAAACTGGAGCAGCGCAGCGGCAGCGTTAAGAGCAGAGATTTTGCGGCTCTTAGCGCTGTATATGATTTGTATGTATGAGTTTCATATTCATAGGCACAGTAACAGCCGCAGTCGAAGTCGCTGCCGCCGTCGCAGTAGCAGCGCCGAAAGATTAATGAAAACTGCCCCATTTTATTTTTTTTGGTGCTTTCGGGGGCGGTTTTGACACTTGGCGCGCAGTAGCAGCAGCAGCAGAGGCAGTGGCAGCAGCAACAACAATAACAGTTAGGCCGCGTGGGAGGCGTAAAAGTTGTTTGCTGCGCTGCGTGCGTAACAGAAAGTGCACAACCACACAGACACACATGCATATACACATACACACAGAGATAGCAGTGACAGAGCGGGAGAGTAATGGCAGCGACAGCAGCGACGTCGTCATGGTTTGTGGGACGGTGGAAGGGGTCAGGTGTTTGCCATGCGGTTGCTCTTGTGTCATTCGCAGTTAGCCAACATAGTATGCGTGTACGAGTGTGTGTGTGTGTGTGTGTGTGTAAACAGTAACAGCAAACTGTAACAACTATTTTTGGAATTTTTTTTTTGCAATTTGCCTTTTGATTATATTTATATATGTATGTAGTATTTTGTTTTGCGGTTACTCACACACACACTCATACACCAATTATTAGTTTTTGCTAGTGCAACGAGCTAATGTCACGCATTGGTATAAATGTATGTGTGTGACGGTTAGAATTAATCGTGATATGTGTTCAATTTTGACATATGGCAATCATTCAATCGCATGTGTGTATGTGATTCTGTAAAAAAAGGATAAAAAGTTAGAGAAGACAGACCCAAAAACTATGCTACACATCTACAGGAAGTGTGTCTGTGTGTGTGCGTGTGGCCCGCATGTAATTCTGTTCCCAACACCAGCTTTTTTCGAGTGTCTCTGTGTGTGTGTGAGTATAGTTATAAATAGCCAAGATAGTTTTTTGTGCTCGTTTCCTCTTTGGTACTTTTCCTTTTTTTCTTCTTTTTTCTTCTTTTTTTGTGTCTCGATTGAGGTCAAACTGTCAGGAGGATAGTGAACTTTATAATGTGGCGAACATGAAATTGGTTAACTTTAAAGAGATTTCTTGTGTCTCTCTGGGTTGAATATTTAAATCTTTTAGTCCAGTTACTAAAATTGATTGAATTAAGTAAGATACATTTAAACGCAGTTCTTCTAAGACCACAATTTTCGAGCTGACAAAGTGTATTATTAAAAAGAAAGTGGAACTACTCGTAGAAGAGTAGCAATTCAAGATGGAAAAGTCTGACTTGTTCCTTGTTCTTGCATAAGCACTCAGAGCATACAAACGTATATAGTTGAATAGCTCCTGTCTCCCAAAATAGTCACTCCTTGACATGCTAAAAATACCATCACTAAAATTGCTTGTTTTCCAAACAAATTTCTATCAAAATCCCACGAGGTTTAATAGTATCACTTCCACGTGCGCTCAAATGTATGCTATAAAAACGAGCTCAATGTTATCGGGTAAAGACAGGAAGCTATTTGCTACTTTTGCTTCAATTTGATTCAGTTTCTGAAAGAAACTTGCAGCATATGCAAATTAATTGCACTTTTCTGAAAACTTGTGCACGCGTGTGTGTTTGTGTGTGTGTGAGTGGCACAGAGTTTTGGCTGCAACTCGTAACTTTGTAACCTCAACTTTATTTGTTGCTTTTTGTTTTCTGTTTTCCTTCATTTTAGAGTTTCGAGTGCATTCCAAAAGTTGACGCACACAAAATAGTCGCAAAAAAACTTGTTAAATTACTTTCAAGTTGGCAGCCACTAAGGTTTAATGACCTGCCACCATTATAGCAGGCACTATTGTAGCAGTAATTACGAGAATTTCTTAAAAAATGAACTACTCTGTGAGTGAAAACGAATTTTCCATTTAATTTACTCACTGAAAATTGGGTTAATAGAGTTTAAAGCCGTGTAAGGCCGCAACCTACATTCGATTGGGATTGTGTTGTGTTTGGGCAAGAGAAACAAAGAGAGAGCAGACGATAGAGAGAGAGAGGAAGAGATTCTTGTGGCTAATCTGCACTTTGTGAGAACTCATTAAAATTTAAAGCAGTTTCACAGCAGCTGACAGCGCATTGTGTGTGTGTAATTATTTGTTGTCTTGCTAAATTGTTGGCAAACTGAATGGAAAATTACAAACCTACTATAGTATGGGCATACATTTTGGTTAAACGTGTGTTTTTGTGCTTGAACGTGAGCGATAAGAAATATTTACGGAAATGACAGCAGTCAGTTTCGAGATACACATCATGCCATCTGATGATGCTACACTCCAAGCCAAAGAAATAATTACGAGCGACAACAAAAAAAATATAAAAAAAACTGGAAGTGAAAAGTAAAGATAACCCACACACATACACATGTACACGCACGCACCCACACTCACACAAACGTCAATGGATTCCTTTTAACGCCCACTTCATAAACATAATTAACAAGTAGGAAAGGCTACAGTCGATCGAGCCGACTGTAAAAGACCCCGCACTCCCATGATAATGCGCATTTGTATTTAATTTGAATTAAAATTTTATAACGAAATTTAAAAATTAAAATTTATATGTATATTTTAAATTGATATTTAAAAAAAAATTAAATTAGCAATTCTCATTGCCAGCATTCGAACCCACGACCCTCAGACAACGTTTTCACATCGCGCCGTAACTCTACCATTCGCACCACGCGCTACTTTCAAGCATGTTCCGCTTATTCGCATTTACATGTTATACATACAAGTACACACTCGTTTAAAATTATGTGTATGCACATATGTATGTATGCGTGCCTAGCACTGGTCGGCACGGCGGCGTCGCAACGTCGCAGCGACGCAGCGTCTGCGAGCAGACGCTGACGTCACACAGGCGGCGAAATTGCAGCTAAATTACATAAACTTTCTAACCTAATAACTTTTTTGTTAATTGACGGATTTTAACGCCGCTGGGAATATAGATTGATATGATATTTCTCTCTTCGAATAATTAATTATAAACACTGTACTATTTGACTAAATGCCCTAAATCCTGCAAATTTTGAGCTTCAAATTTTGAAAGTTTTTTAGCTTTTATGAGAAAAGGGGGCGTGGTAGGCCAAAATTTTGAATGGCATTGCATTAAGGCTGTCTCTAGCAACTCTAGCAAGCAGAAATGGTGTTCCTAAGTGCCATAGTTACTGAGTTATTGGCCTAAAACTACATTTTTTTTCGAGGTGTGTCTGGTTTTTTGCTTATTGCGGGGGCGGTAAGGGGCGTGGCAAAAATTTGAAATAAACTTAACCTGCGTAAGATAATAACGGACTTTCATTATAAATTTGGTGGCTCTAGCTTTTGTAGTTTAAAAGATCCAGGTGTTCATACGGACGGACGGACAGACGGACAGACGGACAGACGGACAGACGGACAGACGGACATGGCTATATCGACTCGGCTGTTGATGCTGATCAAGAATATATATACTTTATGGGGTCGGCCACGCCTCCTTCTGCCTGTTACGCACATTTCGCTTCTGACAAACCTAATAGACCCCTCTACTCTTTTTTAGAGTACGGGGTCTAAAAAGTGCTGCGACCCACACTCACAGCCCTGTTAAAACTTACAGTCTGTTAAGTCGCTGTAAGTTAACAGCGGGTGGACACTGCGCAGGCGCCAACTCTTGCTCTCACAGGGACTTTTTCTCAGGCGCTCATTTTTGCGTTCGCTCTGTGCAAGGCGAGAGTGCGCACACATGCTGCTCACTCTAACACACATGCTGGCTATGTTGTCGGCCTTGTCGCACGCACTGAGGGCAATACTCTGCATACTTTTGCACCACGAGCAAAGGCAACTGTTGTAGTTGTTGTTGCTGCTGCTGCTATTGCTTTTGCAGTTGTAATTTGCTCACATACCAGCTACCAGTGTGCATGGCTGTGTGTGTGTGTGTGAGTGAGTGATAAAGCTCTGTGCATAACAGCAACTAGTGGCCGTAATGAGACTTCGCTGCTGTTGCGCTTCGCATTCGACTGCGTTTCGCTGTGCTGCACACACGTCTTTTCATACTGATCAAGCGATAGTCAGACTATATAGAATATATATTTACATACCAGTGTAAGAAATGGTTCAGCTGAAAAGTGTACATATTTAAAGCGTGCTTAAAATATTTTAATTATATTTAAAATCGACCTCTAATCGGTTAGCAATGAAGTGCGCAAAAATGTTTGCTATTTGTGGTGGCAGCCTGTACAACAGGACATGCAATAAACGCTGTGAATTTGAGACACACCGGATGGGCGTCAAGTAAATGCCAAATGCCCACCTGCTGGATGCTGTCATGAACGCCCACCATTTGTGGGCGGGGCTAAAGGCATCATCATCATCGGGATAAACCTTGTCATTGCTTTTAAATGTCAAGAGGGGGCGAGTCAGTGGCAAGAGGGGAGGGAGGGAGCGTGGAGCAGCATATTTATTGGACCAAACGGGCGTGGGTGTGTGTGTTTGGGTGTTTGTGCGTGTGTGTGTGTGTGGTTGCATTCCGTATTCATTTTGTCGAAGAATTTTGTTCTCCTTGCTCCGTAAAGTGACTTAAATTGCATTTCAACTGAGATTCCATTATTGAGTTAAAGCTGCAATTAAAAACTAAAATTGTTGTACATATTTCCAACTTGTCGACTCTGCTGCCACGCCTCTTTAACGCCTCCTGCAAATGGTTGCTCGTTTGACATTTGTTCAGAGAACTTTCCTTTTTTTTAGTCATTGCCATTTTCAGTTTTGTCTTGCGGCTGTCTAGACAAATTGGCGCGTGTTTTCCATACCCAGCAGTTGGCTTATCGAAGGGCGTATGCGACAGTTTGCTAGCATTTATGTGGAGTATAAGAAATAATTTTAATTTAAATTAAATTCAATTCTTATAATAATTATTTAAAATAATTAACTTTTCAATAATTTTCTGCAAATGTTACTTTGACTATTTCCACATAATGAACTAATTTATAAATTAGAAATTATTATAAAAATGTGTTATTCTCTTGGTAGGTAGCCAAGGGTACAGGGTACTTTACTGTACAGTTCTTGAACTTCTTTAAAATGATGCTTATTGCTGCCACGCGTTCCACATGGCGTATGACTAATACAATTGTCTGGCTGCGTGTGTGAGTGTTTGAGTGTGCGTGTGTGGGACAGACAATTAAAGCGTTAAATGGCAATAAAGGATTGAGCCAGTTGACAGGCCAGATCGATGTCATTATCTATTTAAACGTCGCGTATGCGTAATATACTTAATAATGGCTTCAAATCAATTTAAAATAGATTTTGTGTATTTAAATACAAGTTCAAACAGTTGTTAAGTCTAATATTTTGGTAGTACAATGAGCTGACCTCCAAAATAGGGGGGCAATAACGGTAATTAAACCAAAGTTCAAAGGTCAAAGCACCGCACGATTGCCAAGCCGCCATCTGCCACTTGGAGGGCCAAGTAAAATAGTTGACCCATTTATGTATATGGTATATGCATAAATAACAGGCAGCAAAGGCTGGAAAAGAGGAAGTTCGACAGGGATAGTCCCTGTAGAAAGGGGCAACTAAATTTTTACGTTGGTGAGTGACGGCTAGAAATACGGTCTAAAATAAGTTCAGGCAGACTGACTAGTGTCCTAGCTGCCAGCTTTCCTTCACCCCAGCAGACCCTTCAATTAATTTACTACAGGGTCTAATAAAGCGTTTTAAACAGCACGTGGGGGAAATTTCGAAATGATTTACTGTATCGTTAGCCCATTTTGACGACCCATTTTGTTTCGATTTATTTTGCAGTCGTCTAAGGGGCAGCCACAGCATGCCGTACGAGTCGATGCACCATCATCAGTCGGCGGCCGCTGCGGTGGCAGCCGGCGTAGCGCCAAATAGCATGCTCGACGCACTCACTCTGCAGCTGCGCGATGCGGAAATGCGACGCACTGAAATCGAGCGAGCGCATCAGGTAAGTCACCATTAGGGTGTTCCCCAAACGAGAGTCATAAAATTAAACTTCAAATTTATTTGATTGCACAGGAAACTTTGGCACAAATACGCAATTTAAGCGGAAGTGCTCGACCCGACACCGAAGCAGTTGAGAATCTGCAGTCCCGTGCTCGAGAGCTGGAAAAGAAGGTGAGTTTGGGGGGTTTGCCTGGTTTAAAGTCTGCTTAATCTGGTTTACTCCAATTTACAGGTGGCACTAGAAAACGTGCACTGCGAGGAGCTGCAAATCGAGCTGACGTCCGCTCTGAAAGCCAAAGCCATACGCTCCACTGGCTCGAATATGTGCGGTGGAGTCGGAGGTGATGGTGGGGTTGTTGGCGCTGGTGTAGGCAGGGGTGGTGGCGGTGGCAATGTCACAGCAACTTCTATATCCGCTTCGGGAGTATATGGCGGCAACAGCATTCCAACTTCGGCCAGCAGCTCCACCGTCACTTGGGCACCGACAATCAGCCATCAGGACCAAGGCTCCGAGATAGACATTATCATGGCCAAGATCGAGCAGGTATGAACCCAAAATTGCACACTGGTCTATTTCCTTACGACCAGGACAAGGACTTGACTAAGAACCCCTTCAAAATATGTTGTTCAATTGGTTTCGTGATTGAAATTCAAAGCATTTAATGCATCTACAATATTTGATTAATATCAGTAATTAAACAAGCTTTTACTGTGCCTTCTTCATGTGCAACTGATCGCCTTCACTGACAGTTGACTGAGACTCTCCGGAGTAACAAGTGATAAAACTATGGAAACTGTAAGACGATGAATCCGAGGTGTCCGAGTCGGAATCGTCTGCGGAGTCCATTTCTTTATACGAAATCGAAACAGAATCCGACTCCAAAGGTTTGTGTTCGACCAGCTGCTGTGGGAAATCCTCTTCCGAATCCACTTGTGTGCTGGAATCGACTTGAGCTGGTTGATTCTGTTCTAGATAATCTTTGCCTGGGAATTGATTGCTAATTTGCAACTTTCGACGCATCATTTCATTCTCTGCTGCCAATTGCTTAATGATGCGCTGATTCTCGTTGCTGCTGTGCTCCTCCAGGCCCACTGTAAACATCATAATTAGTGTCATTTCCTCAATGCGCCTCTCCAAATTATTCACAATCGACTGCAAACCGGCCACGTATTTTTCACGTAGATTGTAAGGCTCTTCGAGAATATTTCCCTGACAGTGTTCTCTGTACTTAGCCATAATGTGATCGACTCCTGCTTTGTACTCGTCCAAGGTTTGCTTTAGTTCGGCGTTTTCAAGCAGCTCAGAAATGCGCTCCTCGTCGTTGCAGTATTTAACCAGATTCTTGAGCAACTGATCATCCTGCACGCCACACGAGTCAGTTATCTTTTTGTTCACGTTCTGGCTGTCGACCAAAAGAACCGTTGACTTGTTTAGCAGCTGATGGAAACCCTTCGATAACTTTTGTGCCTTTGTGGTTAGGCAATTGACGGCCTTCGACATGTTGCTACTCATTATAAACGCTCAATTTGGAATATTCCCAGCCTTATGCTCCAGTGGTTGTCTGATTTGTTGACAAGCTACTGGGAAGTGAATTCAACTACTTTTATACTAAAATCAAAGCCAACTTGGA